>JAQPPZ010014634.1:2755000-4210000 GCA_028583015.1 Wollemia nobilis | reverse complement strand
AGGTGAAATGTGCATTTGGGATGAATTTAATAAAAATCAAATTAGACGTAGTAAAACCTTGTAATGAGTTGTTTTGAGTTAATTCGGGATGCTAGTTTTAAGTAATGCAATGTCTCAAAACCACTTTGGAATGGCCTGGGCATGCATTATATAGCCCCCCATTCAAATTTTTAGGTTGTTCATTGATTCATGAAGTTATTGATTGTTCATGGTGGAATTTCATATTGTTCATTGTTGATGTCTATTGTTGCTGAGTCCATTGTTGTGAGAAATGATGATGGATGTATTGTACAAGGATACTCAAAATCTGAATATAAAAACAAATCTCTTTGATTCCATGTCCTTGTGAATTCCATTGTACGTTTTGGTTATTGCGGGTTGTGTGTTTGGTGTTGAATGCATAACTTATTATGATAAATTAATGGAATTGCACTAGAAATGACTCTGATTATCCTACGACCCTGGTGTGAGAATATAGAATGATTACACAATGATTTATGGTTGTACATATACATTTCAAGGCAATTGTACAATTTTGGAAATATCTTTGATGAGTATAATTCATTGCCAGTGAATTAGGGTTTGCATGTTGGAAGGAAAGCAAGTAATTGCCATAGGAAAATATCCCAAAACTTGTCTTGAAGAGAATGGTTGTGTAGGTTGGTAAATTTAATTGTAAGTTGCAAAAAGGGTTCGTACAATTCGTACACAGACCGTACCAAATCGTACAAGTGGTCGTTTACTTGATTTGGTAACAAAACTGCAAGCGAAGAACCTGCCAAATAAGAAAATTTTGGTGTTTAAGAGAGATCGATTACAAAACTGACCTAATTGAGTTGTAAAACCTATTCCAGTGGATTGGCTAAGTGGAAAATTATACAAGCTATAGTGTTGTATGATTTGGATCATACAACTGTACGATTTGCAATCCGTACAAGTTGTTTTGCAAGATTGACAAGTTGCATAAGACAAACCACATAAGGTATTTCTGGATGATTGGTCCATTTATGGTAAGATCAAGGATCATCTACCTGGCCTCAGTGAATGTATGAGCAGGTGTAGGAATGCACAAATCTCCCTAAATCCAAGAAAGTATTTTTTGATGGTACCTTATGGGAAACTTTTAGGACATATAGTGTGCAGTGAAGGGTTGAAGACTGATCCTGATAAAATCCATGTTATATTACACATGGAGGAGCCATATGATGTGAGCTCATTAAAAACCTTCCTTGGATCCATGGGATACTATCGAAGGTTTATCAAGAACTATGCACATGTGTCCTACCCACTGGATTCTTTGACTAAGAAGAATATTCCTTTCATATGGATGGAGGAGCACCAAGGAGCTTTTGAAGAGTTGAAAGCTAAACTTGTCAGTAGTCCCATTTTGGTGTTCCCTAATTGGGATAAGGAATTCCATGTCCATATTGATGCCTCAAACTTTGTGATTGGATGTGCATTGGCACAAGAGGGATAGTTTAGGCTAGATCAGCCTATCTTTTTTGCAAGTCACCTATTGTCACGGGCAGAGAGGAATTATAGTACAATAGAGTGAGAAGCTTTAGGGATGGTATATGCTATACAAAAATTTAGGTATTACCTATTGGTAAACCCTTTTGCTTTCTACGTAGATCATCAGGCCTTGTTGTACTTGATAAATAAGCCAATCATACAAGGATGGGTCAGTAGGTGGCTCATCACTTTACAAGAATTTGTATTTTGAGTAGTAGTTCGACCTGGTAAGAAGCATGTGATTGTAGACCAATTATCTCGAATACGATCAGGAGAACCTATAGGGATGGGGATTCTAGATGAATTCCTTGATGCTTAGTTATTTGCAATTAATGTTGTTCCATCTTGGTACAAGTTAATTGGATAATACTTATCCACAGGTGAGTTGCCACAAGATTTGATGGCAATAGAAAAGAAAAAGGTAATCATAAAGTCAACACCTTTTCAGTTGATAGCTGGATTGCTGTACAAAATGGGTATTGATGGTATCCTACGAAGATGTGTGATGGACGAGGAAGTTAAAGCAACATTGAGAGAAGCTCATGAAGGGTTGGCAGGAGGACACATGGGGCCTGATGCCACTGCTTGAAAAGTACTCTTAGTAGGATTATGGTGGCCCACATTGTATAATGATGCAAAGGAATATGTACGAGCATGTGATACTTGCCAAAGAGTAATGAAATAAGTACAATGAGACTTTATGCCATTACACCTATCACAACCCTAGGAACTATTTGAGAGATGAGGGTTGGACTTTGTCGGACCATTAAAAACTACTCATAGGTGGAAGTGTTGATACATCATGGTAGCTACTAAATACCTAACAAAATGGGTCAAAGCAAGAGCACTACCAGATAACATGACAAAGAGTACAACTCGATTCTTGTATGAGCAAGTAATTACAAGATTCGGTATTCCACTACAAATAACAAGTGATCAAGGAGGTCACTTTGTGAATGAGATTATCAAAAATTTGACAACTAATTTTAGGATTTTGTATTCCTTGTCTAGTTCGTATTACCCTAGAGCCAATGGGTAAGCGGAGGCGACTAACAAAGTCCTAGTATCAACCTTGTATAAAACCTATGGGATAGAAGGAGCATATTGGGAGGAAAGGTTACCATCTATTCTTTGGGCATATCGAACTACCTTTAAACCAATGATAGACCATACACCATTTTATCTAATGTATGGTTAGGAGGTAGTAGTGCCAGTGGAGTTCTTGGTACCAAGTTTACGGGTAGCTATGGAGCATCGCTTAGGTGACCAAGAAAGTCTAGAGGAAAGACTAATGACACTAATCAAGTTGGATGAAAGAAGAGTCATGGCATAATGGGCGATCAAAGTGGCCTAGAAGAGAAGGAAGTTGTGGCATGATAAGCACCTTCGAAAGTTAGAACTTAAGCAAGGTGACTTAGTTCTAAAATTTAATGGGAAATGAGAAATCAAGCTAGGAAAGTTAAAAACCTTGTGGCTTGGTCCCTTTCGAGTTGTAGAAGTGATGGATAATGGGGCAGTCAAACTACAAAACTTGAATGGAACTGAAGTGCCAGACATTGTGAATGGTTCGAAGTTGAAGCCATATAAAGTACAGTGTCTATTTATTTCTTCGAAAGAAGTTGAATGAAGATGAAGGGAGGAAGCTCAGTCCGATGAACCACAAAGAAGAATTCAAGGTCCATTATGGGAGGACCTTGACATGGGACTTGCACGCCTATTTGTAGAAGAGGAGGAGGCAAGGCCAATCATCGAACAACAAGAATTGGTACCTCAACCCGGTGAGAGAAGAAGGATGCGAGTACATGTAAGGTTCACAGATGGGACTGAATGGATCGAAGAAGAAGATGAAGAAGGGATTCCTCCAAATGAGAGAAGGAACCCAGAAGAACAAGGAATGGTGTATCCATAGTTGGAGTATAGAGAATTACCTCAACCAATAGAAGATCGATGAAGAATACGACTAATGGTACGATACGTAGATAGGATGGATACCTTTGATATGGAAGCTCCAGGAAGGAATAAAAGTGAAACCACGGATGAAGGGCTCATCGAACTTACTCCATTAGCTCAGATAGGATTATTGCAACAAAGGATGCGACACCAGATCCAATAGTTGCAAGAGGAGTATGAAATATTGTAAGGTCATACTGCAAGACTCCATGAACAAACTATCCAAGATTTGGATGAGATGATGCAAAGGATGGATGAGCAAAGGATAGTTAGGTTACAAGAATTAGAAGTTAGAGGAGAAGAACATGAGGTGACACCACAAGTAAGTGGTACACACCATGAGGGTGCAAGTACTAGTAGGGGAGAAAGACCATAAATAGCACCACATGGCATGCCCAATGACCCACCAATGATAGAAGAAGATGTGGAGATAGCTTGGTGAGACATTGAAGAAGATATTACATCACCCGAACCATAAGGTAATATACATGAGGACTCAAGTGAATCCAATGATGGAGAGTTACCTTGGTTAGTAAGAGATGATAGTTTAGATAGCAATGGTGATGACTTCTTAAGGCAACCATAGGTACCTCATGCTCATCCTGACCTTGAGACCTATGCAATAGCCTATCGATAGTTGAGGTGACAAAGAAGAGAAGTGCAGAGACTTCAAAGGTTAATGAATTTACTAACAAATTGGTCAGAACAAAGGGATGATGATCGTAATGATTCTAGTTCTGAGTCCAACTTTTCGAAACCATATAGGGAAACTCTGGAAACCTTGTCTCCACAATGATGCTTTGAGGAAAGATGATGGACACATCGACTATTACATGTAGATCATTGAATGCAAGCACTCCGATAGTTGTCACCTAGAATGCAAAGAAATGAAGGTCACTTGGCCAACATAGAATTGGTGGATATAACTCTTGGTACTCGAGAAAGGGGAGGAAGGAACCAACAAGGATCCCCAAGACAGCAATGAGGCCGTAGAGGAGGAGTACATCCACTGAATATTGGAAGGGGTAGTTGGGATGTCCCACCTAGAGGAGGTAGAGGATGAGGGAGGATTCGACCCCCTACTCCTAGATGGTCGAGAGATACACCATTGGCCTATTTGAACTGGACCAAAAACCTGCAAGGTATCCCCTGGTTGAGAGGGTATGTACCAAATCTTACAGGAAGACACCCACGTGGATGACCTCCATTGATCCGACAAGGACCAAGAAGAATTGAAGTTGGAAGAGGATTGCTTCAGGAAAGAGAAATCCCATTTAATGTTCAAAGAGGTCCTGTGTCGAGAGGATTAGGTCATGGAAGACATATGCAAGGAAGAGGACTTGTCGGTAGGGGAAGAGTACGCTTTATAGATGAAAGAAGTCAAGGATGACAAAGGATTCATTCACCAAGTTTGGAAGCTGATTTGATCCGAGGAGATAGGTGGAGGAGTCACTCAAATGATAGTAGACCAGTAAGAGCACCCCTACCTCATGATCAATCACCAGAATGATGGAATGAAGTATTGCCAATAGGAAGTCCTACAATTTGTAATTGTATGATTCCAAATTGTACACATGGAAATGAGAGGATAGTAAATGATACAACCTTGCAAAGAGAAAGGGATCAAACAAATGATTGGTTGGCACCTAATGACATGATTACTCATAATGTAGAAGTGGGACACCCAACTAACGAGTCAATAGAGGGGATCATGCAAGTGAATGTCACTGTACGATTTCCATGATGGTAAGTTATTAGGATATGAAAAAATAAAAAAATAGAAAAATATCTTAATTTTGAAAATCCTCTCGAGACGCAATTAAGATGGAAGGTGGTTGAAAACCAGAAATGGTGGCCCCTTCTAAGAAAAAAAGGAAAAATAGAAAATTATCTTAATTGTGAAAATCCCTCGGGATGCAATTAAGATGGAGGGTGGTTGAAAACTAGAAATGATGACCCCTTCTGAAAAGAAAAGAAAAAAAAAAGAAAATAATTAAAGGCAAAGAAAAGGACAAAAGTGAGAAAAAGATAAAATCGCATGCACAAGGATAATGAGTTGTCAATCATCCATACAAGAGGACAAAATTACATGCAAATGAGGCTAAGGTGGTAGAATTTCATGCATTAAGATGTTAGGGTTTCAAAAATAAATAAAAAGTAGGTACCATACAACTTTTTGACAAATCGTACACATGCAATTTGAAATTCGAAGGATTTGAGAGCAAAAAGGGTGCAACCGAATAATTTTCTTCTATATGGGCATTTGAATTCAATAGTTTGCTACAATTTTTCATGACCCATTCCATATTTGCACCACAAAACCTTTTTGATTTTGAAAAAGCAAACTAGATTGGAGAAAAAGTTGCCAAAGATAGGGTTTTACTCCGAAAAAGCTAATTTTTTAGAAATCATGTTGTAGGTGGAGAAAAGCTGCTATAAAAATGAGGGTTTGAAGGAAGGCACCCAAGGAAACCCTTATTGTAGAAAAAGTAGGGCTAGGGTTTGATTTTCCAAAAATAGTGAAGTGTGGGAATTGCAAGGAGGCAAAATGATAAACCCTAGTACAAGAAATCAGCCATAAAAGCATAAAAATATTTTTCTGACTTTGCATGTGTGAAAAATCATAAAAGGATGGTCGTACAATGCTACCATACTACCAAAAAAATTATTTTGGAGGAAAATTGCACCGATTGAAGGAGAAATTGCATAATTGCACCAAAATTGCATTAGAAAGGAAGATTGCACACTTTCGACAAATGGGTTTCCCAAAAATCATACCAGTTTGACAAAAACAAGGGTTTTTAGCCAAGTGAAGTTTTCCAGGGCTATTTGTATGATTTGGAGGTGTGATTGTATGATTTTGGGGCAGATTGTACGATTTCTAGGCTTTTAGAGACCCGATTTGTGCATTTTGGAGGTGATTGTATGAATTTTTTGTAGTTGTACAAATTGAGATTGTATGGAAGGGAGATACCCTTGTATGATTTGGGGGCTACTTGTATGATTTTAGATTGAGATTGTATGATTTGAAACCCCATTTGTACGATTTGATGCATTTGTACGGAATCGGGTGTAGTTGAACAATTTTGGGTGGAGTTGTACGATTTGGAAAGGGTTGTACGATTTCAAAATGTACATGTATGATTTGCTGAGGCCTTGTATGATTTTTGATAGCCCTTGTACATTTTGGAAGTATTTGTATAGATTTTGAAGTGATTTTGTGTGGAGTTGTCCTAAATTGCCAAGTTGATCAGAGAGTGTGCGAATGAGGTTTCCACTCGACGATGGTAGAAGCATGAGCTCTAGGTGAGAGTTTTGAGCTCATTTCGATCACATTACAACAACTAGGGTGGAAATATCACTAGGACCACTACACTAGAGAGATTCATGACCTAGAAGATCTCCCTCAGTTTACCCCATTCAAGACCAAGGATGTCGATTTCAGTCACATGGGAGGCATGGTAATCATCCTTGGAGAGGGAGAGGGTATAGGCCATGGAGGGGTCAGAGATATTGGCATGGTGGTAGAGGTGGTGCACCACTACAATTTAGGAGGGAGGAGATGGAGCCACCCAAGGCACATAGAAGGGAACTTCGCAGTGAAGTTCATCGAGAGAAGACTCTGGAGGAGCAGGAAGAACTACTCAGTGAAGCAGAAGAAGAGCAAGTGGATATCAATGATATCACTTTTGGACAACCAACAATAAAATTTTACAAGAAATGGTGGGAAAGGAATGAGGCAAAACATCCATTAAATCTTGCACTGAGGAAGGCTGAAGTAAGCACCATCATGCAAATCCCATCGCAAGATAAAGTATTCTTCAATGAATACTTGCTACAAATTCTTCAGTCCTACGAACCCGCTACGAATCACACTATTGTGAGAGTGGGTAATAGGTACATCAAGGTGGAGTTTTTGATGGAGGTATTTCGAAGAACATTTGGATTGCCCAAGGAGGGAGCTCCAATTTTGAAGAAGATAGTAGATCCAATTGAGGCTCACAGGTTGATTATGACACTCACATCTGTGAAGTCACCTATGGTAGCCAAGATTTTTGGTTCTGGAACTCATGGAATTAAATAGAGCCAGTTGAAGACTGATGAATTGGCATGCACAATGAATATTGTCATGGCTCACTTGTTAGGAGAATCATGAGCTTCTAAAATGCCAATCTGGATGGCATAGTATGTGGAAGGTGTCTACAATGGCATGAAGTATGATTGGGGAACCTATTTAGAGGAACAGATGCAGAAGTTATTAACAACTAGGAGGAAGACTTTCACCATGAATTTTCATGCCATTGCTCTTCTATTAGATGTAGTATCTAGAATGGGCATTCCCTTTCCTAGTAGGACCCAACCTCGAGATTTATCACTAGATCAACCTACCATACTATGATGGGCAAAGACTGTGCCTCTATCGAAGGTAACTCCAGAGAAATTGAAGGCCAAGAAGGGCATAAAATAACCAATACCTTCGATGCAGGAAGAGGTTGAGACTACATCTGATGAAGATGTTCATCCTAGGAGGAAAATAAGAAGATAGTTGGAACCTACCTTAGAACAATAGGCACAGGACCAATAGCTGTAGGAGCAGCCAACCTCTTTTGAAGAGGAGGAGAGAGTAGAATGACAATCCAATCCTATAAATATTCAAACATGTAGGCAATGAGAGAAATAGAAGAAGCCCATGTAGAAAGAGCAACCCAAGCTGGTACTAGAGGAAGGGTACTCAGACTCGAAAGGGTTGGATTTGCTAAATTTTAATATACCTAGTATGGAAGAAGTAGGAGGAGCAATGGGATCTCCGACATTGCTTCAGACCTCTGATTTTAATTTTTGGATTCATCTAGATATTTGGTAGGAAAAAAATGGTACCACCAACTCCAAAAGCAAAAGCAGTGGTGGAAGTTCCATTTGAGGAACCTAAGGGAATAAAGAAAATAAATATTGTGATGAGAGGTGGTAATAGTCAATAGGAGCAAGCAAGTACATAGCCACCATAGGAAGAGTTTGCTCCTAACCAGATAGTTGTAGCCCTAAGGGGAGTGCAACCAAACCCATAGGAGGAAGGGTTGGTAAAAATGCAATAGGAGGACTTACCTAACCCACAAGAGGAAGTCCAAGCATCGATGATAGAGCAACAGTCTCTATAGGAGATCATCAATGTTGAGGAGATCAGATCACCTAAGAAGGAGAGACAAACAAGATAGTAGCACACATTCCACTACAAGAAGAGAAAGTAGCCAGTGTGATCAAGGAAGTTGGAGGAAGTTCAAATCCATAGGAAGAAGAAGAGGAAGGACAAACCCCACCACAAGATAATACTATAGAGCTTCGTACAATATTTTTAGTTGAAGTACCTCACTTTGGTATTTTGGGGGATGAGGGTGAAAATACTGATGAGCAGGTGGAGCACTTCTTTCGACAAGCTAGTGAAATGTTCGCCAGCGCCAGGTTGCAATTTTGTATTGGTGGCATTGGATAGTTGAAATAGTGGAGGGAGCAAACCTTCACTAAATTGGAGAAGATTGTGGAGTGGGTGTGCAATGAAGATCGTACAAGGCAGATAGCGCACATTCATGCACAACACCCATGGTTGTTACTCGAGGGAGAGGTAACTATGATGCTAGGAAGACAGGATTTACTAGAGGGAGTGAAGACCAATTACCATGCATTTCCACGCGTATACTTGGATAAGGCAACCTGTCAGACTTGTCCATTGAATACAGTGGGTAAAAAATTTTGAAGAGTACCTTCAAAATTGGCCTTCACCCTAAGGAAATTGAATTTCCTGACATACTAGATCGAGTGGCTCAGCTTGGGTCTTGAACAGATTTATCAAGCCAAGGAAGCACAATGGGAAGAAGTGGAAGCTACTCGAAAGGAAATGGTTGCGATGGAGGAAGAATTAGTACACAACAAAATAGAGGTCGAGGAAATATTGAAGAAGGTAAAAATAGAATGGGCTAACATCAAGCAGGCTTATGAGGATAAGTTACGCTCACAGGAGGAGGAAAAGCAGCTTGTGATCCAGCAAGTGGAAGAGCGCACGAAGTAGTTGGAAGCTCAACTGGCAACACAAAATGAACAATTGGCCAAACAAGCAAATCAGTTGAAGGTAGCAGAGGAACAACTATAGGAGAGGAACCATAAAATTGAGGAGATGGCAAAGGATGCCAAGCGCTACAATGAGATCATCATGGATCATAAGGCTCGACTTAAGGCTACGGATGAGCGTATGGCGGCTTATGAAGCTGACATTCATCAGAACCTATAGGTCATTACGAAAAAGAATGAGGAGTTATCCATAGCAGCCAGAACAGAAGCCATGTTGATGGAGAAGTTATGCAAGGGAGCATCCGAGCGTGAGAAGGAGCTAGCTGCACTTCTGGCTACTACAGAAGAGAAAGCCAATGAGTATGGGTTAAAAGCCCTGGAAGTCAGTCAATACGCAGCTCGATTGAAGGATGAGCGTATCGCTTTGCGTATGCAACTTGATGAGTACCACCAAGAATCATCGACCAAAACCAAGAAGACTGAGTCGATGAGGACACCGACTGATTTAAAGGGGAGGGCAGATGTAGGCAACAAATCCACCTCCTAGAAGAAGAAGAAATGATTTTTGGATTTGCACAATTTTGTTCAGTTTTGCTCATTTTTTATTAAAATGTACAAGTGTCAAAATGTACAAGTAGGTGTAAAATGTACAAGGTTTGCAAATGTACAATGTGAAATGTCAATGAAATTAGGTGAAATGTGCATTTGGGATGAATTTGATAAAAATCAAATTAGACTTAGTAAAACCTTGTAATGAATTATTTTGAGTTAATTCGGGATGGCAGTTGTAAGTAATGCGATGTCTCAGAAACCACTTTGGAATGGCCTGGGCATGCATTATATAGCCCCCCATTCAATTTTTTAGGTTGTTCATTGATTCATGGAGTTATTGATTGTTCATGGTGGAATTGCATATTGTTCATTGTTGATGTCTATTGTTGTTGAGTCCATTGTTGTGAGCAATGATGATGGATGTATTGTACAAGAATACTCATAATATGAATATAACAACAATTCTCTTTGATTCCATGTCCTTGTGAATTCCATTGTATGTTTTGGTTATTGCAGGTTGTGTAATTGGTGTTGGATGCATAACTTGTTATGTTAATTTAATGGAATTGCACTAGGAATGATTTTGATCATCCTACAAACCTGGTGTGAGGATATGAAATGATTGCACAATGATTTATGGCTGTACAAATATGTTTCCAGGTAGTTGTACGATTTTTGGAAATATCTTTGATGATTATAATTCATTGCCAGTGAATTAGGGTTTGCATGTTGGAAGGAAAGCAAGTAATTGTCATAGGAAAACATCCCAAAACTTGTCTTGAAGAGAATGGTTGGCAATTTGAGTTATTTTATGTTGTCATTGATGTCACATGGATCATTGATGTCACATGGATCACATTGAGTTTTGGTGGCCAAATGATATTTTGGAAAGCATAGATAAATACAGGGTTTTTGTGAAAACCAAGGCAGGAAAAATAAAAGGTTTTATTTAAAACCATGGATGGCATATTTGAACTAGGTTTTTTTTAAAACCCAAGTTGGCCTTTCGTTTCGTCAAAAAATGTGCCCCGGTGATGGAGATATTTAATTTTTAATATTTAGTTTAAATTTTAATTTAAAATTAAATATGCAAGATTTTTGCCGATGTCATCAAAAATAATAAGGAGGCTTATAAATAGGATACCTAAGGTTCATAAACTAATACTTGCTCGTGGTTAATAATCGTTGGCTAAGCATCCGAATTGAGCTCGTGCGAAAATCTTTTAGAAAGCAGAAGCAACGAATAAACGAAGGTTGGTCGAAGTCCAAAGTCATCATGGACAGAGTGGCACATTGGCAGTTGGCTTTTGGCTAAGGTGTGTGGTAGCACAAACGTCAAGGTTTTGAATCCCATTGACTACATTCAGAAGGCGTTGGAAGAAAAACGCTTGAAGCGCTTTTGATTTGCGGAAAGGGAGGAAAGGTTTTAAGGCACGTTGTGCCTTTCCCTTTAGAACAAGCGGCTAGCTCGTGTGGCAAACTTAGCCATGGCTAAGGCGCTCGCGGTGTGGGCAAGTCGAGGGTTCGAATCCCCTTGAGGAGGTAAATATGTTTTTGCTCTAATTAATTTTGTTAAGCCCTAAGTTGGAGTTATAAGGTGGTTAGGAATATTTAAAGTTTTTAAATTAAACTTTATTTTTATAAGGGTTGTGATTATTATTTCAAAAGTGGATGAGTTGTTGATTTAATTTGATGTTCATAAAATTGAGAATTAAGATTTAGGAGAAATAAGGAGTTGTTATAAAATAATTTCTGAGAGGTTTATTGATTATTATTTTGATAAGGGTTTTTATTAAAAAAGGACTTTGGTGGATGTGTTTATTAAGTTGGAATAAAAAGGTGTAAATTGAGTTATGCTTTATCTTGTGATTATTATTTGAAGTCCACTAACTCTTATTGAGATTGGAAAGGAAAGTTGTGTTTGGTGTGACAAATTTTGTGGATAACTTCTTAGCATAAAAAAATGTATGGGCACATTCTCCTATTGATTGTTTATGGTGGTTGATTTCTGAAATATCATTGGAGTGAAAAGGATTGATTGTGGTTTCCTTTTCGAAAGTGGTTGGTTGAATGCTTCAAGGTTTTCTAGTTTGAGAGTTGTGTTTAAACCTTGTTTTATAAGCATAGTTGTTGAAGCCCATTGGTTATGTAAAGAACTTGAAAAGAACATGAGTATCATTGTTATGTGAGATTTATGGTTGAGTATTGTTGGAAACATTTGAGTTGGTTGATACATGCTTGGACTAGGGTTTTGTGAGAAAGAGTTGTCCCTTGTGGTGATTGGTTGAGTTGAGTTGATTGATCTTAGTCAAGTGATTGTGTGAGGTGATTGTTCAAGTTCCATGAAACAAACTATTATATTATTCTGATTTGAGTTGAGATTGAGCTTAGAACATATTGAGTCTCTAACAATTCTCTTTATGCTTCTATGAGTTGACTTGAGTTGAGATTGATTTGAGTTGAGATCATTGTGGATCATTGTTGTCATCCATTGTAGAGTGCATTGCTATTCATTGTTGAGTTCATATTTGAGACTTGCATTCATAGATTTGTGGATGAGATTTGAGTACTACTTGAACATGATTGATTGAGCCTTTGAGAAGGCCCTTGGGATAGATTTATGGACAAATTTGTGGTAGTTTGTGTATGACTGATTGAGCCTTTGAGAAGACTTTGTGGACATTTTTTGGGACAAATTTGTGGACAGTTTTAGATAGATTTGTGGATAGATTTGGGACAGATTTTGATGAGGTTTTGAGTGAGCCTATTGAGCAGAGTTGAGCAAGTTCTTGGTGAGCTTGCTAGAGCAGTTTTGGACAAGTTCTTAGTGAGCTTGTTGGAGCATATTTGAGCAAGTTCTTAGTGAGATTTCTAGAGCATATTTGGATAAGTTCTTAGTGAGCTTGTTGGACCAGATTTGAGCAAGTTCTTGGTGAGCTTGCTAGAGCAGATTTGGACAAGTTCTTAGTGAGCTTGTTGGAGCAGATTTGAGCAAGTTCTTGGTGAGCTTGCTAGAGCATATTTGGACAAGTTCTTAGTGAGCTTGTTGGAGCAGATTTGAGCAAGTTTTGTGTGAGATTGTTGAGCAGTTTTGGACAAGTTATGTGTGAGCTTGTTATGCAGATTTGGACAAGTTATGTGTGAGCTTGTTATTGCCTAGCTTTGAGCAGATCAAAGAAATTTGGACAAGTTCTATGTGAGCTTGTTGAGAAATTTTGGATAAGTTCTATGTGAGCTTGTTATGCAGATTTGGACAATTTTTGTGTGAGCTTGTTATTACCTAGCTTTGAGCAGATCAAATAAATCATTGTATTGGATAAGGATCCTTATTTCTGTGTGAAATATTATAAGGAGATTATCTTGTGGAGTACCCCACATTGGGGGAACCACGTTAAATCTTGTGTCTTAATTGTGTGTGGTGACTTGTGCTCTTGCTTAATATTGCTATATGAGTTATTAATGCACACTGCTATATTTGGTTATTGCAATTAAGGACATTAATTAATATTGGTTTGGAAAGAAAGTAAAAAGTGGTCTTATACTGTTCACTCCCCCTCTCAGTATAAGCTTGTGTTCTTCAGAGAATGGTTGTGCAAGTTGGTAAATTTAATTGTAAGTTGCAGAAAGAGTTCGTGCAATCTATACACAGGCCATACCAAATCGTACAAGTGGTAATTTACTCGATTTAGTAACAAAAATGCAAGCCAAGAACCTCCCAAATAAGAAAATTTTGGTGTTTAAGAGATATTGATTATAAAACTAACCTAATTGAGTTGCAAAATCTATTCCAATGGATTGGCTAAGTGGAAAATTGTACAAACTATAGTGTTGTACGATTTGGATCGTACAACTGTACAATTTACAATCCATACAAGCTATTTTGCAAGATTGACAAGTTGCACAAGACAAACCGTACAAGTTGTACGATTTGGGTAAATTGCTTTTGAGACTTTGGGTATCATTTCTAGACCTCCTAAATCACCTTCCCCTATGATAATACTACACCCCTGTGCTACAACATCAATACATAATTTAGTATCAAGATCAAGTTATTCCAAGGAGGGTCATTACATTAAGAACCTTCTAATTAAAATAAGCACATTCACATAAATATTTCAATAAAAGTAGAAATTCATCAAAGAGCTGAATATTCTAATATGAAATGTAAATGCAAAAATATATTACTCACAAATCACAACACAGAATTGCGGGCATCTTTGAGAGGGCAACCACCTTCAATATTTTCGTTCAATATGCAAAAAAGATACATTCGTTTATGTCCCATTGTATTTTAAAGATACACTTAATGCAACCCTAACCTAATTCTTAGGAGTTGGCTTACATGCAAAGTGCCACCTGATCTAGAATATTCTACAAAAAAAATTGTTAGCTTTTGAAGCTAAATACTTAAGATAAAATAAGCACAAGATCTAAAATAAATTTGCAATATTAAATATATGATAATGGCAAAATACTAAACATATAAAAATCATAAATAACTCATAAAAATACCATTAACAAATGCTCATGAAAATTGTATCTCAATTGAATAAAGATCTCAAATACACCATACTTCTCCACACTCTCCTTCTATAATTGTATCTCTCTCACACACACACACACACACTCATAGACACATATATAATGGAATGTGACTCTTCACATGGAGCACTCTTGGCCTTCACTCTTCTAGAGACTCTTCATCTTCCTACTCTATGGACTCGTGTGCACATGGAATATTATGCACATTTACATTACCAAAATACTTTACACACTTTAATAGTACGTGTACATTAATTACATTGCATAAAGTAAATACTCACAATCTAATATAGGACTCTCTTTCCTAATCTAAAGATGTACCCAAGTTGGTACATTATCATGTACCAAATAATGTAATATATTCCAACCAAAAAGTTACATTATTTATAACGGTTACATGAAATTGCTCTACTTGTCTAGGTGCCTCCATTGCCACGTACCATTACAAAATATTATAAAATATCACTAGAATGGAGTATCCATGTTGGAAAGGGGTCATTACATAATAATATGAGAACTACATAATAATGTTAGGATGGGGTCCTAACATATCCTTTCAATTCAAAAATATTTGTCCTCAAATTTGGAGATGAGGAAACTATTGTTGTAGTTTTTGGAGTAACTTTCAAGTGGCACCTTCACATTGTAATCTGCACCATTGAACAAGAACCTCAGTGATGACATGGTTGTGAAGGGTGTGAAATCTTTGGTCCAATTTTTTTTTAGGCTTGATAAGGATGAAACTCTCTTCATCTAGTTCTAGTAAAGTGGATTGAACCTATACATTATTTTCCACAACCTTCTTGAGAGAGGAGAGACATGAAAGACTGGATGGACCTTTGATGTAGTTGGAAGGGCCAATTTATATTCTGTTGAATTGATTTATTGTAGTACCTAGTAGGGTCCTTAGCATTTGGTATCTAGTTTTTGGAATTTGCAAAGCTGGAGTGATGATTATTTGTAGGGTTACAAGTAGATAAAAACCATATCTCCTACTTAAAACTTGTGCTTAGAACGATGTTTATCAGCTTGTTAACACATACAATTATAGGCCAATTCAATATTCAGCTTAAGTTGTCGAATAACTACAATATGTTGGCAGAGAGTGGTGCCTAAAATGTGAATCTTGGAGCTTCTTGGAATGTAGGAAGAGGGTGTTGATGGAGGACAACCATATAATGCTTCAAAGGGGGTAACCTTGGTCGCAATGTGATATGAAGTATTATACCACCATTTGGCCAGGGGAAGCCACTTCAACCATTATGGAGGATGTTCAGAGGTAAAGCAATGAAGGTAGATCTCCAATAATTTGTTAAAAAATTATGTTTGGCTATCCACCTATGGATGATAGGCTAAACTCATGTGAGTTGAGTTCCCTATAACTTAAATAGTATCTACCAAAAATGACTGGTAAAGGTAGGGTATTTATCTAACACAATGAATGTGGACATGCCATGAAGGCAAAAAATTGAATCTAAAAATATTTGGGCTACTATTGAGGTTGTGTAGGGATGAGAGAGGGAGCAAAAATGAGCATACTTTGTGAGACAATCTAGAACCACTAGAATAACTAATTTTCCTCCCGATTTGGGTACACCCTTCAATAAAATGCATGGAATTATTTGTCCATACTTGTTTTGGAATTGGTAAGGGCTGAAGGATTCTAGGGGAACACATAGTTTTTCCTTTCATTCTTTGGAACATGTCACATTCACCCACAAAATTTTGAATATCCTTCTAGAAGAAAGTATGCTTGATCCTTTCATAAGTTTTTAGGAACCCAGAATATCCCGTTGTTGGTGAGGCATGCATTTCCTTCAAGATGAATTCTTGAATTTGTGAAGTTTGGGGAATAACAAGTTAGTCATGATATCTCAAATATTGTCCATACCAAGTGTATTTAGGACATGAGTTAGGCTTTGTTTGAAGTTTGGTGATACAATTTTGCAATTTAGAGTCCTTGGCCATGTCTTCTCTGAGAGAAATAACCCATTGAGGTATTTGGAAAGAAAGAGCACTTAACATAATCTGATTCTCAAACTATCAAAAGAGTGTATCAACCATGACATTCTCCTTTCCTTTTTTATATGCAATTTCATAAACTTAGCCCATCAATTTAGAAACCCACTTTTGTTGTTTATGTGTGGCTACCCATTGTTACAGTAAGTACTTGAGACTTTGGTGGTTAGTTATGATTGAAAATGATGCCCAATAAGATATGGTCACCAATGATTAACATCATGCAAAATAGCTAGCATATCCAAGTAGATTTGCCCAAATTTCAATCTAAAAGTTCTTTGTTGGTGAAGGACAATGGTGTGAATTATTGCATCAACACAACCCTATTCCATTACTCGAAGTATTATTTTCAATTACAGAGGGTTTAGAGAAATCAGGCATTGCTAACATCGAGGTGGTTGTCATGGCTTGCTTTAAGTCATTGAAAACCTTCTCCACTAGTGCTGACCAAATAAAATAATTATTTTTTGACATGGCTATTAAAGGAGTTTTTATCTTTCCATAGTTTTGTATAAATTTACGGTAATACCCTATGAGGCCCAAAAATACTCGAAGTCCCTTGAGGATGTGAAGCTTTGTCCAATCCCGAACAACCTAAATCTTTTTAGGGTCAAATTTAAATCCATCTTGGGTGACAATGTGACCCAAGTACTCCACTTGTGTCATCCCAAAAGAACACTTTGATCTATTGGTATCAATTTTATTCTTAAAAACAAATCATAGAGTCTGATCCACATGTGTGAGGTGCTCCTCCCAAGAGCGACTATAAATCATAATATCATCAAATAAAATGAGAATATATTTTTGAAGGGGCAAAATACATTAGTCATGAGGCTTTGAAATGTTGATGGTGCATTATTTAGGCCAAATGACATGAACAAAAATTCATAATAACCCTCATGAGTTTGAAATATTGTTTTGGGGATATCTTCCTCCTTAAACCTTATCTGGTGATAGTCCGAGTAGAGATCCAACTTGGAGAAAAAATTTGCACCATGTAGCTCATCCAACAATTCATCGACCATTGGAATAAAAATTTTGTCCTTAATGGTGAGCTTATTGAGCTCATGAAAATATATACACAATCACCATGATCTATCTTTCTTTTTGACCAACAACATTGGAGAAGAATAATGACTATTACTAGGCCAAATTATGTCTGCTTTTAGAAATTCTTGTACAAACTTCTCAATTTTTGACTTTAGGGCATAGGGATACTGATAATGTCTAATGTTAGGTGGCAAGATACCTAGTACCAATAATATTGCATGATCGTGGGAACAACATGGAGGTAATTCTATCGGTTCTACAAATACTGCATCATGCGTAGTCAAAATGAGTTGCAAATCATCTCGGGGCTTGTCTTCTTCTAAATTTTGTGGTTGAAGTGCAAATATTTGAGCTACTACCCCATGTAAGGATTTTTTAACAAATTCTCCATTCAACTCGAATTGATAATATGCGGAGATCCTACTGGTGATCCACAAAGAGTGTAGGACTTACCATTTTGTGAGAACTACATCCATAATCCCACAAAGTTGTAGGCTATTATTGCTAAGGTACCTAGACACTTTGCTCCTAGAACAACATCACATCCTCCTAGATGAAGAGCAAACATATCAATTTTGATTTCATAGTCCCCTATCTTCAACTTAACATTGTGATATTTACCCTTACAAGGTAGTGTTCCACCATTTTCCACCATAACTTCAAAGGATTTGCAAGCATGTATGTAACAATTTGCTTGCTTGGCTACTTGGGAATCAACAAAGTTATGCATACTTTATGAATCAATGAGAATTGTAAGACGTTGCCATTTGAAGATTCCTATCACCTTCATCGTTTGAAGGGTCAAGATTCCCACAAGTGCATGGACAAATATTTTTGGTTGTGGTTATTCTTATGTTTCACCCTCATTCTAAGGTCGTTCCTTTGGTGGATCTACTTATTCATCAAGTTGTTCATTTCTTACCGGTTCCTCTACATCCAACAAAATTTATATTTTTGGATGCATTTATGCCTCGACAAATACTTCTCATCATAATTATAACATAAGCCTTGTGCTCAACGGGCATCCATTTCCTCTATAGTTAATCACTTGATTGGGGTAGACTTATTGCTAGTATTTTGATGTGAACTTAGAGGAAAATGTAGATTTGACTTGTGAAAATTTAGAGGTTATCCTTTGAGTCAATTTTTTTTTCTTCTGCTGATCTTGTCAATCTTATGGCTTACATCATAGACTATGGTTTGAACATTTTTACCTCAACCTTGATATCATCTTTCAATCCATTGATAAAATAGTGCAATGCACCTCTTCTACTTGTGCCAATATTTCACCTCAAATCCTTAGCACAACGTTGAACTAAGATAAGAAATTCAATGCCAAGGATAACATAACCATGATTCATAGAATATTAATGAAAGCAAAATTCATTTCAATAAGAAAAACATACATGCATAAAACATAAGAATAGTAATTACAAAAATTTAGAATGAGAAATGTTACTATTGTAGGCCTCTTCGAGGGGGAAACCTCCTTACAAATTATGCAAATTCTCTCTAACTTGCGAGAATTACATCCTTCTCATTTTATAACATTTAAAAGAATATTTATTGACATCTTATGACAATATTCTATGACAATATTCTTGATTAAATTCATAATACTGATGGAAGAAAGTAGAGAGGGGAGGGCTCTGGTCCCTCCCCTGCTCCCCCTCCCATGGCTCCTGGTTCCTGCCCAGTCCCTGGCTCAACCCAGGTCATCCCTCCCGGGGAGTGGTTGTTTGCAAATGATCTCCTGGGGGGAGATCCTTCTCCACTTTCTGCGCCCCTCCCGGCCGGCTAGGGTTTCCTTGGTTGTTTTTTCGGATTGGTGCTTCCCAGGGATCCTTATTTGGTTGGGGATCCCTTCCCTTTTTCCCTCAGGCTTCCCCCTGGGGTTTTTTGCAGGTTATTCGCGTGGATATGGTCCCCTGCATTTCTCGGTGCAATGGAGGTGACGGTTTAGGGTTTGGACAGCTTCCCCCTTTTTCTTGTGAATCCTCGACAGGCTCTGTGCTTGGACGGGATTCTTGGTCCTTGTCTTTGGGATCCTCTTCTGTTTTCTCGGGGTGGGTTCCTTGTGGTACAACTCTTTGGTCACTTCCTGATGGGCTGGATCCTCTCTGTGCTGGCTGTCGGCTTCCTACAGGATGGGTCTCGCTGAACGGAATGTTTTCCCGGTGGGCGGCTGGTTTCTCCACAGGGCGGGATCCACCAAATTCGCCGGTTTTCCCGCGAGGTGGGATCCTTTCTTTTCTGCTGGTTTCTCAGATGGCGAGATTTCCCTGTTGCTTCCCGCTAGGTGGGACTGTTTGTGGTGGTTTTGACTGCTTCCCGCGAGGCAGGATTTTATTGTAACGGTTTTTCTTTGCTTCTGTCAGGCGGGATCTTCTCGATGGTGGTTTTTGGCTACTCCCCCAGGTGGATCTCCAAAACTACTTTCTTTCTTATTTCTTTGTTTCCCGTTGAGAGGGATTGTTTCATGCTTATCGTTACCGCCGAGCGGGATTTCATGCTTTGGTGTTCAGTTTCAAGGGATTGATGCCCTAGGCCCATTGCTTATGTAATCAGGTTTTTGGATCCTTGTTAAAACCCGCTGTAAATACAAACACTACTTACCAAAAAAAAAATTCATAATACTAACAATTACATTCATAATACTGGAAGTTACATTCATAATTCTATGACAAAGCAATTATTTACAATATTCTATGATAACACACTCTCCTAACTTAACACGTGGCCCATTTCTAACTAAATACATGGTCCACCTTATTACAATAATATATACCTCAATGTATTTTAAGTTTTGGGTGTATAACATGCCACCCCCCTTAAAAAAACTTTATCCTCAAAGTTGAAAAGTGGTAAACTATTGTTGAAAGTCCTGCAATTGCTCCCATGTGGCATATTTTGGTGGTAATCCTTGCTACTAAACCAACACCTCAATGATATTCTGTGAGTGGAGAAGCTAGATTTGGTAATCTAGAATGGTTGCAGGTTGCAAAAGAATGATTCCCTTTTCATCCAATTTAGAAAGGATAGTCTATACTTTAGTATGTGTGCTTACCACCTTATTCAAGCAAGTTACATGAAAAATTGGATGAATGTTGGATGTGGTTGGCAGTTTCGACTTGTAAGCAACCTCCCCTATCTAACGCAGTATCTTGTAGGGACCATAAAACTTGGGTGCCAACTTATGTTGACCATTTTATTTGAGGGACAATTATTTATAAGGTTGAATACAAACAAAAACCATGTCTTCTTCTTCAAACTCCCTCTCAGTTTTGTGTTTATCTATTTGTTGTTTCATGTGGTTCTAGGTGGTGATCAAATTTTGCTTAATAGTTGCTAAGACTTCCCGCTTACGACTAAAGATTGTGTCCACTGCGTCTACATTCAAACTTCATGGCAAGTACAAGTTGAGTGTTTGGGGTGGTTGACCATACACAACTTCATATGGTGTCATCCTCGTGGTTATGTGAAAAGTGGTATTATACCACCATTTGGCTAAGGGAAGCCATTGACTCCACTTGGATTAATTATCTAAAAAAAATAATGGAGAAGGGTCTCAAGACATTTATTCACCAACTCTATCTGGCCATTTGTCTATGGGTGATAGGATGTGCTTCTTTTTAACTAGGTCCCTTGAATGTGGTGCAACTCCTCCCGTAATTTACTAGTGAATATCTTATCATGGCCATTTATGATGGAATATGGGCTCACATGTAGTTGAAATATTTGATCCATAAAAATATATGCTACTATCTTAGAAGTATAGGGATGATTGAGGGACAAAAAATGAGCATATTTGGTCAATTGGTCCACGATGACCATTATAATTGACTTACCTCCTAAGAAAGGAAGGCCTTCAATGAAGTCCATGGAGATATCAGTCCATGGGGACTCCAAAATGGGTAAAAGTTGAAGTAATCTTGGTGTACTAATTGTTTCCTCCTTTTGGTGTTGACAAGTGTCACAACTATCCACAAACTGCTTGATATATGATTTCAACCTTGGCCAATAGACACTATGCTTTACCCATTCATAGATGCATTAGAAACCTATGTGTTTTCCTATAAGAGAAGAATTAAGCTCTTGGAGAATCTGAGATTTAAGTTGGAAAGAATATGGAACAACAATCCGATGCTTATAACATAGCTCTCCTTGTTTCCAAGAATAATTGGAATGGTCCTTTGTTGTTGTCTGGAAATCCTGAATAATCTTTGCAAGTGTGGGGTATGTTTGCCATTCGAAATTAGGTGTATCTAACCAATCAAACTTAATAAAGGACATTGCATATAGGCTATCTTGTGTTTCAAGAAACTTAGGAAGAGCATTAGCAGTGACATTTTCCTTCTCTTTGCAATAAATTATCTCGTTATCATATCCCAAGAGCTTAGTGACCCATTTTGGCTGCTTAAGGGAATAAATTATCTACTCTAAGAGATACTTAAGTTTGTGATGATTGGTCTTGATGATGAAGTGTTACCCTAATAAGTATGGTCACCAATGGAGGACGACGAAGACAATGGCCATCATCTCCTTCTCATAAGCCCTAAGAGGGCCTTGTTTATGAAAGCAAGTGGTTGACCTTCTTGCATAAGTAATTCCCCCCATCCAACTCCTGAGGCATCACTTTCAATGACAAATATTTTGGAAAAATATGATATAGCTAGGATTAGTGTACACCACAAAAGTCAAAAAAGCTTGCTATGTTGCAATGTTCCATGTGAATGCATCCTTCTTAAGCACAGTTGTTAAAGGAGCTGTTATCTTCCCATAGTCCTTGAAAAACATCTTGTAATATCTAGTAAGGTTGAGAAATCCCCAAAGGCTCTTACATTTTTTGGGCTTGGGCCATTCCTTCATTACCTCAATTTTACTTGGATTTACTTGAATTTGGCCATGATATGCCCCAAAGGTGTATTGAGATTTCTTGACATACAACCGATTCTACTGTAGGAGCTTTAAAATCTGATCGACATGTTGTAAGGGCTCTTCCCATGTTTTGTTGTAGATATGTATATCATCAAAAAAGACCAACGCAAATTTTTAAAGGTAGAGTTTTAAAACCCAATTCATTAAGCCTTGGAAATTTAATGGTGCATTGGTGAGGGCAAAAGATATGACCACGAACTCATAATGCCCCTCAAGGATTCTAAAAGTCATTTTAGGGATGTCATCCTTATGAACCTAAATTTGGTGATACCCTAATCTTGGGTCCAACTTGGTGAAATACTAAGCACCAAGCAACTCATCCAACAAGTCATCAATCACTGAAATAAGAAACTTATCCTTGATGGTGATATGATTGAGTTCATGGAAGTCTACACAAATTTGCCATGACCTATCCTTATTTCTGACCAGTAAAACTTGAGCTAAAAATAGGCTTGTGCTTGGACGAATGAATCCTACATCCAATAATTACATTGCCAATTGCTCAATATAATTCTTTTGGTGATAAGGGTACCTATATGGTTGAATATTTTAAGGTTAAATCCTAGGAATTAAATTTATTTTGTGATCTTCCTGTTGACTGGGCGGTAGCTGTTTGGGTTCAAGGAAGACCTACTGATTTTTAATTAGGACCGTTGACAATTCAGAGGACACCTGTTCATATTGAATAACACACGACTACATTTGACAAAAAATTTCCATAATTGGTCGATGGCCCTTCTTAATTAGTTGTTGCATCTACTGGGATGTTACAAGCTTGGGATTGTCAGTTTTCACACCCTAAATGGTATGGGTTTTATTGTTGACAATGAACTGCATAAAAGCTCTAAAAAATTAGAGGACATAATTCCTAATGTTTGTAAAAAGGGGTATCCCAATACCATATCAAATCCACCTAATGGGACTGCATAGAGATCAGTTTGATAGTAGTACCCAATGGATAGGTGAGCATTTCAACACTTTCGAGTACAAGTCATGATGTCCCCATTGGCAATTTTCACTTGGACTCGTTCACGACCATAAATGAAGCAATCTACCCATTTTTCCATAGTTGGATCAATCAAAATATCAGTGCTACTAGAGTCCAATAGGATCAAAATCTTATGACCCTTGAGAAAATCTTGGACTAGCATACACTGTGGGGTGGATATTTCGATGATGGCATTCAAAGAAACAATGAGATTTTCTTCTTGATTGTTAGTTGAAGGTTTTGCATCCACTAAACCTAGGTGTTCTTCCACTAAATCCATAAAGTCTTCCCCTGTGTTTGTAGAAGAATCTGAAGGATTGCTCATGTCCAAAAGGTAGAGGTGTTGAGTTTTGCATTTGTGGTCCATAGCCCATTTATCATCATAGTTATAGCAAATGTTGAGGAATATTATATTATTTGGTACATGCAAATGCACCCCCATGGTACCTTCATGGTACAAATATAAATATGTAATTTATTAGAGTTGAGTCTTTCGTTTAGATGAGTGATTTATATTTTTTCTTTCATTTAAGTGTCAATATGCAGGAAATGCACAAGTGTCATGTAAGTTAGAGTGCAAAAATGTATTGAGAGAATGTGCACAAGTGTCATGCATGTAAGTGTGCAAATATGTAAAAAGAGGATATGCACAAGTGTCTTGTATTAGAAGTCCATGTAGAAGAGTTAAGAGTCTAGTATACAAGTGGTAAGATGATAAGCCAAAGGTCATGGGAGTTGTCATATGGAGAGCAATAGTCAAGTACTTGAAGAATCACATTACTATGGCTATATTATGGATACAAAGCTCCATGAAAAAGCATATGATTGTAAAAGGAAGATATAGAAAAGTAAATACATATTGTATACATAATTTTTGACTAATTTATATTGTAAGTATTCTTCATGCATAATACATGAATGATTTTGGCCATTTACATTCATATTTGATATTACAAGTGAATGTTATTTCATTATTATATTGGCCTACACATATATTTGATTTCTCATTTATGTTATTCTACTCTTCATTATTGATATTTCAATGTTTAATATTGTCGCTTATTTATATTGGGATCTATGATATTCTACGATAGTAAGGCTTAAAAGCCAGCAATGGTATCATATCTACTAAAATCTATCTATTTTTTTGATAACGTTACATTAGCCACCTTAATATTGGATTTTATCTACTTTGATAGTAGTGAAGACTTGGACTTTATTTTTGAAGATCAGATTGAGTAGAGATTGAGGGGACAAGAAATAGTCACCTTAATTTGGATGCTAGTGTCTTTCCAATTGGTTGAGGGGAAACTAGCGAATACTAGGACTCATCTAAGATTGATAGATGACCAACTTCGAAAAAAAGTTGGACATTGAAAGAAAGAACCAACTCAAAAGAAAGTTGGAATTCCAGGGATATTCAAAATAACATTGATAATATTCAGGATTCTCTAGAGAAGAAGAGGAGAATCACTATTGAAGATCAAGAGAGAACCAACTCAAGAGAAGTTGATCATTCAAGGATATTCATAGTCACCCTGACATTGATATTGGGTTCTCTAGAAAGAGGAGAATTATATATTTTGTTCTTAGGTGCAACCTAAGACATTGAAGATTTTAGACACTGGAGGTAGCTTTTAGATATAGGAAAGCAACTAGGCTTCTAGAGAAGAGAATCAATACAAAGCTTCGATAGGAAAAATAAGAAGTAGAGCACAAAAAACTAGAGAAGAAGAAAGCATTATGATATTTTTAATATAATGAAATCTTGAAGAACTAAGTTGACTAAAAATATCTTTATATCAATTCAATATTTGGTCATGGATCAATTTTTGAAGCAAGAACAATGAAGGAAAGAGGCCATTATACAAAGGCCAATATAGAGGCTATGAAGATAGCAATCTAAGAACATAGCAATATAGCTACTTAAGAGCTATTATAAAACAAAACATTGTTAAGATTCAAGTGCTAGTGAGGCACTAGCCTTCAAGGAAAATAGGAAGACTTAAGCACTTTCAGTTTAGGTAGGATAGAAGATATTAAGCATATATTCTTTAAGGCAGAGTAGAAGATATTAAGAATCTATTCTTCAAGGTAAAATAGAAGACATTAGAGCTCAAGGCAGGATAGAAGAACACTACCAAAGAACTAGGAAATAAGAATCGAGCACCACATGCAATGGGCTACCATCCATTGGGAAATATAGAACACTATCAAAATTGTAGACATAAAACATGTTACCATAAGATAGGAAAAAACACTATGAAGCAAACCTAAGAACAACACTCAATTGTGCTATCAAAGAAGAAGAGGATCGCACACTAAGAGCAACAATCTGAAGTGCAACTATAACCATTCGAGTTAAAGTATAGCAACATTCGACCATCAATGAAGATTTGTATAGCATATGGACATTGCCAATAGAGGAGAGATGTTCGATTAGAGGAGAGACATTCAGCCATTACCAATAGAGGAGAGGCACTCAACTATTACCAACAGAGGAGAGGCACTCAACTATTACCAAAAAAGGAGAGATGTTCGACCATTACCACCAAAGGAGATATGTTTGACCATTACCACCAGAAGAGACACATTTGGCCATTACAACCAGAGGAGAGACATTCAATCATTATCACCATAAGCAAGTTAGATAGCATCATTCAAGCTAGCTACCAGGTAGACATCCAAAGAGTAGAACATGAATACAAAAGGACTACACTCATCATGCATTAGAAATTCCAAATATTTACAAACGATAGATGAACATTAGCAAGCATCGCTCCTGACATATTGCCATGAAATATTTATCGACGAGCCCAGGTAACGTTTTAGCATTGCATTCTATTCTTGGTACATAATTAGGTTTTAGAGGGAGATAAAATTCAAATTAGCTTTGGAAAATTTTTTAGGTGGAGTAATAAAGTTTATGCACCATTAATTTTTTTTTTTTCAAAAACCATTTTTAATTTGATTTTTTTTTTAGATATGGAGTGATAAGGTTTACCACTTAGGTTTAATATTTTATAAGGTTTGAAGTTTTTTAAAATTTTAAATGTTTTTAATTATTGAAGATTATAAAGTTTAAAAGTTTGAAGAATTAGAGTGTTTTGGAGTTAAAAAGATTTAAGATTTAAGGTTTTAGTTTTTTGAAGATTGAAGTTTTTTGGTTTGGAGTTATTTAAAGATTTCGAAAATTTTTATTTTATTTTATTTTTTAATTTGAAAATTTGCAAATTTAATGTATTAGGGAGTTAAAAAGGATTTCTACGTCAAAAGTTTAGAAAACTTTAAAATTTGCAAATTTTATATTTGAGTGCATATTAACTTGGGAGAAATAAGGTTTACTACTTTAAAATGGATTGAATTACAAACTTTGATTATTATGGAAGAAAATATGGAATCCATAATAAAAAAGGAAATATTAGAAGTTATAAAATCAGGCATTGGTAACTTGATTGAAAAATCTAAGGGAAAGCTAGATATGGCAATACAATTCATCTATAGAGAAGCTATGAATGAAAGCTTTGAAATATTCAAATATTATTTACATTCAAAGCTTGTTGAAGCAATTGATAATTCAAAGGATGATATTATAATACCTATTGATATATGTAGTATAATGTATATGGCATTGCTCTCACTTGAACTTCATAAAGATGAAAATCAAAAGCAAAAAGAGTTAATTGAAACTCTAAAAAGGAAAGTAGAGATTGATACAAGTGAATCAATTGAATCATCTCTAAAAATAATATTTCGTTCTTCAATCAATATTGACATTCCAAGTTCATCTAATTCAGGAAATTATTATGATACTCTAAGTGAATGCTCATAAGTTACAATACAATATCAAGATTACAGGAAAAAGAAAGAGAAAGAAGCATATGATCCAAAAACCAAAATTCAAGCTATTCAAGAATCAAATGTACATGAACCAAAGATCAAAGTCAAAGAAGAAGCTCAAGCAGTTTGTGAACTAGATAATGAAGATCCAACATCTGAAGAACCAAAGAATAAATATGAAGCAAAATTCAAGAATGAAGCCAAAGACGAATATCAAGCAGAGGTCCATCAACAATGCAAGGTCACATGAAGATTAAATATTGAATATCAAAGACCAATATTGAAGACTAAAGTCTTTAATAACCAAATAATGTAATACATGGGGGTGTTGAGGAATATTACATTATTTGGTACATGCAAATGTACCCCCATGGTACCTTCATGGTACAAATTTAAATATGTAATAGATTAGGGTTAAGTATTTAGTTTAGATGAGTGATTTATATTTCCACTTTTATGTAAGTGTCAATGTGCAAAAAATGCACAAGTGTCATGTAAGAGTGCAATGTGTAGGAAATGCACAAGTGTCATGTAAGTTAGAGTGCAAAAGTGTATTGAGAGAATGTGCACAAATGTCATGTATGTAAGTGTACAAATATGTAAAGAGATGATATGTACAAGTGCCTTGAATTAGGAGTGCATGTAGGAGAGTGAAGAGTCTAGTATACAAGTGACAAGATGATAAGCCAAATATCATGGGAGTTGTCACATGGAGAGCAATAGTCAAGTACTTGAAGAGTCACATTACTATGGCTATATTATGGAGATAAAGCTCCATGAAAAAACACCTAATTGTAAAATTAAGATATAGAAAAGTAAATAAAGCTTGTATACATATTTTTGAGCAATTCATATTGTAAGTATTCTTCATGCATAGTACATGAATGATTTTGGTCATTTACATTCATATTTGATATTATAAGTGAATGTTATTTCATTATTATATTGGCCTATATATATTTGATTTCTCATTTATATTATTCTACTCTTCATTATTGATATTTCAACCTTTAATATTGTGGCTTATTTATATTAGGACCTATGATATTTTGTGGTAGTAAGGCTTAAAAACCAACAAGAAATTCCCTTGGCTCTACGATTGGCCATCTCCTCTTATGTTAACCTCTTAACCACTGAAGCTTTTGAAGTGTTATTATTTGTGGATGCAAGAGTTATATTTTGAAATGTAGGGGGTCAAGAAGCCTTTCTTTGAGCATTCCATATGTTCTCCATAATTTTTGATAGCCTTATAGTCATCATATAAGTGGTTGGTTTAAGCATTAGCACCTCAGTCTTTATCTCTTCCTTAAGGCCACTAGTACAACAACTCTTGAAAAATTCTTTGGGAAGGGCTTCAGTTCTATTGGCCAACTCCTCAAAAGCAGTGATATACTCAAGCACAATGCCTATTTTTCTCAACTTAGTGCGTGCTCTAGCAAAGTTTTCAAACTTACATGGCCCAACCCGACTAAGAATTTCTCTCTTGAACTATGTCTAACCAATATAGGGGAGTTGTTTTCTCAACCATTGGCACCAATGTAGTGCTTACAAGTTAAAATGGAATGCAACTATAAAAATAGTTTGGTCAAAGGGAGTTTCATGTAGCTTATACCATTGCTCAGTCTTAATCAACCAACTTTGTGGCTCTATTCCATCAAACCTTGGAAAACCTATTATAGGAAGTTATGGATTCATGCCACTATTGTTTGATTGCCATTGAGTGTTTTCTCCAATAATAATTCTAGAATAATTAAGGTGGTTAATAGTTTTTTCCCTCTGAGCATTTGGACTATTCTCATTAGACCCATCAAAATTTGGATTTCTAATCTTGAGCACCTTAATGTCCTAACTCATATGATCTTGCTTATTTTGGCAATTTGCTAGCATGGTGACAAGAGAAGATAGTTGATCCTTGAGATCTATGATGGCATCCAATTTGAAAAAATTGCTCCTCCATCTTGTTTAGTCTGGCCTCCATTTCTTGATAACGGGTCTCTAGAGGAAATTACTAAAAATAGAAATACTATTTATAGCAGTTACTATTTTAAGGGTTCCAAAATAGTGTGTGTGCTATATGATGAGGCCCAAAAATGCCTCATTATTGCACAATATTTGAATACCATATGATAAGTTAATTTCAAAATAGTTGACTAAAATATACTATTTGTTAAGTGTTTGCATGATTTTATGTTAGGAATACTATATCTCTATTTTTGACTATTTTCAACATTTTGTGACTGATTTTGCTTGATTAAGTAGTAAGTAAAAATATGCATTTCAATTAACCAAATGTGGTATGCTGATATCCATTAAATTCTCAATGGTTTTTGAATGTTTTCATGCCCTTCAACTTGTTTCAAATCCACATTGAAGCCAAAATTTTAGGACTGTCATAAATATGAAAATCTGAAAAAAACAACCATATAAAAATCAGCAAGCTGTCACTTTATAGGAACACCTTGAAGTTGTCAAGAAAAGCATGAGGATATGGATGGAATGAGTTCAGAAGGACTACAAAAGACATCTGAACTATTTAGAAGCATTCCCACATGGTCTAAATAGGCAACAACAGGGTATAACAGAGCAGGGACAATTGTGTAGCATTGTTGCACTATTTCAGCATGGTTACTTGGTGAATGAAGTATAAAAATTTAGTAGAAACTTGATGTACTCCTTCATGTTGATATTTGAATAATTTTTCCATGTTCTAATTTTTTTGAATTTGCAATAAATGCCAATATTTTACAACTGTGCAACAAAGTTGGAAAATTCAGTAATTTACCATATAAATTCCAACAAGCTACCAATGAAGGCAAGGCATGGAATTCACACATGGAGAGGAATGAAGGCTATTGCAATCTGATCCTGAGAGTTAATCCACCTAAGAAATGCAGCTAAAATCACTTGAAGAGCACATAGTTGGTCATTTCGAAGATCTTCAGATTGAATAGGTATCTTCGGATTGAGAAATACAGTCTCTTCGGATTGAGCCACTTAGCTCCGAATTGAGAACAGAAAGTGCTTTTTGAATTTTTGACTATTTTTTGATGGTGGAAAAATGAAAATAAGTTTGAGAAGGTTAAGGGAAAATATCCCCCAACTATCTTTGTCGTCCTTGCCGTCCAAAGCCACCATTCATGGAAAAATATCAATTGATCCTCTTCTAGGATAAACCTAGAAATAACTGCAACATAATAGGAAGTTGTTTGCAAGATAGAAATGGCACATTTTGAAGTGGAGAAAGATGTGTGAGATATTTATAGAATCCTCCCACGTACTCCCACCACTAAAGATGCTTTCTAAGGGCCAATGACTACTACTGCAACACAAACTGTCCAGATTTACATTTATTTCAGATCCAAAATTATTGGCAAATCATTGTAAAGTAGCACATAGGCTGATTTGAGCATGGGATATGTTGTAAATATTTATATAAATAACACAGCTCCCTCCTTGGTTGAGCCAGTTAGGAATTAGAATAAATGGGAGTTTTCAATAGCAGCAATTAGGACTGTACAATAATTTTTTGCAACAGTTTTCAGCATGTTTTGTCATCAATAAAAGTGTAGTTATTTTATCATTTTCTGTTCTGAGTGTTAATTAGTTAATGAGTGCTTTTCACCTCCTTCTATATCAGGAAATATGAGCCCACTTTCAGATCTAGAAGGAGGATTTTATAGCAAGTTTTAATATGTAATTTTGCTGCAGTAGAATTAACAGATTACTTGTCAAGTTTACTTTTCTTGTTTTAAGTTTGTATAATGTTATTTGTGTTTTCTATTATGTTTGTGTACAACATTTGTGTGTGTGTCAGCTGACAAATTATATTAAGCATTTTTCTTTTACTTTCCATGTTTTCCTTGCTTTTCTATTTTAGCAACTTTTCATTTTCAGCATATTTCATTTTGCTGTCAATTCTTGTAGTAGAAGCTTGCCGACCTTTTGTGGCAAGACATTGACAGGTGTTTTTAGCATAAGTTTCATTTACAAGCATAATTTCAATTATGCAAGAGTAACTAGGTTTCAATTCTACAAATGTAACTTAGGATTTCATTTCAGCAACATTTAAATTCAGCAATTTAAATTCTATTATTTTAATTCTGCAAAAGCAGATTAGACTTTCAATTTAGCAATTCCAATTCTTACAATTGTAGTTAGATTTCAATTCCTGCAACTTAGAATTAGTTTTTAGTTCTTACAAGTTTCTATTTTACAGATTAGGTTTAGTGTGACACCAAAAGGCTAAACCAAATCTGTCTCACCCAATAAATGCTTGAAATTTGAATGCCTGAATTGTACTCTGCGCTAGCCTTCTATCGTAGACAACCTTGGACACCACCCCAGATTGATAAGATCTTTGAGATTTAATGATGTGCTTAACGACAACGCATCACTATATACCAGTATGATCAACTTGAAGAGACAATCATAATGGGCTATATTCCAAAATGACAATTTTTGGCAACCTAGACTACTATTTTTAGTAAGGGTCCCAAAAATGTTTGGATGCTATATATCAAAACAATCAGCTCAATGAGAGGATCATAATGAGCTATATCCCAAATGATATTTTTGGATAGCCTAAAATTATTTTTTTTGCAAGGATTTTTAGGTGGCATATCTGCACCCAAACTCTTTGAATTTTACTTTTTCTGTCACATGAGATCTGCTAATAATATGATGAGTAGGGAAGGGATGAATTCTAGGTTAGGGTTTGTGTAATCTCCATAGCCCTTTATTATGTTACGATTACAAACGATAATGCTCGGACAAATATTTTAGGCCACTACCCAAGGAGGATTCCACACATACCCTTGAGCACACTACCTACCTCTTTGACATTACATGAAGTAATCTTATCGAGTGCTATGCTTGATGCACTATAGAATTTATATAGCCAAATGGTTTCCTATATATGAAGGTTTTGCTAGGGGTCTCCCAAGATATCCAAAGATACGTTGGAGCTTAAATTCATATACAGATGTTGCCTAAGGTATAGGTATTAGAGCCTAATCACCCCTCAATTCACTAGATGCTTTATGGGAAACCTAGCTTAGCAAATAACAACTTCTCCTCTGTATTATTTTAAAATGGTTAAAACATCATTTATAACCTACAAATATAGGATAAACAAAAAAAAATGCTTATAGTAGAAACTTACCAAGCCTCGAAAATGACTTTGATACCACTTGCAATGCACCTCTTTTGCTCATGCCAATATTTCACCTCAAATCCTTATCATGACATTGAACTGAGATAAGAAATTCAATGCCAAAGATAACATAACCATTATTAATAGAATATTAATAAAAACAACATTCATTTCAATAACAAAAAAACACATGCATAAAACATACGAACAATAATTGCAGATTTGTAATGAGAAATGTTACTATCTCAAGCCTCTTCGAGATGACAACCTCCTTACAAATTATATAAATTCTTATCTAAACCATGAGAGTTACATCCTTCTCATTTTATAATATTTATAAGAATATTTCCTGTCATCTTATGATAATATTCCCTACTCATCTAATTTAAATTCATAATTAACAGTTATATTCATAATACCGAAGGCTACATTTATAATTCTATGATAAAAAATAGATTCTATGATAAATGAGTTATTTACAAGATTCTATGATAACACACTCTCTTAACATAACATGTGGCCCACTTCTAACTAAATACATGGTCCACCTTATTACAGTAACATATACCTTGATGTATTACAAGAGTCAGGTATATAACAAACAACTTTGAAAAATCCTTCATTCAACCCTTTTGTTCTATTAGTCATTTTCTCGAATAGATTCTGATATTCATAGATAATGGATGTTTGTTTCAACTTGGTCAAGGCTTATATGAAGTTATCATATTCACTAGAGCTAAAACGATGAGTAATTGGGACTCAAATTATTCCTAAGAAGGGTTCGAAGTCATGTTCTATAACCACTGATACCATTATAAGGATTAAAATTCAAAGTTAAGATATGCCATGGTGACCCATAAATATTGAGGTACATTATGAAATTTGAAGAATTGATCCGATTAACACAACCAACCATCAACGTCCTTTCCATTAAACTTTGAAAAGTCTAATTTTGGCATCTTAAATAGGGTATCTATGTCAAAAAGAAAATGATAGACATCTTTCTCTTTATTGCCTATACTGCCACCCATTTTTTTAGTGTTAATATGCACAAACACCTTTGGGGATTCCCTTAATCGATCTTCAATATTTAGGAATTTTTCTTCAAGTTCAGTTTTGGATCTAATCTGGTCATTTCTTATAACCACTATTTGATCCTTCATTTGTTTAACTTCATTTCCAATATGGGACATTTGACCTTGTAGGTTATTAAGTGTGAGATTCAATTGCTCCATATAGTGGCTTTGTTCTAACTCCTTTTGTGCTCCTCTAGTTCCTCCAACCATTTATGTATGTTCTGAACCACTCCCACTAACTTACTAAAAGTAGAAGTGTTGTTCTAGGAGTTACTATTTTTAGTAATGGGTCAAAAAAAGTGTTTGGGTGCTATATATCAAAATGATCAACTTGAAAAGACAAATACAATGGGTTAGGTCTCACAATGATATTTTTTTGCACCCTAGAAAAAGTATGTGGAGACTATATACCAAAATGATCAACTCAATATGATGAGCACAATGAGCTATATCCTACAACAACGTTTTTTGGTACCCCATACTTTTTTTTTTAAATTTTAGGGGGGGTTGTATTCAAGTGTTGTCCATTTTTCTCTTAGAGTCTTTGTTCACTTTGACTTCGAGTTAGAAAATTAAATTTTGGTCTACATCCCTTAAGCAAGGTCTGCAAATATTTTATTTGATTTTGTAACTACAACTATGGCTTTGTAACTAGTAACTGCAAGACCAAATATGTCTGAACTATTCTAATTGATACCTGACTATTATTGTCAGACCCTGTTTGGACTGTTATTGACTTTATAACTAATACTATGCTATCAAAATATATTTAGACTATTTCTAACTAATACCTAACTGTTACTGATAGACCCTGGTGTGACTATTATTCTCACCACTAGTTTTTTTATCATCTATTTTTGTTTAGTTAATTTTGTGGTAGGGTAGTCTCCTCAATATGCTCAATTTTTGTGATGTAGTTTTTGGAATCAAAGATAAACAAAAATAGGGTAGTCTAAGCTAGGGTGCATGTGTTTCCTATAGCCCTCTTTTATACTGCAATGATGAATGATAGTGCTTGAACCAATATTTTAGGCCACTACTCAAGAAGGATTCCACACATACCCTTAAGCACGCTACCTACATCTTTGATAGTACATGAGGGTGATCTTCTCGGATGTTGTGTCTAGTGCACTATGGAAAATACACGGTCAAAAATCTTCTTAGGGCTAAAGGTTTATCCTCATCCTAGGGGGATATCCTAATATACTCGAAGATACTTGGGAGCTCAATTTTGTATATGGGTGTTGTTTGAGACCTGGGTATTGGAGCCTGATCATCCCTCACTTCACAATATGCTTTAAAAATAATCTATTTTAGCCAATAACAATAGCTCTTTTGTGATTTTTTAAAACCCCTGACACAAGGTTTCTAACCTAATAAACTAATATAGAAAAAAGGTCTAGATTTTTTTAAATAAAGAAATAGGCTAAAAAATGAAAACATAAAATTTATACCTAATAGTCAAAATGGTAGGGCAAGAATTGTTACAGTTAGTAGAACACGATCCTGGAAAGTGCTCTAATACCACTTGTTAAGAACCTTCTAATTAAAGTAAGCACATTCACATAAATATTGTAATTAAAATAAAAATTCATGAAATATCATAATATTCCAATACGAAATGTAAATGCAAAAATATATTAATCTCACAAATCAAAATATAGAATTGTGGGCCTCTTTGAGAGGGCAGTCTCCTTCAATACTTTCATTCAATATGCAAAAAGATACATCCGTTTATACCCCATTGTATTTTAAAGATACACTTCATGCAATCCTATCCTAACACTCAAGAGTTGACTTACATATAATGTGCCACCTGGGCTATAATCTTCTACCAAAAAAATATATACATTCTTTATAACGGTTACATGAAATGACCCCACTTATCTAGGTATCTCAATTGCCATATTCCATTACAAAATATCATTAGAATGAAGTACCCATGTTGGAAAGGGGTCTTTACATAATAATATGATAATTATATAATAATGTTAAGATGGGGTGCTAACCCAGGTGTTGTAGGTGAGTTGGAGAGGAGAGGGCAATCCTCCAAGGGAGGTCCCAGGTTCAAATCTCCACCTACCAAAAAGCTGAATTGGGTATCCAAAATCCAATTGATAATGTTGGTGCGGGCAGGGTCCAGTGTGACTCCCGGGTGACTTTGACGGTGTAGAACCCCTTATTCATGGTCTCTCAGACCAAGGCGGCCCACAAGGGGTTTTTCACTTTAAAAAAAAAAGGATGGGGTGCTAACACTAAGTACCAACCAAAGAAGGGTAAGAGTGACTATCCAAAGAATTAGGACAAAGGGGGTCAACCCTAAAAATAAAATTAGAAACATTAAAAGGACCCCTAAGAAAAGAATCCCCCAAAGGCCAAGACTAGAAAATGGTGCGATCATCACAAGAGCAATTAACATTTAAGGGATAAGTTGAGAAATTTAGTCACTGTTTATTGAGTCCCAACTTTCCACATCCATTGCACCACTACCTCCACATTCATAGGTTGAGAGTAAAGGGAAGTAGATCATGCAATCTAAACCAAATGTGACCATTTCCATCATAAATGTCGCACCAAAAGAGTCACAAAAATAGTCATAAGAGGAGGAATACCTATTTCACTCACAAATGTGGGTCAGGGGTAAGCTATTACATTTCATTGTTTATAGTGGGAGTTAAAATAATATGATTTCTGATTAGATATTGAAGGATTTGAATTTACCTATCATACTATACCCACAACCATATAATGTTGGATGGTTACAACAGATAAGAGACATTCGTGTCACTCAACAATGTCTCCTCTATTATACCATCAAGCCCTTAAAAGATGAAGTTTTGTATGTTGTACCCAACCATTTATGTGAAAGAGACATGATGTTTATGAGTCAAGGTCCCAAAGTGTTATCATCATTGTTAAAGATCAGTGCTTTAAGATACTAGAGGTATATCCTCCTACCTCTATATCATTATTTAGTGCTAAACAATGTAGGAGGATGATAGCCAAAAAATAAAAAATATGTTGTTGATGATTAAGTAGCAAAGTAGAAGGAGGATTGTTAATACATTTATCACAGGATTTGCACAACAAAAGGATATGGACTAGATTGTAGTAGAATATGATGACTTATTCACATCACCAGCCAGGGTTTCACTTCATTGTGAGGTAAATCATTCCATTGATTTAATTATTGGTTCTCCTTTGTCTAATACACCTATTTATTACATATTAGTCCTTGAAAATAATTAATGTAGAAGGTAAATCCAAGAAATGATTCAAAAAGGGCATATTAGACCAAGTGCTTCACCATGTACGAGTCTAATTATCTTGGCTTCAAAGAAAAATGGAACATATGATGTGATAGCGAACACAAATATTATTGATTCAATTGTTTAAATATTACAATTGACACCTTAGAATAGTCCTCTGAAGACGAAACTAACTAGGTGGAAATAGATGTTATAACAATATAACAACAATCTAAATAATGAAATAGAAGTATATAATTATGCTAACATCCCCCCTTATTACATTATTTGGGTAATAAGATAACTACTAGCTATACTAACATCCCCCCTGATTACATCATTTTGCAATACATAGAGAGCTGCGAAACAATTCAAATTTAGCACGTGCAAGTGCCTTAGTGAAAATGTCTGCAACTTGAGCATTGGTGGGAATGTACTGAAGCTAAATTCGATGTCGAGGAACTTTGTCTCGAATGAAGTGACATTGTGTGTCAATGTGCTTGGTTCTTTCATGATGCACTGGATTCTTAACAAGGTTCAAAACACCCTGGTTGTCGCAGAACAAGTGTATTGAAGATTTGGATGGAAGACCCATACTTGTCAAAATGCGATATAACCATATCACTTCGCACACAGCTTCACGTGCAGTGCGATACTCTGCCTCTGTAGATGAAATAGCAACCAACTGTTGCTTCTTACTGTGCCAAGAGATAGGACCAGATCCAAGATGAAAAATATATCCTAAAGTTGACTTACAATCATCAGTGGACCCGACATAGTTGGAGTCCGTGTATCCTTGCAAGAAGAATTTACCATTCCTCTTGTATTCTAGGCCATATTCCATAGTATCACGAACATAGTGAAGAAAACATTTTACTGCTTTCCAATGAGTTTTCTTAGGTTCCTACATGAACCTCGAAATATAGTTGATAGTAAACACGAGATCTGGCCTAGTGTTTGTCAGATATATGAGACTCCCAATTAGTTGTCGATAGAGAGTACCATCTACCTGAGGTGAATCATCATATCGTGATAACTGAAGTCTTGATTCCATCGGTGTTGCCATTGGTTTGAAATTAGTCATACGATATTTTTCTAACAATGTCTTGGCATATTTTGTATGAGACACTTTGATGTAGTGCTCCTTCTGGCTCACTTCTAGACCAAGATAGTAATGGAGAAGTCCGAGATCTGTCATCTCAAAATATTTACACAAGTCCATTTTGACTGTAGAGATCATAGTTTTTGAACTCCTTATAATGAGCAAATCATCAACATAGAGTACAAGCAACACTATCTCAGAACCTTATTTCTTGAAATACAGGTTTACATTTGACGGACATCTCTTAAATCCATGCTGCAGGAGGTGATTATCCATTTTTATATACCAAGCTCGAGGAGCTTGTTTTAAGCCATATAAGGATTTGACCAACTTGCAAACTTTTTGCTCTTGGCCTTCCACTTCAAATCCTTCAGGTTGTATCATGTAGACTTCCTCTTGGAGATCACCATTCATAAAAGCACTCTTGACATCCATTTGACAAAATTTCCACCCATACTGTGCTGCCATAGCACAAAGAACTCGAATAGTGGTCATCCGAGCAGTAGGTGCAAAAGTTTCTTCATAGTCAATGCCTTCCTTTTGAGCATAGCCATTTGCAACAAGACAAGCCTTATGATTATCAATTGTCCCATCTGCTTTGTACTTGACTTTGTACACCTATTTGTAGCCTATGAGCTTCTTTTTGTATGGCAGATCGACAAGATTCCATGTTTTGTTCTTTTTAGAGACATGTACTCAGCATCCATAGCAGCCTTCCATTATGGCTCACTAAGGGCATATTGTACAGAAGCAGGTTCATGTTCATTCACTAAAGATATAAAAACCCTGGCATCATCTATATCCAAATCCTCTGTTTGACTCTCTGGATCAACAAAAAGTTCCTCAAAATATTGACAAAGATCATAAACCTCAGTAGTATCTATTACTGCTCTCTCCTGTTGAGCCATGCTGCGAGTACGAGGTCTATCCAAAGTTAAATCTGGTGGAGTGGATAATTTCGAGTCTCTAATTGTATTTGTATACCATTTTGGATTCTTCTTCTATGGTGGTGAAGAAGATGAAGAAGTAGATGGTCCTCCAGTATTTGATAACGAAGGAGACTTCTCAACTTTAGATTCCACAAGATCTAGGTATACATCTGATGTGCTTTGTGATGTGAAAGCTTCATCAAAAATGACATCTCTACTGACATGAATCTTCTTGGTCAAAGGATCAATCAAACGATAAAACTTAGAGTGCTCATCATAGCCAAGAAGAATACATTTCAATGTCTTCTCATCTAGCTTCTTCCTTTTTTCTTTCGGTATGTGCATGAAATCTTTACATCCAAAAATGCGTAGATGAGAAATGGAGGGTTTCCTACCACTCCATGCTTCCTATGGAGTCATTCCTTGTAGGGCCTTTGTGGGTGCCCTATTCAACATATATACTATTGTGGTGATAGCTTCTACCCAATATTGTTGCCCAAGTCTAGCTCCTATGAGCATACAACGAACCATCTCCATGATGGAACGGTTCCTCCTTTCAACAACTCTATTTTGCTGAGGAGTATAAGTAGTATTTAACTGTCTCATGATCCATTGTGCAATCAAGAATGAAAAAAATTCTTTAGAGGTAAACTCCCCCCCTTGATCTAAGTGAAGGGTCTTTATAGAAGTTCCTGACTCCTCAACAAATTTCTTGAATTGCTGGAAGAAATCAAAAGCTTCAGATTTTAGTTTAAGAAAGAACACCCACATATTTTGTGAGTAATCATCCACAAAAAACTAAAAATACCTCTTCCCCCCAAAACTAATGGGTGTGAATGGACCACATAGATTGGTGTGAATCAACTCCAGAGGTTGCTTTGCTCTTGTAGAGTTCTTTTCAAAAGGTACTCTATGCTTCTTTCCTTCCAAGCAGTCAGAGGACACTGGAAATGTGGAAGAAAGGGAAGGAAGACCCTTTACCATCTCATACTTACTTAGCTCAAGTAAGTAGCCAGAACTAAGATGCCCATATCTCTTGTGCCATAGGGAAGTGACCTCCTTTGTAGAGACTGTCATGGCAACATGAGGAGTAGATATAGCATCTAAGGCAAATAAGCCATGCTTATATGAAGTTGTGGAAATGTTCTTACCCCTTATGGTAATAGAACAACACTTCTTGCCACCCTCAACACTAAAGATCACAACCATATCTTTGTCCAAAATTTGTGTGACTGACAATAAATTGTTTGCCAATCCTGGAACATAGAGGACTTTGTCAATCTGACACTTGCCATTAGGAAGAGTGACTAAAACTGTACCTTCTCCCTAAACCATGTAGGTTTTGTCATCAACAATAGTGACAGGTTTGCCGTCGTTGGCCTCATATGTTTCAAACCATGATTTATCTCCAGTCATGTGTTTACTAGCACCAGAATTGACATACCAGATAGGATACTTCTACTTGGAGGCTGTGGTAGTCATGAGAACCTTGTGTGCCCATTCAGAATTCGAGTCAGATTCTTCAAAAGCAACATTCACCTGGGGTTGCTTGTTTTTGTTTGGTGGTTTTTTTGGACCCTTGTTCTTAGGTTGCTTGTTCTTTCTCAAACACCTATTTGTGTCATGGTTGTATTTGTGACAAATTTTACAATATATCTTCATTTTTTGAGGTTGTTTGCCTTTGGAATCCTTGTGATAATTACTTCCTTTTTGAAAATTACCCTTCTTCTTAGAACCCTACCTATTGGTTTATAGGGCTGAATTAGAAGAATCATCTCTTTGAAGTTGGCGTGCCTCCTCTTCCTGAAGTAGATTGACCAACTCAAAAAAGGTAACTTTTCTCTGTGACACCTGAAGTGAGGTGATCAAAACCCTGTAAGAATCAGGTAAAGCTCTCAACACCACTGAAGTAAGGAGCTTATCGTCCATAGTTTCTCCCAAATAACTCAATTTGGCTTTCAACTCAGACACTCTGCAAAGAAAGAGTTCAACTGTCTCGCCCTACTTCATGCTTATAATGTGCATTTGAGTTTGAAGAAATAGAATAGCAGAATCATTCTTTCCCTCATAAATAGTTTTAAGGGCATCCCATGCCTCTTTACTATGTTCACAGTCAGCAATATGGGGTTGAACTTCATCAGAAACAACAAGCAAGATGAGCACTTTTGCTGTGCTATCTTTCTTATCAAAAGCTTTCTGATCAGTAGAGGGAGTTGTAGCTCCAGTAGTAGATGAAGGTCTTGTGGTTGCTCCAGATACAACATCCCATAAGGCATCCATCTCTAGAATTGCCTTCATTTTGTTTTTCCATGGTGTATAATTAGGACCTTTCAACAACTGATGAGCATCAGTCATTAATTTTGTAGACATTGTGAAGGTTCCTTATATCACCAAATGGTCCCCCTTTATTTATACCTTAATGCCAGGTCGTTATACTATACAAAATACCCGCCCTTACATGAGGGAGACTATAGGTATTTTGAAAAAATCAAAAAAATTACCCGCCCTTACGTGAGGGAGACTATAGGTAATTTTAATGATTATACGATACGTGGTACTTAGGCGGTACTAAAAGGGAATCGCCTCGTTGATGGCACCTACCTTAGATAGTCATCAATCCTCATGCGTGGGGTGTAACTTCCCCTAAACACTTCGGATTTTAGGAATTTCATCAGGATTTATGCCTAAACACGAGAGCGATTAGGGTAGTGGATGGAGTAAAAAAATGAAATGGTGTACTTATTCCTCCTCGACAATTGATAGAGAACAAGCTCAGACGTTGTTTTTGGCAGCTATATTAGGTGGAAGATACAGTAGCGCAATAACGACAACATTACCTGTAAGTGCTGGCCAGAGGTATCACAAATATCGAACGCTGCAGTGCAATAAATTGCACAGATGGGGTTAATTATTTTTGGGACATAGGGAGTGTTGTTGAATTTCAACTTTTAATGAAGTAGTGCAAAAAATGAAAATGCGACATACAACATAAAAGTGCCCACAAAATAAACCCAAAGGTGTCGGGCGCTGCCGAAAATGCACCTTTTACAAAATGCCAAATTGCCTTTCCAATGCTTGGAAAAAATACCCCCTTTTGAATTTTTGAAAAAAAAAATTGCCCCCCCTTGTTAAGTTTGAAAAAAATTATTTCTTCTAAAGTCTTTGTAAAAATTTTTGTTTTATAAAATTTAATTAAAGTTTAAAAATTACTTTTTTATTAAAAAAAAATATTTTAAACAAAATAATTTAATGAAGAAAAAATAATTAAATGTAACTTTAATTAAACTAAATAAACAAAAAATTATAAAAAAAACTTTAAAGGAGAAAAAAAAATTAACAAAACTTAAAGGTATGTTGTGAATATACCTTACCAAAAGGTACGTCGGGGGGGGGGTGTTGGCAGGAATTGACCCCATGACCTCGGCTGCCTTACCGTTGCCCTATGACCAACCGAGCTAGCGGGCTGATCCGAAAGGATCAGGAGGCCCCGCTGATTTGAGAAGGCCCCTTGAGCTTCTTCAACAGGCGGGTCGCATCTCCTCACCTCGACGGTGGTGGCGGCTCCCTTGGTGGCGGAAGCTTCAGGTGGCATCAAATGTGTGTAGCTGAGGGAGGTCAAACTTTTGCAGTGTCGGTTTGACGGTACTCAATCCTCCTGATTGAGTTTATTTGCAAAAACTGGTGTACTGTGGAGTTACCGCAACCAATCGCAACACTGTGACCTTCGACGATCATGGGTAATGCACTAAAATTGTTGAGTGTTAAAAAAAAATAGTGACTGCAGATCAAAATGGAGTGAAATGTTTTCATTGTCTGTCAAAAACAAACAGTGAGGGAGCAGATCAAAACAATGACTGCTACACAAGAGCATCGCCTAAGTGCATTTGTAATCTGCAGATCATGCTCCCAATGAAAATAGTTGACATACTGATGCAATGTCGAACCCTTGAACTAGCTAATGTGGGCATTTTGACTTATGTGGCATCGAGATCGGAGGTCTCCTATAGATGCAATGCCTCCTCTTGTCTACAATTACGACGTCAAAGGCTTTCTGGGATAATATCCCACATTCACGACTCTATAGGTATTAGAGATGTTTAAAAAGAAAGACATGCATAGTGTCTTTTGATTGCCTTCGAGCAATCACACTCTCTTTCCCTTGTTAGATCTTGCATGCCCCCATAAAATTTTGATCTAGTATTCTCTCACCCCTTGGCCACATCATGTCAGATCCATCATTAGTCACTTAGGTGTCTGCCACAGACTTCATCTCCTTATCCGATCATCACTCCAGCTCAACCGTCTGTCAGGTTCCATGTAGCTAGTCTGACTGACACCTCAGATCTCGAAGTGGAAACAATCTGTCAGACTGTTAAGTGTCTACGTCAAGTTACAGTCTCCCTATCTGTAGTCCACTACACTTTGGAATGCGGGTCCTCCAATCAATGTCTGCTTGTTGTGGAAGCCATCCCGAAGGGGATGTTAGACCTCTCTAGTAGATCTGGACTCACGTCTCTAGAATCTGCGTTCAACAAGATTGCGGCCTCCAGTCCAAGGTCCCCTTACTCCAGATCCCACCACTTAGATCTCAGGCTAAGATCGAGATCGAGCCCTGAGCAATATGCTCTGATACCATGATGTGATAGCGAACACAAATCTTATTGATTCAATTGTTTAAATATTACAATTGACACCTTAGAATAGTTCTTGTGAAGACGAAACTAACTAGGTGGAAATAGATGTTGTTATAACAATATAACAACAATCTAAATAATGAAATAGAAGTATATAATTACGCTAACAACATAGAGACTTTTTTTACTATAAAGCTTTGAATTCAAATCTAAATAATGAAATAGAAGTATATAATTAGATAACTTGCTAGACCGAGTTCGTGGTGTAAATTTCTTTGCCAAAATTGATCTCAAATTTGACTATCATCAAATACCCATTGAGTCCACTGACATAAAATAATGTATTCAAATCCAAGAAGGGTTTATTTGAGTGGTTTTTTATGCCTTTTGGCTTGACTAGTGTACCTACTATATTCATGAGGATGATGGATAATATATTACATCCCCACAAAAACTAATTTGTGGTAGTATACTTATATGACATTCTCATCTATGTAAGACGTGGGAGAAATATTTACAACATGTTTAATATGTACTTAAAACTCTTTGAAGACATAAACTATATGCTAATTTTGAGAAGTGTTCATTTGGCATGATAAATATTCAGCACCTCAAATCTATTGTTGATAAAGAGGGAGTCCATGTTACTCAAAATATTCAAGTAATTAAATATTGGCCTACCCCAAAGAATCTAATAGAGCTTCATAGTTTTTTGGGTCTTTCCAATTTCTATTGAATTTTTTTACTCGTATTCTCACAAATTGATTGACTACTACACCAAGTGACCAAAGGAGGTTCCAAATCCAAGTTCCTTTGGGAAGATATACAATATAGGATATTTGAGAGGTTGAAGGACCAATTGTGTTCAACTCTTATTCCACTACACAATTTACATCAATCTTTTGAGGTAATTATTGATGCATCTGAGTACACATTAGGAGTTTTCCTCACATAGAATGGGCATCCAATTGTCTATCATAGTAAAACATTCAATGAAGCAGTTAAAAAATGCCCCACATATGACAAAGAGATCTATGCCATTGTTTAAGCACATAAATGGTGGAAGAACTACATATTGGCCAAGGAAACCATCATCCATACAAATCACAAACCTTTGAAGTTCATTTAGACATAAAGTAAGCTATATCAAAGGTGGGCCACATATATATAACAAATTCATTTAATCTTCAAGCATCAGAAGGGGACTATCAATTCAAAAACATATTATTTGAGTTGAACTTCAATCAAAGCACTCACCATCATTATTGATTCTTAAGGACATGAAACTTCAAATTGGTCCATTTTGTGTGAAGTATATTATGATTTTGTAGATGCATACCGAACTCTTCGTTCAGGTAAGTATACATTTATTTTTATTTTTAAGATAACCTCCTATATAACATGGAACATATTTGTGTACCAATTAGTGAGTACTCAAATATGATTGACCTAATCATGGAGCGTGCACCTAGCTACTGTATTGATCTATATCATCATGAAAGCATAAATATTCACACAAGTACATAAATTGAACAAAAACAACGTAAGGTTTCTTGTATTAATCTTTGAATGAGCTTTGATTACAAAAATGCCCTCTTAGGGTCACTTGAAAGATGATATTGATATTACAATTGCCAATGCCCTCAATAGGGTAGGCGCACTTATAGTGCTCTATTGATTAGTCACAAACTGCCTTGGGGTGGAGCTGACCCCCTTCTTCGCGATGTGGAAGGATTATGACATAAGCTCCTCTTGCACCTGTCTCCCTATGAACAAGAAACAACAACACATGATTAAAAATATTGATAGCCTCTCGTGATGAGGCCCTTTAAGGAAATATGTATGTAAATGCCATTAAACTAGTAAAACAAGAAAACATAAAGAAAGACTTTAAACTATTCTAATTTGATCAAGAATTATACTACAACATGAAGGACATGAATAAGCAAATGATGCATGGATCAAATATCAAGTTAGGAGCAATAAAGTGCATAAAATATCCAATATAATCCTACTTAATACAATGCATGAAATGACTAATTCCTACGGTCAGAGTTTCTCTAAAATGCAATTAAACCTATGAAAAGACTAATATAACTAATCTATGCGGTCAAAAGCAAAGCAAGTAAGGTGATCAGTCACCTGTTGCAAACCATAGCTATGGTGGGCGGTCTGCACTATGAACCATGGCTGACAGTCACGGTTTGACCTCTGATAGGTTTACCCTCAAAATTAGGGGCAGTGGGCTTGACCTCCTTATCCAAATTGATGTTCAAGGGTCACCTTTGTTGTCCTCTGACATATTTGGTGGTCAAATCATTGTGAAGGGCCTTCGTTTACCCGGATTTGTGTTTCTTGAATCTCCTAGGCACCTAGGGCATCCATGGCTAATTGGTCTTTAGGTGAATAGCAAAGGGGCTCTCAAATGCATAGATTCAGTATGCAATTTGATAGGGCTTCATTGCTCTCTTGATCAATTAACTCTCTCCCTTTTCTCCCCATTTGGAGGGGGTATTTATAGCATGCCCCTAGGGCTAGGGGTGGCTTCATGGAGAAGCCAAGACCAAGAAGGGTGGTTGGGACAGTTGGGATGGAAGCCTCTGGAATATTTCGTCCTTCAACTGCCTCCTTCTAGATCTTTTGGTCGTTCCAACCGATTTGGCTCGGATGGAAGGCCTAACTGAACTTCAGTTAAGACCGCAGGTCACAGTTGCGGTCCAGACTGCAGACCGCAGGTGTCAACCATGGTTTAGACTAGAGACCACAGGTCTGGGTTGCGATTCAGACTGCTTAGGCCAAAATGCCTAAATTGAGTGGTTAGAACCACTGCTCTATCTTGGAGTCTATCCAAGATCCTCCATATGGTTTTGTAGCATGTCCATATGAGTAGTCACCCTCGACATGACGCATTTTAGGTGTCTATAGATGCCCCTTTTGAGATGCGTTGTGAGATCGAACAACGCTGAGCAAAAATATACATCCTAAAATGATGTCGAAGGTTCTATGATGATCATTAGTCTGATCAACATTAGATGCCCCAGGTCCAACAAAAGGATGCGCATCCTGGAATCATTGCTTCCAACTTGGAAAGGCTTACATTTGAAAAGTCTACACTCACCATCAGACGTTCGGGTAGCTTTGGTGCTACAATAGGAGTTAGGCCTATATAATCGAAGGATGAGAGTTACAAACAAAATTTCATATTTGCTATTTTCCCCAAGCAAAGGGGGAAGCTTATGATAGTTGTTAGCAATGATTCGCAAGAATGAACACAATTTTGACAAGATCAAGGGATCTATGATCTTCGGGATCTTCTATTGATTTTGATTATGACATGAAATTATGACTACCCCCTCAAGCGACGAGTCGATGAGGGTAATGACAATGTATGAAGCGACGAAATCGCTTGACCATAATGAATGATCCTGAACAACTTTAGATTCGAGCCTTTTAATGCCTTGGCTAGGCCTGGTTCAACTTATGATTGCAACTCTTAGTAGTATTTGCACATCTCTATCCCATGGAGTAGTCAAGCTACGATAGCCATCTTAGGGAATCAAAATAATACAAATGCAATTAGACTTGTGTTGAATCATATTGTCGATGATTTGTTGAAAGATGTCATAAAAGAAATGACAAGTTTACCCCAAATGTCCTTATGGTGATTTACTCATCTTGTCGGATTGCATGGATCGCAAGTCGTTGCAACCACCAATTTTATAGGATAAATCATTGAATACGAGGCGCATTTGGTTTTTCATTATTTGATTTTTTTTGTTTAATTTTGCATTTATTTGATTGATCCTGGTGCTTTTAACATCACCAAATTTGCAATTTTGATCATTGATTTTGAATTTTTATCCAATGGGAGTCATTAATTTATCTTTTTAGACCTTCCCACGGTGGGTTTTGAGTGCATTTATTGCTAGCTACGGACCGTGGGTACGGTCTACGGTTTACATTTCCAAATTTTGGGAACCGTGGGTCAGACCTGCGGGTAGAAAACCCTAGTTCCGAAACCGCAGGTGTCAGCTGCGGTCCGCGGAGACTAGGAGGACCTATAAATTGCATTCCCATTTGAAAATTTTCATTATTTTCTTGCAACTACTAGCAATTTGAGAGCTCTGAGAGAGAGAACATTCCTCGATCCGGAACGCTACCAAAATCTATCGCAATTACACTCATCTACCTCGATGGCGGATCCTGATCAGCCATCTACTAGCCGGGGCCAGGGTGTGGGCAAGGTAACTCGAAACTGAGACCACACACTCAATACCAGTAAAATGAACTACATTAAGTAATGCAGAAAATGAACCTCACTAAACTGCTGGTAATGAACCCCACTAGTTTAGGCTAGCTGTAGGATTTAATTTTATGCCTTAGTGGTCTAGGAAGGTACCCAAAATGGGTGCCGCTCCTAAACCACAGCTGGTAGCTACGGTTCCCAGTTGGCAAATTGGGGACCGTAGGTTTCAGCTACGGTTCCCAATTTGCAAATTGGGGACCGCAGGTTTCAGCTACGGTTTGCTATTGCTATTTTTTTTTTAAACTCTAGGTTGTCTAATTAAATTTTTTAAATTTTCTTTAGCTCTGCTTAGCTAGATTTAGCTTACATTATGTTTTTTGCTTTTAAAAGTTAACTTCTAGAGCGTAGGAGCCTGACCTTATGAAGACTCTCCGTGAGGCTTTATCTGATGACGATCGAGCTTGGTTTCGAGTTGTCGGGTTTGGTTACATCATGGATCTACCCACCATTAGGGTAGATCAAGCCTATCTTACTGCATTGGCCCGGTGCTGGAATGCGCGGACCAACACATTCCACCTTCCTCCCGGTGAGATGACTATCACTCTGGAGGATGTCTACAGGATCTTTAGGATCCCCATCGATGGTGAGGCTATCGTCTCCTCTGCCTCCATGATAAAGGATGCTATCTTCGATGCCATCTTCGATGACCAGAGCGTCGATGCACAGGATGATGCTGACCATGGAGGGGTGCACATCGGTGACTAGTACCGTGATGATGTCTTTTCTGTATGAGAGGCCCTCTTCATGCATCTCATTGTGCAGATTGTCCTTCCAGACTCCTCGGGCATGAGGATTCCCTGGAACATGTTAGCCACTACTTGGAGGGTGCTTCAGAGCTCTATAGAGGAGCCACTATGATTAGCTTGGGGGAGCACCCTATTATGCTAGCTCTATAGGGAGCTATACCAGATCATAGAGCATAGCCGTAAGGGCATCAGCTACAGTATTTTGTTACAGATCTAGGGGTGGCAGCACATCCAGATCGAGCGTCCTACGGAGCTACCACTACGCATCACCACCATAGACGTCGACCATCAGTGTTACACCGCATGCTGGCCTCATGTTGAGGAGGGTATCCATAGCAGGGCTCATGCTGGGAACACTAAGCACTACATCATTAGGTTTGCATCACTTGGGTCGAGGGACATTGTTTGGCGCCCCTACATGGATTACCCTGCATGGCCTGAGGCGGACGAGTGGCTACGATGGGCCCACCAAGATAGATGGCTTATCTGGCATAAGCCAGAGGTCAGAGAGTATCAGTTCTTTTCTCATGTCCTACGATAGTTCGGCATGGTGCAGGACATACCAAAGATGCCACTGAGGTACAGACGCCTAGCTCTAGAGAGGGACCTCCCATTGATAGTTCCTCCACCACTAGGAGATGCACCCGATGACTTCTAAGAGTCGAGGGTTGAGACAGTTGGGACCATGCCAGACTATGATGGGTGGTGGTCCTTATTCAGATGGCATGGGATAGGGCCTCTGGGTCGAGATCTAGCTCAGGCAAAGGCAGAGGTAGATCCTAATGGGCGTAGGGTGCACCAGCGTATAGAGGGTGGTTGGGGTGCAAAGGCCATCGTTGAGGATATTCCTGAGATTGACCCTAAGGAGGATACTCCAGAGGAGGGTGAGGTCCCTCCTGATAGTGCAGAGGGATGACTGCTGGCTCAGGTGGCTGACTTGCAGAGTCAGCTCGGGTGGTTTCACACACAGCAACTCGAGAGAGACACTACCATCACCACTCTGGAGGTGAAGGTGGCTAACAGGGAGCGGCGCCTGACTGAGGTGCAAGACCAGGTATAGGAGCTCATGACTCGGGCCACAGATGTAGAGGCCTAGGTGCAGAGACTATAGACTGCCTTGGAGTTAGCACAGGCACAATGGACTATAGCAGAGGTAGAGCGGGATCTTGCTCGAGCATCGAGGGGGGTATGCCACCTCCTCAGGCTACTATGGGGCCTCTTGCAGCACCAGTAGTAGGTACAATAGCTACACAGGATCCGACGACTAAGGTAGAGTGACTACATGGTATGGTCATGAGGACCAATGAGATGCATGTAGCCCGGCTTGCTCGTGTTGATCAGCTAGTCGGTTACATTGAGATGCATGGTCTACAGGTTCTAGAGGATCCTTTCACATCAGAGTCTTAGAGGACCCAGACTAGGACTACTGGACAGTCTACAACGAGCTCGAGTCATAGGACTCACAGGACTGAGAGGACGCATAGGTCCTCTAGCACACACATAGCGAGATCGTAGGCCAGGACTAGAGATACAGGGCATACATTAGGGGCCTCCAGTCGGAGGACTAGCCTACTGCAGTTACTATTTTCTCATGTGTTAGGTGCTTTAGGCTTTGGAGGTAGGCAGGATCCACAGTAGGATCCACCACAGGTGCCAGGTCATCCAGGAGAGCAGGCTCTAGAGCATAGTGCAGAGGGAGGCGACGAGAGCTCCAGTACGAGGGGAGCAACCTAGATCTGAGTTATAGCAGTTGTCGACTATATTTTTGATATATCATTTTGTGTGTAAGGTCGAGGACCTACATAGTTGTAGCCTACGGGCATTTTGTACTCCCTATGTACTCTTTTGGACACATATATATATGATATGATCTTTTATGGCTCATTATGTGTACATGTTTATTTATTTTTTGATTTTATGTTTATTTGATGCACATGGATGCAAGGCTTATGTAAATGCTATGTTTATATGATGTGATGTATGGATGACATGCACTAGATAGCTATTTTACTTTATGATGATGATATGCAGTGATCTAGATGATTAGATGTGTGAGATATGATGTATGCATATGGATGTGATGTTTATTTTTAAATGCATATTTATTTTTGCTTTGTGGGCATGCGTTTATTTTATGCAGTTTATGGTATGCTATGCAATGTATGGTAATGCATTATGTACATAATCATAATCTAATGGAAATGAACCTGTATGCTTTAATCACTTAAAACATAAGGAATGAATGTAAACAGTGTATATCAATTTTTAAAATATGACACCACAAAATGTATAACAATCATGCAAAATAATTGATAATTCTCATTACAAGAACTTAATCAATTAATCACCCATATATGAAATGTAGTGAAATTGATTGGTATAATGCTAATGAATGAATATGTCATTTTGTATATTTCTTCTTTGTTGCACTAAATAGTCAGTGGTCGTCTAAACATCATTTATGATATTCATGCGGTATCTATCCTATATGTTTGATTGTGCTTTGTAACATGCATTCTGATGAATGAATGACTCGTATTTCTAAAGTCTAATGATATTTGGTATCTTGTTGCTATTGGAGAACTTTTTGGGGTTTTCCTTGAGACTCAAACACCCTAGTAGACTTCTCCAAAAATCACATACTAACTGTACAAGGCTTATATTGGACAAGGCTTTTGCCATGATAGACCCAACTATTCATTATCCCTGTGTGTGCATGTGAGTATTTTTAGATAGATCATAAGCATACCCCGTATGTCAATCGGGACTCTTTCAACCCATATGTGAGATAGGGTTCCTCATACGATCGTACCATCCTTGTTTCAACTTTGATTAGACTTATACAACTAGATAATCCTAGGTACCTAGAGCTAGCTCATCTTGCAAATTGATCAGGGCTACCCCTCCAAATGCAGGCGGGACTCTTTCAACCCATTTCTATGTTTGGGGATCACCCAATAGAACTACCCCTTCGATTGCAGGTGGGACTCTTCCAACCCATTACTGTGATTGGGGATCACTCTATGGATTTCAAAAGGTGGACAATCCAAGGATTCAAGTTCTCACCCTTCTTACTTGCTCATATGTAGTGATAAAAATCACTGTTAGTCCACGTGTTACCGTTTTATTTGAGCAAGGGATTTTTATAGTGCTTTTGATTCACTATGTCACTTTACATTTCGAACTTTGAAATTTGTACTTTTGCACTTTGTAACTTGGGATTTAAACTTTGTGACTTTGGGATTTATAGGGGAAATTCTTGTCCTTTTGCCAAAGTACACCTTTTTAGATCGACTATTTGCAAGATAAGCAGGTCATGAAACCCATCTCTCTAGAAACCTAAGATTGCTTTCGTAGCTTTCATCCTCTCTTGTCTTAGCAGGATTTTATATTGTTTTGCTTAGTGACAGGATTCTGATATATTGAAGCACTATTCCAACTAATGACCTTGTCTATAACAACAAAGCAAATTTTCTATAATATTTGGAGAACCCACTAGGTATGGCTGAGTGATTGAAAAACTTAATATGAATACGTATTTCTCCGCAACAGGTATCGTGTATAAATGCAATGAATTATGATAAATGCAAGGGTGCATGATTGACACACAAACATGCGATCGTTTGTAAGATTTTGATATACACATTACACTCTACTGTGGAATGCAACGAATGACAAATTCCTAAATGCAATATGATGATGTGAATTCATGTATGAAAATGCAAACTACGAAAGCAAATATTTTTGGATTTTAAGCTTTACCTTTTTTTTTGGACTTTTATATATTTTTCTTAATTTTTATGGATTTTTGAGCTTCCATATTTGACCAAACGATGAGTACATGTCCTTGGAGCTTTTAAGGATGACCAAATGGTGAGGAACTGCCTTTGGAGCTTTTACTTGACTAAGCTACTCAACAGAGAGCTTGGGGCATTTTGAGATGACCGAGCGGTTGAGACAAAACCCTCGAAGCTTTTGGGTTGACCAAAGGGCTTATAGATGCCTTTGGTTCCTTTACTTGACCAAGCTTCTCAATTTGAGAACTTGGAGCCTTTTGGGATGATCGAGCGGTTGTGGACAAAACCCTCAAAGCTTTTGGGTTGACCAAAGGGCTTATAGATTCCTTTGGTTCCTTTACTACACTCTCAAGCATAGAACGCATTCAGATGGATGATATTGAGAGGCTCAAGCTCTTCCACACTCTCTAGCGACGTTAGGCGATAGGTACCTAGACCAATATTTTTAGATATGATGTAAGGCCCTAGCCAATTAGCCGCGAATTTGTCTCGCATATCAGGCGACAAATTTGAGTTATGTTGGTTCTCTTTCAGCACAATATCCCCAACTTCAAAGTCTCTCTGGTGGACTTTGACATTGTAAGCTCATTTTAATTTCTCCTGATAAACCCAAAGATGCTCGAGGGCATTCACGCGATGTGCATCGAGCAACATCAATTGATCGAGGCTAGCTTGCCGTGCGGTGTAGTCATCGATGAACTCCTTCAATGTGATGCGCAACATTGGAATTTCTAACTCTAAGGGCATAATGGTCTTAGTGTCATATACTAGTGAAAACGACATTGCCCCAATGGGCGTCCGAATGCTAGTCCTATAAGCTAATAATGCAAGGGGCAGTTGTATATGCCAATCCTTGTGGTGTTCTTGCACTGTCTTTTTCAAGATGGCTACCACAGTCTTGTTTGAGGCCTCGACTTGCCCATTTTCTTACGGATAGTATGGAGTTAAAAAACTGTGTTTAATGCGGTATTTAGACATTAAAGCCCACACAGTTTTGTTCTTAAAAGAAGTTCCATTATCCAAAATTATTTTGGATGGTATCCCAAAATGACATATGATATGCTTGAGAATAAATTCTACGATGCGATCTCCAGTGGTCGTTGTAAGGGGAATGGCTTCCACCCACTTTGTAAAATAATCAGTAGCCATGATAATGAATGTATGTCGACCTGACGATGGAGGCGAAATCTTGCCAATAAGATCTAGTCCCCACTGAGCAAATGGCCAAGCCACCTGAATGGGATGTAAGGCCTGTGATGGCAAGTGCGTAAGATTAGCATGATGCTAAAATTTAACGCATTTCTTGACATACACATTGCAAGCATTCTCCATAGTGGGCCAATAATAACCCATGCGAAGGATGCGTTTGATGACATCCATGCCACTGAAATGGCCATCGCATGTACCGTTGTGAGCATTTGAAATTGTCCAAGATGACTCTTGGGGCTCAAGACATCGAAGGAGAACTCCTTCGTAGCTGTATCGGTACAAAATATCTCCTATCAAGACATACTTAGTCACTTTTTGTGTGAATGTGCCTCTTGCAGCATGCGACAATCCCTGTGGGATCATAGCAAGGTTTAAGAAGTCTTGGATTTGCAACATCCAGCTTTGACAAGCCTTAGCTTCGAATGCTAAGACGACTTGCTCCCCCTGCATATTTAACTTTGTAAATGCAGACTGGGAAACAAACTTATGGTGAATGGTAGTACCACTCCCCGTAGGACTCTGAGAAGTCAATGACTCCCAGGGTGCTTGCTTAAGAAAGTCTTTCGCTCTACAAAACCAATCAGTTGTTGGTTCCACGACAATCATGTTGACTGACTATTTGTTATCAAAGGTTGCATGCTCCACTGCTGGGTGCGAGAGCATTCTAACATGGATGGTAGTAAAATCGATGGATAGATTTTGAGGGATCAAGGACCCCAAAGATGCCATGGTGTCTGTAAACCTATTTGATGAACGAGGGATTGCCTCGATGTCATACCATTCAAATTTAGCTAGATAAGTGGCAACAAGATCTTTGTAGGCTTTCAGTACGGGACATTGAAACTGAAAGAGCCGCTTAACTTGGTTAACTATGAGTAGATAATCGCCAAAAATGTTCAATATTTTAATACCCATGGCGATGGCTGCATGGAGGCCCAGAAGTAGGGCTTCGTACTCAACATTATTGTTGGTGCACAAAAAGTCTAACTTGAACGACAAGGGCATTGGAGCTCCTTGTGGCATGAAAAATACTATTCCTGCACCACCCCCTTGCTCACACTTTGAACCGTCAAAGAACAATGTCATATCAGCATTATTCTTTGGTTCTTCGGGTTCGGGAGCTTCAGATATTACAAAGACCGCATCATCTGGAAGCTCAATGGTTAGAGGCCTACTATTGGACAGTGATGCCTTAGCTAGTTGATCAGCTATGACTTGTCCCTTGATGGACTTTTGGCTGATGAATTGAAAATAGAATTCTATCAATAACATGATCCACTTTGCAGTACGTGTGTTATGATATGTCTTGCTCATCATATATTGCAAAGGATTGTGTTTTGATATAACATATGTTGTATGACTTAGCATGTAATGCCGTAATTTCTTTGTAGCAAACACCACTACTAAACAAAGCTTCTCAACATATGCATATCCTGACTCATAACTCACCAAGATGCGAATGATGTAATATACGGCTTGCTCTTTGCCTTGCATGTTATTTTGGGCTAACATGGTCCCTAATGCAAAGTTGGTTGTCGATATATATAGCAAAACATGCACACTTGGCCTTGGTGGAGCTAGTACTGGCGGCGTTGCTAGGTATTGCTTAATCTCAGCAAAGGCTACTTGGCAGTCCTCATCCCAATCAAATGGGACTCCCTTGTGTAGCAGTCGATTCATGGGTCGACATTTATCTGATAATTGAGCGATGAATTTCTTTATGGACACTACTTTTCCCTGAAGGCTTCTTAGTTCTTTTATATTAGTGGGAGGATGCATCTCTAGAATAGCCTTGACATTTGCTAGATCTACTTCGATGCCTCATTTAGAAATGATGAATCCCAAGAGTTTACCTAAAGTTACGCCAAATACACACTTCTTAGGATTTAACCTGACATTATGCTCTATCAGGCGATCGAAGACCTTCCTTAAGACTTCCGCATGCTCTGCTCGCAGCAACGACTTAGCTAGTAAGTCATCGATATAATCTTCTAATATTTTATGCATGTAGTCATGAAAGATATATGTCATTGCCCGCTGATATGTGGCACCAGCATTTTTAAGACCAAATGGCATAACTTTGTAGCAAAATGTCCCCCATGCCGTTATAAACATGGTTTTATGCTGATTTTCGGGTTTAATCCGAATCTGATTGTATCCCAAAAAATCATCCATAAGAGAGAGCATTTCGTGACCTACAGTAGCGTCTACCAGAGCATCAATATTTGGCAATGAAAATGAATCTTTGGGTGTTGCCTTATTGAGATCTCTAAAATCCGTACAAATATGGACCCTTCCATCTGTCTTTCCTATGGGCACCATATTGGACACCCATTCTGGATAGTCAATGAAGATGATAAACTCTACGTCCAACAAATTTTGTAACTCGTCTTTCACCATTAAGGCTACTGTTGGATGTATTTTTCTGAGTTTTTGCTTGACTGGCTTCTTCGACAGATCTAGCAAAAGGTTATGAGTAACCAATTTTGGATCTAGACCCAGCATATCTTTATAAGTCCAAGCAAAGAGATCAGGTTTCTCTTTCAGTAGAGGGATGATGCTATCACGCTCATCCGGAGTGATACTCTCTCCAAATATAACCTTCTTTGGATTGGTGGGATCCTTACTGATATCCACATCGAAGGTTTCTCTCTGCGACATATGTGATCCCTCCTCAAGCTGGTGAGGCGTAGGAATCAGATGGATGTCATCAGTCGGGTTCACATGTTCCTCGTGGGAAGCACCCTTAGCATGATAAACATCATAAGCATAGTCTGGTGCAAAATGAAATAGTTGTAGCATTTCTTCATTAGGGAAGAAATATTCAGGCTGGACCGATGAGTCAGCGCGATCCCAATCGATAGCATCCATGTTCAGATGTAGCGGTTTGGACAGATCTACTAGATTGCGGAGTGGAGTGGTCAAATAAATGAAGACCATACCGATGGAATGGAATTGATCTCCAGAACCACATAGACAAAACTCTATATCTAAAGCGTAGCTTCTGTACCCAAGATCTGGTTCGGATGGTACGGGCACAAATGAATCCTCTCTATGGGATGCCCATATAACTAGATCCTCCCGGTGCACTAGCAACAAAATGGGATCTCTCGGCTCAAGGAGCTTCGTGTACGTAGGTGGATGGGGAAAGAGTTCACGATACTTCTCTTTGAGCTCTCTTCTTTCCCTTAGGATGCGATGGAGATTAATCTCCTGATGCAAACCTGTAGCTGTAATAGGTGGAGGTGTTGAGCAAGGTGCAGAAATAGTATTGTCATTGTTGTCAACACAGTCATACTGATCGGTTGATGCAGTGGACAAGAGTTAAGAGGTTCTTCAGAGTATGTACAGTGGTTTTCCAAAAGATAGAAGTGGCCCATATACTAAAAATCAAAAGAAAAATCACAAGGAAGAAAACTGTCGTGATATCGCGACATGTTGAGAAGAAAGAAAACTATCGCGATATCGCGACATGTTGGCAAGAAAGAAAAATTATCGCGATATCGCGACATGTTGAGAAGAAAGAAAACTGTCGTGATATCGCGACATGTTGGCAAGAAAGAAAAACTGTCGCGATATCACGACATGTTGAGAAGAAAGAAAAACTGTCGCGATATCGCGACATGTTTGGAGAGAAAGCGCAAGCAAGCAAAACTATCACGATTTCGTGACATGTTCGAAGAGGAAGCACAAGCAAGAAAAATTGTCACGATTTCGTGACATGTTCGAAGAGAAAGTGCAAGCAAGAAAAAGTGTCGCGATTTCATGACATGTTCAGAGAGAGATAGTACGAAAGAAAAACTATCGCGATTTTGCGACATGTTGGATGAAAAAGTGTCGCGATTTCACGACTTATTGCAAGGAAGGTTGTACGGACGAAAAAGTGTCACGATTTCGTGACATATTGCAAGGAAGGTTGTACGGACGAAAAAGTGTCACGATTTCGCGACATATTGCAAGGAAGGTTGTACGGACGAAAAAGTGTCGCGATTTCGTGACATATTGCAAGGAAGATTGTACGGATGAAAAAGTGTCACGATTTCGCGACATGTTGCAGGAGAGAGAGTCCGAGAGAAAAAGTGTCGCGATTTCGCGACATGTTGCAGGAGAGAAGAGCTAAGGAGAAAAAGTGTCACGATATCGCGACATGTCGGGTTTTTGTGACCCGAAGGCAAAGAGGAAGCACAAGGAGAAAAAGTGTCACGATATCGCGACATGTCGGGTTTTCACGACCCAAAGGCAAAGAGAAAGTGCAAGGAGAAAAAGTGTCGCGATATCGCGACATGTCGCATTTTCGCGACTTAAGGAGGAGAGAGAAAGTAAGAAGGCAGAAGTGTCGCGATATCGCGACATGTGTTTTCACGGGTGCAAAGCCGAGAAGAGGACAAAGAGGCAAAAGTGTCACGATTTCGCGACAGGTCACTTTGGCGCGAGCAAAGAAGAGAACCCAGCCGAAATAAGATATGTGATAGTTAACTGGAGTTATACGGTAGTTACAGGTGCGATTGTAGAAGAAATTCATGCAGATAAAATAAGAAGAGTTAACTGAAGTAGTTACGTCGATTACGAGGTGCAGTTACAGTGAAAACGCATGCATGCACAGAAAAGAATATGAACAGTCATGAACAAGAAGACGAACAGTCATGGTAAAGGTATATGTGTCAATATGTTGCATGTAACGTGTTTAACGAAATGCCCACTCTATATATACAAAAGGAGTGATTAACAAGTGGCAGATGAGAATATGAAAGAAATAGTTACAATTGACAAGTGGCGTATGAGAAATGAAAGAAGGCGTTATAACTAGAGTTACAAAGCGAAAGGATTGTTATAAAAGGAGGTCTACGTGGAGAGTTAAGTGCTACTAAAAATAGAGAAAAAGTGCTGCAAGAAGAGGGTTGAAGAGTGTCGTAAGAAAGAGTTGAGCAGAGCCGTGAGAGCCGAAAAAGTGCAGTAAGCAGAGCTTTTAGTGTGTGTGGCAGTCTGGTGAAAAGTGAGAGAGGTTGGGTAAGCAATAGACCAGTCAGGGTCTTGAAGAAGTGAAGGCATTTTTATGTCAGTCTTATAGCTTAAAATTTGCGGTCCAAGTAGGTGCTTGGAATTAGGGGTTGGTGCTCCTTTCTGTGGGTGCGGGATAAATCGGGAGTTGGTGCTCCTTCCGGTTGGTGTTGGTAAAGTGATTGTAAAATTGATATTTTGCAAAGGCTAGATTTGGACGTTAATCCAAGCAGTCAGTTTTGAGGAGTAGCCAAATTGGTGAACCTCGTTACATCGTGTGTTGTGGAATGCTCTCTTGTGATACTTGCTTTATCTGACTTAAATATTCATTGTTTCATTATTAAGAGTTGTAGATTTGAATTTTAAATAGCTACACTGATTCACCCCCCTCTCGGTGTCATTGTGAGACTAACAATTGGTATCAGAGCCGGTTTCCCTTATCGAGGCTAAATCAGCTAGGGTTGATCTTGGATTAGTCAAAATGGCAGGTGGCGAAGGATTCTCTTCAAACAAAGCATCATTGTTTGATGAAACAAATTACTCATTTTGGAAACTCAGGATGTAGACATATCTGTGTGCTTTGGGTTTCAACATTTGGGAGTCAGTAGACGGTGGATACACAATACCCACCACTCCTCCAACCGATGTTGTCGGTAAGAAATTGTTTGAGAATAACTCTAAAGCCAAAAATGCTATCATGTGCGGTTTAGTGGACAACGAAGCGATAAAGATTATGAGTTGCAAAATGGCAAAAGACATGTGGGACAAACTAAGGAGCATTCATGAAGGAGACGACAAGATCAAGGAGGCCAAGCTACAAACGCATCGAGCTCAGTTCGAAGCATTAAAAATGAATGACGATGAGAACATAGAGGCATACATGCTGAGAGTTAATGGAATCATTAATGCGATTAGAGGACTCGACGAGGAAATAGATGATGTTGTCGTCATGAAAAAGGTACTAAGATCTCTTCCCCAAAGATTTGATGCTAAAGTTTCAGCAATAGAAGAAGCTAAAGATCTAAACAATTTTAGCATGGATGAGATGCATGGTTCTTTGACTGCATATGAAATGAGAATAGGAAAAACTAAACCCACAGACAGAGAAGCTACTTTTAAAGCACACAAAAATATAAAAGTAAAGCAAGAATCCGAGGAAGAAGAAACATCAGATGAAACGGAAGCGAACTTTGTTCGGAAACTAATAAGGGGAAAAGGAAAATATAGAGGAAAGCTACCATTTAAGTGTTTCAACTATGGAGGCGTTGGACACTTTGCTGCTAAATGTCCACTTAATGAGAAAAACAAAAGTGATGAAGGTTCACATCAAGAAAGAAGTGACTGGAAGAAGAAACCAAATTTTAGAAAAGGCAACTTCAAGAAGAAAAGTTTCATATCCAAGAATGTCGAGTCCTTGAGAAGACAGCCACTGATGAGGATTCTAAAGAAGAAACAGGTGAAGCTCTTTTTATGGCATTCGAAGAAGAAAAATCGAGAAGAAAAATAGGAAGGTGATGAAAAATTTGAGGTTGAGGCTGAAGTAGATCTGGAAGGTGAGTTAGTCGTTGCACTTCAAGAGTTGAGTATAGAAAGGAAAAAGAATAAGAAAACTTCAAGAAAGCTTGAGGATGCCAATGAAATCATAACTAGCTTGAAAGTACAGATAGACGAATTTAAGAAAATATCTGAAGATATCGAAGTACAATTAACCATGAAAATAGATGAGTGCAACAAGCTAGAAGAAGAGATTGTTGGTTTAAGGATGCAGCTAGAAGAGATGAATCGAAAAATGACTTGCTATCACAAACTTGAAGGAAGTTCTGTGAAGCTGGATAAGATTATAAGCAACCAAAGGTCTATAGGCATCAAATTTGGGTTAGGCTTCGTCGAAGCGAGAATCATCGAATGGATCAAAGGCCACAACTATAGAACCCATAAAGAATGAAGACAAGATTGGGGTTGATCAAGAAAAAATGAAACATTCTAAAGAAAGCAATAATGCCAGGCACGAGAAGAGTATTGACAATGATGGATTCACCAAAGTCACTCATCAAAGGAGAAGAAGATTTATGGCGCCTACTACAAAATGGCAAAGACCATCACCCAGATTCACTCATTCCTTTTATGGTTATTGTTTTAAATGCAATGGTTATGGACATAAGATTTCTGAATGCAAGTACAAAGTAGCACAAAGGAACTTTTCCAGTAGAAATGTTTTTTCACCATTGATGGATTATGCGGTAGAATGTTATAACTGTCATAATTTTGGGCACATTGCAAGAAATTGTCGAAGCACATTTGCAGCAAATAAAAATCGGGGAAGAAGATTTCAACCAAATGGTTGGAAACAAAATAGAAAATTTCTCGAAAAATAGGTACAGGCCATTGACAAAGAAAAGTCAAAACAAGTGACCAAACCTGCAATCAAACCAGAGTGGAAACAAAAGGAGCAACCCAAGGAAGAAAAGGAATCCTTGATTGTACGAGACAACATTTAAGGCACAGAACAAATCTGCACCATGGATACTTGGATAGTGGATGCTCCGAGTCATATGACGAGGGGACAAACAAAAATTTGAAAAGTTACAGAAATACGAAGGTGGTTCTGTAAAATTTGGAAATAATGATGGAGCTAAGATAGTTGGCAAAGGATCAATTAAGATCAGTGACGGAAAAATCAAGTCGAAAGAAGTCTTGTTTGTGATTGGTCTGAAGCATAACTTATTAAGCGTAAGCCAGATTTGTGATAGAGGTCATGAAGTAATTTTCAAGAAGCAGGGTTGTGAAGTCAGAACAACAAATTGTGGAAAGTTGATAGCAACTGGATCAAGGACATCTGGAAACATGTATACTCTCTCAGAGACTTTAGAAAGAGCATGCTTGATTGGACAGGCAGAAGAAAATTGGCTATGGCATAAGAGGCTCGGTCATATTAGCTTTGACAATCTAATAAAGATCAGCTCAAAAAGGGCAGTGAGAGATATTCCCACCATTGGTAAACCTTTAAATAGCATTTGTGCTTCATGCCAAAAGGGGAAGCAAACTAGAGCCACATTTAAAACAAAAGAATACTTCACAAGCAAACCTTTAGAACTAATACATACTGATTTATGTGGACCCATGAGAACACAAAGCATAAATGGTGACAAATACTTTATGTTGTGCATAGATGACTATTCCAGGATGACATGGGTACTATTTTTGAAGCTTAAATCAGATGCCTTTGAAATGTTCAAGATTTTCAAAAAACAAGTTGAGAATCAAACAGGAAAAAGAATTAAATGCTTAAGATCAGATAGAGGAGGAGAGTTCATCTCAGAAGAGTTTGTAGAGTATTGTGAAAAGTATGGGATTAGGAGACAGTTTTCAGCAGCGAGGACACCTCAGCAGAATGGAGTGGTAGAAAGAAAGAACAGGACGAGTGCAGGAAATGGCACGGACTATGTTGATCGAGAGCAAAATAGCGAGACAAATTTTGGAAAGAGGCAGTCCATACTACGGTTTACATCCAAAATAGGTGCATGTTGAGGACGCATGAAAGCAAAACTCCGTATGAACTATGGTTCGGTAAAAAGGCAACAACAAGATACTTTAAAGTTTTTGGAAGCAAGTGTTACATCAAAAGAACTGAAGATAATCTTGGAAAGTTTGAAGATAGAGCTGATGAAGGTATTTTCCTTGGCTATTCGACAAAAAGCAAAGCCTACACTTGCTACAACAAGAGGCTAAAGAAAATTGTGGAGAGTGCCGATGTTAAAGTTGATGAAGGTAGGGAACAAGAAAGTAGCTATAAAGAAAACTACCCAATATATGAAGAAGTTATTGAAGGAGATGATGAAAAGGAAACCGAAAAGAAACTAGAAAATTGACTCGGATGAGTTAAGTAGTGACTCGAGAAGAGGAAGAAAACAAGAAATTCAAAGCAGAGCAGTTGGCAGAAAAATCATCCTAAAGAGCAAATAATTGGAGATCCCACAGATGGTGTTCAGACAAGAAGAAGAGTAGTAAGTAACTACTCTCTATTATCCAGCATTGAGCCCAAAAATGTTGTTGAAGCAAGCAAAGATGAAAGTTGGATGACAACAATAAATGAAGAATTGGATCAGATCGAGAAAAACAAAACCTGGGAGTTAGTACCAAGACCTGCAAATAAAAATATAATCGGTACTAAATGGATTTTTCGAAATAAATTGAATGAAGATTGACAAGTAGTTAGGAATAAAGCAAGATTGGTCTGTAAAGGCTATGCACAAGTTGAAGGTATTGACTTTGAGGAAACCTTTGCACCAGTGGCCAGACTAGAGGCAATAAGAATGTTTTTGGCTTTAGCAGTTCATAAGAATTTCAAAGTTTATCAAATGGACGTGAAATCGGCATTTTTGAATGGAAAACTTGAAGAAGAGGTCTATATTGAACAGCCAGATGGTTTCCAACTCGGTGATAATCCCAATTTCGTCTGCAAGTTGAAGAAAGCATTGTATGGCTTGAAACAGGCACCCGAGCATGGTATGCAAGATTAGACAACTATCTTACTCAACAAGGGTTTAAAAAGGGTATGGTGGATAGCAATTTGTATGTCAAAACAGCAAATGGCCATCTCATTGTCCTTGTTGTATATGTAGATGATATCATCTTTGGCAGCAACAATGATGATTCGTGTAAAGATTTAGCAATTAAGATGCAGAAAGAATTTGAAATGTCAATGATTGGTGAACTTTCGTATTTTCTCGGACTGCAAGTTAATCAAAATGAGAAGGGCATATTCATTTCTCAAGTCAAATATGTGAAAGAGATGCTAAAGAAGTTCACAATGGAGGATTGTAAGCTCTGTTAGCACTCCCATGACGACAGGTTGCAAGTTGAGCAAGGATGACAAATCTCCGGGAGGTTGATCAAACCATGTACGGATCTATGATTGGGAGCCTACTATATTTGACAGCTACCAGACCAGATATCTTGCAGGCAGTTTGCATGGTAGCACGATTTCAGGCGAGTCCCAAGGAGACTCATGTGACAACGGTAAAGAGGATTCTTCGGTATCTAAAGGGTACTATGGAGTATGGGTTATGGTATCCGAAAGGAAAGGACTTCACCCTTATTGCGTATTCAGATGCAGATTGGGCGGGATGTGTCGATGACAGAAAGAGTACCAGTGGAGGGGCATTTTATCTTGGAGACAGGTTGGTTGCATGGCACAATAAGAAACAAGAGTTAGTTTCTTTATCCACAGCAGAGGCAGAGTATATTGCAGCAACTACGAGTTGTACGCAGGTCTTATGGATGAAACAAACCCTGAAAGATCTTGGCATTAACTTCAGTGAGCCAATTTTAGTTAAGTGTGATAACACCGGTGCCATTAACATCTCAAAGAATCTGGTTATGCATTCTCGCACAAAACATATTGCTATCCGATATCACTTTTCGAAGGAGAAAGTTGCGGAAGGTGAGGTAAAGTTGGATTTTGTTCCAACTACAGAGCAAGTAGCGGATATCTTCACAAAACCGCTGCCCAAAGAAATTTTTGAGTACCTTCGCAATAAATTGGGAGTGGTTATGCTTCCAAAGAACTGACTAGCTATCGAAACCACATTCTCGGGGGGAGCATTTATATATTTGATTATCTTTTTGCTCATATTTGTAATTTTTGCTAACTGTCATAACGTGTGCCTGAGAATGATGTGCATGGACTCAGGGGGAGTCTACAGCAGCCCTTTGGTATTATTGTCAAAGGGGGAGAAGAATTACAGGAACTTGCATGTGTGTTGCCAACAATTCCAAAGGGGGAGATTGTTGAGCAAGGTGCAGAAACAGTATTATCATTGTTGTCAACACAGTCAGAGATCGATTGATGCAGTGGATAGGAGTTAAGAGGTTCTTCAGAGTATGTACAGTGGTTTTCCAAAAGATAGAAGTGGCCCATATACTAAAAATCAAAAGAAAAATCACAAGGAAGAAAAGTGTCGCGATATCGCGACATGTTGAGAAGAAAGAAAATTGTCGCGATATCGCGACATGTTGGGCAAGAAAGAAAAGGAATGATTTTTGAGAAGAAAGAAAAGGTCGATATCGTGACATGTTGAAGAAAGAAAAGTGTTTGAAGAAAAGAAAAAGCGTCGCGATATCGTGACATGTTGGACAAGAAAGAAAAACTGTCGCGATATCGTGACATGTTGAGAAAGAGAAGAAAGAAAACTGTCGCGATTTCGTGACATGTTTGGAGAGAAAGAGCAAGCAAGAAAAAGTGTCACGATTTCGTGACATGTTGGAAGAGAAAGCGCAAGCAAGAAAAAGTGTCGCGATTTCGTGACATGTTGCAAGAGAAAGTGCAAGCAAGAAAAAGTATCGCGATTTCGCGACATGTTCAGGAGAGAGATGTACGGAGAGAAAAAGTGTCGCGATTTTGCGACATGTTGGAAGAAAAAGTGCACGATTTGTGACAGTGACGAAAAAGTGTCGCGATTTCGCGACATATTGCAAGGAAGGTTGTACGGACGAAAAAGTGTCGCGATTTCGCGACATATTGCAAGGAAGGTTGTACGGACGAAAAAGTGTCGCGATTTCGTGACATATTGCAAGGAAGGTTGTACGGACGAAAAAGTGTCACGATTTCGTGACATATTGCAAGGAAGATTGTACGGATGAAAAAGTGTCGCGATTTTGCGACATGTTGCAGGAGAGAGAGTCCGAAAGAAAAAGTGTCGCGATTTCGCGACATGTTGCAGGAGAAAGAGCTAAGGAGAAAAAGTGTCGCGATATCGCGACATGTCGGGTTTTCACGACCCGAAGGCAAAGAGGAAGCGCAAGGAGAAAAAGTGTCGCGATATCGCGACATGTCGGGTTTTCGTGACCCGAAGGCAAAGAGAAAGCGCAAGGAGAAAAAGTGTCGCGATATCACGACATGTCGCATTTTCATGACTTAAGGAGGAGAGAGAAAGTAAGAAGGCAGAAGTGTCGCGATATCGTGACATGTGTTTTCGCGGGTGCAAAGCCGAGAAGAGGACAAAGAGGCAAAAGTGTCACGATTTTGTGACAGGTCACTTTGGCACGAGCAAAGAAGAGAACCTAGCCGAAATAAGATATGTAATAGATTAGCGGAGTTATACGGCGATTATCGGTGCGATTGGAGAAGAAATTCATGCGAGATAAAATAAGAAGAGTTAAGCTGAAGTACGATTCGATGAAAACGCATGCATGCACGAAAAAAAACGGAGAAGTCATGACCCAAGAAGATGAACGAGTCATGGTAAAGGCATATGTGTCAATACTTTGCATGTAACATGTTTAACAAAATGCCCACTCTAAATATACAAAAGGAGTGATTAACAAGTGGTAGTTGAGAATATGAAGAAAACAATTACAATTGACAAGTGGCGTATGAGAAATGAAAGAAGGCGTTATAACTGGAGTTACAAAGCGAAAGGATTGTTATAAAAGGAGGTCTGCATGGAGAATTATATTTTGCTAAAAAGAGAGAAAAAGTGCTACAAGAAGAGGGTTGAAGAGTGCCGTAAGAAAGAGTTGAGCAGAGCCGTGAGAGCCAAAGAAGTGCAGTAAGCAAAGCTTTTAGTGTGTGTGGCGGTCCGGTGAAAAGTGAGAGAGGTTGGGTAAGCAATAGACCGGTCGGGGTCTTGAATAAGTGAAGGCATTTTTATGTCGGTCTTATAGCTTAAAATTTGTAGTCCAAGTAGGTGCTTGGAATTAGGGGTTGGTGCTCCTTTACGTGGGTGCAGATAAATCGGGAGTTGGTGCTCCTTCCGGTTGGTCGTTGGTAAAGTGATTGTAAAATTGATATTTTGCAAAGGCTGGATTTGGACGTTAATCCAAGCAGTCAGTTTTGAGGAGTAGCCAAATTGGTGAACCTCGTTACATCATGTGTTGTGGAATGCTCTCTTGTGATACTTGCTTTATCTGACTTAAATATTCATTGTTTCATTATTAAGAGTTGTAGATTTGAATTTTAAATAGCTACACTGATTCACCCCCCCTCTCAGTGTCATTGTGAGACTAACAGGAGGACCTCGAGGTGGAATCCTATTACGTAGGCGATGAGGTCCCAAATAGGCCATATCCAATGAATCCTCATCATAACTATACAAATACAATCCGTCACGTCCCCCCTCTTCTAAGGGGCGACCTGCCAGATGTGGCCCCATGTATCTGATTATGCGCTCACTATCATCACTATCCGGATAAATTTGATAAAATGATCGTATATATGATACTACCATGTAAAATGGCATTGCTTCTTCCTTAGAGTGCTCAGTGTTGGTAGGGAATTCCTCCATAACATGCTCTGATTCCCTAGGCAATAGATATTATGGATACACGATCCTGGAATTGGTCCTCTCATCTACATCATTGTGGTCACTACCATGGATGGACCACTCTATTGTGTTTGTGAAAAATGAGAGATTAGTTGGGTGAGGTCTTAAGTAGGCCTCCTCTGTCTCATATTCATAATCACTATCGACTATGAGATGCTCATTCATCTCTTCCACTTGTTCCATAGGCAGCATATGACATATAAATGCCAGACCTGGAAAGGTCGGTTCGATTTCCTCCTTAGATTGATCATCATTTGAGCACTCATCATCTGCATCATAACTAGGTCCACTCATTTCTAAGGTGGACTCATCTCCATCATCATCAAAAAGATATCTTAACTTGAGATTGCCTACAGTAGTGGGGTTATGCACCTGCATACCAGTGTTGTCGATAGCACTACGGATTTGGTTACCCAAGTTGCCTCTAGGGTTGTCCTCTAAGGGCCCATCATGATATGAATCGGGTGGACCTATGGTAAGAAACGATACCATCTGGCGAGTCCAACAACTAGAAGGGTTAGGGTGATATGGATTAAAATCCACATCATCCACCAAACTCAGGTAGATGTGATCTAATGATATGACAAGCAAATCATCATGATCCTATACCTATAACCCTAACCCGAACCTATCAGTAGCTAACTGATAATGAGGTTCGAGTGGAGTCCTATGTCCTTGTTCAAAAAGACCAAGGCTGTGTCCATGCCAATGATACGACTCAAAAATGCGCATGGAAGTTGGCAGATAGCGCACATTCACAACAAATGGTTCATCATCGTCCTCATCTATGGACATTCTAGTGAGCGCTTGATCTAGCCCTACGTAGATGAATTTTGTTTGGTTGGGTGGCTCACCCAACGACACTATAGATCCAATCAAAAATTGATGGGCATGTGGTCGGCCCATCTCTTGTGCAGTCTTCAGGATAGGTCCAAAAGTAACATTTTGGACAAGATACTCACCTAACCCTGTGCTAGCTAGATGAATGGTCACCTACGGTGCGGATGACCCTGTTGAAGATGTAGGTAAAGTAGGGTGAGGTGCCTCCTCGGCTTGGTATTGAGGTTCTTCCACATCCATGGGAGTGGGAGTCTCATTGGCGACTAGTCCGGGCATATGATCTTCTACTTTCTCGTCCAATTTCACCTTTAGCTTCTCATCTTGTCGATGCATTGTCGATGTAGTCAATTTTAGAGAAGTTGTAGTTGTATGCTCAGGTCTGCATGACACAGATGTCGATGGTTGAGCACAAACTGCTGGTTTACCTCTTAGAATCTTAACCAACGAAGTAGGTTGGATATCCAAGTGTGTCGACGGGAGTACAAACCCCCAGGAAAATCTACTATGTTCATGAACTTTAATGGTTCTTCATTCGAGGACACTACGTGAACCTGTCCCTCATGAATGTACTTCACGTATTGATGCAATATCGAGGGGACGCAATGTATTTCATGAATCCAAGGTCTTCCAAGTTGGATGTTGTACTGTATGGTGCCTCTATCACATGACACATCACAGAGATGGTCTTGAGTCCCACCTGAATAGGTAGAATAATTGTACCAACCATCGAGCATAGTGCATCATTAAACGCTCTCAACGTAAAGGTGGTAGGCATAATGTGTGATTTGGGCAACTTGAGATGGCTCAGTGCCTTGGTTGTAATTATATTGATCGAGGACCCAGTGTCGATCAAGACCCTTTTGAAAGGCATGTGGTTAACACATGCGATAATATGCAGTGATGGGTCAACCGTAATAGTAGGAACCATCTTCAATTCATGATCGTAAAATTGTATCGTGGGTTCCTGACACTGTTGTACATGTCCCAAAAAATTTGTAAATGCATGCGCATATTGGGACTGTACCTCAATGGACCTCAGAATATCCATAAGAGTCTCCCTGTGTCTAAGGGACTGCTGAATAAGCTCATATATTGACAACTTTGTAGGAGTTGTCTGCAGGTTATGAACTAACCTACTCCTTATGGTCACCACTGGTCTTGTTGGTGGGCCTAGAATATTCTGAGCTAGCCATTGATCCAGCGTAGCTTGTATTATAATGGGAGCACGAGGTTGATTTTGTTGATCATACCTCCCATGTCAAGTAACAACATTGACCATACCTACGAACCCCTGGGTAGGTGGTTCGATTCTCACTTGATTGACCTGGCTGACTTTGTTATGAGGTGCCTCGTGATTAGGTAGTGGATTCTTGAAAATCCCCATGTTTCTATTATCGGGTGCCTATGGATTGCCTAGTACTACAAGCTCTCCTTTTTCTATAATGTTCTACATAATGTGTTTGAAGGATCAACATGTATCGATGTCATGGCCTTTCACTATGAGGAATATGCAGAGCAGATCATCTTGATGCCACTTCGAATTTTGCACATTTGGATCTATTAATTTGACCTTGGGCAATTGTATGGCCTTGGCCTCACACAGTTGATGGAAAATCAAAGTCATCGATTCTGTCAGAGGTTTGAACTGTCGAGGTGGGCGCTCTTATCTATTTTTGCCCTTATAGTTGTTTTTACGTGTCTCATAACGTGGAGGAGGAGGTTGGGTCTGATAATTAGGCTTTTGCTATCCCTTGTCCTCTCCTCCAAGATTTAGTACTACTCGATTCACATGGGCATGCTTGCCCTATTACTTAATAGTACTCTTTTTAAACCTTTATTTCTTGGTCTTGAGCTTCAAGTTGCCTTCTTGCAACTTGATGTCCTCGATCACCTTGGCTTGCACCACAACGTCCTCAAATGTAGCATACTGCTGTAGCTACAATAGTAGCGAGATGTGCTTGGCATAACTCTTTGTAAATATTTAGGTCATTTCGGCTACAGGAATAGGGAATGGCAGCTTTACCATTATTCTATGCCATCTCTTTCTGTATTGCTCGATGGGCTCGTCGTCGCGCTGAGCTAGCACAGGCAAATTAGAAAGGTTGGCCTGTTTCTTGATGCCAAATGAATATCGTTCAAGAAATGCATCAACTAACTGCTCAAAACCAGTAATACTATGTTTCTTCAGCTGGTTGAACCACTCTCGGGCCGGGCTGGAGAGTGTCATAATGAAGGTGCACAACAACAAGGCATCATGACTCTTTATCTGGAAACAAACATCCAAAAAAATCATAACATGCTCTTGGGTATCCTCATCACCCTTGAATTTTTCTAACCTGGGCATATCAAAATGCTCAAGATATGGAGGCATAGGCACCGAGGGGTCTAGAGGTTCATTGTGTATCTTCCTTAGTGTCGGCTTTTGCATAGCCGTGCCTTGCCTCTCTATTACTTTGACCTTATCGACCAAAACCTTGTACGCCTCAGAAGATAAAAATTCGTCCTCCCTAAGCTGACGTGGAGGCGGTCTAGGAGGTAATGTATTCTTTGAAGGAGGTGGAGGACATGGCTCTTCCTCCTCCTCAACTTGGTAACTCTCAGGATACTCCTAATCGTATCTGTCTACATCTACATGTTCATGTTGTCTTTGTCTAAGATCATTGGGTGATGGTAGTTTCTCCCTCTGTTGGGCACTAACATGAGTACAAGTGTCTCTACGCTCCTCATGCATATCAGCTAGGGACACAACCCTCCTATGCACATGCTCTTTATGCTCCTCAGAAGGGTATAGGGCAGCCCTGGCTAGCCGATCCTCCTCCTCTATGCGCTCCTTTTGAGCTAGAATACGCTCCTCGTGCATGCGCTTCTCATATAATATTTGTCATAGGAGCCTTTGTGCTTGAATATTTTCATCTTCAATATGTTGCATCTCTAGGCGAGCATCCTCCAATTGATCTTGGAGGAGTTGACAGCTTTGCTCAGACACCAGTCTATGTGATATGTCGATCTGGTCGATTGTGGGAGGCCTTCAGTGTGTATGCTTTGTGCAAGCTACCTTATGGGTTTTGTACCCATCAGACAAATGTGTTGATGGCGGACGACACCTCCTACAATAGAAATTTAGGAGACTTCAAATTTGTTTCCCGAAGGTCAATGTGCCTTCATAGGGCATAAATTAGTTCCTTGTGCAAGAAAAGAATACTGTGGAATAAGACTTTTGGAGAAGATTCATGGTGAAGTTAGGAGACTGGAAATATCCATTGCTAGATTGAGAACTTCACAATAGAAGAAAAGGCCATAGAAGCATTGATCCAGAATAAAAGGCCACAAAATCCTTGTTCCAGAAGAAAATTCCATGGAAGCCTTGATCTAGAAGAAAAGGCCATAATTTTTATGATATTGAAGAAAAGGCTATAGAAGCCTTGATATTGAAGAAAGGGCAATAAAAGCCTTGATACTGAAGAAAATGCCATAAAATAATTGATACTAAAGAAAAGGCCACAAAAGCCTTGATACTGAAAAATGCCATAGAAGCCTTGATCCTAAAAAACACTCTAGAAGAGAGTATTTGATTCAGAAGTGGATTAATATTTTAATACTAATACTTTGTTGTGGGGAAAGGAGATTCAGTGAGTTGGAAAACTTCCTACAAGAAATTTAGGAAGATTATCTTCTTCAAAATAAATCCAAAACCTGAAGAAAAATTTAAGGTAAAGATATCAGGAGAAGATCTCATTGAAGAACTTCTAGTATTGGAAGAAGAAGAAGAACAAGGAGAGTCCTGCTTGAATCCAAAAGTAGCAGAATAAGATATTTAGAAGAAGATCTCACCACCAACACTTCCAGGAGTAGAAGGTTAAAGAAAAGGTCTCAAGGAAGACTAGAAGAAGCTACAATATAAAATACCTTTGGGAGGTCTCAACGAGCATCCAATAAAAGGCTTGGAGAGCCTTATTGAAGAAATAATCAAAGGAGAACTCATTGGAGAAATTCACTATAGAAGATAGTGAAATATTTGGGACAATTATCTCCATCCGACAACAAGCCCAAAATAAGAAGAATTTGGTAAGGAGTGTCAAATATTAGAATACCTCAAGACATTAAGAATGTTGAGAAGAATATCCCGCTTGAAGTTAGAATTTGACAAGAAGACTTGAAGACAATGAAAGCCTATCAAATCCAAGATATTTGAAGATTACCTCTCATAGCAATAAGGCACAATTTTTGAGACAAATACATTCAAATATACAACAAAAATGAGGAGACTACAAGAGGATAACAAGCCACGAAATCCTAATCTTGTGAAAGAAAGTTCAAGACCATATTTTGGTGAAGAAGGAGCTGTTTAGAATAGCCTACAAAGAGCTGCAAGATATTACTCAAGGCAACAACTCGGTGATCTTAGACACCAAGATCTATATCCTCTAAAAAAGCTACATCCTTTTCAAAATATTTTAGACAAAGGTAAGTAACTATTGGTGCAAGTAGTTTCATTAATTGGATTACTTATCATATTTGTTAAAGAACCTTAATTTGGATTAAAGTTGCAAGAAGAAAATTTGTATTACAGATTTCAAAAGTGCAAAAAGAGAAAAGTTAATTTTAAGGTTCATTTGCACATTAGTTAGGAGTTGATTAGATTTCAGAACTACATCTATCAACTACCTATCATCTACTTTAGAAAAATAAAAAGAAGACTAAGTCCTATAATATTAATTATAGTGAAATTCCAGAATAACTCTTGAAGATTTATTTCAGATTATTCTTGATTAGCTGCAGTAAATTGATAAAGTGCATTATTTTAAGATTTAATTGGAGTGATAAGGTGAAATTTTTAGTGCATTAAAATTGAAATCTTATTAGATTCATTTGAACTATTCTATTGCTCTAAAAAAAATGATTGTTTGTGTTCTTGGGAAGGGCACAAAATCAGAATTTGAAAAGGTGTCTAAAGACACTATTAGTGCACAAAAGTCTGCAACACATAGTGGCCAAGTGAATCCACCAAAATAGGTTAGAATCATCCAAAAATTGGAGAATATGACAAATAACCAAAATCAGAAATAGAAGCTTCAATTATTAAGACTTGGTGAGTCTCAAATCCAAAACATTATAGGGTTGGTTGCAAGGAGAAAAGTGCAGAAAATTGCATCAAATGAGGGGCTTCTATCTACTTCTATCTAAGCTTAGATTTTTCATCAAAGTATCCAAGAAAAAATGGTAAGGTGTCTAATAAAAGAGACAACCTCAAAACCCCTACATTGTATTAAAAAATTTGGCCACAAAACCAGAAATTCAGACCTAAAAAAAGTAGTGTAAAAGAGGGTGCAATAAAGGTCATTTTATACATAAAATTATTACATTGTATTGCACTATACTAATCTGGTTTATATGAGAAAGAGGGAATATTTGAAGGTACCTCAAAGGTATAATATCTATAGGATAAACCGGCCAAAGGAAATCGAATGCTAGCACTCTCCAAGCATAGCAAAAGGAGCCACTCTAAGGGCTCATACTCCTCATATCTTGGACGGTCGAACCTACAAAATTCAAGGCACAAAACAAAGGGAGAACAACATTATAGTCAAAAGCAATGTCATATACAAAAGGAGGACATATAACATGTGTGAAAAGAAGAAGAATAAGGTACCATTAAAGTGTTTCAAAATTCACATTTGCATTGCTCAAAATAGGTGCTCAAGCCTTCGTTGCTCCTCATTCCAATTGGAAACATCTCACAAGCAAGTTCCATTGAATGAAGGAGGAGCTAGAAATTTTACAGGGTTTAAAGAACCTCCAAAGGGTATGTTGAAGAAGCGTTAGAGAATACATCCATGCACAAGGAGGGAGTGACACTTGTCACTTGAGGCAAAACCCTAATTCTCCTTACACGAGTTCTCATATTGACCAAGAAATGAGTTACTAAAAATAGGTTGGTACGTTGAGAATATGAGAGACACTTGTCTACAAATAGACCAAGCACTCCACTAAATAATGTAGCGTTCATACATTACTCAAAGGAAGATACAATTATCTTCTAGCACCTTCCACTCCTCAAGTTCTCAAGAAGAAAATGGACGTGCCACTTGGCATCAAAGACCAAGCATTCATAAGCATTCATGCATCCACATTCAACACTTCGAAGTCTTCACCCATAGGATCAAGTTGCAGTGTGGAAGCAAGGTGGAAGACCCTTTAATGCTTTAGCCAAAGGAGGTCAAAGGCAAATATTAAAGATGCCATATTTGGAGTATTAAATCTAAGGAGGATTCCAAGCATTCTATTATAGGGAATAACCAAAGAAGATATGTTAATATTGTAGCCCTTGAACACCTAAAATTAGCATAAATTATTGCGGTCTTTGTATAGTGCAAGGTAAAATTTATTCCCATTTTAAATGTGCTTTCATTTTTGGGAGTTATAATGTTGATAAATGAAGGTTAAACTTAGAATAATTTAACCATATTGAAAGCCATATCTCAAAGGTAATAATTTATCAAATCAATATAATATTTGCAATATTAAACTTAGGAGTAATAAGGGTTTCTACTGGAAATTAATTTTAAATTTTTTACAAATATTATTGTGGTCTAATTTTCTAAAATTTGGGAGTTATAAGGGTTACTACATCAAATTAATTTATTGGAAATTAGATACACTAAAATTAAATCCTAAAGGGATATTAAAAGGGGTTTATCAAAGCATTTCAAAGGTTGGAATTTAGCAATTTACTTGTCTCAAAAATTTACAAAAAGGGACAAAAGAGATCCAACATTAAACCTCTTCAAATTTGGAAAAAGTGCTTAGTTCAATAGGAGAAATAAAGGATAATAGAAGTTGATTTTAGGATTTACAAAAATTTACAAAATCAACCAAAAATTGAACTACAATTTACAAAAGCACTATATTCATCTTATATCTTATCCAAAACATACTAGGGAGTCATAAGGCATTCTACAAAACTTGATAATAATAGTATATACCAAATATTATCAAGTTCTAATTCCATTGGGAAGATATAAGCTTTCTACAAAACCTAATATTCCATTAGATGTATATACTCTCATTACTAGGGAGACATAAGGAAGTCCACAAAACCTAAGGATTGATAATAGGGAATTTAAATGGCATCAAATAAATTCTTCCTAGTATAATCTCAACTACTCAAGGGTCCTAATTATTTCTCTTGGAAGAATAAAGTGAAAGTAATCTTGGTATATAAAAAACTTTGGGATATTTTCAAAGGGAAAACACAGAGACCTACCACAGGTGATACTGAAATCCTAAATTTTGAGGAAAATGATTCAAATTCTTTAATGATAATAACCTTTGCTATCACTGATGATATACAACCCTATATCAGTTAAAAAAAAACATATACAGATGCATGGACAAGCCTAGAGAAAATATTTGAAGGGAAGAATAAGACAACTATTATTTATCTTCAAACTCAACTTCACTCATTAAATATGAATAGTGGAGAAAGCATAGAACTGTTCCTAAGGAAGGTAGAAGATATTAAAGAGAAATTATTGACCTTAGGAGAAATAGTTAAGGATGAAATTATTACTCAAGTAACCATGAGTCTGAGAGAACTTCCAGAAAACTATAATCATTTGGTAATATCTTTACAAGTTCTAAGTAAAGATACCTCTTTTGATGACTTAGTCAATATTCTACAATAATATGAGGTGGAAAATACAGTTAAAGATGAAGTGACTAACACTGCATTGACATCTAAATATAATCCATAGGAAAATATTACTTCTTCATCAAAAGGATGAAAACCATGGTACAACAGGTATTGTTAGATATGCAAGAGAAAAGGCCATAGTACCAACTATTGTATGTTCAATCCCAAAAATCAGAATCGAGAAAATTATATGAACAATGGGAACCAATTTCAGCCATGATAATATCAAAATCCTCATCAACAAAAAATTTAGTGTCCAAACAATTATCCCTAATTGGATTATAGAAAAAAGAATAAAAAAGGACATCTAGCTCAGAGGATAGAAGAAATCAAAGAATTGGAAGAATCTACAGATGATTATGAAGTCAAAGCTCTTTCAGCAAGAATGACAGGTTATGAAGACACTAACTACTTGCTTGATACGGTTATAGAAAATATAGAAGAAGAATATGAATCTCAAGATCAAGAAGGAGATTCACATTGAAGACTAAAGCCTTCAATACCCAAATAATGTAATACAGGGGGTGTTAGAAATAGATTATATTACATCATTTGGGTCATGTAAATGTACCTTCATAGGTACATACTTAGGATATTATATTACTTTAGGGGGAAGTTATCTAGTTACTTCATGTAATGTAATAAATGCACAAGTGTCAATGTGCAAGCTGTATATGTGCAAGGTGTCCCTTGCACAGCTAGGTAGAGTGTTTGATGTAGATCCGTATTGATTCTCAAACACACAAGCAAAATCAATGGGAAAACAACAATTCTGCAACTCGAATTTTATTATTTTCTTGGATCTCCATCCCCTTACAATGAAATCACTTCCTACATATAATATCCACCAAAAACCCTAACCTAACATGAACTTACTATTTTTAGTAAGTATCAAGACTTACTATTTTTAGTAAGTCTAAACTATCACTCAGATGGATCCAAAAAAAATATCATGCATCCGTTATTCCAAAATTAAGACTTTCCTAAAATATCTCCCTAGACTGACTCATGCAACAAAAGATATTAAATACCAAAAAACTAAAAAAAATTGGAACAAAAACTTTCGAGCCCATTTTTGGCCACCAGGTGATGTTTCAAGGCCCAAAAACATGTCGAAATGGCCACTTCAGTGACAACATTGCTGAACATGGTGAGGTCAACTCAATTTTGTGTGTTTAAAAAAAATGGGCTCAAACGGACACCCGGATCAAAAGTTATGACCCCGGGAAGTTGGAACTTTTATTCGGCTAAATCAGGAAAGTGTCACTGGATGTTGCGGGTGCATCATTCTCCTCTGGTTGAAAAGAACTCAGCTCCTATGAGTTCTGCTGATGAAACTCCTGAAGCTTATCCTGCGCAATCTTCTTCAGCTCTCCTTCAGAAATCTAGGTACTTTCAGCTGATGATAATCCTTCCCACTGTACCAAGTACTTGTTGTAGCTGCCATTGCGTGTGGTGATCACCTTCTTATCCAAGACTTGCTCAACACGATCCTTCTTCTTCTTGGGAATCTGTTGCGCCCAATTTATCACTTCTGGTACCTCAACATCCCCTACATCTCCATGAAATTTGTACAGATCAGAGACATTGAAGATCGGTGAGATATCCAGGTCCTCTGGCAATTCGACCACATAGGCATTGTCATTCCTTTTCTGAAGAATCCTACAGGGCCCAATCTTCTTCATTTTGAGCTTATTGTATGTGCCCTTTGGAAATATTTCTTTACGAAGGTGGACCATTACCAAGTCACCTTCCTAAAACACCTTTGCTCGCCTATGTACATCTGTTGTTGCTTTATACTTGGCATTACTCTCCTGCAACCGCTGTCAAACTTCCTCCTGCAATTTTTGTATATGTTCTGCAAAAGCCTCTGCATCATCACTAACAGTTTCAGTAATCGACAATTCCACTAAATCAAGCACACCATGGGGATTGTGGCCATAAATAATCTAAAATGGGGACTTTCCTATCGAGCGATTTACTGAGTTGTTGAATGCAAACTCTGCTTGTGGTAACGCTCGATCCCACTATTTTGGCTTTGTACCAACTATGCACCTCAAAATATTACCCAAACTTTGATTCATGACCTCCGTCTGTCCATCAGTATATGGGTGATACGCACTACTAAACTGGAGCTTGGTATCAAGCTTCTTCCATAATGTCCTCCAAAAGTGGCCCAAAAATTTGACATCTCGATCCGAAGTGATAGATCTCGGGATGCCATGCAAACGCACAATCTCATCAAAAAATAGGACTGCAACTCCTGTGGCATCTTCAGTTTTATGGCAGGGGATAAAGTGAGCCATCTTAGAGAACCTATCAACAACAACAAAGATGGAATCCTTACCTCGCTGGGTACGTGGAAGTCCTAACACAAAGTCCATGCTCAGGTCAGTCCAAGGTCCTGTGGGAACTGGTAAAGGCATATACAACCCGGTATTCTGGGCATGGCCTTTAGCCATCTGACAGACTCTACAACGAGATACAAACCTGGTTATGTCTCTTCGTATCTTTGGCCAATAATACTTCTCCACCACAAGAGCAATAGTTTTATCCACCCCAAAGTGTCCAACTAAACCTCCACTATGCAGCTCTCTCAGGATGTTCTCCCTCATGGAACCAACAGGAATGCATAACTGTTTACCTCTAAACAGGTAACCATCTTGCATAACATATTCTGCAAAAATATTACTAGACACACCCCCTACTGGATTCTTATACTGTGCCACAACTTGTCCAAAGTCAGCATCAACCTCATATAAATTCTTGATACTCTCAAATCCTACCACAACATTCTCCATGGTAGTCAGCAACATTACCTTCCTACTTAAGGCATCTGCCACCTTATTCTGTTTTCTTGATTTATGCTTCAAAGTAAACTCATACTCTTGTAAATATGATACCCACTTTGCATGTCTACTATTCAACTTTTTTTGGGAATTAACATACCTTAATGCTTCATGGTCCGTGAAGAGTACAAACTCTTTGGATAATAGGTAATGTCTCCAGTATCTTAATGCTTGCACAATAGCATAGAATTCAACATCATAGGTGGAGTAATTTTTCCTGACCTCATTCAACTTCTCACTAAAGAATGCTATTGGACGCCCTCCTTGGCTCAACACAACTCCAATTCCAATATGTGATGCATCACAATCAACCTCAAATAATTTGCTAAAATTAGGTAACACTAAAATAGGTGTGGTGGTTACCTTTTTCTTTAGAAGCTCAAAGCCCTCTCCTGTTGCCTTTGTCCATACGAATTCCTTCCCCTTGGTGCATTCTATGATGGGAGCCACAATGCTACTGAAATTCCTAATGAACTTTCTGTAAAAAGTTGCCAAGCCATGGAAACTTCTAACCTCTGTTACATTTCTCGGGATGGGCCATTCAAAAATTGTTTTTACCTTTTCCTCATCCATCCTGAGGCCTTCCCTTGAAACTACGAACCCCAAAAATACTAAACTCTCTTGAAGGAAACTACATTTCTTCAAGTTGGCATATAGTTTCTCTTTTCTTAATAGATCTAGCACCAACCTCAAATGGTGCACATGCTCTGCTTTAGTCTTACTAAAAACTAAGATATCATCAAAATAAACAACCACAAACTTACCATTATATTCCCGCAACACTCTGTTCATCAATCACATAAAGGTACTGGGGGCATTAGATAACCCGAATGGCATCACCAACCATTCGTATAATCCATCTCGAGTCTTGAAAGTTGTCTTCCACTCATCCCCTTCTCTGATCCTGATCTGGTAATAGCCACTTCGTAGGTCAATCTTATTGAAATAATTAGCCCTTGCTAAAGCATCCATCATATCATCAATCCTTGGCATTGGGAACCTGTATCTTATAGTAATCTTATTTATGGTCCTGCTATCCATGCACATCCACCATGATCCATCTTTCTTTGGGGTTAAAAGTGCAGGAGTCGTGCAAGGACTCATACTCTCCCTGACCAATCCCTTTTGTATCAGTTCTATTACTTGTTTTCTCAACTCAGCATTCTATGTTGGATTCAATCGGTAGGCTGCTTGATTTGGAAGAGCTGACCCAGGGATCAAGTCGATATGATGTTGGATGTCCCTCTTCGGTGGTAGCCCAACTGGTAATTCATCAGGTATGACATCAACATATTCCTGCAACAACCTAGACACCACTGGTGGTATGACAGTTTCTTCATCTGTGACCTTCTTGGTTGTTAAGGCATAACACCAACCAACTTCTTTTGCTTCTATAAAAAAATTCTTTGCAGTAAGCAAAGTTTCGCTCTGTCCATATTCCTTCAGAGGTAACAAAACCACCTTTACCCCCTCCTTCCAAAATGTGTATGTGTTCCAAAATCCATCATGGGAGGTCTTCCTATCATATTCCCATGACCTCCCCAACAAAATATGGCATGCATCCATAGGAATCACATCGCACCACACTTCATCCTTATAGGTACTCCCAACTGAGAATTTCACTAGACACCTCTTATCAATAGTCACCTCATTCCCCTTTTTAACCCATGAAACTCGATAGGGGGTTGGGTGCTTCTCACATGGTAGATTCATTTTCTCAACCATAACATTTGACACCATGTTCTCACAACTACCAGGATCAATAATCACTTTACATACCTTTCCTCCTGAGGTGCATCTTGTTTAGAAAATGTTTGTACGCAACCATGATTCATCACCATTTTTTGCCCGTATCTTTCCCTTATTTGGAGCAATCAATGTCCTTCGTATCATGAGACTTTCACCCATATCAACAACAACTTTTGTTTCATATTCCTCCTCTTCCTCAACCAGATTAACTCTAGCTTGGCCTCCCCACTCTTCAGCATCATAGTGGGGGTATTCAGATGCTCTATGACCTTCCTCACCATAGTTGTAGCAGATAAAGGGCCTGCATGGTCCACTCCCAGTGCGACCTCCCCCATTACCTCTACCTCTCGGGATTCCTCTACCTCCTCGGTAGGCATCATGCTCCAGTCCAATTTGTTGTGATTTTTCTACATGCATAGAAGATTCGCCCTTGGAAAAATTAGATCCACCATGCCCATGACTTGAGGAAGATGTAGATCCCCTCTTTTGATTTCTCAGCCTGCTCTTTATCTTATCTTTGGCTCTCATGGCTAACTCATATGTTGCATCTACTGTAGGAGTGCGATGCATGCACAACTCATCTTGAATAGCATAGCTTAGACCATTCACATACCTCCTAGCCTTCTGATCTTCTATCTCATTAAGTGCTACCCATATAGATAACTTGTAGAACTCATTGGTGTAGTCCTCCACACTGAGATCCCTTTGTCGAAGGTTCTGAGACCTACGAAATAAAGTTTGGGTATAATCGATAGGTATAAACTTCTCTTGAAGCTTCTTCTTCATCTTATCCTAGGTCCTAATCTTCTCTTTTCCATTATTCTATCGCTCCTTCTGCAGATGGTCCCACCAAATCAGTGCATGTCCCTTCAACTTTGTACATGCAAGCCTCACCCTCTTCTCCTCAGCGAGATTACTCCATTCAAAATATTTTTCCATACTGTTCACCCAATCAATGAGCTCCTCTGGTTTTAACCCACCAGCATATTCAGAAACCTCGATCTTGATACTATCTCGGTTCCCTCGGATTCCATCCAAGGCTAGGAGTAGTTTTTCTTCAAAACATGGCTCCTCTCCTGGGTGTTCTGAGCCTGCTTCAGATCTGTCCTCTCCTACCACGCCCTCGTCAGTAGACCCTAGATCTGAATGCAAGTTGGGGCATCTCTCCATCATGCGATCAATCGCATTGGTTAGTCATGCTACTTCCCCGTGCAGATCTTCTATCTGCCTATTCATCTGAGCATAGTTAGCTCGGCCTCTCCTAGGCGGTATGATATCTCCACTAGCGAGATCTTACCCGCTCTGATACCAAATGATGTAGATCCGTATTGATTCTCAAACACACAAGCAAAATCAATGGGAAAACAATAATTCTGCAACTCGAATTTTATTATTTTCTTGGATCTCCATCCCCTTACAATGAAATCACTTCCTACATATAATATCCACCAAAAACCCTAACCTAACATGAACTTACTATTTTTAGTAAGTATCAGGACTTACTATTTTTAGTAAGTCTAAACTATCACTCAGATGGATCCGAAAAAAAATCATGCATCCGTTATTCCAAAATTAAGACTTTCCTAAAATATCTCCCTAGACTGACTCATGCAACAAAAGATATTAAATACCAAAAAACTAAAAAAAACTGGAACAAAAACTTTCGAGCCCATTTATGGCCACCAGGTGATGTTTCGGGGCCTAAAAATGTGTCGAAATGGCCACTTCAGTGACAACATGGCTGAACACGGTGAGGTCAACTCAATTCTGTGCATTTAAAAAAAAAGGGCTCAAACGGACACCCGGATCAAAAGTTATGACCCCAGGAAGTTGGAACTTTTATTCGGCTAAATCAGGAAAGTGTCACTGGATGTTGCGGGTGCATCAGTGTTGGCCAATGAACCTATATTTCTATATAAAAAGGTCCTCATTGTAACAAGTAGGATATACAAGCTGAGAGTATATTCATAGGTAGTAGCATAGTGTTGTGTAGATCACCATATATTGGTGATGGATGTAATGTAGTCTAGTAGATTTATTCATGGAGTGTCCATTTCCTCCATAGCTACATTGTATTCATTTCCATCATTTCTATTGATAGCATATTTCAGTCATCTCATAGATTTACTTTCTTTTCATATTATTCTACATCTTGTGATTTCTATCTCCCATTGCACACTGTATCAAAAGCTAACAATTTTATCATCATACACCTTGCTCCATTTCACCAAGGGAAAATTTCTTTTACCATGTAATCCTAACCATAAAATGACTACATAATATAGTTTAAATTTTTTTATATCAATTTTGATAGAATATACAAGGACATATACTATGTTGGAATGACCTTTAAGACTGATATAATTAGTTGCACTCTTCCTACTAATGACAACCATCTATATTTTCATGAGGATAGCTTAATATTGTCATATTTTGGATATTATAAGAGGCAATTAAGTATGTTTTGAAGATGACCCAAGTATTATCATTTTAAAAAATTTACCCGAGGCATATATGTATGTTTTGAATATGTAAAAGGGTTAGGACCCTTTCAAAAATCCATTCTTCCAACCATATATATAATTTTTTTTTCTTATAATTGGATTTTGTAATTTTATCCTCATTCTCCCCTCAAATAAGGGTATCCTTAGATATTCTACTAGCAAATTTTATTCCCCCATTTGAAGTAACCTACACATCCTTGATTTGATTCTAGTTGGATTATTTAGGAAGTAAATTTTGGATTTTATCCTTAACTTTATGCTCTGATGCTCTTTAATATTTCTTTAATAAGTTATTCAAAGCTTTGACTTCATTTTTTATTGCCCTCCCAAAAAGTGTTGTATCATCTATAAACTATTGATGGGTGATGTTGTCAATAATATTACTATCCTTAAGTTTGCTTATTAGAACATCTTTGTATGCCTTCTTCAAGTTCCTTTCTACTACCACTATCATAATAATGAATATATATGGTGATAGAATATCTTCCTGTATAAGACCCCACTTGGCTTTAAATGATTCTATTACAAGCCCATTGACCAACACTTAATATGATATTGTAGAGACACAATATCATATTAAAAGCTTGTGCCTCACATTTAAATAGCTTTAATTTAATATCACTTATTTCTTTCCAAATCTAAACCTTTCTAATGCCATAAAAAGAAAATCCTATTTAGCCTTATCATAGGCTTTATTTATATCAAGTTTTAAGATTACTACTCTCTCTTTTCTAGAAGTTGTTGAATGCATTATTTTATATGCTACTATGATCCCATCTAGAATATGTCTCTCTTTTACAAAGACTCCTTTCTCTTCTAAAATAATTCTATCTAATAGTGGTCTTAACCAATTTACCACCACTTTGGATATTATCTTATATGCCATAGTCTTATGGGCCTAAATGAATCAAATAATTTTGCATCCTTATTTTTTGGAATTAGGGTAAAATATGTTGCATTTGTTTTATAAGGTACATACTATTTTACCCTAGACTATTCCACTTCCACCAATAAAGAATTCTTCACTTTCCAAGTTATGCCGATAGGATGCTTTTGAGAGACCATATAGACCTAGGGATTTATTCTTATCAAAAGAGAAAAAATTGAATGAAATTATTTCAGAGTAATAGACTGCATCAATTAGTTACTGTCTTCATTTTTTATAACTAAAGGTACTTCTTGGAATAGATTATTATTAATAACTTCAATATCCTTTGATCTTAGAATATTATGGTAAAAGAGTCTTGCCTCCTTTTTTGTTTCACTCTAGTCTTCAATCCAAACCCATCCTATTTATTTAATCCTACTAATTCTAGATGTTGATCTCTGTACTATTGCCATCCTATGAAAAGAAATTGTGTTTTTATCTCCTATTAACCACGTCTATCTCGATTTTAATTTTCAAAATTTGTTTTAATAAAAAAATTATGATATTCACCAAGCAACTATCTTTCCTTTGAGCTTGGATTATTGTGCTTAAATTTTTAGAATTTTGAAAGTGTTAGTTCTTTCTTCTCAAAAATGTTTTTGAAAGTGTTCTTATTCCATTCTTTTAATCTAGATGTCATTGATTTAATTTTTTTGGAAGTTTATACAACCTACCATTTCTTTAAGAATTCTATGTTTGTGCTATCATATCAACAAATTAAGAATGGTCTTCCCATATTTGCTCATATTTAAAATATAATATTTTTTAAAGTCACTCACCATCATTTTAATTCTTGTTGGTCAATTATTTGAACCAATATTTGTTAAGGTATTAATTTTAACACAAGTCCATTCATCTAGCCAATGATCTAAGAGTATGCATCTATCTACCTTTTTTACTATCCTCTTATTGGTATTTGTATAGTTGTCCTCGTCAAAATAAACCTCCCATAGACTATTGTTTTCAATAAAAGATTAGAAATCTCTCATACTTTGGGTTAGTTTTCTGATTCCCCCCAAAAACATTATGCAGTTTAGTTATGGCATTAAAATATCTTATGATCATGCATCGGGTTTCTTGGTATTTAATTCTCATAAAGGCTTCAATTCCACTCTAGACATTTGATCTACCTATGTGAGTTATAGATCCATATACATTGATAAGGATAAAATAAATATATGCAAAGTAACATGTGACTAATGAGGCTATCTAATGCCTAGTTTTATAAATGATTTCATAGGAAGTTTTAGCTAGATTCCAACATGATAGAATTATCCCTAGTATTCCTAAATCTACAAATTCCCATTCACATCTTGCTCATACTATTGTTATATGCTCCAAATACCAAATACTCGTTCCAATCTATTACATGCCCTAGTATGCCCTTCCCCTTCAAAAAAGGTTTGTAATGAAAGCTTGATATGAGGAAACTACTATTGTAGCTAGTGAAATGGCTCTTATGTGTCATATTTTTGTTTAAGTCTCCACCATTGTACAAGAATATCATTGATGGTACAATTATAAAGAGTGTGAGAATGTCATTCTAAAATCTGTCCGGGTTCCAAAATGATGGATCCTTCTTCATCTAACTCAGGTAGTGTTGATTGAACTTGTACCTTGCTATTTATGAACTTTAATGAAGAAACATGAAATACTAGAAGGATCTTGGAGGTGGGTAGGAGGTCAATTTTATAGGCAATTGCACCAATCCATTGTAATACCTAGTAAGGACCATATAATTTTACTGCAAGTTTTTGGAATCCACAAAGATGAATTAAGGATTATTTTTATGATTTTAGATGAACAAATATCATATCCCCTACAATAAAACTATGCTTAGAGAGGTGTTGATCAACTTGCTAACACATAATTCTAGGCCATATACAAATTCTCCTTAAGCTATTGAAGAAGTGTTGCATCTTAACAAAGAGTGGTATCTACTACCTAAACTCGAGAACTACCTAGAATGTAGGAGGGAGGTGTTGATGGGGGTGGCCATATACTTCTTCAATATAATGACCTTGGTATTTGTGTAATACAAAGTGTTATACCACCATTCATCTAGGGGAATCTATTTAGCCCACTATGTAGGATGTTCTAATGCAAAATAATGGAGGTATATATCTAAGTATTTGTTGTCAATATCTGTTTGATTACCTATTTAAGGGTGGCATGTTGATCTCATTTTACAGTGAGTTCCCTATAATTTAAATAGTTACTACCAAAGGTGAATGGTAAAACTAGATTCTCTATTAGAAACAACAAATTTGGGTATACCATATAGGTAAAATATGGATTCCATGAAGATTTGGATAACTATAGAGGCAGTATAGGGATGGGCTAAGGAACATAAATAAACATAATTATTGAGATGATCCATTATCACAAAAATGACTAATTTACTTGCAGATTATGACAAGCATTAAATGAAATCCATAGATATATCAATCCACACTTGTGCCTCAATTAGAAAAGGTTGAAGTGTGCTTGAAGTGCAAAAAATTTCTCCCTTCATTGGTTGGAACATATCCAATTCTACCATAAAGGTTTGAATATCCTTTTTCATTCCCTTCTAAAATATGTGTTTGGCCATTTTATAGGTTTTAAGAAACCCTAAAATTCTTGCAATGGGTGATACATGCATTTCATGCAATACAAGTTCATAGATGTGTAATTTTTTAGGAATAACCAGATGATCACGATACCTCAAATATTATCCATCCCACACATATCTTGATCACAAGTTAGGATCATCTTAGAGTTGTTGAATCATAGATTGTAAATTAGAGTCCTTAATCATATATTTCTTGAGTTGATTAGACCACTAAGGATTTGGTGTTGATATGACATACAACATATTTTGATCTTCATACTAGTGTGAAAGTGCATCTTCCACTATATTCTCCTTTATTCTTTTATAAATTATTTCATAGTCATACCCCAACAATTTAGAGACCCTCCTTTATTGTTTCAATGTGGCTACTCACTAATTCAAGAAGTAATTGAGACTTTGGTGGTCTATTTTGATTGAAAATTGATGCCAAATGAGTTATGGCTGCCAATGATTGACAACATGCAAAATGATCAACATCTCTTTCTCATAAGTGGTTTTTCTTAAATTTTTGTCTGATAGTACCTTTCTAGTGAATGCCAATGGTCATCATTCTTGCATAAAAACTACTCCAATTACACTACCTAAAGCATCACTCTCAATTACAACAAGTTTAGAAAAATTGGGTTTGAAGAAAGTTTATGTGTCATTTAACTAAGTGTGAGTTATGTGTGGGAGGTGTTAGTGTGCATGTGTGAGTGAAAGGTTTCAAATGTACAAGTGAAGTTTCATAATAGATAGGTGTAACGTATGGAAGTGAAGAGTCATATTAGATGTGTCAAGATGTGAAGTAGAAGGTTATGTAATCATGAGAATATTTGTCATAATGAGAGGCATGTGAAAGGTTGCATCTCCCATGTGTTTGAGGAGAGCAATAGTTAGGAGTATTGAAGAGTTTTTTATGTAAAGTTATATATTGGAGAAAAGGCTCCATGCAATGTAATATAGAAGTATGTTTTGGTGTGCAATATTGTAAGTATTATTGTGTGTGATTATTTGATACTATAGAAATTTACTTATGACATAATCAGGCAATAGTGGTATTAGCCACCTTGGTTCAAGTGTCATCTTGAGAGAGATATTTAAGAGAAGAAGATTATTACAATAGTTGAGAGAAGGATTGCTAGAGAGAAGAGATTGAAAGTTTAATATTAGAGATCTATGGATAGGAGTTATTTTGCTAGAGATATTCAAAGAAGTTTAAAGTTTGTTGGAGGAGAATTGCTGGAAATTATTGGAGCTTTGGAGGAATGTTGCGGTGAAGAGAATGTTGAAGGAGGAGTGGAGAAGAGAACATTGAAAGAATATTGGAGAAGATAATGTTGAAGGAGGACTTGCAAAGATAACATTGAAGGGGGACTGGAGAAGTCAAGCTAGAAAATATTAAAAGGAGATACAATTTACTATAGAGAGCATTGATAGTCTGAAGGCAAACAAACATCAACATGTTAAAGTCATGCATAATTTAAGCTAGCAGACTAATGAGAAGACAAGTTGATTTTTGAAACATTTCTTAAGTTGGACAAGCCAAGAATTGAAGAATGCAAGCAAAATTGAACAAGAAATTATATGAAGAATGAAGGAAGAGCATATGATTGGGAGCAGCATATGAGAATGAAAATAGGGAGGACCAGATAATGTGAAGGAGTGTAAAAGAATGTCATTGTGTGCACCACCATTGAAGGACCTACAAGTAGAGAAAAACACTTGAAATTATTAGAACATAGACATGAACAAAGGTGAAAGTGAAATATTTGATGCAGACCAATGTGTAACTAAAGGTGGAATAAGCATTATTTGATAGGCGAACAAAAAATGTTATGCGAACAAAAAATGTTATATTCAGAGAACGTTACACATCTCAAAGGATTTGCTCTGACATTATGAGCTTTTAAAGGTTTGTGTTTTAATAATTAGGGCATATTTGAATTTATGGGTGCATATTTAAAATTTTGGGAGTTATAAGTTACTTTATTGATTATTAAATCACTTGGAGAGATAAGCTAATTAAAAGGAATTAGTGGAGGCATTAAGAAATTGAATAATTTCTTTGAAGAATGTTTAATCAATGATTGGAGAAATAAGGGATTTGATTTAATTAATAAAATAATTAAGTAATTTAATTAATAATTTGAAGGAATTAATTAATTAAAAGAAGAAATTTGGAATTGTAAAATTGAGAAATTATTTAAAGGGAGAAATAAGAAGATTTAAGGGAAGGAATTTGAAAATTGATGATTTGAGATTTGAATGATGAAATTGAGGAATTTGAAATTTGAGGTTTGAAAAATTGATTGTTTGCCAAAAAAGGGAAGAATTTGAAATTAAAATTTGGGAATTATAAGAAGAATTTATTGATTGTTCAATTTAAATAATTTTTTTTTCGAAGAAAGTTACATCATGGCTAGAAAGCAAGGAAAAATGAATATTCAATATGAAGAAAATGGAAAAACTTCCAACAATCATTTACAAATTGTTAAGAAAGACAACATGGATCACAAGAACTAATGGAGCTTATACAATTTATTCAAGGTAAAGTAGAAAAAATAATTCTTATGATTCTTAAACAATACATAAATGATTTTTTTGAAGATAATAATAATGAAGGGAAATCAGATTGCAAGACATCAAGGAAAGTTACTTGTTGGGCTTCAAAAAATCCCAACTTAATTCACACCCCTACTTTTCAATAAGGTCTGGATGTCTAGGTGATTGTAGGATGAAAGGTTGAGCTCAAAAAGAAGAAGGAAGCCTTGAAAAATAGTCTTGGTCAGAAGAAGCCTCCATGATCATAATAAGGTAAGCATGAGTACTATCATATTCCATTCCATCCACCATAAGCTCATCCCCTTTTCATCTTAAGTAAGGCCACTACACCTTCATACCATTATGACATCCCATATTCTTTGTTTCAATCATTATAAGTCACTCCATTTCCAATCCATGCATTTAGTCCATAATGTTTCAGACCATCTAGTAGCAAGCTTAACCCTAAATAAAGTCAAGATATAGACCAAAAAGTCACAAGAGTCTTCCTAAGCTAAACCAAGGCCAAAAACTATCCAAGTATACCCTATTTTCACTCAAATATCCCTCCTAAGGTTTTCCTAAGTCATTCACCAAGTCAAAAAGGTCTTTAACCACCCATCGCTCTTCCAAAAGCCTTTCATCGATCTAATCCATGATAACTCTAAGTCATCACCAATAGACTTAAGCCCAAAAAGCATTGTCGCTCATCAAAACCCTCATCGTCGATCCTATCAGCGACCTGAGTCAGTCATCAACGATAAAGATATCACCTGTCGCTCATCCAAACCATAGTCGCTAATCCCATATCTGATGGTCTATCTCATCAATGACTGATTAAAATGCAACCTTAAAGCTAAAATATGCCATCACGCTTAAAATGCACTATCTCAAATCCTATTAGTGACCAAAGATAGACATCAACAAGCAGTCAAGTTTACAAAAATACATCGTCACTCTTGTAAAAGCATTATCATCGATCTGATCAATGATCACTCTTCTTGATCAGTGACAGCTCCGAGACATAAAAAAGACATCATACATCGTCATCCTTGCAAGATATTATCATCAATTTGATTAGTGATCACCCTTCCTAATGAGCAAAAAATAGTTCAAGCCTAAGGCAAGGGTCTCCACAACATAAACCTAGCAAGTCCCCCTCTCGATAGAATTTGGTCAAGCAAAGTTGTTTTAAAGATAAAGTCATCACTCTTGCAAAGCCTTATCATTGATCTAAATCAGTGACCATAACACCCATCAGTGATAGGCTAAAATTCACTCAAAATCATTATCACTCTTCATTGCTCTCATCATTGATCCATCATCAGTCTCATCAGTGATAGTCTTTTTCATCAGTGACAATGCTCAGAGCTAGGTTAACTCCTCGCTAGTCTAAAGATTTATCACCGATTTGATCAGCGAAGCCTCCTTCCCATCAAATATCATTAAAAATTTAGTCTATACATAGTTGCATCATCACTCTTATGAAAAGCCTTCACTCATCCATCAGCGACAACATAAATCCATTGATGAACAAGTCTAGTCATCATCCTTGCAAAAACATCATTGTCGATTCAATCGATGATAACCTCAAACGATCGATGATAATGTATTTTTGCTCGTTCCTGTCACTCATGAAGAATACCCTCATCGATTCAATCAGTGATAGACCAAGGTAAAAGGTGAAAAAGAGATCAATGGTCCTAGATCATCCTAGGCAAGATCAATGAAGCTTGTTCTACATGGGAGGATGTGTGGCTCACTGTTCAAGGATTGATAGATAGTATGGAGTGCCAAGCATCCCATGAACCAAAAGTAATAAAATCACAAGGTTTCTCAAGCGCAATATATCTCTTTGAGGTAGATGAAGATCGACTAGATCATTCACGACAAGTTTCAAAATTACAGTTGCTACAAAATACAAGAGCCCAAAGGAGTAATGCAACGCCATCAGCTTAAGACCACTCAGAAGGAAGGTAAGGAAATTGAGTAAATTAAGAAATTTTTCAAAGTAGAGATCATTGAGCCACGTGAATAAAATATTTCACACAAGCTCAAGTCCCTGAATTGTACCAAGAAAAGCATGATCATGAAATGAACAACTCAAATGATAGATTCAATGCAGACCCAAGATAGGTAGATCTGCTCGTATATACAGAGCATGATGTTGCTATCATCAGTTGATAAAGTGGACTACCTCTATGCAGCTTTAAATAAAGAAGGTAGGCATGATAAAAGGATCAATAGTAAGCGATGGGCTAGAGCATGCAAAAAGCAATGATCATGGAAGATTGTGAGCAAGGCAAAAAGTTCCTATGTAGAAGACGTAGAAGGCATAGTAAGAAGAAGAAAGTGCTCAAACAACAACATTTTTTATGCTTCAAAAGGATAGCAGTGCCTCAATGGAATGTAGTTATAGAGGGATCACCCTAATGGAATGTAGTTATGGAAGTGTGCCTTGATAGTCACTCCTACCAATCTACGCACTTCTAGATCTCATTTTCCATTCTATATTTCCTCTCATTTCCCTTTACCCTTCCCTTTCTGGGTATTCTCTCTTGATCACCATCATAGTCTACTCCACAACACACCATCTCACCACCACTATCTGTAGTCTTCCACATCCATTGTGCTCAATTATTCCCACCACCATCCATATTGTCTCTCATCTTGTTCCATCTCATTGTGTTCTTTCTTCCTTGTCTTCACCATCACGTCGGGTCCCCCTCTGTTTCATCCTAAAAATATACCTACGTTAGTCCTAGTCAAAGAGCACCTGAAGATGAGAAGGCAGATGACTAGGATAACAAGAATTCAAAGGAATACACCCATATTACCTTTTTGCATAAATTCAATAGTATATTCAAAAGCCTAGCCCACCACTATTAAAGAGCCCCCTTCAAATCAAAATCTAAACATATAAGTCCCAATAACAGATAGAGTAGCCTTAGACAAACAAGTAGCCTGGCAAAGGTTTTGATAGTTGGCATCAACTGATTCTGCTGTAACAAACTTAGGAAGCTAAAACGATGCCCGACCATGAAAATGCTCCAAGTGGCAGCCCCTGCACCAAGCATCTATAACTGATTTTGGATAGCCTAGTTATAAAAGGAGTCAAGGCAGTCAAGCTTCATCATCAAGCAATCACACAACAAGCTCTTGAGAGGTATTCTGAGTGCTCTGTCTAGGTTATCATATTTTCTCTGTTTCTTTGTTTAGCCATCTTCTCAATTTCTTCCCACCCTTGTGCAGGTATTACCGAAAGTAGGATAGTCTATCTGAGATGATTTCTAGAAGTTGTTCTAGAGAGCCAGAGTCTATATGTCACTACTTTTAGGATAGTAGATAGCAATCCCCTATTACATCATTTGAATAGGGTGATCCATTGTATTGTATTGTTCAGACAAACCTGAGTGATATACCGGGTTTATTCATTGTAAATGCTTCATTCTGAATTTAATACAAGCTATTTGGTTCTCTCTTTCTGGAAAACTTTGTGCAATGTGTATGTTATCTTGTCTGCATCTTACATTATTTGAACATGTAGACAACATCTCTTCACTGATTAATGAGCCTGTGTTTGTTATGACATTCGAATGAGCATAGATTCATCAGTTTCTCCTTCTTTTTTTGTTCTCTATCATATGAATGGTTAAAAATTGCTACGATAACCCAATGGATAAGGCACCGGTCTATCTTTAACTATGCTTGCATCATATGCTTGGTCAATCATATTTTACTATTCAATTAAATCTGGTAGAGTTATTTCTTGAATAAATAGTTAGCAAGCTCATATTAGGGTGTCCAGACCTAGCCTGTTTAGCTTTCAAAGTTATCCTAGGATGAAGTGATGAGTCAACCAGAGCTCACATATCTGCTTGTGGGCCTTCAAGGATTTGAAGAGCGTGATAGTCTAAAAGGATATTCAAATATTTCCACAATAGTTTTCTGGTGTCATTGTCGGGGAGATTTTTATTGTTTACCATCCATTTTTTTGTTGGGGAGAGCCTTTTACAGTCATCCATGTATTTTGTGGCTTGTCTCCATACGATACTTTTTGACCACACCAGCCCCTCAACACCATGGTATTCCGACCAAACCCTTGTAGAAGGAGTTATTTCTTAAACTGTGACCTTCTGAGAGGTTGTGTTTTTTGGATCCTCCAAATACAGAGAGAATTCAAAAGTCGAGCAACCTTGGCCTGAGTGAGATTCTATTGCACCCAAGTGCTGGTGACTCTGAATGAACCCAAAAGAAGATAAAGAAGAATCTGACCTGGCACACACCAGATGTAGTGGTAAAGAGCTCTTCCCAGTATTTGAAGACCTAGAGGTATTTACTCGTAAAGCCCTAGTCCCTAAAAATTTTGGTTATCATAATAGGGTATATATAGCTAGTAATAAGTCTGCTAAGAAGTCTACACCTGTAAGCCAACCTGTTATTGGCATTCCCATAGTCAGTACCCCTGTTATCACCATGGCACAACCAAACCAGAACCTACAAGTATGGAGGACTAATAGATATAGACCTTTCCATTTACCCCAAAACTTACATCCCTTGCCAGCCAAAGCCCATAAATATTTGCCTAAATTCCAAGGCAATACAACTGTCTCTAGGGAAGATCATGTCAAAGGCTTCTTATACGCATTAGATAGCCTAGAGGTTGAACACGAGGACGTAGTTCTCAGACTATTCTTACAAATGTTAGAGGGTGATGCAAGAGACTGGTTCAATTCCCTCCCAACTGACCAAATCCTCAATTTCTAGACTATGGAAGGAATATTTTTGAAGAAATACGAGGAAAGAAAGAATGAGCAATCTTTATTGATAGAGCTCACAATAGTAAAGAAGAAGGAAAATGAGTCTGTAGAAGATTTTAATAGATGATTTTTCAAAATCAAAAACAAAATCCCAATTACCCTAAGACCCACTGACCATCAAGCCATATGCTTCTATAAGAATGCTTTCTTAGGAGAATTTAGCTACGAGTTAAGGTAGCATAGGGCAAACACCATTGATGATTGTATGGAACAAGCCCTAGAAATAGAAAGAAATATGCTAGATAGTGGGAAAATGAAGCCATATGCCTCTGAACCAAGTTCCAATCAAGTGGATAGGAAGCCAAAGAAAGTTGGGTTCACAATGTTAAGGAAAACTGAAGTTGACCCTCTAGAAATATTATCCAGCCAATTCATCGAAATGTTCAATACAATTAACAATAGGCTATCCAGAATTGAGAGGGATAAGTCTATAATTGATGAACAACCAGCCCAAATGTAGACTGATAATAGACCCCAATTTCGAAGGAACTTTAATAGAAACTGGACAAGAAATAATGGGGAAGAAGGAAGCAAAAGTGGAAATAATGGTTGGAAAAGGAGAGAAGGTCCAAAAGATGTAGATGTAGTCCCAAATCCCATGGCCACTGCTAACACTATCTCTGACTTTCGATACTACTGTAGTGAGTGTGATGCACCCCATAACCCAACCGACTATGCAATCTACCTAGGGGTACATCCCAATGACAATGTAGAGGAAGAATCAGATGAAGAAATAAGAATTAATGCCTATTGGACTAAAGAAGATGAAGAAAGGGAAAAATAGTTTGAAAAAGAAATGGAAAAATTGCCTAAGTCAAAAAAAGAACCCAGAGCTATGGTCTTAGAAAATCTAGAAATCCTTAAAAGACCTCAAGGGGATAGATATGAAATGATGAAATTAGGAAAGATCATTCCAACAGCTGAAGAGGTGGAAATACTGGAAAGAATGCACACTATCAACCTGAGAGGTAGGATAGTGCCTGACAGGTCAGGTAAAGCTAACAAAGCTGATGCAACTCAACAGACTCCAAACAGAGATAAATCTACCACTAAACAAATGAGTGGTAATCAATAGTCAGCCCCTAAAATTGAAATGAGGAATGAGGTTCAAAAACAACCAGAGTCTGACAAGAGTGCTGAAGTAAAAAAGTTGAATTTGACGCAGGCCAAGAGCTGGCCAAACAAAAAATAAACATTACCTTTGGAGAGTTAATGACTATACCCAAGTACAGAGATCAGGTGTGTCGAGCCTTTGGTTTGGTTGAGCCATCTCATAACCACATATGCAATTTATCAGTAGTGGAAAAGTCCAAACCCATTTCTAGAAATCCTTCAATAGTCAGACCTTTCTATATATCCTTGAGATATAATTTTGACTTTGGGGAATAGTATGTAATTCATAATTGTATGTTGGATAGTGGAGCTTCACACAATATCATGCCCAAATAGGTGGCAGATCAGTTAGGTCTAATATGCACCAAAGACTCTCCCCCAATATCTATTATGGATAGTAGACAAATCCCATGTGCAAGGATAATCACAGGACTACTTGTCTATCTAGACCAATACCCCAAGAAGGGCATAGTCATGGACGTAGCCGTAGTTGATGTAGATCCATTTTTCTCGCTACTACTCTCCAGACATTGGGCTGAGCAATTAGGAGGATCCATTCAATTGGACTGGTCTTACACCACTATTCCTCTAATGGCCAAAGAGCAGGCTACCCTCAAGAGGGAACCCTTCCATAGATATTTTGTTGAGCTCAAGAAGTCTGATAATACCACTATCAATTTAGTCCAATATTTTGAGGAGAAAGAGATAGGAGTCTACTCTATCTGGCATTCCCCATTCTTAGATAAGGTACCCACAGTAGTTGATATGGACCCACAAACATCTGCAGAGGTTGATGTCGAGTCCACAAGAATTTTGACATCAAAAATGTGGACCCTCACATTTGATGGAGCTAAGTCACACACTGGGGTAGGAGTTGGGGTCAACTTGACTGATATCAATGGAAACTATCTAGGCATACCATACAGACTGCACTTTCCTTGCACAAATAATGTGGCAGAATATGAAGCATTACTGTTAGGCTTAAGAAAGGCTAGAGAATTGGGGATTAACTATCTGACTGTATATGGAGATGCCGAATTAATAATACAGCAGATCAAAGGTAAATATCAAGTTAAACACCCCAGACTCAAATAGTATAAATAGGCTATGCAAGAAGAAATAAATAAGTTCTTGGCTTTCAACATCACTTACATCCCACGAGAAAAAATTAGGTAGCCAACCTATTGGTAATTAATGCTTCTGGTTTAGACAGTCCAGAGATAGACACTGAATACCAAGAGAAGTTCCCTACTATTTCAGTATATAATCCTTCTATCCCAGACAACATAGTGTATCTACAAGTCTTTCAGGATGACATTGACATCAAATATTTTATGACACTACAGAATCAATATGCTGAGATTATTTGTGATGAGGAAGATGAAGAAAAGCTTAAGAAAGTGATTGGAGAACCTATGGAAGTGATACAATTAAAGACTAACAAGCTGCCCAAAGGACTGATATCATTGGAGAGTCTGTTTGATGATTTTGATAAAGCCCATAAACCAACCTTGCAAGGATTGGAAGTAGAAGAAATTAATATTGGCACCGAGCAAGAACCTAAAATGGTGAAGGTGGAAAAATCTATGTCAGAAAAAGAAAAAAGAGAATACATAAAATATCTAAAAAAGCACAAGGATGCCTTTGCTTGGAGCTATGAAGACCTCAAAAATTTCGACACCAAGGTAATGAAGCATATTATTCCACTCAAGGAGGGTACTAAACCACATAGATAGAAACAGAGGAAGTTTAATCCAACATTGCACCCCATAATGCAGAAAGAAGTTCAGAAGTTATTGGATGCCAAGATTATTAGAAAAGTCAGGTTCTCAACCTGGATAGCCAATTTGGTGCCAGTAAGGAAGAAAAATGGAGATATCAGACTGTGTGTTGACTTTAGAAATTTAAATAAAAACTCTTTGAAAGATAATTACCCACTGCCAAACATGGAGCAACTATTATAGGCTGTTGCAGGATCAGCCATAATGTCTCTGCTAGATGGATTCTCAGGCTATAACCAAATTCAAGTGAATCCTGAAGACAGGCACAAAACAACCTTCACTACTCCCTGGGGGACGTTTGAATATCTCAGAATACCTTTTGGACTGATGAATGTTGGGGCCACATTCCAAAGAGCCATGGATTTTGCTTTCAAAGGTCTGATGTTTAAAATGGTGGTAGTCTATTTGGATGACATAACTATTTTTTCTAAAAACCCTGAAGATCACTTTGAGCATCTCACCCAAGTATTTTCTAGGTGTAAAGAATTTGGTATTTCATTGAATCCCAAAAAGTGTATCTTTGGAGAAAAACAGGGCAAGTTTTTGGGACACATTGTCTCTAAAGAAGGGATCAATATAGACCCTGAAAGAACTGAGGCCATTGCCAAGATTCCTCCACCCAAGAATTTGAAAGGAGTCAGATCATTCTTTGGAAAAATTAACTTCATCAGAAGGTTTGTGCCAAATTTCACCCAAATTGCAAAACCTATAAACAACATGATCAAGAAAGAAGGTATTATTAGATGGACAAAAGAAAATTTGCAAGCTTTTCAAAAAATCAAAGATGCCATTACCCAAGCCCCGGTATTAGCCTATCCAGATTATCACAAAGATTTTAATATTTACTCTTTCTCTTCAGAAGATGCCTTTGTCGCTGTATTGTCACAAAAGGATACAAAAAATGTAGAAAGACCAATGGCATTCATGAGCTCAGGATTGCTCGTCGCTCATCCAAACCACAGTCGCTATTCCCATATTCGATGGTCTATCTCATCAACAACAAATTACAATGTAGCCTAAAATCTAAAAAGTGTTTTTGCACTTAAAAAGCACTATCACCGATCCTATCAGCAACCAAAGATAGGCATTAGCGAGCAGTCAAGTTAAAAAAAAATACATTGTTGCTCTTGCAAAAGTATTATCATCGATCTTATCAGCGATCACTCTTCCCGGTCAGTGATAGCTCTGAGACATAAAATAATACTGCATACATCATCGATATTTTTATCAATTCGATCAATGACTGCCCTTCCTAATGAGCGAAAAATAGTTCAAGCCTAAGGTGAGGGTCTTCACAACATAAACCTAACAAGTCCCCCTCCTGGAAGAATTTGGTCAAGCAAAGTGGTTTTACAGGTAAAGTCATCGCTCTTGCAAAGCCTTGTCACTTATACTCATTAGTGACCATAACACCCATCTGTGATAGACTAAAACTCTCCTAAAATCATTGTCGCTCTTCATTGCTCTCATCATCGATCTATCGTCAGTCTCATCAGCGATAGTATTTTTCATCAATGATAATGCTTAGAGCTAGGTTAACTCCTCACCAGTATAAAGTTTTGTTTCTGATTTGATCAGTGAAGCCTCATTCCCATCAACGACCATTAAAAAAATTCAATATATAGATAGTCACATAATCGTTGTTATATAGATAGTCTAGTTGTCATCCTTACAAAAATATCATCATCAATTCAATCGGTGACAACCTCAAATGATCAATGATAGTGTATTTTTGCTTGTTCCTATTGCTCATGAAAAATGCCCTCACTGATTTAATCAGTGATAGACTAAGGCGAAAGACAAAAAAAGGATCAATGGTCTTGGACCATCCATGGTGATATTAACAAAGCTTGTTCTACATGGGAGGATGTGAGGCTCACTGTTCAAGGAATGACAAATGGTATAGAGTGCAAAGCATCACATGAACCAAAAGCAAAAAAATCACAAGGTTTCTTGAGCGTAATATATCTCTTTGAGGAAGACAAAGATCGACCAAATCACTCATGACAAGTTTTAAAATTACAACTGTTGCAAAATACAAGAGCCCAAAGGAGTAATGCAACACATTGACTTAAGACCACTTAGAAGGAAGGTAAGAAAATTGAGTAAATTGAGAAATTGTTCAAGGTAGAGATCATTGATCCATGTGAATAAAATATTTCACACAAGATCAAGTCCTTGAATTGTACCAATAAAAGCAAGATCATGAAACAAGAAACTCAAAGGATAGATTCAATGTAGACCCAAGTTAGGTAGATCTGCTCGTATATACAGAGCATGATATTGCCATCATCAATTGACAAAGTGGACTACCTTTGTACAACTTTAAATAAAGAAGGTAGGCATGACAAAAGGATCAATAGTAAGCGACGGGCCAGAGCATGCAAAAAGCAATGATCATGGGATACTGTGAGCAAGGTAGAAAGTTCCTATGTAGAAGATGTAGAAGGCATAATAAGAAGAAGAAAGTGCTCAAACAATAGCATTTTTTGTGCTTCAAAAGGATACCAGTGCCTCAACAGAATGTAGTTACAAAGGGATCACCCCGATGGAATGTAGTTATGGAAGTGTGCCTTTATAGTCACTCCTACCAATCTGTGCACTTCCAGATCTCATTTTCCATTATGTCTTTCCTCTCATTTCCCTTTACCCTTCTATTTTTGGGTATTATCTCTTGATCACCATTATAGTCTGGTCCACAATATGCCATCTCACCACCACTGTCTGTAGTCTTCCACGTCCATTGTGCTCAACTGTTCCCACCACCATCCATACTATCTCTCATCTTGTTCCATCTCATTGTGTTCTTTCTTTCCTGTATTCACCGTCACATTGGGTCCCCCTCTGTTTCATCCTAAAAATATACCTATGTCAGTTCTAGTCAAAGAGCACCTGAAGATGAGAAGGTATATGACTAGAATAACAAGAATTCATAGGAATACACCCATATTACCTTTTTACATAAATTCAATAGTATATTCAAAAGTCTAACCCACCACTATTAAAGATCCCACTTCAAATAAAAAACTGAATGGATAAGTCCCAATAATAGACAGAGCAACCTTAGACAAAAAAGCAACCTGGCAAAGGTTTTGATAGTTGGCATCAACTGATTCTACTGTAACAAACTCAGGAAGCTAAAATGATGCCCGATCATGAAGATGCTCCAAGTGGTAGCCCCTGCACCAAGCATTTGTAACTAATTTTGGATAGCCCAGTTATAAAAGGATTCAAGGCAATCAACCTTCATCATAAAGAAATTGCACAACACGCTCTTGATAGGTATTCTGAGTGCTCTATCTAGGTTATCGTATTTTCTCTATTTCTTTGTTTAGACATCTCAATTTCTTCCCACCCTTGTGTAGGTATTATCGAAAGTAGGACAATCTATCTGAGATGATTTCTAGAAGTTGTTCTAGAGATCCAGAGTCTATATGTCACTAATTTTAGGATAGTAGATAACAATCCCCTATTACATCATTTGAACGGGGTGATCCATTGTATTGTATTGTTAAGAAAAAATTGAGTTACCAGGTTCATTCATTGTAAATTCTTAATTTTGAATTAATACAAGCTATCTGGTTCTCTCTTTCTAATAAAATTTGTGCAATGTGTATGTTATCTTATCTGCATCTTACATTATTTAAATATGTAGACAACGTCACTTTGATGATTAATGAGCCTATGTTTGTTACGATATAATGAGTATAGATTAGTCATTTTCTTCTTATTTTTCTATTCTCTATCATATGAATGGTTAAACATTTCTATGATAGCCAAACGAATAAGGCACCAGTATGTCTTGTGAAGAACACAAGCTTATACTGATAGGGGGTGAACAATATAAGACCACTTTTTACTTTTTCTTCCAATTCAATATTATGTTGTGTAAAGATAGCAGTATCAATAGCAGTAATCAAAGTAATGCATAAAAACCATACACAATAGAGACACCACAATTTACGTGGTTCACCCAATGTGGGCTACTCCACGAAGAAAATATTTTACTAAAACTTTCTCAATCAATCTCTTTGGGAATCACTCCCAATTACAAATTTTATGGATCTCTGTCCAAAGGAGATGTTGATCCCCTAATCTCAATTTCATGGATCTCTTCCACAGGAGAACTATTTCCCCTTCTACTCTGGCTATGTGATCTTCTAGAAGACTCTCTCTCTCTACTGCACTGACTTGTGGACCTCTCCCCACCTTAAGACTCCTCACTCAGATCTGTCTTCAACTGTGCTGGTTGCTGGATCTCTATCCATTGAGACTCTATCCTTTGTACTCTATCACCTCCAAAGCTCTGTCAATAGGCTCACTAATAACATACTCAATAGGCTCACACAGAACCTACTTAACAATATCACTTAGAACTTGTCAAATCTGTGCCAGCAAGCTCACCAAGAACTTGACCAAATATGGTCTAGCAAGCTCACCAAGAACTTTCCCAAAACTGCTATAGCAAGCTCACCAAGAACTTGCCAAAATATAATCCAACAAGCTCACTAAGAACTTTTCCAAATATGCTCTAGCAAGCTCACCAAGAACTTGCTCAAATATGCTCCAACAAGCTCACTAAGAACTTGTCCAAAACTGTCCCAAATCTGTCCACAAATCTGCCCACAAAACTATCCCAAATGCCTTCTCAAAGTCTCAACCAATCATGCTCAAGTAGCACTCAAATCTCATCCAAAAATATATCAAGACAAAGCTCAATGATGAACTCAAAAATGAATGGCAATGTACTCTTCAATGAATGACAACAATGATCCACAATGCTCTCAAATCAACTCAACTCATAGAAGCATAAAGAGAATTTTTAGAGACTCAATATGTTCTAATCTCAATCTCAACTCAACTCAACTCAAATAAACTCATAGAAGCATAAAAATAATTTTTAGAGACTCAATATCTTCTAATATCAATCTCAACTCAACTCAAATCAAATAAATCTCAACTCAAATCAAATAAAATCAACTCATAGAAGCATAAAGAGAATTGTTAGAGACTCAATATGTTCTAATCTCAATCTCAACTCAAATCAACCTCAACTCAATTCAAGTCAACCTCAACTCAACTCAAGTCTTATAGAACCATAAATAGAATTGTTAGATACTCAATATGTTCTAACCTTAATCTCAACTCAACCAATAATCACAAGGGACAACTCTTTCTCACACAACCCTAGTCCAAGTATGTATCAACCAACTCAAATGTTTCCAACAATGCTCAACCACAAATCTCACATAACAATTATACTCATGTTTTTTTCTAACTCAAGTTATTTCACAACCAATGGGCTTCAACCACTATTCTTATAACACAAGGTTTAAACACAACTCTCAATTTAGAAAACCTTGAAGCATTCAACCAACCACTTTCGAAAAGGAAACCATAAACAATCCTTTTCCCTCCAATGATATTTCAGAAATCAACCACCATAAACAATCAATAGGAGAATGTTCCCATACCTTTTATGAAGATGAAAAAAACTCTTGTAAGTCCACCACAATCACAAAATTCTTTTGCCAATCTTCACAAGGTTAGTAGATCACAAAATAATCAATATTACTCCACTTTTCAATAATCATCACCAAGGCCTTTAATTGCACAACTTCCTTATCTCTCCTTAAACCACTTGTACCATAAAATAAAATAAATCAAAACATTGCATAACCTTTTCACTCCCAAAACCACTTATACCATAAAATAAAATAAATCACAATATTGCATACCTTGTCACCTCATGAAAGAATTACTCCTCTTGAAAAAGAACAAGGCAAACTTCACTTTTGGAACCCCTTTGCAAAATTAGAAATATATCTTTATACACACCTTATTTCTCCTTCTAAATAAGTTATTCAAATAGCCCTCGAAATAAGCTTTTCGACGATATATAATATGCCCCCTTTTCGAAATAAATTGAAACCTTTACATATATATATATATATATATATATATATATATATGCCAACCTCCATTAATTGCACATAGGTCGGCCCTCCATTAATTTAAACTTAAAATTTAAACTTTAATATCTTCATTACCGGAGGTCCTTTTTCGATGAAACAAAATTCCACCTTGGCTTTAAGAAAATCCCTTTCCACATAAGCCCACCATGGTTTTAAATAAAACCCTTTATTTTGCCTACCTTGGTTTTCATAAAAACCTTGTAAATAGCCATGCTTTCCAAAATGTCATAAATGCTTATTTATGAGATATTTTGGCCACCAAAATCAAATGTGATCCATGTGACATCAATGATACATGTGACATTAATGACAACATAAAATGCCTCAAATTACCTCAAATTTCCAACAATCTCCCCCTTTGTCATTGATGGCAACACCTCTAATGCAAACACCACAATCACTTCAAAAACCATCTCTGAGAATCAAATTTGTTCCCCCTAACTCAATACTCTCTATGGAGGCTGCGCCCCCTAACTCAATTCTCTCTTTGGAGGCTACTCCCCCTAACTCAATGCTCTCCCCCTTAATCAAATATCTTCCCCTTTGACATCAATGGCAACTTCTCTCTTGAGGTGATTAATTTTAGGGTGGGAGTACCTTTACTCCCATCTTACATTGATTCTTTCCTCTATTAACTTCCTTCCATGTTTTTCTGATATCCTTCTCTTGATGAATTACTTGATATTCTTATCTAGAACCTATTTGACCTTCTTGCCTTGAACCTGTTTGACCTTCTTGCCTTGAACCTATTTGGAATTGATTCCTACACCATTTTACAATATGCCTAAAGTTATTGCAATTAAAACACTTGATATTGTAGCCTTTGGATGGTTCCCATATCCTGAATTCATTCTTAAAATAATTTCCATATCCATTCCTTTCCTAAACCCTGTATTGTGAAGCTCTATTTTCATGACCATTATAACCATGACTTTTGAATTGTGTAGCTCTAAAACCAAAACCATGTTTCTCATTTCTTTTGCACTGAAAATCTCTATGACCAATCCTATTGCATGAGAAGCAATGTCCCTAAAAACCATACCTTCTTCCCTTGAAGTTTCTTCTAGCAAAATCAAACTTCTTTGATCCATGGATCCTGCAATGTACAACCCTGTGTCCAAATCCATTACAAGAAAAACAATATCCTTGAAAAGCCTTTTGTTCATGCCTTGGTTCCTCATACCTTTCTTGACTATTATCTTTATATTCATCTTCAACTTATGCATTGCATTCTTGAACCTTCTTTGTAGCATCTAAAACCTCTTCCTTGCCTTTCTCTTCAAGAATTTCTTTTGCCTTTGAGCTTGATTAACCTATCTCAAAATAAGAACCAAACTGAATATTTGAAGCCATAGGAACTTTGGAACTTTCCTTACAAATCTTAGGTGCTTCCTTGCTTTCATATTTTAGAACTTCCTTTCCTTTTGAGTGTGACTTTTTTTGGATGTAAGATACAGCCTTAAAATAAGTTTCCACTCCTTTTTGAATCTTTTCATCTAATGTATCATGTCTTGTCGTTGTTACCCTTAGTTATTCATTCATCCTTTCTTCTATCCTTTTCGCATTTTGAAGCTCTTCTCTAAGATTACTGATTGTTTTAAGTAGTTCTTTGATTTTGACATCTATTCGAATATTATTTTCAAGATTCATGTATTCTTATTTTAAGCTTTTGATTTTTGGTTTTTGTTTACTTGGCTCATCCTCTTACTTTTCTATTACCAAAAATGAGACTTCTTTGTTTTCACTGCTGCTGGAATTGTCACTAGAACTGCTGCTTTCTTTTTCAAATACACTTTCCTTGTTGTAATTGTTGTAGTATGGGAAATCATCATCTATATGCCCAAAATCTCCGTATATGAAGAATTTTAGTATTATTAGACCTTTATTGTACCTATTTGCTTGCTCAATGGTTTTGGCAAGATCTTCATGTCTTTATTCAATAGATTTATCCCCTTATTTAACTTCAATACCTAGGAATAGATGTTCTTGTTTTTCTGCATTTATTCCAAATAATGTACATTCTTCTTCATCTGACTGATATTTATCACTATAATATGAATTATCACTTGCTTCTACAATGTAGTAAGATTTATTTACCAACTTTACATTGGAATCTCCTTCATAAGTATTTTTCAACTTGGTCCACAGATCATTAGCTGAAGTACATACCATGACCTTTTCAAAATGTATCTCACGAAGCCCACTCAAAATATAATTCATTGCTCTTGCATTTATCTCAACCAATTTCTTGGTAGTATTATCTTCCTCGGGATCACCTTCAACCTTATACTCTTTTTCAACCATCTGCCATACCTCATATCCTTGTGATATCAAGTAGTTATTCATTCTCATGCTCTAGAAAGCATAATTGTTACCATCAAACAATGGAGCATTATTTGAAGATAATCCTTTATGTGAATCCATATGTGTTCTTTGTAGAATCTACCCTTAAGATGTTAGCCTTTCCGAAGGAACCCGCTCTGATACCAATTGAAGAACACAAGCTTATACTAAGAGGGGGGGTGAACAGTATAAGACCACTTTTTACTTTTTTCTTCCAATTCAATATTATGTTGTGTAAGGATAGCAGTATCAATATTAGTAATCAAAGCAATGCATAGAAACCATACACAATAGAGACACCACAATTTATGTGGTTCACCCAATGTGGGCTACTCCATGAAGAAAACATTTTACGAAAACTTTCTCAATCAATTTCTTTGGGAATCACTCTCAATTACAAAGTTTATGGACCTTTGTCCAAAGGAGATGTTGATCCCCTAATCTCAAGTTCGTGGATCTCTTCCATAGGAGAACTCTTTCCCCTTCTACTCTAGCTATGTGATCTTATAGAAGACTATGTCTCTCTGTTGTACTGACTGGTGGACCTCTCTCCACTTGAAGACTCCTCACTCAGATTTGTCTTCAACTGTGTTGGCTATTGGATCTCTATCCACTGAGACTTTGTCCTTTATACTCTATCACCTCCAAAGATATATCAATAGGCTCACTAAGTACCTACTCAATAGGCTCACACAGAACTTGTCAAATCTATGCTAGTAAGCTCACCAAGAACTTGACCAAATCTGCTCTAGAAAGCTCACCAAGAACTTGCCCAAAATTGCTATAGCAAGCTCACCAAGAACATACCCAAATATGCTCCAACAAGCTCACTAAGAACTTGTCCAAATATTCTCTAGCAAGCTCACCAAGAACTTTCTCAAATATGCTCCAACAAGCTCACTAAGAACTTGTCCAAAACTATCCCAAATCTATCCACAAATCTACCCACAAAACTATCCCAAATGCCTTCTCAAAGTCTCAACCAATCATGCTCAAGTAGCACTCAAATATCATCCATAAATCTATCAAGGCAAAGCTCAATGATGAACTCAACAATGAATGACAATGTACTCTTAAATGAATGACAACAATGATCCACAATGCTCTCAACTCAACTCAACTCATAGAAGCATAAAGAGAATTGTTAGAGACTCAATATGTTCTAATCTTAATCTCAACTCAACTCAACTCAACTCAACTCAAATCAACTCATAGAAGCATAAATAGAATTGTTAGAGACTCAATATATTCTAATATCAATCTCAAATCAAATCAAATCAATCTCAACTCAACTCAAATAAAATCAACTCATAGAAGCATAAAGAGAATTGTTAGAGAATCAATATGTTCTAATCTCAATCTCAACTCAAATCAACCTCAACTCAATTCAAGTCAACCTCAACTCAATTCAAGTCAACCTCAACTCAACTCAAGTCTTATAGAACCATAAAGATAATTGTTAGATACTCAATATGTTCTAACCTTAATCTCAACTCAACCAATCATCACAAGGGACAACTCTTTCTCACACAACCCTAGTCCAAGTATGTATCAACCAACTCAAATGTTTCCAACAATGCTCAACCACAAATATCACATAACAATTATACTCATATTATTTTCTAACTCAAGTTATTTCACAACCAATGGGTTTCAACCACTATGCTTATAACACAAGGTTTAAACACAACTCTCAATTCAAAAAACCTTGAATCATTCAACCAACCACTTTTGAAAAGGAAACCACAAACAATCATTTTCCCTCCAATGATATTTTAGAAATAAACCACCATAAACAATCAATAGGAGAATGTGCCCATACATTTTATGAATATGAAAAAACCTCTTGTAAATCTACCACAATCACAAAATTCTTTTGCCAATCTTCACAAGGGTTAGTAGATCACAAAATAATCAACATTACTCCACTTTTCAATAATCATCACCAAGGCCTTTAATTGCACAACTTCCTTATCTCTCATAAAACCACTTGTACCATAAAATAAAATAAATCAAAACATTGCATAACATTTTCACTCCCAAAACCACTTATACCATAAAATAAAATAAATCACAATATTGCATACCTTGTCACCTCATGAAAGAATTACTCCTATTGAAAAAGAACAAGGCAAACTTCACTTTTGGAACCCCTTTGAAAAATCAGAAATATATCTTCATACACACCTTATTTCTCCTTCTAAATAAGCTATTCAAATAGCCTTCGAAATAATCTTTCCGAAGATATATAAAATACCCCCTTTTCAAAATAAATTGAAACCTTTACATATATATATGCCAAACTCCATTAATTGCACATAGGTTGGCCCTCCATTAATTTAAAATTAGACTTTAAACTTTAATATCTTCATCATCGGAGGTCCTTTTTCGATGAAACAAAATTCCACCTTGGATTTTAAGAAAAGTACTTTCCACATAAGCCCACCATGGTTTTAAATAAAACCTTTTATTTTGCCTGCCTTGGTTTTCATAAAAACCTTGTAAATAGCCATGCTTTCCAAAATATCATAAATGCTTATTTATGAAATATTTTTGCCACAAAAACCAAATGTGATCCATATGACATCAATGATCCATGTGACATCAATGACAACATAAAATTTCTCAAATTACCTCAAATGTCCAACATCTTGAACTATGCTTGCATCATATGCTTGGTCAATCATATTTTATTGTTCAATTAAATCTGGTAGAGTTATTTCTTGAATAAATAGTTAGCAAGCTTATATTAGGGTGTCCAGACCTAGTCAGTTTAGCTTTCAAAGTTATCCTAGGATAAAGCAGTGAGTCAACCAGAGTTCACATATTTGCTTATGGGCCTTCAAATATTTAAATAGCGTGACCGTCTAAAAGGATATTTAAATCTTTTCACAATAGTTACAAAATCAAGAAATAATTTTATTGTTCCTATAAGAGTTCATCCAAAATATAGAAGGTCAAATTACATTAAAGGTGTAAATAATGCAATAAGTATGGACATAAAGATAAACATTGTTGTGATGTTGTTCATTGCCAAAATTTTGGGAGCCATAATCATTCCCACAATACTTGTTGGTATGAAGGAAATGGTGTTCATGAATGGAGCACTATAAAAGATATATTAATGGTGACATTAGATGAAATTATAAAATAGATAATTGCAATAGCTACTATGGAAATAATCAGAATCACAACTAATATAGTACCAACAATAATAACTCAACTAAAGTAAGAAAACAAGATGAAGACTAAAGTTAAATATTGAAGACTAAAAGTCTTCATACCAAATAATATAATACATTACATTATTTGGCACCATTGTGTACCAATGAGTATCATGAAGTACCTTTGAGTACTATTGTGAATTTATATTAGGAGTTTCTAAAATATGTGTTAAATTATGAAGAGTGTTTATGTGTTATTTAACGAAGTGTGAGTTATGTGTGCAAGGTATCAAGTGTGCAAGTGTGCAAGTATGAGTGAAAGGTGTCAAGTGTGCAAGTGTAAGTGAAAGGTGTCAAGTGTGCAAGTGAAGAGTCATAATAGATAGGTGTCAAGTGTGGAAGTGAAGAGTCATATTAGATGTGTCAAGATGTGAAGTAGGAGGTTATGTAATCATGAGAATATTTTTCATAATGAGAGGCATGTGAAAGGTTGCATCTCCCATGTGTTTGAGGAGAATAATAGTCAGGAGTATGAAAAAGTTTAGTATGTAAAGTTATATATTGGAGAAAAGGATCCATGCAATGTAATAGAATATAATACGAATGATTTATGAATGTAATATATAAGTATTTTTTGGTATGCAATATTATGAGTATTATTATGTGTGATTATTTGATCCTGGAAAAATTTACCTATGAGATAATCAAGAATATTTGCCAATAAAAATATTGCATTCATTAGACTTTGGAAGGTGGAAGGTATATTGGTAAAACTAAAGGGTATGACCAAAAAATTGTAGTGTCTTTCATGAGCTCAAAATTTAGTTTTAGGAATGAATTCTTCCTTAAGTCGAATCTGATGATATCTTGAATGCAAATCCAAATTTGAGAAATATTACACACCATTCAATTCATCTAGAAACTCATGAATTATAGTAGGAAATTTGTCTTTGATGATTATTTTATTAAGATTCCAAAAATCCACACACAACTTCCATGACCCATTATTCTTACCTATCAACAACACTAGAGAGAAATATGGACTAACACTAGGTCGAGTAACCCTTGCTACAAGCAATTCCTACAATATTTTCTCAATTTTAATTTTTTGGACATACATGTACAACTAAATATTTGGTGGGAGGCTACCTGGTACAAGTCGGATGGCATAATCATGAACACTCCAAGGTGGTAGATCTTGGGGATGCTAAAAATAGATGCATATCTCTCTAAAAGAATTTATAATTCCTATGGATGGATGGTACTTGCCATAATAGATAGAAGCATTCCATGGTAAGGGAATTAGGATTTTTCCTAGGTGAAGACAAGGTGCTACTCAAGTTATAAAATAGTTTTCAAGTGATGTCATTGAAGGACCCTTGAGGTAGGATGCTGAAGGTAATTATGGACTATTTTATGTTGGATGAGTCTAGGGAAATCCTTAAAAGCTACCATGTGATGTTCTTGAATCAACTTCATCGTGATAGAAAGATGAATATCCCATATTTCCTCTTTAATTTTTTTGTAAAGTCTTTCGAATAGGTTAAATATGGGAAAGGAACAAATCCCATACATCAGGGGTTTATTCTTCTCATATTTGAGAATGTGACAAAATCTAGGGGTGTTTCAACTGATGTTGTGCCTTCTTCCCCCTTAATTGAGGTAGTCCCAGAGGACTCTATGCCCTCGTCTCATTTGAAATCTAAGACTCTCGAGGAAGCTAAGGAGAATGTCATTAGTCCAAGCCCTACTAGAATTAAGGTCGAGGATATTCCCATCAATTCTAGAGAAGCTACAGATTCCTCGATCAGGTCCAAAGGTGGGGTGGAGAAAGCAAGAATATCCAAGAGGCTAGTCGCTAAGTCAACTATGGTAGAAAAAACCTCAATCTCAATGGATAACTAAAATTTGAAGAATCTACCTCCCCCTAAAAAGAAAGTGAAACCATTCTTAGGATCCTATGTCCGTAAAGGAAAGGCTTCTCCTAGGCTATAAGATATTCCCAATATCCCTAATACTCCAAAGTCGTATAATAATATTATTATGGATTATCAAAATACCCTCATCAGTTCTCTAAACATCACCATGGCTTGTTATGAAGATATCAAAATTATGTTGTAGTAGAATAAGGAAGTGCCAAAGATCTTGGATCCAACTTTGAAGGATGGGGGAGATGGTCCCTCTAAAGTCAAATTTCCCTCTGTCTTGATCTAGGTCTTGGTCTAGGGCCTTTTTGGGCCCGATGTTCATTTTTTTTGTTGGGTTTTATGGCCATCCTTTTTGTTTATGGCTCTCAATGAATTTGGATCAGGGTTCATAGTTAGATTCCTAGTTTCTTCAGGTTTGTGTTGGTGATCTCGCATGTTGGTTGCATAATGGTCTTTCTTGCTAGCTTTGGGTTGTGTTCCTTGGTTTTAGACCAGGAACTATTTTGATTTGCTCTTTGTAAAAGGTTTGGTGATCCTTTCAAAACCCCTTCTTGTATCTAATAAAAAAGAATTTATGATTCCTCTTGTTGCTCTATTTCCTTATTATTGGACATCTGTATAGCAAAAAATCATGTCACTATTCTGTGAGATGATTTCTTAAGAAGCTTTTCTATTCTTAGAGAAAGAATAAGTTGGGAAGTGCCAACTTGCATCCCTTTGAGAGTGTATTTTGTCCCTCGTTGACTGAATTTTATCCATAGTTCAAAAAAATCCCATAATACTAGACCTAAAGTTCTAAGCCATTGTGTTCCAATACTATACAAGGCAAAGCTCCTCCATTGACTATCATGACTTCAAAGGAGTTATAGGAATTTATATAAATTTTTTTCCTTTTAGCCATCCAAGGATAAATAATGTTATGTGTAGTACTAGAGTAGATAAGGATTATGATTCTATTACACTTGAAATATTATATCACCTTCATAGTTTGGGGAGTAGATATTCTTGCTAGAGCATGGACTAAAAGTTTTGGCTAATATTCCTCTTGTGATTCATCTTTATCCATATGCTCCTCTTCTTAAAGTTCCTCTTCCTATTCATGGGGTTTATTTATTGAATATTCATCCATATCCAACAAATAAAATTTTTGTTTTACACATCTATGTTTGGAAGAGTGTTTCTTATAATCTCATCATAGTTATAACACAACCCTTGTGCTTTGCAAGCTTCCATTTTCTCTCGAGTTAGTTTCTTGATGGTTGGCGAATTACTTCTCAAATTTACCATGGGCTTAGATGGAAATAAGGGTTGACCCTGAGGAAATTCATAAGTATATATCTAAGTAGAAATTTTTTCCTCTACTAGCCTAGCCAAATTGATTATCTACATCATGGTCTATGCTTTGAGCATTTTCACCTCAACCTTGATATCATCCTTCAACCCACTAATGAAGCAAATTTTAAAAAATTCCACTCAAAACCCTTGCCTGATTACCTAATTTTTTAAATTGAGTTTGATATTCACAAAAAATAGAGGTTTTCTTTAGTTTTATGGGCTCCTATGAAGTCCTCATACTCAGTAAGGTCAAATTGAGTGAGTAGTTGTGTTTAAAAGTCTTCCCAAGAAAATTTAGGATTCATATATTTCACCCATTGATACTATTGAAGGGCTTAAAATTCAAAATTAAAATATGTCGTTATGATCCATAAATGTTAGGGAATGTTGTGAAGATTGAAATATTAACCTGCTTGATACAACCATCCATCCAAGTCCTTCCCATCAAACTTTGGAAAATTCAACTTTGGTATTTTATGTGCATCGCCTTCTGAATTCAATGAACTATCAACCCTTCCTTCAATTTCACCATGGCTAATCTATTTGTATGCATGGGTAACCCCTTTTAAGTGGCTTTCAATGTCATGTAGTTTTTCATGGGCTTCATTTCTTAAATTATTATGTTCATTATTGAAGTAGCCCATAGAGTCATTTATTTATTGGATTTCTTATTGCATTTTACCCTATAACTGACTAAATTGTTGAATGAATTTTTGACTCAATTGACTTATTTGTTCACTGAATTAGTTAGTTTGCTCCATCTCCCTTATAGCCTCTCTAGTTCCTCCAACTATGGAATTTTTATTTGAGCCTTCTAAAAATTAAAAATGATATTTTTAGAAACTACTATTTTTAGTAAGGGTCCCAAACTTGAAAAGATGATCGAAATGTGATATATTATAAAATGATGATTTTTAGGTTCACAAAAGTGTGTGGGCATTATATAACATAATGTTTAGCTTGAAAATATGATCGAAATGGGCTATACCTTAAAATGAGGATTTATTAATACTCTTTTTTTAACACTGATTAAAAAAATTCTAAAAATAAAAATGCTATTTTTAACAGTTACTATTTTAGTAAGGGTCCAAAAAAAGTGTAGGGGTGCTATAAACCAAAATGATCAACTTGAAAAGATGATCGAAATGGGCTAACCACAAAATGATGATTTTTGGGTTCTTGAAAAAGCATATGGACATTATATATCAAAACAATTAGCTCAAAAAGATGATCAAAATGGGCGACACCTCAAAATGATGATTTTTTGTACTATTTTTTTACACTAACTGTTATAGTTGATTCCTTTCCACTGACTAATATTTGTTTTGACAACTATCCACACTATTGAGATTTTATTTGTTATTGATCCCGACTGTATTCTAATACCACTATTTTATTCTTGACAACCAAGAATGGTCCATGGTGAATGTAGTCTTCATAGTATGCTTAATTTTATGTTTAAGGTGATGCGTTGTCATTAAGCACATCATTAAATCTCAAAGATCTTATCAATCTGGGGTGGTGTCCAAGGCTATCTACGATAGAAGGCTAGGGCAGAGTACAATTCAGGCATTCAGATTTCAAGCATTTATTGGGTGAGATATATTTGGTTTAGACTTTTGGTGTCACACTAAACCTAATATGCAGAATGAAAAATTGCAAAAACTAAAAACTAATTCTAAGTTTCAGGAATTGAAATCTAACTACAATTTCAAGAATTGGAATTCCTAAATTGAAAGTCCAATCTACTTTTGTAGAATAACAGAATTTAAATTACTGAATTTAAATGTTGATGAAATGAAATCCTAAGTTACATTTGCAGAATTGAAACCTAGTTACTCTTGCATAATTGAAATGATGCTTGTAAATGAAACTTATGCTAAAAACACCTATCAATGTCCTGCCACAAAAGGTCGTCAAGCTTTTGCTACAGGAATTGACAACAAAATGAAATATGCTGAAAATGGAAAGTTGCTAAAACATAAAAGTAGGGAAAACATGGAAAGCAAAAGAAAAATGCTTAATATAATTTTTTAGTTGACACACACACAAATGATGTACACAAACATAATATAAAACATACAAAACATTATACAAACTTAAAACAAGAATAGTAAACTTGACAAGTAATCTATTAATTTTGCTACAACCAAATTACAGATTAAAACCTGTCATAAAAATCCTCCTTCTAGATCTGAAAGTGGGCCCATACTTCCTGATCTATAAGGAGTTGAAAAAAACTCCTTAACTAATTAACACTAAAAAAAAAATGATAAAATAACTGCACTTTTATTGATGATAAAAATGCTGAAAACTGTTACAGAAAATTACTGTACAGTCCTAATTGCTGCTACTGAAAACTCTCTTTTATTCTAATTCCTAACTGGCTCAACCAAGAAGGTAGCTGTGTGATTTATATAAATATTTACAACATATCCCATGCTCAAATCAGCCTATGTGCTACCTTACAGTGATTTGCCAATAATTTTGGATCTGAAATAAATGCAAATCCGGACAGCTTGTGTTGTAGTAGTAGTCATTGGCCCTTAGAAAGCATCTTCAGTGATGGGAGTACATGGGAGGAGTCTAGAAATATCTCACACATATTTCTCCACTTCAGAATATGCCATTTCTATCTTGCAAACAACTTCCTATTATGTTATAGTTATTTATGGGTTTATCATAGAAGAGGATCAATTGATTGTTTTTCATGAATGGTGGCTTTGGACAGAAAGGACGATAAAGACAGCTGAGGGATATTTTTCCTTAACCTTCTCAATATTATTTCCATTTTTCCATCGTCAAAAAATAGTCAAAAATTCAAAAAGCACTTTGTGTTCTCAATCCGAAGCTAAGTGGCTTAATCCGAAGAAACTGTATTTCTCAATCCAAAGAGACTATATTTCTCAATCCGAAGATACCTGTTCAATCCGAAGATCTTTAAAATGATCGACTGTGTGCTCTTCAAGTGATTTTAGCTGCATTTCTCAGGTGGATTAGCCCTTAGTATTAGATTGCAATAGCCTTCATTCCTCTCCATGTGTGAATTCCATGCCTTGCCATTCATTGGTAGCTTGTTGAAATTTACATGGTAAATTACTGAATTTTCCAACTCTGTTGCACAGTTGTAAAATATTGTAATTTCTTTCAAATTCAAACAAATTAGAACATAGAAAAATTATTCAAATATCAACATGAAGGAGTACATCAAATTGCTACTAAATTTATACACTTCATTCACCAAGTAACCATGCTAAAATAGTGCAACAGTGCTGCACAATTGTCCCTGCTCTGTTATACCCTGTTGTTGCCTATTTAGACCATGTGGGAATGCTTCTAAATAGTTAAGATGTCTTCTATAGTCCTTATAAAATCATTCCATCCATATCCTCATGCTTTTCTTGACAACTTCAAGGTGTTCCTATAAAGTGATAGCTTGCTAATTTTTATATGGCTGTTTTTTTTTTAGATTTTCAGATTTATGACAGTCCTAAAATTTTGGCTTCAATGTGGATTTGAAACAATTTGAAGGGCAAGAAAATATTAAAAAACCATTGAGAAGTTAATGGATATAAGCATACCACATTTGGTTAATTGAAATGCATGTTTTTACTTGCTACTTAATCAAGCAAAATCAGTCACAAAATGCTAAAAATAGTCAAAAATAGAGATATAGTATTCCTAACATAAAATCATGCAAACACTTAACAAATAGTATATTTTAGTCAACTATTTGGCAATTAAATTATCATATGGTAGTCAAACATTGTGCAATAATGAGGTATTTTTGGGCCTCATCATCCCCCCAACTTGAACTGATGCATGCCCTCATGCATCTTAGTAGGCCATAGTAATATGGAGGTTTTATTCTTGTGAACAATATCCTTTGCTATCTGCTAACTAAGAAATTCCTCCATGTTGCACTATATCAAGTATTTTGCAATTAAGCACATGTATGAATCTTTTTCTATCTTTTTACAAGTTTTAGTGTTGCAAGGTACCTCTTAAAGGCTTGATATCATGTGATTCATCTTGCAATAGTCTTATTGTGGAACCGTATTTGGTAGATGCACTACTACTGATGGAATTTTCTGTTCTTAACAACATTTCAACCTGAATGCTTATTTCTGTTGTTTGCACATTTTGAACAAAATTGATAAATTTTTTGGATTTTAAATGTTTGAGGGATGTACTTACTTGTGGTAGAGCCTTATGAACCTCAATATTTGATGTACCCTACTCTTTTTGCTATTCTATAGCATTTTAAGTAATTATGGTACAATTTTTGCTCATTCCGAAGATATCCTGCTCATTTCGAAGATATGCCTATTCATTTCAAAGATATGATTGTTCATTTCGAAGATGCATCAAAAAATGTAGAAATGACCTCCTATGCAAAAGTTAGCTATAGGTTCTATTGTGGGCCCATATCTAGAGTGTATAAGCCTTTCATAACATCAAAAATCCCTTCTTCATCCTTTTGTTTAGATGCTATTCTTTGTTTTGTATGTTGCTGTTTTATTCTAGTAGTACTAAAATAGAACCTTCAGGTGCATTTTGTTGATTATCCTCCTTCAATTTATCAGACAATTGTGAGATATAAACTTGCAGTTCTCCTTCTGAAACTTGCCCTATAAATTGAAATAGAATTTTTGCCATGTCTGTCCCAAAATCAGGTTTTTGCATAGTTTTGGAATTTCCATGCAATTAAGGGCATAAGGGGGTGTTTCTTGACATCTTGAACATGTTTCATTTTCAACTTGCCAATATTGTATGAATATTTTATGCCAAATACCGATTATCATACACTAAATGCTAAATGTTTACTATAAATTAAATGCAAGAAATACATATCTTACTATCCTAAAAATTGGTCATGCACCTTACAAGTTGCTTTTGATGATTGTTAGCAAGCTATCTGAAAACATAAACATAACACATGTGCAGTGTGAGATTTGTACAATGGTGGAACAATGATGGGTAGATCAATAAGGCAATGCATGCCAAAAAATCGGTTTTCATGCAAGCCAACTCAATAGCGCAATGAGATTTGTACAATGGTGGAACAATGATGGCTAGATCAATAAGGCAATGATATTGAAGAGAAATTCTCTTCCATTATGTGTACATACAATGGAATATCCTTAAAGAACTCCTCCTTAGTTAATGGTGCATGGTATACCTAAAGGTAATGTCCATTCACCACTAACATCCTCCATGAGTTACCAATGGGAGAAAGAATCACTGCTCCACATCTAAAAACTTCTTCAATCAAGTGTTGTCCATGCCTCTTAGTTTGCAAAATCTTGTCAATCTGTACTTGAAACAATTAAATACCAATTTACAAAAGATGTTAAGTGCTTACATCAAGATAAAATATTGATATACCCTTGTAATTCCATGTAAAGATATTAAAATATTGTTTCAAAATAGCAACAATTTTACTTTTTGTTTATAAGTCAGACAACTAATAATGTTCAAGAATTTTCTTGGCTGGACTTCAATTTGTTTCATTCCTAGTAGGACAAAATTTACCCCTTTGTAATTTCTTACTAAGGAGTTCAATAAAAGTAAATTTTCTTTGTGCAGTTTTTTTAGTTTTTCTCCTTTATCCAAGGCTAATTTTTGTGTGTTTGGACTAAAGGTTTTCTGTGTATCTCCGTTGATTTTTGTCTCTTCAAGCTCAGGTAAGTTCTTGTTTGAGCACAATTGGATGTTGTTGTAGTCAATAACATTTCCTACAAGTTTTTGTTTTTTACCAGATTCAGTTACATAGACAGGGGTTTCCTATCATGTATTATTTAGATTCATCATAGGTTGGGATGAAAAAGACGTATTTTTGGTTTACACAATAAGACAAGAAGTGTACAACTTTAGCAGATCAACTACTTGTTAGGTAGGATCACCTCTAATGAGATCAACTATTGTCGATGTAGGCTAAGAATTGTTAGGTTGTGGTTTAGCATGGTAAAACCCTAACAATATTTAAGCAATAATGGCAAAACTCTAGGATCACTGTTAAGCTGTAAACTTCTATTTTGATTGTGCAAAAGTTTTGTGATTTTTTTTTTTAACTGAATTAGCTTACATAGACAGGGGTTACCTGTCCTGTATTATTCAGATTGACCACAGGTTGGGCTGGAGGTAGTGGTTTTACTTGCTTTGTTTTTTGTTGTTGGGATCTCCCTTGAGAAGAATTTAGACCAGGCAACAAATTTTGCATCTCTGAGTTGTGGAAGTAAATGGCATTTATCAGTGATATGTCCTTGTGAACAAATGCTACAAGTAGTTGATATGATTGTTTTTTTCAAGGGATAGTCTTGTATATCTGCCATGATGTCTTCCCAACACCTAGTACAAATTTGTTTATACTACCCTGATGATATGGATATAAAAATGACAGTACTAGCAGATGGCTCCTCTAAGAGATCTTATGTTTCTTGATAATGAGGATGATGAATTCTTTCAATTTTTATCAAGAATTTCAAACATAAGCAATTTAACCCCTAGGTGTGAAGATCACCTCCCTGTGGTTTCTTGTTTTCTAAATGGACTGAAATACAATTTACCAAATTTTTTTACTAATACCAATCATTTATCCATATTTTACTCTGAAGTTAACAATTTAGTATAATTAACAATTATTGGGTTACTTTTACCCTCTAACAACACCGTGCTCCTCGACAACGGTTCCAAAATTATGTGTTGTCATTAAGCACATCATTAAATCTCATAGATCTTTTCAATCCGGGGTGGTGTCCAAGGCTGTCTACGATAGAAGGGTAGGGCAGAGCACAATTTAGGCATTCAAATTTCAAGCATTTATTGGGTGAGACAAATTTGGTTTAGCCTTTTGGTGTCACACTAAACCTAATCTATAGAATGGAAACTTGCAGGAACTAAAAACTAATTCTAAGTTGTAGGAATTGAAATCTAACTACAATTGCAAGAATTGGAATTGCTAAATTGAAAGTCTAATCTACTTTTGCAAATGTAACTTAGGATTTGGTTTAGCCTTTTGGTGTCACACTAAACCTAATATGCAGAATGGAAACTTGCAGGAACTAAAAACTAATTCTAATTTGTAGGAATTAAAATTTAACTACAATTGCAGGAATTGAAATTGCTAAATTGAAAGTCTAATCTACTTTTGCAGAATAACAGAATTTAAATTGTTGAATTTAAATGTTGCTGAAATGTAATCCTAAGTTACATTTGTAGAATTGAAACCTAGTTACTCTTGCATAATTGAAATGATGCTTGTAAATGAAACTTATGCTAAAAACACCTGTCAATGTCCTACCACAAAAGGTCGTCAAGCTTCTACTACAGGAATTGACAGCAAAATGAAATATGCTAAAAATGGAAAGTTGCTAAAATAGAAAAGCAGGGAAAACATGGAAAGCAAAGTAAAAATGCTTAATATAATTTGTCAGCTGACACACACACAAATTCTGTACACAAACATAATAGAAAAAATAAAGAACATTACACAAACTTAAAACAAGAAAAGTAAACTTGACAAGTAATCTGTTAATTTTGCTGCAGTAAAATTATAGATTAAAACCTGTCATAAAAATCCTCCTTCTGGATCTGAAAGTGGGCCCATACTTCCTGATATAGAAGGATGTTTTTTTTTTTGAAAAAAATTGAAAATCTTGAATTAAAGCAAAGAGCAAGTACAAGAGGGAGCAAGAACATCCCAACGAAGAACCCAGAGACACAAGACCTCAGCAGAGAGAGAGGGCAGCACAAACCAACACTAAGCACAAGAGACAAACAAGGCGCGAAATCGCGACATGTCGCGAAATCGCGACATGTCGCGAAATCACGACATGTCACGAAATCGCGGCAGACAAGCCGACCGAGGTCACAACCGCACAACTGGCCGTGAAAACGCGACATGTCGCGAAATCGTGACATGTCGCGATGTCGCGACAGACAAGCCGGCCGAGGTCACAACCGCACAACTGGCCACGAAAACGTGACATGTCGCGAAATCGCGACAGCTAAAGCCAGCAGCCCCCAACCGCAAAAAAATGTCGCGATATCGCGACCGAACCCACACAAAGCGGTCAGACCACAGAAATGTCGCGATATCGCGACGAATCAACCAAATACCACCAAAGCTCCAGAAGTGTCGCGAATTGGCGACATGTCGCGAAATCGCGACATGTCGCGAAATCGCGACATGTCGCAAAATCGCGACATGTCGCAAAATCGCGACAGCCAAAGCCAGCAGCCCCCGATCACGAAAGATGTCGCGAAATCGCGACAGAAACATCACCAAGCTGTCAGACCTCAGAATTGTCGCGATATCGCGACGAATTTTCCAGTTGCCACTTTTGCACCAAAAGTGTCGCGATTTCGCGACATGTCGCAAAATCGCGACATGTCGCAAAATCGCGACATGTCGCAAAATCGCGACATGCCGCAAAATCGCGACCACCAAGTCCAGCTGCTCCCGACCACAAAAGATGTCGCGATATCGCGACGGGAACATCACAAAGCAAACAGTCCTCAGAATTGTCGCGATATCGCTACGCAAGTTCCAAATGCCACCAATGCGCCAAAAGTGTCGCGATATCGCGACAGGAAGTCTCCAAAGGCCGTGGCGACAAAACCTGTCGCGATATCGCGACAGGTTGCCACCGAGGGTCGCGATAACACAGCAGGTCGCGAAAACACGATGAAAAACTCCCAAGACAGAAATAATCATTTGCTCAGGAATTTTGCAAGACCTTGTCTAATCACAACATTTTCCACAGGCAAGTTACTGTGCAGCTGAACTCCAACCTCCTTTTCCGCACCCAACTTGGCAAGGAAATCGGCCGCCGAATTTGAATCCCGATTCACATGGATAGGGATCACATCCTCAAGTTCCCTCCAAAGGACCTTGATTTGAGAGACTAAGATCTGAATCCTCCACGCTTTCAAAGCAAAATTTCTCATACAATCAAGAGCGCCAACCAGAATTTGAGAATCAGTCTCAAGGATTATCTTTCTGTATCCCTGAGAGACAGCCCAGAAAGAAGCAACTTTGATGGCGAAAGCTTCGGCTTCGTTATTGGTGGCTCTTCCCATACCTTGGAGTTCCCAATAAAGAACAGATCCAGTATGATCACGGCACACAACACCGATTCCAGCATTGCCCGGATTGCCCTTAGCAGCTCCGTCCGTGTTAATTTTGATCCAGCCAACCGGGGGGGGTTTCCAACTAACCATGTTTTCTCTAACGTGAGCAGCAACTCTCTCTTCCTGTGGGCCCAGCTCAACCAGAATATCTCCTTCAGCATGTAAGGCAACCGTCTCAGTGACTTTGCTCCAGATAACCTGCCAAATTCCATCAAGAGAGGAAAAGGTTTCTCTGAAAATTCGAGCGTTCCTTTCCAGCCACACTTGCCACCAGATGAAGAAGAGACCAAGCTCCCACCCCAATCGAAGGGCTTTTGATTTAAATCTAACTTTCTTCCATTTTTGCCAGATATTATTCCGAGTCAGAGCACCATTACCCTGGAGATTAAAAAGAGAGAACCATCGATTCCAGATCTGCCCAGTGAAGGAACATTCGAACATCAAATGGTCAGCAGTCTCTTCATGCTTACGACACAAAATACACTGAGAAGGACCAATAATTCCTCTGCTTCTGAGATTATCGTAGGTGAGGATGCCATTATGCATAAACTGCCAGACAAAGAAGTTCACTTTCGGCCAGCACTTGGAATGCCAGATTTTCTTCCAGTCATGAACCGGAAATAAATGCGGGGGGGGCTCTGGGAGAAGCTGATCATAACCAGCCTTCACAATGTAAATTCCAAGATTCCCATGACCCCAAGCTAACTCGTCTTCTTCATCTCTGCCCGTGAGAAATCTTGCAGACAAAATGTTGGTCAGAGTGGTTGCCAGCTCCGGAGGGATAGTGACAGGCCACTCCTCAAGTCGCTTAAATTTCTTGAATTTATACTCACCCAATTGACTAGTGAAGAAATAGTTCTCAATAGTGACCCAGCCCTTGGATTCTATGGCAGTTTTAATTGGAAGCAGTTCAGGAAACTCCGCAATGATGGATGGAAACTGGTCCCATGAATCAGTCCAGAAACGTGCTTTCTCCCCCCTTCCCACTTTCCAGAACAATTGATTTTTAATTACTTGAGAGCCCAACTTGAGGGCTTGCCAAACTAGGGAACCATTACCATCCAGAGGGAAACGACAAATTTCATGGGGGTGGATGTTACCCAAATATTTGCTGGTCAAGATTCTGCTGAATAAAGATGAAGGCTGGGAGATCCATCTCCAATACAATTTACCTGCCAGGGCTTTATTGTTGAGAATAGAGCTTCTCAAACCCAGCCCTCCTTTTTCTTTGGGTTGAGTAACTTTGTCCCGACCCAACCAAGGCCCATTTCTTCCCACCTTTTGCTCCTTCCCATAAGAATCGCCTAGCTGGTTTGTCCGACTCTTTCCAAATAGAAAGAGGAGCAGCCAAGATAGAAAATTTATAGATAGGCATGGCTCGAATAACTGATTGTAAGAAAGTTAAACGACCACCGTAGCTTAACCATTTGTGAGACCAGTGGTTCATTCTATCTTTGATGCCATCCAGAAGATCTTTCCAAATGTCATTTTTCAATTTCTTGAAGTGCAAAGGAACCCCCAAATAGAGTAAAGGAAGAGAAGATCTAGAGAAGCCCAAAATCTCTAAGATTTTGTCCTGCATCCGTTGGGCAAGATTGAAAAAGACAACTTTAGATTTGTTGTCATTGATAACTTGATTGGAGGCCCTAAGGTAAACAGAAAGAGAGTCTCTGATTCCCCTAGCTTCCCTGAGACTAGCCACTCCAACCAAGCCAGTGTCATCCACAAATTGTAAATGAGTCAAGACTTCATCCCCAACCTTAATACTTGTTATCAGGCCTTGAAGTCTTCTTCTCAAGAAGAGTCGGCCTAATCCTTCAGCTAAGATAAGGAATAGATAGGGCGAGCAAGGGTCCCCTTGTCGGAGGCCACGAGAGGCTCCAAAGGGAGGCGAGGGAATCCCCTTGATGAGAACCGAAAATGAAGGCGTCGAAACACAAATCATAACCCAATCAATCCATTCCTGGGAAAAGCCAAAGGCAGCCAACATCCTTGACAGGAAACTCCACTCAACCCGATCGTAAGCCTTAGACATATCCAGTTTGATGAACATTCCTTTGTTACCAGAGTTTTGCATTGAGTGAATAGCCTCCTGAGCAAGAATCACTCCATCCAAGATCTGTCTACCCTCAACAAATCCCCCTCGTTCTGAAGAAATAATGGAATGAAGGAGGGGTTTAAGACGTTCGACCTATAATTTTTGTGATAATTTTATAAATTACATTACATAAAGCAATAGGTCCGAAGTCGAGATATGAACTCCTTCCTCCCCCTTTGGAATTAACGTGATAAAGGTATGATTTAGAGGCTTGAGCATTCTCTTATTAGATCTGGACTCCTCAATTACAGCCAAAACATCTTCCTCCAAGGTGTCCCAAAAGGCCTGAAAAAACTCAATAGGAAAACCATCTGGACCGGGAGATTTGCCTGTGCTCATTCCAAAGACCACAGTTTTTAGTTCATCACGATCAATAGGTCTGAGGAGAGCCTGATTTTCTGCTGGAGTGATAATAGGGGGAATAACATCAAGAACTTCATTTTGAGCCCCCACATCTTGGTCCCTGTTTTCAGCAAAAAGCTTGGAGAAGTAATCCACAGAGTGGGAGTGCATACCTGGAAGAGTATCAAAGGAATGACCATTCTCATCTTTTAAAACTGCCATATTATTCATCTGTCTTCTAGCACATGCTGAACGATGAAAAAATTTTGTATTTCTATCTCCTTCCAAAAGCCAAGAATTTCTAGCCCGCTGCTTCCAGTAAATTTCCTCTTGGTTATCAATGTCCTCAACAGCTTTGCGCAAGGCATCATCTTCAGTTTTAAGTTGTTCAAAAATTAAACCTTCCCTAAATTGTTTCTGCACCTCATCCCAGCGGGCCAACAAGGGGGCTCTTTGCAGCTTGAAATTCGACTTATTGGCGTGCCTCCACTGTTTCAATTTAAATTTGACAAAAAGAAGTTGTTTGTGAAATTTAAACATTGCTGTCCCAAAAGGTGGGCGACCTTCTTCCCACCATTGCGGAATTACCTCATGAAGGTCCTCCTTCTGAAGCCAGAAATTCTCAAATCTAAACGGTTTATGGAACTGCCCTGTCAGAGTCCCACCCTTCAGCATGATGGGAGAGTGATCAGAAATAGGACCGTCCAAAATCTGTAATTGCACATTCCACTTAACAAAAGCCTCCTCTGAGACCAGAAAGCGATCCAACTTTACCTTACAACAGTGTGGATCCCTCCGTTTGTTAGTCCAAGTGAAAAAAGTTCCAGGACCTTGGACATCAACTAAGTGAAAAGCTTGAACCTGGGAAATCAGAAGCCGATCCTCCAGATCCAAAACAGGGGAACCACCTTCCTGATCCCGAACAGATAATTTGGCATTAAAATCTCCAGCAATGATCCAGTCAAAAGCTTGTCTTGAGGACCTCATGTTGTGAACTGCTTTCCATTGAAGCCTCTGGCCATCATGGCTTTGAGCCCCATAAAAATTTGTAATTAAAACTTGCTCCGCTGTGATATTATTCCTAAAAAGAGATGTGAGAACACCCCTCCAAGCTATATGTTCTAAAGCAGACCATTCCAGGGGGTTCCAAAAAGTAACAATTCCTCCTGAGGCCCCTTGAGCTGCCACATCCATATATCCAGCTCCCCTCCATATTTTACCAACTGTTCTACACATAAGATCTAAAGACATTTTTGTCTCTTGGAGGAGTAAAAAATCTGTTTTACCCTTCTTTATGAGTCTTTGAACAACAGATTGATGGGTTCTGTTGTTTAAACCCCTAACATTCCAAGATTGAATAATCATTGGAAACCTTGAGAGCAATGAAGAGTCAATTGTTCTCACCGATCCATCGGTGACCAGCCTTGTCTCCTTGCGATGCTATTAGGTCCTTATTAGACTTCCGCTCGCACCTTGAGAAATGTTATTCTTGGACCGTTTTTCCACCTGGGTAATCCCCAAGGCTGGCCTTTCTCTATTCTTTTCGGCACTTCCCATGATGACATCCTGAGTAACTTGCTGTGCTGAGGGATGGATAGCCAATGCCCCTGGGTTCTCTAGTTGTAAAAAATCAGTGGGTTTAAGCACCTGCTCGCGGGCAGGAGTTGAAGAGGGAGAAACATGAGAGTGGATGTTAAAATCCTCAATGTTCCCATCCACTCCATCCATAGCTTGGTCTTCCTGATCCACCAGGGATTTAAAGATTTCATACCGGTTGGTTGGCTTGAGTGAAGCTTGGTCCTTGCCATTTCTCTTTTTATTTCTTCTTCGTTTCTGCTGTTCAAAGCCATCTTTCTGGGCTTCAGAACCTTGGGGGTGTTTTGTGATTCTTTGATCGGGGTGAACTTACCCTCTCTGGGTCGATTTGAGATTCCTAGCGGGGCCTCCACTTTTGTGCTCAAGGTATTCGGACAGAACCTAGCCAAATGGCCATGCTTATGGCAGACCCTGCATCTAAAAGGTAGAGCTTCGTAATCTAACTGCTTGTATCCAGGATTGTCCTGCTAACTCCAGTTCCACCTCAGCTGGTAGTGGTCGATCGATATCCATTTCAATGCGATTCTAGCAAAGACAAGCAGTGTTTCCCTCTATGGTATCTTTGGAAACTCCCATAAATCTACCTAGAGAGTTACCAATCATCTCAAGAATCTGCTCGCCCCAAAACTCCATTGGGAGAGCGTACAATCGGATCCACACTGGAACAGCCGTGGGCTCAATGCGAGGATCGAAACCCACTCTCCATGGTTGGACAAATAACCCTGCCGGGCCATGGGTCCTCTTCTCAAATTCAAATGCTCTGTTTCTATCTACCGGAGAAGAGAAACTAATAATGAAATACCCGTTGCTTATAGGCCATAAGGAGTACTCACCGATAGGTTCCCAGTTCTGTCTAACCCAGGTGTGCAGAAAGTGCAAAGTGGGTCGGATTCCCATGAATTTGTAGATCAAGTCATGGTTAGCACGGTAGGTGATCGTATCCTCAACCATCTTTGGTTCTATGACTATCTTAGGTCTGGAAGCTGATTGCGGGAGGCATCCATTAATTATGTTTGCAGAAGAACCCTTGCCAACATTCTTGAGAAGCGCTTGGAAAGCACCCTGCTGGGCTTCATCAGAAGAAGACGCAAAATTTTCTTTTAGAATCTCGGCATAAGAGCTCTTCTTCCCGTCAAGAGAGCCTGGAGGAGACCCCATGGGGCCCTCCCTGGGAAACGAACGAGCCTGCAGAGGGGAACGAGGTCAACCCAACAGAGATCTAGGAAGAAGCCGCGAGCCAGAATCCAAGAGCTTCGGCCTCCGACAGATCAGAAGAATTCCCGCCAAATCGCCAGAGCTCCCTCGCGAAAAAAAATCCTGATATAGAAGGATGTGAAAAGCACTCCTTAAATAATTAACACTCAGAACAGAAAATGATAAAATAACTACACTTTTATTGATGACAAAACATGCTAAAAACTGTTACAGAAAATTACTGTATAGTCCTAATTGCTGCTATTGAAAACTCTCCTCTATTCTAGTTCCTAAATGGCTCAACCAAGGAGGGAGCTATGTTATTTATATAAATATTTATAACATATCCCATGCTCAAATCAGCCTATGTGCTACTTTACAATGATTTGCCAATAATTTTGGATCTGAAATAAATGCAAATCCAGATCGTTTGTGTTGCAATAGTAGTCATTGGCCCTTAGAAAACATCTTCAGTGGTGGGAGTACGTGGGAGGAGTCTAGAAATATCTCACACATATTTCTCCACTTTAGAATATGCCATTTCTATCTTGCAAACAACTTCCTATTATGCTATAGTTTATTTCTAGGTTTATCCTAGAAGAGGATCAATTGATCTTTTTCTATGAATGGTGGCTTTGGACGACAAGGATGACAAAGACAGCTAGGGTATATTTTCCCTTAACCTTCTCAATATTATTTCCATTTTTCCATCGTCAAAAAATAGTCAAAAATTCAAAAAGCACTTTGTGTTCTCAATCTAGAGCTAAGTGGCTTAATCCGAAGAAACTGTATTTCTCAATCCAAAGAGACTATATTTCTCAATCCGAAGATACCTGTTCAATCCAAAGATCTTTAAAATGACCAACTGTGTGCTCTTCAAGTGATTTTAGCTGCATTTCTTAGGTGGATTAGCCCTTAGTATTAGATTGCAATAGCCTTCATTCCTCTCCATGTGTGAATTCCATGCCTTGCCATTCATTGGTAGCTTGTTGAAATTTACATGGTAAATTACTGAATTTTTCAACTCTACTGCACAGTTGTAAAATATTGGCATTTATTTAAAATTCAAACAAATTAGAACATAGAAAAATTATTCAAATATCAACATGAAGGAGTACATCAAGTTGCTACTAAATTTATACACTTCATTCACCAAGTAACCATGCTAAAATAGTGCAACAATGCTGCACAATTGTCCCTGCTCTGTTATACCCTGTTGCTGCCTATTTAGACCATGTGGGAATGCTTCTAAATAGTTAAGATGTCTTATATAGTCCTTATAAAATCATTCCATCCATATCCTCATGCTTTTCTTGACAACTTCAAGGTGTTCCTATAAAGTGATAGCTTGCTGATTTTTATATGGTTGTTTTTTTTTAGATTTTCAGATTTATGACAGTCCTAAAATTTTGGCTTCAATGTGGATTTGAAACAAGTTGAAGGGCAAGAAAATATTAAAAAACCATTGAGAAGTTAATGGATATAAGCATACCACATTTGGTTAATTGAAATGCATGTTTTTACTTGCTACTTAATCAAGCAAAATCAGTCACAAAATGCTAAAAATAGTCAAAAACAGAAATATAGTATTCCTAACATAAAATCATGCAAACACTTAACAAATAGTATATTTTAGTCAACTATTTGGCAATTAACTTATCATATGGTAGTCAAACATTGTGCAATAATGAAGCATTTTTGGGCCTCATCATAAGGTTTTTAGGTCTGATAGTCTATGTTTGGGGTTTGATAGATAATAGAAACATGGTGAGTCTAGGCCAAGGTGTGTGTACTACCCATATCCCTTTGTTATACTAAAAAAGTGATTGATAATGCTTGAACCAATATTTTAGGCCAATACCTTACGAGTATATAGCCTATATCCTTAGGTGCACTACCCACCTCTCTGATAAGCACGAGAGTGTAATCTTTCAAAGTCTTGTGGTCAATGCACTATGGATAGATACACAATTGAAATATTCCCAGGGATAAGTATCTCTCCTAATCCTAGGGGGGTCTTCCTACATACCTATGGGTATGTGGGAGCTCAAGTCCACATATGAGTGTTGTCTGAGGGTTGGGTATTGGATTATGATCACCCCTCATTTCACTAGATGCTTTATGGGTAATCTAGGTCAGCCAATAATGATAAATCCTCTGTAATGTTTTAAAAACCTTGAAATAAGGTTTCTAACCTATTCAACAAAAAAAAATTGACTTGATTTTTGCAGAGGGTATTTTGCAAAAAAGAAAAGGAAAATTATATTTAACACAAAAATATTGGCAGGATAGGAACTATTGTAATTGTAGCAGAGCACGACCCTAGATATTACTTTGATACCACTTGTTAGGAACCTTTCAACTAAAATAAGCACATCCACATATATATTGCAATAAATAACATAATTAACAAAAATTAAAGAATAATATTACAATATGAATAAAAATGCAACAACTTTATTGAACAAAATAGTTGTTGGTCTCTTTGAGGGGGCAACCTCCTTAGAAGTAGAGCTTCGGTATAATATGAAGAAGATGATAAATTCTATTCATTTCATTGCCTGTTTAAAGACTCCTATAAACCCTAACCCTAATGCTCAAGGGTCGGTTTCACATGCAAGTGGGGACCCAAGCTAGAATCTTCAACTAAAGAATCAATTACATATTTTATAATGATTACATTATATGGGACCATATGTCTAGGTGCCCCAAGTGCCACTTACACATTATAATGTATTACATAATAATTTTTGGGTGAACCATTACATAATATTGTTAGGATGGGATCCTAATCTACTATTATGGTTTTGGAAACTTCTTCCTTTTTCATTTTTTTTTCATGGATACAAAGAATATCATACTTATTACTTAAACAAAGGTCCCTAATACATATCTAGTTTAAGGTGGAATTAACACCCCTTATATTTAATGATATGGTAGTCATGTCTCATTACAGATTGTTAGCACCTCCTACGCATTACCGATATCATTTTACTTTTTTGTAAAAAGAAGTTCAACCAACTTAGATTGTATTCCTTTCTCTATGTATTCTCTTACTTCCCTGGCTCTCACTTGATAATTTGAAGATTTCCCTCTTTTTGCCTTGCCAACATTAGGAGTAGGTCTTATTATTCTATTTTTCAATATTCTTTCACAACTTTTTTTTTCATTAGATTTTTTCTCTCTTGGATCTGCTAAGGAAGCTTTTGACTTATCCTACTCATTTTCTAGTATTTCCTTGTTAATGGTAGAGGTATTAACATCTAACACTATGTTTTCTCTACCACTTTCCTTCTCCTAAATGGTGCATGATACTTCAAGAGAGTCTTCAAAATCTTATGAGGCATATTCCTTAGGTTTAGGAATGTTCATCACTAAATTAGGATCATACTGAATAGACGGTTCTTTGTTAATATTTTTATCCTACTGTACCATGTCTTATAAGCTCTAATCTAATTTTTCTTCATAGTCTAAAGCTTCAAAAGAATTGGCATTTCTTGAAATATCCTTACTTATTGGTATCCACATTTTATTTACTTCCATCTATTTGTACCCTTTTTTGGAAGTTGAAAACCATCCTCATCCATACCCATTTGTAAGTTTCTCTTGTAGTTTTCTACATATATTTTTGTTGGGCTCTTCTTAGGACACATTCTCTTAATATACCCCATATTATGACATCTTCTACATCTAAAAAATATATTTTCATAATCCATCGTTTGGATCCATAAATTACTCCCATAGTTAAGAATGATTTATTCTATTAAAGGTTTACTACTTGAAGTTCCATATGATTTTGAGAAAAGAGAATTTTGCCTTCATTATTTCTAAAAACACCACTTGCACTAGCTTTTCCCAATTTTTATTTTTGCTTGAGAAAAGGGGTTGTACTTAGGTCCCCAACCCTTGACAAATCATAACTCTCTCCTTTAGAGATTGAGAGTTTACAAACAGATTCAAATCTTATATTAATTGAGTTTCTATAGCTAGATACCTATGTCTTTTCATAAAAAAGTATGAATTATTGATTTTCATTTTCTAGATCTTATTCAATTTTCTTTGTAAATACAAATATTCCAAAATTTAGCATCCTTTTTCTTGACAGTTTCCTACAACGTTCACAATACAAAAATTCTACCTCTACTATCTACACACTACATCTTAGTAGAGTAATATTTTTAAAACTTTGCATTATCATAGTCCGCTTTACTGGCTTTGGACTATTAATTTCCTTCTTGGAGAATAAGTGCAACCACAAGAATTGTAATAAATATTAGCAATCTTAAAAAGTTGAAAGTTCATGATTAAAACTTATCAAGGAATATATGCATAATAACTAAATTGTGGATAATTATATAATACAAGTGGAATTCATTTTAATCTCAAATAAACAATTTAAAAAACATTTTATTATTTTAATGAGTTATGAAATGAATCTCATATTATAATAACATTTAAAAAATCCTAATAGTATTATTTTAATAAATAGTTTAGTAGTATCAAAAACTAAGTTCTAATCCATAATCTATCCTGTAATCCAACCAACAACTAAAAACTCAAATAATCCATTTAGACATGATGCCAATCTCATATCATCTTTTTTGCTTTAGCATACAAAAATTCTACTTGCTTCACAAAATCATAGTGCGCTTTACCAGATTTGGATTGTTAGTTTCCTCTAATGTATTTAACTATAAATAGATCCCCTAAAATATTTTATAATCCTATGGAAGATTATTTTTAGTTTGCTCCTTTCATATTTTTCTTGTCATCTTTAGCCAAATTTACTATTTCCTCTAGCAATAGAAAAATAATTTAACTTCACAATACTCTTTTAAAACCTCTCTATTGGTTATCATATACCCGCATATGTTCTCTTTCCTTACTGTATGTGTAAACTTTATTTCTTCAAACTCTATAGCAAGGTCTTATATTTCCACAATGATCTCTTGTATGTTCCATGGAGCCTTTGCTTTCCTTAAAATTGTATTTATTACTATTATTGAATAACCTTCCATCCATACTATGTTCTATTTCATTTGTCTACATATTTTTAATCCTTAAAAATCAATCCAAGCTTTAGCTTCATTATTTTTTGAATCTATTACTGAAAGTTTAGTATGACAAAATATCACCCCTATTTTTTTCATTCCTCCTCCTTCTGCAGGTTTTTGAATTTCCTTTAAAAGCCCCATCAAAATTCAATTTAACCAAATCTACTTTCGATGCTTTCCACTTTATATTTTTTCCTTCCTTTTGTTTCTCTTGTATCCACAATCATAATTCTAATAGATGGTTCATCTATCAAGTCTCTCTGCTTCAATATTAGGGATTGGGTAAGTTGATAAGGTTAGTTTAGACTCCTCTATGGCTAAAAAAATATTTCTTTTAATTACCTCTAAACTACTTTACTTTCCCTTACTTATTCTTCAGTTCCTTTCCATCTGTATAGCCTAAAGTATTGTATCTTTTGATGTATCCTATATTGTTTGTAATACCTCACTTTTAAAAGTTCTCTACCATTGCTTTAACCATTCTTCAATTCTACCATTCATCACCATGCATTTACCAAACATATTAAGAATCCATTATCATAATTCCTAGACTATTGAATAGTGTCCCAAGAGATGGTCTATACTCTTATTTTTACATAGAACACATTGTGAGGGGTCATGAACACCCCTTCTCATTAGGTTATCCTAGGATAGAATTTATCTATGACCTAATAGCCATACAAATATTTTAATTTTTAGAGTGCTTGAGCTATCCCAAATATCTTTCCATATTCCTATGGTTTTCTTATTTTTTTGGTGCTTTACATTATATCTGCTTCTTGTTGTGTATTATCCTGAGCTATTTAACTCCCAAACCATTTTATCACAAGATACCTTGGAATAATTAATGTTGTTATCATTTTTCTCAACTACCTATGAGCAACAATGTTTGATATACTTATCATTTTTTCATTCTTTCCATTTGTATCTTCCTTCTTGATCCTTGTAAATAATGTTTGAAACCCTATCATCATATTTGTATTAAAGTAACCTCATCCATGGTTTCAAAATTAGATCTATATTGGGTGGCATTTTACACACCAAGTATCCATATAAATAGATATTTGTTCTCTAGTTCCACCACCCATATTAGATCTTTAATTAGTAGATCAATTGATTTTTTAAATTATTCCATAGCATAGAACCATCTAGGAATGAGAATGCAGTAAATATTAAACCCTTTTACACTAATTTTGGAAACTATATAAGGACATACAATATGTTAGAATATCTTGTAAGACTAATTTAATTAGTTGCACTCTTCCTACTAAAAATAACCACCTACCTTTCCATGCTGGTAGTTTATTTTAAACTTTACTTATAAATGGATTCCACAATTCTATCATCATTCTCCCCTCAAATAAGGGCATCCCTAGATATGTTGTTGGTAAATTTACCTCCTCCATTTGAAGTAACCTACATATCCCTAATTTGATTCTAGTTGGAGTGTTTAGGAAGTAAAATTTAGATTTTATCCTATTAAATTTTTGCCCCAACGCTCTTTCATATTCCTTTAAGTTATTCAAATATTTGACCTCATTTTTTCCTGCCCTCCCAAAAAGGGTTGTATCATCTTCAAACAATTAACGGGTGATGTTGTTGATGTCATTACTAGCTTTAAGTCTACTTATTAGACCATATTTGTATACCTTATTCATTTTCCTTCACAACACCTCTACCATAATAATGAATAGATATGGTGATAAAGGATCTCCCTATCTAAGATCCTTCTTTGCTTTGAATGATTGTGTTACTAGCCCATTAACCAACATTGAATACAATATTATAAAGACACAAGCTTGCTTTAATCCATTTGACCTATATCTTCCCAAATCTAAACTTTTCTAATACTGTAAAAAGAAAAATCCCATTCAACCCTTTTATAGGCTTTATTCATATCAAGTTTTAAGATCATTACTATCACTTTTCTAGAATTTGTTGAATGCATTATTTCATGAGCTACTATGATAATATCTAGAATTTATCTCCCTTTTATAAGTTGTCCTTGCTTTTGTGAAATAATTTTGTCTAATAGTGCTCTTAACATATTTACCATCACTTTGGAGATTATTTTATATGCCATATTACATAGGCTTATGGGAATGAGTGAATAAAACAATTCTACATCCTTCTTTTTTGGATTCAGGGTAAGATATGTTGTATTTAATTTATAAGGTACATACTATTTTACCCTAGACTATTCCACGACCACCAATAAATAATCCTTCACTATTTCCTAATTATGCTAATAGAATGCTACTGAGAGTTCATCCAGACCTAGGGATTTATCCTTATAAAAAGAGAAAAGAGTTAAATGAACTCCTTCCAAAGTAATAGGTTACATCAGTTAGTTATTGTCTTCATTTTTTATAACTAAAGATACTTCTTGCAATAGCTTGATGTGGAAATAGTTCATTGACATGGATGTATACTGCGAGCGGATTGGACTGGGGTGAAGTGTGATGTGCATCTAAAAAACAAGAACCCATTCATAGCAACAAAATGCACCTGAAAAATGATGGGATTGACACTGACTTGGATACCTCAAATCGGGCAACACAGTCAAATGTGGAGAACTACCGGCCAATTAAAGTAGTAGAGGTTGGATCCCACAGATGATGCTTGACCCAAAAATAAAGGCCACTATGTGATTAAGGATCCAAATCTATTAACGTGGAGAAATCACATGAAAATATTGGATGTGTAGACTGACAGGATGACCCGACGATATGGAAAATCAACAAGGTGTTAAATTTGTTGGTGATACATGGGCAAAGCAGACTAGACATGCGAGCCCACAACTGTCCATCACAGACGAGTGATTCGGGTGGTCTGTGTAAGACAAAGAAAGTTTAAATAAGCATATTGGATGTCGTAATGAAGTAAAGCATGGTAGGGACGATGTTCAGGTCATTGGAGATGCCATCATTCATAGTAATCTACCATAGGATTATCAAGGCCATGACGTAGAATATTATCAAATATGACAGTGGATATCTGGTATGGGGTCTAGCCTAATGGCAGAGAGGGAGTATTTGAATGAAAATTAAATTGGGGATTGTGCTCCTGTTGGTAGTGGACCAAAGTAAAAGCAAACAATACCAAAAGTGTGGAGATGTCATCCATCACTGGGGATAATAAGTATACAGGAAGGGACATTGATAGTGTATTTTGATGACAAAATAGCACGAGGCTCTATAGTGGAGACAACGTAGAAGAATACTGGAAGAACACCATACATGAGCAACATTATAAAACCTCTTCTCCATCTGTCACAAATAAAATTCCAATATCATTATTACTGATGTAGTTGAGGAAGTTGATGTTGACGATTATGGTGACATGTAGCTACATAGATCGGTCGATTTGTAGTGTAGGTAATAATTTAATGAACTAAGGAGTTTTCAATTTGTAGTGGATACAACTCAGATAGTGGATACCATCGAGGATGCAACTGGAGGGGTGTGAAAGCATGGTATTGATCCGTAGAATGGTATCGAGGATTGAATATTTTCACCAAACATGTTCGCCAGCATAGACGATGGACATCAACTCGACATCGAAGGCAGCTAGTAGGAGTTTTAAGCCATTATATATGTTGTGAATGCAAAGTCCCAAGATTTTAGTGGGAAGCCTGGTCAATGAAATTAGATGTGGACATAGCAAACGCACTAAGGGCATCACGATGATAACGAGCATTTTTTAGAAAGTAAGATACCAAAAGTTTTTCAGAAAGGAAGATACCCATTGGAGTGTGTAGTCGATGATGAAGGATAGCAAACATTTTTGCTAGCACCGGGGTGGACAGGTTGGGCTAGAAGGTTGTGAGCCTCGTGGCGCATGATGAAGTTAAAAATGGCACATTCATGGTTTTAGATTAGTGGTTAATATCGGTATATGTATATGCCCCAAATAAATGGCTGCTCAAAATAAAAGGTAAATTTTTATTAAATGAAAAGGTTAAAAAAGAAAAATAGTGCATTGAGCGGAAGGGATGGTTACAGTCGGTATAAAAGAGGCACTATTATAAATAAAAATGCTCATGGAATACTTGATTAATTATTTTCATGAATGACAATAGATCATTATTCTGCTTTTAATTATTTGGAAGCCAAATTTGGAATTTTTGTAACCAAATAGATCATTATTCTGCTTTTAATACAAATGATTCTAGAAATTTGTGTCCTATTAGCAAGATAGGGGGAGATTATTTCTACATATTTGATTTACCTGTCTATTTTTCCCCTTTCATTCTATGGGCTTATAGATGATGTTAAATGCATTTTAATGGTTGCATCATTGAATGTTTAAAGCATAAAATTTATTTTTGTTTTCCTTAGAATCTCGTACCTAGATTATTTTGGGTTGTGCAAATGCAAGTCCGGATAAACTAGGTTACATGCAAAAATTTATCATCTTTGATTTAAATAAATAGGGTGGCATCATACTGGCAGTAGTTTGTTTTAACATTTTCAGCATTCTGGTCCATTTCTAGATTTTACTTTTATTTTTCTAACCCTTCCCTTTTGTAGATTTTTTTTAAAACTTCGACAATTAAAATAAAAATCGAAAAAAATTAAAATCCCAAAAACAAATGCACGGATGTGAAGAACGAGATTTAATATTTTATTTAAAACAAGTTCAATTTCGTTTTGAAGCCATTTCAAAATTATAAAGTTGCTATTTTTACAGGTATTTTATAATTTTGAATTTTACATAATTTCGCATTTTGAAGGTAAAATCAGATTTCAAGCTTTGAATGTTTGTTTTGCAAGCAATAAATTAACTTTCCTTTATGCAAATCACAATTTCATTAAAGGGGGGCAATTTATATGGCATTCCGAAAGACATTGTTTTTAAAGAAATTGATCTCTTTATGAAAATAAATTTCATTAAAGAGGGGTAATTTAATTATCATATCAAAGGCTTCTATTTGTTTTGAAGCTAGTCATTTCATACTTTTCTAATTTTTAAAATTATAAAAACATAAATAATGTCTCATATTGAATTTCATCATCAGGAATGAGTGAGCTGAGGTTTAGAGGGTGCGACGGGAGTGAGGGTTTGAATTTTTTGGGCAAGAATATCAGCCAAGGTGGTAAAGGTAGAGCAGGTACGAAAGGGGTGGGTGGGAACATCGAGCATGGATCAGGCAAGGATCTAGAGGAAGGCGGTCAGGTTGTGGTAGATTTGGAGGTAGGCATCACGCAGGGGTTCGACCCTCCTCAGAAAGACCTCGACAAAAAAGATACGAAGTACAATGCAAGGCCCAAGAAGTGGTTGTCTTTTTCTGAGACTCTTAGAGGAAAAAGAAAGGAGGTTCTCTCTCTTTCGCCCCTAGTTCTAGTAAAGATAAAATCTATCTAAAATACTTCAAGATAAAATGAACTAAGGCATTTACATCGTGGTCATATGAGGGCAAATCACATTTTTGCTTTCCTTTTAAGTTTCATGAACAATCAATAGCATAGCATAATAAAATAAACCAACACAGATCCCTTGTTAACAGTTACTTGCAAATCACTACGGTATTCCTAACACTTATTTGATATATCTTCACAAGATTACAAGCACACATTAAGTAAAAGGAACCTTGGAGAAATTTCAATTTCTTTGCAAGAGAGGGTTTTCTAATCAAAATCTTGACTGTGATGGGAATTTTGTAATTGGAAAAAATTTCCACTCAACAGAATTGGCACTAGGAGGGCATGAATTGGTATTTATTGATTTAATGCTTTTGAATTGTTCATGCAGTGAATAATGTGATTTGGTGTAACCTTGAGAGCTTTGAATTGCTAAATGTTTCATGTCCTATTGACTGTTATATTTAGGCCTCCTTTAGCACGTAATAAAATTGGTGCTAGAAGGAGGGACTAAATTGGTTTACTTTATTGCTATTGAAATTCTAACTTGTTCATGTTACTTAAAAGAGTTATTTGAAAGTATTGGTCTTGACTAACGAAGTTTTGTTTTCTTGTGATCACTTTCATTGATTCAAACATTTTCTAATTGATGATGCATTAATGCTAACCTTTTGCAAATTGGAAAATATTCTCTAATGTCATGGTTTAATTGATGCATATATTTTGGTTGATATACATGATGATTTATATGTTAAACATTTGAGATTTGTTAGTCATTTCATGCTTCTTTGCAAGATATATTTATTTGACTAACAAAATTTGCATTAAAGTTGTATTCTTTAAGGTCCACTAATGGCATTCCTTACTTATTGGAGGGTAGGTTGTCATTTAAACATACCTAGGCCTTCACATCCTATGCCTATAGATATTTTGGATTATCTACCTTAGTTTAGGCATGATGGAATAGAATCGACTGAGGAACATATTCAGGCATACAAGAACACTTTAATTCAATTGAAAATTATGCATGAAGATGTTGCTTGTAACATGTTTCCATTCATATTAGATGAATTTGATTATGATTGGTATCTCAGTTTACTTACAGGTTCTATCACTTATTGGGCTCAACTAGAAGCAACATTTCTTAGTCAATTTGAAAAGCTAGTTGACCTGTATATCATATCAAATTAGTTGACCTCTATATGTAAAGAGCCTAATGAATCCATGAGTCAATTTAATGACAGGTTTCATAGGTTGTATACTAAAATAGAGATGCATTATACCATTTCAAAAGAAGAAGCCTTTCAAATTTACATGGGATCCTTAGAACCCTCAATATCCAAATTTCTAAGGAAGCTTCTTGAAGATTCATCCTTGCCTAAGGCCTACAATGAGGCAATTATGGTAGAACAATGGTGGAATTTGAGAAATGTTAATGGGGGTAAGCTATCATTGTGTAACCCTAAGGCTAAAAATCAAAAGTCACCCCTAATTCAAGTTGAGGCACAACATTTTCCCATGAGATATTGTTCTTCAGGAGTTATGGATTCCAACCAATACCAACCATCTAATCTAGCACCCTCGAATCAAATGATGTCTAATGTGAACCATCAATGGGGTGGATTTGAATATCCAAATTTTACAACCACCTTAGATATCATCCAAGAGGAGGTGCAAGTTGCAAAACCAATATCCACCAATGAATATTGTGGTGAACAAGCCCATCAATATGTAGATATTGACTCAACTTTGGAAACATATGAACCTTTAGAAATAAAAGGTCTAGAATAATTATTCACAAAGGAGGATTGGGATGATCATAGAAAGAAGAATGTAAAAATTGATCCCATTATAGAAACCCCTAAGCCATAAAAAGTGGTTGAAAGTGAGGTTGAAAGAGAATCAATAAATGAATTTTAAGACATAACAAAATTTCACCACTTGTTCTCAAAAGACACTTTGGATGAGATTGTTGAAACTGATGGTCAAGAAAACCCACACCTTCCAAATTGTGATAAAATTGAGTCATGGGTTACAAATGTGGATTGTGATCTTGCAAGCTTGAATACAAACAATATCCCAATTTTAAAAATAATTGAACCATCTAAGGAAGGTGAAGGTAAATTTTATGAGAAACACATTGATGAATTGGAATATGGTGAAGAAGTAGTTGAGCATCACAACTTGATTTTGGAAGATGATTACTATGATTCTTGGGAGAAATGGGAAGAATATGCTCACTCCAAACCTTCTAATGAACTTTTTGTGTCAATTGATATGCAGGATAATACAATTGCTTTCTCGCATGAGGATATTACAAGTCTTGTACAATGTGAGAATGTTTTGGAAGAAGGGTTGGAATCTCATAAGTGTTGGAAAATAATAATGATTCTACTACCATGGATAAAGAAGAAAAAGAATTGATAGATGAATCAAAATATCATGTCAAGTATACAATAGGTTTTCATCCCATGAATTTAGATGACAATTTTTATAATGGTTGGGGAAGATATGAAGAATCATTGGCTTTTCACACCCCTATTGATGAGATTTCTATTGACATGCAAGATGCTGAAAACACTATCTCACATGAAGATCCTATAATTCCTGTACAATCAAAAAATGGCATGTCACTTGCAAAAATAGAGAAGGTTCCTAAATTTGACCATTTTGAATATGAATTTATGGAACAACTTGTTGAAGTAGAAAATAAATAATGGTAAATATTTCCTATGATTCAATTGTTTGGGATCGAGAAGAAATAAAACCTCCTCTTCCATTCTTGAATACTGAAAAATTGGGTGCAAATTCTCATGATTGTCTTGAATATTCTAAGGAAGAAATACCATGGATGGTTAATAAGGAATGGGAACCAAATGATAAAAATGTTACCTTATTCGAAGCAACTCAAGTAATTAATCATGGAGATGTGTTATTTGACACATCCCTTGATCAACAAAAGTTATGTTTTGAAAAGGATGGACATGCTTTTGATTGGGTGCCTAATTTTGGTATTTTTGATGAACAGGTAATTGATGAAGAAGAAGCGCTACAAGAGGATGATGAAGATAAATACCATGAGGAAAAAGAGGAAATCACTTTGTAAATAAAAATGCACAAAAGGTAGAATATCACATTTTAAGTTCAACCATGTGAACTCCAGGTGAAAAATTACCTATTTGTCTATGGGTTCAAATGTTATTTATGATGAAATGCCATTGGAGGTGAATGAAGAATTAGAGTTAATTTCTACTCACACCACTAATGATATTGATTTATTGAATGAAACAATAATAGATAGGCTTGAGTTACTGAATCAAGTGCATCAACAAGTAACTATTGAATATAGGATACAAACTATGATGATCCTCATTTAGTAGATATCCTAGATGCTTGCAAATTGTTACATAAACATGACTGGCCTAAAGATGTGGAAAATAAATTGACTTTGAAATTTGTAGAAATAGACTCCTACTTGCAAGATATTATATTTAAAAAGGAAAGCCTAATTCTAAATCATGAATCGAATTGTGAAATTTGCACTTTAAGGAATAGACAAAAAAGAATTGAAAATTAGTTATTGTCTAATGAATTTTATGAGTTGAAACCTCACCATGGGATTGCTACTAGAACTAGAATAAATTGGTGGGGTGAGAGAGGTAAAATAATGATTGTTGCATTTTATGGCTTAATCTTGTTTTGGCTAGATTCCTATAAATCTTGGCATGCATATCATAGTATGGGTCTTTCAAAATGTGCTAATCATGTTTGGGATCCAGGGAAGTGATAGCCTATTTTGTGCATCACCTTGTACATAGTGTATATTATTGTATATAGTTTTAGTTTTCATGTTTTTGTTTAGCTTTGTTGTTTTTGTGCTTTGTCCTTAATTTTTTATTTTGTTTTGCTTTCTTATTAGTTTGCATTAGGTTAGGATTTGGTTTGTGTTTTTAGTTTTGTGTTTTGGGTTATTCCCTTATTTTGAGGTGATGTTTCATGGTCGCTAATTTATGGCCTCTTATATGTTTTTTTTTTTCCTTGTTAAGTAAATTGGAATACCTAATATAAAAGCAAGTGAACCGGAGAAAAAGGGGGATGAGTTATTTTGTGATCATGCTCAGATTTTAGGACTAAAATGATGGAGAGTGGAATAATAAAGCATTTCACCAAAGCTCCACTTGTAACTCACATAATTAAAGGGTATTTATGGAAGTCTTGAGGGATGAAGTCATCTTGGTTTGCAAATTGAGGCAAAAATTCAACACACTCCATCTCTATGCTTCCTAACCCTTGTGATACATAAATCATTGCAAAGCTATATTAAAAAAAAAGAAGCAAGCAAAGAAAACATGCTAAAATCAGTCACCAAGTTTAGATAGACTCTACCGAGGATATAGATACCTGAATGGCAGTAGGGCTCTGTCTATACATAGCTTGTTTATAAATAAAGACTTTGTAAAGTATCAAGTAAACACAAGGGTGAGTTAGATAAACTCTATTTGGGCTATAGACGCCTGACTGGTAGGAGGTCTTTGTTTGTAAAAGCTTTCTTTTTATGAGTTGTGCTTCATAGCCTAAATCGGATGATGGAATCCGAAAGGTTTTCAGAGGTGCAAAAATGAATCACTTCTCACACACTGAGCAAAGGCAGATGGATTATTTATTGTTTATTCGAAGTTGTTTACCCCCAACTTCTCAGGACATCGCTATATAATTCGTATTTTATTGATATTTTGTGTTCTCATTTCATATTGGGTTCTTCACCCGAAATGTTCAAGAGCATTTCCCAGAAAAGTCACCATTTGTTGTGATTTTTGCACAACTAACCCCAAATTCCCCCACCTTAAAATTTTGATATTTTAAAGGTTTTTATCTTCTTTTGTGTGATAGTTTTGGCAATTCCTACCCGTGAGTGTGTTGTGTAGTTGCCAAAGTTCCTTTTGGTGTAGGCCTCCTTTTATTTGTTCACTATGTTTAGTGTTGTGGTTTTATTTTCAAATTTTGGTTTTCAAAATTGAGTTTAATTAAACTGAATTTAAGTAAGAAAAATAAAATACAATAAAAGGTTATGTATATATATTTTTATATAGATATAATATATATAGATAAAATAAAAAAAATCAAAAAACTATATATATATATATATATATATATAAATAAAATAATTTTTTTTAAATACATTCATGTCTTTCTCAAAGTACCATGTCCATACGTTGGAATTCATTCTATTTTAATATCTCTTTTATTCGTTTATTGTTAAAAAAATTGTGTTGGCAGGTTCTATATGCGATATGGGATGCGCTCTAGGCGATGTTTACCGAAGCTAAACATGGATATCTGAGATGAAGGGGAGCTCGGCTGGCACATGCTCTCTCGTGGTGACAATTATGAGGCCCAGATCCTATGTGGATATAGTTCATTGACATGGATGTATACCATGGATGGATTGGATCGGGGTGAAGTGTGATGCGCACCTAAACAACAAGGAACCATTGGTGGTAACGAAATGTACCTAACACATGATAAGATTGAGATTGACTTGGATACCTCGAACCAAGAAATATAGTCAGATGTGGTGAATAATTAGCCAATGACAGTATCAGAGGTTGGATTCCATGGATGATGCTTGACCCAAAAAGAAAGGTTGCTATGTGATTAAGGATCTAAACCTATTGACGTGGCGAAATCACAAGAAACTCTCAAACATATAGACTAATAGGATGACTCAACAATGTAGACAATCAATGAGGTATTAAAATTATTGGTGATAAATGGGCAGAGCAGACTAGACATACGATCCCACAAATGTCCATCACAGACGAATGATTTGGGTGGACTGTGTAAGACAAAGAAAGTTTAAACAGGTGTCTTGGATGTCATAATGAAGCAAAGCATGATAGGAATGATTTTTAGGCCCTTGGAGAGGCCATAGTTCACAATAATATACCATAGGATTATCAAGACTGTGATGCAAAATATTATCAAAGATAATTATGGATATCCGATATGGGGTCTGGCCTGATGGCGGAGAGGGAGTATTTGAAAGAAAATTAAATTGGGGATTGTGTTCCCATTGGTAGTGGCCCAAAGTGAAAGCAAACAATACCAAAATTATGGAGATACCATCCATCATCGAGGATAAAAAGTATGTGGGAAGGGACATTGATAGTTTATTTTGATGATAAAATAGTGCAAGGCCCTGTAGTGAAGACAATGCAGAAGAATATCAAAAGAACAACATACAGGAGAAACATTATGAAACCTCTTCTCCATATGGCACAACTCAAAGTTAAAAGTCATTAAAACTTGAGAAAGTTGATATTGACGATTATGGTGACATGTATCTACACAGATTGGTCGATTTGTAGTGTATATAATAATTTAATGAACTAAGAAGTTTTTGATTTGTAGTAAACACATCTTAGACAATGGACACCATCGAGGGCACAAATGGAAGGATGTGAAAGCATGGTATTGATCCATAGAATGTGATGGGTTGAAGATTTTCATCGAACATGTTCATCAGTGCAGACGGTGGATGTTGACTCGACATCAAAGGTAGCTAGTAGGAGTTTCAAGCCATTATATATGTTGTGAATGTAGAGTCCTAAGATTTTAGTGGGCAGCCTGGTTGATGAAATCGGATGTGGACATAGAAAAATAACTGAGGATGTCATGATAATAATGACAAATATTTTGGAGATCCACATCATTTCAATGATTTTCTCAGGTTATCATTGCAAATCTAAGCATAATTGATGAGGGTCAACAATGGTATTTGGATGAATAGCAGGTCATTCGAAGACAGTGTAAGAAAAATGCATGGGATGTTGGCTATGTAATGAAAAAAATAAGCAAATAGATATGATGACATATATGTAGACTACTAGACATAGACTTGATAAATACGAAGCACCACATCAGTGCGCTAATTGATTTTTTTAGTAGCATACCATGAAATGATGAGGAGGCACAATTCTGGCCGATAGTAGAAGATAGCATGGCATCAATTTTTGATAGTAAATTCTACATGATGATCTAGAACTGGATCAATAGCCACGTGAACCTCGGTATAACACTATCATAATGATCACGATGGATAGTTCAAATGGCCAACATGGAATAATGGGAAAATTGATTATGCATGCAGACAGTATTGTTGGAATTTTATTAGAAAGTAAGATACCCATTGGAGCGTGTAGTCGATGATGAAGGATAGCAGACATTTTTGCTGGCATCGAGGTGGATAGATAGGGCTAGAAGGCCATGAGCCGCATGGTGCATGATGAAGTTGAAAATGGCACATTCACAATTTTAGATTAGCGGTTAATATTAGTATATGTATATGCTCCAAATCAATGGCTGCTCAAAACAAAAGGTAAATGTTTATTAAATGAAAAGGTTAAAAAAGAAATATAGTGCATTGAGCGGAAAGGATAGTTATAGTTGGTATAAAAGAGATACTATTATAAATAAAATTGCTCATGGAATACTTGATTAATTATTCGCATGAATGAAAATGCGGTAGAAGTTACATTTGGTAAATGGTGTTATGAGTTTGAAAATGGATGCAATGAAAGTGAAAATGGAAAATAAAATGAAAAGGATGAAACAACAGGAAGCCAAAGAGGAATATGAAAACAAAGTATTTCGTGAAAGATTTTTTAAATACCATGAAAACTATGAAAAAAAGGCCGGATTTTTTTTTGCAGGCCAGGAGCTGGACCTTTTTGGAGGCCAAGGCTGGAATTTTTGTAATCAAATAGACCATTATTTTACTTTTAATACAAATGATTTTAGAAATTTGTGTCCTATTAGCAAGATAAGAGGAGATTATTTCTTCATGTTTGATTTAACTGTCTATTTTTCCCTTTCATTTTATAGGCTTATAGATGATGTTAAATGCATTTTAATGGTTGCATCATTGAATGTTTAAAGCATGAAATTTATTTTTGTTTTCCTTAGAATTTCGCACCGAGATTATTGCGATTTGTGCAAGTGCAGGTCCGGATAAACTAGGTTACATGCAAAAATTTCTCACATCTTTGGTTTTGCAGAAATAGGGTGGCATCATACTGGTGGTAGTTTGTTTTAATATTTTCAACATTCTAGTCCATTTCTAGATTTTACTTTTATTTTTCTAACCCTTTCCCTTTGTCGATTGTTTTTTAAAACTTCGACAATAAAAATAAAAATAAAATAAAATCCCAAAAATAAATGCATAGATGTGAAGAATGAGATTTAATATTTTATTTAGAATAATTTTAATTTCATTTTGAAGCCATTTCAAAATTATAAAAATTATTCAAAGTTGTTTTTACAGGAATTTTATAATTTTGAATTTTACATAATTTTGCATTTCGAAGGCCAAATCAGATTTCAAGTTTTGCATGTTTGTTTTTCAAGAAATAAATTAACTTTCCTTTATGAAAATCATAATTTCATTAAAGGGGGGAATTTATATGGCATTTCAAAAGCCATTATTTTTAAAGCAATAAATTGACGTCTCTTTATGAAAATCAATTTCATTAAAGAGGGGTAATTTATTTATCATATCAAAGGCTTCCATTTGTTTTGAAGCTAGTCATTTCATTGTTTTATTTCATGCACAAAGCAATTTAAATGAATCCAATCATCATTTAATATTCACATTTGGGGATAGATTTTAGTCTTTGTTTCATGCTCAAAGTAGGATTTAAGGAAGATAAAACTTATTTAAAATCTGCTTAACCAAAAGAAGATAAAATCTATCTAAAATACTTCAAGATAAAATGAACTAAGGTATTTACATCGTGGCCATATGAGGGCCAATAATATTTTTGCTTTCCCTTTAAGTTTCATGAACAATCAATAGCATAGCATAGTAAAATAAACCAACACAAGCCCCTTGTTAACAGTTACTTGCAAATCACTAAGGTATTCCTAGCACTTATTTGATATATCTTCACAAGATTACAAACACACATTAAGTAAAATGAACCTTGGAGAAATTTCAATTTCTTTGCAAGAGAGGGTTTTCTAATCAAAATCCTGATTGTGATGGGGATTTTGTAATTGGACAAAATTTCCACTCAACGGGGTTATTTTTCTAATTCCTCCAAAATTTTCATCCAGCTTGATCATGGCATTAAATTATCATATGATCATGAATTAAGTTTCTTGATTTTACTTCTAATAAAGGCTTCAATCCCACTACATATTGTTTATTTTCTTGACTGAGTTGTAGGTCCATAGACATTGATAAGGATAAAACAAATATATAAAAAGTAGCATGTGACTAATGAGGTGGTCCAATGACTAGTTTTATGAATGGTTTTAATTGTTGTTGGCTTTTTAAGCCTTTATACTACCACAAAATATCATAGGTTATCTCAAATTTATCACATAGGATCTCAAATATGAAATAGCCACAATAAAGGTCAAATAATAATATGATGAGTAGAATAATATGAGCAAATTAATATGTATATCAAGGCTTATAATAAAAAAAATAACATTCATTTATATTTAGCAATATGAATGTAAATAACCTTAATAATTCATGTACTATGCATGAAGAACAACTTACAATTTTAATTGCTCAAAATATATACAAGCTTTATTGCTTCCGAATAAGATACAATTCAATCTTATTTAATGTAGTTTGATGTAATTGATGTTCTCTTATGGAATCATAGTCTCCATAACATAACCATAACAATGTGACACTTTGGCTACTTGACTATTGCTCTCCTATGAATCTTGGCTTCTCATATTGCCACTTGTATACTTGATGAACACTTGACAATACTTGGAAGACTCTTGGACTTCTATTCTAGGATACTTGTACACATCCTCACATTACTTATTTATATTTTACATACAATAAACTTGTGAATATTCTCTCACATGACGTGCATTTCTTGCACATTCACTCTTATATTAAAGGGAAATATAAATCACACCTTAAACTATAGACTCAACCCTAATATATTATTTACAAAAGTACAATGTAGGTACCATGGGGGTTTATTAACATGTACCAAATAATGTAATATATTTCAGCATCCCCTTGTATTGCATTATTTGGTTATTGAAGACTTTAGTATTCAATCTTTATCTTTGTATTTATCTTCAATATTCAAGTGATCTTGCATTGTTCATGAGTCTTTGCTTGAGATCCATTAGGTTTATCTTCTTGCTTGAATTTTGCTTTCTTCTTATGTTCTTTTTTTATCTTATTTTTTAGTTTCTTTATCTTGTTCTTTTCTATTTTGGTTTGTAACTTTTCATGTTGTCTTTATGAAATTGTTTTTCTTGTATCTTGATGTTCTATAGCAACTACATCATTAGTATCCTTTAAATCCTATGAAAAATATACATCTTCATTGATCATATTTTTTGTTGAAAGAGCTTTGAATTCATTTTCTTCTAATGTTTCTTCTAGTTCTTGAATTTCTTGAGCTAGATTACCTTTTTGATTTTCTTCTCTATATTGTATCTAAGGTCATTGTTAATTATCATATTGATGTTGTGGATAATATTGGCATCGAGGATATTGAGACTGATACTGCCTTTGTTGTATTGATTTGTTTATTTGGCTATCTTGATTTCCTTGATACTAGTTTCTTTGATTGTATTTATAAAAATTTGTACTATGACCCTTTTTCCTACATATTTGACAATATCTTGAATTTTATTTTGGTCTATATCTTGAAGTTGAAACAATATTATTATCTTTAGATACCAAGGCATTATTAGTCATTTCATCTTTGACTAAGTTTTCTACTTCATATTCTTGTAGAATGTTGACTAAGTCATCAAATGTAGTTTCTTTACTTAAGACTTGCAAAGATGTGACTAGATGTTTGTAGCTTTCTAGAAGTGCTCTTAATGTTACTTGAACAAGAAATTTATCTTCTACTTTTCTCCCAAAGTTAATAACTTTGCTTTTATATCTGCTACTTTATGAAGAAAGAGTTCTATACTTTCTCCACTATTGCCTTTCACCACTCAAGTATGGCTAAATTTCATCAATTATTTCAAATGTTATCAACATAAGTGCTTTTGCATCACCTTCTTCGAATCTTTGAATTTCTCTTGCATCCTTGCTAGGTTTTATTTTTGTTCCACTAACTATATCCCAAAGTTTTTCTACAACTAGGATATATTTCATTTTGTTCTTCCATGATGCAAAATTTGATCCTTTCAGAAGTTGTGATTCAGAAAGGAAGATTTTATTTGTTGACATAATAGAACTCATTTAATCCTTTGAAGTAGTAAGCCTTATATCTCCCTAATTTGAAATTTATAAAACAATATTTTCTAATACTTTGATGTTAAAACCCTTTTAACTCCTAAAAAATTATAAGTTTGTAAAATTTAAAAAATACTTCTAATTTAATAATTCATACACTCCCGAGGTCTAAGTTTTAAACCTCACTCAGTATGAGGGGACCAGGATCCATCACAAAAACTATGTAAACTCATTGAAAAAACTCATACACTCCCATAAACTTTTGATTAGATTAAATAATCAACCTATCAACTTAGGAATCCGTATTACTCCACCTTTATATCAAAATTTCAAAAAATTAAACTTTAACATTTCCTTATAACTCCAAATAGATTTGAAATAATAAAATTTAACTTTATGCACTCCAATTCAAACTTTAGCTTGAATGCATTTATTGATGTTTCAATGTTGCTCTCTACATCGGTTGGTATGCTACTCATGCTTTTCAATATTGTTCTCAATATTGGCTTTGATTGACTTAATAATATTGGTCCCTCTATTCGCTCAAATGTTTCATTGCTAATGTTTGATTTACATTCTTCTAATTATGTTAGACATGGACTAAACTCTACAACCTCATTCAATCCTGCTCTCCTCAGGTTATTAATGATAATGCATCCATGTGGATTAATGCATGTGAAACATTGGAAATGAAACATTTCACTTACCTATCAAGTAATGATGCATCAAATGCTCACTAGAAACCCTAGGTCACTGCTAGCACTTCTTCTTCCACTTAATTGACTTCCTCTTGCAATTTATTCTCCTTTAATTTTATTGACTTTTGAGTGTTGGTTCCTCTATTGAAATACTTTACTCTTGCCTTGTCTACCTTTGCTTTGACTTCAACGTTCCACTTTCACATTACCTTTGTCTCCTTTTGCCTTGAATATGATGTTACACTTTCATGCTTCCTTTGTTCCTTTTCCTCAACTCTGGCATTCCATCTTCACTTTTGATTGTTTTTTCTTCTTAGTTCTCTTTCTAGAACACTTGAGTGTTCTTACTTCACTGTTATTTGGTTTTATTCGAGAATGTAGCACTGTCACGTAGTATATTCTTCACTACTCCTTTTACACTATTCTTATAGAATTGATATAGATTTTTCCTATGCCTTATTTTTATACTAGAATGCAACTCGTATTTATATGGATTTATTCTATGCTTCTTTTCTCTGGTTAAAATATTACACTATATTCTCTTATGCATATTTTCACTAGTTCTATCTAAATATAGTGTTGATTTATCCCTTCTTATTATGTATTTCTCTCTTACTAGTTTTTTAGAGTGTTATGTCTCTTGACCTTGTTCTCTTTCTTCCTGATCATTGTCTTTGCTTCTCCTTACTACTGTGTTTGTCTTTATCTCTTTGCAGTAGTGCATTTCTTTATCTTCCTTAATGCACTTCTTCCTTTGTACTCCTTACTACAGTTCTAGTCTCCTTTTTCCTCCTTTATGTAGTGCACATCTCCTTTGTCCTCCTTAGTGCATGTCTCCTTTGATTACTAGCTCATATGCTTCTTTTGCTATGCAATTTGAATATGCAAGTTGCTAACAATATGCTCTTCGAATCTCATAGATTCCTGCATATTGATAAGAAGTTGCTCTTTTGGAGATATTAAGCAATGCAAATATATATAATACCTTTTTAATAAACAATAAATTTTAGCTTCTCCTTTAAAAATGTTTACTTTTTTCTTTACTATGGACCTTATCCCATATACTTTGTAGTATGTTTCTAAAGATCTATGATCATTTTTTTGTTGAACATTGCTCTAGTTTCCACTTGTCATAGACAGCTTAAGGATTTTTCAAATCCTTCCTTGATAGGCTGTTGGCAATTTTGGGTACCTTGGGTACATTGCATTTGCTCAAGTGTATAAGTTGTCATTGATGTCAAGAAGCTTTTGAAGGAATTTGATTTGATGTAAAATAATTTGTTTTGATGAAGGTTCGGCATGATGAGGTTCGAAAGTAAGTTTGAAAAATGTCGCGATATCGCGACATGTCGCATTTTCGCGACTTAAGAGGAGAGAAAGCTTTTTAGAAAAGTTGCGATATCGCGACATGTCGCATTTGCGACTTAAGCGGAGAGAAAGCTTTTTAGAAAAGTGTCGCGATATCGCGACATGTCACGATTTCGCGACTCAAAGAGGAGAGAGAATGTTCGGAGTTAGAAATGTCGCGATTTCGTGACATATTGCAAGGAAGGTTGAACGGACGAAAAAGTGTCACGATTTCGCGACATGTTGAGGAGAGAGAGTCCGAAAGAAAAAGTGTCACGATTTCGCGACATAATGCGGAGAGAGAGTCCGGAGAAAAAGTGTCGTGATATCGTGACATGTGGGGTTTCAAGAAAAGAAAAGCGCTAAAGGAGAAAAAGTGTCACGATTTCATGACAAGTCAGAAGAGAAAGTGGAAGCAAGATAAAGTGTCATGATTTCGCGACATGCAGAAAAGGGAAGAGTCTGAAATGAGAAGCGTCATGATTTTGCGACAGGTTGCAGAGAAGTCGTACGGAAGCTAAAAGCGTCACGATTTCGTGACAGGCTGCAAAGAAAACGTATGAAAGCTAGAAGTGTCATGATTTCATGACAAATTCAAGGAGGAAGAGCTCAAAGGTGAAAGCGTCATGATTTCATGACATGTTCCATTTTCATGGGCGTAAGGCAAAGAAAAACACAAGGCAACGAAAGTGTCACGATTTCGTGACATGTTCCGTTTTTGCTAGTGCAAGCAGACAAGAGTGCAAGGAAGAGAAAGTGTCACGATTTTGTGATAGATTGAGATGGCAGCGTTCGGTTGGAGAAAGTGTCACGATTTCATGATAGAAATAGAATGCAGGCCTTCTATAGGAGAAGTGTCATGATTTCATGACAAAAGTAGAGAGGAAGGCTATGAAGATAGAAGTGTCACGATTTTGCGACAAAAGTAGAAAGGAGGTCGACGAAGGGAGAAGTGTCATGATATCATGACAAAAGCAAAGTTGATGCTGACTAAGTCAGAAGTGTCGCGATATCGCGACAAGAGCTTAGTTGAAGTCGACAAAGGCTGAAGTGTCACGATATCATGACAAAAGCCAAAAGAAAGTATACGGTTGCAAAGGTGTCACGATATCGTGACATGTTGTAGTTTCACGGTAGAAGCTACAGAAGAGTTCCAGAGGCAGTGAAGCCGACAAAGTTAAATTTTAGCCGACAAAAATTAGGGCTTGCAACCGACGTAGATTAGGGTTTGTTTTTGGTATAACAGCCGACTAAGATTAAAGTTTTCATCTTGAAAATTTTGATATAAAAGGAGGGTTGTTTGGGCGATTGGATGTGTAGTTGATGTGCGACGTTCGGAGATAGTGCGCAGTGCAAGAAGTTCGATCGCTGTGAGCAGAGTGCGAATTCGATTGTAGTGTGTAGAGTGCATTTCGTCGAATCATTCTGAGTGTGAAAGATCGCAAAGGAAGAAGAGTGTGCACAGACAGTGCAAGGGTTGAAGTTCGACCAAGTGCGGGTGTGTTTGCATAGAGAGAGAAGAGGGCGTAGAGAGCAGACGAGGCAAAGACGAACGAGGACATTTGTGCTAGACCGAAGGACTGTGTTTAGTGCAAATTCGAGGACCAGCTTTGGAGGTGATAGAGTTGAGGACAGAGGTCTCCAGCCAGAGCAAGGAGGACAGGTGTCTTCTATGGATAGAGTTCCATTTGCTAAGGGCAGCGGAGGCGAGAGGTCTTCTAGAGGATCACCAGCCAGAGCAGAGCTAGGGGATTGGTGTCTCCTGTGGGTTGGTGCCCACGAACTCGAGATTAGGGGATTGGTGTCTCCTTTGGGTTGGTGCCCATAAACATTGTAATCGGGAAAGGTATTCCCAGAATTTGGATTGATAAAATTTAGTGAAAGATTTTATCCGTGGATGTAGCTCACATTGAGCGAATCACGTAAATTGGTGTCTCATGTGTGTGTGATGATTTGTACATTGCTTTGGTTTCTGCTATTGATATTGCCATTGATATATTGTATAATTTTGATTGGGATAAGAAAAGTAAAAAGTGGTCTTATACTGTTCACCCCCCCCTCTCAGTATAAGCTTGTGTTCTTCAATTGGTATCAGAGCGGGTGCCTTCGAAAAGTTTAACAGCTTGAAGGAAAAGCTAGTAAAGAACACAATGGATTATTCAAGTGGCAATGCAACACCTATTCTTGATGGGTCAGATTTTGGTCTTTGGAGTGCAAGGATGAAGGTTCATCTAATGGCACTTGGTAATGAGGTATGGGAAGTAATTGAAGATGAGTACACTATTCCTGTACATGGTCCAAATACTAAAGAAGAAAGGCTCCTACATCACAACAATTCAAAAGCAATGAATGCAATCCTGAAAGGCTTACAGAAAGCAGATCTCACCAAAGTGATTCACTGCAAGACAACTAGTGAAATGTGGAAACAGTTGCAGGTGGTTCATAGAGGTGATACAAATGTCAGAAAGGCCAAGTTGAGACACTTCAAAGGTATGTTTGAACAACTCAAGATGAATGATGATGAAAATATTAGTGACTACATGCTTCGTATGGATGAGGTTGTTAACTCCATGAAAGACTTAGGTCTTGAGCTTGCTGAAAATGATGTTTGTGATAAGATTTTAAGATCTCTTCCTAATAGATTTAGTGAAAATATTTCTGCTATTGAGGAAGCTAAAGATTTGGATAAGTTGAAAAAGGATGAGCTCCATAGTATACTTGCGAGCATTTGAGTTGAGAACTCAAGTGAAGGTTGACGTCAAGAAAGAGGCGACTTTCAAGGCTACCAAGAAATCCAAGGGTAAACAGCTTCAAGAGAGTGATGAGTCTTCTAGTGATGAAGAGGCATATTACAGAAAGAAAGGCAAGTTCTCTAGAAAGCACAAAAGCATGAAAAATATAAGATGTTTCAATTGTGGAAAGTTTGGTCATTATGCTACAGACTGTACTGTTCCCAAGGATGAAAGTGATGAAGATAAACAGGATTCTAAGAGCAAGGATTCCGAAAAGCACAAGCATCACAGAAAGAACAAAGATGAGCACAACAATCAAGGAAAGAGGTATTCTCACAAGCACAAGAAGAGTTTCTACCTAGACAAAGCAAGTAAGTGTTCTAGTAGTGATAGTGAAAGTTCTTCAAGTGATAATGAAAATGAGATGTTGTTCATATCAGAAAAAGAGGAAGAACCGAAACATAGATTCATTATCATGAAATGTCTTAGATGTGGAAATTTTGGTCACCTTGAGGATGATTGCACAAATAATGATTTGGTTTCTAGTATGTATGAGGATGCTTCAGAAAACTATAAGGAAGATGCGTGTATGGTTTTTGAAAAAGGTAGCACCTCTAGTGATAAGAAATCTGAAAAAGGCTTTGATGATTCAGAAAGCAAACAAATAAAGGATCTTGAAAGTGAACTTACTAACGCTCTTAGTGTTTTGAAAAAGGAAAGAAAGAAGAATGCTAGACTCAAGGATAAGTTAGATGAATGTTGTATGGAGAGAGATGATCTTATAGAAAGTCTTGACTTCTCTATGGCTAAGACACAAGAACTCAAGGATGAGTTAGAGTCTAAGGTTCTTGAGTATAGTGAGTTAGAACAGAAAATGGCTTCTTTGAAAGAGGAAACTAAAGAGTACAAGGATAAGCTTTACGAGGTTTCAAGATAGCTCCAAAAAGGTTAAGTCACTCATCAAAGGTCAAAGAAAGACAACGGATAAAATAGGCCTTGGTTTTGTTAAGCCACACAAGGAACAAGTTGGAGAGTCTAGTAAGAGACTCCAAAAGGAAGAGAGTTCTGATGAGGAAAGTATTTCAGATCATGAGTCCTTGAATGATAGATGCTCAGAAATAGAAAACAAAATTCAGAATGAGAAGAAGAAGTTTTCAGGACCCAAGAGGTCGAATAAAGGAAAATTTCACGACAGATGTTTTGCGTGTCACAGGTTTGGTCACATGGCTTCACATTGCATGGCTCAAGTGAAGAAGGTAAATGACAATTTCAGAAGTGCTAGTTTCTTTCAAGGGTATTGCTACTCTTGTCAACAGTTTGGGCACAAGGCAGTCTATTGCAAGGTAAATAACAGGAACAGGTTTGATCAAAACAAGTTCGGCCAGAACAGGTTTGGTCAGAACAGGGTTAGTCAGAACAGGCGGATTCAAAGAACAGGTATGCCTAAAAGAAATAACATTGTTACTTGTTATAAGTGCAACAATGAAGGTCACACAGCTAGACAGTGTAGAGCTGAACTTCCAAGGTACAGGAACAGGAACAGTGGTATGAACAGGTCCAAGGATCAAGGCATGGATAAGAACAGGAATGATAACAGGAACAAGAACAGTGACAGGAACAGGAACAGGAATATGGACAAAGAGTTCAAGAGAAGGCCCGACAAGGAAGTTATAGACGCTGATGATGATCAGTGCCTAATGGGAGTTTTACTCCCACCCCAGAATTAATCACCTCATCAGGAGGTGGGGGAGGGACTAAGCTAAGAGGCTCATTCTTAGTCCCGAGCCCCAAAGGTGACCCTTTGCCATTGATGACAAAGGGGGAGAGATATGAGTAAGGGGGAGAGCTTCAAAGTGAAGAGGAAAGCTTCAAGTTCGGGGGAGCAAAACTTCAAAGGAATATTCTCGGTTGTGGGCACAGTTTCTCAGTTGTTAGCACAGTTGGTTTCAGTTTTGGCTCTTGAGACGTGTTTTTAGTAAAGGTTTGCCATCAATGACAAAGGGGGAGATTGTTGGCAATTTTGGGTACCTTGGGTACATTGCATTTGCTCAAGTGTATAAGTTGTCATTGATGTCAAGAAGCTTTTGAAGGAATTTGATTTGATGTAAAATAATTTGTTTTGATGAAGGTTCGGCATGACAGGTTCGAAAGTAAGTTTGAAAAATGTCGCGATATCGCGACATGTCGCATTTTCGCGACTTAAGCAGGAGAGAGAAAGATTTTTAGAAAAGTGTCGTGATATCGCGACATGTCGCATTTTCGACTTAAGTGGGAGAGAAAGCTTTTTAGAAAAGTGTCGCGATATCTGACATGTCGAGTTTGCGACTCAAAGAGGAGAGAGAATGTTCGGAGTCGAAATGTCACGATTTCGTGACATATTGCAAGGAAGGTTGAACGGATGAAAAAGTGTCACGATTTCGCGACATGTTGCAGAGAGAGAGTCCGAAAGAAAAAGTGTCACGATTTCATGACATAATGCAGGAGAGAGAGTCCGAGAAAAAGTGTCGCGATATCACGACATGTGGTTTTGACCGAAGAAAAGAAAAGCGCTAAGGAGAAAAAGTGTCATGATTTGACGACAAGTCGAAGACAAAGTGGAAGCAAGATAAAGTGTCACGATTTCTATGAAAATGTTAAGTAAGAATTAGATTTGACATGCAACAAAGGGAAGAGTCTAAAATGAGAAGCATCATGATTTCGTGATAGGTTGCAGAGAAGTCATACGAAAGCTGAAAGCATCGCGATTTCGCGATAGGCTGCAAAGAAAACGTACGAAAGCTAGAAGTGTCACGATTTCATGACAAATTCAAGGAGGAAGAGCTCAAAGGCGAAAGCGTCATGATTTCATGACATGTTCCATTTTCGGGCGTAAGGCAGAGAAAAACACAAGGCAATGAAAGTGTCACGATTTCGTGACATGTTCATTTTGCTAGTGCAAGCAGACAAGAGTGCAAGGAAGAGAAAGTGTCACGATTTCACGACAGATTGAGATGGCAGCGTTCGGTTGGAGAAAGTGTCACGATTTCATGACAGAAATAGAATGCAGGCCTTCTATAGGAGAAGTGTCATGATTTCATGACAAAAGCAGAGAGGAAGGCTATGAAGACAGAAGTGTCACGATTTCATGACAAAAGCAGAAAGGAGGTCGACGAAGGGAGAAGTGTCGTGATATCATGACAAAAGCAAAGTTGATGCTGACTAAGTCAGAAGTGTCACGATATCGCGACAAGAGCTTAGTTGAAGTCGACAAAGGCTGAAGTGTCGCGATATCGTGACAAAAGCCAAAAGAAAGTATACGGTTGCAAAGGTGTCACGATATCGCGACATGTTGTAGTTTCACGACAGAAGCTACAGAAGAGTTCCAGAGGTAGTGAAGCCGACAAAGTTAAATTTTAGCCGACAAAAATTAGGGCTTGCAACCGACGTAGATTAGGGTTTGTTTTTGGTATAACAACTGACTAAGATTAAAGTTTTCATCTTGAAAATTTTGATATAAAAGGAGGGTTGTTTGGGCGATTGGATGTGTTGTTGATGTGCGACGTTCGGAGATAGTGCGCAGTGCAAGAAGTTCGATCGTTGTGAGCAGAGTGCGAATTCGATCGTAGTGTGCAGAGTGCATTTCGTCGAATCATTCTGAGTGTGAAAGATCGCAAAGGAAGAAGAGTGTGCGTAGACAGTGCAAGGGTTGAAGTTCGACCAAGTGCGGGTGTGTTTGCATAGAGAGAGAAGAGGGCGTAGAGAGCAGACAGGCAAAGACGAACGAGGACATTTGTGCTAGACCGAAGGACTGTGTTTAGTGCAAATTCGAGGACCAGCTTTGGAGGTGATAGAGTTGAGGACGAGAGGTCTCCAGCCAGAGCAGGGAGGACAGGTGTCTTCTATGGATAGAGTTCCATTTGCTAAGGGCAGCGGAGGCGAGAGGTCTTCTAGAGGATCACCAGGCAGAGCAGAGCTAGGGGATTGGTGTCTCCTGTGGGTTGGTGCCCACGAACTCGAGATTAGGGGATTGGTGTCTCCTTTGGGTTGGTGCCCATAAACATTGTAATCGGGAAAGGTATTCCCAGAATTTGGATTGATAAAATTTAGTGAAAGATTTTATCCGTGGATGTAGCTCACATTGAGCGAATCACGTAAATTGGTGTCTCATGTGTGTGTGATGATTTGTACATTGCTTTGGTTTCTGCTATTGATATTGCCATTGATATATTGTATAATTTTGATTGGGATAAGAAAAGTAAAAAGTGGTCTTATACTGTTCACCCCCCCTCTCAGTATAATCTTGTGTTCTTCATAGGCTTCTCAAGTCTTTTGCTTTGTCTAAGATTTTAGACTTCTTCATTTCTCAATATTGGCCTCTTATAGGATCTATTATATAATGGTCTTTCAAGCTTCTTTTTCTGTAATATTGTATGTGTCTACCTTGAATAATTTGCTTAAAAAATGATCCATGACTAAAACTAAAATTATATATAGATATATTTAGTTAGCCTAATTCTTCAATGTATCCTAGGAATATACTTCCTATTTTTTTCTCTATAATATTTTGTTCTTTCAAGGTCACTTTGCTCTATGACTCGATTCTTATTCTATATGCTATATTTAATTTTTTGCTCTTAGGAAGCTTTGAATGTTTCTCAATCCATTGCTACTTTCTCTGTTGTTTTATAAAGCTAAAATTCTTCTCTATATCTATAGGAAGCTTCTAAAAATTTTGTAGCTTAATCTCTTATGCTATTCTAAATATTCAATGTCTTAGGTTGCACCTAAAAATGCAATATGATTCTCCTCCTTACTAGAGAATCCAAAATATTATCAAGGTGACTTTGTATGTCTCTAAATCTCCAACTATCTTTAGAATTGGTTTCAAATATCAATGTCAATAATTATTCTCTTTATTTTAGAGAATACCAATACCAGGGTGGTTTTATCCTAAATGATCAACTTCCTCTTGGGTTGGTATACCTTCAATATTGTTGAGTATTCAATGTCAAGGGTTGGCTTTATCCCTTGATGATCAACTTTCGTAGAGTCGATTCACCTTTCAATCTTTAATCTATAAAAACTTTAAATTTTCCAAATCAATGTCAAGGTTGGTTTTCTCCCTAAATGACCAACTAATCTAGAGTTGGTAAGTTTATCAATCAATATAAATGAGTCCTAGTATTCATTGGTTATTATTTAACCTAGTGGATAGACTCTTAATCGAATTTATCAAATGTGGATAAAGTCAATTAATAATGGTGGCTAATAAAGTGAACTTTTTATCAATATAGATGGAGTTTTGTGATAGCTCTGATACCACTATTGGATTTTTAATCCTTTATACTACCACAAAATATCATAGGTTATCTCAAATTTATTACACATGATCTCAAATATGAAGTAGCCACAATAAAGATCGAATAATAATATGATGAGTATAATAATATGGATAAATTAATATGCATATCAAGGCTTATAATAAATCAAATAACATTCATTTATATGCAACAATATTATTGTAAATAACCTGAATCATTCATATACTATGCATTTACAATATTAATTGCTCAAAATATATACAAGCTTTATTGATTTTGAATAAGATATGATTCAATATAATTTGATGTAATTGATGTTCTCTTAAGGAGTCATTATCTCCATAATATAGCCATAGCAATGTGACTCTTTGGCTACTTGACTGTTGCTTTCCTATGACTCTTGGCTTCTCATCTTGCCACTTGTATACTTGATGAACACTTGACTCTACAATACTTGGAAGACTCTTGGACCCCTAATCTAGGACACTTGTGCACATCCTCGCGTTACATACTTACATTTTATATACAAGACACTTGTGCACATTCTCTCACATGACACTTGCACATTTCCTGCACATTCACACTTACATAAAAGGGAAATATAAATCACACCTTAAACTATAGACTCAAACCTAATATATTATTTATAAATATACCATGTAGGTACCATGGGGGTACATTAGCATGTATCAAATAATGTATGTCTCAGCAACTGGATTCCAACATGTTAGAAGTTTTCTTGCCATTCCTTTTGAATCTATTGCTTCCCTTTCATATCTTGCCCACACTACTTTCATAGTTTTAGAAACTTCTTCTTTTGTCATTTTAGTTTTCTAGATACAAATAATATTTGGCTTATTACTTAGAAAAAGGTACCTAATACACCTATGATTTAAGGGGATATTAGTACCCGTTATATTCCATGAGTTGGCAATCACGTCTCATTCGGGGCTATTGGATCCTCCTATAATTACCAATATCATTTTGTTTTTTTGTAAAGAGAAGTTCAACCAAATTAGTTTATGTTCCTTTATTTATGTTTGCTCATGCTTCCCTAGCTCTCGATTTCCTTTTTTTTCCTTACTAGTGTCAAGGGTAGGTCTTATTATTCTATTCCTCAATATTTTTCACAACTTTCCTTTTCATTAGATATATTCTCTTATGGATCTGGTAAGGAAGCTTTTCAATTATCTTGCTCATTTTTTGGTATTTCTTTGTTAATTGTAGAGGTATTAACATCCAAAATACATTTTATCTACCACTTTCCTTCTCATGAATGGTGCATGGTACTTCAAGAGATTCTTCAAAATCTAATGAGGTATATTCCTTAGGTTTAGTAGGAATTTTCATCCCTAAATTGAGTTCATATTAAGTAGATGGTTCCTTGTTAATATTTTGATCTTGTTGTACAATGTACTCTAAGATTTAATCTAATTTTTCTTCATAGGATAAAGCTTCAAAATAATTGGTGTTTCTTCCAATATCCTTACTTAATGGTCTCCATTATTTATTTACTTTCATCTGTCTAGAATCATTTTTTTGGAAATTAAAAACCATCCTCATTCATATCCATTTGTAAGTTTCTCTTGTAGTTTTCTACATATGTTTTGGTTAGACTTTTATTAGGGCATGATCTCTCAATATATCCCACCTCATGACATATTCTACATATGAAATATATATTTTCATAATCCATGGCTTGGGTCCATAACTTACCCCCATACTTAAGAATTATTGATTCTAGTAAAGGTTTACTGATATCAATCATGACCAATATCTAGGCATAAATAGGAAAAACTACATTTTTTGTAGTTTTAAAAATCTCAAGAAATTATCTCACATTATTGCCTATTGCCTTGGAGGTATCTATTTTCTACAATTCAATGGAAAATCCACACATATTAACCCATACTAGTCCTAGGGATAGATTTACGTGTTTAGGTGCAAAACCTTCAAACCAACAGGTAAGGAATGTTGAGCAAGGTACATCAACAGTATTGTCATTGTTGTCAACACAGTCAGATAGATCTATTGATGCCATGGACAGGAAGTTCAAAAGCTATTTAGATGCAGAAGACAGGAGTTCAAATGTTATTCAGAGTATGTACAGTGATTTTCCAAGAAGACCGAAGTGGCCCATATGCAAAATATCACAGAAAAAGACAAGTAAGAAAAGTGTCGCGATATCGCGACAGATACAACAGGCAAGAAAAACTGTCGCGATTTCGTGACATGTTGGAAGAGAGAGAAAAAGCAAGAAAAAATGTCGTGATTTCGTGACATGTTGGAAGAGAGAAAAAGCAAGAAAAACTGTCGTGATTTCGCGACAAGTTCAAAGAAAGAGAACAAGTAAGAAAAGTGTCACGATTTCGCGACATGTCGCATTTTCGCGACTAAAATAGGAGAGAGAAAGTAAGTTGGAAAAGTGTCACGATTTTGCGACATGTCGTATTTTTGCAACTAAAACAAGAGAGAGAAAGTAAGTTGGAAAAGTGTCACGATTTCACGACATGTCGCATTTTCGCGACTAAAATAGGAGAGAGAAAGTAAGTTGGAAAAGTGTCGCGATTTCGTGACATGTCGCATTTTCGTGACTAAAATAGGAGAGAGAAAGTAAGTTGGAAAAGTGTCACGATTTCGCGACATGTCGCATTTTCATGAAAAAAGAAAGAGAGGAAGCGTACGAAGCAGAACTGTCATGATTTCACGACAAAAATAGAAAGTAAGACTTCGAAAGTAGAAGTGTCACGATTTCGCGAGAAAAGCCAAGAAGTAAAGTACAAAAGCAGAAGTGTCACGATTTCATGACAAAAGCAGAGAAGAAGACTTCGAAGGCAGAAGTGTCATGATTTCGTGACAAAAGCAGAGAAGAAGACTTCAAAGGTAGAAGTGTCGCGATTTCACGACAAAAGCAAAGAAGCTAAGTACGAAAGTAGAAGTGTCGCAATTTCATGATAAAGCTAAGTTGAAGACTACAGAGGCAGAAGTGTCACGATATCATGACAAAAGCAACGTCGAAGTCTTTGGAAGTAGAAGTGTCGCGATATCACGACAAAAGAATAGAGAAAGCGTACGGAGGTGAAAGTGTTGCGAGATCACGACATGTTGTATTTTTGTGGGCCAAAGCTAAGAGAAAGAGTAAGGAGAAAAAGTGTCATGATATCACGGCATGTTGTATTTTCATGGTCCGATGCAAAGAGAAAGAGCAAGGAGAAAAAGTATCGCGATATCACGACATGTAGCATTTTCGTGGTTCAATGCAAGGAGAAAGAGAGAGAAAGAAAAAGTGTTGCGATATCGCGACATGTGTTTTCGTGGCAACAGCAACAAAAGAAGCTTCAGAGGCAGAAATGTCATGATTTCATGACAGGTCGTATGTGCGTAAGACAAGAAGAAGAACCCAACTAAAATGAGAATTATGACAGTGGACCGACATCTCTACATCATTTACAAGGCGGATACGAGTGAATTCATGTAGCTAAAATATGAAGAGTGAACAAAAGTCAATGCGGCGGCTACAGGGACTGTTATCGAATGAAATCTTCGAGCGGTGGAATTATCGAATATCTTCATGAGTTGAAGCCGACTAAGACCGATGATAGCCGACTAATATTAGGGTTTACATTTGTTATGCAAGTCGACTAAGATTAGGGTTTTCATCATGAAAATATTGTTATAAAAGGAGGGTTGTTTGGAGAATTATGTAGTTGTTGGATAAGTCATCGAATGCATGTCAAAGTGTGAAATGTGGCCGTAAGAGCGTAGAAAGCGTAGAAGCGGCGAGATGATGGCGAAGTGTGCAAAGTGAGTGAAGAGTCATATCGAATTGTCCTAAGTGCATCTGTGAGTGCGTAGATAGAGCAAAGTGTGCAGAGAGCAAAGAGGTTGAAATTTGACCAAGTGCGGTTGTGATTGCGTAGAGAAAGCAGAAGGCGCAGAGAGTGCAAAGGGCAAAGACGAATGCAAAGTGCAGCTGTAAGGGCACAGAGTGTACAAAGACAGTGCACAGAGGGTGCATAGAGAAGCGACTCAAAGAAGACGAAGTGCGACTGTAGATCGTAGAAGATGTGTCTATTCCGTAAACAGTGAGAGAGATTGGGTAAGCAATAGACCAGTCAGGGTCTTGTAAAAGTGAAGGTATTTTTTTGTTAAACTTCTAAATTCAAAATTGAAGTCCAGGTTGCAGCTTGGCATCAAGGGTTGGTGCTCCTTCCAATTGGTGCTGGTAAATCAGGGGTTGGTGCTCCTTTCTATTAGTGCAGATAAATTAGGGGTTGGTGCTCCTTTCTGTTGGTGCAGATAAATAAGGGGTTGGTGCTCCTTTCTGTTGGTGCAGATAAATAAGGGGTTGGTGCTCCTTCCAGTGGGTGTTGGTAAATTGATTGTAAATTTGGTGCTTTACAAAGGTTGGATTTGGATGGTATTCCAAGCAGTCATTCTTGAGGAGTAGCCAAATTGGTGAACCTCGTTAAATCTTGTGTTGTGTGATGTTCTCTTGTGATACTTGCTTTATCCGGTTTTAAGGTTTCATTATTTTAGTTTTAAGAGCTGTGAATTTAAGTTTAAAGAACTACACTGATTCAGCCCCCCTCTCAGTGCCATTATAAGACTAACAATTGGTATCAAAGCCAAGTTCCTATACAAGCTTAACCGGATAGGGTGATCTTGGAAGTAACTCAATGGCAGGTGGTGAAGGTTCCTCATAAAACGAAGCACCTTTGTTTGACAGAACTAATTACGTGATCTAGAGAATCAGGATGCAGACATATATTTGTGCTTTGGGATACGACATCTAGGATTCAGTAGATAGTGAATACACAATACCCATCACTCCTCCAACCGATGCTACTGGTAAGAATCTGTTTGAGAATGACTCAAAAGCAAAGAATGCTATTAGGTGCAGATTAGTAGACAGTGAACTAGTAAAGATCATGAGTTGTAAAATGGCAAAAGAAATATGGGACAAAATGAGGAGTATTCATGAAGGTGATGATGAGATCAAGGAGGCCAAGTTACAAACACATCAAGCTCAGTTCGAAGCCTTAAAGTTGAATGACGATGAGAACATAGAGGCATATATGCTAAGATTTAATGAATTCCTAGAGGATGATTCTAAAAAAGAAATAGGTGGAGGTCTTTTCATGACACTCGAAGAAGAAATAGAAAAAGAACAGGAATGTGATGAAGAAGAAATTGATGCATAAATAAATTTGAAAGAGGAACTAATTGCAGCTCTGGATGAATTGAAGATAGAAAGAAAAAGGAATAAGGAAATCTCAAGAAAGCTTGAGGATGCAAATGAAATAATAACCAGTTTGAAAGTACAGGTAGAAGAATTCAAAAGGATTGAAAAAACTCTCAGGTCATAGATCAATAAGAAAGAGATTGGTTGCTGCAAACAAGAGGAAGAGATTATTTTATTGAAGAAACAACTAGAAGAGGCCAATACAAATATCAAATTCAAGAAGAGCACAGAGTTGCTAGATAAAATGATAAGCCAACAAAGAAGCTCCACGGATAAGCGTGGTCTTGGATATGAAGTTGAACAACCTTCATATTCCAACTCTGTAGAGAAGAAGAAGTTCACTATTGAAGGATCGAAGCAAGAAAAGTTTGAAGCTGAATCTTCAAAAGGAAGAAAATATCAAAGGAGATCTACAACAACGCAACCACAACAAAAGAGGTTCTATCACTCTCACTCTATTCATAATAATACTTTTAATGGCTATTGTTTCAGATGCAACCAATATGGTCACAAGGCAACTTATTGTGGATTGAATAATAAATCAAAGAGTTATGCTGGTAGAAATACATCTGCGTTTCTGAGTGAACACTATGTACAATATTTTCAATGTAATGGTCATGGGCACATAGCAAGGTTTTTTCCAAGCACTTTTGTATCTAATCTAAGGCAAAACAGTATATTTCATTAGACGCAAAGAATGCAACATAGACAGGGAATAAATCATGTACATAAAATAAAGGAAAATAATCATTCATCAAGGATGCACAAGAGAAAACCACACAAGAGAAATGTTCGAGTTCACGAAAAGGTGCAAAACATGGATGTAGTTGAAAAATCCAAGCCCAAGTTCAAGAAAGTTTGGAGAAAGATAGAAGAAAGGAAATCATGTCTCCTTGGACTGAAGGAGACTACTCCATTATTGCACTAAGCAACTCCAGGTAGCACATCTTCAGGGGGAGCAATCTTGAAGTTTCATTTTAATGCTCCTATGTATTTGTTTGATTACCTGAGGATGAAAGGTAAGTAGTCAGGGAAGTTGTCGTATAGTTGTCGAAGGGTGTTTTCAGCTCATGTAGTTGTTTGTGGAAGTGCCGTGAAGGGTGGTGATTAAATTGAGAGTTGTCATTATTGGTAGTATTGCTATATGTCATTGTTGTACTGGTGACGGTTTTTACTGCCACTTTCCAAAGTTAAGGATTATAATGAGTTCAGATAATTTGGTTAGTGAAAGAATGTTGCCCTAGCCGCATATATGTGTTTCGATAAAAGCAGTGTGTATTTGAACTACACATTGATGTGAAGATTGTTAGATCTATTATGATGCTATGGTCAAAAATATTGAAGTATGATTATTGATTCATGTTTAGCTCATCAAGATGAGCAACTTTAATTTGTGAATCATATCTATCCAAGGTCCAAAAGTATGAGTTTGAATAAGGTGCACTATAGTTGGCCGTGAAGTGTTTGACAAAATGTTGTCTCCTGATTCGAACAGTTGAAAGTAAGGTGTGGCCAACGGTGACTGTAGAAAACATAGACCAAGTTGAAAATGTAAAAAGGGATTTGGTTTGGTATTGAGGTACAGTGTTTGATGCTTGCACAGAGTTGGCAGTAAAATTGCAGTGTCGATACAGTGCTGGACAAAAGTTGGTACAAGTGTGAATCACTTGACAATTTTTTTGACAGATGTGAAATCAACATTTTTGAATGGGAAGCTTGAAGAAGAGGTTTATATTGAGCAGCCAGATTGTTTCTAGCTTGGTGATGATCCCAACTTGGTTTGTAAGTTGAAGATATATGGCTTGAAATAGGCACCCCGAGCATGGTATGCAAGGCTAGACAACTATCTCACTCAACAAGGGTTTAAGAAAGATGATATCATATTTGGCAACAGACAAAGATGAGTCGTGTAAAGATTTAGAAAATAAGATGCGAAAGAATTTGAAATGTCAATGATTGGTGAACTTTCGTATTTCCTCGGGTTGCAAGTTAATCAAAATAAGAAGGGCATATTTATTTCTCAAGTTAAATATGTGAAAGAGATGTTAAAAAGTTCACAATGGAGGATTGTAAGCCAGTTAGCACTCCCATGACGACAAGTTGAAAGTTGAGAAAGGATGACAAATCTCCACCTGTTGATCCAACCATGTATAGATCTATGATTGGAAGCTTACTGTACCTGACAGCTACCAGACTAGATATTTTGCAGGCAGTATGCATGGTAGCACGACTTTAGGCTAATCCCAAGGAGACTCATGTGACAGTAGTGAAGAGGATTCTTCGATACCTCAAGGGTACTATGGAGTATGGGTTATGGTATCTGAAAAGTAAAGAATTCACCCTTATTTCGTATTCAAATGCAGATTGGGTAGGATGTGTAGATGATAGAAAGAGTACCAGTGGAGGTGCATTCTATCTTGGAGATAGATTGGTCGCATGGCACAGTAAGAAACAAGAGTCAGTTTCTTTATCGACAGTAGAGGCAGAATATATTGCAATGACAACATGTTGTATGCAGGTATTATGGATGAAAAAAACCCTAAAAGATCTTGGTATTAGCTTCAGTGAGCCAATATCAGTTAAGTGTGATAACATCAGTGCCATTAACATCTCCAATAATTTGGTTATGCATTAACACACAAAACACATGCTATCAGGTATCATTTTTTGAAGGAGAAAGTTGCAGAAGGTGAGGTTAAGTTGGATTTTATTCCAACTACAAGGCAAGTAGCATATATCTTCACAAAACCATTGCCCAAGGAAGTTTTTGAGTACCTTCGCAATAAATTGGGAGTGGTCACACTTCCCAAGAATTGACTAGCTATAGGGATCACATTCTCAGGGGGAGCATTTAAGTATTTGATTATCTTTTTGCTCATGTTCATGATTTTTGCTAAGTGTAATAAATTGTGCCTAAGAATGTTGTGCATGGACTCAGGGGGAGTCTGTAGTAGCCCTTTGGTATTATTGTCAAAGGGGGAGAAGAGTTATAGAAAATTGCACATGTGTTGCCAAAAATTCCAAAGGGGGAGATTGTTGAGCAAGGTGCAGCAATAGTATTGTCATTGTTGTCAACACAGTCAGATAGATCTGTTGATGCAGTGGAAAGGAAGTTCAAAAGCTATTTAGATGCAGAAGATAGGAGTTCAAAGGTTATTCAGAGTATGTACAGTGATTTTCCAAGAAGACCGAAGTGGCCCATATGCAAAAGATCAAAGAAAAAGACAAGTAAGAAAAGTGTCGTGATATCACGACATATACAGCAGGCAAGAAAAACTATCATGATTTTGCGACATGTTGGAAGAGAGAGAAAAAGCAGGAAAAAATGTCGCGATTTTGCGACATGTTGGAAGAGAGAAAAAGCAGGAAAAACTGTCGCGATTTCATGACAAGTTCGAAGAAAGAGAACAAGTAAGAAAAGTGTCACGATTTTGTGACATGTCGCATTTTCGTGACTAAAACAAGAGAGAGAAAGTAAGTTGGAAAAGTGTCACGATTTCGCGACATGTCGCATTTTCACGACTAAAATAGGAGAGAGAAAGTAAGTTGGAAAAGTGTCACGATTTCGTGACATGTCGCATTTTCACGACTAAAACAAGAGAGAGAAAGTAAGTTGGAAAAGTGTCATGATTTCGCGACATGTCGCATTTTTGCGACTAAAATAGGAGAGAGAAAGTAAGTTGGAAAAGTGTTGCGATTTCGTGACATGTTGCATTTTTGTGACAAAAGAAAGAGAGGAAGCGTACGGAAGCATAACTGTCATGATTTCGTGACAAAAATAGAAAGCAAGACTTCGAAAGCAAAAGTGTCACGATTTCGTGAGAAAAGCCAAGAATTAAAGTACGGAAGCAGAAGTGTCATGATTTCATGACAAAAGTAGAGAAGAAGGCTTCGAAGGCAGAAGTGTCACAATTTTGTGATAAAAGCAGAGAAGAAGACTTCGAAGGCAAAAGTGTCACGATTTCATGACAAAAGCAAAGAAGCTAAGTACGAAAGCAGAAGTGTCATGATTTCATGACAAAAGCTAAGTTGAAGACTACGAAGGCAGAAGTGTCGCGATATCGTGACAAAAGCAAAGTCAAAGTCTTTGGAAGCAGAAGTGTCGTGATATCGCAACAAAAGAATAGAGAAAGTGTACAGAGGTGAAAGTGTCACGATATCACGACATGTATTTTCACGGGCCAAAGCTAAGAGAAAGAGCAAGGAGAAAAAGTGTCGCGATATCGCGACATGTTGTATTTTCGCGGTCCGATGCAAAGAGAAAGAGCAAGGAGAAAAAGTGTCACGATATTGCGACATGTAGCATTTTTGCGGTCCGATGCAAGGAGAAAGAGAGAGAAAGAAAAAGTATTGCGATATCGTGACATGCTGTGTTTTCACGGCAATAGCAACAAAATAAGCTTCAGAGGCAGAAATGTCACGATTTCACGATAGGTCGTAAGTGCATAAGACAAGAAGAAGAACCCAAATAAAATGAGAAGTATGACAGTGAACTGACATCTCTACAGCATTTACAGGGGCAGATACAAAGTGAATTCATGTAGCTAAAATATGAAGAGTGAACAAAAGTCAGTCACGACGGCTATAGGATCGATTATCGAATGAAATCTTCGAGCGATGGAATTACCGAATATCTTCATGAGTTGAAGCCGACTAAGATCGATGACAGTCGACTAAGATTAGGGTTTACATTTGTTATGCAAGCCGACTAAGATTAGGGTTTACATTTGTTATGCAAGCTGACTGAGTGGAATATCTTCGTGCGTAGAGAAGTGACTCAAAAAAGATAAAGTGCAGCTGTAGATCGCAGAAGATGTGTCTGTTTCGTAAACAGTGAGAGAGATTGGGTAAGCAATAGACCAATCAGGGTCTTGTAAAAGTGAAGGTATTTTTTTGTTAAACTTCTAGATTCAAAATTGAATTCCAGGTTGCAGCTTGGCATCAAGGGTTGGTGCTCCTTCCAGTTGGTGCTGGGAAATTAGGGGTTGGTGCTCCTTTCTGTTGGTGTAGATAAATCAGGGGTTGGTGCTCCTTTCTGTTGGTGTAGATAAATAAGGGGTTGGTGCTCCTTTTTGTTGGTGTAGATAAATAAGGGGTTGGTGCTCCTTCCAGTGGGTGCTGGTAAATTGATTATAAAGTTGGTGCTTTGCAAAGGCTGGATTTGGATGGTAGTCCAAGAAGTCATTATTGAGGAGTAGACAAATTGGTGAACCTCGTTAAATCTTGTGTTGTGTGATGTTCTCTTGTGATACTTGCTTTATCTGGTTTTAAGGTTTCATTATTTCAATTTTAAGAGTTGTAAATTTAAGTTTAAAGAACTACACTGATTCACCCCCCCTCTCAGTGCCATTGTAATACTAACAAGAAGGAGTCTTACTCTTCTCAAAACCAAAGACCCCCTTTCAAGATTCTATCTCTTTCCTCCCTATAATAAAAATGGCTAGGAATAAAGGATAGACTCACTCTTGGAGACTTACATATCCTATCAATTCCTTTTCTCAAAGACAAAGCCCTTGGCCAAGACCCATTAAAGTTTTTAATTTCTACCTTATCTTTGAGAAATGAGGATCACTGCTCTGTGAAGTCCTTCCTAACCTCTACTACTAGGAATAATTCTAAGGTTTTAGCTATAAATCAATCATTCAAATGGACATTATAAATCAATCTCTACTAATATTTACCAATATATCATATAATGATTATATTATTCGAAAATAAACCTATAATAACCTACATGCAAAAATTCAAATTAAATAAAGGGATAAATGAAACTTAGCTAAAAATATTCTATGACTAAACAAAATTTTCTACCTCATTGATGCCCTAGCTCTTCATTACTCCTCCCATCATATAAATTTCATTTTCTTATGACTTGAAAATATGTCACTGCCCTTGTTATAGATGGCTAACTTCATACGGTTTTATTTTCCCTCATTATTTTTTATATTCCTTCATATGACCACTTATTTTAAAGCTCTTAAAATTATATAGAAATTGGTCCAAGAATAATTTGAATCACATAACCCTTTGCAAAGATATGGCTCCTAAAATATGAGATGTTTTTTTGGAAAAATTTGCCCTAACACTACTCTTGTTTTGGATAGTTGTCTTCACATGGATGTATGTCCCTCAATATTACTTGAATTTTTTTGTATGAGAACTTATTTCAAATCTCTTAAAATTGTTTACAAAATAATATAAGAATCATCTGAATTGAAAAAATCTATGAAAATATATGGCTTCTAAAATATGAGATATTTTTCCAAAAAATAATTTCCTAGTTGCGTCCAAGAGAGCTTTTTCCTAGATTGTCTTTAGAAGCACCATCAAAATTAATTTTAATAAATCCAATTTTTAAGACATTTACATTTTACCCTAGATCAAAGTAGATCCTTTATTTTATTTCCATTATCGCAGATGACTCTTCCATATATATTTAAATCTTGTAACCAAGTTGTTACCACCTATTTTTCCACACATGAGACTTCCCATGATGAGAGCACCATATGTGTATTCATTCTACAAGAGAGGTAATAATACGTTTCCAAATGCATGATTTTGAGATTTTTTTTTTTAATTCTATATTTCTTTCAACCCATAAATTCCAACATATAATGGTATTATTTTTAGAGAGTATTACATTATTTGACATCTTGTAATTATTTGATATTTTGAAATCTTTGGGTGGTTGTAATTATTGGGGGATTAACTAGTATTTCTCCCATAAGAGAAAATTGGAGAGATATATCTCCCATGATATTATGTGAAGATTAAAAATAGCTGAAGGTGAAATGTCAAGATTTGTAGAATATGAAGAGTCTCTAAAATGTGAAGAGACTTAATAATATGTAAAATTATCTTCATAAAATAGAGTTTGGTTGGTGGATTTGTATGATATTGTAAAATAAAAATATTGTTATATTATGAGAATTATTTTGTGTCTTTGCATTCTATTATGCCCAGGTTTTTTTGAAATATTATTGTGTTTCTCTCCCATTTTCTATCTGTGGTATCAAAGTAAGTTCAAAGAGTTTGTGAGGTTTATTAAGAAGGACAATTATTGTAATTTGATGACATGCCCTTATAAATTGTGTGTGTGTCTAAGTCTTAATTATAGAAATGAATAAGTCTAATATAATTTTTTTTTCTCACTATAACCTTCAACTCATCTCGTTATTAGCTATAGTGATTCCTTAACTCACATAGGAATTATCCATTAAGGCCCATAATATTTAAAAATGGATGCTTATTCCCTAACTTGACACTAAGTCCATCTAGATAGATTAATCAAGTGTAGAGCCTTGATGCTTAGTTACCACACCTCTGTGGGTTAAACAAGGTCATTTCCAATTCAACGAAAACTAACATGACATGATCCTACATGATCAAGGGATAATCACTAATAACATATGAATGGTTCCACAACTCCTAATTGGGATACACCTGCTCCTAACTCATTCAATGTGTTAAGATTCATAAGTATTCTGGCTATTGTATTTACACAAGTCCTTCAACATTCATGAGTTTCCTAGCTATTGAATTCTTGTAAATCCTAGGCCTCATGACTACTTGTTTATTGTATTCACACAACTCTTTCCAAGATTGGGCTTTAAAAATTATTGACCCGGGTCCACAAGAGATTCTAACCACCCCAAGATAATCTTATCATAAATAATTCTTGCACTTTAAAATATAATTCTAAAGTAAAGCAACATACATCACATCATATCAAAAGCACTTTAAATCAAGTCATAATCCATTTAATCCAAAATGCTATAATAGATAAACAAGGATGCCTCTTAAATAAAATCCACATTTTGCTTAACTCAAATGCTTACTTAAAGCTTCAGAAGGTGCATTCCTTTAACTTAAATGCAATAACATAACTGAATCAATTATTTAACATAAATATGCATTCTATCCATTTATAGAGCTTAATACTATCTATCGAAATAGCACTTGCTCAATCACCTTAATGTACAATATCTAAGATAACATTAAAGAAACATAATATTTTAGTTTGTATGATAATCAAGTTACAAATCTCAATTTAATAAAACATTTTTTATATAGCTTTTCATATCATCTATACATTCAAAGTACTATGAACCCATCCACCAAGGATATTCAAGCCATCTAAAAATCTACAAGCTTCTTCATGAAAGGGAATCCCACCACAGTTCATGAGGAATACTTAGGAATTAGGACACCTCTAAAGAATGCAATGCAACTAATTCATGTCATTTATTTACTTTTGATGCAATCAACCATGCACAACTAAAATTAAATAACACAAGGAGAATCTCATATTTCTCCATATAATAATATCCTAACCCACAAGAGTCTCAAAAATTATTATTATAGTTTCTATTTCAAAACCAATATGCAACATATCACTTAATCAAAGAGAAAATTCCTTGCTTCTCCTTATAATGAACTCCTAACTCACCCAAGTCTTCAAGAGTCATTATTTTAGTTTTTCTTTCAAAACCATTATTCCCAAAATATAATCCCATACTTCTCTTCATAATGATCTCCTAACTCACAAGAGTCTCAAAAATCATTATTATAGTTTCTATTTCAAAACCAATCAATCCAATCTTAATCAATACTTCTAGTTAAACAATAAAATCCGTACATCCACTCTTTATATAACAAAAATAGCTTACAAGTCCTTTATAATTATTATCTAATATAAATAAACCAATTCAAGACTTAAATCCAACTTAACATTCCACCCAATTAAAGAATATCTTTCATACAAATCATAACTACATTATTTTAGAGATACACATTTTACTTTAATAAAACAAATATATTTCTAACTTAATCAAAAGAACTTTACTGCAATATTCATTATACCAAAGCATTATTAAATTAAATTTTTAAAAGAATCATTTCTATAGTCACTACCCATTATATCTAATTTATGAAGCAACATAAATAAAATCACAAAATTAAATAAACTCCCTAAGGTTCACTCAATAACCAAAACTAAAAGCTCTAAAACCCTAGCGATGCTACATGAGATAAACTATGCATAGGACGACACAAGGAAATATGTTAACATAGGCCAACATAAGGAAATATGGCAACACATGATAACGTAAGGACAAATGGCAACACATGAAGCTCGCAAGGGTGGGGTGACTCACTACACTAGGATGGTGATCTCATCTAGCTCTCAAATCAAGGCAACCCATGCAAACAAAACAACATGAATGCCCTCCTGTTGAGTGGTATTTTCACCCAATTGTGAAAACACACTCTCCGATAGGATTTGGGTTCTAAATCCTCTCTTGCAAAGAAATCAAACAAATGACTTCTCCAAGGTCTCCGCTATATTAGCATTTTACATCTATGTATTAATAATCTCAAATAAAGATATTCAATTAAAATGCTTGGAACACCTTAGTGGTTGCAAGTAACTGAAAACAAGGGGCAATGTTGGTTTATTTTATCGTGAAACTTTAATGATTGTTCGTTGAACCCGAATAAAGCAAATGTGATTTAGTCCCTATATGACCATGTTGTACCTTCAAAGTGGAAATTGACAAAATGCCATAAATGGTGGAACTATTTTTGGATTTTGAAGTTTTTTAATTTTTATTTTATTTTAATGCCTGAGAATTAAAATAAAGTTAGAACTTCTGAAAAATAAAGTGCAGAAAAAAAGAAATAAAATGCAAAAGGAAAACGAAAATGAAATTGCATTCAGTTTGATGCTATCCTGTTTCAACAAAACCGAAGATGTGAGGTTTCCATGCATGCAACCTAACCTATTGGACCTGCATGACATGCATAATCCCCATAGATTAAGTGCTTGTTCCTAGGGTACAAAATAAAGTCTAGATTTCAAATATTCGACTAATGTAACCCACAAAGGCGGTATTTAACATTATCTATAAATCCGAAATCTAAAAGAAAGTGAAAGAATAAACATTAAATCCATAGCATACACAGAAGATCTCCTTCTTTCTTGCCCACAAGATGCAAATTTTTGAATACTTCTGCATTAAAAATATGTCATGTTACAATAGCAGAATGTCTGGTTTTCCAAACCAGTCTGTGGAAGAGAAACAACTCAAACAGGCCCAGAATGGCCTTCTCAACTCTGGCTCTGCAACCCTGCTTGCAGCGGTTTTCGACCAGTCCATGTGGAAGGAAAATATCCAAGAAAAACCTAGTGTCAAGGCCTTGCCTTCATTCCTGCAATATTCTCTGAACAGTTTTCGACCCCTATACCTGTCCTCGGCTTCTGCTTTTAAACCTTCTGGCAATGCTCTCTATTTCGCCCTGACGCTTCGCTTCATCTCCCAAATCGCTTCGTTTCACCTTCCCGCCTCTTCGTTGTCTTTGACTTTCTGCTCGAATGTCGAACGTTTGATCTTCTCTGTGAAATGTAACGCTTCTGTAGCCCTTACACTTTTGTGCCACGTGTTCCGCGCTTCTCTGCATGTTACGTAATGGCCCCCTATAAATCGTGACCAAAAATAGCATGTCGCGATATCGTGACGTTTTTATGTAGGTAGTTTTGCTTTTCTTCTTTCATCCGCGAAAAATGAGACATGTCACGCGATATCGTCGCGACATTTTCTTGTCAAGCCTTGTCATCCTCATGCATCGCGAAAATGATACCTGTCGCGATATCGCGACATTTTTCTCGCCCGTCTATCGCTTTCTTTGTCTCGAAATCATGACGCTTTTCTTTTTTTGCTGTCGTGAAATCGTGACGTTTTTCTTTTTTTTTTTGCACGAAATCGTGACACTTTTTCATTCGACATCATCTCACTGTTCGTGAAATCATGACGCTTTTCATCTTCGCCCTTCATATCGTCTTCGTCAAGATCGACATGTCGGAAATCGCGACAATTTTTTTCCGTACCACTTGTGCGAATCATGAACTTTTCTTTTCTTCCATGCTTGGAGCCGCAAAAACGTGACATGTCGCGATATCGCGACATTTTCCACTTTGTCTTTCTCTCTCTTCTATGACCCGCGATTTCACAACACGTCGCGATATCGTGACATTTTCTCTTCATGATGCATTCTGCTGCTCTTAACCATGAAAACGTGACATGTCGCGAAATCGTGACAATTTTCATTTTGCTGCATTTTGTTACTTTTAGCCGCGATAACGCAACATGTCGCGATATCGTGACAACTTTTCATTTTTGGTCGCGACGGAGCAACATGTCGCGATATCGTGACAACTTTTTCATTTTCGTCGCGACGGAGCAACATGTCGCGATATCGCGACACTTTTTCATTTTCTGCCGCGATGGAGCAACATGTCGCGATATCGCGACACTTTTTCATTTTCTGCCGCGATGGAGCAACATGTCGCGATATCGCGACACTTTTCATTTTTTGCTATTTTTCTTTGATTTTGAGCATCTGGGCCACTGCAGTTTTCTTGGAAAGCATGCAAAAAAGGTGGGTCCCCAATTTTGGGGTGTGTTGTGGATCAGCCACAACAAATGGCGACTCTGCTATCAAATGCTCCTGAGCATTTTGGTGAGAACCCAACCTAGAAGTATACAAACTCAGATACAGGCATCAGCACATAAGAAATATAAACAAATGCCCATAGATCAAAAATACATGAATCATCGGAATTATTAAGTATCCGGTGTGTGCAATGTGTTTTCATTCCCTATCGCTTGAACTTGATCAACATTCCATTGTCAGTTTCACTTATGATTTGTATGCAAGGCTATGAATGATTTGTGCAAGATTTGATGTATGATGAAGATGCTAGAGATATAACAACCTGCTTTGCAAAAGGTTCAAACCTTCTAATATCATGAACAAACATATCAAAGCTGTCAAACCCTCTTAGGACCAAATATATGTATACTGAATTAATTTACTAGATCCCAAAGTTGGTTATGTGTCACTACCACCTTGAACCCATGTGCAAGTGTGAGTGAAATCAGAACTTTGGGGAATAGGATTCCCAACCTAAATGAGATGGGAATTTAACCCTATCCTTACTATTTCGATTTGGAGTTCATTACCTCATCTTGAACAAAATGATTTAACCTAGTTATGGATGAAATGGTCAAGCTAGTCTATCCATATGAGCAATCAGTGGTCTTGCTTTTAGACAAGACATGTTGCCACGCATGAGCATACTTAACTCCATAATCCATGACTTGGCTTCATTCATTCTTTTTCTTTTATTTCTTGGACCTTTGGGATGACTACCCATCCTTGCTAGGGACATGTAGTACGATCCTTCCAATCCAAGATTTATGAAATGGGAAATATTAATTTTTTATTTCTTGGACCTTTGGGATGACTACCCATCCTTGCTAGGGACATGTAGTACGATCCTTCCAATCCAATATTAAGACAAAATGGGAAATATTAGTCAATTTTATTACTTGGACCTTTGGGATGACTACCCATCCTTTGCTAGAGGACATGTAGTACGATCCTTCCAATCCAAGCTTTATGATGAAATGGGAAAAAAAATGGAAGCTTTGGGGAATCGGATTCTCAACCTAAGCGAGATGAGAATTATGTCCTATCCTTACTACTCCATGTAGGTCAACTCAGAGCTTTGGGGAGTTGGATCCTCAACCTAAGTTCGATGAGGATTTAACCCTATCCTTACTACTCTGATTTTAGGCTTTAAGCATTATGGGAGTGGTAAAAACCACTATTTTAAGGATTATGTTGCATGATAGGACAGACATGAAATATTCTTTTCGCCTCTCCTTTTCTTCCAAGTATGGTCTTGATCATTTTGCTCAAGATTCCTTTTAATGTGTATAGAATGTGCTTGGTTCAAGATAGTTCGGGCATCAGTTCCCAACCTTAGGATCCTTTTAATATATGTTATGTAGTAATCCTAAGAGGATTCAACACCTTCTCAATGATTGCACATGAAATGAAAATGTACTTGAGATGACATGTATATGCAATGAGGAATATGACATGAGATATGAATGCACTGCTTCTTTTGAAATGTGGATGGAATATATCATCTACTTTATCATAATGTGTAAAACTGACAACTTCATGCATTACAAGATTCAAACGATATTATTTAAGATGTTTGTGTTACTTGTGGAGCTTTCTACAACACAATTCCAATATTTCATACTCTCCTGATCTTAGGCATAAGTTGACATCTCAAATTTTTTCTTTTTTATATATAAAAACAAACTAAACATGTCAAATGAAATCAAACACACAACTTAAATCATGATTAAACTAACAATCCAAAAAATGAAACTTGAAAAACACAAACCAAAACCAAAACCCAAAAACAATCCCAAAAACAAAAACTTGAAAGCCCACACCAAAAAACCAAAAATTATATACACTATTGTACAAGATGATGCCAAGCTTGGACTATTACTTTCCTGGATCCCAAACATGATTAGAACATATCAAAAAACATATGACACAATACACATGCCAAATTTTGTAGGAATCCAACAATAATAAGATCAAACCAAGCAATGCAACAAATTTCAACTTGCCATGCTCACCATACCAATTTGATTTAGTTCTATTACCAACATCATAGGTGAGATTCAAATCAAATTGATTAGACAATGGTTGGTATTCAATTTTATCTTGTCTATTCTTTAAAGTGCAAGTTTCATCATTCCATTCATGATTTAGAAGTAGGCTTTCCTTTTCAAATGTGAGATGTTGCAAACAAGAGCCTATTTCTAAAAGTCTTGAATTCAAATCATTTTCCAGGATTTTAAAGCAATCAAAATCATTCAAAACTTGACAAGCATCAACAAAATTTGGCATTTCCTCATTAATGATGTTAGCATCCAAAGGGACATCATGTAACCTATCACTTGAAATCTTTGTAGCTACTACCAAAGGTAGAGATTTCACCTTGTCATCCCTACTCAACCCATCATGATTAGAATTTACCACAACTTGATGAGTGTTAGTAGCTTTTTCTTTTTCCTCATTGTCTTCTTCATCGTCCAATACCTGTTCAAAAACACCAAAGTTAGGTACCCAATCAAACATGCGTCCATATTTTTCAAAACAAGAGCCTAGTTTTTCAAGATATGTGTCGCGTGACACCTTTCCATGATCAATGGCTTGAGTTGCCTCAAAATCCATATTTTCATTAGGATCATCAATAGTATCAAACCCACACCACTTAGGTTTCGTAATTTCCTCATTTTGAGATGGCATAGACATTGTAGAAACAATAGGTGGGTCAAGATTTTCGATTTCTTGCCCCTCAAGGGGAACAAAAACAATTGATTCTCCTTCTTCATCCATGGTAGTAGAATCATTATCCTTCTCCAACCTTTGATGAGATTCCAACCCTTCTTCCAAAACATTCTTAGATTGTACAGGACTTGTAATATCCTCATATGAAAGGGCAATTGTATTATCCCGCATATCAATAGGCACACAAATTTCATCAGAAGGTTTGGAGTGAGCATACTCTTCCCAAGAATCATAATGATCATCTTTCAAAATCAAATTGTGATGCTCAACTATTTCTTCATCATCTTTTAATTCATCAACATGTTTCTCATCAAATTTATCTTCTCCTTCCTTAGATGGTTCAATTACTTCCAAAATTGGGTTATTGCTTGTATTCAAATTGATAAGGCTATCATAATCCACATGTGTAACCCATGATTCACGTTTAACATGATTTGGAAGGTGTGAATTTCCTAGGCCATTACTTTCAACAATGTCATCCAATGTGTCATCCGAATCAGATTCATCCTCATAGAATTCATCTTTTGGTGAGTCAAGGGTTTCCAATCTGTCACATGTTTCCATACTAGTTGGATCTAGTACTCCTCCCTTGCCTAAAATCATATTCTTATGAAAATCATTGAAATTGATTTTAGAAACATCTTTTGAATCAAGATGAGTATTTTGAAGTTGATTCATACTTAAGAAAGATGGTTGATCTTGCATAGTAGGTTGAGGATTTTGAAATTGATTGAAGCTTGGGAATGATTGTTGATTCTGAAATTGATTCACACTTGAACTTGGTTGAGGTGGATAAATCATTGGGTGGGTAAAGGAGGTATTAAATGATTGAAGATTATATGATCCAAAACCCACACCATAATTTTGACAACTCAATTGTTGCTCAATTGCCATTGCTTGAGTATAGGCTTGTGACAAAGATGTGATTTGAGGCATCCCTCGCAAATATGTGGAAATGGGTGGGTCAAGAGCATTGATGTATATTTGGAGAGCCATTTCTTCTTGAAGAGCATAAAATGTCATTAATTGAGTGTATAATCCAAAGAACCTTTCGAAAAATGACTTCACATTTTCACTCGATTCTTTTCTAATATAGACCAACCGATTGTACATGAGGATTGGGTCAACTCGCTCTTTGTTGAATTGATTAAGAAATGTTGCCTCTAATCGAGCCCAAGAAGTGATAGACCCTAAAGGCAGACTTGTAAACCAATCATATGCCACTTTGTCCAAGGTGTAAGGGAACATTTTACAAACAACATCATCATACCAAATTGTTAAGTGATTCACAACAAATTTGAATGCTTGAATGTGTTCTTCTGCAGTATTTGTCCCGTTAGACGAAAATCGAGGAAGACATCCCTCAAAACCAACGGGCAAATAATGTTGAACTCCCGGTATGTTCAATGGGCTACCTGTCATCCACGGTGTAAACATAGCCATTAGTGAATCTTAAAGAATATAACTTTAATACCCAAAATTTTATATTTATTTATTTATATATATATATATTTTTAAATCAAATCAAATCACATTATTCCTGTATGAACAATCAAAGCGTTAGGAAAGTGCATAGCAATTCATGTCCTACTTTTAACAATACAAGGTTGTATTGTTAAAAGAGGGCTAAAAATAATAACCAATAGGGCATGAAATATTCAAAATTTAAACCCCTATAGCATTTAAATCACACTGGAAATAAACCTACTCGGGCCCTCCTTCTAGCGCCAATCTGTTGAGTGGTATTTTCACCCGATTGTGAAAACACACTCTCCGATAGGATTTGGGTTCTAAATCCTCTCTTGCAAAGAAATCAAACAAATGACTTCTCCAAGGTCTCCGCTATATTAGCATTTTACATCTGTGTATTAGTAATCTCAAATAAAGATATTCAATTAAAATGCTTGGAACACCTTAGTGGTTGCAAGTAACTGAAAACAAGGGGCAATGTTGGTTTATTTTACTGTGAAACTTTAATGATTGTTCGTTGAACCCGAATAAAGCAAATGTGATTTAGTCCCTATATGACCATGTTGTACCTTCAAAGTGGAAATTGACAAAATGCCATAAATGGTGGAACTATTTTTGGATTTTGAAGTTTTTTAATTTTTATTTTATTTTAATGCCTGAGAATTAAAATAAAGTTAGAACTTCTGAAAAATAAAGTGCAGAAAAAAGAAATAAAATGCAAAAGGAAAATAGAAAATGAAATTGCATTCAGTTTGATGCTATCCTGTTTCAACAAAACCGAAGATGTGAGGTTTCCATGCATGCAACCTAACCTATTGGACCTGCATGACATGCATAATCCCCATAGATTAAGTGCTTGTTCCTAGGGTACAAAATAAAGTCTAGATTTCAAATATTCGACTAATGTAACCCACAAAGGTGGCATCTAACATTATCTATAAATCCGAAATCTAAAAGAAAGTGAAAGAATAAACATTAAATCCATAGCATGTACAGAAGATCTCCTTCTTTCTTGCCCACAAGATGCAAATTTTTGAATACTTCTGCATTAAAAATATGTCATGTTACAATAGCAGAATGTCTGGTTTTCCAAACCAGTCTGTGGAAGAGAAACAACTCAAACAGGCCCAGAATGGCCTTCTCAACTCTGGCTCTGCAACCCTGCTTGCAGCGGTTTTCGACCAGTCCATGTGGAAGGAAAATATCCAGGAAAAACCTAGTGTCAAGGCCTTGCCTTCATTCCTGCAATATTCTCTGAACAGTTTTCGACCCCTGTATCTGTCCTCGGCTTTTGCTTTTAAACCCTCTGGCAATGCTCTCTATTTTGCCCTGTGACGCTTCGCTTCATCTCCCAGATCGCTTCGTTTCACCTTCCTCGCCTCTTCGTTGCCTTTGACTTTCTGCTCGACATTGAGACGCTTGATCTTCTCCGTGAAATGTAACTGCTTCTGTAGCCCTTACACTTTTGTGCCACGTGTTCCACGCTTCTCGGCATGTTACGTAATGGCCCGCCTGTAAATCGTGACCAAAAATAGCATGTCGCGATATCGCGACGTTTTTACGTATGTAGCTTTGCTTTTCTTCTTTCATCGCGAAAATGAGACATGTCGCGATATCGCGACATTTTCTTGTCAACAGCCTTGTCCGCCTTCATGCATCGCGAAAATGATACATGTCGCGATATCGCGACATTTTTCTACTTCGGGCCGCGTGGATGCAACCTATCGTGAAATCGCGACGCTTTGGGTATCTCTAAATTGTCCTGAAATCGCGATTTTTTTTGGGGGGGGATGCAACTTCGTGAAATCGTGACTTTTTCTCCTTTGTTATTTGTCGCGAAATCGCGACACTTTTTCGTTCGGCATCATCTCACTGCTTTCTGTCACGAAATCGCGACGCTTTTCATCTTCGCCCTTCATCTCGTCTTCAGGTCGCAAAATGGCGACATGTCACGAAATCGCGACAATTTTTCGTTTCGTACCACTTGGTTGCTTGGAGCCACAAACGTGACATGTCGCGATATCGCGACATTTTCCACTTTGTCTTTCTCTCTCTTCTATGACCCGCGATTTCACAACACGTCGCGATATCGCGACATTTTCTCTTCATGATGCATTCTGCTGCTCTTAACCGCGAAAACGCGACATGTCGCGAAATCGCGACAATTTTCATTTTGCTGCATTTTGTTACTTTTAGCCGCGAAAACGCAACATGTCGCGATATCGCGACAACTTTTCATTTCTGGTCGCGATGGAGCAACATGTCGCGATATCGCGACACTTTTTCATTTTCGGTCGCGACGGAGCAACATGTCGCGATATCGTGACACTTTTTCATTTTTGGCCGCGACGGAGCAACATGTCGCGATATCGCGACACTTTTTCATTTTCGGCCGCGACGGAGCAACATGTCGCGATATCGCGACAACTTTTCATTTTTTGCTATTTTCCTTTGATCTTTTGCATCTGGGCCACTGCAGTTTTCTTTGAAAGCATGCAAAAAAGGTGGGTCCCCAATTTTGGGGTGTGTTGTGGATCAGCCACAACACCTCCATAGATAAAAGAGGTTCTAACACATAAGTGCATCCGTTTGGCCTTCATGGTAGGTAAGAGGGAAACCAAGACCATAAAAAACAAGCCTCTACAACAAATCAAAACAAACCAAGGCAAAAGAAGAACTCCAAAAAGAAGGAATAGACTAACCTTAAGAGCACAAAGATAACAGGTACCAGGGTTATGCATAGTGGAAATTGGGTGAATATTAGGATTTCCAAAATTGAAAATTGGCAAATATGAGAACCCTCAACATTGGCCCATTCACCTAATATTTTTGAGACCTTTTTTCTTAGGGTAAATTCACCATAATATATATTCAAACATAGGTATATTTGTACTTGTTGGAAAGCTCTTTTTGAGCCTGATCTAATTATGCTATTTTTATGAAGTTATAAGGTGATTTAATAGGTCAAACTTTTCCCTAAGTATGACCTTAATTTTTAGAACTTCAAATGCCCCAAAATTTGGTGTGAAGATGATTGATTTGATTTTCTTAGGATTTGCCTTGATTTCGATTAGGATTCACCATTTTTTTACAAGCACATTTTGAGTCCAACCCCTTATGCATAACCCTGATAGGTACTTCATGAAGGTACAACACAGGTCTAACTTCACAAGACTCACAAGTAGAGAAACATAACAATAAAAGCAAGATTATACTCATGCCAAGTAACATCTAGAGAGATAACCAATCTAAAGCAAAACATAGCATATAAAATAAATATATGAAACCATCTTGTTTGAGCTTCCCTTATGTCTTCTCTGGCTTCGATGATGTGTTGGTATTACATCCACTCCTCACAAGCCATCCAACCAATCCCTTTTCCTTCTTCCCCCATATTTCATCCCAACACACCAACTTAAGAAGCAAGAGTAATTAGGGCATGCCTTCTTGCATGGAGGCATTTAAAGGAAACATCTAAGAAGATGCTTTCTTGCAAGACTCATGTGTGCCATAGTGAGTCTTATTAAAGAGCCACTCAAAGAATAATAAATTGGCATAATAAAGGTTTAATATTATTTCAAACAAAATATAGCCTCCATCCATTATTACTAGATGTTTTACTAAATTAAACCAAGCATTAGAAACCAAACTATAATTTAATAGTTTAAGAAATATTCAAAGCCATCATTTAATTTTATTTCTCCCTTCTCAAGTATTAATATCAATAGCTAATTAATACTTCATTAATCTAAGGTATTAATGCCACCAAATACTTAATAAATCTAATCCATATATAAGCATACCAAGATCAAGTATAAATTCATTCCATCAATATTTTACACCATTGTTTTATATTTAAGTAGGTGGTCTCCTTTAAGATAGACAAATGCTATCATTGACCCATTTAAGGAGATTCATTACAAGCAATTTATCGAACCAATGATGTGAATATGGAAATAAAAAAATGATATGCATCTATATGAAGAGTAATTTGTTACCTTGAGTTGTTGATGAGCAAGTCATTAACATCATTTCACCAAGATATCTCTCAAAATAGGTGGTTTCTCCATGGTTTTCCCACTAGAAAGAGGACACCTACTCCTGCATCCATAATTATATTAGCAGTACCATATTCTATGCTCAAAAGAATGTAATTTATTTCATCAAAATGACATCATAAAATGAAACTATGCCATTAACTAATCACATCAAAACATAGTTCATTATCCATAGTAAACATCTACCAAGGAGGGGTGTTACATACTCCCCCATTGGACTAAACACAATCCTTTGTGTTTCTTGCAAGTTAGTAATAATTTTTCGTTCAAATAAATATGGAAATCATTGCCTCATTTCTTCAACATTTTTCCATGTAGCACAATTCTCAGAATACTAGTCCCACTAGACCTTACATTGATCTAGGGTTCATTTCCTCAACATCTTGGAATAAAACCCTAAAATCTTAACTGGTCTCACCTCAATGGTTGAGGGATCTACCTTCTGAAATTTAGAAACATTTCACATGTAAGTATAATCAACAATATATTTTCTAAGCGAGGATATGTGGAAAGTATTGTGGATCTTTGCCAGGTTGGGCAGTAAAGCGAGCCTATAGGCTACTAGGATAATGTTATCAATTATATCAAAGGGCCCAACATATCAAGGATCCAACTTGGTTGACTTCATGGAAATTGTCATGGGTATTACCCTTAAAAAAACTCTATCTCCCACAAAGAGATATCTTAATGATATTTTCATATCAACATAGCTCTTCTGGTGATCAACCACTTTCTTGAGCCTAAATTGAATTGCTCTAATTTGTTCCTCCATCTCTCAAATAGTGTTTGGTCAAATAATTACCCGATCCTCTGGATTGTCCCACGATAGAGGTGTTAAACACTTCTACCATATAAGGCTTCAAATGGGGTTATTCTCAATGATGCATGGTGTCCATTATTATTTGTAATTTCAATAAGATGCAAAAAGTCTTCCCACTTAGAATTTTGGTCCATTCAATACATGCATAGCATATCTTACAAAAATTTGTTTACCCTCTTAGTTTGACCATCTATTTTGGGATGATATGTAGAACTAATATTCAACTTAGTGCCTACTGCATGGTGTAGATCTTGCAAAAATTCTAATATAAATCTAGAACACCTGTCTAATATGATCACCTCAGGAAACCCATGTAGCCTAAATATTTCTCTAGCAAACTTATTTTCCACCACCGATGCATCATCCTCAATGTTCCTTGGTATGGAGTGTGCAACCTTGGTCAACTTGTCAACCATTACCAAGATTGCATCATGTCGGTACCTAGTCTTAGGTAAACCCATAATAAAATCCATAGATATTACCTACCATTTTTTCATAGGTACATCATGTGGGTACAATTTCCATGTTGGGTGTTGATGTTTTGCCTTCACCTTTTGGCACTTTAAACATCTTGTAATGAAACTAGTGATATCTTGTTTCATTTCGGCTCAATATAAGGTCTTTTTCATATTTTCCCTTATTTTTGACCCTCTCGGATGAGCAAAATAGGAATAATTATGTGCCTCTTTCATAATAAATCTCCTTAGATCACCAATTTTGGGTATAACTACCTTGTATTTAAACATAAAATTCCATATTTTATTTCGAGATCCTTATTCTCTTTAAGATTTCCCTTGGTTTTATTCTAGATTTCTATGCAATACAAGTCTTGTAGTTGCATTTTATTGACCCTATCCATCAAATCTATATGGCTCCAGTTCAATGTTACTATATTCCTTATCCTACTCAAGGCATTTGCAACCTCGTTCCCTTTGATATACTCAATACCAAAGTTATATTCAGCTAATAATTCTACCCATATTCTCTATCATACTTTCAACATAGGTTGGGTGAAGATATAACTCAAACTTTGATGGTATGTCATTAGCTCAAATGGTTTACCCAACAAATAATATGTTCAAACCTTTAGGGCATGCACCACTATTTCCAATTCTAGATCATGCATAGCATATTTTACCTCATGCTTATTGATTTTTCTAGACTCATATACCACTATAGCCTCTTCCTATGATAATACCCCATCCAAACCTTCCATGGAAGCATTGGTACACACAATATAATTCCCAAGAGGATCTGGTATATTGATAATAGGTGTTGTTGTTAATTTATTTTTTAGAGCCTTCAACATGACCTCACACTTATCCTTCCATTTGAACTCTTTCCCTTTTTCTAAATATTGGTGATTGAATAGGCAACCTTAGAGTAATCTCTCACAAAACATCTATAATAGCCAGTGAGTCCCATTAAACTCCTAACTTCTATTATATTTGTTAGAAGAGGCCAACTTAATATAACCTCAATTTTCTTTGGGTCCATAACAACTCCCTTTGCCAAGATGATGTGTCCTAAATACTATACCTATGAGGTATAAAACTTACACTTGGATAACTTTCTATAAAATTGGTTCTTCCTTAGAACTTTCAACATGTAGACACCTAAAACGCATCATGTCGAAGGTGACTACTCATATGGAACATGCTACAAGACCATATGGAAGATCTTGGATAGACTCCAAGATAGAGTAGTGGTTCTAATCACTCAATTTGGGCTCCTTGGCCTAATCAGTCTGAATCGTAGCTAAGAGCTGTAGTCTGCAGTCTAAACCACTGCTTACACCTGTGGTTCCCAGTCTAGGCCGTAGTTGTGACCTATGGTCTAAATTGAAGTTCAGTTGGCCTTCATCTAAGCCAAATTGGTTGGAACGACCATTTGATCTAGAAGAAGGTAGTTGAAGGATAGAAGATTCCAGAGGCTTCCAATCCAACTATCCCAACTACCTCTTCTTGATCTTGGCTTCTCCATGAAGCCACCCCTAGACCTTGGGTAGTCCTATAAGTATGCCTTCGAATTAGGGAAATGATATAATGCATTTTGATAGCGAAGCACTATCAAAATAGTGAGAGAGCAAGCATTGGAGATTGAAGCAGTGAAGCCCTGTCGAATTGTGGACTCACTTGAGTGCATTGAGAGGGAGTGTTGTTATCCAATTGTGAACAAATTGAGCATCATGTCAATTCATGCCATGGATGCCCTAAGGAGCTAGAACGCCAAGAAATGCTAATTCGGGCAAACATAGGCCCTATTAAGTAATTCAACCACCAAACCTATCAGAGGACACTGAGACGACCCTTGATCACTAATTTGACATGGAGGATCAAGCCCACAACCCTATATTTGGAAGGAAAAACCACTTGATTTCTCGCCATAGCTGATAGTCACGGTGTACAGTGCAGACCGCTCACCAGAGCTACGGTTTGCAACAGGTGATAGATCTCATTACTGTTTTTGTTTCAGTATGCCTAATTAGGTTAAATTAGTCATTTGATTGTGTTAATTCATGTTTAGAGACAATTTGACCTAAATATTTAGGATTTTATCAATCTTCTTTTCATTATAGTAAGTAGGAAATTAATGGCTTCTTTTCATGGTAACTTGCTTAATTTCATGCAATTGGTCAAGTAGATAGATAGTTGCACTTCCTGCTTTCATATTTCTAATAATATTTATGAATCTTACACAAGTCTAATATGTTGTATCCATATTCTTAATTTCATAGTTATTATGACACCTTTATGCATATTTTACTCAAAGGGCCTCATCATGAGAGGTTGCCTATTTGTTTAATGCTTTTGTGTTGTTTCTTGACCTTAGGAAAGCAGGTTTGAAGGAGACTCAATCATATACTTTCTTCCTCAATGTGAATAAGAGGGTCAACTCCACCCTAGAGTAGTTTGTGACTATTTAGAGAGCATTAGTATTGTGCCTACCCCGTTGGGGCTTGGGAATTGTATTAATCGTATCAATATTTGGGTGACCCTAAGAGGGGCATGATTGTAACTGAGATTCTTTATCAATATTAATAAAAGAAACATATATTTTCTCATTATGTGCAATCTTGTTTATTGTCATATGCTTTTATGTTGATTCCGATTGATGCAGTAGATAGGTGCATTTATTTTTGGATAGGTCAAAAGGTTATCATGGTGAAACTCCATAATTTATGCAATTGATCTCTGACCCTTGTGTTTTTTTTTATATCAGGTGCAAACCGTAGGTTTAAGTTGTAGTCTCATTGTTTTGTAGTTTGAACCACACATCAGACCTATGGTTCACATCAGACATAATAGATAGTAGGGAGCCAAAGATTGATCAGATGAGGACCTAAGGTAGGTCCCATTTTTAACTCTCTGTAATTTTGTATTCTATTTGTGTTTTCTAGAAAGTAGAAAAAGAAATTCTAATTAGGACACTAAAAAATAGGGAAATGAATTAGGTCTTAGGATTTCTTTCTTTTTTTGAGTTTGGCTAGGCGCTGCTAGGAACAATGGACCTTTGAGTGCAGTCCATGGACCCTAGAATACATCATGCTAAGTTTAAATCGTGCGTTGGTTTGCATGCTTGAAGCCCAAACATAGGCTATATCATCGTAATTTGCATTGTCAAAAATCATAGAGGATATAGCATGCATTCTCTGAAAATGAAACATTTCTTTTTGCATATCATGTAGGAAACAATCATTTATGCTGTATTATTTATTTTCCTTTATATGCAAATATTAAAATGAACCACACACACCATGTTTCAATTAAATGCTAGTGATTTGGGAGTGACATCCAACCACTAGTAGGGTCCAACGATGGTGGCAGTCATTTCCATCTGTTGGCCCAACTCCCATGTACCTATTATTCTAGACCAAGGTCAGGACCAAGAACCTTTTGTACCCTAGAAAATTTGCATGTATTATCTTTGGAGGGTATAATGCTAAATGGGGAAAAATGGGTGAGGGACTAGTAGGACCAGTGCTCCTTTTTTGGGTGTGGAGTTTCATTGCCACACATGGGGGATTTATGCAGCCTGGATTCACACCGAGGTTGTCGAGCTACAAGCATACCGATGAAAGCCAATTTAAACTGATATTATTGATGAGGCCTAGAAATGCCTCAATCATAACATGTTTTGAACACTGAAATTGCCTATAAACTCTTATGTTTAATCTAATATGCTAGTTAAGTTAATTCAATATGTTGTGTATTAACTATTTGCATGATGAATGTATCTGAAATACTATATTCTGATTTTTATAGCTTTTTGTATAAGTTTTATGTTGTTTTGTTATGACTTGCTAAAATGAGATATGCTTAGATTAATAGCAAGCATTTCACTAATCATGTTTTGATATGTCTCAAGCATTCATTTTACCTAAATCTGGCAACAGTTCAAGAAAACTGTTATCGTGCAAAGAAAATTGGGTTTTCCCATGTAAATTCCAGCCAGCTGCCAATGAATGGCAAGGCATGGAATTCACATGTGGAAAGAGATGAAGACCATTGGAATCTGATCCTGAGAAGTAACCCACATGAGAAATGCAGAAGAAATCATTTAAGGAGCCCACATTTGTTCATTTCGAAGTCTCTTCGGAATGAACAGATATCTTCGAAATGAGAAAACATAGTGTCTTCGGAATGAGCGGATCTTCGAAATGAGAACTGTAGTATCTTCAAAATGAGCGGATCTTGGAATGAGTGGATCTTCGAAATGAGAACTGTAGTATCTTCGAAATGAGCGGATCTTCGAAATGAGAATTGCAGTATCTTCGAAATGAGCCACTTATCTTCGGAATGAAAATAGAATGTGCTTTTTGACTTATTGACCGAATTTTGACGCTGGAAAAAGGGAAATAAAGATTGAAAAGGGTAAGGGAAAATATCTCAGATCTGACTTTGCCATCCTTGCCGACCAAAGCCACCATTTATGGAAAGATCAAGTGTGATCTTCTTCTAGGATAAAACCAGGAATTGTTGCAGCATAATAGGATTAGATCTTTTGAGATATTCTCAGCTTGTTAGTAAATCTTAGGACATCTATAAATATGGCTCCCATTCAGGTTGAGCTAGTAGAGAGTAAGGGGAGTAGAAGATAGAGAAATCAGAGAATAGAGAAAATAGGTGATAATCAGAAAGTGACTGTTACAGTCCTGTAACAGGTTTTCAGCAGAATTATTGTAATCATGTTCTTGAATCAATAAAGTATATTGTTTCTATTTCATATTGCTTGTAAATGAGTGTGAGTAAGATCTAGAGAGAGAGAGACTCATACCTTCTTCTGGACAAAGAGGCTGGCCACTTCCAGACCTAGGAGGAGGACTAACAACAGGTTTTTATTCTGATTTTGCTGCAGCAGAATGAGTTGTAGAACTTGTCATTTCATTCCTTTGTAAACAACTAATGATATTTGCAATCTTAGCTTATTTTATGTTTTGTGATTAATGGTTTGGTTGTAATCCCCACTTTCAGCAAAGCTTTCAATTTATTGCAGACTGTCATTTCCAGAATTTACTATTTTCTGTAATTTCTTGCATTTTATGTTTTGTTGTCAACCCTTGCATAGAAGATTGACAACCTTCTATTACAGAGCCTTGACAGTGTTTCATTTCCATGTTAGAAGTAGGTTTTCATTGCTGCAAAAGTAAATAGATTTCCTTTCTGCAATTATAATCAGACTTTTAATTCTACAACTGTTATTTCTGCAACATAATTAGGTCTCATTCTGCAATTGTAATTAGGACTTCATTTCTGTAGTTAATGATTAGTTTCCAATTCTGCAACTTAGATTAAGGTTTAATTCATGCAATTTAGAGATAGGAATGTCCTAAATCCCCCACACAATCGGTTTCACCAATAAGACTTGTTGCTCTAGATTGACCTAAGTTATAACCCTGTTCACCCCTTCTTCCGTAGATAGCCTTGTACACAGCCCTGGATTGACAAATTCATTGAGAATTAATGATGTGTATAATGACAACGCATCATTTTGGCATCGTTGTCGAGGAATTGTGTTGCTAGAAGGTAACAACAGTCCAATAGCTGTTAATTAGACTAAACTATGAAGATTCAGGATAAAATCTGAATAGAACAACTGGTTAAAATAACAACTATTGACCTATAATTTATGTCATTTAAGAGTAAACATGAATGAGTAAGTCTAGGGATGAAAAAGGTAGAATTACCCAAAAGGATCCCTGGCTTGTTCCATTAAGGAGATCTTCACGCCTAAGGGGTGAATCACCTGTGTTTGAATTACCAAAAATATTGAAAGAAAAATCACCAGTCTCACCATCATTAGAACATTCTGAGAAAGGAAAATCACCAGTTTCACCATCATTAGAACATCCTAAGAAAGAAGAATCATCAGACTCATCATCAACAGAGGATCTTGGACCTCTTGAGAGTGAAATTTGGATAGGGTTAACTGTTCCCAAAGAACAGGAAACTATGGCAGAAGGAGGCAATCTAGATAGAGATGGCCAACATGGCTATGTCCATAATGAAGGAGATGATCAGGATATGCCCCAACCTTCCAGAACATTTGAATATCCTATCCGTTTGAACCCAGCACAAAACTCTCCCATGAAAACCATTTCACCTTCAGTACTTCCAACCTTTCGAGGTGTTGTATCTGAAGATCTTGATCAGTTTTTGTTTGAATTCAAAGTAGTATGTCAAACCTATGACTATGTAAATGACAATAAAAAACTTAAGGTCTTTCCCTCAACACTCAAGGACTCAGCATTACGTTGGTTCATGAGTTTAGAGCCAAATTCCATCCGAACTTGGGATCAAATGGAAACTGTGTTTTTAGACAAATATCAGGAGTATTGTCGTGTAAGGAATAGGAAAGATGAGTTATTCAGGATTAAACAAGAAGATGATGAAACATTAGAAGACTATCTTGATAGGTTCTCCTTTGTTCAAAGGAGATGTGGACTTGTAGAACCAAAGTTATGCAAAACCATATTTTTGAGAGGATTGCAAGATGAATCCAGAGACGTATTGGATTTGATGGGAAGAGGGGATGTAAATACTCTCAGTAATGAGGAAATTATGGATCTCTGCAGGAATTACTCTCGCAATAAGCAAGGAAGAAGAAAAAAAATACAAATGGCACTGATGTGAAGGAATTAATAGAGGAACTTGCAAATTTTAAAACTGATATTCTAGTGCAATTAAACACAACTTTGGGGGAAATGTCTGCAAAAGCAAAAACCATAGAACCTTTGGCAATTTATTGCCCAAGATGTAGAAATAAACATGCTTTGCAGGAATGTCCTTTGAATAAAACATCCATCTCAGCCATTTGTAGTATCCGTTCAAAGAGGCATTCAACTGATCAATGCCACCTGCTACCACAACTCAAAACTGTGTTAGAAAGTCAGATCGAGGAACTCAACTATATTGGACCAAAACAAGGGGGAAATTTCTCTCAATACCAAAATCCCCCTCGTTTTCCTACAAATTGGGGGCATAATCCTGGGACTATGCCTTGGGGACAATCAGAACCACCCCAACGTCCTTGGAATTATCCTCAATGGACAAATTCCCAAGAATGGCCACAAACAAATTGGAGTAATTCAGCCTGGAATCAGAATCAAAACAACCCATCATGGAATCAAAACAACCCATCATGGAATCAAAACAACCCATCATGGAGTCAAAACAACCCATCATGGAATCAAAACAACCCACCCTAGAATCAGAATCAGACTAATCCACATTGGATGCAAAATCAACCATAGTGGAATCAACAATACCAGTCCTATCCAAGGCAACAAAGAAATCAAGGTCAAAATCAGCATTTGCTGCCTGCACCTAATCAAAACTTTCAAGAAAAATAGAACCAACCACAACAAACACAATAGGTGAAACAACCTCAACTTCCAGCTCAATCAGTCACTAATCCAAACAGCATGAGACAGGCATCCCCTGTCTATGTGGTTGAAGCTGAAGAAAATGTTGAAATAAATGTTATTGATTGTAGTAACATCCAACTTCGTTCAGGAAAAGTTGTACCTAAACCTATTTCAATTAAAAGCAAGGAAAATGAAGAGCAAGAACCTTTGGAACCAGTTATAGTGGAACCAACAATAGAGAAAGAAGAAGAAAAAATAGAACCACAAGCAGAACAATTACCTTCATCAAGGATAATTCCATATCCTGAAAGATTCAATACCACAACAGAAAATTTTGAATCAGACCTGGTCAAGGAACTTAAAAAGTTAACTATATCATTGCCCTTATTGCAAGCCATTAAGGATATACCAGTGATTAAAAGTACTATCCGAGATTTGTGCATTAGAAGAGCAGGAAGAAAAAAGAAAGCATTTCCCAAGACTGTTCAGGTTGAAGGAAAGATAGCTGATCTCTTATCTGGAAAACTAGTACCTCCAAAGTATAGTGACCCAGGAAGTCCAGTTATCACAGTTACTATAGGTTCAGTACCAATATCAAATGTCTTAGTAGATCTAGGAGCTGCAATAAATGTCATGACCAAGGATATAATGAAACAATTACAGCTCAAACATCTCAGCCCCACATTTACAGTTTTAGAAATGGCTGATAGGTCAGTTGCAAAACCCGAAGGTATCATTGAAGATGTTCCTATAGAAGTTTCTTCTTGGGAATTCCCTACAGATTTTTTGGTTTTACAACCAAGAAATTCAACACATGGATATCCCATCATTTTGGGAAGACCTTGGCTTGCAACTGCAGCAACCTTCATAGACTGCAGATCTGGAAAAATGACTATTTCAAATGGTATTGATCTAAAATAGATCTCTCTGTATCCTCCTGCAAGACCCTCCAACAATTTTTTAGGTCAGTTATGGTTTCCTGATTCAGATGAAGAATCAGAGGAGGTTATTTCCACACTAGCCACCTTGGTAGTAAGGGAACACACAGAAGACCTCCATGACACAGAAAACTCAGAAAATGAAACTATCCTAATGAATGTTCTGCATGAACAAGGGTTAGAAGAGGAAGCAGTAAATATCCAACAATTGTTAAGGAATGAGGAGAACCAAAACTCTGAAGGTGAACCATCTGTACTATCACAGGAAAACTCTGTTTCACTACCACATGGGTGGCACCATCACCTGATTTTTCCTTCTCACTGTTCCATACAGGATATGCTTCCATCAGAAAATAATGAAACAAAAACTTCTTATTTCCTTCCATCTCAGCAGTGTCCTCTTAACTCCCTAATCACCAGGTATGAAGAAGTGAGTTCAGTCCTTCCAAATACAAAACAAATAGAAGTCCAGCCAGGCAAATTTTTGAACATTTACAACTGGCTTACTAGGGAAGAGGAAGACAAATTGATAGTTGTCTTGCAGAAGCATGTTCATGCTTTTGCTTGGGACTATAAAGATATGTCAGGAGTTCACCCTGATATATGTACCCACAGAATTTATACTGAAGAAGTCAAGCCAGTAAGACAACCCCAGAGAAGATCGAATCCTGCCCTAAGGGATATTGTAAAGGAAGAAATTGAAAAACTTCTGGAGGTAGGATTCATTTACCCAATTTTTGATAGCCAATGGGTCTCTCCATTGGTTATAGTTCCTAAGAAAAATGGAAAAATGAGAGTATGTGTAGACTATAGAGAGCTAAATAAAGTGACATACAAAGACCATTTTCCATTACCTTTCATAGATCAGGTGTTAGATACCCTTGCTGGAAAAAGATACTTTTGTTTTCTTGATGGATTTAGTGGATATAATCAAATTCAGATTGCACCTGAAGATCAAGAGAAAACAACCTTTACCTGTCCATGGGGAACATTTGCCTATAGGGTTTTACCTTTTGGTTTGTGTAATGCCCCAACAACATTTCAGCGAGCAGTTTTAGCAATTTTTTCTGATCTGACTACCAACAGTGTTGAGATATACATGGATGATTTCACAGTATGTGGACAGACTTTTGACTTTACATTAGAAAACCTTGACAAAGTTTTAACTCGCTGTGAAACATACCAGTTATCCTTGAATCCAGAAAAATGTTTTATGATGATGAAGGAAGGAATAGTTCTTGGTCATCACATCTCTCTTCAAGGGATCCAAGTTGATCCAAAGAAGGTGGAAATTATCAAGAACCTCCTTCCTCCTAAAACTCGACCGATGTCGAAGCTTCCTAGGACACATTGGTTTTTACCGCAGGTTTATTCCCAGCTTTAGCACAATAGCCAATCCCATGTTTGCCCTATTGACTAAAGATTCTAAATTTTCTTGGACCGTAAGGTGTCGAGAATCATTTGAAGCTCGAAAGAGAAATTAGTAACTCCACCTGTGTTAAGAGGACCTAATTGGACATTACCATTTCACATACAAGTTGATGCTTCCAATACCGCAATTGGAGCAACATTAGGACAAATTGACAATGGTGAACACTATGCCATCTACTACATTAGCAAGAATTTGACAGGAGCTGAGAAAAATTATACCACAACTGAGAAAGAATTCTTGGCAGTAATTTATGCCATCAACAAATTTAGGCATTACATCACAGGTTATCAAATATTTATTCACACAGATCACACAACCATTAAATATTTGATGAATAAGCCTATGGTAAGTGCAAGAATTATTCGTTGGTTATTGTTGCTACAAGAATTTGATATCACTATAATCAACAAACCAGGAAAAGCTAATGTTGTAGCAGACTTCTTGTCCAGATTACAGAACACAGATGAAGGGGAATTAGTTGAAGACACCTTTCCTGATGAAAAATTATTTGCTATATCAGTCCAATCACCTTGGTTTGCAGATATAGCCAATTACTTGGTCACAGGGAAAGTTCCTCCACATTTCACTTCAAAATAGAAAAAACAATTGATCAAACAGAGTTCTTCTTTTGAATGGATCAAGGGTATACTTTTTAAGTGCAGTCCTGACCATGTGTTACGTAGGTGCATCCGAAAGGATGAGGTGTATGATATCCTTAGGGCTTGTCATGATGAACCCTCAGGTGGACACTACTCTGTAAAAAGCACAATTAGGAAAATCTTAGGGACAGGATATTATTGGCCATCTCTTCACAAGGATGTGAAAAAGTACATCAGGCATTGTGATGCATGCCAAAGAATGGGGAAACCCACTCATACAAATGAAATGCCACTCGCAGCCTCAATTGGTTTTAGAGCCATTTGAGAGGTGGGGGCTTGATTTTGTAGGACCTATTGATCCACCTTCTCAAGGAAAGGTGCATATTCTAGTATGCACTGATTACTTGACAAAGTGGGTAGAGGTGCATGCTTTCAAACATGCTCATGAAGAGAAGGTCATTGATTTCTTGTATACTCAGATTTTTTAGAGATTTGGAGCTCCCCGGTCTATCACCACGGACCAAGGACCCCAATTTGCATCTAAAGTCATTGAGGCATTTACAGAATTATATGAAATCAAACATAGAAAATCATCACCTTATCACCCACAAGCAAATGGCCAGGTTGAGGTAACAAACAGGGAACTAGAACGAATCTTAACAAAAATAGTAGCTTTTCATAGGAGAAATTGGCTAGATAAATTACCTGAAGCAGTATGGGCTTACAATACTACTTGGAAATCCACTATTGGATTCACACCTTATGAACTAGTCTTTGGTAAAAAGCCCCTCTTACCTATTGAATTTGAGCTACTAACACTATGCACAACATTGGAAATTGGAATTGAATTGTCACAGGCATAGACAGATAGGATTCTATAGCTGAATGCATTGGATGAACTTAGGTTGGATGCTCTGCACCAAACTGAAGTAATTCAGGAGCAGAGGAAGATGTGGCATGACAGCCACATTCAGCAGAGGAAACTTCAACAAGGAGATTGGGCTTTACTGTTTGATTCTCGCTATGAGGACTTCCCTGGAAAGCTGAGAACTAGATGGCTTGGACCTTACCGGATTGAGGAGGTATTTGACAATGGAGCAGTTCATTTATCTCCTATTGATGGGTCATAAAGAAAGTTGGTAGTGAATGGACATCGCCTCAGGGTGTACCATACACCTCTGACTAAAGAGGAATTCTTGCAGTAGCTTGACAGTTTGGATACACAACAGGTGGAAGAAATTTCCTCTTCCACTTCAAAACAATCAACATGATCATGGATTTCAAGAAAAAACAGAAAAAATACAAAAAAATCAGAAAAAGCAGAAAATAAAAAGATGAATAAATTCTGATTATGAATTCCTTCATGGGCATGATTTCATGGAAATCATGAATTCCTTCATGGGCATAGTCAGAATCAAGAAAAAAAAAGAGAGAAAAGGAGAGGTAAAATAAAAAAAAAAAAGAGAGAAAAATGAATAACTCAACAGTGAAAACCTTTTCTAAGGCACTACTGGGTTGGTATGCATGAAAACCAGTTTTCTGGCATGCATAACCTTGAAAATTTTTGAACCATCATTGTACAAATTCACCAACTGCACTTGTTTTGAAATATTGCAGAAAATCTCAGTAGAACATCAATAGAAGCAGTCATATTTCAAAAACTTGCATTAACTTGTTTTAATCAGGTATATATTTCTTACATTTCTTCATTGTAAATGATTGGTATATAGTATATAACAATTAACCATTAGCATAAAAGGTATCCATAAGAGTTGGCATACTTAAAACATGTTTTGAGAATGGGAATATTGATTTTTTGCCTAATCTTCGAAATGAAGCTGTCTTTGAAATGACGATTTGTCTTCAAAATGAAGCTTTGTCTTCAAAATGAAGCTTTGTCTTCGGAATGAAGATTTGTCTTCGGAATGAAGCTTTGTCTTCGGAATGAAGCTTTGTCTTCGAAATGAAGCTTTGTCTTCGGAATGAAGCTTTATCTTCGGAATGAAGCAGGATTTGTCTTCAGAATGCAGCAGGATTTGTCTTCGGAATGAAGATTTATCTTCAAAATGAGGATTTGTCTTCGAAAAGAAGATTTGTCTTCGAAATGAGGATTTATCTTCGGAATGAGGATTTGACATCGCAAAGAAGCATGATCTTCGAAATGAAGACTTGTCTTCGGAATGAAGTCATAATCTTCGGAATGAAGTCATAATCTTCGGAATGAAGTTTTGTTTTTTGCAATAAATCATAATCTTCGAAAAGAGCATTCAATATAATATCTCCACGTGGCATCCAAGGAAGAAAAGAAATACGATCAAGTAAAAATTCTTTTGGCTGCATATGAGAAAGGAACATGTGTCAGTTAGGGTATGGTTTGTTCTTGCACCCATTTAGAAAATACTAGAATCACGGAGGACGTGACCAATAGTATGCCACCAATTTTTGATGCTAATAAACATGCACGTGAGAGTCTGCAGGAAAAATAGAAAAACTAAAAATGAGTAAGGTGGATCTGATGGCAAGGACATCTATGCAACCATTGATGGACATGTGTTCGAAGCAAAAAAATAGAAACGTGTGCCACTCTTCTTTTCGAAGACATATTTGCTAACGCAAAATGACTACGAGGTACAGTGCTCAGATTACGGTTCATTTCGAAGAACAAAAATAGGGAAATTGAAAACTGGAACCAAACCCTGCAAAGTTGCAAACACCAAAAACCAGAGATCCAACAGAGGAATAGCGATAGAAGAGAGCAGTTTGTGACGTACCAAGACAGGAAAATGGGGCGAAAAATGAGAATGGAACCAGCGGATACCACCCACCTCCGAGAAAATCTAGAAGTGCTACATATTTTTTAAGTTTAATGGGTCCTCTGAATATTTGGCCTGCATGTTCGCCCACACATTCAGAAACAACCGGGCACACGTTAACGACATGACTATTGAGGTAACCCTTGAAGTTTTGAGTCAAATTATTGAGCTGCCATTAGAAGGTCTTCCAATTTCTAGGTCTGGCAAAAATACATTGGTAAATACAGTTAATCAATTTCTGGAAGAAAATGATAGGGCATCGGAGTATTTAACACATAATAACACATGCAAGGGGGTAAAAAGGGCCAGCCTGCAGGAACCTTGGGATGAAGTGGCCACATGGGTAATCAAATTTCTAACCTGTGAAGGGCAGTATGTACTGTTGTCAGGGCATCATATAAAAATTTTAAATCATCTCAGACATGGTAGGCAACAACCAGATGTTAGGGTAAATCTTCCCCTATACCTGCACCAGGAATTAAAAAACATGGCAAAAAGATATCAAGAAGGAAAAGGGAGTCTTCGCCACCATGGTCTCATCAAACTAGTTTGCCAACACCATTTTAGAGGAAACCCTAGGAGCTTTGAGAGGTTTTACTCTACCTTAAATGATGTAATTTTTGGAGATGAGGATGAAGAGGAAGAAACAGATACTGCTGATGTTGTTGCAGAAGAAGAAACAGAAACTGCTGTAGAAGCTGTTGTAGAAAAAGAAACACACCCAACAACAACAGTAGAACACCTTGCTCCAGAACCTTCAACTTCACAAGCCAAAAGGCAAAAGAAAAGAGGATCTGGAACTGGAGCAGAATAGAAAAATAGAAGAAGGTCCATTTTTTTGAAGTTGCAACTGATTTGTCAGAACAAAGAAATGAAGCACCTAGCCCAACAGGGGAAGAAACAACAAGGGAAACAGAAGCATCTGAAATTGACCCCACAACCCCTGCTATCACCCAAAAATAAAGCAAAAAGAAGAAGTTTGCATTTGGAACTAGGAGGTCTACAAGACTCCACTTGAGGGAAGTGGCGGACCAGGTCATAGAACAAGAAGATGGACAAAGCAGTCCAGATGTCACAGAGATACAACCAGCCCTTGAAAACTTCCCAGAATTCCCTGAACAGATAATTGAGGAAGAGGCTGGGCAGGATAATTTGGAGGTGGCTACAGTTCAACAAGCCACAAAAATGGTAGATGCAATTATAGACAGTTTCATAGAGCCTCCTAAATAGGAGCAAATAGATGTTGCAGAGGAAGAGCCAGCTGTTGAGCAGCCTACTATAGCTGACTTGTCTGCATCTAATTCTGAAGCAGAAACAGAGGAGGAAGACATCACAGAGTAGTTGAGAGCAGCAAGGAGTGTTGTCAAGACACAAACCAGATGGATTGTAGAGAGAGAAAACATCATTGAGATGCAGGAAAGAAAAATTGTAGAGTTACAACAGGAAGTGGCAGAGTTGAGAGAAAGGTTGTCACAGTCTAAAAAATAGCCAATCGTATCCATTGATGAGGATGATTTGGCTCAATTGCTTGTAGATTTATCTAGGGTAGATGACTCTGTTGAGACAGACATAGGTGCTCAGTCTTCAGAAGCACCCTTTCATTCTAAATATGTTTCAGACTTGGCAAAAAGCATAGCAAAAAACATTGGAGATGAGTCACCAACACAAGAACAGTCCAAGCAGCAACATGAAATAGATCAAGTAAGTACTTCTATTGATGTCCCTGTATTTCAAATTGTTACACCATCAGTAGAAGTAGCAGATAAGGGGGTGCAAGTGGAATTAATTTCTGATGACAACCCAATAGAAATAGCAGATAAGGGGGTACAGGTAGAATTATTGACAGATGAACAACTAGTGGAAGTGGCAGAAAAAGGGGTTCAAGTAGATCTGCTACCTAGAATTCCACCTGTAGTCAAGCCACCTAATACTGTGTCCTTAGAACAATACAATGCAGACATAGCCAGTTGGATGATTAGATATGAGAAGCTTGCCTCTAAGACTAAAAAATTCAAATTAGAAGGAAAACAACTAGAGGCCAAGGAAACAGAAATTTAGGCATTGAAAGAAAAGGTGTCTGATTTATGTCAAATTGCTGAATTTTTAGTCTAATTCAGACGGCCAGCCAGATTTTACAGTCTTATTATGAAGGAGAAATACCTCAGATGGCAGGTCATGAGGATTAGTTCAGGTCTTCCATATAAATTGGACACCACTACAGATTTCTTGGAAGCATATTTTGACAGCCCTATTGAGCAGAAAAATCTCCTATGTGAACTATTTTTACACAGTTTCTTTATTCCAGAAGAAGTAGAATTTCATCCACAGATCTACATTGGAGATGTTCAATTGAGGGCATTCATGTCCACCTTGTAGAATCAGTTTTATTGGGACCAAGAAAAAAGGCAGAATAAGGAGATTGAAACAAGAGCTGAATTGTTAGTCAAAGCAATTCAGCCAAATCACCCCATTATCACAAGACAACACTTCACCATGATGAATAGGGATGATGTGAAGAGAATGTACTTGACAAACTTGAGGGACTATGTGAACAGATTCCACAATTTCTGTAATGACAATTTTGTGCCAGCATTATCAGTCTGTAGAAACAGATGGGCTAAAATTTCCATGTCTTTATAGAAAAGAGAACCCATTTCCCCCATCAACTTAGAATGGTCCAGAAGAAGAGCAGAAGGAGTAATACAGTTGATTGAAATCATGCAACATAATTGGATAGGTCTCAAATTTAGGCCTCCAACCATCATCACTCCAGTTCCATTCTACTTTGAAGAAGATGCCCAACCTGATGAACAATTTGAAGAATGGCTCAGGGACCTTCAAAAGAATAGGGGATTTTATATAGGCAAGAAGTTGTTCTACAGGTCATGGAATTTGACCATGGACATATGTGATTCCATAGCCCAACGGAATGCATGAGGACATGCATCAATATAAGTTGGGGGGAAAATGATGAGGCTTGGAAATGCCTCAATCATAACATGTTTTGAACACTGAAATTGCCTATAAACTCTTATGTTTAATCTAATATGCTAGTTAAGTTAATTCAATATGTTGTGTATTAACTATTTGCATGATGAATGTATCTAAAATACTATATTCTGATTTTTATAGCTTTTTGCATAAGTTTTATGTTGTTTTGTTATGACTTGCTAAATGAGATATGCTTAGATTGATAGCAACATTTCACTAATCATGTTTTGATATGTCTCAAGCATTCATTTTACCTAAATCTGGCAATAGTTCAAGAAAATTATTACTGTGCAACAAAATTGGGTTTTCCCATGTAAATTCCAGCCAGCTGCCAATGAATGGCAAGGCATGGAATTCACATGTGGAAAGAGATGAAGACCATTGAAATCTGATCTTGAGAAGTAACCCACATGAGAAATGCAAAATAAATCATTTAAGGAGCCCACATTTGTTCATTCCGAAGTCTCTTTGGAATGAACATATATCTTCGAAATGAGAAAACATAGTGTCTTCGAAATGAGCGGATCTTCGGAATGAGAACTGCAGTATCTTCGGAATGAGCGGATCTTCGAAATGAGAACTGTAGTATCTTTGAAATGAGTAGATCTTAGAAATGAGAACTGTAGTATCTTCGAAATGAGCAAATCTTAGAAATGAGAATTGCAGTATCTTTGGAATGAGCCACTTATCTTTGGAATGAAAATAGAATGTGCTTTTTGACTTATTGATCGAATTCTGACACTGGAAAAATGGAAATAAAGATTGAAAAGGGTAAGGGAAAATATCTCAGATCTGACTTTGTTGTCCTTGCCGACCAAAGCCACCATTTATGGAAAGATCAAGTGTGATCTTCTTCTAGGATAAAACCAGGAATTGTTGCAGCATAATAGGATTAGATATTTTGAGATATTCTCAGCTTGTTAGTAAATATTAGGACATCTATAAATATGGCTCCCATTCAGGTTGATCTAGTAGAGAGTAAGGGGAGTAGAAGATAGAGAAATTAGAGAATAGAGAAAATAGGTGATAATTAGAAAGTGACTGTTATAGTCCTGTAACAGGTTTTCAATAGAATTATTGTAATCATGTTCTTGAATCAATAAAGTATATTGTTTCTATTTCATATTGCTTGTAAATGAGTGTGAGTAAGATCTCGAGAGAGAGAGACTCATACCTTCTTCTCGACAAAGAGGCTGGCCACTTCTAGACCTGGGAGGAGGACTAACAGTAAGTTTTTATTCTAATTTTGCTGCAACAGAATGAGTTGTAGAACTTGTCATTTCATTCTTTTGTAAACAACTAATGATTGTTAGCATATGGCATATATTGTATTTCATTATTTGCAAAACTATCGCTCGTAGGCGATCTCTGATTTCGTTGATTAACCAACTAGTTGGTTAATCAACTGCTTTGTAATTCTTTATATTGAAATCAATGAGAATGAATCAACTGCTTCATCGAATTCTTCATGGCATCAGAGCTACGGATGACAGGACAGCCAATGGGACCTGCGGAGACCTGAGCAGGCGGACGAATGACCAGACAATAGGCGAACGAAGGATGACAAGCAGTAGGTGGACGAAGGACGACAGACAGCAAACTGACCAGACAGTAGGTGGACGAAGGATGACCCAAATAGCAGTAGACTGACCAAACAACAGGTGAATGAAGGAGACGACCAACAGTAGACTGACCAGACAGTAGCAGACTAACCAGACACGTAGACCAAGGCACATAGGTGCATGAGGCAGACGGAGGACACAGACGGTGGTTACGAAGGCCAAAAAGGGTGGGGTTGGTTGCCTGAAGGCAACCGAAAGCTTAACTGCTTTCCCCCAAATTTAAAACCTCCCACAGTGGCCGCACAGGCCATGTGGGATTATTATTTTTTTCCCTTCCCAGGCCGCAACGCTCTTCATCATTCCCTATTGTCTGTTTTGTTTCGTCGGGCCGTCTGGCTCCCGTGGCAAGTGCGAACGTTGTTTGGTGGCAGATCATGGGTTCAAATCTCTTCGAGGGTTATGTGACGGCAGTTTTTTTTGTTTGACGCCCGCACCAGTTCTTTGATGCCCGCACGACACCGTTGATGCCCGCACGGCACCATTGACACCCCGTACGGCACCGTTGACGCCCGCACGGCGCCATTGACACCTGCAACGCGTTTTTTGATGCAGAATGCCGCCAGTTGATGGCTGCACTATTCATTTGACGCCTGCAAGGCCACATTGACGCCCCACAACAGCAAAATTGACGCCTTGAAGGCTCAATTTTTTTTTCAGGTATTCATTTCCCATTTTCTGTCTAATTTTGCAAGTTGACGGGGGGCAGATTTCACATGATTCATTTGCAAAATTGTCAGATAAAGGGGGGAAATCAAGCCATTTGGCAGAATAATTGCTAGATTGGTAATAGGAGCTATAAATTTGTGGGCATTTATGATTGTTTTTTTTGCATTTAAATATTTTGTTTTCTTGCATTCACAATCATAAATTAAAAACAAAATATAAGACCCCAAATTTATACCCTATTTGTGCAATTTATTGCACAACAGCGTTCGGTATTTGAGATACCTCTGGTCCACACTTACGAGGTAATGCTGTCGTGCTTTGGACTACTGTATTCGCCGCCTAATATAGCTGCAACAACGACGTCTGAGCTTGTTCTCTATAAATCGTCGGGGAGAAATAAGGCAAACCAGTTTTTTATTTCTCATTTCATACCCACATCGTGATTGTTGTTAGGCGTAAATCCTGACGAAAGCTCTTTTTTCCAAAGTGTTTAGGGGAAGTTACGCCCCACGCATGCGGAATAAAACTTTCTATGGTAGGTGTCATTAACAACACGATGCCCTTTCAGTATCGCCTATGTTCAATATATTGTGCTTCTCATATGTACTTATAGTCTCCCTCTCGTAAGGGCGAGTACATATTGAGTAGTATACTGTTCCTATATACCTATAGTTTCCCTCACGTAAGGGCGGGTGTATATTGAATGGTTACAATATAATGATCTTGCAGGTATAAAGAAAGGGAGACCAATTGGTGATATAAGGAACCTTCATAATGGCCACAATTCATAAGTATCTCTCGGATTCCCAATTGTTGAAAGGTCCTAACTTTGTTCCATGGAAGACAAAGATGAAAGCCATACTTGAGTTGGAAGATTTATGGGATGTAGTGACTGGCACTGAAAAACGTCCTCCAACAACGAGGAACAGATCAAGATGATTGGGATAAGAAAGACCGAGAAGAGTCTTGTATTTATCTTACTTGCTACGACAGATGAGGTGCAGCCTCATATTTGTGATGCAAAAACTAGTAAGATAGCCCGGGATGCTTTGCTCACAGTATATGAAGGGAAGAATCAATCCACTATTCTTCATCTTCAAACTCAACTACATAATCTCAGTATGAGTTCTGGAGAAACAGTTGACATATTCCTATAGTGGCAGATTTGAAAGCAAAATTGAATGCTATGGGAAAACCTGTGGATGATGATGTCTTGAATTCTGTTATCTTGAGAGCATTACCAAGTTCCTACAAGATGTTGATCACCTCTCTCAATGTTTCTGGTAGACAAGTCTCATTTGTGGAACTGGTAAACTTGCTTCGAGTTGAGGAGGCAACTCAGGTCCAGAAAGATGACATGCCAGATAATGCTCTTTCCACACAACAAAGTGGTAAACAGCAAGGCCAGTTTCAAAAAGGAGGTGCTTCTTCCAAAGGAAAAGGGAAGCAATCTCAGCAAAAAGATACAAAATATTGCAAAATTTGTGACATGAATAACCATGACACCAACAGATGTTGGTTCAAAAACAAGCAACCAAATGAAAGAGGTTCCCAAAAGAAGGGCAAGCACAAGAAAAAATACCATAAGCATAAGCAATCTAAAGGCCATGTTGCTTATGCTGAATCCAACTCAGACTCACATTCTCCTGAGTCCGATTCAGACTCTGACTCTGAACGAGCACACAAGGTGCTCATGACTCATACTTCGTCTTCCCAGATAGATGCAGTATGGTATATTGATTCAGGAGCTAGCAAACACATGACTGGGGATAAATCCTGGTTTGATACGTTTGTGGAAAAAGAGGGTAAGCCAATCACAATTGCTGACAATCAGGTATATCAAGTAAAAGGAGAAGGGGATATTTCTGTGTCTCTTCCTGATGGTAATTGTCAAATTGAAAAGGTTCTCTATGTTCCAGGCTTAGCCAATAATCTGCTTTCAGTCACACAAATGTTGGATAGAAACATGGAAGTCGTGTTTCGAGTTGTCAATGGCCAAAAGAGATGTTTTATCACACATAGTGGTAAACATGTAGCAACTGGATCTTACAAACATGGCTTGTTTATTCTCGATGCTATATCCACTTCCCATGTTGCTTTGGCTGCAACTACAAAAGAGGCCACCTCTCTCTGGCATCGACGTTATGGGCATCTCAGTTCTGGATATTTGCTTGAATTACACAAATATGGGATGGTGACAGGTCTTCCGCCCCTCTCATCTATCTTGCCGGTTTGCTCGGATTGCTTAGCAGGGAAGCAACATCGAGTGCCTTTTGAAGCAAGCTCCTCTCGAGCTGCAAAACCTTTAGAGCTGGTACATATCGATCTGTGTGGACCTATGCCAACCAGCTATGGTGGAAAAAAGTATTTTCAACTATTCGTTGATGATTACTCACGGAGGATGTGGGTTTTCTTTCTTCAGTTGAAATCAGAAGCGTTTCTCTACTTTCAACAGTTCAAGAAACTTGTTGAGAAGGAGTCGGGATGTTTGATCAAGACCCTCCGCTCAGATCGAGGGGGGGAATACACCTCTGAAGAGTTTTCGGAGTTTCTTAAAAAACATGGGATCAAAAGACAACTAACTACAGCCTATACACATCAGTGAGAATGGAGTTGCAGAAAGAAGAAATCGTTCCATTATGGAAATGGCTCGATGTATGCTAAAAGGAGCACATCTTGAGGATCAATATTGGGCGAAGTAATAAACACAGACATCATACCTCCTAAATAGAGCACCCACTAGAGCTCTACAAGGGAAGACTCCACAAGGAGCATGGAGTGGTAAGAAACCTTCCATTGCTCATCTGAAGGTGTTTGGATGTAAAGCATTCATGCACATTCCAAAACAAAAAAGGAGGAAGCTGGATGAGAAAACCTTGCAGTGTATCTTTCTTGGCTATGATGAGTACTCAAAAGGTTATCGATTGATTGATCCTAAGACCAAGAAGACACATGTAAGTAGAGATGTTATATTTGATGAAGCTCTCACATCAAAAGACACATCCACAACTGTATACCTAGATGAAGAAGAGCCTAAGAAGGAGGTTCAACTTCCACAACAAAAACAGAAAGTTCCAAAATGGTATACTAGCACTTTGAGAGATGCTAAGTTGAAATCCCTTCCAGATCTATCTCTTGATAGGCCATGTACTCGCAGTATGACTCAACAGATGAAAGCAGAAGAATCTACTTCAGAGGTTGACGAACTTTGTCAACACTTTGATGATTTGTCAATGGGTACAAAAAATGATAGAGAGGAAGATAAGGATGGAGAAAAAATTTATATGTCTACATTGAATACAAACGAACCCACAACGGTTCAATCTGCACTTGATGAACCACAGTGGAAAGAGGCCATGGATGTAGAACATCAATCTCTCCTTAAAAATAATACTTGGAAGTTAGTCGATCTGCCAAAAGGGAAGAAACCCATAGGTCTGCAAATGGGTGTTCAAAGTGAAGTATAAGGGAGATGGGTCTATTGATAAGCATAAAGCCCGGCTTGTTGCAAAGGGATATGCTCGAAAAGAAGGCATAGATTATGAAGATACTTTTGCCCCTACTTGCAAAAATGACTACCATTCGTGTACTTTGTGCCATGGGAGCTCAGTTTGGGTGGAAATTACATCAGATGGATGTTAAAAGTGCCTTCTTGAATGGTGACTTACAAGAAGAAGTATATATGACTCAACCAGAAGGATTTGTGGAAAAGGGGAAAGAACAAAAAGTATGCAAATTGATTAAATCCTTGTATGGGCTAAAACAAGCTCCTCGAGCTTGGTATATCAAGATAGACAGTCACCTTGTGCAGCATGGATTCGAAAGAAGTCCTTCAGATGCAAATCTCTATATCAAGAGAAATGGTTCTGATATAGTGATCCTTGTACTTTACGTAGACGATCTGATCATCACAGGAAGCTCAGAAAGTATGATTGGCTTAGTGAAAAATGACTTGAAGCAATCATTTGAAATGACAGATCTAGGACTTCTACACTATTGTCTTGGTTTAGAATTTACTCAAGAACAGTTTCATATTCGAGTAACACAAAAGAAATATGCCAAGACTTTAGTAGAAAAATATCGGATGACTAATTGTAAGTCCAAAGCAACTCCAATGGAGCAAGGACTTAAGTTATCTCGATATGATGAGTCACCTCAGGTAGATGGAACTCGCTATCGCCAATTGATTGGGAGTCTCCTATATCTGACAAATACCAAGCCAGGATCTCAGTTTTGTTGTGGGATATCTTTCAAGATTCATGCAAGAGCCTAAGATGAGTCACTGGAAAGCAGCAAAAAGAGTTCTTCATTATGTTCGTGGTAGTACAAATTATGGTCTGGAATATAGAAAGAATAATAATTTTTTCTTACTTGGATACACAGACTCAGATTATGTTGGATCTCTTGATGATCGTAAATCCACTTCTGGATATGTTTTTCATCTCGGGTCTGGACCAATCTCATGGCACAGTAAGAAACAACATGTGGTTGCTCTATCTTCAACAGAAGCAGAATATCGTGCAGCCAGTGAAGCAGTCTGCGAGATAATGTGGTTAAGTCGCATTCTTACAAACATGGGCCTTCCAAAGAATCTTCCACTTCATTTGTTTTGCGACAATCAAGGTGTTTTGAATCTTGTCAAAAATCCAATTTTTCATGAACGTACCAAACATGTTGATACCAGATGTCATTTTATTCGAGATGAAGTTCCAAAGCACCATATACAACTTCAATACATTTCTACTGATGCGCAAGTTGCAGATATCTTTACCAAAGCACTTGGACGTATCAAATATGAAAAATTTCGAGATACGATTGGAATTTGCCAATAATGTAATAAGGGGGGATGTTAGCATATGGCATATATTGTATTTCATTATTTGCAAAAATATCGCTCGTAGGCGATCTCTGATTTCGTTGATTAACCAACTAGTTGGTTAATCAACTGCTTTGTAAATTCTTTATATTGAAATCAATGAGAATGAATCAAGTGCTTCGTCGAATTCTTCAATGATATTTGCAATCTTAGTTTATTTTATATTTTATGATTAATGGTTTGGTTGTAATCCCCACTTTCAGCAAAGCTTTCAATTTATTACAGATTGTCATTTCCAAAATTTACTGTTTTCTGTAATTTCCTGTATTTTATGTTTTGTTGTCAACCCCTGCAAAAGATTGACAACCTTCTGTTACAGAGCCTTGACAGTGTTTCATTTCCATGTTAGAAGTAGGTTTTAATTACTACAAAAGTAAATAGATTTCCTTTTTGCAATTATAATTAGAATTTTAATTCTGCAACTATTATTTCTGCAACATAATTAGGTCTCATTCTGCAATTGTAATTAGGACTTCATTTTTGTAGCTAATGATTAGTTTCCAATTCTGCAACTTATATTAAGGTTTAATTCATGCAATTTAGAGACAGTAATGTCCTAAACCCCCCCACACAATTGGTTTCACCAATAAAACCTGTTGCTCTAGATTGACCTAAGTTATAACCCTGTTCACCCCTTCTTCCGTAGATAGCCTTGTACACAGCCTACTGGATTGACAAATTCATTGAGAATTAATGATGTGTATAACGACAACACATCAATTATCATCCAACAAATTTTTCAAAACATGACAAGGATTTCTAACACTGATACAACAAATCATTGAAACAACATCAAACAGTTTAGGGCTCATTTTAAAATTGTAAAAAATATAATCACCATTGTATACCTTGTTTGCATAATAAGATAAATATAGATGCTAGGTGCACCATGGTGGAGACACGGGGTGGTCGGAAAAGGTATAATCCTAATTCTAATGACCAAGCCCCAACAGATTCAAAATAACACATGTCGAACCCTTGTCCACATGCACCTCCTAAATGTCATTCGACGAGAATTAGAGGAGACAATTTGACACGAGGGGAACCTATTGAGCATACCCTCAATAGAGGAGTTTCTATGCATTCTTCTATATACATAATAGAGCATTGAGCCTCTCAGCATGAGGGTGTTCCACTTGAAAGCCATTACTAGGATTGCATTACATATGTGTCCATGGTATCGGCAAAAGAGTATGTTATACAGGGGTCCAAGTTGGTACCCCTACGTCATAGGTATGTAGGAGGATCCATGGCTCCACCTTTAGAGTATAGATAGGATCGAGACCCACCCATTCAGGGGTATGCAGATAGAGCCACCACTGAGCATAGGCCTATGCAGACTAGTGAACCTTAAAATATCACTATTGATATGGCTAAAGTGGGATCGAATGGCACACCACCACACGAGCGATGGAGATCTAGATAGTTGGATGGCTTAGGTAGCATACTTGAGCAGCTAGGTTATAAGCCTTTGGCTCCACCCACTCGTACCCCAAGTGAGCATAGTGGGGGTTCTATTAGGACTACTAGAGAGCATGGAGAGGCTTCCAAGTGCCCTTATGTGACACATCCATCATCCATGCATGGTGGCACAGAGCACAAGGCTTAGCAAGATGCTAATGTCATCTTCATGGACAAAGGTAGAAGCATCGTAAATTAGTCATATGGATACAGAACCCATAATGTCGCTCACATAGAGAATGCATACCAAAGGCCTATTACGACTGATCAACTTGATAGATCACATAGAATGGTATCCGAGCAATGATGATAGCTCCTCCAATATTAATTGGATGATACTTGCCTTGAGAGGCAGCGCATCAAAGATGAGAGTCTTCAAGTACAAATACTCATTAGACAGAGACTATATGAGCAGTGCATGCATGAGGAATGCATCCTTACACAAAAGGAACACTTAGAGCAGGAGGATAGGATAGCCAAGGCCGATATATACACTCACGTTGAGCAAGGAGAACACATGCATAGAAATGTTTTTTCACAAGCCAATGTGTAGTAAGATCATGGAGACGCTCACACTCATGTTAGTGCTCAATAGGGAGAATGACCACCATCATTCAAAGAGCAAGGGAAACAACAATATGAGGAAGAAGAAGGAGATGGAGTCGATCAAGAATATCTTTAAGACTCCCAAGTTGATGAGGAGGAAGAGCAATGTCCTCCACATCGACAGAGGAAGAATGTACCTCCAAGATCACCCTTGTGTCATCTTAGGGAGGAGGACTTTCTATCCTTGTAGGCCTATAAGGCCTTAGCTGAGAAGGTAAAAGCAATCAAGAGGTAAGGCATGAATTTTCAAAATCTAACATTGAGCAAGATTCATAACGAGCCTTTGGACCCCTCGATGCCTACTCCAACATACCCTAAGCATTTTTTCATGCCCATGCTAGATAAATTCAAATGTGACGAAGATGTGCAAGAGCATATCACAAGATTTTTGGACGTATGCTTCTAGATTGCAAGAAACAATACCTTGATTTTGCATACATTCATAAAAAACCTCTTAGGCCTAGCTCGGGAGTGGTTCAATCAGCTGAAGAAGAACAGTATCACCAATTTTGAGCAACTGGCTGATGATCTCCTTGAACACTTTTCTTTTGGCATCAAGAAACAGGCTAACCTTTCCGATCTGGATGTGCTAGCTTAGCGCGATGACGAGCCAATTGAGCAGTATAGAAAGAGGTGGAGGAGATTAATGGTAAAGCTACCATTCCCTATTCCTGCCATGGAACTGACCTGAATGTTCACCAAGAGTTATTCCAAGCACATCTCGTTATTGTTGCAACTGCAGTAGTATCCAACATTTGAGGAAGCTTTGGTGCAAGCCAAAGTAATTGAGGATATCAAGTTGCAAGAAGGTAACTTGAAGCTCAAGAACAGGAAGGAGGGACATAAGAAGAGCTCCATGAAATAGTAGCGCAATCAGGCCCATGTAAATTAGGTGGTGCTAAACCTCCAGAGAGAGGATAAGGGGCTATAAAAGTAGAATTATCAAGCCCAACCCCCTCCTACGTAGTACAAAAAGTGCAACAATAATTATAAGGGAAAAAACAAAAAACAACACCTGCATTACCAGTTCACACCTTTGAAAGAATTATTGACATAAATATTCCATTAGTTATGCAAGGCTAAGGCAATCATACTGCCCGAGGTTAAGTTGGTCGATCCAAATCAACCCAAGTCAAAGGAGTATCAGGACGATCTATTTTACATCTTTCATTGTGCGAAGGGCCACGACATCAAGGTGTGTTGGTCCTTCAAACACATTGTGCAAAATATGATCGATAAATGTGAGCTTATAGTGTTGAATAACCCACTGGAACCTGACAACCAAAACATGGAGATTTATAAAAATCCATTGCCAAACCATGAGGTATCGCATAACAACATTGGACAAGTTAACCAAGTGTGCATTGAACCACCTACACAGGGGTTCATAGGTATGGTTAATGTTGTTACCAAGCATGGGAGATATGAGTAGCCGAATAAACCTCATGCTACCATAAGTATACAAGCTATGCCGAATCAATGGCTAGCTCAGAATATCCCAGGCCCACCAATGAGACCGATGGTGACCATATAGAGTAGGTTGGTTCAAAACCTACAGACAAATCTTGCAAAGTTATCTATTTATGAGCTAATACAATAGTCCCCTAGGCATAGGGAGACTCTCATGGACATTCTAAGGTTCATCAAAGTACAATCCCATGATGCTCAAGCATTCACCAATTTTGTGGGACATGTACAATAGTGCTAAGAGCCTATGATCCAATTTTATGATCATGAAATCAAGATAGATCCTATAGATACAGTTGACCCAATGTTGCATATCATTGCATGTGTTAATCACATACCATTCAAGAGGGTCTTTATTGAAACTAGTTCATCGATCAATATCTTGACGACCAAGGCACTGAGTCATTTAAAGTTGCCCAAGTCACATATTGTGCCCACCACCTTCACATTGAGAGCATTTAACGACGCCCTATGCTTGACGTTTGGCACAATTGTCATACCTATTTAGGTGGGCCTAAAGACCATATTTGTGATGTGTCATGTGATCCAATGTGCCATGCAATATAACATCCTTCTTGGGAGGCCTTGGATTCAAGAAATTTGTTGCGTTCCCTCCATATTACATCCATGTGTAAAATATATTCATGAGGGATGGGTTCACATAGTGTCATCAGACGAAGAACCTTTCAAGTTTATGAACCTATCATATTTTCTTGGGGGTTTCATACTCCCATCAATGAACCTGGATGTATGACCTGCATCGTTGGTTAAGAATCCAGGAGTTAAAACAACAATGCATGCTCAACCATCGACATCTGTATCACACAGATATGAGCACACTATTGCTACTTCATTGAAATCGATTGCATCAGCGATGCTTCAAGATGAAAGGAAGTTAAAGGTAAAAATGGGTGAAAGAGAAAAGAAGCATGTGCCCAAACCAGTCACCAAAGAGGCTCCCACTACCATGGAAGTGGAGGAAGCCCAAACAAAGTTGAGGAGGTACCTCAACCTGCCTTGCCTGCATCGTCAGAAGGGTCATCTGCACTATGGGTGATTGTACATCTCGTTGACATAGGGTTAGATGAGTATATTATGCAGAATATAATATTCAGACCGATTCTGGAGATTGCACAAGAGATGGACCGACTGCATGCTCATCGTTTTCCAATTGGATCAGTAGTGCCATTGGGAGAGCCAACCAATCAGACTAACTTCATCTATGCTGGGCTGGATCAACTTCCAACATGAATGCCCATGGAGGAAGATGATGATAAACCATTCACAATGAATATTCGTTACTTATCTAACCTTGAAGATGCCATCCATATTTTTGAGTTATATCATTGGCATGAATACGACCTTGGTATTTTTGAACAAGGACGTAGAACTCCGCTTGAGCCATGTTATCAGTTGGCAACTGATAGGTTTGGTCTAGGGTTACAGATATGAGGACAAGATGATTTGTTCACAGTATCCCTAGATCACTTGTACCTTAGTCTTGGGGAGAATGTGGATTTCAACCCATATCACCCTAATATTTCTACATCCCAGAGGGATAGTCGGATGGTGTCTTACATCACCATAGTGCCACCTGAGACGTATCATGACAATATCTTGGTGGACAGTGAGTCTTCACCCGAAAATCATTTGGGGTATGAGGTTGAGCCGGTTTATGAGGTAGTATTGTATTTACAGTACTTGTACCCAATTTTACCAAACATCAACGATGATAATCAAGAAATAGCCTATATGAGGTCATACTTGCCAGAACATCCCATTCCAGTGGGGGTAAATGAAGGATTGTATTACGATAGCGATGAAGAGGACAAGATAGAGAGAGCCTACCTAGGACATCCCTACTTACGCTATCATAATGCATTGTATACGGTTGAGGACATGCATAGGGAGATCAATCTAAATACTCACCTTAGGGGAAGACCACCAAACATCAATGTGATCTATCACATGGTGTTTATTGTACCACATGTGTACATAGAGATCGTTGAGCCAAATGATCCAATATTGTTATCAGTGCATAAAGAGGACCCAATCATCCATAGTTCACATAGAGATATCCCATTTATGCCCGTGCCAATAGAGCCAGATCTTAGGTATGAGAGCTGCAACAGTGATGTAGAGGTTTGTCTAGGTGGTCCTAGAGATCAATTCCATTCCATCAATATGGTATCCATTGATTTGACCACCTCACTCTGTATTCCAACCAATCCATCCAAAATGTTGTATCTCAATGTAGATGCTATCGACTAGGATTGCACTGACTCGCTTGTTGAGCCTGAATATTTCTTCCCTAACGAAGAAATATTGCAACTATTTCATTTTGCACCTAGCTATGCTTATGATGTCTATCATAATAAAAATGCTTTCGATGAGAAACCTATCAACCTAGTCGATGACATCCATTTGATACCTACACCTCATTAGCTTGAGGAGGGATCACACATGTCAATAGAGGAAACCTTCGATGTGGATATCAGTAATGATCCCACTAATCCAAGGAAGGTTAAATTCGGAGAGAGTCTCACTCCCGGTGAGTGTGCCACCCTCATCCCTCTACTGAAAGAGAGACCTAATATTTTCTCTTGGACATACAAATATATGCCAGGTCTAGACCTGAAATTGGTTACACATAACCTTTCTCTAGATCTGAAAAAGAAGTCTGTCAAGCAGAAGCTTAGAAAGATGCATCCAACAATAGCCTTAATGGTGAAAGATGAGCTATAAAAGTTGTTGGACGTAGAGTTTATAATCTCCATCGACTATCCAGAATGGGTATCTAATATGGTACCCATAGGAAAACTTGATGGAAGAATCTATATTTGTAAAAATTTTAGAGACCTGAATAAGGCAAAACCCAAAGATTTCGTTCCATTGCCAAATATTGATGCTCTTGTGGATACAATCACAGGTCATGAGATGCTCTCCCTGATGGATGATTTTTTTGGTTACAATCAAATTCAGATTAAACCTAAGGACCAGCATAAAACCATGTTTATAACACCATGGGGAACATTATACTATAAAGTTATACCATTTGGTATTAAAAATGTTGGTGCCACATATCAACGTGCCATGACATACATTTTTCATGACTACATGCATAAGATTCTAGAATATTATATCGATGACTTGTTGTCTAAGTCATTGCTGCGGGAAGAGCATGCAAAGGTCTTAAGGAAGGTCTCCAATCGCTTTATAGAGCATAATGTCAGGCTAAATCCTAAGAAGTGCATATTTGGCGTAACTTTTGGTAAACTCTTAGGATTCATCATTTCTAAACGAGGCATCAAAGTCGACCCAATGAAGGTCAAGGCTATCTTAGATATGCATACACCCTCAAACATCAAAGAATTAAGAAGCCTACAAGGCAAAGTAGCATCGATAAAGTGATTCATCACTCATTTATCAGATAAATGTCGACCCATGAATTAAATACTACATAAGGGGTTCCATTCAACTGGGACAAGGACTATCGAGCAAATTTCATTGAAATAAAGCAATACCTGGAAACGCCACTAGTGCTAGCTCCACCAAGTCCAGATGTGCCATTTCTACTACCAAGTCCAGATGTGCCATTTCTACTATATATATCAGCAACCAACTTTGTATTAGGGACCATGCTAGCCCAAAAGAACATGCAAGGCAAAGAATATGCCATATATTATATTAGTCGAACCTTAGTGAGCTATGAGCTCGGATATGCATATGTGGAAAAGTTGTGTTTAGCAGTAGTGTTCGCTACCAATAAATTATGACACTATATGCTAAGTCATACGACATATGTTATATCCAAACAAAATCCTTTGCAATACATGATGAGTAATACATATCATAATACATGTACTACAAAGTGGATCATGCTACTGATAGAATTTGATGTGGAATTCATAATACAAAAGTCCATTAAGGGAAAAGTCATAGCTGATCAACTGGTTGAGGCATCGTTGTCAAACAGTTAGCCTCTGACCATTGAGCTTCTGGATGATGCGGTCTTCATTGTATTCGAAGCTCTTGAACTCGAAGAACCATAGAATAATACTGAAATAACTCTATTCTTCAACGGTTTGAAGTGTGAGCAAGGGGGTGGTGCAAGAATAGTGTTTTTCACACTGCAAGATTCTCCAATGCCCTTGTCGTTTAAATTAGACTTTTTGTGCACCAACAACAATGCTGAGTATGAAGCCCTACTATTGGGCCTCCACGTAGTCATTTCAATAAACATTAAAATATTAAATATCTTTGGTGACTCCTTGCTCATAGTAAACCAAGTTAAGGGGCTCTTTCAGTGTCGATGTCCCATACTGAAAACTTATAAATATCTTGTTGTTACATATTTGGCTAAATTGGAATGGTATGACATCGAGGCAATCTCTCGTTCATCAAATAGGTTCATAGATACCATGGCCTCTTTGGGATCCTTAATCCCTTAGAATCCGTTTGCCGATTTTACCACCATCCATGTTAAAATGCTTTCGCATCCTATAGCGAAGCACGAAGCCTTTGATAATAAAGAGTCAATCAACATGATTAGCATGGAAACAAAATCTGAATGGTTCTGCAGAGCTGAAGAATTTCTAAAGAAGGCACCCTGGGGGTCATTAATTTCTCAGAGTCTGACAAGGAGTGGTACCACCATTCACCACAAGGTTTTTTTGCAGTCTACATTTGCAAAAGTTAATACACAGGGAGAGCAAGTTGTCTTAGCGATTGAAGTTGAGGCTTGTCAGAGTTGGATGTCGCAAATCCAAGACTTATTAAAACTTGGTGTGATCCTAGATGGATTGTCACGTGCTGCAAAATGCACATTAAAGTATAAAGTGACTAAATATGTCTTGCTAGGAGACATTTTGTACCGACGAGGCTACAATAGAGTTCTCCTTCATTGTCTGGATCCCCAAGAGGCATCATGGATGATTTCACAAGTTCATGACAGTACGTACGATGGTCATTTTAGCAGCATGGCTATCGTCAAGTGCATCCTTTGAATGGGTTACTATTGGCCCACTATGGAGAAGGAGTACAATGTGTATGTCAAGAAATGTGTCAGATGTCAGCATCATGCTAATCTTACGCACTTGCCATCACAGGCCTTACAACCCATCCAAGCGGCTTGGCTATTTTCTCAGTGGGGATTAGATCTTATAGGCAAGATCTCTCCTCTATCATCAGGTCGACAAACTTTTATTATCACGACTACTGAGTATTTCACAAAGTTGGTGGAAGTAATACCCTTAACAATGACAACTGGAGCTCACATATAAGAGTTTATACTCGAGCATATCATATATCATTTTGGTAATCCATCCAATATAATTTCAAATAATGGAATATAATTTAAGAACAAAAATGTGAGAGCTTTAACATGTAAATTTAGAATCAAACATAGTTTTGCAACTCCTTATTATCCACAAGTAAACAGGCAATCTGAGGCTTCAAACAAGATAGTGGTGGCTATCTTAAAAAATACGGTTCAATAAAACCATAAATATTGGCATATCCAGCTGCCCCTTGCATTGTGGGCTTATAGGACTAGTATTCGGATGCCCACTGGGGTAATGCTATTTTAACTAGTATATGGCATTGAGGCCATTATGCCTTTAGAGTTGGAAATTCCAATGCTGCATATCACATTGAAAGAGTTCATCGATGACGAAATCGCGCGGCAAGCTCGCCTAGATCAACTAACACTACTTGATGAACATCGCGTGGATGCCCTGGAGCATCTTCGTATTTATCAGGAGTGACTAAAATGAGCTTATAATATCAAAGTCCACCAAAGAGACTTTGAATTTGGGTATCTTGTGCTCAAAGAGAAACAATAGAACTCTAATTTTTTTCTTGATATGCAAGACAAATTTATGGCTAACTAGCTAGGACCCTATATCATATCTAAAAATATTGGTTCGGGTACCTATCACCTAACATCGCTAGGGGGTGTTGAAGAGCCTAAACCTCTCAAAATCATCCATCTTAAGGTGTTCTATGCTTGAGAGCATAGCAAAAGTCTCCAAGGGTTCTGTTGAGTGGTATTTTCACCCAGTTGTGAAAACACACTCTCCGATAGGATTTGGGTTCTAAATCCTCTGCTTGCAAAGAAATTTAATAAAAAATTTCTCCAAGGTTCCACTATATTAGCATTTTGTATCTGTGTATTAATAATCTCAACTAAAGATATTTAATTAAAAATGCTTGGAACACCTTAGTGGTTGCAAGTAACTGAAAACAAGGGGCACTGTGGTTTATTTTACTGTGAAATTTAATGATTGTTCATTGAACCCTAATAAAGTAAATGTGATTTGGTCTCTATATCACCATGCTATAACTTCAAAACAAAAATTAATGAAATGCCATAAAATGAAGGAATTATTTATGGATTTTGAAGTTTTTTAATTTTTTATTTTATTTTAATGCTTGAAAAATAAAATTGGAGTTTCTGAAAAATAAATTGCAGCAAAAAGAAAATAAAATGCAAAGAAAAAGAAATTAAAATTGCATCCAGTTTGATGCTATCCCGTCCTGGCAAAATCGAAGACAATGAGGTTTTCTGCATACAACCTAACCTATTGAACCTGCAAAACATGCACAATCCAAATAAGTTAAGTGCTGGTCTCTGGGGTTTTACTGTGATTTTTTAGATCTAGACATTTGTATGAAGCAACCAAGAGAACTTGCATTCAACTTCACCTATAAGCCTAGTGATGAGGATTGATGTTAGATCTTTCATATGACCCCTCTAGTAGTTCCTAGCTAGGTTTGCATAGTTTATTTCTTGCAAATTAATAATTGTAAGTGAGTCTCCTTCTCACATGCACTTGTGGGCACTAGTTATCTTCTAGTTGTCATTTAGAGTGTTAGTTAGTAAGTGTGAACTCAAAGTAGGAAGTGTGTACTTCAAGATAGCTAAAATGGATCTTCTAGTTAGCAATATTCCTTTCTCTTAACTTAGAAGTTTACGTGCATTCTCCTTTGCACTTTTGTAGCTTATGGTTAAGCATATTGGATCAAATCCATGATTTGATGGGTTGGTTATGTATTTTGGGCCATTAGTGCCTATATATTGAATTGTAAATAATAGAACACTTAGTTGGATTTTCAATCCTTTTCATTGGTATCAAAGCCTAGTTCATGTTTGCACTAGGGCTTGTGAGGTGAGAGGATAGGAGATAGTTTTATTATGAGAAATATTTTCTCATTGAGGACTCGGTTTAAGCCCAAGGGGAGCTTGAAAACCATTCGGAGAAGGAAGTTCCTTCGTCGACAAACTCCTCGTTCCAACTTTTTGCTTATGCTCAAGAGGTATAGGAAAAGTTTGCCTCAGAGTTCTTCGTATTGTGATCCTTGGAAGGGATTGGATCGTAGCTACGGTCCAATTAGGATTAGGGAGCCATTTGACCCTACTTCCCCCCCCATTTTCGAGTACTGAAGAGCTCCAGGAGGTCATCAAAGCTAGGTCGTGTGTCGACTTAGATCTGGTTGCCTTTCAAATGCTGGTCGTGTGTCGACCGGATCTTGAAAGGAGAGCTACTGGAGGGATCTGCTGCTCTTATTTTTTGCAATTTAAGCTTTTCAAAATTTGGAATTAACCCCCCTGGTTAATTTTTAAAATTTTTTAGTTTGTATTAGAAAAGCTTTAGTTTTAATTAATATATTATTTTTTTAATATATTAATTTGCTGCATATTGTAAAAAAATATATATATATATATATATAATATATTATTTTTTTAGCGATCGAAGGCCTTGCAACAAGGTTCGGCTGCATTCGGCAGCCCGGCCAGGCCACGACGGCTTTCGGCAGCTCACGGCGCCTATCCGTCATTGCCTGCCGGTCGTCTGCCGTCGGGCAGCAAGCCGACGGCAATCGCTGTCCGTAGCGATAGCGATTGCGGCTATCGCCTGACATGTTTGTTAGGTCTAACAGTAGATCTAAATCGGCTATCAGCTTGACAATGCCAGGCGCGACTGCCACGACCGTCGCTGTTTGTCGATAGCGCAGCACTTGGGGCTGAGCCGACGGTAGCTTGCACTATCCGCCGGCCTGATAGCCTGACAGTTTGTCAGGCTACGGCTTCGGTGTGACAGGCTCAGCCACTGTAGTGCCTAACAGCATTGTCAAGCGTCTGCAGGCTTGGATGCCTACGACGCAGCGCCTAACAAGCTTGTCAGGCAGCTACCAGGCCTGCTGTCCATAGTGTCGCTATGGCAGCATCTGATAGTGCTGTCAGACGTCTGCCGGGCTTGCGGCCGACAGCGCCAGGGCCAGTCGCGAGCTTGGCCAAGGGTAGTTGCGTGCTTGGAGCCATTCCTTGTGCACGAAAAACTTTGTGCATAGGAATTTGGGTGCACGAAAATAAGTGCACAGAATTTTGTGCCACCTAATGGAATTTTGCATGATTTGTGCCCACTGTAATTATTCTGCCTTGTAATTGAAGTTTGTTGTTGGATTTTATCTGCTCGGGAAGCGTGCAACAGGAGTTTTGTGAAGTCTGCCTCGGGAAGTGTGCCACAGTAGCAGCAGAATTTCATGCACTGAAATTAAGTGGGAGTGCATTGTAAGTCATTTTGAAGGGTAAATTATTGTAATTTTTAATTTTTTACTATTTAAGGTAGCATGTTAAATTTGGTGTTTATTAATTTAATTTTTAAATAGCTTGATTAAATTCATTAATCTTTGATTAATTGAAATTTAATTTTTAATTAAGTTATTTTTAAGTTAATAAATGCTAAATTGCACCTTAGATTAGTTTAAAAATTTCAAAATTTTCAGCCTTAGGAGTAAAATTTTCAAATTTAGAAGCACTCCATTGTAACAAGGAAAATTTCCATTTTCTTTCCTTGATTTAGTGCTTTCTCATTTTTACTCCTGGCTTATACCCGGAACACATGGCTTCGACTTGGCTGCCCAAGTGGCAGAACTGGCCCATGTTGTAAATGCTTTGGCAGATAAAGCTAATGACACTACCATGGCAGAAGTCCTTGGCAATCTTGCCATGAAGGTAAATGACATTTCTTTGCATAATGCTTCAACTTCTGCTCATGATTCTCGTCTGAGAGTTCGTTGTGAAGTTCCATTGTATGATGGATCCAGGAACCCTGATGTCTTGAATAGTTGGATTCTTGACATGAGTTCTTGGTTTTCTTACTCTCAACTTTCAGAAGATGATATAGTGCCTTATGCTAAGCTAAAACTTTCTGGTTTAGCCAAAGTACTTGTTGAACGAAAAAGAGGACAGGATGCACTCACTACATGGGATGAGCTTGTACAATGTCTTAAGACCAATTTTTATCCTTCAAATTATTCTAGGGAATTGGTTATTAAATGGTTTCATTTTCGACAAGGTACTAATATGTCTGTACAAGAATATATTTTCCAGTTTAACAAGTTCAGAATACTTGTGAATGTGGAGGATGATGTTCCAGGTTTGATTCTCAAATTTCAAAGTGGCTTGTTAGAGCATTTGTACGGGGAACTAATGTTTGTTTCTATGGAAACGTTGGATTCAATTTTCAACCAGGCGCGACTTGCGAAGGACAAGTTTAAGGCGCAATCGCAGGCATTCCGCACACTTGTTACTCAAGTGGTTGCAAACTCATCAAAAGGGAATAATTCTTTCTCACAAAAGAAGAATTTTGCTCAAAAGAAGAATGTGTCTTCTCCATCTCCTTCTTCTCCTTCCCCTTCCGCTTCTACTCCTTCTTCTTCTTCTTCTAAATCTTCTTCTTCTTCTTCTAAGAAATTTTGCAATTATTGTAAGAAGAAAGGCCATGAGAAAGCTGATTGCTTTAAGCTTAAAAAGAAGAGTTTAGTAATTACTACTCAAGAGGAGGATGCTCCCAAGGGTCCCCTTGAGTCTGTAGGAGAGAGTAGAGTATATACGAAATTACGAGGTAAGCTTAATGAAGTTACCTTGGTAAATGTAAGTTCATCAGAAGGGGCTCGTGATGCTTTGTTCATCACTCGAGCCCATTTGCTTCATAATTTTGCAACTGATTGTATAGTGGATAATGGCTCGCAGAAAAATCTAATTGCGAGGTCCATTGTCGAGCGTTTGAAGTTACCTATGGAGCCTCATCCTCAACCTTATTCTTTGGGTTGGAAGGATAGTGGAAGAGGCTGAGAAATCACTCACACTTGCACATTAAAATTTGCACTTGGCCCACATTTCATAGATCAAGTCACTTGTGATGTGACTCCTATGGATTGTTGTGGGATTTTGCTTGGACAACCTTTTCAGTATGATAGGAGAGCTGTTTATGATGCTTTCAAAAGAACCTACACACTTCAAAAATATGGTAAGGTCTTTCTCATTAAAAGCACCAACACTCCTAATATCATTCTAAGTTCCAAGCAAACGAAAAGGGTAATTAAGAAAGGTGGTGATGTTGCTCTAATTTTCATTCGCTCTCAAAACACTTCTACATCTACATCCATTACAAAGCAACACTCTTCAATGGATAAAATATTGCAAAGTTATTCACACATATTTCAGGAGCCAAAGTCTCTTCCTCCAATTCGCACAATTAATCACAACATTGAAATAATTCCTGGTTCTTCCCTTCCTAATGCTCCCATGTATAGACAATCTATTTTGCAAAATGAAGAAATAAAAAGGCAAATAGAAGATTTGTTGTCTAAGGGTTTCATTAAGGAAAGTACTTATGCTTGTGCCTCACCTATTTTGTTAGTTCTTAAAAAAGATGGCACTTGGAGATTATGCATTGATTTTCGTGCTTTGAACAGAATTTCTGTGAAGAATAGATATCCCTTACCCCGCATTGATGATTTATTAGATCAGCTTCAAGGAGCTAAGTTCTTTTCAAAAATAGATCTCAAAAGTGGATATCATCAAGTGCGTATCCAAGCTGAGGATACATGGAAGACAACTTTTAAGACGAAGATGGGCCTCTTTGAATGGTTGGTCATGCCCTTCGGTCTTACTAATGCTCTTGCAACCTTCATGAGGTTGATGAATGATGTATTTCGTGATGTACTTGACAAATTTGTCATAATATATCTTGATGATATATTGATTTTCTCAAAAACTTGGGAGGAACACCTTAGGCATATCCAGCAAACCCTTGATCTTCTTGCGAAGAATCAATTATATGCCAATTCTTCCAAGTGTTCTTTTGGCAATACTTCAGTTTCTTACCTTGGCTATGTGATTAGTGAAAGTGGAATTCAGGTAGATCCCATAAAAGTTGATGTTTTACTTAAGTGGTCCCCTCCTACAACTCTCACCGAGTTAAGGAGTTTTCTAGGACTTGCGAATTTTTATCGCAAGTTCATTCCTCAATATTCCACCCTTGCGGCTCCATTGCATTATCTCACTAAGTCCAAAATTCCATTTCATTGGGAGAAAAGCCAAGAAGTTGCCTTTGAGAAACTCAAAAAGAAACTTTGTACAGCACTTGTGTTAACTTTACCCGACCTCTCTCAACCTTTTGAGATTGAAACGGATGCCTCTAAAGTTGCCTTAGGAGCTGTGCTCAAACTTTTCTATTGCTAAGTTGAACTATTCTACATATGACAAGGAGTTGTATGCTTTAGTTCAAGCTATTAAGTATTGGAGACATTATCTTTTGGGAAAAGATACGGTGAGTACACACTGATCATATGCCTCTCAAGTTTTTACAATCTCAAAGTAAAATTGAAGAATCAAGACATATGAAGTGGGCCTCTTACCTCCAACAATTTCACTTGGTGATCAAGTACAAAAAGGGGAAGAGTGATACTGTTGCTGATTGTTTGAGTAGGCCTCCAGCCACTCTTGCCTTAACGATTATCTCCACCTCACACTTGGGATTTCAGACTTGGCCTAATCAGTATTCACAGGATCCTGATTTTGGAAAAATATTTGAGCAAGTGAGTAAGCCTTCTTCTTCCAATTTGCGTCCTTTCCAAGATTTCTACATCAAAGAAGGACTTCTTTACAAATTGGACAAGGTTTGTGTTCCTTGTGAGCCTAGAGTGTCACTTCTTAAGGAAGCTCATTCTACACTTTATGGTGGTCACTTTGGGAAGCATAAAACACTTCATCATTTGCAAAGATTTTTCTATTGGCCTAAAATGCGAGAGGGATGTGTTGAGATTTCTCAAACAGTGTGCAGTTTGTTGTCGCTCAAAACCAGCTAATAGGAAGTTTGGCTTAGGCATGCCTTTGCCCATTCCTTCCCATCCTTGGGAAAGCATTTCCATGGATTTGGTTAGTGGTTTTCCTATGACAGTGCGCCAACATGATTGTGTGTTCGTGGTGGTTGACAGATTCAGTAAAATGGCTAAGTTTATTCCATGCCGCAAGACAAGTTCTGCATCGGACTTAGCCCAATTTTTCTTTGACAAGCATTTGGCGTTCCTTTGGTCTACCTACCAGCATTATCTCGGATCGTGATTCACGCTTTGTGGGTCACTTTTGGCATTCTTTGTGGAAGATTTTGGGAGTTTCCCTTAACTTTTCCATCGCCTATCATCCGCGATCCGATGGGCGGATTGAAGTGGTAAACCGTACACTTGTGCAAAGTTTACGAATCTATCATCACGCTTCACCAACAAAGTGGGACTTGAGTCTCACTCATATTGAACATGCCTATAATAGGGCCCTACATTCTTCTACAGGTCATTCACCCTTTGAGGTTTGTATGGGATTTCAGCCCTTGGCACCTTATGAGTTACCTTTGTCTTTGCCTTCTCCTGTCACTTCACATCTTCAGAAGGAGCAAGACAAGGCACACTCATTTATTCAACACTTGCACAATCTTCAATCAAAGGTGGTTGAGATTTTGCAAAAGACACAACGACGACGAGAAAAAGGCCATGGATCGACATCGAATTCCTCATCCATTTCGAGGTTGGTGACAAAGTTTGGTTGCATCTTGACAAGCGGCGTTTTATTGATAAGACTCATAGCAAAATCAAACCAATTCGCTATGGGCCTTATACTATTCTTCAATAGGTGTCCGAGAATGCTTTTCGCCTTGATCTTCCCGCACACTTGGGAATTCATGACGTCGTCAATGTAGATCTTTTGAAGTTGTACTTTGACTCTACATTGGAGACTGCACCAACTATCAGTCATCCTGTGGACGTGGTTCCTGAAGCTCAGTTACCATTGGATGCGAGATCAGATCTATGACACGAAGACTCGACGGACTCGCCAGGGGTCTACCACCTCATATCTTGTGGCTCGGCGAGGACAGTTGCCGCATCAGGCTCGTTGGATTTCTTTTCATCAGATGTCCCGTGACTTTCCTATTCTTCTGAAAGCATTGGAGTCCAATGCTTCTATTGTGGGGAGGCATGATGAGGATTGATGTTAGATCTTTCATATGACCCCTCTAGTAGTTCCTAGCTAGGTTTGCATAGTTTATTTCTTGCAAATTAATAATTGTAAGTGAGTCTCCTTCTCACATGCACTTGTGGGCACTAGTTATCTTCTAGTTGTCATTTAGAGTGTTAGTTAGTAAGTGTGAACTCAAAGTAGGAAGTGTGTACTTCAAGATAGCTAAAATGGATCTTCTAGTTAGCAATATTCCTTTCTCTTAACTTAGAAGTTTACGTGCATTCTCCTTTGCACTTTTGTAGCTTATGGTTAAGCATATTGGATCAAATCCATGATTTGATGGGTTGGTTATGTATTTTGGGCCATTAGTGCCTATATATTGAATTGTAAATAATAGAACACTTAGTTGGATTTCCAATCCTTTTCACCTAGAAATCTAAAAAAAGGTAAAGATAAACATTAAATCCTTGCATGCAGAAAATAACTCCTTTCTTGCCAATGAGATGCAAATTTCTGAACACTCCTGCATTAAAAATAAATCATGTTACAATAGCAGACTCTCTGGTTTTCTCAAAACCAAAAAAAGGGTAGAAAAACACTCCCGAGTAGGCCCAGAATGGCTTCTTGCCTTAGGCACTGCAACTCTGCCCACAGTGGTTTTTGACCCTTGTACCAATCTGCGCTTCTACTTTTATACTTTCTGGCTGTGCTCTCTGTTTCACCCTGTGACGCTTTGCTTCATCTTCTAGATTGCTTCATTTCGTATTCTCACTTTTTCATTGCTTTTGAATCTATGTTCGATGTCGAAACATTTGATATTTTCTGTTGACTGTAACACTTCTGTAGCCCTTACACATGTACGCCATGTGTTCCACACTTTTTTGCATGTTCTGTAATGGCCCCCATGAAAATCATGACAAAAAATAGCATGTCGTGATATCACGACGTTTTTCTGCATGCAACTCTGTTCCTCTTTGGCTACAACTCATCACGAATCGTGACGTTTCTTCGCTTTGGCATGCTTTGCTGCTTCTTGTCGTGAAATCGTGATGTTTTTTCGCTTCGGCATGCTTTGCTGCTTCCTGTCGCGAAATCGCGATGTTTTTCTGCTTTCGCATGCTTTGCTACTTCCTATCGCGAAATCGCGATGTTTTTCCGCTTTCGCATGCTTTGCTGCTTCCTATCGCGAAATCACGACGTTTTTCCGCTTCGGCATGCTTTGCTGCTTCCTGTCGTGATATCACGACATTTTTTTGCTTCGTGCCCCTTTGCTATTTTCTGTCATGATATCACGACGTTTTTTCGCTTCGTGCCCCTTTGCTACTTTCTGTCGTGAAATCACGACGCTTTTAGTGCCTTGCCCTATTTGACTGGTTTGACCGTGATTTTGTGACATGTCACGATTTTGCGACAATTTTCCATTCTATCTTTCTCTCTCCTCTCTGGACCGCGACGGAGCAACATGTCACGATATCACGACACTTTTTCATTTTCGGCCACGACAGCGTGACATGTCGCGATATCGCGACACTTTTTATCCTTATGCAATTTTTCCCCCTTTTCTTGATTTTTAGCATCTGGGTCACTGAGATCTTCTTTGAAAGCATGCAAAAAATGTGGGTCCCCAATTTTGGGGTGTGTTGTGGATCAGCCACAACAATGGCGACTCTGCTGTCAAATGCTCTTGAGAATTTTAGTGAGAACCCTACCTGGAAGTATATAAACTTGAAAACATGTGTTAGCACATAAGCAATATAGACAAATGCCCAAAGATCAGAAGTACATGAATCATCAGAATCATCAAGTATTAGCTCAGTGTGTGCAATGAATTTCATTCCCTATCGTTTGAAATTGATCAACATTTCATTGTTAGTTTTACATGAATGCATATGTGAGATTGTGAATGATTTGTGTAACCTGATAACTATGCTTAGAGATTTTTCTTTTATAAAAAACATAGACCTTCTAGTTTCATACACAAACATTCAAGATTATCAAACCCTCTTAGGATCAACTATATGTATAATGAATTGCTTTATTAGATCCCAAAGTTGGTTATGAGTCCCTACTATCTTGAACCCATGTGTAAGTGAAAGTGAAATCAGAGCTTTGGGAAATCAGACTCCCAACCTAATCGAGATGGGAGTTTAAACCCTATTCTTACTACTCTGATTTGAAATTTATTACCTCACTTTGAGCAACATAGTTTAACCAATTATGGAAGAAATGGTCATGCTAGTCTAACCTTTTGGACAATCAGTGGTCTTGTTTTTTAGACAAGACATGCTACCATGCATGGGCATACTTAACCCCATAATCCATGATTTAACTTCATTTCTTTGGACCTTGGGGATGACTACCCATCCTTTGCAGAGGACAAGTAGTACGATCCTTCCAATCCAATATAAATATGAGATGGGAAAAATTAATTTTTTACTTCTTGGACCTTGGGGATGACTACCCATCCTTGCTAGGGACATGTAGTACGATCCTTCCAATCCAAGATTTGGATAAAAATGGAAAATATTAATTTTATTGCTTAGACCTTGGGGATGACTACCCATCCTTTGCGAGAGGACAAGTAGTACGATCCTTCCAATCCAAGATTTATCATGAAATGAGACATAGGAGCTTTGGGGAATCAGATTCTCAACCTAAGTGAGATGAGAATTTATGCCCTATCCTTACTACTCCATGTAGGTAAAATCAAAGCTTTGGGGAGTTGGATCCTCAACCTAAGTTCGATGAGGATTTAGCCCTATCCTTACTACTCTGATTTTAGACTTTAAGCTTTATGGAAGTGGTCAAAACCACTGTCTTAAGGATTATGTTGCATAATAGGATATACATGAAATACTTCTTTCGCCCAACCTTTTATTCCAAGTAAGGTTTTGATCATTTTACCCAAGATCCTTTTTAATGTGTATAAAATGTGCTTGGTTCTAGATATCTCACGACTCAGTTCCCAACCTTAGGACTTTCTTCTTATTTATGTGATAGCATAACCTTAAGAGGATTTGACACACTTTAATGATTTGTATTTGAAATGTATTTGCAACTAGGATGGCATGTATGTGCAAAGTGAGATGTAATATGAATGCATTGTCTTTTGAAATGCAAATGAAATATTGCCATATAAAACTGACTACTTCATGCATCATAAGTTTCAAACGACATTATTTAAAATGTTTGTGTTACTTGTGGAGCTTTTACAAGACAATTCCAATGTTTCATATTCTCCCGATCTAGAACATAAGTTAGCATCTCAAGGCAACTCTTTCATCATTTTTTTTTTTATAGACAAACAAAACATGTCAAATAAACACACAACTTTAAATTAAAACTTATTCAATCCAAAACCAAACTGCAATCCCAAAAATGAAAATTTGAAAACACAAACCAAAACCAAACCCAAAGTAACTTCAAAAATGATCTTGAAAACATAAACCAAAACCCAAAAAACCAAAATCTATATACAAATGTACAATATAATACAAGATGATGCAAAGCTTGGATTATCACTTTCTTGGATCCCAAACATGATTAGAACATTTCAACAAAAATATAACATGATATGCATGCCAAATGTTGTGGGAATCCCACAAAAACAAGACCAGACCAAACAATGCAACAAATTTCCACTTGCCATGCTCACCATACCAATTTAATTTAGTTCCAATAATACTCCCATAGGTGAGCATCAAATTACTAAAATGATTAGACAATAAATGATTTTCAATTTTATCATGTCTATTCTTTAAAATGTAAATTTCATAATTCCCTCCTTGATTTAGAATTAGGCTATCCTTTTCAAATATGCAATTTTGTAATTAGTAGCCTATTTCTACAAATTTCAAAGCCAAATCATTTTCCAAATTTGTAGGCCAATCAAATTTGTGTAACAATTTACAAGCATCTAGGATATTTACTAAATTAGGATCATTAAAAGTTTTTATCCTAGATTCGATTAGCAATTGTTGATGAATTTGATTTAACAATTCAAGTGTATCAAATTCTTTTCCATTCATTAAAACCATGTTATTAAAGGTGTGGTTAAAAATTATACCTTGTTTTTCATTTACCTTTAATGACATTTCATCATTCAAATTCAAAACATGGTCATGCAAATTCTCAACCCTCAAATGTTTATGGTCAAAGTGTATGTCCCATGACTCATCTTGATGATCCTTCATTTGAGTTGCTTCCAATTGATCAATCTCTTTGTCATTTGGTTCCAATTCTTTGTTCACTATCCATGGTATCTCTTCATTTGAATCCTCCAAATCATCATGCAAACTTGCATCCACACTTTCAATGAATTTATATTCAACATGATCAAATTTTGTCACCTTTTCAAATCTTGTGAATATGATATCTTCGTATGATGTAGAAGGTTCAACATCCTGCATATCAAGTGAAATATGAGTTTCATTTATAGGGATGTGAGAAAAGAATGCATTATCATATCTCCCCCAACCATTGTGAAAATTGTCATCCAAATCCATGGCATGAAATTCCATGATATTTATGACATGATCTTTTGATTCATTCATCAATTATTTTTCTTCTTTGTCCTTGGCAATAAGATGGTTATAATCTTCCAAAATTTGATGAGATTTGAAACCCTCTTCCAAAACATCCTCAAATTGTACAGGAGTTGTAATATCTTCCTTTGAGTAGGCAATTATGTTGTCCTGTATATCAATTGGCACAAAAGTTTCATTAGTAGTTTTGGAATGAGTGAAATCTTCCCACTTCTTCCAAGCATCATAATAATCATCTTTCAAAATCAAGTGGTGACGTTCAACTACTTCTTCAACATCTTCCAATTCATCAATATGTTTCTTATCAAACTCATCTTCACCTTCCTTAGATGGTTCAATTATTTCCAAAAGTGGGTTATTTCTTGAATTCAAATTTATAAGGCTATCATTGTCCAAATTAGTAACCCATGATTCATTATCATAATTTGGAGGGTGAAAAATTTCTTGATCCTTAATTTTACACATATCATCAATAGTATCTTCCAAGAACAAGTGGTGAAACTCTATCATGTCTTCAAATTTATTTATTGATTTTCTTTCCATTTCACTTTCAACCACTTCATTCAATTCTATGGTGGGCTCCATCCTATCACATATTTCAAACATTGTTGAATTTAGAACCCCTTCATCCAAATAATCATGTATCTCTATGAATGAGCTCATTTCTGCATAATCCTCACTAGTGGATGTTGGCTTATCAATTTGCACCTCCTCGTGGACTACATCTAAGGTGGTTGTAAGATTTGGATATTCAAATTCATCCCCTTGATCATTCACCTTAGGTATCATTGGAGTAGAGGGTGCTATATTTGATGGTTGGTGTAGGTTGGCATCAAAAGAACAATCTCTCATATGAACATGTTGTGCCTTTTCTTCTTCAAGACCTTGTCGTTCTATCTCTTCCAAGACTTCATGGATTTTCTCTAAAGACAAACCACTCAGTTTTTCCTCAATGAGCGAAGCAAGTGTGGGGTGTATGGCTCCTAGGTATACTTCCATGGCTTCCTCTTCTAATGTGTTAAAATTTTCCCACATTTGGGAGTGCAACTCATGAAATCTTCCATTAAATTGACTCAAGGATTCATTAGGCTCCTTACATATGGAGGTAAACTGATTTTTCAGGATTTCTAAGTCAACCTGATTACCAAAATGGTGAAGATAGGCTGCTTCTAGTTGTATCCAAGAAGTCCTAACCTCCATGGGTAGTTGGCTATACCAAAAGAATGGTTTGTCATCCAAAATGTATGAAAATAACTTACAAGCCACCTCCTCATAGAAAATCTAGAATTTACATAATGTATCCTTGTAGACATGCAGTTTTTGCAAGTATCCTAGTGGCACCTCTTGATTAAAACACCGTAAAAAATCCAATAACATTGTAGGAATTTGATAGGGTACCACAGGTATAGACAAACCCTTATAACGATACTCTATTATTGATACCATTCTCTCTCTTAGAGACACTATTTCAGCTCTCAGGGATACCATTTGCTCCTCAAGTGTTGCCATTAGTGAACTTAAAATGTAATTTTAGAACCAAATCTGTTGAATATTCAACCTGCAAGGTAAAAAAAATCAAGTTAGCATCAACCAAGAGATGTAAAAATCAAATGAAATAAATTGCATGAAACCAAAATTTTCAAAGTTAAATCAAATCACATATTTCTGTATGAACAATCAGAAAAGTGTTAGAATAATATACAGCATACCTGAATTGCTTAAAATAGAACACGTAAATAAATTCAGGCTGTCCTTTTACAATCGGCTGAGTGTTAGAGGACTAAAGCATAAAAAAATTAAATTTAAATAACACTAAAATAAACCCGTTCGGCCCTCCTAGCACCAATCTGTTGAGTGGTGTTAGAGGGCTAAAGATAACAATCAGTAGGGCATGAAATATACAAAAATTTTAAATCTGACTAAAATAAACCCCATCCAGCCCTCCTTCTAGCGCCAATCATGTTGAGTGGTATTTTCACCCAGTTGTGAAAACACACTCTTCGATAGGATTTGGGTTCTAAATCCTCTGCTTGCAAAGAAATTTAATAAACAATTTCTCCAAGGTTTCGCTATATTAGCATTTTGTATCTGTGTATTAATAATCTCAACTAAAGATATTTAATTAAAAATGCTTGGAACACCTTAGTGGTTGCAAGTAACTGAAAACAAGGGGCACTATGGTTTATTTTACTGTGAAATTTAATGATTGTTCATTGAACCCTAATAAAGTAAATGTGATTTGGTCTCTATATCACCATGCTGTAACTTCAAAACAAAAATTAATGAAATGCCATAAAATGAAGGAATTATTTATGGATTTTGAAGTTTTTTAATTTTTTATTTTATTTTAATGCTTGAAAAATAAAATTGGAGTTTCTGAAAAATAAATTGCAGCAAAAAGAAAATAAAATGCAAAGAAAAAGAAATTAAAATTGCATCTAGTTTGATGCTATCTCGTCCTGGAAAAACCGAATACAATGAGGTTTTCTGCATACAACCTAACCTATTGAACCTGCAAAACACGCACAATCCAAATAAGTTAAGTGCTGGTCTCTGGGGTTTTACTGTGATTTTTCAGATCTAGACATTCGCATGAAGCAACCAAGAGAACTTGCATTCAACTTCACCTATAAGCCTAGAAATCTGAAAAAGGTAAAGATAAACATTAAATCCTTGCATGCAGAAAATAACTCCTTCTTTCTTGCCAATGAGATGCAAATTTCTGAACACTCCTGCATTAAAAATAAATCATGTTACAATAGCAGACTCTCTGGTTTTCTCAAAACCAGAAAAAGGGCAGAAAAACACTCCCGAGTAGGCCCAGAATGGCTTCTCGCCTTAGGCACTGCAACTCTGCCCGTAGTGGTTTTCGACGCTTGTACCAATCTGTGCTTCTACTTTTATACTTTCTGGCTGTGCTCTCTATTTTGCCCTATGACGCTTCGCTTCATCTTCCAGATTGCTTCGTTTCGTATTCCCGCCTTTTTGTTGCTTTTGAATCTATGTTCGATGCTAAAACGTTCAATATTTTTTGTTGACTGTAATGCTTCTGCAGCCCTTACACATGTACGCCACGTGTTCCACACTTTTTGCATGTTCTGTAATGGCCCCCATGAAAATCGTGACAAAAAATAGCAACTCTGTTCCTCTTTGGCTGAAACTCGTTGCGAAATCATGACGTTTCTCCGCTTCGGCATGCTTTGCTACTTCCTGTCATGAAATCACGATGTTTTTCTACTTCGGCATGCTTTGCTGCTTCCTGTCATGAAATCACGATGTTTTTCCTCTTTGGCATGCTTTGCTGCTTCCTGTCACGAAATCGCGACGTTTTTTCGCTTCGGCATGCTTGTTGCTTCCTATCGCGAAATCGCAACGTTTTTCTGCTTCGGCATGCTTTGCTACTTCCTATCACGATATCATGACGTTTTTCCACTTTGTGCCCCTTTGTTGTTTTCTATCACGATATCGCGACGTTTTTCCGCTTCGTGCCCCTTTGCTGCTTTCTATCGCGAAATCGCGATGCTTTTAGTGCCTTGCCCTGTTTGACTGGTTTGACCGTGATTTTGTGACATGTCATGATTTTGTGACAATTTTCCATTCTATATTTCTCTCTCCTCTTTGGACCACGACGGAGCAACATGTCGCGATATCGCGACACTTTTTTATTTTCGGCCGCGACAGTGCAACATGTCGCGATATCGTGACACTTTTTATCCTTGTGCAATTTTGCCCCTTTTTATTGATTTTTAGCATCTGGGTCACTGAGATCTTCTTTGAAAGCATGCAAAAAAGGTGGGTCCCCAATTTTGGGGTGTGTTGTGGATCAGCCACAACAGGTTCCTAAAACCACTTGGTCATGTTAGTAAAGGCCTTGAGGGTTTTCTTATAACCGCTCGATCATCCTAAAAAGGTACCAAGGGTTTATGAGAAATCGCTTGGTTAACCCAAAGACCTCGAGGATTTTCTTAAAACCGCTCCATCATCCTAAAAGGTTCCAATATATCTTGTGAGTAGTCTGGTAAAAAAAAAGGTATTTCAAACCTTTGGTCAATCGAAAAATGCCTTGAGGTTTTGCTTAAAACCGCTCGGTCATCCTAAAAAGCTCCAAGGATTTTCTAAAAAATTGCTTGGTCAAGTTAAAGGCTCCAACAACATTTCCTCACCGTTTGGTCACTCCTAAAGGCTCCAGAGGCATGTACTCACCGTTTGGTCAGATATAAAGGCTCAAAATCAATAAAATTTTAAAAATCAATAAAATCCAAAAAAATTGGTAAATCATAAAATCAAAAAATATTTACATTTGCATTATGCATTTTCATTTACACATGCATTCATTTCATAATTGCATTGCATATAGGCATTCTGCATCCGTTGCATCCCGTAGTGATGTATTTGTGTTTTTTAGTCTTACAAACAATGCCATGTTTGTCATTTCAATCATGCATCTCTACATTTATCATAATTCATCATTCATGTGAGTAATTGTATTTTTCAACACAACCCATCATGTTGCTATGAGGAATATACTAGGATTTTCTGGTTATTCAACCATACCTAGATGTCTTCTCAAGAGTTGATAGAAAGCTTGCTTTGCTTTTGTAGTTGAGGTCTAGCTAGTATAGCCCTTAGCATATCAGAATCCTATCACTAATCAAATAAATTAAACAATCCTAATAAGGACTAGGGGAAGATGAAATCCACAAAGCGATACCAGGTATCCTGAGGTGAAAAGAGTTATTCTTGCTTATACCCCTATGTAGACAATATGGGAAATGTTGGTAATTGGTAAAAGGACAAGTTTGTTCCCTACCCAGAATTCCTTGCTTATGATAAAATGAGCAATATCCCAGAGTGATATCCCACATTGATCCTCAATATTGATACCTTAGATCGATATCATAGATCGACATCCCAGATTGATATCCCATATTGATATCATAGATTGATATCCTCAATCGATATCCCAAAAATAGTTCTCCAAAGCAAAATCCCCAAAGGGAGGTTTTTGAAGAAAATTATCAAATGTAAATTCCAGAAAGTGAAGATCAAATGAAGAACATAAATCAAAGTTCAAATGAAGATCATAAAGAAAATTTCTAATGATGATCAAATGAAGATCCAAAGAAATTTCAAAGTCAAAGTGGAATCAAATCCCTTGCACAATTATATATGAGCAAGTATCCAGAAAAATTGAAGAAAATAAGGGAGTGAACTTGAATCCATGGAATTGCCAACACTACTGTACCTTACACATGATATATTTGATGCATTAGTACCTAGTTTATGTACAAACCAATGTTTGAATGTGGAAGAGCTAGCTTCAGGTATTCTGTATCGCCTAGTGGTCTAGTATAACTAAAATATAAACCTAGGATTGGATAAACATTTGTGAACCCCCTATATTAGAAATGGGCTGAAATAATATTCCCTGACATCGAGGTAGCTTATGCTTTATCTTAAATATATTCATGTGCACACATAGGGATAATGAACAGCTAGGACCTATCCTAGCAAAAGCCTTACATTTCATAAGTTTAGTGTGGTCAGTATACAACTTTTGAATGGTCAAATAGGGTGTTTGAGTATCATGATAAACCTCAAAAATTCCCACATAGCAACTATCAAATTTTCAAAATGCATTCATAAAACATCAATTTATTTTTATGAGTTTATCTATTAAAATATTTTTTATTATATGATTAGATACCATATGGATGTCAGAAATGATATTTATATGGCCACTGATTATATCATACATATTCTTTAAATTTACAAAAGCTTATGAACAAAAAACATACATCATTACATTTCATATATGGGTGATCAATTGATTAAATTCTTGTAATGAGGATTTTCAATTAAATCTATGATTGTTATACATTCTGTGGTGTCATTCATTATATTGTTAAACATATTTCACATTCATTCTTTATGTTTTAAGTGATTAAAGCATACAGGTTCATTTACATTATATTATCATCATGTAAATAATGCACTACATACATTGCATCAACACATCGTGACATCGTCATAAATTAAATGCATGCAATAAAGTAAAATCATATAGGCATTTAAAAGTAAACATCACATTCATATGCATACATCATAAATAGCACATCTAAGCATCTATATCACTGCATACCATCATCATCATAAATTAAATAGCTATCTAGTGCATGTCATCCATACATCACATCACATAAGCATAGCATCAATATAAACATCTGCATCCATGTGCATAATATAAACATAAAATTAAAAATAAAAAGGTACACATAATGAGTCAAAATGATCAATATCTCATATATCATATATATATGTGTCCAAAAATGAGTACATCAGGCGTACATCCAAAATTCCCACAGGCTACAACTGTGTAGGTCCTTGACCTTACACTCAAAAATGGTACAACAAATCTCTTAATAGATATGTACTACGGAGGGCCTACACCCCCAGCCTAAGAGTCACTACCATCACCCCCACCATCCCTATGACTCTTGTGAGAGCTGGCTCCATACGTACTAGAGGACCTGTGTGTCCTCTCGATCCTATGGGTCTGATGGATAGATATCACAGAGGACTACCTTGTAGTCCTAGTCCTGGTCTACTGAGACCCTGAAGCATGTGGATCCTCTAGGACCTGCCTACCAATCAACCTAATGTAGCCCTCTAGCTAGTCTATGTAGGCTACCCTACTTGTATGTCTATCATTGCCCTCCTCCATGAGGGCCTCTAAGTGTCAGATCTCTAACATGGGGTCTCGGTTGCTTGGAAGTAGTGATGATGGTGTAGCTGGAGGTCCCATGATAGCCTAGGAGGATGAAGGATCCCCCCTCTGTACCCTGAGTAGATCTCTCTCTACAATAGTCGCACTCCATTATGCCTATGCCAGATCATGCGCACTAGTGAGATCATGGACTTGTGTCTCCATTGTTGTAGCTTGTGTTGTAAGAGTTATATATGCTCCTAGGCCTTCACTAACTACCTCTCCCTACGAGCCAGCTTCATGGTGATAGAAGTCTCCCGCTACAATTGCTGGGTCTACAACCTCCCAAAATAGCTCTAAGGGTCATCAACCTGAGACCTCAGCTACCCAACCTCACTATCAAGAGGTGCCTCACCCTCCTATAGGACCTCCTCCTCTACCTCATATTATAGAGCATCCTTTGTAGGGGCCTCTACACCCCATACACCCTTAGTCTATTGGTGCACATTGCGCCCCTATATATCAGCCTTAGCGCCATCATCCACCCTATCGAGTGGCCCCTCTCCCTACCACTATAGTAGGGAACACCAAGTATCATATGTTGGGGTGGTCCTAACCCTAGCAACCTCTAACTCTTGAAAGTCATCAAAAACATATCCCAATGGTGTCGGTTGAACCTAGGGTAGATGACTCTCCAGCACCAATCGCCTGTAGATAATGGGCAGCTTTGGTATATCCTGTACTATCCTAAACTATCGCAAGACACGAGAGTAGTATTGATACTCATGAATATTATCCTTACGACCAAGTAGCCACCTATCACACCAAGCCTAGCATAGTCGCTCGTCAACCTCATCCAATGCAGGGCAGTCCATATAAGAGTTCCACTCAATGTCATATGACTAAAGCACTATGAATCTACCAATGTAGTGCTCTATGTTCCATACATGGGAACTACTTTGAAATCCCTCCTCCTCACAGGTCCAACATGTGTCGTAGCACTGATGAGTGTCATCAAGAGAATTGATAGCAAGGGGTAACTCCATAGGATGCTCGATCTTGATATGTTGCTAGCCCCAGATCTGGAAAATCATACTATAGCTAATCCCTACCTGGATCCTATTGGTAATTTGGTAGAGCTCCCCATACAACTGGCACAGTAGAGTGCTCCCCTAGGCTAGGAGTAGTGGATGATCGGTAGAGCTCTGTGTAATCCTCCCGACGCTGGCCAGAAGGTTCCAGGGGATCCTCATGCTTGAGGAGTATAGAAGAATAATATGCATGACCAAGTGCATGAAGACAACCTCTCGAATAGATAAGATGCCCTACTCTTGCAAATATACAATGTGGATGCCCCCATGATCAACCCTGCCCTAGGCATCCTCACTGTGGTTGCCAAAGATCTCATCAAAAACATCCTCCTTTCTAGTGAAAGGAGTGGAGGTGATGGGCTCACCATCAATAGGGATCCTAAATATCTAGTAGACGTCCTCCATAGTAATAGTCATTTCACTTATCAACAAGTAAAATATGTTGGTCTACGCATCCCAGCACTGGGCCAATGCAATCAGGTAGGCCTAATCTATCCTAATAGTGGGCAGATCAAGCATGTATCTGAATCCAATGACGCCAAACCACTCCTACTCCTCTTCAAAAATTTGACCGTAGAGGGTGCGAAGGATATCTGGCTCCCTAGATCTAGAGGTTAATTTCTATAGAGCTGAAATATATAAGGAAAAAGATAACTAAAAACAACAAAAAAATAGCTAAAAATGACCTAAAACATCAAACAAATCTAAAAATTTATAAAAAGATAAAAACATGCAAAAGGTGATAAAATATTTCAAGAAAATTCAAAAATGCATCTCAGAAGTGCAATGTTGTGGAGTTTCCACAACCACCCCAAACTTCTTGGGGACCCACTTGTCATGTTTTGGTATTAAAGGTTTTTTATTTTCTTTGGCTTATAAGAATAGTGATGTTTGACCGTTTTATTTTAATGATTTTAATTGCTTTGGTTATTTGATATTTAAATGATTAATTAATCTAGGCATTAATGCTTCTATATTAATTAAAATCCATTTTGATAAATAGAGTTTAATGTTCTTCATATTGTCTAATGTGATGGAATGTGTTTAACAAAGCAAGGCCTGACCAAAACATTACCTAAAACAATAAGAGAATGCAAAAGGTACAAAGAAATTTAGATAGAAAATAATATGCTATTATCTACCTAATATAATTGCATTAATTATATTAGGTACATAATAGTAATATTATTATGATTATATTATAATGTTCTAAAATATTATTATATTGTATATAATAATATTATTATAATATACTTTACAAAGGATGTGATAATAATATTTAGGGTAAGGTAATGTTTAATCATATTGTGTTTGATTTCAGGAGAAGGTGATGGTGGCTATTCGGAAAACATTCGATGCTATGGCAGCATGAGATTTTGTGGAGTAACGTCAGGAAGGAAGAAGCGGTCCAAAGATAGCGTTAGGGTTTCAGGAGGATTGCACATAATGCAAACCCTAATTTGACATCGAAACAACACGTAAGACGCCAAATTTGATAGTGAAATGGTTGAAAGATAGAGGTATGTCGTCGAGCAAGGACAAAGAAGCATTATTAGGGCAACCTGTAACCCTAATCAATGGAGTTAAATGCCTACCTCAAAAGCATGGAGAGTTTTTTGTGTTGCATCTGTTTCATTACGCTGGTGTAATTGCAGCGTGAGTGTGAGAGTAAGGAGCTCGACAACATAATGGCAGTTTTAACAGGAGAGTAAAGAGCTTGGTAGAGTAACAACGCCATGGCTGCATAGATCGATGGCAACACCATGGTGACGTGAGATTGATAGTGCCATGGCTGCATCGATGGCAGCACCATGACGATGTAAGTTTGACAGCGCTATGGCTGCGTAGGTAGCATGATGGCATCGCTTGGTTATATGGAAACCAAAGTGCCCAGGATGGGGGATGCCATCCCAATCCTTGGGTACGTTGGTATGGCTTTGGAAAGATACCATCGGGTCTTGGTTTTGAAGAGCAACGAATTTTTTTTTTGAATAAGATTGGCCTACCTTATTTTAATCTATGTGAATGTGGTTTGATTACATTCAATGTTTTAAAGGAGGTTTAAAAATCGTAGGGGTTATAAGGTATAGTTAAATGTTTTTATCATTCGTTTTTGATGGATGCAAAGGGGTGTTCTTGGGTAGAATGCTTATGTGATAAGAGAAAGGGGAGACATAAGGAGTCATGCAAGGCTATGTTTTTTTGGTTTTATTATTGTTTAAAAAAAATGTTTAGAAGTGTTATTTTTATTGTATTAAATCACAAAAAATTATGATGGATTATTTTCTTATATCCATTCATTATTTTGATTGTGAAAGAAGCTGAAGTGAAAGGACTTCTAAGTATTATTTATACCTTTCTATCCTACCTTTTTAGAGAAGGGGGCTGGAAATGATGTAACATTCCGAAAAGCAATAAGAAAGAGCATTTTTTTCAAAATTTGAAAGAGTAGAAAAATTTTGTGAGCATAATCAAAAGGAGGGTTTTTATCATAAAACTAACGTTTTTAGTGTCTTATCATTTCTGCATTTTAGTGACTTCTAGCCATTGTCTTATGCCATGAAATGGGTTGCAATATGTGAAGTTCAAGATGATGCAGTTTCTCTATGTTTCCTTTGAGTCTCGCACTTGATTTAATGGTATTGTGCTTATGTTGTAGGTCCATTAATTCAGGTTTTATGAAAACCTCATAACTTGGGATTTTGCAGGGAGGAGCTTGCTAAACTAATTCAGAATTTGACTTTTTCAGCTAACCAAATTTGCATTTTTATTTATTTATTTTTTAAGTTCATTTTATTTCAAGCACTCAATAATTCCATTCTGGTCCATCCAAAATTTCATTTTCTTTTATTTCCATTCTGGTCCTTTTCTAGAATTTTTGCTAATTTCCTTTTAGTTTCATTTCTATTCTGGTCCATTTCCAAAATTGTTAAGCTTTCAAGTTGTTTCCATTCTGGTCATTTTCCAGAATTGTTGCACCTCCAAGCTTCATTAATATAAACTTTTAGATAAAACACATGGTTTAGGAGGGATACTAACCTACAATTTCACATTAAGTTAAGATAAGAAATGAAAGCTAACTTTGCTAACATTTCTAACATGCTCACTTCTACTAACCACTATTAGGGTAGTGGCATCAACACAAGGAAGATAAAATGAACCCACTATATAAAATTTACTTCATATTAAAGGCACGGGCATTAAAATGAGGTGGAAAATTCCACATTTTATCATTTGAAACCTTTTAAATGAAGATAAAATACTTTACTAACAGGGATTCAGGGTAGCACCAATTTAAAAAAATACTAAAAAGAACTGCTTTTATTTTACATTTGCTTTTTAGTTAGATCTTTCAATCACTAAGCATTGTTTTGAACCAGAAAAGGCCCCTTGTTTATGGTCGCATGCATTATCAAATTATTTCTAGCATTATTGTAATCTTTTAGATATTTTACCAGAACCTTGGAGAAGTTGAATGTTTGTCATTTGGTTTCTTTTCAAGAGAGAGTTTTCTATTCAATACTCTGCATGTGGTGGTATTTTACAATTGGGAAAAATATACACTCAACATATTTGGTGCTAGAAGGAGGACATTCTTTTATGATTTGTGATTTAGCTTTTTGCTAATGCTAACGTGGTCAGTTTTGGTTCAATAGTATTGTGTTTGCAGGTGCAACATGTTACTCTTGACTAGTTTGTGAGAAGCCTTAATAGAATAGATTTAATTTTCCCAAGCTGGACCCACCTAGACGCATTGCTACTAGGTCTCAAACCATTGAGGAAACCATTTTTCAAAGTCTTTCTCCTAAACCTAGGAAATCGAGATACAAAATCTAGGAGATCAAAATCCTGTCCGAGCCTTCTAATACATTAGGTTTAGAGATGCTTTGCCAAGATTTGTAAAGGCTAGCTCTCAGACATATGAATTTGAATACATTTAGTGGGTGTGCACCCATTAGTTCCATCACAAGAGCTGCATCAAGTGTATCCATCTCCTTCATCCCGAGTGTGCCAACTGCTTTAGTAGGGTTATTACCTTTGGTTAATATGGCCCAACAATAGCAATAGCAATAACCAGTTCCCTGGTTTGGTACCCAAAGTTCTCTGTTAAGTATACCTGGGGATGTCCATGACATACCTAGGCACCTTGAGAGGTCTATCCCTAAGTTTTTCCATGATGGTCCCATTTCAGCTGAATAACACGTTCAAATTTACAAGGACCATATGATTAGGTAGGGAGTCAGTCATGAAGACGTTGCTTGTCAACTCTTCCCTAATAGCTTTGACTAAATGGCTCATGAATGGTATAGGAATATTCCTCCAAGGTCCATTACATCTTGGGACTAGTTGGAAGCTGCCTTTGTTAATCAATTTTTCTAGATCCTACCATCATGTATAATTAATTCGTGTCATGCAAGAGGTATCCTCATAAACCTATTAGAACATTTAATGCCAAATTCCAAAAGATTTACACCAATGTGACTCGTCATTTTGTAATAGACATTGTTGTGGCATTGCAATTATACCTCGTAGCCTTAGACCCTATGACAACCATGTTTACCAGGAGAAATCCTCAAGTTACAATGCTGGACTTAGCCTATGCTGAAGCCATGACTATTGAGTAGTAAATGACATCGCAAGGTGGCACTATCACTTAATTTACCATGTTAGGGCAATATGGCCCTTACAATCAATTTGCCATGATGAATCAAGCTGTGACACCTCAGATGCCCATGATGAATTCTTTGCCATATCATCATGTATCGCTCCAAATTTTTCACACCCTTACCTTCAGGCTATAGGATCCGTGCCCGGAAGGGGGATGTGAAAAGGATGGCGCGGTACCTCGGACTGAGAGGACTTGCGAAGGTCCCGCCTCTCAAGGGAGGTGTATTATTGGTGATTTTTCGACGGATGGTGGGTTCACCAGGAAACATTCAATGGCAGTTTCCACGCCTAGGTTGGGAATGTGTTTTATGTGTTCGTTTTAGCTTTAAGCATTCATATCCTAGGTTTGGCCAAAATGCGTCTAAGCTATTCTATATGAAGATGCAGATTAAATGAATACAGAAAATAGAATAGGACAGAAAAAATAGAGAATTTAAAGAATATTACAAGAAAAATACCTGATCCGGATGTCTGATGAAGATTCTGATTCTTGAAGCAGTCAGGATCGTCTGGAATTCGACAGAATCGTCTGAGATCAGACAAGATCATCTGAGATCTGACGAATTCGTCAGACGAATTCGTCAGAGACTCGCAAAACAGAGAAATAGGTGCAAAACACAGAAAATGCAACTATTCTAACAGGAGGGAAATAGTGTAAAATGACAACAATAATATCAAACTGAAACTTGAAAATAGAAACATGCATGCATTATGCTGATTTCATAATAATTATGACTTAATTATGCATTTAAAGCTATATGGGTGAACTCCAAAATGCAGAATAACATAAAATAACAAATACAGTAACTAATTACAGCATAAAACAACAGAAAAAGAGATAAAGAAATGCAAACTTCAGGCACTGATTGCCTCAATGTTGACTGCAGTCGAAATCATCTCGCATTGGTACGAAATCATCTCTGATTCGTCAGGATCACCTCCGATCTGAACAGGATCGTCGACGACGATGTAAGCTTGCTCCGACTGAAAAACGGTAGGGTACCTACAACAAAATTGTATAGAACTAATGCAAAATAGAAACTTAGGATGTTTTAACGTGTATGAAGTCGGGTTACAGGAATTATCAGCCAGGGGGGTGCTAAGGGAAGGGCTTAGGATTAAATAGGCTTAGGAGGGAGGTTAGGAGGTTGGAGATCATCCCTATTTGGGAGATCTCCAACGGGGGAGGGTCTCTAACGACGCAGACACGCTTCTGCCCGGATTAGAGGCCCGTTGGAACAGAAGCTAATTGTGCAAAATCAGTTTAGGGACAAGATCGTCTGGACGTCCTAGTCCAGACGAAATCGTCCGATCTGAGGCGATATCGTCTGATCGGCGACGATATCGTCAAACGGTCAAAACAACCTCTAAAAATGGCACGGAAAAGGGGGAAACGGATTACCCGGCGGTTAACGGGCGGTTTGGGAGGTTAAAATTTGAATTTAAATTATTTATTGGGGTGAATGTAATTATTAAAATTTCACTGCGCCAATTTTAGGGTGCTACATTTTGCCCCCTCTTTAGCGAATTTTCTGAAGAAAATGCGTTAAAGATGAGTTCTTCTCGATCTACGAGAAAGCAAAAATTATTCCCATTTTTAGGCGACGATTCTTGGTCGAATCGTACGACAGCTTACTATGGTGCCCCCTCCGTGTTTTTACCCAAATCGAACGTTTGAGGTAAAAACGCGGAAAAGCAAAAATTTTAAAATGTTGTTAATTATGTTTTGAATAAAATTAAGAAAAATAGGGTAAAACCCTAATTCATTTTTACTGTTCATTTTTTCTGGTTTTAGAGCTCTGAAAGCAAAAATGGTGGAGACGACGCACAGATCGACAGAGGTCCGACGCGGGCTACGGGTAAGAGTCTAAACTTAGTTTAGAATGCTTTAATTTGAATTTACATGCTTTTTAGATGAATGTTGATTAATTTTTGAGCATCGCGGCCATTTTTGGGCCGTCGACGTCGTCGGGACGAAATCGTCCCGATTTCGACGAAATCGTCTCAAGTTCGCCGATTTCGTCTAAGGGCGAAATCGACGAAAGGGGGACGATTTCATCAAATTAGGGACGATTTCGGCTGGAGAAATCGGAGACGAACATGCTCAAATTTGGGACGATATCGTCCAATATTGGACGATATCATCATTTGTATAAAATTGAACTTATTTTAACTTGCATTTTTAATTAATGATTTTTTATTAATGATTGTTATTGTTTTGTTGTTTATGTTGCAGAGAGGATTGCTAAAGAGCAGGGAATGGAAATATGGAGGGTTGAGAGATGACTTGGCCGCTCTAACACAGGCAAAGCGGGATCAGCTGGCACAGGCCGGCTTACTGCATGTGGCAGAAATGCCACAAGTGTCTACAGACATGGGGCTACTGACAGCCCTAGCAGAGAGATGGTATCCGGGTTCTTCCTATTTTTGGCTACCTACGGGGAGATGACTCCCACTTTGGAGGATGTATGGAGGATTCTAAGAATCCCCATACAAGGACGGTTGATCACTCCTACGGCCAATCAGGGCCATGCTATGGGACGGTTGTGTGGTGACCCGAGCTTCGCCCTGGAGAAGGGCGAAGTAAACATCGAGGCACTACGTCAGATGCCTGGGGCATCGAGACTCACACAGGTTTTAGCTGGAGTGGTTGGTGGACTTCTGTTGTGCCACCAGAGCGGGTGCAGGGTGCCATGGATGCTAGCAGATGTGATCTACGATATGCGAGACCATGGTTACAGATTTTCTTGGGGCAGTTTTGTGCTATGTCGGCTGTACAGGATCCTACATGGGGTCGTGTACAAGGGCGACCGATGTCTAGTGATGACATCGCTCCTACAGGTTTGGTGTTGGGAGCACATTGCAGTGCGGAGGCCGATAGGGCTTCCTCTGATAGGGATTGACGGGGAGAGGCCCCGAGTTTTCTACTGGTGGCTCCGGAGAGGGTCACAGCGGTGGATTGACCTACCGATGTCCCGGAGACTACTGGATGACCTTGTCCCAGATCAGATCACCTGGAGGCCATGGCGAGAGCACCCAGGGTGGGCCGAGGATGGACAGGAGTTAGCTCGCATCAGGCGAGTTTGCTGGTTACGGATGGAGAGGGGAGAGGTGGAGCTCCATCGCTACGACCGAGTTTTGAGGCAGTTCGGTCTACAGCAGGGGATCCCATCTCTCAGGGATTATGAGTTTTCTCGGACTGTCCGGGATAACACGATAGTGAGCGGGGCTCCAGACATGCAGCGCTTCTGGAGTCAGGACTCGGACGATGCCCCCATTCAGCCAGTGGATGGGGATGACACGAGGGTAGCCGATGGCTATGATGCCTGGTACGTAGGCATCCGCCCTCCTCGAATGACGAGGGCTCAGGGTCCGATACACGCAGTTGTGCATCGGATAGGGAGGCGACACCAGGCGGCTATGGAGGTGGCCCAGGGTCACGACGGGAGAGAGCTGAGGAGGCCACAGGCTCAGGAGAGGCCACGACAGCGGGAGAGGAGGGCGGAGAGACCCCCTTCTCCATAGAGAGAGAGGCCACCATCGCCCGATAAGGGCAAGGGTGTTGACACAGGAGAGAGTAGTGAGATGGCTACTCTTCGGGCGGAGAATATCCATCTCCAGGCACAGGTGCAGACTCTACAGGATGAGGCTGCACGCCACCGAGCTGAGTCTACACAGCTCAAAGATGAGGTTGCACGCCTCAGAGCACGGGGCGGAGGGGCGAGCACTCAGGAGCTGGCACGGTCGATTGCTCAGACCACGTTCTACCAGGGCATCTACTTCCAGATGGTGCCAGAGGGTCAGAGGGTACAGCTGCCAGCCGGCATTGCTGACCCTATCAGGATTGGGTCCTCGAGGACTTCGTCCCGATCGAGGACTAGGACTCACAGCACTACTCATACTACGATGGGGCCACCTCGTCCACCTCAGGGCGGGGGAGGAGATGAGGCTGAGAGCTCGAGGGGTTCTCGAGACACTGCTCAGAGGACATTTGATTGAGAGGATTGAGTATGCCAAGATGTAGATTGTGGCATACCAATCCGGGTTTTTGATATGATGTACATATATTGTTGATATATATAGATGAGATATTTTTGATCATATGACTTGTATTATGTGATTTTTATGATGCTTTTAATGTTTTGATGTGATTGACTTGATGATTCATGTAATTATGTCATTGGAAATATTATGGTTTAAATGTCATGCTATAAGATTTTAAATGAAATAATCTGATGTAACAAATTGGTTGTTTGTGATGAAATGTGATAAAAGATAAAAAGAGACTTCTAACAATAATTTCAAAGGACATTGTCGCTATTATAGACCATTTCATGGAGTCGCCGCTCACTCGGTCGTCAAGCTAATCCCAGTATAGAAATATTGTGAAAAGTAAAAGAGTGCTTAAGAGACTGTCTTAAGACTTTGGTGCAATGGTGCAAATGATGATGATGATGGTTTGTTTTTCAGATTTCCATGAAAATAGTATGCATGAAACAATGTTAAAATGATTTTTGCTAGGCATAAATTCCTAAGTGTGATAAAATTTTTGGATAATTCCTTAGGAATTATACCATCATTGCAAAATTGAAGGTTGACATAATGACATGAAATAATGAAAATGTGCATGCTTTTGAAAAGCATAATTTGTGTAACATAATGATTTAAGTCATATGGTTTTCATGATTTTTAAATAAATGGGGAATAAAAATTGTTGCAATGGTTTGCGCTAGGCATAGAATATGTAGGTATAGACTTATACCATCATCGCGAAATCCAAAAAAAGAGAGTTTTATTGCATGATTGATTTTTTGATAAACAGAAAATATGAAGATAAGGACTTGCGCTAGGCATAAAATTCCAATTTTGGTTTTAGAACTATACCATCGTCGCGAAAGTCGATAATATATATATGTTTTGATTGTATGGTTTTGAAAGAAATTTTGATTATTCTATTATGCATGTAGTTGTCTTTATACCAAACAAAAGCAGAAAATGAATTATTTCAAACAATTTGCAAAATATTTCAGAGTATTTTGAAGACAAAAGTTAGATTTATAAGGAATCCCATGTGCATATGTGAGTTCATTTCCAATCTTGATTTATCATAATGATACACAAAATCTCTCAAATACAAATGTGTGTGCAATTGCATTGTTCATTTACCAGTTTTGAGCAAGATACTTTGATGCAAGTGATTTGAATGAACCAAATAAGTGTTCATTAACCATGATGTAGATGCATATAACCATACTAGACTACTATGTAAGTCGGATTATCAAGAGCTAGCTAATCCATAAGCAGACATAGGTTCGTACAAAAGAAGGTCGCTAATGTGACAGACATATCGCCACGCTAGGAGTTACCCAAGGCCAAGCAGGTTGGGCACAAACCACCTGTTATGGGGCTTACCTCACAGTTTTCGAATAATTGAGAATTCCAGGGATTCAAGCTCATCAACCCTTCTTTTCTTTTCAAAGGGGTAGGGAAAGGGATTTTATTGCTTTTGCTTTTGCTTTCTTTTGCTTTCTTTTCTTTTCTTTTCTTTTCTTTTGCTTTCTTTTTCTTTTTGTATTTTTGCTTGATAATTGAGATAATGCTTGAAATATTGTTGTAATGATATAAAATAACATTTTTTTCTTTTTTCTTTTTTTTTGAACTTTGCCTTTTCTTTTTGTTCTAGGGATACTTGCTCGGATTAGTTGTAGAGCAAGGGATTTTTATTCTGGGTAGGGGTGAGCTTGTCCTTTTGCCAATTCTCAAAGATTCTAGACCATGTGCATGATAGGATAGCAGGGGAAACTTTTCGCTCAAGAAACCACTTCTACTATGTAGCAAAGCATGAAAATTACAAATATAATCATTTTATTGTGAAAAGATGTGCTTGGTTTAAGTAAATAACAAGATCAATTCTCTCGTGCTCAAACTTTATTTAATTGAATTTTGTGGACTTTGATATAAGAGAGATTAGTAATCATGCCAGATAAAATCAAGATATTTATTTTTGTGTTTGCAAAAGTGAGAGATTCCAAATAAATGCTAATTTATCCAAAATAATTTGAAACTATAACTGCAACATTTGTAAAAAGAAATATATATAAATACTTTTTGAGAAGTTTGAGAATGTTGACTCTCTCTTTCTTCTTTATATTGTTTTGGTTTCGAAAGAGTCAAGAATATTGTTGTTTTTGATTTTTTCATTTTTGATTTTGAACAAAAAATTAACAAGTGCCATAAATAAATACAACAAATATTTTTGAAGATTTTGATGATTATGAATGTTTTTGGTGTTTTTGAATTTATAAATTGCAAGAAATACAAAATAGTGATTTTGAATTATTTTAAACAAATATATACAAGGATGAAATGACCAGATTTATACATAGTAACGTTTAAGATGCAAAATATTCATGGGTTCTTTAAGTTCTTTACCATCTAAGGTAGATAATTTGTATGCTCCCGATTCAAATTTAGCAGTGATAATGTATGGTCCAAGCCAGTTGGGCTCAAATTTACCTTTAAGGTCCTTAGTTGCATTAGTATTTTTTTGATTTTCTTTTAAAACAAGGTCGCCGACCTCAAAGGATCGATGACGAACTTTTTTAGCATATGATCTCTTAAGCTTGTTTTGGTAGGCACGGAGATGCTCCAAAGCATTGATGCATTTTTCATCTAGGAGTTCCAGCTGACTGAGTCTGCCAGCTCGATATTCATCTCCTACTTCGGTATCTTGAAGTAGCAGAGCCAAAGAAGGAACTTCTAATTCAAATGGAAAAACGGCTTCAGCACCATAAACCAAAACAAATGGTGAAGTTCCCGTGGGGGTTCGAACACTAGTTCGATAGGCCCACAAGGTTGGATATAACTGAATGTGCCAGTCACGGCCAGCTTTATTGACCAATATTTTGAGGATTTTGATTAAGGTTTTGTTAGATGCTTCTGCTTGACCATTACCCTGAGGATAATAGGGAGTGGACCAGCGATGTTGAATCTTATATTTTTGGCATAATTTTTTAACATCTTTATTTTTAAAACAAGTTCCATTGTCAGAGATGAGATTTGCAGGAATTCCGAACCTGCAAATGATTTGATTAAAAATGAATTTAGAGACTTGTGTGCCAGTGCAAGAAGCTAAAGGCATAGCTTCAACCCACTTCGTGAAATACTCAGTGGCGGTTATGATGAATTTGTGTCCATCAGATGACACAGGATTGATTTTGCCAATAATGTCTAAGCCCCATTTTGAAAAGGGCCAAGGAGATGAAATAGCCTGTAGTTCTTGTGCAGGCGCATGGACAAGGTCAGCATGTTTTTGACATTTGTCGCAATGGCGCACATAATCATGTGCATCCTTTTCCATGGTAGGCCAAAAGTATCCTATCCTAAGGAGCTTTTTAGCAATGACACTACCACTGAAGTGTCCTCCACAAGATCCATCGTGGGCTTCACTCAAGGCTAATTTAGATTCTTCTGAATTCAAACATCTTAATAGGATACCTTCAAAAGATCTCCTATATAAAGTATTGCCAATTATTACAAATCGACTTGCTCGTCTACGTAATAACCGACGCTGGTTTCTATTAGAATTGGCAGGGAAAGTCCCATTTTGGAGAAAATCAAATATATTCGTATACCAAGGTTCAGGAGTAGTTTCATTGATTAGAAACACATCCAAAGGTTCTAAGCATGACTTATTTGAAGCGGGTTCCTGGAGTCGACGAATAATGATAGTGGCATATTCGTCATCTAACTCCAAGGGCAGGAGAGATGCAACTGCGGCCATAGCATCAACTGCACGGTTGCAAGTTCGAGGAATAGCTTCCAAGGTAACTTGATCAAATAGAGACATTAGTTGTAAAACATAGGCTTTATATGGGCACAGTTTATCATCTCTGGTCTGATAAACTTCATTAATTTGGTTTATAACCAATTGAGAATCACCAAAAACTAACAAATGTTTAATTTTTAGCGCTAAGGCAGCTCGTAATCCAAGGATTAGAGCTTCATATTCAGCAGTATTGTTGGTGCAAGCAAATGTCAATTTGAAGGACGAGAGGAATAAGATGTTTTTACGGGGATATTAAAATAATACCCGCACCAGCCCCACTCATGCATCGGGCTCCATCAAAGTATAAGGACCATTGTTCAATATGGTCTGCCTCTAATTGAAGGCATTCATCAGGAAACTCAATGATGAGGGGATGGGTAGACTGTAAGGGTGCAGCAGCTAATTGATCTGCTATGATTTGACCCTTAACAGACTTCTGTCCTATGAATGTAAGATCAAATTCGCTTAGAGCAAGAACCCACTTGGCTGTGCGACCCGATAAATAAGGTCGACTCATGAGATACCTTAAGGGATCATATTTGGCAATGACATAAGTTTTCTGACTAAGCATATAATGTCATAATTTTTGCGTAGCAAACACGACTGCTAGACATAGTTTCTCTAATGTTGTATATCGGGTTTCATAACTGATGAAGGTTCGGCTAATATAATAATTAGCACGTTCTCTCTTGTCATCATCAAGCTGAGCTAACATAGCCCCTAAGGCAGAATCTGAAGCTGAAATATATAGGAGGAATGGGCGATCAGGTTTAGGTGGTGAAAGCACAGGTGGATTAAGGAGGTATTGCTTGAGAAGTTCAAAAGCTTCTCTACATTCGTCGTCCCAATTAAAAGGGACATCCTTCTTAAGGAGTTTAAGAAAGGGACCGGTTTTGTCCGCCAGCTTATCGATGAAGCGACGGATGGCTTGAAGCTTACCTTGTAAACTTCGTAATTCAGATATATTAGTAGGTGCGGGCATATCAGTGATAGCCGCAATCTTGAGAGGGTCGATTTCGATACCACGTAAAGAAACTAAAACCCCTAATAGTTTACCGGACTTAACTCCGAATATGCATTTTGCTGGATTTAATCGAATAAGATATTCTCGTAATCGATTAAAAACTTTTCTCAAATCATCTAAATGATTATCTTCAATAATAGAGCGAGCTATAATATCATCTACATAATCATGTAGGATATCATGCATCATATCATGAAAAATATAAGTCATAGCTCGTTGATAGGTTGCACCTGCGTTCTTTAAGCCAAATGGCATCACTTTCCAACAAAAAGTACCCCAAGGGGTAATAAAGGCTGTTTTAGCCTGATCTTCAGGAGCTATCCTGATCTGATTATAACCGGAGAATCCATCCATTAAGGACATCATCCCACTTTCGACAGTAAAGTCAATGATTTGATCCATGTTTGGAAGAGGAAAATCATCTTTAGGGCATGCAACGTTAATATCTCTAAAATCTGTGCAAACCCTAACTTTGGTGGCTTCTTTTTTGGTAACTGGAACTACATTTGAGATCCATTCAGCATAATCAATAGCTTGTATAAAAACAACATTCAGGAGTTTTTCTAACTCCCCTTTGACTAGCAGAGCCACTTTGGGATGCATTTTTCTAAGTTTTTGTTTAACAGGTTTAGCATCCGGATGGACCACTAGATGATGCATGACTACATAAGGGTCTAGACCTGGCATATCTTCATATGTCCAAGCGAAGACATCTTCATACTCTTTAAGGAATGCAATGTATTGTTCTTGTTTTTCTTGACTTAACTCTGATCCAATATTGATTATGTGAGGATTATCCTCAGTTCCAATGTTAATTTTAATGACGTTTTCTACCTCCATGTGTAGATCTCTTTCAAAGTTAGGTGGGGCGGGTGAAACGCCCAATTCTTGTAATTCTTGTAAGGTTAATTTGGATAATTCATCTTGAGGATTAGTGGTCTCAAGTTGGGCTATAGTTGGTATAGAACCATCAAAATAAAATCCATTGTGTAACATCTCTTCAACAGAGACGTCGTGGAAGATATCTCCTTCCAACTCTTCATCGGGGTCAACAATCATTTCAGGGTAAGCTATGGATAGCATGTTACATGTAAACGACTGATTTTTTAGAGGCAAATCAACATGCCTATCCAAATAATCTTGATAGCATATGAGTTGATCATCATCTTCAAAAGGAAAGGGTTGACCCTTACTAGGAAATAGGCCCACACCACAACGGGCAGGCCAAGGTTCTACCTCGAAAGGTTCTTTCATGCCATTTTGGAAAGGTCCCAAACCTTTCCCTTTATATCCCATTTTAAGCATTATGGGTTTAGCTTTAATATATTCATTGGTAAAATAACACCGAGCGTATCCTTCCTGATGAGTTTTGATATTCCGAGGGATTCTTCCCCAGTCATATCCTTTATAAATGAAGGCACAACTCCCAACTTGGTAAGTACTTCCCATAGGTTGTGGGAGGCCCAAAGTACGAGGAGATGGCGGCAAGTTATTTAAAAGAATTGAATCTTGCATGAAAGCATTCATTTTTTTTTATATTAAGGTTGTGGATAAATCTGGTAAAAGTTCATCAGAAAGAGCATAAGATGTAGAAGGATTATTCCCTATATCTTTAGATGTGGAAGGGATGATAGATGGGTCTATAGGTTTTGAATTTATAGGGATAGAAAATGAAGGATTGGTTGTAGATTGAAGATCTTTCTGAGGTTCTAGAGGGATTTGTTTGGAAGATTGTTGATCTATGTAGGAGGATGAAATTAATGGAGGGGAAATAGGTGAAGCTATGGGTGTGTGTTTCACAGTTTTAGATGAAAAATAAGAATTAGGATGTGTGGATGACAGAGCGAGGCAAAATTGCACTCCAACGGGTTCTGCCAAAGCACACATATCAAAGGGTCTAGGGTCACCATGGATAGTGACCAACTGATTTTTAAATTTGAATTTAACACATTGGTGTAAAGTTGATGGGACCGCTCGCATCGCATTGATCCAAGGGCGACCCAAAAGTATATTGTACGATGTTGGGCAATGTACAATAAACACGGTTGTTTCTAGGGTTCTAGGACCAACTTGCAATGGGATGGTAATAACTCCACACGTTTCTTGTGTTTCGTCATTAAAAGCTTTGATAATCATATCAGTTTTCTTCATTTCATCACTTCTAAAGCCAAATATTTGGTAGAAGTCAAAAGTGCAAATGTTTAGAGATGAGCCATTATCAATCAAGACTCGTTTGACAGCTACATCTCCAATTAGAGCAGTAATGTATAAGGGATTGTCCTTATGTAAACTATGTTGTGGGATATCTTTATCCCGAAAGTCAATACAATCAACCTCTCGAGTGATGATAGTGTTGGCCATAGCTTCAGGTTGAATGTTTTGAGGTACCATCATTTGGCTTAATGTAAGCATCAACTCATCCCTATGGGTGGGAGAAGATCTTAATAAATCCAAAAGGGAAATTCTGGCTGTAGTATTGGATAATTGCTCATTAATATTGTAAGGGGGTTTAGGTTGAACATTAGGAGCATAATTCCCTTTATTGGGATTTTTCAAAGCAAATGGAACTGATCCATCATTCTGATTTGGTTCTTGTTGAGAATTTTGAGCCTGTTGTCGGGTAACGACTCCAATGGTACCTACAATGTTATATTGAGGACGTTGAACTGGTCTCGGTCTAGCATTTATGGCTTGTTCATTCGGGAGGAATTGATTAGAAGAGGGTCGAGTAGTAACTCTTCTAGGAAATGGTTCTTCTGGAACCATAGCATCTGTGATGGGTTGAATAGGATCTGATTCATTTTCAGAACTATTCGATTGGTTTGAAGTGATGTCTAGTTCACTTTCAGTATCTGATTCTATATCACTAGAATCAGGAGTTGGAATATTATGTAAGGGCCTCGGTCGTAACCAGGGATAAGGTTGTGTCAAATATTTGAGGATCCTGAATAGGTAATTGTCCGCTAATGGTTCCTACATATCGGGTAGGAGGAGGAACATTATGATGTTCGATTTGATTGGCTACCTCTTTACCATGTCTTGGTAAAGGGTGTTGAAATATGTCTAATGTTTGATTAGCGTTTTGATTTTGATTTTGGGGAATGGTCTTTTGAGTATTATTAGGAGCATTTTGTTTAGGTTGGAAGGCTTGCACCTCCATTTCATTATTATCAATCAAATCTTGTATTTTATGTTTCAACCTTTTACAAGCATTGGTAGAGTGTCCAGGTCCTCTATGGAAATCACAGTGTAAGTCAACTCTGTATCCGGGTATAGTTGGATCAGGTTCCCGGATAGCTGGTAATTGGATCAAACCTCTTTCGAGTAATTGAGGTAAAATAGTTGATAAGGGTTGATTCAATCTAGTAAATTCTCGAGGAGGCTTATCAGGAGGTTTCAATATGAATTTTTCTGTTGTCTTCGTTGCATTGATATTAGCAACATTTCTGCTATCAATGACTCCGTCACCAACAACTTGTTTGTTTTTATACTGATTTTTGGATGTTTTCTCATCATCCTTCTTCCTAAGTTGGCCTCTCCTAATAAGGGCATCTTCTACTCTTCGAGCTAAATCTATAGCTTGATCGAAGGTAGTTAAAGTAGCAGTTGATAGCTCATAAGATATTTGTTCTTGCAAATTATTGATAAAAATGTCCAACATTTCCCTATAAGGTAGCACAAAGTGCAGTTTTCCTATCAATTGCCTCCATCTAGCTAAGAAATCGGCAAAACATTCATCCTTGTCTTGTTTTAAGTTGTATAAATCTTTAATGGTTACATGCCTCTCGATGTAGGCACTAAATTGATGGACAAAATATTCAGTTGCTTTCTTCAAAGTTTCTCAAGGAATGAGTGGGCAATTGATAGTACCACTCTAATGCCATTCCACCTAAACTTTTCGGGAACATTTTTAGTAATAGCAAGTCATCATGTGATATATCATGACATGCTATCCTAAACATGCGAAGATGCTCTATGGGATCTTCGGTTCCTTTATATATAGGCAAGATGGGCATGGGAAAATGCTTAGGGTATGGTTGAGCTACAACTATGGGATCCAAAGGTTGACTACAGATCTCTCGATAATTGTACGAGGGACGATAAGGATCTATCTGGTCCATACGCGAAGCTAACTGTTTCACCATGGCTTCCAGACTACTAGTTTGCCCACCATATTGGTTCGGTAGGGCATTGATATGAGTTTTGTGAACATATGATGGAGGGACATGAAGATTAGATGCTATGTTGCTATGGTGTAAATTGTTGGTAGGAAAGGTGTTATGAAGGAATTTTGAAGTTGTATTATGATGTATTCCAGATTGTTGAAAATTGGTGTTTGGCTTCGTTTTAGGTTTTTGTTTACTTGAAGCATATTGCTCAATAGTTTGGCGAAATAAAGTAGTGAAGGAAGTTTTCTTTTGTGTGGGAATGATTTTAGGTTGAATAACAGGTTCCTTAGGAGGTTGGGTAACCTGTTGTTTTGACATGTTCTGCATCATAGTGACCATATCTGTATTGGATGGTCCAGCCTTATCACTTTCTTGATCAATGAAAGACAAGGGGTTAGTGCGCACATCAAACGCATGTTCCATGGCTGCTTGAGTGTCACTAATTTGCCCTTTATCAATACGAACTGCCACATTAAGGGCATCAATGTTATCATTGAGAAACTTTCGGAAATGATCTACGTTGTCAAAAGCAATAGTTCCATCTGGAGCTACTCTAGGGGATGAGGATCCATCCTCTTTAATACTTCCTTCTTGTTCATTATCTTCACCTAAGTCATCTTCTGGTTGATCTAGAGTTTCTCCTTCCAGAATTGGATCTTCAGGAAGTACATTTGGGTCTCTAGTTTTATCTTGTAACCAATCTTCTTCTTCTCCTTCAGTTTGTTTACCATTCCTAAGTTTAGGCATTGTGCCTTAATTTTAGATTTCAGCAAATATATATATATATATATATATATATATATATATATATATTTTTTTTTTTTGCAACAAGTTTAAGAGGTATATATCAATTATATACCTACTACAATTTTTAAAATGAAATGTTTTTTGGTTTTTGTTATGTTTTTTAGTTTTTAGTTTTTCTTTGTTTTTGAAATAATATTGTAAAGACAAACAATCACAATAAATGCAAGAAATAATACTGAAAGTAATAATCTAGTTTTCTATAAACAATTTATAAATGTCATTAATGGGCTCAAGTTCTTCAGGAGTCATGAAGTGTTCTTCTTCAAATTGAAAGTTTTCTTTCAAAAATTTAATGAAAAGAGCTATAGTGATATTATCTATCTCAGATTTTGGTTGATAGAAGTAAATCTCATGGCAATACTCTCGATATAACACAGCTCGAGGAACTCTATTCCATCTTTCCCTATCTATAAGAACAACCTCTTGGTCTTCTACAAGACCTAGGAACTGGTGTACAATGGCTACGTTCTTGAGGTATTCCTCGAAGGTTAAAAATTTTGAAGATACAAGAGCTCTCCTATAAGCTAACCATCTATGGCAGGCTCTCTGAAGTTCATGATAAAAGACAAGTTGATGAGGATCCAGGATTCTATCTAGGACTAGCCTCTTGATTTGTTTAAGTTGTGTAGACCTAGATGAAATGATACTAAGTCTTCTAACAAGTTCGTCCCACAAGAGTTGATTTCTATCTGTTTCAGGCACACTAAGCACAGAATTGATTTCTATGGCTGCCAATTGGTTTTCTACATTTATAGTAACTGCTAATATTTTCTTAGGAGCTACCATCTAAACATGATATAAAATTTAAATGATCTAAAATGCATCTATGTTTTTGTTGTTTTATTTTTTATTTTTTTATTTTTTGTTTTGTTTTCAAAAGGTTTATAATGCATTCACGTCGGGTTCACCAAAATGTATCGCTCCAAATTTTTCACACCCTTACCTTCAAGCTATAGGATCCGTGCCCGAAAGGGGGATGTGAAAAGGATGGCGCGGTACCTCGGACTGAGAGGACTTGCGAAGGTCCCGCCTCTCAAGGGAGGTGTATTATTGGTGATTTTTCGATGGATGGTGGGTTCACCAGGAAACATTCAATGGCAGTTTCCACGCCTAGGTTGGGAATGTGTTTTATGTGTTCGTTTTAGCTTTAAGCATTCATATCCTAGGTTTGGCCAAAATGCGTCTAAGCTATTCTATATGAAGATGCAGATTAAATGAATACAAAAAATAGAATAGGACAGAAAAATAGAGAATTTAAAGAATATTACAAGAAAAATACCTGATCCGGATGTCTGATGAAGATTCTGATTCTTGAAGCAGTCAGGATCGCCTGGAATTCGACAGAATCATCTGAGATCAGACAAGATCGTCTGAGATCTGACGAATTCGTCAGACGAATTCGTCAGAGACCTGCAAAACAGAGAAATAGGTGCAAAACACAGAAAATGCAACTATTCTAACAGAGGGAAATAGTGTAAAATGACAGCAATAATATCAAACTGAAACTTGAAAATAGAAACATGCATGCATTATGCTGATTTCATAATAATTATGACTTAATTATGCATTTAAAGCTATATGGGTGAACTCCAAAATGCAGAATAACATAAAATAACAAATACAGTAACTAATTACAGCATAAAACAGCAAAAAAAGAGATAAAGAAATGCAAACTTCAGGCACTGATTGCCTCAATGTTGACTGTAGTCGAAATCGTCTCGCATTGGTACGAAATCGTCTCTGATTCGATAGGATCGCCTCCGATCTGAACAGGATCGTCGACGACGATGTAAGCTTGCTCCGGCTGAAAAACGATAGGGTACCTGCAACAAAATTGTATAGAACTAATGCAAAATAGAAACTTAGGATGTTTTAACGTGTATGAAGTCGGGTTACAGGAATTATCAGCCAGGGGGTGCTAAGGGAAGGGCTTAGGATTAAATAGGCTTAGGAGGGAGGTTAGGAGGTTGGAGATCATCCCTATTTGGGAGATCTCCAACGGGGGAGGGTCTCTAACGGCGTAGACACGCTTCTGCCCGGATTAGAGGCCCGTTGGAACAGAAGCTAATTGTGCAAAATCAGTTTAGGGACAAGATCGTCTGGACGTCCTAGTCCAGACGAAATCATCCGATCTGAGGCGATATCGTCTGATCGGCGACGATATCGTCAAACGGTCAAAACAACCTCTAAAAATGGCACGAAAAAGGGGGAAACGGATTACCCGACGGTTAACGGGCGGTTTGGGAGGTTAAAATTTGAATTTGAATTATTTACTAGGGGTGAATGTAATTATTAAGATTTTACTGCGCCAATTTTAGGGTGCTACACATCAGTCATACCCATTCGCTCCCATGCTTCCATATTTTTTGACATACCCTAGTGCTGCCGTTCCACCCACTCTGCAAACGATGGCTGCTAATCAGATAACCTTACCAGTATTTTAGGAAAGTAGTACTCAAGCCTCAAATGCATATCCCATGGTTACGCCTCTTTAGGCCAAGGGTCCATGGTGGACCCAAAACACCTAGAGTCAAACCTTAGTGCCTAATATAGAGGTTACTAATATCAAAAATTTTAGTGGATCTGGGGCTATCATGCCCCATCCACAAGGATCTAATTCTAAGCTAGAAGAGCTCAAGAGAATAACCATAAAATAGGGCAATAACATCATTCAGTTACAAAAATAAGTTACCCAAAATCCCATGCCCAATCGAAACCATGACCATAGAATAACAAGACCGTATAATACATAGCCTAACAATGGGTGCATACCCAATCCGGTAGCCAATCAGGTCGATGCGTTAGGGTATTGTAATGAGTCAAAGTCATGTGATGATGAAATACATCACTATTGTCATAGAAAGTCAGACACTTTGGTGTTTGAAGTCATTCATTATTTAGAAAATTATGAGATGGAGGAAGATATGAATGTGTTAGAAGAGAAAGAGGATGAAGCCTTGGAAGCCTAGGCCACTAGACATTTTGGGAAAGCTAATCACAAGTATTTTACTAGGAGTTATAAGGATTCCAAAACCTCCTCTACTCCCCCAAATAACCCTTTAGTTCCTCCTGATACAAAAGGTGATGTGAATCCACCACCTCCATTTTTGGAAGCACCTAGGATAATGCCAAAAGTGTCAAATCTTGGAACATCCACTTATGACTTGGAAGAAGACATGAAAATGACCAAGGCCAATATCTCAATGTATGAGGTCTCTCAATTGTTGGGGCAGGATAAAATCATGGAGAAGAGATTGAATTCTTTGAGTCAAATTCATGAGGTTAAATTTTTAGAACCCCAACTTGCTATGAGGAAAGAGAAACCAGAGGTACCCCCTTTTATCATAACTGTTAGGATCACAGGTAAGAATTTACACAACTATTTGATTGATTCTGGCACCTCAGCCAACATCATGCTTCTTGAGATAAGCCAAAAGCTAGGACTTAAGCCTATTCATTTGAATAGCAAAGTGGTCCAATTGGACAGATCTATGGTGGATGTATCAAGTGTTGTAAAATATGTCCAAGTTTTGATCAACTCAGAGCCTAAGATCCAACATTACATGGATATCCTTGTGCTAAATATTGTTGCCAAGTATGGCATGTTTTTGGGCAGGGATTGGAGCAAAAATCTCAATGGTTATGTGGTGATTGATTCCTCCCATATGTGGTTGCCATGGAGAGGAGTTACAAACCAAATACAGGTAGACAGAGAGCCCATACTTGGGGATATGATTACAGAGTATAATAAACCCAATGAGATTCAGTTTACTGAAACAAAATTAGGGGTTTACAATTTTGACATAGAGGACATAGCCGAAGGGTCCCAAAATGATGATATTTACCATTGTACTTCGAAAGATAACAAGAGGGTGTGGACCCTAAATTTTGATGGGTCCAAATCAAAACAAGGTGCAGGATCTGGGGTAGAGCTCACATGTCCTAGTTGTAAGCCTTTGCTTGCTACTTATAGATTATAATTCTCAGCCACCAATAATGTGGCAGAGTATGAAGCCCTAATTTTTGGACTTCAGTTGGCCCTAAGAGAAAAGGTAAAATGCCTTAAGGCATCAGGAGACTTAGAGTTAGTAATAAAATAGGTCAATGAGTAGTATACCTATAGAGACAAGAGGTTGAACCTCTATAAAACCAGAGTGAGGGAATTAATTAATGAGTTTGATGCTTTCAATATTTCCCTCATATCAAGAAAAAATAATAAAATGGTTGATTCGTTAGCCATAGCAGCCAGCATGCTTTTGCCTACTGACCATAAAAAATGTAAAAATATTTCCATAGAGTTAGTGCCTTGCCCCTCCATACCAGACAATGTCACGAATTTACAGTTCTTTGATAGTGATAGACACATTTTTAGTTTTGTCACTTGTTGGCATTTTTGCCACATTGATTCTCATTGATGAATGCATTGATGTATTGTTGGGGATCTGACCTTTGATTGATGCAGCTTGGGCGAAAAAAGGAGAAAAAATGAGCAAAAAATGACTAAGTCTGAAAACTGCAGCGACGCGCTGACATGTTGCAGAATCGCGGTCAACGCAGTCAACGCAGGCAGGTTGGCGGAACCGTCGCGATATCGCGACGTGTTCCGAAATCGCGGGTCGGCGGGCAAAAAAGCATTAAGTTGAAAATATGCAGCGATTCGCTGACATGTCAGCGAATCGCGACTCGGGGAGCGTTGAAGGCAAAAAGGTGCAAACTTGCAGCGCGTCGCTGACATGTCAGCGAATCGCGACCGAAAATGGCGATTGATGCGGAGAGAAGGAACATGTAGCGAAATCGCTACGTGTTCCGGTTTCGCGGGGCAGAGCGCAGGGAGGAGCCAACGGCGGAAACATGTAGCGAAATCGCTACATGTTCCATTTTCGCGGGTCTTCAGCAGCGAAGCGTACGGCGGAAAAACACGTCGCGATTTCGCGACCCGTCGCATTTTCGCGACCTGCGCAGTTTTCCCGCCAAGTGCAATATGAACGGCCGAAAGGGTTTTTTCGATTTTCGATGATTTAATGCTAACCCGAATTAAATATTTTGCGGATTTCCGAGGCGGTTAAAGTCGAAGAAGCGCCCAGGCCACCAAAATTAAAGGATTTATTGGTTCAAAGTATTTGTTCGTGGATTGGCGTAACGTTTCATGCATATTGAAAAACGAATTTAATGAAGAATCGCGAACGTTTCATTGCCTTTAATTTTTGCTTCCTCGAGGCCGTGATTAAGGGGATCGTGTTCCTGATTTCCAAGATATAATTGTAGATCACGAGGAAGTTGGTTTTAATTATTTAATGCTGCAAAGAGGACGGACCTCTATAAAAACCAATGTAATTTTCATTTGCAAAGGTTGGAAGTTTTGCTAAAAACTGGAAGTGCATTTGCAAGAATAAATTATTGGCTTCGGATTTTTCAAGCAGTTTGTTTGGGGGATTGTCTTTTCTCGTTCGTTGCATTTCTAATCAAATTTATATTCCTTGAGTGCTGTTACATTCAAATTCTGCATATTGAATTTGAATATTGCTTATAAGGATATGATTCTTGGAGTGTAGTCTTGGAGAGATTTTCTCGCATACAGTTGTGTGGGAGTTGAGTCATTATATTCTCGTTGCTTGTCGTTGCCGCACTTTAAGTTTTCTCGTCGTTGTTCTTCCGATCCCATAACTCCGGCTCCGTGGCCATATTTCATTTCTTTCTCGCAACTTTTAATTTCTTTCCAGCAACCCTTATCTTCAAACAGAAATTTAGAATAGTAAAGGGAACCAGCCCACTCTGGAGATTGGTCTGGGAGCCATTTCTTGCTTCCAACCTTTCAATGTTGGCCAGGTCTAGGGTGCAATTATAAAATCCTTTCCTGTGGCAGATTTTGGACCAACAGTTTTTGGCACGCCCGGTGGGACAGACTGTTTCTGTCTCCAAGAATTCATAATCGGTGGGATACGCATAATTTTCCAAAGTGATAATCCCACCGGTGCCAACAGTTTTGGCACGCTTTTAACACCCGAAGGTCTCAAGATTTGATGAGCTGTCTTGACCTCACAGCGAAGATTTTTAAGTTCATCTGGCGACTTTGCTGAGTTGAAGATCTGTTCGTGGACGCCTGTTTTTGTTTAAAAAAAAAAAAAAAAAAATTCAAAGAATGTTTTTTCTGGCGACTCTGACTTAATGGCGATGGCCGTGATTCCGCAGACCACTGCCACAAAGGCGAGGGTTTTTTCTAGATGGGATGATCCTGGCCCTCTGAATCTGCAAGTTTGGCATGAAATTCCCGAAGGTGCCTTGAAGAACCTGGCAAAATATGATGGTACCGAAGGCATGGCTCTAACACATGTTGAAGATATTGCTACTCTGTCCATGATCCATGTCATAGAACACGAGGATGTCATGATCCGACTTCTGGTTCAGTCCTTGGAAGGAAGAGCATTACAGTGGTATAGATTGCTCAAATGTCAAAGCATCAGCTCATGGGACGATCTAGCGGGGGCACTGATCAAAAGATTTGACGAAGATCCTTTTTACAGTTCTTTGGATCTCTACCAATTTTTCATGTACATCAAGAGAGCACCTCAAGAGAGCATCACGGACTTCAATGTTCGATTCTTGATAAGTTGGAAGAGAATTCCAGAGAAGATCCGTCCATCACCCACCCAAGCCCACCTCTTTTATGTTCGCGCTTTTAATTCTGACATAGGTCTCTTTTTGCTGCAGTCAGGTGAACAACGGTTCCCACAAATCTTTGAGGAAGCAAGTGCGAGCGGCAACGTATGTTGCTCTTATCAAGAAAGTTACCGTGGGGAGAAACTCCATTACCTTCTCCGGTGGTTGCTGCTCCTGTTTACCCTGCACAGTATTTTTCATGCCAGATCCCTTATCCTGAGCAGAAACCTGAGATGCAGTCATGTGAAGTTCAAGGGACAGATCTCGTCCAAAGTCAAGGATTGGGACATGCAAGCACTTTTCCAGCAATGAACAATATGGTTGCTTGTAGTTTTCATCAAGAGATGGGCCAAGTAGAAGAACAAGTTCAAATTCCAGAGTCTGAGGAGATCCCAGAATCCGAGTTCTCACTTGAAGAGCCCTGTGATCACATCAAGGAGTTAGAGGAGCCTGTACTCACCCACAGCCAGTAAAGTCTGCAAAGTGGTGGTGTTGGTTCCAGCCACTACATCCGGTACCTGAAGAAGTCTTCCATATGGGTACTAGTAAGAAGGATAATCTGCTGCATTGCATCTTGTTCGCACCATGGAGAACTTCAGGAAGGAGCCAGCCCAATTTCAAGGACCGACTTAAGTATGATCAGATCTGGTCGGGACATTGCAGATTTATCGGATAACATTCTGAGATTGGATGTCTGGTGGCGACATGCCAATCATGTCGTGAATTATTGTATATAGTATTTTGAAAAAACAAAAAAAAAAATAGAAAAAAGAAGAGAAAAAAAAAAAAAAAGTGGTATTGTTTTTATTTGTTCATCTCGGCTCTTGTTGCCTGCGAGCCGTAGATGCTTGTTTTTTCCTTTGTTTTTCTCCTCCCAACAGTTTGGTGGCTTTCTAGCACTTTCTTCTTTTCCCTTCCCTTTTTCTTTCCTTTCCCTTCTTCATCTTCCTTCTTTTACTTCTTTTTATTCTGCATTAAAACAAAATAAGCCACAGCTGTTGTTTCTTTTTTCCTTTTCTCTTTTTCCCCGTCCCTTCTTATCCCTTTCCTCTAAGTTTAGTTTTTTACGCATTTGCTAACAGTCTAGTTCATTTCATTTCACAGCTTTTCTAGTTCCATTCCCACTCCATAACTTTGTTCATTTTCATTTCATCATTCCATTGCAGTCACCGCTTGCGCAACCGCAAGAGCTCACTCCATCATCGCGTTCCATTAGTCATTTCATAATCACTTATATGCAGGTTTTTCCAGTTTCAATTTTTCAGCAGAACATGTATTGCAGCAGTCAGCTTCTGTTCGGATATGACTCTGTGCCCAATGGACTAAGGCCTGGATTCTTGCATACAACGAGCTGTATACCCCGCGAGCCGCCAAGAATGTTGGCATTTTTGCCACATTGATTCTCATTGATGAATGCATTGATGTATTGTTGGGGATCTGACCTTTGATTGATGCAGCTTGGGCGAAAAAAGGAGAAAAAATGAGCAAAAAATGACTAAGTCTGAAAACTGCAGCGACGCGCTGACATGTTGCAGAATCGCGGTCAACGCAGTCAACGCAGGCAGGTTGGCGGAACCGTCGCGATATCGCGACGTGTTCCGAAATCGCGGGTCGGCGGGCAAAAAAGCATTAAGTTGAAAACATGCAGCGATTCGCTGACATGTCAGCGAATCGCGACCCGGGGAGCGTCGAAGGCAAAAAGGTGCAAACTTGCAGCGCGTCGCTGACATGTCAGCGAATCGCGACCGAAAATGGCGATTGATGCAGAGAGAAGGAACATGTAGCGAAATCGCTACGTGTTCCGTTTTCGCGGGGCACAGCGCAGGGAGGAGCCAACGGCGGAAACATGTAGCGAAATCGCTACATGTTCCATTTTTGCGGGTCTTCAGCAGCAAAGCGTACGGCGGAAAAACACGTCGCGATTTCGCGACCCGTCGCATTTTCGCGACCTGCGCAGTTTTCCCGCCAAGTGCAATATGAACGACCGAAAGGGTTTTTTCGATTTTCGATGATTTAATGCTAACCCGAATTAAATATTTTGCGGATTTCCGAGGCGGTTAAAGTCGAAGAAGCGCCCAGGCCACCAAAATTAAAGGATTTATTGGTTCAAAGTATTTGTTCGTGGATTGGCGTAACGTTTCATGCATATTGAAAAACGAATTTAATGAAGAATCGCGAACGTTTCATTGCCTTTAATTTTTGCTTCCTCGAGGCCGTGATTAAGGGGATCGTGTTCCTGATTTCCAAGATATAATTGTAGATCACGAGGAAGTTGGTTTTAATTATTTAATGCTGCAAAGAGGACGGACCTCTATAAAAACCAATGTAATTTTCATTTGCAAAGGTTGGAAGTTTTGCTAAAAACTGGAAGTGCATTTGCAAGAATAAATTATTGGCTTCGGATTTTTCAAGCAGTTGTTTGGGGGATTGTCTTTTCTGTTCGTTGCATTTCTAATCAAATTTATATTCCTTGAGTGCTGTTACATTCAAATTCTGCATATTGAATTTGAATATTGCTTATAAGGATATGATTCTTGGAGTGTAGTCTTGGAGAGATTTTCTGCATACAGTTGTGTGGGAGTTGAGTCATTATATTCTGTTGCTTGCTGTTGCCGCACTTTAAGTTTTCTGTTGTTGTTCTTCTGATCCCATAACTCCGGCCTGTGGCCATATTTCATTTCTTTCTGCAACTTTTAATTTCTTTCCAAAGCAACCCTTATCTTCAAACAGAAATTTAGAATAGTAAAGGGAACCAACCCACTCTGGAGATTGGTCTGGGAGCCATTTCTTGCTTCCAGCCTTTCAATGTTGGCCAGGTCTAGGGTGCAATTATAAAATCCTTTCCTGTGGCAGATTTTGGACCAACAGTCACTAATTATGGTATATTTGAAAATCATGTTATTGACGAAGAAAAGAGGAGGCAAGTAGAATTAGGAACAACTGGAGTATGGAACAGGATGCCAAGTGATAGGGCCTCTCTAGAAAAGTTGTTTGATATTGGATATCAATATAAAAAAGAAAGAAAAATACCATCCCCCAAGGAATCATGCAATTCAATCAATTTGGGGAGTGCAGTAGATCCACATGAAGTGTTAATTGCAAAGGCATGCACACAATGAGAGAAGGAGTCAATAGCTCAATTTTTAGGAGAATACATTGATTGCATAGCTTGGAGCTATGAGGAGCTGAACAATTATGACCAAAATGTAATCATGCATACTATTCCTCTGAAGCCTGATTCCAAGCCTTTTAGACAGAGGTAAAGAACGGTTAACCCAATCCTAGAGCCCCAGATAGAGAAGGAAGTGAAGGGGTTGCTGGAAGATAAAATCATCTTCCCTGTTAGGTATTCCACATGGGTTGTTAATTTTGTCCTTGTTAGGAAGAAGAGTGGAGAGATTCAGTTGTGCATAGATTTTAGAAATCTAAAAAAAACTTGCCAAAAAGACAATTACCTATTACCCACCATTGACGAGATAATCCAAAAGGTAAATGGGTCTAAAATTATGTCATTCTTGGATGGATACTCAAGATATAATCAAATTCTCATACATCCAAATGACAGGATGAAGACGGCCTTCACCATGAAGTGGGGAATATTTGCCTATCAGAGGATGCCATTTGGTTTGTTGAATGTTGGAGCCACTTTCTAAAGAGCCATGGGTTTTGCATTCAAGGGGCTCATTGGTAAGTGAATTATTGTCTATGTAGATGATATTCCTGTCTTCTCCAAGAAGAGGGAAGATCATGTTAGAGACTTGAGTAAAGTGCTCCAAAGGTGCAGGGAACATGGTATTTCCCTAAATCCAAAAACATACATCTTTGGGGTAACAGAGGGTAAGCTATTAGGACATGTCATTTCGAAATATGGGATTGCTATAGACCCAGAGTGGATAGTCGCTATCCAGGATATTCCTCATCCCAATAGCAAAAAGGAGCTTAGGTCCTTTTTTGGTAAGATTAACTTTGTGAGAAAATTCATTTCAGGTTTTGTCGAGATCGTCAAGCCCCTAAATGATATGTTGAAAAAATATGTTCAGATAAAGTGGACCAGTGAGAATAGGGATGCCTTCACAAGTATCAAGGATGCTATTTCCAAAGCCCCTATTATCATTATTCCAAACTATGCTAAACATTTTTATGTTTACACATTTGCTTCAGATCATTATTTTGCAAGTGTGTTAACTTAGAAAAGTGAAGACAACATTGAAAATCCTAGAGCCTTTCTGAGTTCTCCTTTGAAGGATGTGAAACTGAGGTATTCTGTCCTAGACAAGCAAATGCATGCCTTGTTTAAAACTGTTAAAAAATTTAAGGATTACATTGTGCATAGTAAAGTTTTTGCTATAGTTCCTGAACCTGTAGTAAATTCCATGTTCTTACAGAGTGAGCTAGGTGAAAGAAGGGGGAAATGGATTTCCACCCTTCAAGAATTTGACTTAGAGATAAAGCCCATGAATATAGTGCATGGACAAGGTTTGGTCAAGGCTATCGTAGAAATTGAACCTTCAATAACGTGCCAAAACTATGAGGTTAACGATATCAATACAGAGGAATGGTATGTAGATATTGTATATTTTTTGTTGCATGGTAAGTGCCCTTATAATTTTAATTCCACTCAACGTAGGGCACTACATTTAAAATTAGCTAGGTTTCAAATTAAATTTGGTGTGTTGTACAAGAAGAATCATGAAGGAATTTTCCTTCATTGCATTACTCAAGAGGAAGCAACCCAAGTACTCAGACTTCCATGGTAAGTATGGAACTGGACATGGGTCAACAAATGCGATAGCACACTAGATTCTTAGAGTTGGGTATTATTGGCCCCACTTGTTTAAAGATGCACATGCACATGTAAGAACATGTCACATATGCCAAGTGGTAGCCAATAGAGAGCGAAATGCAGCAATGTCATTGCATTCAGTGGTAGAGATGAGACCATTTGCACAATGGGGATTAGACTTTGTTGGGGTGATAAATCCTAACTCATATAATTCCCATAAGTTCATCCTCATCGCTACTGATTACTGCACAAGGTGGACAGAGGCTATACCTACTAAGAATGCCACCTCCGAGGTTGTGATTATATTTCTAGAGGAAAACATAGTCACTCATTTTGGAATGCCTAACTCCATAGTAAGTGAAAATGGTTCTGACTTTTCCTCTTTAGAATTTGAAAATTGGGCGTACGACAATAAGGTGAGTCTCTCTTCCAATTATTACCCCCAAGGCAATGGTTTGGCAGAATCATCAAATAAAAATTTATTATGCATAATCAAAAAATTACTTGAAAAGAACCCTAGATATTGGCATAGTAAGTTAAAATTTACCCTTTGGGCAAACATCAATACATAATAAAAAGGTGGTTTGATAAATGGTCCAAAATTAAGGTCTTTAAAGTTTCAGATTTAGTTTTGTTGTGGGATAAAAGGCATGAGAAAAAATGAGAACATGAAAAGTTTGATTGCTTGTGGCTGGGACCCTATCTAATATCCAAAGTCCTAGGTGAAAATAGTTTCATATTAAAAACCTTGGATGGAAAATATTTGGCCTTACCCATCAATGGCCTTCATTTAAAGCATTATTTTTAGGCCTAAGGGTAGAGTCATTGTATTATATGTACACTAATCAACTTGTTTGATTGTTTGTCTTGTCAGTTTTATTTCCTATTTATTTGATCTTGTTTCTTTGATTTCAGGAGTTTTTAGTATGTCAAGGTTTTCCAGTTTTGGATTTGATTGTAGGAGTAAGATGTCAGCCTATGTGTATACGAATGTCAACCAAGACTAAAAGGATGTGAAACATTGGAATCATATGGCAAAAATGCTTGAACATGTGAATATTGGTTGCAGCTCATGAAGCATGAAGTCTTTGATTTTGCATATCATCCACCCATGTCTTAAAGGCACATTCTTATTACATAAACATCATGACCAATCCACCTCCATATGCTAAACCCAAACACTTGAAGTAATGTCCAATTATCTTAGGATCAAAGGCACAAAGAAAACTAAGAAGATCTTAGGTTTGAAAACTATTGCCAAAGTTGCCTTGGGTCTATCACATTTTTGTCCATGTCCAACATCTTGGGTAAAATAATATGAAACCATACTTGGATGGGGATGTGAGGCAAAAAGGTAATTCTGGTCTATCCCACCCTGCACATAGTCCATGAATAGTGGTTTTTATCACTACAATATTTATGCTCATAAAATAGTGGTTATCACCACTAGCATGATTTACAAATCAGAGTAGTATGGATAGGGTCAAATTCTCATCACACCTTGGTTGAGAATTCGATTCCCCAAAAATCTAAACTGAATTGTAAGGATCATACTACTTGCCCCCTCAAAAGGATGGGTAGTCATCCCTAAAATTATTTAAAAAAAATATAGAGCAAAGCCAAGCAAAGAGGATTGGACTATGGGGTTAACCTCCACCGGGGCTATAGACGCTTGACTGGCAATGGAGTACACTCATGCCTGGTGACATGACTCCTATAAGGTTGAGATTTATGTCCACCATGAGGATAGATTAGTCTAATGACCTCATCCATAACCGGTTTAATTATTTTGGTCAAAGATGAGAGCAGTAAAGGATAGGGTTATATTCTCATCACACCTTGGTTGAGAATCCAATTCCCCAAAGCTCTAAGGTCCACTTGCACACACTGGTCCTTGATGATGATGACTCATAACCAAGCCCTAGATCTGGTCAATGAATTCATCGCACACACATTTGATCCTAATATGGTTAGACATTTTTGAGGTGTTTGCTCAAGCCACCATAGAATGTGTTGCCCATGCTATAAAAATTTTTACCCTCAAAGCCCTCCATATTCATTGCAATAATTCTAGTCAGGTAAAATTGGTGATGCAATGCGAAAAAGTTGCAAACAATAAGGTGTGGAGTGCTTCACACACACAGAGCTAATATTGCATGATTCTAATATTTTGTTGTTCTTATGAGTCTATTGACATTATTCATGCATTTGCTGACGCTTGTTGCTTTCTGGTTTGGAGTGTGTTTTCAGATTTTATTTTTGGGTTCTCACCGAAATGCTCAGGAGCATTTCCTAGTAGAGTCACCATTTGTTGTGGAGTTTCCACAACCACCCCAAACTTCTTGGGGACCCACTTGTCATGTTTTGGTATTAAAGGTTTTTGGTTTTCTTTGGCTTATAAGAATAGTGATGTTTGACCATTTTATTTTAATGATTTTAATTGCTTTGGTTATTTGATATTTAAATGATTAATTAATCTAGGCATTAATGCTTCTAGATTAATTAAAATCCATTTTGATAAATAGAGTTTAATGTTCTTCATACTGTCTAATGTGATGGAATGTGTTTAACAAAGCAAGGCCTGACCAAAACATTACCTAAAACAATAAGAGAATGCAAAAGGTACAAAGAAATTGAGATAGAAAATAATATGCTATTATCTACCTAATATAATTGCATTAATTATATTAGGTACATAATAGTAATATTATTATGATTATATTATAATGTTCTAAAATGTTATTATTATAATAATATTATTATATTGTATATAATAATATTATTATAATATACTTTACAAAGGATGTGATAATAATATTTAGGGTAAGGTAATGTTTAATCATATTGCGTTTGATTGCAGGAGAAGGCGATGGTGGCTATTCCAAAAATGTTCGATGCTATGGCAGCGTGAGACTTCGTGGAGTAACACCGGCAAGGAAGAAGCGGTCCAAAGACAACGTTAGGGTTTCAGGAGGACAACACATAAGGCAAACCCTAATTTGACATCAAAACAACACGTAAGATGCTGGATTTGATAGTGAAACGGTTGAAATACAGAGGCATGCCATCGAGCAAGGACAAAGAAGCATTATTAGGGCAACCCATAACCCTAATCAATGGAGTTAAATGCCTGCCTCGAAAGCATGGAGAGTTTTTTGTGTTGCGTCTGTTTCATTACGCTGGTGTAATTGCAGCGTGAGTGCAAGAGTAAGGAGCTCGACAACATAATGGTAGTTTTAATAGGAGAGTAAAGAGCTCAACAGAGTAATAGCACCATGGCTGCATAGATCGATGGCAGCACCATGGCAACGTGAGATTGATAGCACCATGGCTGCGTCGATGGTAGCACCATGACGATGTAATTTTGATAGTGCTATGGTTGCATAGGTAGCATGATGGCATCACTTGGTTATATGGAAACCAAAGTGCCCAGGATGGGGGATGCCATCCCAATCCTTGGGCACGTTGGTATGGCTTTGGAAAGATACCATCGGGTCTTGGTTTCGAAGAGCAACAGTGAAATTTCGTTGAATAAGATTGGCCTGCCTTATTTTAATCTATGTGAATGTGGTTTGATTACATTCAATGTTTTAAAGGAGGTTTAAAAATCGTAGGGGTTATAAGGTATAGTTAAATGTTTTTATCATTCATTTTTGATGGATGCAAAGGGGTGTTCTTGGGTAGAATGCTTATGTGATAAGAGAAAGGGGAGACATAAGGAGTCATGCAAGGCTATGTTTTTTTGGTTTTATTATTGTTTAAAAAAAAAATGTTTAGAAGTGTTATTTTTATTGTATTAAATCACAAAAAATGATGATGGATTATTTTCTTATATCCATTCATTATTTTGATTGTGAAAGAAGCTAAAGCGAAAGGACTTCTAAGCATTATTTATACCTTGCTATCCTACCTTTTTAGAGGGGGGGGCTGGAAATGATGTAACATTCCGAAAAGCAATAAGAAAGAGCATTTTTTTCAAATTTTGAAAGAGTAGCAAACTTTTGTGAGCAAAATCAAAAGGAGGGTTTTTATCATAAAACTAACGTTTTTAGTGTCTTATCATTTCTGCATTTTAGTGACTTCTAGCCATTGTCTTATGCCATGAAATGGGTTGCAATAGGTGAAGGTCAAGATGATGCAGTTTCTCTATGTTTCCTTTGAGTCTCGCACTTGATTTAATGGTATTGTGCTTATGTTGCAGGTCCATTAATTCAGGTTGTTTTATGATTACCTCATAACTTGGGATTTTGCAGGGAGGAGCTTGCTAAACTAATTCAGAATTTGACTTTTTCAGCTAACCAAATTTGCATTTTTTTTTTTTTTAAGTTCATTTTATTTCAAGCACTCAATCATTCCATTCTGGTCCATCCAAAATTTCATTTTCTTTTATTTCCATTCTGGTCCTTTTCCAGAATTTTTGCTAATTTCCTTTTAGTTTCATTTCTATTCTGGTCCATTTCCAGAATTGTTAAGCTTTCAAGTTGTTTCCATTCTGGTCATTTTCCAGAATTGTTGCACCTCCAAACTTCATTAATCTAAACTTTCAGATAAAACACATGGTTTAGGAGGGATACTAACCTACAATTTCACATTAAGTTAAGATAAGAAATGAAAGCTAACTTTGCTAACATTGCTAACATGCTAACTTCTACTAACCACTATTAGGGTAGTGGCATCAACACAAGGAAGATAAAATGAACCCACTATCTAAAATTTACTTCATCTTAAAGGCACGAGCATTAAAATGAGGTGGAAAATTCCACATTTTATCATTTGAAACCTTTTAAATGAAGATAAAATACTTTACTAACAGGGATTCAAGGTAGCACCAATTTAAAAAACCCTAAAAAGAACTGCTTTTATTTTACATTTGCTTTTTAGTTAGATCTTTCAATCACTAAGCATTGTTTAGAACCAGCAAAGGCCCCTTGTTTATGGTCACATGCATTATTGAATTATTTTTGGCATTATTGTAATATTTTAGATATTTTACCAGAACCTTGGAGAAGTTGAATATTTGTCATTTGGTTTCTTTTCAAGAGAGAGTTTTCTATTCAATACTCTGCATGTGGTGGTATTTTGTGATTGGGCATAATATACACTCAACATGCAATAGATGGCATTAACTGCCATAAAAACTTGGAAAAAATAAAAAAAATTGATTTTTTTTTTTAAGTTAGGAACCGCGGGTCAAAGCTGTGGTTCACATAATGGTAAAATTTTTGACCGTTGGGATTTGAATCCCAACGTGGCTGACAGCTGCAGTCGCAAATTTGAAAATTGAGAACCGCACATGCCAGTTGCAGTCTAGGAACATGACCTTTTTGGGATCACTTCCTAGCCTACCAAGACAAAAAATTAAAACCTAAATCTAGCCTAGTCTAAGGTGAGGTTCATTGCAAATAGTTTAGTGAGATTGATTTAACCTAATGATTAATTTGGTTCATTTTAAGTTGGTAAAGAGTGCGTGGTCTTAGTTTTGAGTTACCTTGCCCGCTCTGATGCCTCTGCTAGTAGAAGATTACCCAAGGTATACCATCAGGATGTGCGTGAGGTATCAAGTTGTGGTTTCAATAGTGCTTCACATCAAATTTACTTCATAACCTCTCAGAGCTCTCTCAGTTTTAGTTGCTTGCAGGAGTGATAATGAAAATTTTCAAACAAGAAAATTATATATACTTTTCCTAATTTTGGTGGACTGCAACTGACAATCACGATCCTGGAATTAGGGTTTTGTGACTGTAGTCCTCAACCACAGTTCTCAAAATTTGAAATACCAACCACAGACCGTACGCATGGTTCACAACTGACATTAAATGCACTAAAATCCCACCATGGGAAGGTCTTAAATGGAAAATTAATCATTCCTAACAAATCAAAATCTCAATAAGAACAATCAACTTAACAAATTTGGTGATTGTCAAGCACCACAATCAATTAAAATTCAAATTAACCAAAAAACAAATCAAATAATAAAAAAAACCAAATGCACATTGTATTCAATCATTTACCCTATACACTCAGTGGTTTCAATGACTGATGCTCCATGCAATCCGGAGAGATGAGTAAATAACCATAAGGACATTTGGGGTAAAATTATCATCGTTGATTTGATATGCTTATTTTCAATCTCGAAGAAGGCCTTCGAGGTTGGACCACTCCATGAGAATGAGGCATTTCATGTCATTTCTCCTATGACATCTTTTTAGTAGATCATCAACATATTGATTCAACACATATAATTGGCATTGTATCATTTTGATTCCCTAATAAGGCTTTTCACAGCCTGACTGCTCCATGGGATATAAATGTGCAATTACTATTAACAGTTGCAATCTTAAGCTAAACTAAGGCCTAGCCACATAATTAAATGCTCAAATCTAAGTTTGTGTAGATCATTCATAGTGGTCAAGCGACATTGTCACTTTATTCATATTCATTACCCTCATCGACTAGTTGCTTGAGGGGGTAGTCATATTATCAAATCATAATCAAAATCAATAGAAGATCCCTAAAATCGTAGATCCCTTGATCTTGTCAAAATTGCATTCATCTTACGAATCATTGTCAACAACTATCATAAGCTTACCCCTTTGCTTGGGAATAGCAAATATGATAATTGCTTTTTGTTCTCCAGCTTTTGGATCTATGGGTCAAATTATACCTATGGAATGCACAACTGCACTGAATAAGATGATAAGAGCACAAGCTTTTCAAATTTAAGCGTTTCACCTAGTTGGAAGTAATGATTCTAGGATGCGCATCCTTTTGCAGGACTCGGGGCATCTAATGTTGATCCGACTAATGATCATCATGCAACCTTCAACATCATTTTAGAAGATCTATTTTTTCTCATGCATTATTCGATCTCATAATGCATCTCAAAAGGGGCATTTTTATACACCTAAAACACATCATGTCGAAGGCAACTACTCATATGGGACATGCTACAAGACCATATGGAAGATCTTGGATAGAATCCAAGATAGAGTAGTGGTTCTAACCACTCAATTTGGGCTCCTTGGCCTAATAATTCTGAACCACAGCTGAGACCTGCGGTCTACAGTCTGAACCGCTACTGACACCTACGGTTCCTAGTCTAGGTTGCAACTATGACCTGCGGTCTAAACTAAAGTTCAGTTGGCCTTCATCCGAGCCAAATCGGTTGGAATGACCATTTTATCTAGAAGAAGGTAGTTGAAGGATAGAAGATTCCAGAGGCTTCCAATCCAACTATCCCAACTACCTCTTCTTGATCTTGGCTTCTCCATGAAGCCACCCTTAGCCCTTGGGCAGTCCTATAAGTACCCCTTTGAATTAAGGCAATGATATAGTGTATTTTGATAGCGAAGCACTGTCGAAATAGTGAGAGATCAAGCATTGGATATTGAAGTAGTGAAGCCCTATCAAATTTTGGACTCACTTGAGTGCATTGAGAGGAAGTGTTGTTATCCAATTGTGAAAAATTGAGCATCATGTCAATTTATTCCATGGATGCCCTAAGGAGCTAGAACACCAAGAAATGCTAATTCGGGCAAATGGAGGCCCTATCAAGCAATTCAACTGCCAAACCTATCATAGGACATTGAGGTGACCCTTGATCATCAATTTGACAAGGAGGATCAAGCCTAAAACCCTAGATTTGGAGGGAAAAACCACTTGATTGCTCACTATGGTTGATAGTCGCGGTATATAATGCAGACCGCTCACCAGAGCTGTGGTTTGCAATAGGTGATAGATCTCCTTACTGTTTCTATTTTAGTATGCCTAATTAGGTTAGATTAGTCATTTTAGTGGGTTAATTCATGTTTAGAGATAATCTAACCGGTATATTTAGGGTTTCATCAATATTATTTTCATTATAGTAAGTAGGATATTAATGGCTTCTTTTCATGTTAACTTGCTTAATTTCATGCAATTGGTCAAGTAGATAGATAGTTGCACTTCCTGCTTTCATGTTTATAACAATATTTATGAATATTGCACAAGTCTAGTATGTTGTATCCATCTTCTTGATTTCATAGTTATTATTACACCTTTATGCATATTTTCCTCAGAGGGCCTCATCATGAGAGGCTGTCTATTTGTTTAATGCTTTTGTGTTGTTTCTTGACTACAGGAAAGCAGGTTCGAAGGAGATTCAATCATCTAATTCCTTCCTCAATGCAAAGAAGAGGGTCAACTCCACCCTAGAGTAGTTTGTGACTATTTAGAGAGCATTAGTATTGTGCCTACCCTGTTGGGGGCTTGGGAATTGTATTAATTGTATCAACATTTGGGTGACCCTAAGAGGGGCATGATTGTAACTAAGATTATTTATCAATATTAATAAAAGAAACATATATTTTCTCATTATGTGCAATATTGTTTATTTTCATATGCTTTTATGTTGATTCTAATTGATGTAGTAGATAGGTGCATTGCTTTTGTGTCATCTTGGACTGTCTGTGTCAGCTCCTTGTTTATTGGCTCATTTTTTCCCAAAGTCTTTGTTGTCTAAGTTAAATGTTTGTGGAGCACATAGTCGATTCATTGACCAAAAACATGTGGTAGTGTGAGAGAATTTTCGATTATATAGCTCTATAAATTGGTGGATGATAATAGTTGCGACAACATCTGACCTTCTGTTACTACGTCCTATAAATCCTCTACAGGACATATTTTTTGTGTTGTTTATATGTTTCTCTTTCTAAAAAATATTAGAGCCATGTTGAATCCTTACATTTGTATTTACTGTTCTCATAGAAAAAAAAACAAAATATATGATCTATCTCTGCCTATGCTCATTTCTTCTATTGGTTATATTCCAAAGCACTTTATGTGCCATTCACGAAATAATCAATGATCAACTCATCTGTCAGTTTGGAGATACTGACACGTCCTTGAATCTAGTTGGAGATATCATTGAATATAGGTAATCCAGTTGAAGATATCCTTGAATCCATATAGATAAGTATTAATAGGGAAGAAAATTTCAATAATGGAATTTGTCAATAGATTTGTATCATCATAGATAGATAAGTATTAATGTCAAAGGAAATTCCAATAATAAATATACCACTATCATTGTAAATCAATATATATATATATATATATATATATATATATATATATATATATATATATATATATATATATATATATTTGTATTTACATGGTAGAATCGGTAGCCGCCATGAAACCAGGCAGGCTGTCCAGCTTTTATGGCTGCCACAGTATTCTGCGCAGTCCGCCCCTATAACCACCATGCCACAATCATTTTAAAATTTTTACATCGCTAAAAGCACTAGGAAAGGGACAAACATTCAGTCCGATGAGGCCCAAGATTTGAACCTTGGACCTCCGCCCCCCTTATGGGGTTTGGATGAACCAATTGGTCTACACCTTAGACCTATTGTAAATAAATATTAATGTGGAAAGAAATTCCAATAATAGAATATGCCACTAGAATTGCATCATCATATTAACCGAATAAGAGGGTCAGCCTCCACAAATACCCAAACTGAATGTTAATAAGGGTTAAGAATCCTACAAAACAAGACCAAGAACATGTACCTTTAAACCTGCTAATAGAACACCTAACATGTCAATGAGCTCATATGAAAAGGGTTTATTGACATGACACCCCGCTTTGATGCTACCCCCAACTACACTGAAGAGACTTCTGATGAGCGCCTCCATTTGTGTCCCTGAATGTCCAGATGCTAAGTATTCCAACCACAAATTCTTGAAGGAGGTCGATTGCCAGCTTGTAATTGGGAAGAAGCTTATTCCTAGCAGCTCTTCTGGATAAAAACCAGATCTACCATGTGGCAAGCAGAAAGCAGAGTTTGTTGTGGATAAAAACTAGATATACCATGTGGCAAGTAGAGTTCGTTGTGTTCCTAGCCACGTATTCCTAAGAAAGTTTGATTGATCGACTTTTCAAATTGTTTGTTGGGGAAAATTTATTTGTGTCAGGCAAAACCTTTGAAATGCACATGGGCTCAAAACATTAATGTGTGGGGTCCATTTTTCATTTTTTTAAAACAAAGTAAAACTTAAGAAATATTCCATGAGAATGGAATATTTTATGAGAATAGAATGGAATATTTTGTGTTAACTATTTTATAAAGAATGGCCAATATAATTTTTTTTAAACACAGAGGAGGAGAATATTTCTAAGCATTTTAAATTGTAAAAAATGCAATTGGCCTTCATTCATTCTGCTATCAAAAAGCCTTTGAAGCATTCAATTAGTCACAAACATAACTTTATTTCTAGGTATTAGAAAACTTTTTGAGTCAAATCGAGTAAAAGTATTGCATTTTTGTTATATGATACAATTTTTTTTTTGTTACTTATATGTATTTTGGAGTGTACTTTTAGTTGTATTTAATACTCTTTTGTTTGAGCAATTGTATCCACTATAGAAGTCCTTTTACAATAAACTTATCCTTGTTTTTTTGTTGAATTGGATTATGGATTCCAGATTTTGGATTTTGGTTTGGTTGGATGTGATAAGTAGATATCACATTTTGACTCCATCGAATCGAAGACTCAAGGAAGAGTCGTCAACATATGGTGGAGTATGGTTAGCCCTCTAGCGACATCTAGTGATCCTATCAGAGTTTGTTTTAGTGGATTACAACATTTCAACTTTTTAGCTTGGTTTGTCCTTCATCTTTCATATGGGCAACAATATCTTAGATTTTTTTGCTTCTACATTTGGTTATTTGTATCCCGAGTTATCTCAGCTCCTGCTTCTCCAGTTCTTGTTGCTTCTCCTACTCCTATAGGGTTTTTGTTTTGGTTGTTCTAGCTATAGCTCCTGTTACTATTATTGTTCCAATTCTAGATTAACTTCTAGTTTTTTTGTACATATTGGATTCCAATGTTCATATGGTGGGAAGGAATGATAGGGATTCACAAAAATATAATAATATATAAAAATATAAAATAATGGTCACCTTTTGATGTAAATAGAATATAGAATGACCGTTATTTAAATATTCATAGCCAATATTGCAATATACATGGCCAATATAAATTGTAATGTATATGGCCAATGTTGTATCATCCTTGTAATGTTTCTACATAGCCTATTGATAGCATGTAACTATGGCTATATATAGCTAGTTTTATTAATAGAACTCTTAGGTTGATATTTTGTAAATGTTTAATACAATTTTGTTGTGTGAATTCTTATCGTCTAATCAAATAGTGTATTCATTCTAGACGATTAGAATCTAGGGATTCTAATGTGAAATCCATTGGCCCACTTCTATCATAGAAGCAAATTCATCACCCATAACTTTTTAGATGGTGACTTCATCACCTGTCTACCCATCCTTAGGTCCCCTTTAGCAACTCAGCCTCCAACCTATCTAATTCATCCTTGTGCATTCTATTTCTATTCCTGATAGCCTCTCTCTTTATTTTTACCTTCTATTAATTTATCCCTACCATCTTAGTGAATTTGTTTGATACAAAACTTTTAGGTGGCAGATTCATCATAGGTACTACATCATTCATTTCCAAGGTTCAAATTCAATTTTCTTACATATAACAAGGTGCTTGACTACACCAATTAAAATGTCTTCCACTTCTCATTGTTTGGAAGGCCCCCAAACTCTGATCCACCTTTTATTCTATTGATTTTGTAGGTTTTATCAAATTTGAAATTGAAGATTTCTAGGTGACGTATTCACGTCAACCACGAGACCAAGTATAACCTCTTTCTCCCATTTTGTTTAAGTAAAGTAGTTTGTTTGTTGTTTGTATATACTTTTATTTTTGTCTTCAAAATGCATATAAAAGGAAACTCAAAAGGAATATTTACCTTAGCTTAGTATTTTCTTTTGCTTTCTTAGGCATCCAATCAAAATTACACGTAGATTTGCATTAGTGTAATTTGCATGTTTGTATCCTTCTTGTGCCCCTACTTAAAATAAAAGAAAGTGAAAATAAAGACTTTAGTTTCTTGTATTAGTTAGCATTCATTGTATTAGTTAGCATTCATAAAAAATGAACTTGCACATAGGCTACTATTTGTCTTATGCATTTTAGTTTTCACTTGCGTTGCATTTTCATCTTGCATATTAGCTTTTAGAATAGAACAAACCTAGGTTTTTATCAAAATATGAACACATTAAACTATATTTAGGGGAATATTTAAACACTTGGTGAACCTAAACCCCTAGCTAAAGATAACAAAACGTAGCACAATAACAATGAGTTAGCAGCAGGGCTCTTTTGTCCGAGTGTGGCTAACCCTTGAAAGAAAACTCAGAGACCAACACTTTTGTGCACCTTTTGGTGCCTCACATATTTGGTGAACCCAATATGAAAAACCATGTGGGTCCTCAATGCCAAGGCCCAAATATATTTTAATGAATGAGCAACAAATAAAAAAAGTAGCAGTTGCAAAAATTGCAAGACTTACCACTGATGTAAGTTTTACATATAAGTTATAATTGAAAATCATTTTTTTCTTAAATATATATTTTTTATAAATATTAACCTTTTTCTCTTCTATTTTGTAGTCTAATTTTGAACACTTAAAGGCACAAGTCAACACCATGAAAACATTGATTAAGACTGCAAGAACTAGTGTGATTAATGCTATGGAAGTGAAGAAAATATTACAATACACTATCAGAGAAAACAATTGGCTAAAGAAGTTTATCAAAGATAAGGGCCTGGATGTGGAGGTTGTATTAAAACAAAATGAGAAAGAACTTAATGCACCTTTTAGAGAAGATCCTGCAAAGGAATAAGGTTCATTGGTAGCAGGGTTGAACACTACAATTGAAAGTTTGGTAAGAGCTAGTGCATTGCAAGCAAAGGATATGGAGGAAGATCCAAGTGAACCTTCAGGTACTATAGAGAAAGAAAACTAGTTGAATGTTTTTTTTTTGTTGAGGAGAAATCAAACATGTTGTATAGATTTTTTGTAAATTGTAAAAGAATGCTTTCAAATCAATAAAAGAGACAATTTCCAAAAAAATTGTATTATCTTTTTGAAATTTTGTTTTAAATATTGTGATGTTTTGATTAGTTATGTGGATGCAATAAATAATTTTGAATTATGAATGAATTGCTAGGAAAAATGTACATAGCCAAAATGTTCTTTTATGTTTTATAAAATCATTTGAAATGACTGAAATGCAACACAAATATTTACTTTGCCATAAATGGTTTATAAAATACAAATCTAATAAATAATTTGAATATCATAGACTAATAATCCAATAACAAGGCTTAAATAACATGATATACAATCCAATGATCCATAATCAACATATATGTAATCAAATAATCCAATTTCATCAACATATACATAATCAATTAACAGGGCTATGATATACAAAATATCCAATAGCACGTCTAATCTCATATTATATGATATCAAAAAATACATGTCTCAAATTATAATCAAATCTCAATATTCTGTAGAAAAATGATAACATAATATGTGAAATCTATTCAAATGAAAGCATCCATTGATTATAATGTTGGAAGTTGGAACAAACACTTTTCAGATTGTATAAAATATTTTGTACTCATTTCCAAAAAATTTGTCACCACAGTCTGATCAGTGTTACCATTATCCTCATCATCATAAGTATTCGTGACACCTCTTCTCTCTGCTAGAGATTTCCAATATACCAAAGCTCTTTCATAAGGATACTTCTCCACCTCATAGGTCGACACATATACTCTCAAACAATTTTCCAAATTTTTGTCCAACCTATTTTGAACTTTAGATTTTACATATGATAATGCACTAAATACCCTTTCATCTTCCACTAATCCTAAAATCATCGTTTGACATAATTCATATAAAAGAAAATATTCACTCATAGTATGTTGTAAGATACTACTGGGATGTAATATTTTCCACAAACATGAAATAGAACTTGTTTCATGATAGTTAGTCAATTGTGAAACTTGAGCAGACATTGTCGTTCCAAAATAGTTTGATTATTTTATCAAGATATTTTTGTTGAGAATACCATTGATTTCAATACCATTGACTTCCACATGTTTAGTGAAATGGTTAGCAAGAGTGCCCATGTATTTGAGAAACAAACTATTTATAGTCTGGTATTCATTAAAAGGATCCCAAAACATTGGGTTAACCACACCCATAGCCTCAAGCAATTCATCTCTTTGAAAATGATCTCTTATTTCTTTTATGAATGATTTTGGTATTTTTTTTAGTTTAATTTTTGTATCGTGTATAACTACATCAAATCTGTTGTATGTTACAAGTATTTGTTCAACTTCATTTGTAGCTATATCCCTTCGCTGACCAAAATAGTATAAAGGTATTTCATTTCCATGGACATTAATACATAGATGATCATTTATGTTGAACTTCAAAAAGTTCTAAGGATCATTGATGTTTGTTAATTATCTTCAACTCTCAAACATGGGATCCATAAAAATTTCACCAGACGCATACATCATATCAATATGTATACGAATTTGTTTTCGTACCCTAATGAAATTCACAATATAAATTGATATTTGTTGTGCAAGTTTAATAAAAGTATTCATTTCTTCAAAAATTGGAAGAATACCACATAATGTGAGAAGTGTTTCAAAGTCACTCATTCGGAATAACAAATCTTTAGCCTTATTAATTACCCTATGATTTGCGTACATAAACCCTACCAAGGATTGATATTCTTTAAAAACTCTATATGCCAATTGATACAATGAAATCTACATAGTATCTACATCTTTGAATAGTTTTTACCTTCAGTAACTCTTAGTGCAAACTGTTGAAACTCTAAAAATATTTTTGGATTGCATGAAAAATAATCATGAATTTCACGGACAAGCTCTTCCATTCTTGCTACATTTTTTAAATGTATCCACAATTTTGTATGCAAGATTCATTCTATGAGCCATGCAATGAATAGGGATCAAATATGGGGTAATAGATGTTTGTAGTTGAACACAAAGACCATTCTTGTGTCCTTGCATTATAGTAGCACCATCAGCTCCGACACATATTAACTTAGTGGCTATTTCCATATCATTCATTCTTGCTATTTCCTTTAAACTAGTTACAACAACATTGTAAAGGTTTTTCGCATTGCAATTTTCCACCATCTTACGTACTCCAAGTAAATGAGGTTGCCTTAAATGATTTTCCAATGTGTAAACATGAATGCAAATCCAATATGTGTTGTCAACAACAATCACCTCATCAATTGAAAGTGAAATGAATTTGGTTTTTTTACTTTCTCTTTGAGGTCATCTTGCTCAACCAATGAGAGATATTTTACAATTTTCCAACCACTTCAATCTGACCAATGGGCACTAGGAAGGTTCTGCACATCAGCTAGTTGAAATAGATATTTATAATCAATGAAATCAGACATAGGTCTTCCCTTTTTAAGAATAGTGTATATAACAACAAACATCAAATTTTTTTGAAGCTAAAGTGAACTTATTCATTTTTTGAAATTGGGTTTGAATTGTTGCACCTCTCTGAACCAATGTTTGCTTTTGTTTCATTTCTTTATCATATTCTTGTGCATATCTGATGTGTGCATTTTGATGTATCCTTCCACCTATAACTTTTTGATATTGTTCCATCACTTTTGTTTTTATATAAAATTTTCCATAATGTTTTTCTACTGTATATTTCTTAACTTGCAATCTATGATCTTTTATGTGTTTCCAACTACAAATTATGCATCTCAATTATTTTATTTCTTTAATACTATTCTCTGGATACACTGGCTTAATAAATGGAAATTATGACACCCAATCAGACTAAAATGATCTGTTAATTATCCACCTAGATAACTTGGCATGTTTATGTTTCGTAGAAGAAGATTCTTTGAAAGTAGGGACTGCATGAGAACTATAATTTTCTTTTTCATTTGGCATGTTAGTTTCATGAATCTCTTTATGTTGTTGCATTTCATTAAATTTTTTTTTATCTGTGGACATTTCATTATTGAGGATATGTAGAAGTGGAAGTATACCAGGGTTAGTAATGTTTTCTACAAAGATATTTTTTTCATATCATTTTTTCATTTAAAAAATACATTTTGTTTAAAAATACAAATAAACATTGGAAAAAACCATCAACCAAACAACATCCTTCTTAATGAATAAAGAAATTATATATAAAATTAACAATGTACAAAAATTAATTGGTTAGTAACTAAAAGGCGTTTGTACCTTGAATTTGTGCAGATGTTGATGGCTGATTGGATTTCAAAATATTATGAAAGTATTTGAGGATACTCATTTTATTGGAAGATTGGTCTCCCTTCTTTCCATTTCCAGTAGGTGATATTTTACCTGTATAAATGGAAGAGGAACATGAACATCATTTTAAAAAATGAAAATAACTGGTAAAAGAGAACTACTGTTCAAGACAACAGGATGTATGATGATAATTCTGGATGTCTATAGCAAATTTGAATGGAAGAAAGAAAGCAGGCTTGAGATTGGTACCCAAATAATAGGAAAACCTCCTTATTGAGTGTCCATGAACAAGATGTTTAAAAAAGAAAAATTAAAGGTAAAAGAAAATTATCGGTAAATGACTACCACTGTATGTCAATCATTGTGCATAATCCTTTATTACAATGCTCTTTGTAGTATCTGGTAATTCATTGTTGTTCATAATCCTATCCATTATGATTAAATATGAATCAAGAAAAAAATAAATTAGACTTGATATTGGTTCCCAAATAATAGGAAAACCTCCTTATTGAATGTCCATCAACAAGATGTTTAAAAAGGGAAAATTAATGGTAAAAGAAAATTACCAGTAAATGGTTGTCGTTGTATATCAATCACCCTCTATCAAAAATACTAGATGTTGCCTTGTGGAAATCGCCTTGTTGCATTCGCATTTTGTCAGTCACCTTGTATTAGTCGCCTTGTGTTAGTCACCTTGTGCTAATCACCTTGTATCAGTCATCTTATTCTAGTCACCTTATTCCCGTCATCTTATGCCTGTCACTTTCTATCAGTCTCCTATTAGTTACCTTATATTAGTCACCTTGTGCCCATCACCTTGTGCCCCTCATATTGTGCTAGTCACCTTCACCTTGTGCCTGTCACCTTGTTCCAGTTACCTTGTGCTCATCACCTTGTGCTCGTCACCTTATGCTAGTCATCTTCTATTAGTCATCTTATATTAGTCATCTTATGCTAGTTGCCTTCTTCCAATCACCTTGTGCTAGTCACCTTGTGTCAGTCGCCTTATGTCAATCATATTCTCTCAATCATATTCTATCAGTCACCATATTTCAGTCACCTTGTGCCAATCGCTTTATGTCAATCATCTTGTGTCAGTCACCTTCTAACACACGGTATCTGTCGTTATTTATCTGCTGCACTCTCTCTTTATTATGTTTTCTTTCACCTATTTCTTGTTGTCTCTCATATTGCTTTGTATCGCTCGCTATCGAGGAAAATTAATGTTTTAAATGTATGAGTGTCACTCTCATGTTAGTTATATATAACAGGGTATAAGAGGTAAATTTGGTGGGATAAATAATTTTTTTTTATAATTTGAAGGCAAAAATTAGGTAGGAAAGCTACATGAAATAGGGACTAATAAGTATGATAGTGGGGCGAATTGACCCTAAAAAATTTGATCCCAAAAATTTTGAGTGAATGGGTCAACTTCTAGGGTCCCCAAATTTGCCAAATTCTAATTTTGAAAATCCTAATATTCACCCTATTTGAGAATATTCACCGCTATGCATAACCCTACCCATGAGTTCTTAGTAGAGAGACTATAATTACAACAACCATAGAAGGGAGGGTTTTAGATATCATGTCTTCCTCTAGAAATACAGGATCTATACCTCCAAACATAGAGCCATTTAGGATAAATCATTTGTCTCTCAACCCATAAGGATTCCACAAGTCTAAAATGTGGATAACTTTCCCAGTATGCCAAATGCTCCAAATATGATTTCTTCTAATCCATTATTTAGCACCCCAATTCCTACTAACATTCCCTTTACTAACCATTTTATTCCAAATTTTTAGTATTATCCATTGGCTAATTATTTTTACCTAAAAAAAGTCATAATTTTATATTAAGCAAATATGAAATTATATTCTTTAGATGCTTTTTTGACATTTATTCAAAGCTTCAATATTGACCTAAAAATTAGGTCACTTATACATCATAGCTAGCTATCTCTATCAAGCTAAGTTCTATCCTTAGACACCTTCCCAAATTGTCAACCAATATCCTTTAAATCATTGATTTATAAGTTTTTAAAAAAAGTTTCTTTAACTGTTCTTGCTTTAACTACAGTGGATTCATCCCCCAGATAGAGATACAAACCAACTATAGTGCATTACCCTCATTGAATTCTTGTACTAAGCATGTACCTGGTTCAATCTAAAGCCCCTCCTTTGAGAGTTCATCTACTTCCCTATTTAGTTCTCTATAAATATACCAAAAAGTAAAAGCTCCACTTTGAACTACTTTTAGAGAAGATGGGTTGTAGAACCATGTTTTCCATTATGAAAATACCAAGTATCTAGTTTATTACCACTTGTGAGTCTTAATAAAATTGTATTTTTTGTATTCCTTTTGATTTTACTAGTTGAATCAACAACCTCAATTTGTGATAGCACAAGTTCCTTATCTTGGTTTCTAGGATATAAACATTAAGAACATTTTATTAAATAAAATTTAGAATTTAAACAATTGTCTTTTATCCAAGGAGACATAGGAAAGAATTGTTCCTATAAGTATTACTGCAATGAACCTCAGGGTTATGCATAAGAGGTAGGACCCGAAAGGTACTTATAAAAAATGGTAAAACTATTTCGAAACCTCGACGAAACCTGTCGAACTGCATGTATGATGGCATGAGGAATGACCTTAATTTTTCCCAAAAAATTGGCAAAAAAGGGTGAATTTCAAAGTTTTTTCAGACCAGGTCAAAAAGATGCCAGGTACGTTTAAAATTGTGGCAAAGGCTCGAACGCAAAATTTGACCCGATCTTGGACCGGATGCATAACATCGTCCGGCCTCGAACCATATGCATAATATGGTCCAGTCTTGGACTGGGTGCATAATATGTCATCCGACCTCGAACCATATGCATAATATGGTCTGACCTCGAACCGGATGCATAATATGGTTCGATCTCGGAACGGGTGCATAATATGTACCAGTCTCAGACCAGATGCATAATATGCTCTGCTCACGGACTGGATGCATATTATGTCCCAATCACGGATCAGATGCATATTATGATCCGAACAACGATCGGATGCATAATATGATCCGGTGGTGACTCGAATGCATAATAAGATTTGGTAGCGACCTGGTGGCTCGGATGCATAATATGGTCTGGTGGTGACTCAGATGCATAATATGATCCGGGGGTGGCTCAGATGCATAATATGATCTGGGGGTGGCTCAGATGCATAATATGGTCTGGTGGCGACTCAGATGCATAATATGATCCGGTGGCACCCCGGATGCATCTTATGATCCGGTGATATCCCAGATGCATATTATATTTTGGTCACAGACTAGATGCACAATTTGGTCCCGTTGCTGCTTGGATGCATACTGCAATATGACCGCCTACATTTTATCGGATGTAGAAATGGTTCGTCTGCCACGTGTCCAATACTGCATGTCCAGTACGATGCTTCCACGTGTCGAATATATTTCTCAATCTATAAAAGAGCATCAACTATCATTTTCCCATTTTGTTTCTACAACTAGTACAACCAGAGCTAACCTTTTCGATCGTCCTTTTGATTTTGATTTCCAATCCTTTTTCTTCCACTTCCAAATACTTGCAATGGATACCCCTTTCACAATCACACCAAAATTTAAGATTTTTTCGTGCACCTTGATATCATATCTGATAACAAATCCAGGGATGAACTTTTAGTGGCTCCATAACGCAAGTTTATCAACCCTCATTTCCATGCCATAATTCTGAATAGATAAAGTTCTCCTACAACATATTATCTCTGGTTATGACCACAACAGGGGTATAGTGAACATTAAACTACAAACTAGAAATGTGGTTTTCAACATCACCCTTGGAGATATTCACAGATTGATAGGTCTTCCATTCATTGGTTTTAATCAAGTGTCGACGAGGTCACAGTTTTCTCCAGATGACAAAGCACACCTCGATAACAATTATGATCTTTCATCAGAAGAGTTGGCATGTATAAATCTTGTTAATTATATTTTATTAATTTTCAATATTTTAACTTTGTAAATTGACATCTAATATTTTTATGCAGCTTTTGCTGCCAAATAAAAAAGAGGTTTATCGATCAACGATGTTAACCATCAAACTCTAAAGGCCATTATCAAATTTTTCTAGGCTAGACTTATTCTATTGGGAAGACCAGAAATTTTGTTTTGGGGACTTTATTATATTGTTCAGTCTGAGAAAAATCACAAGTTTGATTGGTGTACTTATATTTCAGATCGAATTAGGATCGAGTTGCACGCGGTCCAAGTGGCAACCGCCAAGACTCAACCCATTATGGGCACTATAAATTTTCTTTTAGCTTTATATTTTGAGTGTTTTCATAATTTGTTGACTACTCCTATACCAACTATAGTGCATGCAACACTACAGTATATTTCCATGACACTAGAGGAATTAAGGGTGATAACTACATCATTGTCCTTGACATACTATTTTATAGTTTACCACATTCCCTTTTTAAATTTTTCTTTTCATCCATATGCAGGCAAAGGCAAAAATTTCAAGGAGTAAACAAATTTCTGCCAATAGGGGTCACAAGTAAAAAAAAATAGATGATTCTGAAGACACAAGCTCTAAAGCAACATCTGGTCCTATGTAGAGGTCACACAAATATTCTAGGCAAGCAACTACTCCTAGGGTTTCTTGTACACCTAGGTATGCACAAAATGTGTAAGCCAAATCTAGTGCGGCCAACCCCTCCCCCAATGCAAGACAATTGAAGCGCATTTCATCGTATTCAAGTAAATCTATGTGTAGTTAATTTAAATTAAGATCTTTTTTATTTTAAACAGAATTCTAACAAAATTTTTTTGACTATTTTTAGTTGATTCTCATGTTCAAGTAGTAACATCACAAGTTAGAGGACATATGCCACCACCACCTCCACATGCATCACACTCACCGGTTTCACCACTTCCACCCAATCAACAATAGACACAATCATAGCCTCCGACAATGCCTATGCGAGGGCAAGTCGATGTTGGAAAATGATTGTATTCATAGAGATCACAGGGCACTACACGAAGTTCTAGACGTAGGTTTTCACACCCACAAAGATCACACATGCCAGCAACAAGTTTTGGACATGGATTTTCTCAATTTATATTTTATACAAATTCATAGGCACCAGAATGTTCTAGATAGGGATTGGATGATATTCCACTTGATAAGGATTTTATGTTGCAGGGAAACATTGTAGGCTTCAAGGCAACATATGTGCTTAAATATCTAGCACAAGAATAAGAAGCAACTGCAGCTGAGCAAACATCAGTATCACCCACTCAAGGAGACAACCCTCATCCTCAAGGTCCTCAAACTGAGGATGATGTTGTCAATTTTAATGAAAATGTTTCATTGGCTGAAAGTACCTAGTCAACAATTAAGGAGTTTGTGTTGAAATATTTGTAGGATTTCGAAGAATGGGAATATCGGCCAAAGGTCCTTATTAGAGAAATTAATGCCCGATATAAAAATTATAAAAAAAGGAAATCTATTTATTCTTTGGTCAAATATGAACCTGAAAAGCTTGATGGCCTGCTAAAACAGGCTACATCAAGAATAGTTAAATCCGATTTTATTTATGATGATGATGTGTTAAATATTTTTATTGGTAGATTGGAGAATGTTAATGTTGAAGCCCAAGAATTTTACAACCAATGGGCTTCTGATAAGGACAAGATTGCAGTTGCTGAGGCTGCAAAAGAATTGGCTGAGGTAAAAAAATTATATGTATTTCAATTTTCTATTGCATTTAAATTTTTATATTTCTTGAAAATTTATAATAATTTTAATATATCCCTTTTGAATTAAGTTTTCAATTTATTTTTGCAGTCAAATTTTGAAAATTTAAAAACACAGGTTAAGAGCATGGATGTCAATATTCATACAACAAAGATATGTTTGATTAAATAAATGGAAATGAAAAAGAAAATGCAGGCAAAGGTTTCAAAAAACAATCGTTTAAAAAAATACATCAAAGAGAAGTTGAGAGAAGATTCGGATAAGGTGCTTGAGAAAATGAAAGAATCGCTTCCAACAATACTTGAATATCCAAACAAAGAAGAAGCAGCCTGTGTGTCAAGTATTGTGAAAGTAAGTGACAACCTTGTTAGAGTTGGATCACTTCCAGAAGAGAGTGTCACAGAAGCTGATAAAGGAAAAGAAACAACTCCAACCACTAGTGAAGCAACCAAGCACCAATCAAAAGATTGAAAATGTTTTAAAAAGACTGCAATATGTAATTTTTGTTTGAAATTGGTATGTAATATTTGAGACTTGAGTTGGAAAATGTTTTAAAAAGACTGCAATATATTAATTTATGTTTGAAAATGTTATGTAATATTTGGGTTTACAAATGTTTGAACGATGTAATATATTTCTTTTTGAACTAGTTAATATGAAATTTTCTGTTTGAAAATGTCATGTAATTTCTGTTTGAAAATGTTTTAAAAAGACTGCAATATCTAATTTCGGTTTGAAAATGATATGTAATATTTGAGTTTGAAAATGTTATGTGATATTTGGGTTTACAAATGTTTGAACGATGTAATATATTTCTTTTGAACTAGTTAATAAGATTTTTTTTGTTTTAAAATGTTTTAAAAAGACTACAATATCAAATTTCGGTTTGAAAATGTTATGTAATATTTGAGTTTGAAAATGTTATGTAATATTTGGGTTTAAAAATGTTATGTAATATTTGGGTTTACAAATGTTTGAACGATGTAATATATTTCTTTTTGAACTAGTTAATAAGAAATTTTTTGTTTTAAAATGTTTTAAAAAGACTGCAATATCAAATTTCGGTTTGAAAATGTTATGTAATATTTGAGTTTGAAAATGTTATGTAATATTTGGGTTTAAAAATGTTGGAACGATGTAATATATTTCTTTTTGAACTAGTTAATATATTTCTTTTTGAACTAGTTAATTTGTAGTTATGATGCACATAATTTGGGTTTGAGAATGTTATGTAATATTTGATTTTGAAAATGTTATGTAATATTTGGGTTTATCATTGTCAATGAGGTTTTTAGACACTAAGACACAAACATACAATTTTACAATCTACAAAAATGATATAAGCCATGTAATTTTAAAATAATAAGAGAAAGAAGAGACAAATATGCTATCAAATCAATTCATGTTTATCATATAAATTTGGAACAATATTGAGAAATCTGCTATCAAATCAATTCATGTTTATCATTGTCAATGAAATGAGAGTTGAGACACTAAGACACAAACATACAATTTTACAATCTACAAAAATGATATAAGCCATGTAATTTTAAAACAATAAGAGAAAGAAGAGAGAAATCTGCTATCAAATCAATTTGTGTTTATCATATAAATCTGGAACAATATTGAGAAATCTGCTATCAAATCAATTCATGTTTATCATTGTCAATAAAATGAGAGTTGAGACATTAAGACATAAACATACAATTTTACAATCTACAAAAATGATATAAGCCATGTAATTTTAAAACAATAAGAGAAAGAAGAGACAAATATGCTATCAAATCAATTCGTGTTTATCATATAAATCTGGAATAATATTGATAAATCTGCTATCAAATCAATTCGTGTTTATCATTGTCAATGAAATGAGAGTTGAGACACTAAGACACAAACATACAATTTTACAATCTACAAAAATGATATAAGCCATGTAATTTTAAAACAATAATGTGATTTAAAACAACAATTCATTGAAATCATATAAGTCTGGAACAATATTGAGAAATCTGCTATCAAATCAATTCATGTTTATCATTGTCAATGAAATCATGAAAAATTATCACTATGGAAGCTGAAACATATCAGCTTGTCCAGAATCATTATGAAGCATAGCATAAATCTATGTCTCCACCATATGATCACTAGAAGCATCATCATCGTTATCGATCGTATTCAACGTTCCTCTTATGTCTACCAAGAAAATCTAGTATTCCAATGCTCTGTCATATGGAAATGTATCCAACTGATATGAAGATGCATAAATTCTTAAACAATTTTCTAAATTCTTGTCGAGTCTGTGATGAGGCCAAAAATTGCCTCATTATTGATTATTTTAGACATCCTTAATAGACCTTTTTGACATGTTTTGATGTTAATTCTGCTGATGAAATACAATATTTACTACTATTTACATGTTTGACTGTTTAGAAGCATAATATTCTATTTTTACTAATTTTTTGTATTTTTTGCATAAGTTTTGTTGATAAATAATGATTTATTGTGAAATGTGTTAGTGCAATCACATGTGGGACATATAAGATTCAGGCTCTTCAACACCTCCTAGCGATGTTAGGCAATAGGTACCCGAACCAATATTTTTAGATATGATGTAGGGTCCTAGCCAATTAGCCATGAATTTGTCTCGCATATATGGCGGTAAATTAGAGTTATGTTGGTTCTCTTTCAAGGCAAGATCCCCAACTTCAAAGTCTCTCTAGTGGACTTTGATATTGTAAGCTTGTTTTAGTCACTCTTGATAAATGTAGAGATGCTCCAGGGCATTCATGCGACGTTCATCAAGCAATGTCAGTTGATCCAGTCGAGCTTGCCATGCGGTGTCATCATCGATGAACTCTTTCAATGCAATGCGCAACATTGGAATTTCAAATTCCAAGGGCATAATGGCCTCAGTGCCATATACTAGTGAGAATGGCGTTGCCCTAGTGGGTGTTCGAATACTAGTCCTGTAAGCCCATAATGCAAGGGGCAGCTAGATATGCCAGTCTTTGTAGTTTTCTTGGACCATATTTTTCAAGTTGGCCACCACTATCTTATTTGAAGCTTCAGCCAGTATGTTTGCTTGCGAATAGTATGGAGTCGCAAAACTGTGTTTGATTCTATATTTAGATGTCAAAGCTCTCACAATTTTTTTTTTGAAGAACGTTCCATTGTCCGTTATTATTTTGGATGGAATTCCAAAATGACTTATGATATGCTCCAGTATAAACTCTGCTATACGAGCTCTAGTTGTCGTTGTTAAGGATATTACTTCCACCCACTTTGTAAAATAATCAGTAGCCATGATTATAAATGTATGTTGTCCCAACGATGGAGGAGAGATATTGCCTATAAGATCTAGTCCCCACTGAGCAAATGGCCAAGCCACTTGGATGGGTTGTAAGTCCTACGATGGCAACTGCGTAAGATTAGCATGATGCTGACATTTGATGCATTTCTTGACATAAACATTGAACTCCTCCATAGTGAGCCAATAGTAGCCCATTCGAAGGATGCACTTGACGATAGCCATGTCGCTTAAATGGCCACCACACGTACTGTCATGAGCCTACAAAATTTCCCATGATGCCTCTTGGGGCTCTACGAAACAAAGGAGAACTCCATCATAGCCTCGTTGGTACAAGATATCTCCTATTAAGATATATTTAGCTACTTTCTATTTAAATGTGTGCTTCACGGTACGTGGTAATCCCTCTGGGATTACACCAAGCTTCAGGAAGTCATGGATTTATGACATCTAGTTTTGATAAGCCTCAGCTTCGACTGCTAAGATGACTTGATCTCCCTGCGTATTTAATTTTGTAAATGCAGACTGGGAAACAACATTATGGTGAATGGTGGTACCATTCATCTTCAAACTCTGAGAGGTTAATGACCCCTAGGGTGCTTTCTTTAGAAAGTATTCAACTCTGTAGAACCATTCAACTTTTGGTTCTACGCTGATCATGTTGACTGATATTCTATTATCAAAGGCTTTGCGTTCCACAGCTGGGTGTGAAAGCATTTTAACATGAATGTTAGTGAAATCAACAGATGGATTATGAGTGATAAAGGATCCTAAAGAAGCCATGGTGTCTGTGAACCTATTTGATGATCGAGGGATTGCCTCGATGTTGTACCATTCCAATTTAGCCAGATATATTGCAACAAGATCCTTGTAATCTTTCAATACGGGGCATCAATATTGGAAGAGCCCCTTAACTTGATTTACTATGAGCAAGGAGTCGCCAAAGATGTTTAATCTTTTAATATTCATGGTGATGGCTGTGTGGATGCCCAACAGTAGGGCTTCATACTCAGCGTTGTTGTTGGTGCATGGAAAGTCTAGTTTAAATGACAAGGGCATAGGAACTCCTTACGGCATGAAAAAAACTATTTCTGCACCACCCCCTTGCTCACACTTCAAATCATCGAAGAACGAAGTCATATCAATATTGTTCTCTGGTTCTTTAGGTTTGAGAGCTTCAGATATGATGAATACTGCATCATCTAGAAGCTCTATGGTTAGAGACCTATTGTTTGACAGTGGTGCCTTAGCTAATTGATCTGCTATGACTTGTCCCTTAATGGACTTTTGGCTTATGAATTCTAGATCAAATTTTGTTAGTAGCATGATCCACTTCACAGTACACGTATTATGATATGTTTTACTCATCATGTACTGCAAAGGATTTTGTTTGGATATAACATATGTCGTATGACTTAACATATAATATCACAATTTATTTGTAGCGAACACTACTGCTAAACATAATTTTTCCACATATGCATACCCGAGCTCATAGCTCACCAAGGTTCGACTAATGTAATATATGGCCTGTTCTTTGCCTTGCACATTATTTTGGGCTAACATGGGTCCCAGTGCAAAGTCAGTTGTTAATATATATAGTAGAAAAGGTACCTTTGACCTTGGTGGAGCTAGCACTGGCAGCATCACCAGGTATTGCTTTATTTTAGTGAAGGCTACTTGACAGTCCTCGTCCCAGTTGAATGGGACCCCCTTATATAGCATTCAATTCATGGGTTGACATTTATCCAATAACTGAGCGATGAATCGATTTATCGATGCTACCTTGCATTGAAGTCTCCTTAACTCTTTAATATTAGTGGGAGGATGCATTTCCAAGATAGCCTTGAACTTCATTGGGTCAACTTCGATGCATCACTTAGAGATAATGAATCCTAGTAGTTTTCTAGAAGTTACACAAAATACACACTTCTTAGGATACAACCTGACATTATGCTCTATCAGGCGATCAAAGACCTTCCTTAAGACCTCTGGATGCTCTTCTCACAACAATGAATTGACCAATAATTCATCGATATAATATTCTAGAATTTTATGCATATAGTCATGAAAAATGTATGTCATGGCCCACTGATATGTGGCACCAACATTTTTGAGGCCAAATGGCATAACTTTATAACAAAAAATTCTCCATGGCATTATAAATGCGGTTTTATGCTAGTCTTCGGGTTTAATCCAAATTTGATTGTAACCAAAAAAACCATCCATTAAGGAGAGCATTTCATGACCTGCAGTTGCATCTACAAGAGCATCAATATTGGGAAATGGAAATGAATATTTAGGTGTTGCCTTATTTAGATCTCTAAAATCCGTGCAAATACGGATTCTTCCATCGGGTTTTCCCACGGGTACCATATTGGACACCCATTTTGGATAGTCGATGGAGATTACAAATTCTACATCCAACAGCTTTTGTAGCTCATATTTCATCATTAAGGCTACTATTGGGTACATATTTCTAAGCTTTTGCTTGACCGAATTCTTTGTCAGATCTAGGGAAAGGTTATGCATAACCAATTTCGGGTCTAGACCTGGCATATCCTTGTACATCCAAGCAAACAAATTTGGTCTCTCTTTCAGTAGAGGGATGAGGGTGGCCCACTCATCTAGAGTGAGACTCTCTCAAAATTTAACCTTCTTTGCATTGTTGGGATCGTTATTGATATCCACCTCAAAGTTTTCCTCTACTAACATATGCGATCCCTCCTCAAGCTAATGAGGCATAGGAATCAAATGGATGTCATCAACTGGGTTGATAGGTTCCGTGTTGGAAGTATTTTTGGCATGATAGACATCGTATGCACAACTTGGCGCAAAATGAAATGGTTGTAATATTTCTTTGTCAGGGAAGAAATATTCAGGCTCAACAAGTGAATTAGTGCAATTCCAATCGATAGCATCTTTGTTAAGATACAATGGTTTAGATGGATCTACTGGATTGCGGAGTGGAGTGGTCAAATCAATGGAGACCATGTTTATGGAATGGAATTGATCTCTAGGACCACATGGACCAACTTCTATATAATCAATGTATTCCGCATACCCACGATCTGGCTCTAATGGTATAGACACAAAGGGGTCTTCTCTATGAGGACTATAGAAAACTAGATCTTCCCTATGCACTGGCTACAAAATAGGATCACTTGGCTCACAGAGCTCCATGTAGGTCGGTGGAATGAGATTAACCAACTGATAAATTTGATCCAAGTTTAACCGTCTTGCTCTTAGACGAGGACCAACACATAACTGTTGATAGACCTCATCTATGTCGATGGGTTGATGATGGTAATGCAAATAAGTAGGACCAAGGTAGGCCCTATATAACTCATATTCTTTGTCACTATCAGAAAACCAGAACCCATAATTCGCTCCTACTCCTATGGGGCACTCTAGAAAATGCGGCCCCATGAATCTGACTTCTTGATTGTTGTCATCATTGTCTGGAAAAACTGGATAATTATACTGCAAGTGCGACATTGCCAATAAATCTAACTCTGCTTCTTCCCCTGAATGATCAATGTTGGGAAGGATCTCTTCGATAACATGTACCAACTCTATAGGCAGCAGGTGATGCACATAAAAAGGCCTTAAATAGCCACCCTCAGCTTCCTCCTCAGATTGATCATTGTTTGAGGATTTTTTGTCAGCATCATAACTTGGTCCACTTATCTCGAAGGTGGAATCCTCTCCATCATCACTATAAAGATCTCCTAACTCAAGATCACATAAAACTATGGGGTTATACCCCTGCAAACTTGTTTTGTTGGTTGCACTAAGGATTTGATGACCCAGGTTGCCTTTGGGGTTCTGATTTGTATCAGTCTACTCTAAGAGCCCTTCATGATGTTCTTCAAGTGGCTCAAAAGTGATGATAGATACCTTCAGGTTAGTCCTCCAAAATATAGAAATATTAGGATGATATGGATTGAAGTCCACTTTGTCCCACAGACTCAGATACAAGTGATCTAAGTATGCTGCAAGCAAGTTGTCTTATATGTGTATCTATAACCCCAATCCAAACCTATCAGTTGCTAGCTGATAATGTGGCTCGAATGGAGTTCTATGCACTTGTTAAAATAGATCAAGTTTGTACCCATGCCAATGATACAACTCAAAAATATGCATGGAGCACTCCAGGTTGGATAAATAATGAATATTTACTACAAAAGGTTCGTCACTATATTCATCCATGGGCTCTCACATCAGAAGCTGATCTAGCCCAACGTAGAAGAAATTAGTCTGATTAGGTGTCTCTCCCAATGGAACCATCGATCCAAATGGATAATGATTAGCGGACGATCAGCCCATCTCTTGCACAGTCTCCAAAATCAGTCCAAAGGTTACATTATGCACAAGGTACTCACCTAATTTAATGTTGGCAAGATATACCGTCACCCATGATGTGGATGACCCTGCTGATGATGCAGGAAAGGCAGACTAAGGTACCTCCTCAGCTATATCTTGGGCTTCCTCCACTTCCATGGGGATGGGAGCCTCCTTAGTGACTGGTTCGGGTGTTTGCTTCTATTTTTTTCCCATATTTGCTTTTATCTTCCTATCATCCCAAAGCATCATTGATGTAGTCAATTTCAACGAAGTAGCAATAGTGCACTCAGATTTGTGATACATAGATATCGATGGTTGAGAATGTACTATTGGTTTACCTCCTAGATATTTAATCGACGACATAGGCTGGATGTCCAGGTACATTTTTGGGAGTATGAAACCCCCAAGAAAATCCGCTAGGTTCATGAACTTAAAAGGTTCTTCGTCTGATGACACTACGTGAACCCATACCTCATACAAATATTTTACACATTGGTGTAATATAGAGGTAACACAATGCATTTCATGAATCCAAGGCCTCCCGAGTAGGATGTTGTATTGCATGGTCCCCTCGATCACATGACATGTCAAAGAGATGGTCTTTAGGCCTACTTGCATAGGTAGGACAATCATGCCAATCGTCGAGCATAGGATGTCGTTAAACACTCTCAATGTGAAGGTGGTGGGCACAATGTGTGACTTTGGTTACTTTAGATGATTCAATGCCTTGGTCGTTATTATGTTGATCTACGAATCTATGTTGATCAAGACCCTATTAAATGGTACGTGATTAATGCATGCAATGATATGCAATGGCGGGTTAGCCGTGTCTGTAGGAACCATCTTAATTTCATGATCATAAAACTAAATCATGGGCTCCTGGCACTTTTGTATATGTTCCATGAAATTGGTAAATGTCTGTGCATCCTAAGACTGTACTTCAATGGACCTTAGAATTTCCATAAGCATCTCCTTATGCATAGGGGACTGCTGTATTAGTTCATATATAGATAGCTTCATAGGAGTTATCTGCAAGTTTTGGACTAGCCTGCTCCGTATGGTCACCACCGATATTGTTGGTGGGCCTAGAATATTTCATGTCAACTGTTGATTTGTGGCTTGTATTCTTATGGGAGCATATGGTTGATTCGATTGCTCATATATCCCATGTCTTGTAACAATATTGACCATACCTACGAACCCTTGGATAAGCATTTTGACTCGCACTTGGTTGACCTGGCCAACGTTGTTACGCGGTGCCTCATGGTTTGGAAGCGGATTTTTGTAAATCCCCATGTTCTGGTTGTTGGGCGCTTGTGGATTACTTGGTATTACAAGCTTGTTCTTTTCAATCATGTTTTGCACAATATGCTTTAAGGACCAACATACATCAATGTCGTGGCCCTTCGCTCGGTGGTATATGCAAAACAAGTTGTCTTGATAGCCCTTCGACTTGGGCTGATTCAGATCGACTAGCTTAACCTCAGTTAATATGATCACCTTAGCCTCACATAACTAGTGGAATATTGAAGTCAATGATTTTGTTAGAGGTGTGAATTGGTGAGGTGGCTGTTGTTCCTTGTTTTTGCCCTTATAGTTATTATTGCACTTTTGTACTACGGAGGAGGTTGGGCCTGATAATTATGCTTTTGCTGCCCTTTATCCTCTCTCTAGAGGTTTAGAACTACTTGGTTGATGTGGGCCTACTTGCTATTTTGCTTCATGGAAATTTTCTTTGGCCCCTCTTTCCTGTTCTTAAGCTTCAAATTACCTTCCTACAACTTGATGTCTTCGATTACCTTGGCTTGCGCCAAAGCCTTCTTGAATGTTGGATACTGTTGTAGTTGCAATAGTAGCGAGATGTGCTTGGCACAACTCCTGGTGAAAATTCGAGTTAATTTCTTAGTAGGAATAGGGAATGGCAGATTCACCATCAATATTCTCCACCTCTTTCTGTATTGTTCAATCGGCTCATCATCACACTGAGCTAGTGCAACCAAGTCGAAAAGGTTTGCCTATTTATTGACATTGAAATAAAAGTGTTCAAGAAAAGCATCATCCAGTTGCTCAAAACTTGTAATGCTTTGCCTCTTTTGTTTATTGAACCACTTTCGAGATGGGCCTGAAAGGGTCATAATAAATGTGTGTAAAAGCAAGGTATTATTACTAGCAATTTAGAAACAGGCATCCAAAAATCCCATGATATGCTCCTATGCATCTTCGTCACCTTTAAATTTGTCTAACCTTGGCATAACGAAATGCTCAAGGTAAGCTGGAGCAAGTATCGAGGGGTCCAAAGGCTCATTGTGAATCTTTCTTAAAGTCTACTTTTGAAGTGCCATGCCCTGCCTCTCAATCACTTTTACCTTCTCATCTATGGCTTTATAAGCCTCTGATAATAAGTCCTCCTCCCTAAGATGACGCGAGGGTGGTCTCGAAGGTACATTCTTCCTCTGTTGAGGTGGAGGTCATTGCTCCTCATCCTCATTGACTAGGGATTCTTCAAGATATTCTTGGTTGTTTCCCACTCCCTCTTCTTCCTCATATTTTTGTTGTCCCTCATGTTCGAACAGTGGTGGTCGTTCACTTTTTTGGGCACTAATATGAGTATGAGCGTCCCTGCACTCCTGCTGCACATCGGCTTATAAAAAAGCCTTTCTCTTAGTGTGCTCTCTATTCTTGATATGAGTATATAGGCCAGCCCTATCTAGCCTATCCTCCTGATCTACGTGCTCCGTTTGGGCAAGGATGCATTCTTCACGCAGGTGCTACTCGTATAGTCTTTGTCTGATGAGCCTTTGCGATTGAATATTCTCCTTTTCAATGCACTACCTTTCTAGGCGATCATCCTCCAATTGGTTTTGGAGGAGCTATCACTGCTGCTCAGATACCAGTCTATGTGATCTATCAAGGTCATTGGTCATGATAGGCCTCTGGTATGAATGCTTTGTGCGAGTGACCTTATGGGTTCTATACCCATATAACTGATTTGCAATGTTTTTGCCCTTGTCTGTAAAGACAGCATGGGTGTCTTGCTATGCTCTATACTCTGTGCCACCATGCGTGGATGATGGATGTGTCACATGAGGGAATTTAGAAGCCTCTCCATGTTCTCGAGTAGTCCTAATAGACCCTCCACTAGATCACTCAGAGCACGGGTGGGTGGAGCCGAAGGCTTATAGTCTAGCTGCTCAAGGACGCTACCTAATCCATATAACTATCTAGATCTCCATCGCTCGTATGGTGGTGTTCCATTGACTCCCACCCTAGCCATATCAATAGTGATATTTCAATGTTCACCACATGTGGTAGTTTGCATAGGCCTATGGTCAATGATGACCTTGTATGCATACCCCTAATTAGGAAGGTATCGATCATGTCTGTACTTCGAAGGTGGAGCCACGGTTCCTCGTATAGACCTATGACATAGGGGTACCAATTTGGATCCCTGTATAACATACTCTTCAACCGATCTTGTGGATGCAAGTGCAATGTAATATTGGTAATGGCTTCTAAGTGGAACGCCCTCATGCTGAGAGGCTCCTTGGTCTATTCTACGTCTAGAGGAATGCATCGAAGCTCCTCTATTAGGGGTATGCTCAATAGGTTTCCCCCTTGTAAAATTATCTCCTCTAATGCTCATCGAATAACGTTTAGGGAGTGCATGTGGGAGAGGATTTGACATGTGCTGATGTGAATCTGTTGGGGCTTCGTCATGGGCTTCAAGCTTGTGACTTTGCCGACCGTCCCGTGTCTCCACCATGGTGCACCTAATATCTAGATTTATTCTTTATTAAGCAAACAAGGTATACAATGGTGTTTATCTTGTATTAAGTTTTAAAAGTGAGCCCTAGACTATTTGATGTTGTTTTAATAATTTGTTGTATCAGTATAGAACTCCTTATCATGTTTTGAAAAGAATTGAATGATATTATTAGTTTAAATTGGCTTTCACTTGTATGCTCGTAGCTCAACAACCTGGATGTGACTTCCAGGCTACATAAATCCCCCGTGTGTGGTGATGAAAGTCCACACCCAGATAAGAAGCACAGGTCTATTGTGGAGTTTCCACAACCACCCCAAAATTCTTGGGGACCCACTTGTCATATTTTGATATGAAAGATTTTTGGTTTTCTTTGGTTTGTAAGAATAGGGATGTTTGACCATTTTGTTTTAATGATTTTAATTGCTTTGGTTATTTGATATTTAATGATTAATTAATCTAGGCATTAATGCTTCGATTAATTAAAATTAATTTTGATGAATAAGACTTTAATGTTCTTCATACTATCTAAGGTGATGGAATGTGTTTAACAAAGCAAGGCCCGACCTAAAACAAAAAGAGGATACAAAAGGTACAAAGAAATTGAGATAGAAGCCAATATGCTATTATCTACCTAATATAATTGCATTAACTATATTATGTACATAATAGTAATATTTTTAAAATTATGTTATAAGGTTCTAAAATGTGATCATTATAATAATATTATTATGATTATATTATAATGTTATTATTATAATAATATTATTATATTGTATATAATAATATTATTATAATGTACTTTATAAAAGACATGATAATAATATTTACGATAAGGTAAAGTTTAACGTCGTTTCATTTGATTGCAGATAAGGCAATGGTGGCTATTCAAAAACATTCGAAGACATGAGTGGCTAGTCCAAGAATGTTTAGCGCTATGGTAGCGAAGCTTCATGGAGCAACATCGACAAAGAAGAGGCGGTCCAAGATGGCATTAGGGTTTTAGAAGAACAGCATGAAAGGTGCCGGAGTTGTCAGTGAAATGGCCGAGAGGCAGAGGTATGCCATCGAACAAGGAAGGAAGAAGTGTTATTAGGGCAACCTATGATGCCAATTGATAGAGTTAAAGGCTGGCCTCGAAGAGCATGGAAGGTTTTAGTGTTGCATCTATTTCATTATGCTATGGTAGTGTGAGTGTGAGAGTAGGGAGTTGAACAACGCCATGGCTATGTAGGTTTGGTAGCACCATGACGTCGATGGTAGCATCGATGGAGGCGTAGGTTTGGCAACACCATGATGTCGATGGCAGCATCGATGGCTACGTAGGTTTGGCAGTGCCATGGCGATGATGGCAGCGCTATGGCTGCGTAGTCTTGGTAGTGCCATGGCTGCATAGGTTTGGCAGCACCACGACGTCGATGGCAGCGCTCTGGTTGCATAGTCTTGGCAGCACCATGGTTGCGTTGTTGGCAGTGCTATGCGTAAGTTAGATAGTGCCATGGCTGCATAGGCAGTGTTATGGTTTCATTTGGTTATGTGGAAACCAAAGTGCCTAGTATGGGAGAATGCCATCCCAGTCCTTGGGAACATTGGTATGGCTTAGGAGAAATACCATCGGGTCTCGGCCTCAAAAAGTGACAATGAAAGTTTTGCTAAATAAGATTGGCCTGTATTATTTTAGTTAATGTGAATGTGGTTTGATCATGTTCAATGTTTTAAAGGAGGTCTAAAATTGTAGGTGTTATAAGATATAGTTAATGCTTTTATCATTCGTTTTATGGATGTAAAGGGGTATTCTTGGGTAGAATGCTTATAAGAGAAAGGGAAGATATAAGGAGTCATGCAGGGTTATGTTTTTGTTGTTAGTTTTTTTAAAAATAAATAATATTTAGAAGTGTTATGTTTATTAAATCACAAAAAATGATGATGGATTATTTTCTTATATCCATTCATTATTTTGGTTGTGATAGAAGATGAAGCGAAAGGACTTCTAAGCATTATTTATACCTTGCTATCCTACATTTTTCAAAGAGGGGCTGGAAATTATGTAACATTTCGAGAAAGCAATAAAGAAAGCACATTTTTCAGATTTTGAGAGGGTAGAAAACTTTTGTGAGCAAAATCAAAAGGAGGGTTTAATCATAAAAGTAACATTTTTAGTGTCTTATCATTTCTGCATTTTAGTACTTCTAGCCATTGTCTTATGCCATGAAATGGGTTGCAATAGGCGAAGGTCAAGATTATGCAGTTTATTTATGTTTCCTTTGAGTCTCACACTTGATTTAATGGTATTGTGTTTATGTTGCAGGTCCATTAATTCAGGTTGTTTTATGATTACCTCATAACTTGGGATTTTGTAGGGAGGAGCTTGCTAAACTAATTCAGAATTTGACTTTTTCAACTAACCAAATTTACATGTTTATTTCATTTACTATTCTCAAAGTTTATTTTATTTCAATAATTCAAGCATTCCATTCTGGTCCATCCAGAATTTTAGTTTCTTTCATTTCCATTATGGTCCTTTTCCAGAATTTTTGCTAATTTCCTGTTAGTTTCATTTTTTCTGGTCCATTTCCAGAATTGTTAAGCTTTCAAGTTATTTCCATTCTGGTCATTTTCCAAAATTTATGCACCTCCAATTTTCATTAATCTAAAGCTTTCAGATAGAACACATGGTTTAGGAGGGATACTAACCTACTATTTCACATTAAACGAAGATAAGAAATGAAAGCTAACTTTGCTAACTTTGCTAACATGCTAACTTCTACTAACCATTATTAGGGTAGTGGCATCAACATGAGGAAGATAAAATGAACCCAACTATCTAAAATTTACTTCATATTAAAAGGCACGGGCATTAAAATGAGATGGACAATTCCACATTTTGTCATTTGAAACCTTTTAAATGAAGATAAAATACTCTACTAATAGGGATTCAGGGTAGCACCAATTTAAAAAAATCCTAAAAAGAATTGCTTTTATTTTTAGTTAGATCTTTCAAATCACTAAGCATTGTTTAGAACCAGTAAAGGTCCCTTGTTTATGGTCACATGCATTATTGAATTATTTATGGCACTATTGTAATCTTTTATATATTTTACCAGAACCTTGGAGAAGTGGAATGTTTATCATTTGGTTTATTTTTAAGAGAGATTTTTCTATTCAATACTTTGCATGTGGTGGTATTTTGCAATTGGGAAAAATATACAATCAACATCTTTGGCACTAGAAGGAGGGCCTGAATTGGTTTATTTCAGTGTGATTTTAAAAGCTATAGGGATTTAAATTTTGGAATATTTCATGCCCTATGATTTTCATCTTTAGCCCTCTTTTAACATACAACATTGTAGTGTTAAAAGGAGGACATGAATTTCTATGCATTGTTCTAACGCTTTTGAATTGTCCATGCGGGAATGATGTGATTTGATTTAATTTTAAAAGTTTTGAATTGCTAAATATTTCAAGTTCATTTGATTAGAATATTTGGTTTCCTCTAAAACTCACATTTGGTAGAGTTAGGAGGATTTTAATCGATTTAGTTTATTGCCATTTAGATGCTAAATCATTCATGTCACTTGAAAGATTTATTTGCAAAACATTGGTCTTGACTAACAAGGTTTTGTTTCCATATGATGAATTTCATTGATTCTAACATTCTTTATGTTTGATGATGCATTATTTCTAATGTATTTACAAATTTGAGAATGTTATTTGATTTCATGGTTAATAGATACATATATCTTGGTTTATGCTAACATGATGGTTCATATGTAAGATTTGTTAGTCATTTCATGCTTCTTTGTAAGGAATCCTTTTTTCTAAAATGTATTTGTTGCCAGTATTATGCTCTTCACTTGATGAGTAATGTGATCTGGTGAATCAAAAATCCTGCAACACTAGGAGTATGCTCTTCACTTGTGCATCTGCGATCTGGAAAATCAGAAATTAGTTTACATTTTTAGAGTATTGCTTTGCCATATTTTGTTTCCTTATTTTTTATTTATGACTAAAAAATTGGTTTTTGAAGTTATCCTTTGAGTTTCACTAATGGCTACAACTACTAGAAAGTGGTATGGGGTACATGGTAATCCTTTAAACATTAGTGGAGATGCTCATGACTTACCCAAGAACGTAGAGAAACTTTTGCCAAAGTTCAAGCACAATGGCACAACATTAGCCAATGATCACATTCAAGCCTATGTGGATATCCTAGTTAGATGGAATGTCAAACACGAGGATGTGGCATGTAGAATGTTTCCTGGAACCCTAGATGAGGTGGCATATTATTGGTACATCAATTTACCCACTAGCTCTATTACATCTTGGACTCAATTGAAAGATGTTTTTATCAATCAATTTAGGTTGCCTATTGATCCTATCATGATGTATCAACAATTTGCTTCTTGCAAGAGGGAGCCTAATGAGCCAGTGAGAATTTTCAACATGAGATTTCAAAAAATCTATGTGAGATTAATTGCTCCTTATACTATTGAGGAGAGTGGTGCTCTTAAAATATACTTTATGGCATTGGATCCATTATTTTCCATGTTCATTAGGATGAATCCTTTGGTCACTAATATTGCATCGGCCTACACGAAAGCTATGATTATAGATCAACAATTGAGGCCACAAGGTTATGGGATGGAGCAACCAACTATAGTAGGACAACTAGGGGCTTGCAATCAAACCTTGGTGGTAAATCAAGCATGGGCACAACAAAATTTGATAACAAATGTTTTGCCCTATAATCAATTTTACCCTACCATACCTATTTATGCTTCCACGTGTGCTTATATGAGTGCATCTATCCATACAACTACTCCATAGTTAGAGAATCAGGTGGTCACTCATGGAACCATTGCAACAAATGTTCAAAATTTGCCTATTGATGTCAAAGCAACTAATATTACTACTTCTACCACTCAACCAAAGAAGCTTGTATCGAAAGTAAAAGAACAAAATAATGTGGTTAAGAAGTTAAGTAGAGATGTGGTTCCACCACAAAAATGAGCACACCAATGTATGCATCCAAATCATCCTAGGAAGAAAATTCATAATGCCAACCTTAATGATACTTCATGTTATGCTCCTTTAGGTGATGAAAGAGATTTTAATGTGAATTACATTGAAGTAAATACCTATTCAGAATGTCTTGAAGAGCATGAAGATTTTGGAGAAGAAATTTTATGGATGGGTAACAATAAGTTGGAATCAAATGATCATCATCTTATTTTGGGAAAGAAAGATCTAGAATCATTACACACAAAGGAGGATTTGGATGAACAAACTTATGAGGATATGATTTGGTCATATGTACTTGCAAAGGATTGGAGCGACCATATGGAGCCAAATGTAAAAATTGATCCCATTATGAAAGCTCCTAAGCCATCAAAAGTGGTTGAAATTAAATTTGAAAGAAAATCAATGAATGGATTTGAAGACAATCAAATTTTGCCACTTGTTCTCGGAAGATACTTTGGATGATGTTGTTGAAATTGATGACCAAAAAGATCCACACCTTCCAAATTGTGATAGAATTGAATCATGGGTTACAAATTTGGATTATGATAGCTTTACAAATTTGAATTCAAGAAATAACCCACTTTTAGAAATAATTGAACCATATAAGGAAGGTGAATATGAATTGGATGAGAAACATGTAGATGAATCAGAAGATTATGAAGTAGTTGAGCGTCACAAATTGATCTTGGAAGAGGATTACTATGACTCTTGGAAGAAATGGGAAGAATATTATCAATCTAAATCTTCTAATGAGTGCCAATTGATATGTAGGATAATACAATTGCTTCCTCACATGAGGATATTACAAATCCTATAAAATTTGGGAAAGTTGTGGAAGAAAATTTTGAATCTCATAAAATTTTGGAACATGATAAGGATTCTACAACCACGAATCAAGAAGGAGAATCATTTGCTTTAGATCCCTTTGAGGGAAAAGAAATTGAAAGTCTTGATCCACTTACTTGTTCTACAATGTCTATGCCATCTCAAAGTGAGAAAGTTTTAGAACTTGAATAGTTTGGGTTTGATATCACTGATGATCCAATTGAAAATTTCACATTATATGAAACAACCCAAATAATTGATCATGGAGATGTGTTATTTGACCCATCCCAAGATAGACAAGACCTATGGTTTGAAAGGGAGGGACATGTTTTTAATTGGGTGCCTAATTTTGGTGTCTTTAATAAACAAGTTTTAGATGATGATGAATGTCATGAAGAAAAGGTAAAATCTCACCCTTTGTGTTCTACCATTCGAACTTCAGGTGATGGTTTACTTAGTTGCTTGATGGATTCAAATACTAGCATTGATGAAGTGTCATTTGTGGTTGATAAAGAATTTGACTTTATTTCTCATCACACTACTAATGATATGGCTTTATTGAATAAAAATAAAGTTGGTATGCATGAAGTGTTAAATCAAGTTCATGATCAATTAGTAACAAAATCTAGGATAAAAATTTATGATGAACCTCATTTAATAAACGTCCTAGATACTTGCAAACGGTTACATGAATTTGATTGGCCTACAAGTTTGAAAAATTATTTGTCTTTGAAGTTTGTAGAAATAGGTTCATATTTGCAAAATCTCATATCTAAAAATGAAAGCTTATTTCTACATCATTAATTGAAGTGCGAAATGGACATATAAAAGAATAGACATAAAAGAATTGAAGATCAATTATTTTCTAATCAATTTGAGGACTTGAAACTCCACCATATGGTTATTAATGGAACTAAATCAAATTGGTATGGTGAGAGGGGCCATTTGAAGTTTGTTGCTTTGTTTGGTCTATACTTGTTTCTGTTGGATTCTCACAAAATTTGGCATGTGCATCACGTTATATGTATTTTGAAGTGTTCTAATCATGTTTGGGATCCAGGGAAGTGATGGTCCAACCATTGCACCATCTTGTACCATATTGTACATTTGTATATAGTGTTGGTTTCCATGTTTCAATTTTGGATTTGCATTTTGTTTTGCTTTTAAGTTTGTGTGTTGACCTTTGTGGTTTGTTTTTAAAAAAAAAAGGAGAAAAGCGAGATGCAAGTTTGTGTCCTCATGAATGTTAAATAAGATGAAGAGAATATGAAACATTGGAATTGTATTGCAGAAGGCTCCATGAGTATCACAAACACATTAAAGAATATCGTTTGAAACTAGGGATGCGTGAAGTTGTCAGTTTTGCAAATCAGGGTGGAATGTTTTGCATACTCCATCTACATTTCAAAATGCATTCATTCGTATTTCAGGGTGCATATCACATTACAGAAACATTGCATCTCACTTGCATCCAAAGTTCAAAGGCAATCACTAAAAAACTTGTCAAATTATCTTAGGATCAATGCACAATATACACTAAGAAGATCTTAGGTTTGGAAGTTGTTGCCGAAGTTGTCGTAGGTCTATCACATTTCTGTCCATGTCCAACATCTTGGGTAAAATAATATGAAACCATACTTGGATGGGGATGTGAGGCAAAAAGATAATTCTGGTCTATCCCGCCCTGCACATAGTCCATAAAATAGTGGTTTTTACCACTTTCGCAATACTTGAAAGCCCAAAATCAGAGTAGTAAGGATAGGGTCAAATTCTCATCATGCTTAGGTTGAGAATCCGATTACCTAAAGCTTTGATTTTGCATCCATCACACCATGGATCATTGGGTTGTAAGGATTGTACTACGTGTCCCTCAGAAGGATGGGTAGTAATCCCAAGATTCAAGAAATCCAAAGCAAAAATGTTCACCACTTTGTTTCCATCACACCATTGACTATTGGGTTGTACGGATCGTACTACATGTTCCTCAGAAGGATGGGTAGTCATACCAAGATTCAAGAAGTCAAGAGAAAAATCATGGAATATGGAGTTAACCTCCACTGGGGTTATAAAAGTTTGACTGGCAGTGGAGTACACTCATGCCTGGTGACATAACTCCCGTAAGGTTGAGATTTATGGCCACCATGAGGATAGATTAGTCTGATGACCTCATCCATAACCGGTTTAATTATTTTGGTCAAAGATGAGAGTAGTAAAGGATAGGGCTATATTCTCATCACACCTTGGTTGAGAATCCAATTCCCCAAAGCTCTAAGGTACACTTGCACACACTGGTCCTTGATGATGATGGCTCATAACCAAGCCCTAGATCTAGTCAATGAATTCATTGCACACACAGTTGATCCTAAGATGGTTAGACATTTTTGAGGTGTTTTCTCAAGCCACCATAGAATGTGATGCTCATGCTATAAAAAATTTTACCCTCAAAGCTCTCCATATCCATTGCCATAATTCTAGTCAGGTAAAATTGATGATGCAATGCAAAAAAGTTACAAAAAAAATAAGGTGTGGAGTGCTACACACACCCAAAGCTAATATTGCATGATTCTAATATTTTACTGTTCTTATAAGTCTATTGACATTATTCATGCATTTGCTGATGCTTCCTGCTTTCTGGTTTGGAGTGTGTTTTAAAATTTTATTTTTGGGTTCTCACCGAAATGCTCAGGAGCATTTACCAGCAGAGTCACCATTTGTTGTGGAGTTTCCACAACCACCCCAAAATTCTTTGGGACCCACTTGTAATATTTTGATATGAAAGGTTTTTGGTTTCTTTGGTGTGTAAAAATAGGGATGTTTGACCGTTTTGTTTTAATGATTTTAATTGCTTTGGTTATTTGATATTTAATGACTAATTAATCTAGGCATTAATGCTTAGATTAATTAAAATCCATTTTGATGAATAAGAGTTTAATGTTCTTCATACTATCTAAGGTGATGGAATGTGTTTAACAAAGCAAGGCCCGACCTAAAACAAAAAGAGGATACAAAAGGTACAAAGAAATTGAGATAGAAGCCAATATGCTATTATCTACCTAATACAATTGCATTAACTATATTATGTACATAATAGTAATATTTTAAAGATTATGTTATAAGGTTCTAAAATGTTATCATTATAATAATATTATTATGTATATAATAATATTATTATAATGTACTTTATAAAAGACTTGATAATAATATTTATGATAAGGTAAAGTTTAACGTCGTTTCATTTGATTGCATATAAGGCGATGGTGGCTATTCAAAAATATTCGAAGACATGAGTGGCTAGTCCAAGAACATTCAGTGCTATGGCAGCGAAGCTTCACGGAGCAACGTAGGCAAAGAAGAGGTGATCCAAGATGGCATTAGGGTTTTAGAAGAACAACATGAAAGGCACCAAAGTTATCATTGAAATTGTCGAGACGCAAAGGCCAATTGAGGCAGAGGAAGAAAGAAGCATTATTAGGGAAACCTATGATGCCAATTGACGGAGTTAAAGGCCGGTCTCGAAGAGCATGGAAGGTTTTAGTGTTGCATTTGTTTCATTACACTATGGCAGTGTGAGTGTGAGAGTAGGGAGTTGAAAAATGCTATGGCTGCGTAGGTTTGGCAGCACCACGACATCGATGGCAGTGTCGATGGCTGCGTAGGTTTGGCAGTACCACAATGTTGATGGCAGCATCAATGGCTGCATAGGTTTGGTAGTGCCATGATGATGATGGTAGCGCTATGGCTATGTAGTCTTGGCAATGCCATGGTTGCGTAGGTTTGGCAGCACCACGACGTCGATGGCAGCGCTATGGCTGTGTAGTCTTGGCAGCACCATGGCTGTGTCGTTGGTAGCGCTATGGCTACGTAAGTTGGACAATGCCATGGATGCGTAGGTAGTGTGATGGTTTCATTTGGTTACGTGGAAACCAAAGTGCCCAGGATGGGGGAATGCCATCCTAGTCCTTGGGCACATTGGTATGGCTTAGGAGAAATACCATCGGGTCTCGACCTCAAAAAATGACAACGGAAGTTTCATCGAATAATATTGGCATGTATTATTTTAGTTAATGTGAATGTGGTTTGATCACGTTCAATGTTTTAAAGGAGGTCTAAAATTGTAGGGGTTATAAGGTATAGTTAATTCTTTTATCATTCTTTTGATGGATGTAAAGGGGTATTCTTGGGTAGAATGCTTATAAGAGAAAGGGGAGATATAAGGAGTCATGAAGGGTTATGTTTTTGTTGTTAGTTTTTTAAAAATAAATAATGTTTAGAAGTGTTATGTTTATTAAATAACAAAAAATGATGATGGATTATTTTCTTATATCCATTCATTATTTTGGTTGTGAGAGAAGATGAAGCGAAAGGACTTCTAAGCATTATTTATACCTTTCTATCCTACATTTTTCAAAGGGGGATGGAAATGATGTAACATTCCGAGAAAGCAATAAAGAAAGAGCATTTTTCAGATTTTGAGAGGGTAGCAAACTTCTGTGAGAAAAATCAAAAGGAGGGTTTTTATCATAAAACTACCGTTTTTAGTGTCTTATCATTTATGCATTTTAGTGACTTCTAGACATTTTCTTATGCCATGAAATGGGTTGCAATAGGCGAAGGTCAATATTATGCAGTTTCTTGATGTTTCCTTTGAGTCTCGCACTTGATTTAATGGTATTGTGCTTATGTTGTGGGTCCATTGATTCAGGTTGTTTTATGATTACCTCATAACTTGGGATTTTGCAAGGAGGAGCTTGCTAAAATAATTCAGAATTTGAATTTTTTAGCTAACCAAATTTACATGTTTATTTCATTTACTATTCTCAAAGTTTATTTTATTTCAAGAATTCAAGCATTCCATTCTGGTCCATCCAGAATTTTAGTTTCTTTCATTTCCATTCTGGTCCTTTTCCATAATTTCTGCTAATTTCCTGTTAGTTTCATTTTTTTTGGTCCATTTCCCAAATTGTTAAGCTTTCAATCTATTTCCATTCTGGTCATTTTTCAGAATTTCTGCACCTCCAAATTTCATTAATCTAAAGCTTTCAGATAGAACACATGGTTTAGGAGGGATACTAACCTACTATTTCACATTAAACGAAGATAAGAAATGAAAGCTAACTTTTTAACTTTGCTAACATTGCTAACATGCTAAGTTCTACTAACCACTATTAGGGTAGTGGCATCAACATAAGGAAGATAAAATGAACCCAACTATCTAAAATTTACTTCATATTAAAGGCACGTGCATTAAAATAAGGTGGAAAATTCCACATTTTGTCATTTGAAACCTTTTAAATGAAGATAAAATACTCTACTAAAAGGGATTCAAGGTAGCACCAATTTAAAAAAAACCCTAAAAAGAATTGCTTTTATTTTTAGTTAGATATTTCAAATCACTAAGCATTTTTTAGAACCAGTAAAGGCCCCTTGTTTATGGTCACAAGCATTATTGAATTATTTTTGGCACTATTGTCATCTTTTAGATATTTAACCAGAACCTTGGAGAAGTTGAATGTTTGTCATTTGTTTTCTTTTGAAGAGAGAGTTTTCTATTCAATACTCTACATGTGGAGGTATTTTGCAATTGGGCAAAATATACACTCAACAAGGTCCTCCGATATCCTCACTCGTTTTCCCCCAATCAGTGTTATACCCTCTGAAGAGAATACATACAAATTTTCCAAGGTACGAAAGGTTCTTGGATCCGATATTGGTCTAGTAACAAAGGGTGCATAGGATTTGGGCCAACGGATGGAAATTACGCCCACCATCGCTGAATTCTACTAGTGGTTGGATGTCAAGCCCAACTCACTAGCGTTTAAGTGCCAAGTGGTGTGTGTGGTTTGTTTTATTGTACATAAAATAAATGCATCATATAGCACTCATGCTCATTTTCTATATGTTATGCAAATGAAAGAACGTTTTACATTCATAAAATGCAAACTAATCTAGATGCTATTTGAGACAATGCACATTACGATGACAATGGCCACTAATTGGGCCTCATACATGCAAACCAAACAAAAACTTCTATCAAGCACGCTGTAGCCTAGGGCGGACTGTAATCATAGGTTCGATGTTCCCAAAAATGCCTTTCTACAAATGCAAATGCTAAATGAACTAGGACATGATTAATTTCCCTTTTTTAATTTGTTTTTCCTAATTTCATTCACTTTTATGCATTATATAAAAACACAAAGAGTAAAAAAATAACAGAGAGTGGAAAATAGGGCCTACCTCAGGTCCTAAGTTGATATGCACTCTACTTTCTATTGTCTGTGTTGTTAGGTGTAAACCGTAGGTCTGGTCTGCAGTTCAAACTGTAAACTACATGTTGAACCTGTGGTTCAATTGTTGGCCCATAGCTGATAGTTGTGGTCTGTAACTACAATTTCAAAAATCAAGAAACAATAGTTAGATCGCATGAATTATGGATTTCCACCGTGATCGCCTTCTGACCTATCCCAAAAAGCATACACCTAGCTATCGCACTAATGATATCAACATAAAATCATGACAAAATAATAAGATTGCATGTAACAATGAAAATGCATGTTTTTTTTATTAATATTACCAATAAAATTTGGTTACAATATTGCCCCTCTTAGGGTCACTAGAATGTTGATACTCTGAATACAATTGCCAAAGCCCCCAATGGGGTAGGCACACTATAAATGCTTTTCCAAATAGTTGCAAACTTCCCTAGGGTGGAGTAGACCCTCTTCTTCGCATTGAGGAAGGATTTGAATGTAGGATCCTTTGAATATAGATCCCTGCAGTCAAGAAACAATAGAAGATAGTTAAAAACATAGGCAACCTCTCGTGATGAGGCCCATTGAAGGTAATAAAAATGTATATGCCATTATAACTAAAATCAAGAAAACTAATAAAAGATGTTAAACATATGCAAGATTCATCAATATTGATTGAAAGATGTAAACAAGAACTACAACTAAGAAACCATTAATGCATATTATACACCAATATGACAAAATTACTCTAAACACTGAATCTATCTATCAGAGATCTCTAAAACAACAATTGATTGACTAAAATGCTAATTCTAACCTAACTAATTAGATTTTAATGAAAACAGTAAAGAGATTTTATCCTTGTTGCAAACCGCAACTCTGATTAGCGATTTGCATTGTAAACCATGGTTGAAAGCTGCAGTGAGCAACCAAATGGTTTGCCTTCCAAATTCAAAAGTCATGGGCTTGATCTCCTTGTCCAATTGATGTTCAAGGGTTTCCTTCGGTGTCCTCTAACAAGTTTAGCGGTTGAATCATTGAATAGGGCCTTCATTTGCTCGAATTAGCATTTCTTGGCTCTCCTAGGTCCTTAGGGCATCCATGGCCTAATTCATCATGATGTTTGGCAAATTGGAAATGGGGATGGCAACAAGGCTCTCTCTATGCACTCAAGTAAGTCCATAATTCTATAGGGCTTTGCTTCTTTGATCTCCAAAATGTACTCTCTCCTAGTATTTCGATAGTGCTTCGCTATCAAAATTCTCTATATCATTGCCCTAATTCAAAGGGGTACTTATAGGATGTCCCAGGGCTAGGGGTGGCTTCATGGAGAAGCCAAGATCAATAAGGGGTGGTTAGGACAATTGGATTGAAAGCTTCCATCCTCTAACCACCTTCTTCTAGAATAAATGGTCGTTCAAACTGATTTGGCTCAAATGAAGGCCAACTGAACTTCAGTTAAGACCGCAGGTTGCAACTACGGTCCAGACTGTAAACTGTAGGACTTAGCCATGGTTCAGACTGTACACCACAGGTCTAGTCTATGGCTTAGACTGAATATGCCAAGGAGCCCAATTTGAGTGGTTATAACCACTGCTCTATCTTGGAGTTTGTCCAAGATCTTCCATATGGTCTTGTAGCATGTCCATATGAGTAGTCACCCTCGACATGACGCATTTTAGGTGTCTACAGATGTAATTTCATAAACTATTCTATTTGTTAAATGCTTTAGCTAGATCTTGATGTCTTATTTAGTACCTTCTTGATAATCAGTAGATAATACTCCATGATTAAATTAAGTAGAAAGTCTTAACCATATCCTTCTAAAAGAAAGAATTATTATAGGATCTTATGATTTATTGTAGACAAATAATTAGAATAGATAACTAAATGTGATTATGCTTATGTGATAGAAGTAGAGAAAGAATCCTAAGGGATTATGGGATCCCTTAGGAAGGAACTTTGGATAAACTTTATTCAAGGACCTCTTCAAAGAAACTAGACTAAGTAGACTTATACAACACTAAGATGATTTAAATGAACTTGACTATCTATGAAGGAACAAGTTAGCTCATCGTGGAGATGAGACTAATAGCTTATTTGTAGTATGTGTAGTATACCTACATAGACAAAATTGTGTATGGTATAATATGGGTGTATCCTTTGAATAACATAAGGAGATAAGACAACTCATCACAAGAATGGGGCTGATAGCTTATTTACAATATGCATAGTATACCTACATAGATGGACTTTTGTATGGTATAGAGATGGGTGTATACCTTGATAAGTTTAGGAAGGGTGTTGGCTCATTATGAATATGGGATAGACAACTTAAAACATTAGGCTAGTTTAAATAACTTCATAGTAATGCATATGCTGGTTAGGGATATGTAAATCCATATTCACTATATGTTTGTTTAAAAAAATAGTTAAGCTTAGTTAGATTTTTGGATCGTTACATTTGGTATCAGAGCTCTAGGTACAATGGACTAGGAGATTTCTTGGAATGTGTTGAGGATTTGGGTATCTTTCTATTTAGGCCTTTTATTAGTTCTTAAGCTAAAGCTAGGAAGACCTAGGATTTCCAATTGCTAAAATTCCAAAAGGTTGATCCTAGAAAGGGTAGCCTGTTTGATGACACCTTACGCATAGTGTGACCATTAATAATGGAACTAGATGAAATATTTTAGAGTAACATCATATGCTAAGAAAGGATGATTTTAATAGGAAAAATTTGTAGTTAGCTTATGCGGATGTCATATTTAGCTAGAGTTAGTAGTACGGTTCAGGGAAGAAGTTGTAGCTTAACAGGGTGTTATTTCTTTTGTTTGACCAGGACAAATAACATCAAGGATGAGAAGAGGGATGTTTATTCCTCCCAATAGATAGACCCATTAGAATGATGTAGAAGGAAGGGCCCAAAATAAAGGTTCAGGTAATTCCAACAGAGGGGTGGAAAGCCTCACTCTAGAAATCACCATGATGAAGGAGCAAATAAGGCAATTGCTAGAAACCATAACAAGTCGAGATTCATAGGCTAGGAACTCAAAGGTAGGGTAACCTAGTGGAAAAACTACTAAAGAGATAGAATATAAGGCCATGTTGTAAAAATAATTGACCAAGGACATAAAGAATGTCCATACTTCCAAATTCAATGGAGAAGGGGAAGGCGATGAAGTTGAACCTTTGTGAAGAGAGCTAGAAATCTATTTTACAATGAAGAACTATTCCCCTAGAAATTGAATAGTATGGGTAACACTACATCTAAGGAGATGGATTGGAATGGTGGTAAACCTTCCAAGAAGAGCCAAAATCATAGCAGTTGATATAAAATGGAAGGATTTCTTTATAGCTTTCAAGAAAATATTCCTTACCAAACACTTCTATGTAGCAAAGTTCAAGTAATTTACCAACCTTCGACAAGGGACAAAACCAATGGAAGTATACTATAAGAAACTAGTTAAGTTATTGAAATTCGTACCTATGTATGATGAAAATATGAAGATCCATAAGTTTATCTTAGGGATAGAACCCAGGATTAGGCATGATGTAAACATGCATGATCCAAAATCACTACAAAAATCTTATGATTTAGCTAAGAAGGCAGAATCTCATCTTCATTTTGACTATGCAATTTTATCTGAACAAGATCAACAAGCATTTAAGAAAAGAAATAGTGTTGGTTTTATAAAGTGGGAGGGAGAATAGAATCAGAAGGGTAAGAGCCTCCCTAATTGAAGGGAGGAATGATATGAAGCAGGGAAGGTTCAAAAGGAACTTCCAAAGAAGAAACAACAACAACACTAACAATAAGAAACCCCAACCACAAAAAGCTACCAAATTTAGTACCAATGGGTAAAACCAGGGGAAATAAATAGGGAGTACAACCAAGACCCAAGGGTGGGTGTTACAATTACGGAGGTCCACACTATGCTATCAAATATCCAAACCAACCAATACCAAGTACCTCTAGTGCAAAGGGAAAGAACTGGCCCACAGGATCTATGCTACGATTGGAAGCCAAAAATTAGGACAAGCCACTCCGTTGCTCTTAAAGGTTAAGATCTTATATAAGGATGTAAATATTTTAATTGATAGTGGAGCTATAAATAGTTTTATTTCTCGTAGAATAGCTAGGGATATGCCAAAAATACTAGGATATTTAGCACAAGGGTGGAAGGTTGAGTATGGTTCTGGACAAACCTACTTAGTGGATCAATATTTTCCTATGGTAGAAATTACCCTAACCAATGGTTCGATCGTAGGATGTTTGTATGTAGCTCCACTACATGCTTTTGATATTATATTAGGAATGGATTGGTTACAAACTTATAAAGCCTTGATCAATTTCTAGGATAGGTGGGTAGAGTATTCAAAGAAGGACAAGGGCAGACTAAGACTCCATGTATAGTGAGCAAGGGTCGTTCAACCCCCAGTTTTTGTCTGCTATGCAACTAAAGAAAACTCTCAAAAAGGAGGGATGGTTTATATTGTGAGACTCAACGAAGTCAAGGAGTATCAAAAGAAAGAGGTGTTTGGGAAACACCCAATCTTACAAGAATATAAGAACATATTTATCATTTCCAGAAGATCTACCTAGGCTTCCTCCTATGTGAGAGTTTGGTTTCACCATTGAGTTGATGCCAAGGGTAAAACCTATCCATAGAGATCCTTATAGGATGAACCTTATAGAGATGCAGGAATTGAAGGTACAACTACAAGGGTTGTTGGAAAAGGGACTAATAAAGCCTAGTATGCCACCATGGGATGCACCAGTGCTATTTTTTAAAAAGAAATATGGTTCATTGTTTTTATGTATTGACTATAGAATGCTAAACAAACCAACCATCAAGAATTGGTACCCTTTACCCATGATAAAATACCTATTCGATCAACTAAAGGATGCCATGATATTCACAAAGATTGATTTGAAATTAGGGTATCATCAATTAAGGATATGTGAGGAGGATACTCATAAAAAAATTCAAAACTAGATATGAGCATTATGAATTTATAGTCTTACCCTTTGAACTAACTAATGCCCCAACTGCATTCATAAATTTAATGAACAACATATTCAGGAGATATTTGGATCAGTTTGTCCTTGTGTTTTTAGATGATATCCTAATATATTCTCAAGATAATATAGAACATGATAGACACCTTAGAATCATGTTTGAGTTATTAAGAGAGAATCAACTCTATGGAAATCTATCAAAAATTGAATTCTATGTCTCTAAGGTGCAATATATGGGACACATAATATTTGTCGAGGGAATTATAGTGGATCCAAAAAATATGGAGGCCATTTTGAATTTACCACCACCTACCAATGTGATGGAATTACAAAGCTTCATAGGTATGATGGGCTATTATAGATGATATGTGAAGGATTGCTCCAAAATAGTCACTGCAATAACCAATCTCCAGAAGAAAGGGAAATAATTTAAATGAATGGAGAAGTGTGAGGCTACTTTTGCATTGCTTAAGTATAAACTCACCATGACACCAATACTAAAAATCCTAGATCCTCAAGGAAACTTCCTAGTATGCACTGATGCATCACTAGAAGGATTAGGAGGAGTGCTTTCATAAGATGAGTCAGTCATAGCATATGCATCAAGAAAACTTAAGAAACATAAAGTTAACTATGCTACACATGATCTAGAGCTAGAATAAATTGTACACGCTCTCAAGATATAACATCATTATTTGGTAGGAAGGCCTTTTGAGCTGAGAACCGACCATCAGATCTTGAGGTACATATTTACCCAACCTATGTTCAATGTGAGGCAAAGAAGATGGGTCAAGTTTTTAGCTAAATATGAAATTGATATTGAATATATCAAAAGGAAAGAAAATAAGGTGGTTGATTCCTTAAGCAAAAGAATGCACATAGCAACCTTGACATGGAGTCATATAGATTTATTAGATCAAGTCAAGGAGATGAAAACTCAAGATGATTATTGCAAGAAAATTTAGGTCAAAATGGGTAGAAATCCTGAGGGAAATAATTATTTTGGCATGAAATATGGTATTTTATGCTATAAGGATAGGGTTATACCAAAAATGGGTGATATAAGGATACTAATCATGCAAGAAGTGCACAAATATCCTTACTCTGCTCATATTGGAGGTTCAAGATGAGGGAGAATATGAAAAAGACTTTCTTTTGGACATGAATGAAGAAGGATATCATCAATTTTGTTGCTTGGTACTTAGGATGTTAGAAGGTGAATGTTGAACATAGACATCTTGTAGGGCAACTATACCCACATGATATACCTATGCAAAAATGGTAGGTTATATCTATGGACTTCATAGTAGGTTTACCCCAAGACTAGGTATCAACATGATGCAATCCTTGTAGTAGTTGATATATTGACTAAGGTTGTGCATTTCATACTAGGAAACATAAAATATTATGCTTACGTGGTGGCTAACAGATTTGCCAAAGAGATATTCAGGTTACATGGGTTTCCCAAAATGATTATTTTATATAGAGATTTCAAATTCACTTCTAAATTTTGAAAAGCCCTACATCGCGTAGTAGGTGCGAAACTGGATATAAGCTCAACATATCATGCTAAGATATATGTTCAAACTAAGAGGATAAACCAAGTACTGGAAGATATGCTTCACAAGTATTGCATGGATTCAAATTCTTGATGGGAAGACTATCTACATCTTGTAGAGTTTACCTACAATAATGGGCAACACTCTTCTTTGGGTATGGTCCCATTCAAAACCTTGTATGGAAAGAGGTATAGAATACCATTATCTTGGGATAACTTAGAGAATCAAGTTGTGATCAAACCATACATGGTAAAATAAATGAAGGGTTAGCTAAGGATGATTAGACAAAGACTTTATAAAGTCATTGACCGTCAAAAAACTATGCTAATCTAAAAATATTTCCAAGGGAATACTCTATGGGAGATAGCGTGTTCTTAAGGGTTAAGCCAATGAAAAGTTCCATAAAATACATAAATATAGATCCCCAATTTTTTGGACCCTTTGAGGTCAACAAGAATATTATTTCGATCGCATATAGACTTGCCTTTCCACCTAACCTATCAAATATCCATGACACCTTCCACATATCTCTGCTTAGGAGGTATGTTGCTGATCCCAAATATGTGTGGGATGTTTCTAAATTGCAGATAGAAAACTTCGAGGCAATTGAAGTGATGTCGATAAAGATCCTAAATTTTCATTTCAAATCAACAAGGAAGTGGACTCTAGAACAACGTAAGGTCTAATGGGACCATTATTCGGAGTGAAGTGCTACTTAGTAGAAAGTGGATGATATAAAGAAATATTTTTCTTTTTATTTGAAAAATTGTAATAATATTTTATGACAGGATAACACACAAGACTGTGTTTAGCCCAAGGGGGGTAATATGTCATAACCTCACCTTGGCAGGACTTTTGCATAATATACTATGTATTGATGAATGACTACTTGATGCCTAGTTTTGATACTTTTAAATGGGTATGCAATGTTTATATTGATTTATCTTTGAGGAATATGGTACTGCTGATGTATATCGATATGTAGGACTAGGTGCATCCATGGGTGGAAGAGATAGAATAAACCACTATGAATGAGGTACTTGAAAAGAGAAATGATGAGTATGATAGCTCAGGGTAACATGAATGACTATCCTCATATAGATGCATGTATTTGATTGCTCACTTCTACTTTACATGTGTGTTGTATGCAAAAAGGTTGGGTAAAGAACACCTTCGGAAAGGACTAATGGATATAGAGGGTCCATTAACCCTTAGTCCACTTAAATACCATACTAATATTTGATATTAGTATAGGTATTTTATTTAAATAGAAATGAATATTTTGTTTTAAATAATAAAGGTATTTTATTTAAATAGAAAGGAATATTTTGTTTTAAATAATAAAAGTATTTTATTTAGATAGAAAGGAATGTTTTGTTTTAAATAATAAAAGACTTATTTAAATAGAAAGGAATGTTTTGTTTTAAATAATAAAAGAATTTTATTTAAATAGAAAGGAATATTTTGTTTTAAATAATAAATATTTTTTATTTAAATAGAAAGGAATGTTTTATTTTAAATAATAAAGGGGTTTTATTTAAATAAGCAATATTTTTGTTTTAAACAATGAGGGACTTTTGTTTTAGAGAATGATCACGTTGAATTAAAAATAAACTTTTATTTTTAAAGAAAGGCTTAAAATATAGAATTTTTGGAGGTAAGATATTTAAAAAGGAAAGAACTATTTTTAAATTCAAAATATCCTTTTTGGCTGCCATGGGTAGATAGATTTTTAATTTAGTAGATGACATTTATGTGGGAAGCAAGACTTTGAGGCGGGTAGATAGATTTTCCTCCTCGCTAAAAGGGATGAAGGAAGAGAGAAGGGGGATTCTTCTTCCTTTTAAAAAATAAGGAATGAAAGCGAGGATAGAGTTGGGAACCAGCCATTAGAGAAGAACTTCGTTGCAGAGAAAAATTTAGGTTGGAGCTTTTGTTTTCATCTAGTTAAAAATATTATATTATGCTTCCAGTATTAGAAGATTTTTATTAAAAATATGTCACTTATGGCTTATGGCCTGTAGATATTAGTAAGAGATTTATAATATGTCCCCTATGAGCATTGCTTTCCTTAAAGGAAGCTATCCAAACTTCCCATTTATTGATTAGTGGGTTGTGTGTTAAGCTTGGTGCTTTTATCTGGTTAATTATATTTTAGAGCTTGCATACTCACTCAGTCGAAAATTGATTACCTCCATTCTACTTTGTTCAAGCTTATTCAAAAAGTTATTTCTCCTATCCACAAAATCATAGGAAGGATTGTTGCCTCCAGTTAGACATTTCCCTATTACCCTGCTTGTATGTTTGAATTTGTTTAACTCGAACACTTTATCTTGTGTTGGCATTGACATATCTCCTCGTTATAGGGGATGCACAGAACCATGCAATATTTAAAACTCTAGGAACTCTCTCCTTGCCATGATGTGTTGATCTTGAAAATTAGTTAACTATCCTCTATTGAATCTGTAGGTTGCTACCTCCTAGTTTTGACCCATGCAACATTGGCATAGTTTAATATATAGAGCAGTGATGCTTCAATCTATCTGCTACCCTGTTCTCACCTATCATATAAGGTTAAACTTTAAAGTAGGTTCAATTCACCACCTCAATGCTACTTTGCAACATCATGGTGCGATGATTCCACATTCGGGTAGCATGAAAGAATAATGGCCACTTTGGTCTTCCTAATGTGTTATCCTACATTGGGGATGCGAGGGCATCCACACCCCTTTATTGAGGTCAACACCCCCTATGTTAGATGATCACCACTCAGTGGTCAATGGGGCCATCGAGTGGAGGACACCCTGTGCTAGTTGTGGGCACTAATTTGAATACATGGTTGATTCTAGTGGCTTGTTTCAGTTGACTCACCTGTGTTATGTTGATTTTGCCTAATCTACCACATAGCAGAGATGCATGTTGTTTGGCCACCTATCCATGGTCATTGACCAGTTGAGTTGGTTAATAAACAAGAAAGTCCTTTTTATATTGTTGAAATCAAAATAATGTTTTTAATTATTAAAAACGAAGAATGCTTTTAAAGAGGTTTTAAATGATTGAAATTGAAAGAACATTTTTTATGCTTGAAATTGAAGAATACTTTTAAAGAGGTTTTGAATGATTGAAATCGAAAGAATATTTTTAATGCTTGAAATTGAAAGAATGCTTTTAAAGAGGTTTTATATGATTTAAATTGAAAGAATGTTTTATTGTTTGAAATTGAAAGAATATTTTTAAAGAGGTTTTAATGTTTGAAATTGAAAGAATATTTTTAATGCTTGAAATCAAAGAGTGATTTTAAAGAGGTTTTAAATGATTGAAATCAAAAGAATATTTTATTGTTTGAAATTGGAATAATGTTTTTGAAGAGGTTTTAATGTTTTGAAATCAAAATAATGTTTTAAAGAGGTTTTTAATGTTTGAAATGGGTTTAATATTTTATGAGATTAAAGAAATGGGTTATTATTATAAGTATTTAATTAACTAGGAGTATGGACTCTTAGTTAGTTAAAGAAATTGGTTGTTATAAGTATTTAATTAACTAGGAGTATGGGCTCTTAGTTAGTTAAATAAATGGGTTATTATTATAAGTATTTAATTAACTAGGGGTATGGACTCTTAGTTAGTTAAAAAAATTGGTTGTTATAAATATTTAATTAACCAGGAATATGGGCTCTTAGTTAGTTAAGAAATGGGTTTTTATAAGTATTTAATTAACTAGGAGTATGGAATCTTAGTTAGTTAAAGAAATTGGTTGTTATAAGTATTTAATTAACTAGGAGTATGGGCTCTTAGTTAGTTAAAGAAATGGCTTATTAAGTATTTCATTAATTAGGGTCATGAGGCCTTAAATACTTAAATAAATGGCTTGTTAAGTATTTAATTAATTAGGGTTATGATACCTTAATTAATCCAAGAAATGGCTTTATATGTTAGAGCATGAACCTTTGATTGATAAAAGGGTGGTATATTGAATTACCCATGCTTTATAGATGCTTTTTATTTTGAAATTTGAGTGGATGATTAATGAAAAAATGCATTTAGTAGCTTGTATAGTTGTAATTTGGCATCTAAATTAAATGCACTTGTTTAAAGAATCATTCAATAGATGTATTAGTTGCATTCTTCATAGGATCTATGAGCTGTCCTGATCCCTTACCATCATCAATTGAGCGATGGGAAAGCAAGGAGGACCAAGGAGGACACTTGTTGGAATATATTACATTATTTAATACATGCCAATGTACCACCTTGGGTACATATCTAGATTAGGATTTTGATTAGTATTTACTTTATGCAATATAATAAATTCACAAGTGTTGTTAGAATGTGTAAAGTACTTGATGATGTAAATGTGCATGTAGTCCATGTACATACATCATAGAATAGGAAGATGAAGAGTCATAGGTAGGTGAAAGACCAAGAAATATATCTCATTATATATAGGCCTTTGATAGATAAGAGTGAGGAGCATATAGTATAGTAGAAAATAGATAGGAGAGTATAATACAAGTTAGACACAATGTAGAACTTGTATAAAGCATAGAGCATTTGAGATCTCCACATTTTGTATAAAAATCCTATTTTCGTGAGCTTTCATTAATGGCAATTTTATGAGTTATTGCAAAATTTTATTATGAATTTTTCTTGTTTAGTATATTTCCATTATCATAAATTTAATATTGCATGTTCATTTTAGTCCTTGTGGTTGCATTTCCTTAAATATATAGTATCAAAATCTAATAGTGGTATCAGAGCACAAGGCAGATTGATAGGAGATAGAGAGAGCCACAAGAGAGATTGAGAGTAGATAGGGAGATTTCATTTCCATTTTTTTTTTAATTTCTATTTTGCTAGTCTTTCCACAATGTTGCAAGAAAACTTGTGAAGACTAGGACTCAACAAGGATCTCTTTTTCCACTATATTGAAGGATAACTAGTGATGTTTATTGAATTATAGAGATCTAGAGATTTTCATGGATTTAATTGCTACTGTCTAATTTTTTTTTGCAAAAAATTAGTTCTCAGAAGTTGAGAAGCTTCCTACAATGGATAGAGAATAATTACATCTTTGATCACCTAAATTTCTATGTGCTTTCCTCATGCAAGGATTAGTTATTTATTGTAGAAAAAGTAGATGTTGAATATTAAGGAGGTCCAAGAAAGAAGGCCCCATTGGATATTGGAGGTAAAATATTGAAGAAGCCCAATAAGAAGGTCCCTGTTGAAGTTTGAATATTGAAGACTCCATATTTAGGAAATAAGAAACTCAAGAGAAGAAGTCCTCATTGAATATTGAAGATTCCAGATTGAAAATTGAGAAGAGAGAAAGAGGCCAAAATAACCCCATAGAATATTGAAGATTGAAGAAAGTAGAAATTAGCTCTAGAAGGAGGAGACCCAAAAAAGAGGTCCCATTGAAGAACTTCCAAATTTAGAAGATATGAGATTGGAGATTGAAGATAGAGAAGGACTAGGAAAATTCTGATTGAATATTTGAGAAGTTGCAGAATTTGAAGACCAAATAGAAGAGGTCTCAAGAAAACTTGAAAGTAAAATAAGAAGGCTAGAAAATTCCTATTGAAGAAATTTGAAGAAGTGGCCATTATCTCAAGAAAGAAGAAGAAAACAAGGAAAAGCTCCTGATAAAGAAGAATTTAGGATAATTATTGCCAATCAAAAATAATCCCAAAAGGAAAAATGATTTGGCAAGAAGTTTGCCAAATTTTGGAAAGGATTCTAGAATATCTCAAGATATTTATATTCTTGAGAAGGAGGCCAAAAAACAGGACAAGTTTGAAGTTAGACTTCAACAATGCGCTTGGAGGAGAAAGAAGCTAGAAGAGACCACCTGATTTGAGAGTTTTAAGGACAATCATAAAATATTTGAAGGCTGATTTATGAAGGATAAGAGTGCTGGTTTTTACAACAGAAATTAAAGGTGGCATAAAGCTGCAATTTGAAGAAGATTTGGGCAGATTTTGAAGTGCTCTTGAACAACCAAATTAAAGGAAGGCTTGACAACAAAAGAAGGAAACGATTAGAGCTACAAGATTGAAAAATTTAGGGTAGAAAAGCACAAGGAATTGAAGCTAAAAAATTGATAAGGTTGAGGTAACAATTGAGTAGAAAGGAGAATTGAAAAGTTTACAGATTCAAGATAGAAAAAAGGTGAACCAAATCACCTAGAAGACTAGCTACAAAAAGGAGGCAAATAGGTATGCAATATTGGTGCTATAAAAGTTCATTATTTGAACATTCATATTAGTCTATTATAAAGTTTTTTAAAGCATCATATTAGAGTTATTAAAGGTAGCATAAAGAGTTTAAGTTAAAATTCTTCAAGCCAAGAAAGGAGGTAGCATTTTTATCTCAGAACCTACAAAATACAAACAACAAAAGATAGAGTTAAAATATTGCTTGAAATAGGAGTAATAAGGAGAATAAATTAAGTTGGTAGAAATCTACCAAAAAAATTACAGAGTGATGGAAAGGAGTAGGAACAATTCAAGTAGGAAGTCTAAAATTCAAATTTTTGGAGGCAAGATGGATGGTCACAAGGAACCTGGTTCAGGGATCGAGTCAAGGGATCCAAAGGATGCACATGATGGATAGGAAAAGGGTTTTAAAAGTGTTGAATGTCTCTTGGGAGAGGAACCACCCAACAAAGTGTCCCTACCCTAAGGTACCGATGAGGGACCCACTCATGAGGGACCCACTAATGAGCATCCCAAGGCTTTATCATTCGTTGAAGTTGTCACTAGAATGATACCACACTAAGGAATATTTCTCAAACCTTATTCTTGAAGGCAAGAAATTATCCATTCCTGAGAGCATAATGTCCAACTATCTCTCAATGGATACCTTTTATCTCATCGAGAAATTCATAGGTGGAAGACCTGACATGGAAACCATCCAAAGGTGGGCCTTTTCAAAATGGAAGACTCTTGGTAGCATGGATATTGTGGCTCTATCCAAAGGATTTTTTGCTATCATATTAAGCAATCAGGATGATGTTAGTCACATCCTATCTGGAGGACCATGGTTTCTTGGTAGAAGAAGCTTTTTTCTTCATAAGTGGGCTAAATATTTTAAACCTGATACTCAGAGCATTAATTTTTATCCCATTTGGGTTCGTATTCTTGAGCTTACCTTTTAGATCTATCATGAGGATATCCTTCAAGGAATTGCTAGGGTTGTTGGAGAGCTGGTATCTATTGACCCTATAATATTAGCCTACACTTGAATGATTCATGTTAGAATTTGTGTCAATGCAAATCATGATTTTGAACTCCCTACCTTTGTTGATATCGAGTATGGTTCCTATTGCCATCGTCAACCCTTGGAATATGAGAATAAACCTACTTTTTGCATGGAATTCCACACTCAAGGGCACCTCAGGAATCAATGTCCAGTTCTTAAATATCTAAATTCTGAAAAGAGAGACCTCAAAAAATAGTAAGGAAAAGACATTCCCAGGAAGGAATTTCATCCTAATCGGTTCCAAGGGAATAGAAATCTACCACCTAAAGGGTATATCAGATAGAATAGAATGGGACAGGATTTCAACAACAAAGGTCCTCGGCAACCACCCACAGGGATGGGTAACCAAGGCCCTCTCCAATCCACTAATAAAGGGAAATAGGTCATCACCTCTCCTTCAATGACTGATCAAGAAAAGGTATGCTCACTATTTGCCTTCCCCAATAGATTCCATATTATTTCTGAATCAAATATCCTTGACCAAGAAGATAGGGATAGCCTTCTATTCCCTGAATCCAAACATCCCTACCAGGATAGAACCAACATCGATGATTCTCCATCAAGGTCTGGTCCATATCATCCTCCTTTAGAGTCTCCCTCTAGGAACCATAAGGAAGTTGAGTTTGGAAGTCCTTGCCTTATCCTTGAATAGTTCATCATTGGGATTGCTAGTCCTGTTTTAGAATAGATTGCTCCTTGCAAGTTTAGTCCCAAAAAAACAAGAAATTCCAAAAAGTCTCCCATTGATGTTGGAAGCAACAAAAAAAGAGGTAGGACATCAGCAATTGAACAAAGGAGAAGAGGCACTAAGGAGGATATTGCAAATGGAATCCAAAAAACCCTCTTTCCATTAGTGCTGAGTCAGCCAAAAGATGAAAGTAAAAGCACCAAACCTCCCCAATATCAAGGAAGGGGAGGCAAAATAATATCCAAATATTCCAAATGAAAGTTCTCTCATGGAATGTGAGAGGACTTAATGGACTAGCTAAACAGAGACTTGCTAGTTCATTGAGAAAAGAACTAAAACCTACTATTTTCATTATGCAAGAAACAAAAATTGATGAGAATGCATCTATCAAAGTAGCAAAGAGAATATGGAAAAAAGGAGAGGTAGTTTTTAGCCATGCTAGAGGCTCATCTGGAGGACTGATGTGTATATGGGATCCAAGCAAGATTGAAGGCAGAATGATCCACTCAACCGATAGATTAACAAGCATCCTATTTCATGATAAGGATCTTGACACTTCATGGATATTGACCAACATTTATGCTCCCAACACTCTTTCGAGTAGAGCTTATATTTGGGAGATGTTAAGCAGATTAAAGAATTGTTTTTCTAACATACCTTGGATCCTAGTGGGAGATTTCAACACTCCCCTCTATCCTTCAGATAAAAAAGGGGGAAATGACATCCCCCTCAAAAGCATGGAAGACTTCGATGACTTCATCAACTCCAATGAACTCATGGACATTAATCTCAAGGGGACCAAATTCACATGGAGTAATAGAAGAAGTGGCCACCATCTCATCCAAGTAAAATTGGATAGATTTTTCTTTTCTAAGGAAGTTGCTATGTTGTTCAAGGATGCAAGCCTCCAGGCCCTACTCAAAATTGGTTCTGATCATAATCCTCTTATCTTGGAAGCTGAGAGGAAACACCCTTTCAAAACCCCATTCAGATTTGAAAGCATGTGGCTTCATCATCCTGACCTCAAAAATAAAATCTCTGAATGGTGGCAGCAAGATATTCAAGGAACTCATTCTTTCAAGCTAGGCCAAAAACTCAACATCATTAAGGAGAAACTCAGGATCTGGAACAAGGAAGTCTTTGGTAACCTATTTGAAAACAAGCAATTTATAAAGGATAGATTGGTAGCAATTGAAGCCAAATTCCAAAATGGGTAGGCTGATGACCAAACCAGGGAGGAGGAAAGAAATATGCTATCTAATTTCCATAACCTTTTAAAGTGTGAAGAAACTTTTTGGTGACAGAAATCTAGAGCAATTTGGCTTAGAGAAGGAGATTCCAATACAAATTTTTTTCATGTTTCTACCTTGCATAACAGGAGCTCAAATAGAATCAAAGAACTCTAGAAGGATGATGGCTCTTCCACTAAGGATATCTTTGAAATCAGATCGATGGTTGTTTCATATTTTAGTTCTCTCCTAGGTAATCCTAATCCTTTCTCAGCCTTGGCCAAAGAGTCCCTCCTTCAGCACATTCCTAATTCTATTGGTCCTAAGGTCAATTCTAGATTAATTTACCTTTTTTTTAGGATGAAATCAAGCAAGCCCTTTTCTCCATGCATCCTGATAAAGCTCCTGGACCGGATGGTTTCCCACCAAAATTTTTCCAAGCCTATTGGGACATTGTAGGTCCTGATGTCTGTTCAGATATCAAGGAGTTCCAGGAGTCCAAAGCCATCCCTCATAGGTTTAATTCTACTTTCATTGTTTTTATTCCAAAAGGACCCATTTCAAAATCAATGGTTGATTTTAGACCTGTAAGCCTTTGCAATGTGGTGTATAAAATCCTTACTAAAGTGATGGCTAACAGAATGAAGGACATTCTTCCCAGCATCATTGATCCGTGTCAAGGAAGTTCAGTCAAAGGCAGATCCATTTTTGATGGAATAATAACCATCCATGAAACCTTGCATTCTTCATCCCAAACCAAGAAACTTGCTTTTATTCTCAAACTGGACATGAACAAGGCTTATGACAGAGTCAACTAGGACTTCCTCATTGCTATCCTTTTGAAGTTTGGTTTTCATCCGGATTGGGTTGATCTCATCAAAGGATGTATTTCTACTCCTTGGTTTTCAGTCCTTGTCAATGGATCTGCTGCTAGGTATTTTTAGAGTGCTGGAGGATTAAGACAAGGAGATCCCTTATCCCCTCTTCTCTTCATTATTGCAGTTGAATATCTTGGTAGAACTCTAAAAGTGGCTTGTATAATGGGTCTCATATCTGGTATTAGAGCGGCTTCATAGCTTAACCCAGTGACACACCAACAATTTGTGGATGATACGTTAGTGGTGACTCATGCTTTGGTTTTTGAGGCTAAAGTCATCAAACACATCCTACTCCTTTATGAACAAGCTATAGGTCAGAAGATAAACTTCCACAAAAGCAAGGTATACTTTCTCAACACTCCTCATCAACGTCAAGTTAAAATAGCCCAAATCCTTGAGTGTGCAGTTGCTTCCTTGCCTACCACCTATTTAGGTCTCCCATTGTTTGTGGGAAATCCTACTGATTCAATGTGGAATAATGTAATTGAAAGGATTCAAAATAAATTAGCAAGGTGGAAAGGAAATCTACTATCCCAGGTGGCCAAAGCCACTCTTACTATGGCTTACCTACAAAGCATCTCGTTTACTTCCTTTCTATTTTTAAAGCCCCTGCTTCTATCCAGTCTAAAATTGAGCAAATCCAAAAAATATTTCTCTGGTTAGGATCTGAAAACAAAGAAATATTCCATCTGGTTTCTTGGGATAAATTTTGCAGAGCCAAAGCCCATGGAGGAATTGGGCTTAGAAGAATACAAAGACTAAATATTTCCTTGATGGCTAAACAGGCTTGGAGAATCATTTGTAATGACAGCTCAGAATGGGTCACCATAGTCAAGAGGAAGTATCTGTAGGCTACTACTTTCTTTGATGAGTTGGTTCCGACCAATGGATCAGCTTTCTGGAAATCCATGATTCACACCAGACCTTTGTTGCATAAAGGTTTAATATGGCAGCTAGGAAATGGTGAGAGTATTGACTTTTGGTATGACAAGTGGATCAGAGGAGTACCACTTATTGAAGATCCTAGCATTTATGTCCTCAAAAACCTCATTGATGCTTTGTTTTTTTTGATTTCTGTGGAATGTGCACCAGATCCGGGTTGTCAGCTTTATGGCACGGTTCTTGCTGTAGGGTGTTTTGTGTGCCCTTACCACCATGCCACAATCATTTTAAACCTTTTCGCTGAAAGCACCGGAAAGCGTGGGGAGGGAGATTTGAACCTTGGACCTCCACCCCCATTATGGGGTTTGGATGAACCAATTGGTCTACACCTCGGACCTCTCATTGATGCTTTGTTGGGATGAAAAGTTTTTGATTTTATAACCCATTCCCATTTTAGGCCATCCTAGAAATTGTTCACTTGTGAATCTTATCCTATTGAGTTTGTATCCCTGGCTTCTCTCCTCAATTTTGTGGTCATCCCTTCTGGTAATTCTTCAGATCATCTTATTTGGGAGCATTTTGAAAGTGGGGTTTTTCTATCAAGTTTTCCTATCATCTCCAAGTGCAACCCTTTGAAGCTTCTTTCCCCTGTCACCTTGTTTGGCCCAAACATCTTATTCCCAAAATATCTTTCTTTTCCTGGTTGGTCATTCAAGACAGAATTCTCACCTCCAATAATCTGATCAAAAGAGGCCTCTTGATTCCCAATCGTTGTCACTTATGCCTATCTGATTGGGAATCTATTCATCATATTTTCTTGGGTTGCTCCTTTTCTTCTTCCATCCTTGACAATTTATTTCAGTTCTTTCATATTCTTTGGGCCAAACCGTAATCCATTTTAGATATTTTCACCCAATGGCCTTCACCCTTTTTCAATTCCCACCTCAGGTCCATTTGGAAATTTTGCCTCCATAACTTCCTATGGCAAGTTTGGCTTGAAAGAAACAATAGGGTGTTTTACAATGTTTGCAACGATCCTACCTCTTTAAAAAACAGGGTTATTTCTTATGCCAAATAAAATGCCCAACTTTACTTAAACATTCCCATTCAGGATGCCTTATCTACCACCCCTCCCAAGGTCAGGATCAATACCAAGTGGATCCCTCCATTGGTGGGATGGTTGAAATTAAAATTTGATGGTGCAGCCAAAGGAAATCTAGGTTTGGTAGGAGCTAGTGGTATTCTCAGAGACCACAATGGGGACACTATCATGGCCTTTTCTGAATGTCTTGGTTTTCAATCCAATCATCTTGCTGAAGCTAGAGCTCTTTGGAGAGGGTTGTCCTTACTCCCACAAAATTCCAATAGGGTGATCATTGAAGGGGATTCTCTCAACATCATAAATTATTTGAGGAATAACAAAAATCCCTCTTGGAAGGTGAAGAATTGTATTGAAGAAGCTAGGAAAATCATAGAGCATATGCGAGATCCCATCATTCAACATGCTTTCAGGGAAGCGAACAAGGCAATAGATATCTTGGCCAATCATGGTACTAGCATTGATGGCCTTGTCACATGGTATGACTCTCTCTACCAAAAAATATCCAATGTGGTTAATACGAACAAAGCCTCTATCCTTCATAACCCATGAAGCCAATCTTCACCTTCCATTCAAATTTACAATGGGCAATTGTAACATGCCAAGTTTGGTTCCCAAGTTTTTGTCTGTTATTCCTTGGTTCAAGCGTAGGATTGTCAGTGCTTTATCCTATTTTGCTAACTCTGTTTGCGGCTAAGGATGGCTTCAAGGATGCAGTGTAGCAGTTGCCATTGGGGATGATTTTGAGGATGTGCTTTAGGATGGATCTTAGAATATTTTTTGTAAGCCTGTGGAATATGGGTGTTTGGTTGTATGGTGGGTTTCTGCTTGTTTGGGCATTTTACCCTTTCATTTTCCTATTTCCTCTACCTAGCATGACTTAGTGCTATTTTTGTAACAAGGTTTCGATATCCTTTCAAAACCCATTTTAATGAAAATTTTACTTGAAAAAAAAATAAGGAGAATAAATTATATAGTGAATGTTGTTTTTTGTAAGCTAACAGAGTGTAGTATTATTAAAGTAAAAGGAGACAAGATCAGGTCTTGGTAGTAAGATAAGCACAAGGATAGCTGTAAATTTGAGAAGTTTGAATAGCAAGTTCGAATAATGAAAAGACAAGAAGTCAAGCTACAAAAGGAGACAAAAAGGTCTAATTTTTTTTGTGCAATAAGGTATTTTATCAAATAAAAAATTATATTCATTTCTAGTTTTAAAAGAACCACATTTGAGTTTTTTAAAAGTAGCAAAAAGAAATGCAAGAGTTAAAGTGTCTAAAGAAACCACATTAGGGACTAAAACTCCAAGAAGGCAGCGTTGATATTGGATTAAAACCTATAGTAAAAGAAAGAAGTTAAGGATAGAGCCAAAACAAGGATAAAGGTTCAAGTATTATGGAAGAGAAATAAAACTAGAAGAAAAGTGTTTACCCAAGTAAAGAGACTTGTATATCTGGTAGAACAACATTGAGAAGCTATCGAGAAAAGTGGTGAAACAACCACCAAGGAGGAAGTGTTGAAGCACCACCAAAGGAGGAGCCACCAATGTAGAAGAGGAGAATCCAAGAGGTTCTAACAAGCATTAAATAATGAATACCAAGCATCTTGCAGTTGCAAAAGGAAGATCAAACAATGTGTGTTGAAAGAAAGAAGCATTGGCAAAAGATACTAATAACGTTAAGAAAAGGAAAGCAATATTGAGCAACAAAGAAAGGTGAAGTGTTACATGCAAGTATTGGGAGGAGTTGAGCCACCACTTGTCATGTTAGTTAAAGAGATCATATGCCAGTTGGCATAGAAGAAAAGAGAACCAACAATCATTGAAAATGCTCCAAACTAGCGCTCATTGAGAAAGGATGACACATGTCATAAAGTAATGCCTACTTTGTTATAATTCCACCTAACTGGAGAGAGCAACAAGAATTAATGCCCAAATAATATGTTGAGTGTCATGTGGTATATAATAAAAATAATATAGTTAGATTTGAAGAGAACAAACCATCAATAGTGCACATTCAAGATCAGAGAACGTAAAGGAAGAACAAGGAGGACAATCAAAGTTCAATAAAGTGCTATACAAAAGAAAGATCAATAAATGCAGTGAAAGAACATTGTGTAAGCATTGAAGACTGATAGGAGAACATCTAATTAGAGCACAAGTTGCAATCAAAGGAGTAGAATACCAATACATAGTGTCTCCTCTCCAAGAAGGTATATTAATATTTAAATACTATTTGCATTTCATAAAGGTCAAGGAGGCATAAGGTTTATCAATACTAATGTTAAGTTTAGTTAATTAAATGAATGGAGATATAAGGAAATAAATTGGTAAATTACAACCTTAGATGATTTATTAATTGATTTGAAAGACTATTGAAGTAAGGAGGATTTAACTTGAGAACCTTTTGAAATTGCATTAGTTGAAATTCAGGTATTGAAATATTTGCAAATAATTTAACTAGGAGGAATTAGGTTTTCTACATTGAAATTGAAGCAGTAAATTTGCAAATATCCTTCATTTTCTAAATTTCTAATTAGGGAGTTATAAGGATTTCAACACCAATTTAGGTTTTTGAAATTTAGAAACCTTATTATTACAAATTGAAGCACTACATAAAGTTGTTGAAAAGTTGAAAAACTACATTGAAATTAGTCTCTTGCACAAATTAAATGAGACATAAGGAATCCAACTCTAAAGTCTTGAAGATAGAAAATTTTATCAATTGAAAGTGCATTAATATTATCTTTAGCTTTCTATTCACAAATAGGGAGAAATAAGGTGAAGAATAGTAGTTGAACATTAGGGATATAAAAGGGATTCAACTCAAAGGAAAACTAAGAAAGCTAAGCACTTTATCAAGACCATAGTATATCCAAAATACTTGGGAGATACAAAGTATTCTACAGAACTTAAAAATTTGAAAAGAGTATATCAAATTTGATCTTATACTCAAAATACTAGGGATTTAAAAGGAATTCTACCTAGATATTAAAAAAAATTAAACCCTTGTCAAAATTATTGATTGAACATTAGAATTTTTGGGGTATCCTACAAATTTGAGAATTGAAAAGAGTTCATTGAGTTTGATCTCTAAACTAGGGAGTCATAAGGTAGTCAACCTCAACAATTTTTTAAAGTTAAAAGACTATCAAAAACTAATTTTCAATATCCAATACTAAGGAGAGAAAACAAATGTCTACTCCAAAGAGTTCATTGAATAATGAAATGGAAAATGAAATTAGAAAAGAAAGAGTAAAAGTTATAAAATTTGGAATCAAAAATTTGATTGAAAAGTCTAAAGGAAAGTTAGACTTAGTTTCAAGTTTCATCTATAAGGAAGCTTTGGAAGAAAATTTTGAAACATTAGAATACTATTTGCATGCGAGAATGTATGAAGCAATTGATAATGATAAAGATAGCATCATGATTCCTTTGAATGTTACTAGCATATTATATATGGCATTACTTACATTCAAATATTACAAAGAGGAGAATATGGAGCAAAAGGAATTGATTGAATCACTTAAAGAGAAAGCAAAAATAGATGAATCCTTCTTAGAGAAGATATTTCATTCTTCATTCAATATCAATACTTCAAGTTCTTCTAACTCAAGATCTTATCATGATACTTTAAGTGATTGTTCAGAAGATCGTATACTAAAGAAGACTTATGATAAGAAGGACAAAGGCAAAGAGAAAATATTTTTGTAGGAATTTTATAATAGCATGAAAACTCATGAAACCACAAAGACTAATCCTAATATTGAAGATAAGCAAGAAAAGAAGGAACCTGACCAAGGAAGCATACAGTACAAAGTCGTCAATAACCAAATAATGTAATACATGGGTTGGGCATTATTGCATAAGGCTTCATATGGCACATATTCTATTAAATGAACACCAACCGCGTGGTGCTATCATGTGACTTTTCAACCTTAGGGTCACTTCAATATTTGATCTAATCTCAAACATTCATTCAAATGAATAAATTTAATTTTAATTTTATAAACCTTCCTCAGCTGCGTCGGAATCTAGTTTGTTGTCGCGAATACTTTGCAATGACAATAATCTGGGCCCTCTCTGTGTTACCGGCATACATGTTATCTGCCAAGCCTGGATATTTATCTTCCTTGGTGCTGACCGGGACCCATTCCCTATGAATGCATTCCCTCCTCAACTGCTCTGCTGTACACATGGCGTTGTTTCTTCGGAAAAATTTGTTGCCTACCTTTCATTTAATTAATGGATAACGCCCCTTCTCTGCCAAACTTCCACTTTGGTCACCGTCGAAAATACCCGGTGTGCATCGCTATAATTCCTCTGTAAACTGAATTTCGCCTGCCACAAAACTTGGTGAGATAGTCCACCATATTCGTTGAGCATTCGTCGAATGTGTGTCCACCTCACAATGCTCATCATTCCTCACTATCGAAGGTCATGTCCGCCTATAATTTTGAACCCATGCAATTTTGGTGTCCACATTGTCATCCTTGCGTCATGTCGGGCCCACTGTATGTTAGAATCACCAACGATGTCTCCATGTCAGCCGGTAGCAGCGTCAATGAACCGATGCACTCCGTCGAGCACCTCTACGTCGTTGACCCGCTACACGGTTCCTTCGCTGTCACCACTGGTTCATTTATTGCCTTACTACGTGGCCTTATATTTCATGGATGCCATCAATGTTCTCTGCGTCAGTGCACTGTTCTGTCAGTGGTGAAAGCAAATCCATATTGTATCAATCTACTCACTCGAGATTTCCTTCGAGTTCTGGCACACTGTGCTACTAATTAAGACCAAACTGCGTTCCTGTGGACAAAATCTGCTCCACCCACCTTGCTCCGGTGTCGCCTTCTGACCCATCTACGTGGCAGTCGTTTCTTCACCACCAGTCCTCCTTTAAATCCACCGGTGACATTCTATTTATCCTTAAACGCCATGTCAAATTATCTTTGGCCACTTCATAGCTGCGATGCTGCATTGGCCATCTTTGACCAATCTTTCAACCTTGTCGGTTGCTGTCTTTCCTTGTTATTTAGCCGTATGGGGTCTCCTTCTACCTGCAAGTACCAAATTAACATAAAAAAAATCAACACCATGACCACCATTAAACTGAAGCTTGAATGACGAAACATCCTCTAATTTATTTTGAAATTCAAATATATATATATATATATATATATATATATATATATATATATATATATATATATTATTGTTTTCATTATCCGAAATTCCCATGACAGGAAACACCGACCCTCGACAATAAACCTGCTAAGAACAAAAAGAACAATGACGACAAAGTCGTTAACAAGAAAATGACGACAAAAGTCGTCAACAAGAAAAAGTTGTCGACAATAAAATATCATCGACAAGAAAATGACGACAATAAAATATCGTCGACAAGAAAATATTGTCAACAAGAACCAACAACAATTGCAAAACCTACGACAAAACGAAGGATTAGACACTAAAAATGAAATGCAAACACCCGGATATCAAAACGAAAAGGTGGGTCCCCAATTTTGGGGTATGTTGTGGAACAACCACAACACCTCCACCCTTGAAGGAGGAGAAAATATTATCAGAGCATTAAATAGCTTCTAAGACAAAATATAGAACAAGATTAGGGTACAGTGGTTGAGGAGCATCCGCCATGTAGATAAAATGCCTCATATCATTAGGATAAACAAAAGGAGAAAATACCACATGTTTGAAGATGCCTCAACTGTATAGTCATTAATAGTAAAGAGGTTACATTGAGTGTAATTCATAATTCATACACTCAAGCATATAACACTCTCAAGAAGTGTTAGATAATACCTCAAAGATGAAGAAAGAAGCAATATTCTTAGCACCACTTGGCATAGGCATTGGAATAGAAAGGTGTTGCATAGATGTTATCAAAGAGTTTGGCACTATCTACCATGCATATCAGTTAGAATCACGAGGATAAGCATGTCAAAGAAGTGCATATATAGTACATGAGTTGGAGAAAATATTAAAAGAGATATCAAGGCAACACATATTAGAGGAAGGTAGCACGTAAGTTGAAGCAAAGAGGAGCACATAAAGTGTTTATGTAGAGGAGAAAGGATTCAAAGACCAGAGTACATTGATAAGAAGGAATTAATGCATTCAACCACCATTAATTCATAGGAAACCACGTTGATTGTAGGTCTATCCCAAGGTAGAATACAATGACATTGCACATAATAGTTAGCGCTTGGAATGTAAGATTAACCCTCATAATTTTTGCACAACTCAAAGAAGAAATTAAGGCATATATTGAAGTTGAAATTAATTAAGTTGTATGCTCTAAGGTTATTTAAATAGTAGGAGTAATAAGGTGTTGAAAGATAACCTTGAATAGAATATTGAATGCCTTAAGAAAGGAGTAGAAAATAGTAGCATTCAAACTATTACTCATATTGCTTCAAATATTTGCAAATTATTAAACAAGGAGACATAAGGTTTCTTACAAATTGAAGTGAAATTTAATTTGCAAATACATAGTTTTTCTAAATTTCTAACTAGGGAGATATAAGGAATCCTACACCAAATTTAAAATTATAGAAATTTAGAGACTACATTATACAAATGTTGAAGGAAGAAAAACTTTAAAATTGCTTAAAAGTTGGACGATCATGTTTATTAGTCTCATACAAAAATTGAAGGGACTTAAAAAATCCAACTTAAATATCTCAAATATATCGTGAGTCTTATCCATTGAAATTACATATTTAAGCTTTCTACAAGGGGGAATAAAATAATTATTTTTTTAAATAATAGGAGTTGAACATTATATCAAACTTATCATCAAATAATTAGGGAGACAAAAGGGATTCAACTCAAAGTAAAACCTTGAAAGCTAATCATACTATCAAATTCATAGTATATTCAGTCACTTATAAGATAAAAGGTATTTCAAAGCATATTGTACTCAAAATAAGTTGGTAGATCCAAGTACTTTACAAAATTTGAAGAATTGAAAGATAGTATTTTGATCACTTACTCTAAACAACTAGGGAGTCATAAGATAGACTACTTCAAAGATTCTATCAAAAGTATTCTCAAAATACTAAAGAGTTAAAAGGAATACTACCTAGAAGAATTACAAAGCATACTTCAAAAGTTAAAGAAGTGAAAGGCAGTATTAGATCACATATTTAAACACTTGGGAGACATAAGAAATACTACAATCTCTTAAAGATAATGGATAGATTTAGAGGAATATATCATGGCAAGATTCACCATAAAAGGACTCAAGATCAAAATCCATCCAATATACCATATCAAAGATGCAAAATTAATTCAATTACAAACAATTTCATAGGTCAAAATGAAAAGGATATTTGGTATATTGATTCAGGTGCAAGTCATCACATGATAGAAAATTTATAATGGTTTGATTACCTTGAAGTTACTAACAATTACAAGTTGAAAATTATAGATGGGAAAAACTATATTATACATGGATATGGGTGTGTAACACCTAGTACAATATTTCCAAATTTCTTGTTGCATGATGTAATGTATGTTCCTGGATTATCATCTAATATTTTCTCAGTAGCCAAGTTGGTAGAGAGCAAAAGGATGGTTGATTTTAGAAACATGAATGGAGTCAATATATGTCTCATCATAAATAAAAATGATATAGAAGCTATTGGATCAATCCACAAAGGTATATATGCTCTAGATTCAATCAAGACTTCACAAGATATTGTTGTATTTCAAGACAACACTAATGCATTTTTTGAGGAACATATTGTAGAAAATGAAAGACCTATATATTATAAAATTCAACAGGAAAATAGAAGATTCAAAAAAAATAAAATGAGAGGACACCAAAGTTATGGTTTACTTGATCATCTATAAATTAAAGAAGAAGAAGAACTAGATCAAGCTGAAGACTATTTGAAAGATGAAGATCCATATTGAAGAGTAAAGCCTTCAATACCCAAATAATGTAATACAGGGAGGGTGTTGGAATATATTATATTATTTGGTACTTGCTAATGTACCATCATGGGTACATGTTTAGATTAGGAGTTGATCTTAGATTAGGATTTAAATATTTGCTTAAATCAATGTAATAAATGCACAAGTATCATTAGAATATGCAATGATATAAATGTGCATGTAGTCCACATGTACATGAGTCCTAAGAATAGAATAGTGAGGTGCCATAGGAGTATGGAAGGCCAAAAATCATTTCTCACTATAAATAGGACTTCTTAGAGTAGAAGAGTATGAGGGAATTTTGGAGTGCATAAATTAGAGTAGTAGTAGATACAATGTAGAGAATTTTTACAATATGAAGTATTAGAGACCTCCATTGCATAGCATTATACATGTTTGTGGGCTTTCATTTATGGCTATTTATTGAGTATTTCCAAAATTTTCTCATCATATATTTCATGCTTATTAGTTAGCCATTATCATAGATATAACATTGTAAGCTTATTTTATTACTTGTGGTTGCATTTCCTTTAAGTTTATAGCATCACAAGCTAACAAGCTATAAGTAGTCTCCTGTAATATCAACATTGGCCACCATTAGTCATAAGCAAATATCCCTACAAATTTGATAGTTTTCACAATAAGTCATGATGGGAGAAGCCAAAAATTCTTAGAACAACAAATCTGCTAAAGATATGTGGTTGTTGTAGATGATGGATAATGCTGATAAAATATAGTTGGTCAAGATAAAGCATGAAGTGGAATCCACTCCTTATCAACATGTTGATGGAGCACGAGCTTTGGATAGGGTTATTTTGTGCCTATATTGATCAGCATATGGTATCCCATCATTGTAATCATTAGCTAGGCTAGTATAGAAATCTATAAATAGTGGAATTTACCTCAGTATGAGGGTTGATAATTTGAGTGTTTACCTATTGTATATTATGTAATTATGCTCTACAATTTTAATGAATCAACTTGTTGTTTGACCTTTGCTAGCATTGTATTGTTGAATTCTTTCATATGTGGATGCTCTATAGGCCCTAGATATTTTTGTAAAAGCTTTATGGATGATCTATTCTATTAGGCCTAAATATTGGAATATTAGGGATGCTTAGTGTTCGATTGTGTGGTTTTGTTTTCTTCTATAAAATTTTCTTATGGTGATAAAAGCTATTGGAGTAGTGGAGGGCATGATCTAGGTAATTTATATTCAATGATACATTGACTAGTAACTAGTTTGTTAGGCTATGTATGTAGTTTAGTTGTAGTGTGTTTTGCATAGTATACAACAATGTTATTAGCCAAATGCCATTTGCATCTAATCCACAATTTCTATTCCTAACCTTTCATTTCTCACTTTAGTCTTCCCCCCATTTTTTTATTTTTCTTTTGCAACAGGGAACTGACCTACCCTAGAGGTTGGCTAAGGAGAAATACTGATCCATCCAATCTTGGCCCTATGATCAAGTAGACACTTCTATCCATTAGGCAGATCACACACCAAGAAGCACCAGTTGGATTTTTAACACTAGTACAATACTTCGATAAGGCAAAATATAGCTACAAAGGCCAATCCTAACCTATTTTGTTAACAATATTCTTTAATATCTGTATTAAAGTTATGTTAAATGTTTTAGCCTAGTAGTTACCTTGTGGATAATAGGATGTTGATCATTTATGCCAAATTTTAAACTTTGTGTAAATATTGGAAAAATCCGTGTTCTTAAAAGGGGTGTCATTATCTAAGATGATCATGTTGAAGATACCATATCATGATAGCATTTAGTTCAAGATAAATTTTAAAATCTAAACTCTAGTGTAAGAGGATAAGGGCATAGCCTTTACCCACTTTGTAAAATATTCAATTGTTGTAATGATACATTTATGTCCATACAATGATATCCATACCCCAAGTGGAGAAAGGCTAGGGAGATGTCATGGATTGAAACTCTTACAAAGGTACATAGATAATATTGTCATGCTTTTGGCACTTTTTGTATTTTTACATTTAATTATGGGTATCATTTTCCATTGATGGCCAATTTTATCCCATGCGAAGGAGTTTCTTAGCAATGGAAATTCCATTGAAGCGACCACCATATACTCCATCATGAGCATCTTGAATGACTTTTTTATCTTCATAAAAATTTAGGCACCTTAGAAGGATACCATTAAAAGAGTGCTTATACAATATGTCTTTGATTATAAAGAACCAATAAGCTCATCTTAGGTTCTTTTGTTTGTTCTGATTTAGACCCTCTAACAAAGTGTCACTCTTGAGGATGGTGCTTATGCAATAGGCACCCCTATTTGCTGCTCTGAAATATCTGAGGGTTTTTGCTTTGTTTTCATTTTTGTAATGTCTGATTTTTTTTACCTTTTCTAATGTTTTTGTTGATAGGTATGATATGCAATGATTTTGGGATTTTTGTGCTTTATAATGTATGAACATATGCTTAAAGAAAAACTCTAAATTGTATAAACATAAACTAAAATGAAAAAAACTGAAGCCCAACACCAAACAACATTATTTTATTCAATATTTTGACCTAGAAATGCAAGTACAAGTTTGATACAAAATTTTGGAAATGAACCATACACAACTGAACACACCAAAAATGCTCATAACTTTATCAAACAACCTTCGAATTACATGCCATAAAATGCAACAATCTTGTACAAGCTAGGCTTCAATGTCTGGATAACAAACACACCCGAAAGTTGACTAAATTTATTGCACACTTCCCAAGGTAATGGTATGACCTACTAGAAAAGGTATGACCAACAAAATAAATTCACTCCAGCTCCAAACCCTCATCCAAAATGCCTCAATTATCATCACCCAAACTTGGAAAATATATGCTAGGAAACCCAAAATGAGAAACTTCCCAGATTAAGAGATATGAATTCTTTACACATTCTCCAATGCACTCCTAAATGGTACGACCAAATCCAAGAACCCCCAATCACACCATAAAAAACTAAACTGAAGCACACCTAGATGAAAATAACCAAAAATTAGAGGACTCAAAAGATCTCCTCAAACACCCACTGAAGTTGTTGAAATCATAAACCCTACTACTGCAAATCAAGCTCAAATTTGTGTCCCATGGAATAGAAACACCCAGAACTAACTAGGGAGGACCTTTAACCCTTAAAAACAATGATACCAATGGATATTTTCATCTCCAAAAGCCAATGTCTACAATTGTTAAAGCAAATTTGATAGAGTTCTATTGTGTTTCCAGAAAGAAGATGATGCAAATGAGCTCCAAAACTCCAATATAAACTCATGCCTCATTTTTAGGTTTTTTTTTTTTTGGTATAAGGTAGAGGTGGTTATAAGGTCCACAAACCTTTTACATAGTCAAAATGGGTTGGTTCTGGCATCAAGCCCGTATAATCAAAATACAAAGTGGATCTTTCTAAGACCCACATTAAGTCATACTTAGAGTCCAAAGTCCTATACTTGTCGCTTGACTATTCAGAATAAAACAAAAACCAAACAACACCTAGCACTTACTAATACCACTAGGCTATTGTACTATACACTTGTCACCTCCTAGGCCCCAGCAAATGGGATGCCTTTTGTACCTCTTCCTAATTCCATTTGTCGGATTACTCTTCATCAACCCCTCTGATCTCCTGATGCTCTAACATGTTTGATCTTAGCTCTTCTCTAGAAGCCAACACCAATAGTTCTTGAGGGAAGTTATCCTTCAAAATTTGCATCTCCCCAATAGAAACTGTAATATTTGCCATTAGATCTGTCGCCTGGTTCCCTTCTCTGAAGGTGTGTTGGATTTAGGCATTAACCAAATGAGATTTATGAATCTTTGCTTCTAGGATAAGCTCCAAGATGGTCCAGCTGGGGTCTTTATCCTCCTTAATTTCCTTGATTATATTAAGCGAATCCCCTTCAAATATAACTTCCTTATAACCCTCAAGTCTGGAAATTCTCATTGCCTGCATGCAGGCTTGGGCTTCTACAAAATGATTTGTTTGAGTTCCCAAAGGCTCTGCAAAGGCAAGGACCACTTTTCCTTCCTCATTTCTCAAAACTCCTCCTGCTCCTGCAGCCCCCGGATTTCCTTTGGCTGCCCCGTCAAAATTAAACTTAACCCACTTTTGTGTGGGGGGTATCCACTTGACACCATCCCGTGGGTTGCTTGTAATGTCTAGGTCTGGAAGTTCCTTTCCCCAGTTCTGCAAAATCTTCCTTACCCTTAGAGACATGGTCTCATTTTTGAAGTAGAAAGTTTTCCAGTTTTCTTTCAAAGCTCTGATTATTTTATTACCACATAACCTGGGATATTTCTTACGTCCTTTAAATACTCTCTTATTTCTATCATTCCATATCCCCCATAAAAAATGGGGTAAGCTGAGCTTCCAGAGCCAAGTCAAAAGTTTCGCTCAAAAGGGGGAAGCCCATTGTATGCAGAAGTCAGACATGCTATTTGGGCGGACCCAATCTATATGAAATTTGGACAGGATCATTTGGAAGACCGTACAAGAAAATTCACAAGTTAGAAATATATGACTTACAGATTCTATCACTTTCTCACACAAGATACATCGATTGATGAATTGGAAACCTCTCCTTTGCAGATTATTTGTTGTCAGAATCTTATTTTGAACTGCCAACCAAAAGAAGAAATCTATTTTTGGGGTTAAATTATTTAACCAAATAATAGCAATTAGAGTCCAGCCATTGAATCCTGAGTGGATTAACTTATAGGCAGTTTTTACTGAATAGATCCCACTTGTAGTTTTGCCCCAAATCGCCTTGTCTCTTCCTTCCCTAGGAATGATCGAGAACACCCTTAAAGCATCATTGAGTTTGGTTAGGGCCACCTTCTCTTGCTCTGACATATTATGAACTGTGATTTTCTTCCAAGAGGAAGTTTCCTGTGCTACAACAATAAAATCCCCTACTTTTCCTCCCATTTCCTCTGAAATTTTATGTTGGAGGACCTGAAGGTCTAAGTTATCTTTCATAGGGGCCTCTTCCAACCACAGGTCTTGCCAAAAGTCCACTTGTCTACCATTACCAATTCTCCATCTGATGCCTTTCCTGACTACCTCCCGACATTCGACCAAACAATTCCAGAAATAGGATCCTTTAGGGAGATTATCAGATTTCAGGAAGTCCTGATTATTTTTGATATATTTTTCCTTAAGAAGTTTTACCCATCCTAATTGATCATTATTGATAAATCTCCATACCTGTTTTCCAATCAGAGCTTGATTCATTTCTTTCATTCTCTTTAGCCCTAGGCCCCCCTGATCTTTGCTTGCACACACCTGATTCCATGCTACCAACGGAATTCTCTTTCTCTCCTTTGAACCTGACCACAAGAAGTTGCGTTGAATTTGCTCCAATGTAGCTCGGACCTTTGCAGGCATTCTAAATAGAGACATGTAGTAAATTGGAATGCTCTGTAAAGTAGTTTGAACTAATAAGGCTTTTCCCGTAGAGCTAAGAAGGCTGCCCTTCCACCCTGCTAACTTTTTGGAGATCCTGTCAATGACTGAGTTCCACAATGTAGCCTTCATTCTTCCTTCGAACATAGGCATGCCTAGATAAGTCGCTGGTAGAAGCTCATTTCCACAACTGAAGAGGTTAGCTATTCTTTCCTCCCTCTCACCAAGCGTGTTAAAGAAATAGATGCTACTCTTCTTATAGTTTATGTACTGTCCTGCTTCTATCTCATACTTGGTTAGAATTCTCTTCAACTTCCTAGCCTGAGGCACCGAGGCTTTGGACACAATGATCGTATCATCCACAAACTATTGGAGAGACACTGACTCTGCTGTTGAGGCTGGTTTGAAACCTTCCAATCGACCATCTGCCACCACTGCTGAAATGTTCCTACCCAATGCTTTCGCTAAAATAATAAACAAGTATGGAGACAAAGGATCTCCCTTGTCGCAACCCCCTTTCACTCTTAAAGTAATCGAGAGGGTGACCCATTCACCATGACAGAAAATCTTGTAGTAGAGATACAACTAAAAATCAACTTAATCCATTGGGGACAGAAACCAAACTTACCCAAAATCTTGGTGAGGAACCACCATGAGACCCGATCGTAGGCTTTATTCATATTAAGCTTTAGTAACATACCTGCTTCCTTACTAGCCACCATTGAATGAATAACCTCATGAATTATGATGATACCATCCATTATTTGTCGCCCTTTCACAAAGCCTCCTTGGTTCATATCAATGATGAAAGGAAGGATAACCTTCAGCCTATTGGTGATTGTTTTTGTGAGAATCTTCATCAGAGTGTTACATAAACTGATAGGGTGAAAACTGGAAAATTCCATTTCACCCACTAGTTTAGGGATGAGGACTAAAAATGTAGCATTAACTCCTTTTGGGATTTCCATGTCCTTTTGAGCCTCAATTGTAGCTTCCACTACATCATTGCCTAGGATATCCCAAAACTTCTAAAAGAAAGTCAGTGGGAAGCCATCCGGTCCTGGGAGTCGTTACCATCCATGTCAAAAACCACCTTCTTGATTTCCTCCTTTGTGAAAGGACTAAGTAAGAATCCATTAATATTCTCAGTTACGAGGGGTGGAATGGCCTCCAACAGAGAGTCCTCTTCTTCAATAGTTGGATTTACATCTTCTAGCAATGATTTAAAGTACTCAACCGCTTCCCTCCTTATGTCTTCCATATCTTTGGTGTTAGACCCATAGGCCATCTTGATCTCCTTAATTTTGTTAGTACTCTTGTGGTGAAGAGTAGAGACATGGAAGAACTTTGTATTTTTGTCACCCTCCTTTAACCAACACAGTCTGGATTTCTGCCTCCAGAAGGTTTCTTCAAATCCTAGCACCGAGTGGTATTCGGCTAATAGCTCCCTCTCCTGGTTTCTCAGATCCTCTCGTAAGTCGCTCCGACTTGCACCTTCTCCTCGTAGTTCATTGATCTTGTCTTTTAGTTCTGCCTTTTTAACAAAAATATTGGCAATGGAAGTTTTGTTCCACTCTCTAATGTTAGCCTTCACATTCCTTAGTTTACATGCCACTTGGGCCAGTTTCGAACCATTATACTTTTTCTCCCACCCTTGGGCAACCAGATCCTTGAGATCCTGATGTTGGAACCACATAAGTTCAAATCGAAAGGGTCTGATGTATCTTTTCTTAGAGTCCTCCCCTGTTTACCACATAATTGGGTTGTGATCAGACTCGATTCTTGGGAGTGCCATTAACGAAGAGTCCCCAAACCTCTCCAGGCATTATTGAGAAAGAAGAAACCTATATAATCTAATTTGAATTTGGTTTTCCTTCAGTATTTTGTTAGACCATGTATAGGAGAATCTACGCAGGTCCACATCCATCAGCTCATGTTGCTCAACAAAATCTCTAAACTCGTAGATATCAATAGTTATTCTTTGAGAGCCCCCCAATTTATCTGTAGGATTAAGGTAGCAATTGAAATCCCTCGCCACAATCCAAGGGTAGTTGGGGGCTGTCTCCCTCAATTCATCTAGCTGACTCCAAAGAACCCTTCTCAGTCCCTGTCTAACTAGAGCATATACATTCGTTAAGATTCACTCTTCCTGCGTGGTTTTATCCACACATAAGAGATAAATAAACCAACTAGACATCAGAATAACTCTACTATCAATCACATTCTTGTTCCACATAACCAAGAACCCTCCCCGCTGTTCCAGGTGGCCTCTTGGCCTACTACATCAGCTTCTCGCCAAGTCCTATTCTTAAAAGGAATAACTCTACTCTCCTCCATTTTAGTTTCTTGCAGTAAAATCATATCCGATTTGTGTTCTTGTCTAAGAGCATACAAAGCTCTTATTTTTGTAGGATTACTCCCACGTATATTCCATGAAATAATATTCATTTATGGGCTTTGGATCCTCGAGCCTTCACCCCAAATAGCAATACTGCTTGAGTGCCATCAGCCACTCCTCGCTCTACTTCTTTCTGCCTTAAGGCAGCATTGCTAGGTTTCCCTCTTCCTATCAAACCATATCCCCATACATCCGCTCTAGGCTAGGGTTCCTTGTGATTCACTTGACTTATAGTAACCATCTTGGATAGGTCAGTCTTGGTCTTTGGGGTAACAATCTGGCTTTCTAGGTTAACTAGTCTTTCTGACAGTGGAGATGATTCCGTGCTCTTAGCTTCTTGATTAGTAGATTCTTTTTTCCCTGCTTTGGGGTTACACTGATCTTGGTGGTTCACCTCTTCCTCTTGAGTATCCTTGCCTGTATTATTAGTTTCCTGCTCCTTCATCTGATTTTGCTCCTCTAAATCCTTCTCTTGAGTCTCCTCTACCTCAGATTCCACTTCTTGGCTATCCATTTGATCTCCCTTCAGATGATTTAATGCATCAAAACTGTTCTCCACTGGGATGTTGATCTCCTTGGAATTTCTTCCCATAAATTCCTTTGCAGTACATGGGACCACTTCCACCGAGCCTCCATAGGTCTCCCGTATTACCCAATCAAACTTACTTGCCCCAGGGCATTGATCTATGGGGTTCTTTCCTTTGTGATTTGGCTCTGAGGCTTGCTGTATCATCTTAGGAGCATGTTGAGCTTGAGGGTTCCCATAAAAGGGACCAGCTCCCCTGTGAGAGGGTTTCGAGGCATAGGTATTTTTGGGAGGAGGGTTATAACGTTGTCTCTTGCTTACAATAGGGTGAACAGGGTCTCTGATATTCAGATTTCGAGCTCCACGCCCTTGAGGCCCATGTTGGGTAGGAATGGATATCTACGGGGGAGGGATATTATTTTGGGTTTGAGGAGCAGTATTTTGGAGTGGGGGCTGGTTCTTGGAAATGCAGTGGATACCCTGGTGCCCTACCTTCCCGCAAACACTACACTTAAAAGACATATTTTCATATTCAAAGACCTGAGTATGAAGGCCAAACATAGACAACAATATAATGGATTTAGGGAGCTCTTTACTCAGGTCCACCAACACACACATGCGAGTAGAAAGGAGTCTTGTTTTGCTCAAGGTTGCAGGATCAATAGCTATTAGTTCCCCAATCTCTGTAGCTATCCCAGCCAAGATTTTTTCATTCCAGAAAAGCAGAGGTAATCCCGACATATTAACCCAAATAGGAGCCAAATCTAGCACCTGAGTCTGGGGGTTGAAATCGAGGGACCAACGCTTTAGATACAAGCCCCTTTTCCCAAAAAATCAAGGACCTCCTTGAAGAGTCCTTTCCATGTCCTGTTCACATTGAAATGTCACCAAAAGAAAACTCTTGGGTAAACCCTTAATCATCATACCGGCCCTTGGCTGCCATTTTTGGACAACCCATCTCCTTATGACTTCAAAGTCTGGCCTCACCCCCATAAATTTTTCCACCAGAGATGTTCTTCCCTCCATATCCACATGTTGAGCTAAGGTATCCAGGATGTGCAACCTACCATTGACAGATTTTAGATTAAAACAAGAGTCGAATAATTTTTTCTTATCGCGAAGAGCATTAAGATATGAAGGTATCCAGTTGCCAGGTTTCTCTATGTCTCCTTCCTAGGTCTTCCTTTGATCCTGACGCATAGAGTCCTGGTCCCCCTCAGAGATATCTTCAACCGCATCCGCCCAACACCCTTGTATCGGTTCCAATAGAAATTCCTTGTCCACATCCTCCGCCTGGGGGCCTGCTATCTCACCAGAGCCCCCACCTGCCATGTCTTCTGATCTGCCCTCTAAAGCCCCACACCTAGGGTTTGTCGCCCCTAGACCTCCCGCTCCTCCTCCTTGCTGCTCCATCTGTCATAACTTGCTGCCTCCAAAATCCACCATTTTTTTTTTTTTTAGGGCCAAAATTTCTGCAGCCGCTATAGTGCACGGGCTGCTACAGTGGCGGATACTACAGTTCGTAGGCTTCTTCCCTTTTTACCTTTTTAGGTTTTTTGGCTCCAAACACATTTCAAAATAATATTATTTTATTACCTTAAGAACTCCTATGCCCCTCTTGGGATGTGCACCCACCCCCTTGGCCTAGTAGGACAATATTGTTTTAAAAAAACATAAAGTTATATTTTTTTTCTTCTCATTTGGCCCTTTTTAATTAAAAAGTAACTTTAATAACTTCCAAATATTTTGCCCAACCTTAGCAACTACATAAATTCATCAAATAAGGTAACCCAAACACTGCAAATGTGGAATGAAGTAGACCGAAGCTAACACTACCAAAATTAGTAGTTACTATAAATAGTAACTCCATCAGAATCACCCAACAAATCCCTCAGAAGGACTCAGAACTCCTTAGCACTACTCTGACTAGCCTATAGGAGCTCAAAGATAGGATAATAGGCTATGGCACTTATCAAGAGCAAGGAGGGGATATTACAGTCCTCCCTCCCTAAGATTGCTTGTCCTTAAGCAATCGAAGTTTTGGATGTTGCAGTATGTGCTCTCCCTCCCATGTGGCATCCTTAACAAGTAGATTCTTCCACTTAACTAGATACTCTTTTATTGTCCTTCATCTGAGGGTCCTCTCTTTAGAATCAAGCACTACCTTATGAATTAGTATCAATTTATCTTCCTCATAAATGGGAGGCAACTCTGTTGATGACACCACATTGTGTCCAAACGCCTTCTTGAGGCATGACACATGAAATACATTATGCACTTTTCATCCCTCTGGAAGCTCTAGCTCATAGTCTACCTTGCCAATCCTCCTGACAACTATGAAAGGCCCATAAAAATAATATTTGAGCTTCTCTACAACACTCTTCTTCAGTGAGGACTGCCGATAAGGTTGTATACGTAAATAGACCAAGTCTCCAACCTCAAATGTGCACTCCACTCTATGCTTATCTGCATACCTCTTCTATTAATTCTAGGTATGCTGAATTTTATCCTTCAATGAATTCATAATATCCTAGTAATCCTGAAGAAGATACTTTGCCTTCGATACCCTGTTATCTCCCAACAACAGATCCATGAAGCTAGGTGCTTCATACCCATATAACGCCATGAAGGGAGACATCTTGATGGACATATGGTATGAGTAGTTATAGTAATAATCACCTAGGTACAACCATCTAACCCATGCCTTCTGCTACCCCGAGGTATAATTGCGTAGGTACTTGTTAAGTGGTAATTTTACCCAATTGTAAAATTACACTCTCCCTTAGGATCTTGATTCTAAAACCCTCTCTTGCAAAGAAGTTAAAACAAAACAACTTCTCCAAGGTCTCTTCTATATTAGCATTTGCACATGTATATTAGTAATCTTAATAAAAATATCAATGAAATGCTAGGAACACCTTCGTGATTGCAAGTAACTGTTAACAAGGGGCAAGTGTTGGTTCATTTTACCATGCTATGATAATGATTGTTCATAAAAACTTAAATAAAAGTAAATATGAATTGGCCCTCATATGACCACGATGTAGTGCCTTAATTCCTTTTATCTTGAAATATTTTAAGGTAGATTTTATCTTCCTTTATTAAGTAGATTTTAAACAAGTTTTATCTTGCATTAAATCCTACTTTAAAGCATGAAATAGAAGATTAAATCTATCTATGAATGTGAATTTTTTTTGGTAAGTTAAAATTATATTATAAGTAGGTTTTGAAAGGATCCTAAAACCTTTTTACAACTTGTCAACCGACCAAAACAAGGGTCAAAAAATAACCCATTTGACAAATCCCACCTAGTTGGAAAACCAACAGGATGATGAAGTTAAAAATCCCGCCTAGTGGGAAGCAACCAAAAACCACCAAAATGGAAATTCCAGTAGAATTGGAAAATCTTTCCCAGAAAGAAATCGTCTCGCGGGACAACCAGCAGAAACCAGATCTGAACAATCCCGCCCAATGGGAAAACAATAGATTTGAAAAATCCTACCCAACGAGAAGTAATCAAAAACCACCAAAATGGAAATCCCACCTAGTGGAAAAAACCAACAGATTCAAAAAATCCCACCCAACAGGAAAACCAATAGCAAAAACTAAACCTCACATCGTGGGAAAACCGTCAGAAAACTAGATTTGGACAATCCCACCCAGCAAGAAAAATAACAAATGTGAAGGATCCTACCCAGTGGGAAAACCAGTAGATGAAAAAACCTGTCTAATGGGAAAACCAACAGAAAATCCTATTTGAGAAACCCGCCTAGTGGGAAACCCAATAGGTTTGGAGGATCCCACCCAGTGGGAAACCTAGTAGAAAAATGGTTTGAAGAACCACAACACTGGTATCCCGCCAACAGGAGTACGAGGTAACCAGGCTAGGGCAGGGTCTGGAAATGGAACAACAGGAATGGGAGATCCCCAAGACCATCGGATCTCCCCTGTAACTAGATATGGGATGCAAACTGTAGAGGAGAGACAAGGAAACTATCCCATGAGCGCCCGTGACTGGAGAGGATTTTGAGATCAGGTTGAAAATCGTAGCACTGCCTTTGCATTAGAAGATCATGAGCCCCCATCCCAAGATCTATAAACCTGTAAAGAAACAAACCACTAAAAAAACTAGAAAGAAATATTCCAGCCCCACCTTTTCCTACCAAAGGATGAATCCAGGAAAAGCCAAAGCTGCACGCTTGGGGTCCCCCTAGGACCAAAAGGGTAGACTGTAGGAGGAAATTGAGGATCCATCCAAAAAAACAAGCAACCACCAGATCTACAAGGAGATCCCGAAGGCAAAGAGTTATTGGAATGACTGAGAAAGAAACATCTATGGGAACAGGCCCCCTTGAAGCCAACAAGAGCGTAGATGAGGATCCCGAGCAACGAATAGGAAACCAGAGCCAACCCTCTTCCAATAGCCACCCCCAAGCTAGCTGGAAACCTGCCAAACTAGGGTACTCAGGGCCAGAAACCACAACACCCTCCTTGTAGAACAACAAACCAGTCACAAATAGGAAACCTAAGAAACCCAGGGATCCCAAAAACTAGGCCGAAGAGCAACCCAAATAGGGGGCAGGGAAATGGAAAAGTTGGACTAGAGAATGTGTTTCGAAGCGAAAGGTGGGAATAATATGTTGTTAAGATCGAGGTTTTGTGTGCTAAGTATTATTTTCAATAAAAGTCGCCATTGCCAAACAATAATTTGCACTTAAGGACTGATGAAAACGGTTATGTAGCCAAGTGAGGAATAATTTGCACTTAAGGACTGATGAAAATGGTTATGTAGCCAAGTGAGGAAAAGAAAGCGTAACGCCTGAAAATGCATGCAACCAAATGAGGCCAAAACAGCGAAGGTATTTTGAAAGCAAAAGGCCAAAGGGCAGAAAAACGAAACGGAATAGATGAAACAACGTTTGGGGAAGCCAAAGAAAAGTCAGGAAATGTGAAACGAAAGGACGGTGAATCCAAATGAAAGTGCAAAATGTAAACGAAAAGGAAAATTTGCAAAGGTTAAATATTCCATCAAATGGAGGAGAAGGGGGGCTGGAATTTTTGGGGCATGGCCAAATGCGGCAGATTTTGATATGTAAAACTTGAAATATAATTTCAATGCTAAAGCTTCTCTTCAGAAATTTCAGGCCTTGTTAGCAAGAAAGGATGAGAAATTTTCTGCATGCTTCATTTTAACTGTTCTATGTTCCTCCTTTCAGATTTCAGATTTGTATGTGAAATTTATGCCATTGTTTTGGGTTATTTCATGTGAATGTCTGCAATCTGGAAATTATTTTAAACCCTAGGAGCCAACACCTAGTTTACTTTGATTGTGTTTGTTTTGCAGGTCAAATAGGCTAGGTTGCATGTACGAAACTCTCACATATTCGGTTTTGCAGGATGGGGTGCTATCAAACTGAAGGAGCTTTTGCATTGCTGCATTTTCAGCGATTATTTTGATACAAATTTTTAATTTTCTGTTTTTCAAAATTTTAATTTCAGAATTTTTTTTCTTATTTTCAGGCATTAAAATAAACAGTAAAAAATTTCAAAATCAAAAAAATAATTGCACCATTATGTAGAGCACCTATCATACTTCCAATACGCACTTTGAAATTTCATTTTCGGAGTTGTTTAGTATTTTTAAAAATTCACCGAAGTTGCTGTTTTATTGCAGATTTTAAAAAAAATCCGAAAATAGAAAATTTCCATTTTAAGGTCAAATTTCATTTTTTCAGTTTTGTTTTGCACTCATGAGCCTATGATGACATTCCCTTCATGGAAATTCCAATTTCATTGAAGGAGTTATGTTTTATGGCATTTTCACAAATTTCCATTTTGAGCCTAAAATTACCCTTTCTTCATAAAAATTCTAATTTTACGAAAGAGGGGTAATTTGAGTATTACATTGAAGGTCTTTTCCTCAAAGCACTTAATTGTTCATCTTGATGAAAATTTGATTTCATTTAAGAGGGATAAGTTAAAGTGACATTTAAAGCCCTTTATTCAAGGCCATAAATTATTACCTACATTGAGGATTATTAATAGAGAAGATAAAATCTACCTTAAAACTCTCAAGATAAAATGAATTAAGGCACTACATCGTGGTCATATGAGGGCCAACTCACATTTGCTTTATTTTGGTTCAATGAACAATCACTAAAGTTTCATGGTAAAATAAACCAACATTGCCCCTTGTTTACAGTTACTTGCAATCACTAAGGTGTTCCAAGCATTTAAATTGAATATCTTTATTTGAGATTACTAATACACATATGCAAATGCTAATATAGCGGAGACCTTGGAGAAGTTGTTTGTTTAACTTCTTTGCAAGAGGGGATTTGGAACCCAAATCCTAAGGGAGAGTGTACTTTCACAATTGGGTGAAAATACCACTCAACATTTTGGCGCTAGAAGGAGGGCCTGAATAGGTTTATTTCAGTAGTGATTTAAATGCTATAGGGATTTAAATTTTGAATATTTCATGCCCTATTGGTTATTATCTTTAGCCCTCTTTTAACAATACAACCTTGTATTGTCAAAAGGAGGACATGAATTGCTATGCACTTTCCTAACGCTTTGATTGTTCATACAGGAATAATGTGATTTGATTTGATTTAAAAATAAATAAATAAATAAAAGAATTGTTTTTTGGGTATTAAAGTTATATTCTTTAAGATTCACTAATGGCTATGTTTTCACCGTGGATGACAGGTAGCCCATTGAACATACCAGGAGTTCAACATTATTTGCCCGTTGGTTTTGAGAGATGTCTTCCTCGATTTTTGTCTAACGGGACAAATACATCAGGAGAGGAACACATTCAAGCATTCAAATTTGTTGTGAATCACTTAACAATTTGGTATGATGATGTTTTTTGTAAAATGTTCCCTTACACCTTGGACAAAGTGGCATATGATTGGTTTAAAAGTCCGCCTTTAGGGTCTATCACTTCTTGGGCTCAGCTAGAGGCAGCATTTCTTAATCAATTCAACAAAGAGCAAGTTGACCCAATCCGCATGTATGAGCAGTTTTTCACTATTAAAAAAGGACCAAGTGAAAATGTGAAGTCATTTTCTGAAAGGTTCTTTGGATTATATGCTCAATTAGTGACATTTTATGCTCTTCAAGAAGAAATGGCTCTCCAAATATATGTAAATGCTCTTGACCCACTCATTTCCACATATTTGCGAGGGATGCCTCAAATCACATCTTTGTCACAAGCCTATACTCAAGCAATGGCAATTGAGCAACAATTGAGTTGTCAAAATTATGGTGTGGGTTTTGGATCATATAATCTTCAATCATTTAATACCTCCTTTACCCACCCAATGATTTATCCACCTCAACCAAGTTCAAGTGTAAATCAATTTCAGAATCAACAATCATTCCCAAGCTTCAATCAATTTCAAAATCCTCAACCTACTATGCAAGATCAACCATCTTTCTTAAGTATGAATCAACTTCAAAATACTCATCTTGATTCAAAAGATGTTTCTAAAATCAATTTCAATGATTTTCATAAGAATATGATTTTAGGCAAGGGAGGAGTACTAGATCCAACTAGTATTGAAACATGTGACAGATTGGAAACCCTTGACTCACCAAAAGATGAATTCTATGAGGATGAATCTGTTTCGGATGACACATTGGATGACATTGTTGGAAGTGATGGCCAAGAAAATTCACACCTTCCAAATCATGTTAAACGTGAATCATGGGTTACACATGTGGATTATGATAGCCTTATCAATTTGAATACAAGCAATAACCCAATTTTGGAAGTAATTGAACCATCTAAGGAAGGTGAAGATAAATTTGATGAGAAACATGTTGATGAATTAAAATATGAAGAAGAAATAGTTGAGCATCACAATTTGATTTTGAAAGATGATCATTATGATTCTTGGGAAGAGTATGCTCACTCCAAACCTTCTAATGAAATTTGTGTGCCTATTGATATGCAGGATAATACAATTGCCCTTTCACATGAGGATATTACAAGTCCTGTGCAATCTGAGAATGTTTTGGAAGAAGGGTTGGAATCTCATCAAAGGTTGGAGAAGGATATTGATTCTACTACCATGGATGAAGAAGGAGAATCAATTGTTTTTGTTCCCCTTGAGGGGCAAGAAATAGAAAATCTTGATCCACCTATTGTTTCTACAATGTCTATTCCATCTCAAAATGATGAAATTACAAAACCTAAGTGGTGTGGGTTGGATACTATTGATGATCCTAATGAAAATATGGATTTTGAGGCAACTCAAGCCATTGATCGTGGAAAGGTGTCACGTGACACATATCTTGAAAAATTAGGCTCTTGTTTTGAAAAATATGGACGCATGTTTGATTGGGTGCCTAACTTTGGTGTTTTTGAACAGGTGTTGGATGATGAAGAAGACAATGAAGAAAAAGAAAAAGCTACTAACACTCATCAAGTTGTGGTAAATTCTAATCATGATGGGTTGAGTATGGGTGACAAGGTGAAATTTTTACCTTTGGTAGTAGCTACAAAAATTTTAAGTGATGGGTTACATGATGTCCCTTTGGATGCTAATGTCATTGATGATGAAATGTCAAATCTTGGTCAAGCTTTGATTGATTTTGATGGTTTTAAAATCTCGAAAAACAATTTGAATTCAAGACTTTTAGAAATAGGCTCTTGTTTGCAACAACTCACATTTGAAAAGGAAGGCCTAATTTTAAATCAGGAATCAAATTATGAAATGGATACTTTCAAGAGTAGACAAGATAAAATTGAACATCATTTATTGTCTAATCATTTTAGTGTTTTAAAGCTCACCTATGAGAATACTAATGGAATTAAATCTAATTGGTGGGGTGAGCAAGGGAAGTTGAAGTGGGTTGCATTGTTTGGTCTAGTCTTGCTTTTGTTGGATTCCTACAACACTTGGCATGCATATCACATTATACTGTTGTTGAAATGTTCTAATCATGTGTGGGATCCAGGAAAGTGATAATCCAAGCTTTGCATCGTCTTGTATTATATTGTACATTTGTATATAGATTTTGGTTTTTTGGGTTTTGGTTTGTGTTTTCAAGTTCGTTTTTGAAGTTACTTTTGGGTTTGGTTTTAAGTTTTGTGTGTTAGTCCTCTGGACATGTTGGTTTGTCTATAAAAAAAAAAAAAAGAAAAATTTGAGATGTCAACTTATGCCTAAAATCAGGAGAATATGAAACATTGGAATTGTGTTGTAGAAAGCTCCACAAGTAACACAAACATTTAAATAATATCGTTTGAATCTTGTGATGCATGAAGTTGTCAGTTTTGCACATTATGGTAAAATAGATGATATATTCCAAAAGAAGCAGTGCATTCATATCTTATGTCATATTCCACATTGCATATACATGTCATCTTAGTTACATTTTCATTCCATGGGCAATTATTGAGAAGGTGTTGAATCCTCTTAGGATTATTACATAACATATATTAAAAGGATCCTAAGGTTGGGAACTGCTGCCCAAACTATCTTGAACCAAGCACATTCCATGCACATTAAAAGGAATCTTGAGCAAAATGGTCAAAACCATACTTGGATGAAAAGGTGAGGTGAAAAGAATATTTCATGTTTGTCCTATCATGCAACATAATCCTTGAAAAAGTGGTTTTTACCACTCCCATAAAAGCTTAAAGCCTAAAACCAGAGTAGTAAGGATAGGGTTAAATCCTCATCGAACTTAGGTTGAGGATCCAACTCCCCAAAGCTCTGGTTTGACCTACATGGAGTAGTAAGGATAGGACTTAATTCTCATCTCGCTTAGGTTGAGAATCCGATTCCCCAAAGCTTCCATTTTTCCCATTTCATCATAAAGCTTGGATTGGAAGGATCGTACTACATGTCCTTTGCAAAGGATGGGTAGTCATCCCAAAGGTCCAAGTAATAAAATTAACTAATATTTCCCATTTTGTCTTAATATTGGATTGGAAGGATCGTACTACATGTCCCTAGCAAGGATGGGTAGTCATCCCAAAGGTCCAAGAAATAAAAAATTAATATTTCCCATTTCATAAATCTTGGATTGGAAGGATCGTACTACATGTCCCTGGCAAGGATGGGTAGTCATCCCAAAGGTCCAAGAAATAAAAGAAAAAGAATGAATGAAGCCAAGTCATGGATTATGGGGTTAAGTATGCTCATGCGTGGCAACATGTCTTGTCTAAAAGCAAGACCACTGATTGCTCATATGGATAGACTAGCCTGACCATTTCATCCATAACAGGTTAAATCATTTTGTTCAAGATAAGGTAATGAACTCCAAATCAGAATAGTAAGGATAGGGTTAAATTCCCATCTCGCTTAGGTTGGGAATCCTATTCCCCAAAGTTCTGATTTCACTTATACTTGCACATGGGTTCAAGATGGTAGTGACACATAACCAACTTTGGGATCTAGTAATTTAATTCAGTATACCTATATTTGATCCTAAGAGGGTTTGACAGCTTTAATATGTTTGTTCATGATATTAGAAGGTTTGAACTTTTGTAAAGCAGGTTGTTATATCTCTAGCATCTTCATCATACATCAAATCCTGCACAAATCATTCATAGCCTTGCATAAAAATCATAGGTGAAACTGACAATGGAATGTTGATCAAGTTCAAGCGATAGGGAATGAAAACACATTGCACACATCGAGCTGATACTTAGTAATTTTGATGTTTCATGTATTTCTAATCTATTTGCATTCTTTGGATATTTCTCATGTGCTAATGCGGGTTTCCAAGTTTGTATATTTTCAGGTTGGGTTCTCACCGAAATGCTCAAGAGCATTTCCCAGTAGAGTCGCCATTTGTTGTGGTTGTTCCACAACATACCCCAAAATTGGGGACCCACCTTTTTGTTTTGATATCCGGGTGTTTGCATTTCATTTTTAGTGTCTAATCCTTCGTTTTGTCGTAGGTTTTGCAATTGTTGTCGGTTCTTGTTGACAATATTTTCTTGTCGACGATATTTTATTGTCGTCATTTTCTTGTCGATGATATTTTATTGTCGACAACTTTTTCTTGTTGACGACTTTTGTCATCATTTTCTTGTTATGACAACTTTGTCGTCATTGTTCTTTTTGTTCTTAGCAAGTTTATTGTCGAGGGTCGGTGTTTCCTGTCATGGGCGTTTCGGATAATGAAAACAATAAAATATATATATATATATATATATATATATATATATATATATATATATATATATTTGAATTTCAAAATAAATTAGAGGATGTTTCGTCATTCAAGCTTCAGTTTAATGGTGGTCATGGTGTTGATTTTTTTTATGTTAATTTGGTACTTGCAGGTAGAAGGAGACCCCATACGGCTAAATAACAAGGAAAGACAGCAACCGGCAAGGTTGAAAGATTGGTCAAAGATGGCCAATGCAGCATCGCAGCTATGAAGTGGCCAAAGATAATTTGACATGGCGTTTAAGGATAAGTAGAATGTCATCGGTAGATTTAAAGGAGGACTGGTGGTGAAGAAACGACTGCCACGTAGATGGGTCAGAAGGCGACACCGGAGCAAGGTGGGTGGAGCAGATTTCGTCCACAGGAACGCAGTTTGGTCTTAATTAGTAGCGCAGTGTGCCGAAACTCGGAGGAAATCTCGTTTGGTTTTGTTTCGATGCCAGAGAACATTAGGCCCGGATAAGGCCACGTAGTAAGGCAATAAATGAACCAGCGGTGACAGCGAAGGAACCGTGTAGCGGGTCAACGACGTAGAGGTGCTCGACGGAGTGCATCAGTTCATTGACGCTGCTACCGGCTGACATGGAGACATCGCTGGCGATTCTAACATACAGTGGGCCCGACACGACGCAAGGATGACAACGTGGACACCAAAATTGCATGGGTTCAAAATTATAGGCGGACATGACCTTCGATAGTGAGGAATGATGAGCATTGTGAGGTGGACACACATTCGGCGAATGCTCGACGGATATGGTGGACTATCTCACCAAGTTTTGTGGCAGGCGAAATTCAGTTTACAGAGGAATTACAGCGATGCACACCGGGTATTTTCGACGGTGACCAAAGTGGAAGTTTGGCAGAGAAGGGGCGTTATCCATTAATTAAATGAAAGGTAGGCAACAAAAAAAAAAAAAAACGGCAGCGACACATTCTGCATTCAGCAACAAATTTTTCCGAAGAAACAACGCCATGTGTACAGCAGAGCAGTTGAGGAGCGAATGCATTCATAGGGAATGGGTCCCGGTCAGCACCAAGGAAGATAAATATCCAGGCTTGGCAGATAACATGTACGCCGGTAACACAGAGAGGGCCCAGATTATTGTCATTGCAAAGTATTCGCGACAACAAACTAGATTATGGAGATCCCGACGCAGCCGAGGAAGGTTTATAAAATTAAAATTAAATTTATTCATTTGAATGAATGTTTGAGATTAGATCAAATATTGAAGTGACCCTAAGGTTGAAAAGTCACATGATAGCACCACGCGGTTGGTGTTCATTTAATAGAATATGTGCCATATGAAGCCTTATGCAATAATGCCCAATTAGAGAATGTGTTTCGAAGCGAAAGGTGGGAATAATATGTTGTTAAGATCGAGGTTTTGTGTGCTAAGTATTATTTTCAATAAAAGTCGCCATTGCCAAACAATAATTTGCAAAGCTAAAGCTAAAAATAAGAATGTGAGTGATTTTTTGAGGTACTGTTTAAGTATTGAAAAACAATAATTTGCACTTAAGGACTGATGAAAACGGTTATGTAGCCAAGTGAGGAATAATTTGCACTTAAGGACTGATGAAAACGGTTATGTAGCCAAGTGAGGAAAAGAAAGCGTAACGCCTGAAAATGCATGCAACCAAATGAGGCCAAAACAGCGAAGGTATTTTGAAAGCAAAAGGCCAAAGGGCAGAAAAACGAAACGGAATAGATGAAACAAAGTTTGGGGAAGCCAAAGAAAAGTCAGGAAATGTGAAACGAAAGGACGGTGAATCCAAATGAAAGTGCAAAATGTAAACGAAAAGGAAAATTTGCAAAGGTTAAATATTCCATCAAATGGAGGAGAAGGGGGGCTGGAACTTTTGGGCATGGCCAAATGCGGCAGATTTTGATATGTAAAACTTGAAATATAATTTCAATGCTAAAGCTTCTCTTCAGAAATTTCAGGCCTTGTTAGCAAGAAAGGATGAGAAATTTTCTGCATGCTTCATTTTAACTGTTCTATGTTCCTCCTTTCAGATTTCAGATTTGTATGTGAAATTTATGTCATTGTTTTGGGTTATTTCATGTGAATGTCTGCAATCTGGAAATTATTTTAAACCCTAGGAGCCAGCACCTAGTTTACTTTGATTGTGTTTGTTTTGCAGGTCAAATAGGCTAGGTTGCATGTACGAAACTCTCACATATTCGGTTTTACAGGATGGGGTGCTATCAAACTGAAGGAGCTTTTGCATTGCTGCATTTTCAGCGATTATTTTGATACAAATTTTTTAATTTTTTGTTCTTCAAAATTTTAATTTCAGAATTTTTTTTCTTATTTTCAGGCATTAAAATAAATAGTAAAAAATTTCAAAATCAAAAAAATAATTGCACCATTATGTAGAGCACCTATCATACTTCCAATACGCACTTTGAAATTTCATTTTCGGAGTTGTTTAGTATTTTTAAAAATTCACCGAAGTTGCTGTTTTATTGCAGATTTTTAAAAAAATCCGAAAATAGAAAATTTCCATTTTAAGGTCAAATTTCATTTTTTCAGTTTTGTTTTGCACTCATGAGCCTATGATGACATTCCCTTCATGGAAATTCCAATTTCATTGAAGGAGTTATGTTTTATGGCATTTTCACAAATTTCCATTTTGAGCCTAAAATTACCCTTTCTTCATAAAAATTCTAATTTTACGAAAGAGGGGTAATTTGAGTATTACATTGAAGGTCTTTTCCTCAAAGCACTTAATTGTTCATCTTGATGAAAATTTGATTTCATTTAAGAGGGATAAGTTAAAGTGACATTTTGAAGCCACATTTGAAGACCCTATTCATACCATTGAGGATTTAATGCAAGATAAAATCTACCTTAAAACTCTCAAGATAAAATGAATTAAGGCACTACATCATGGTCATATGAGGGCCAACTCACATTTGCTTTATTTTGGTTCAATGAACAATCACTAAAGTTTCATGGTAAAATAAACCAACATTGCCGCTTGTTTACGATTACTTGCAATCACTAAGGTGTTCCAAGCATTTAAATTGAATATCTTTATTTGAGATTACTAATACACATATGCAAATGCTAATATAGCGGAGACCTTGGAGAAGTTGTTTGTTTAACTTCTTTGCAAGAGGGGATTTGGAGCCCAAATCCTAAAGGAGAGTGTACTTTCACAATTGGGTGAAAATACCACTCAACAGGAGGTTTCAACTAATATAATGGCAATCCTTCCAGCTTCTAGATGGTGTTATGAGGGTGTAAATATTCCTTGTTTTCCAATACTTCTTTCAAGTTCCAACTAAGTATATGATGTGGCTTGTAGGGTAGATTCAGGTAGTAAATAACTTATCCTTCTTCTCCTTATGAAACTGGTGCACTCTTGATGACTCAGCATTGCAATCTAATGTATCTTCTCCTTTATTTGATGGTGCAAGCTTGTTAGATTTACCTTACACTTTGTAAAGGTCTTCAACACTATTTATGTGGCTTGAACGAGAATGCTTGTCTTCATGCAAGTTGATGCTATTATGAGGGTAGAATGGAGACTAAGTATTATTTCCAACAATGCTTTCTCCAATGCATCAGTGTTGTTACATGGGTAGAATCAAAACTATGCCTAATGATACTCTCTATGTTGGAAGATGTGTCTTTCGATTATTTTGCTTGGGGTAGACTTCATTGTACCTCTTTATCTTACCTTCACCAAAGGCTCTTGAATGCTAGACTACCTTACCTTACCTTCACCAAAGGATTTTGAATGTTAGACTTACCTACTTTGATGACTTTAGTTTTTCTATTGAGTTCTCTTACCTTTAGCTCAATAGTCCTTAGATGAATACATATTTCTGAGAAGTCTAAAGCAATATTTTTCTTTCTCTTTTTTTTATGACTTTTTCTCTAAGCAAAATCTAATTTTCTTGACTATAAATATGCAGGTTTTATGATGTCCAAGATGTATCCTTTTCACCTTGGAGATACTAAATCTTAGAGCTCTATTTAATGGCTCTAATATGGTGCTCTTGAAACCTTAAGATGCACTGATTTAAATGCTTGCCCCCTTTTACTTTAAACTGACTTCCTTGCCTTCACGAAATGGTGGCTTCTACTTTCTTTGCAAGTTGTGATAATGCTAGATTCAATATTGCCTTCTAATCTTTGGAAACTCTCTCCTTGCTTGGTTACTTTTAAATGATGATTCCAATATTTTCAATGATAATGCTTTGCACTATAGTATATGCAAACCTATACTTTAGAATAGAGTCTTCTTTACTTTCAATAGATAGTAGGATGTTGATATTTTTCTTTCTCTTGAAATATATCTAACTCCTATTTTTATGTGCAGGTTTGAACCTTGTAGAAATTAACTTTTGCACTACCTTGAAGACTTTAAATTCGAAACCTTTTCATGCAACTTTTAAACCTCTAAATTGGTGCTTAATAAACTTAATAATGAACCAAATATTAGAGTTCAAATAATGAACATTTTGCACCTAAGTTGCATACCTTTTGAACCTCAATTTGATGATGACGCTCTTGGTGATTTGGATCACCTAAACACTGCCTTGTACTAGATGAAATTGCAGCTCTTCTTGGCTGTCCAAAACAACTCTTTAAATCACCTATTTACAGCCTCGAAACTCCTCTAACTTGCTGCCCAAAAATGTAGTTTTGTGGCTTCAAATCTCCTTAAGAATGTACTCTAAAAATTTGAAACTTAGCAGCTATTTAATTCTGCCCAAATTTCTGCTTTCTTATTGTCCTCAAATCTGAAATTTTCAGATTGCAAAGTAGTCAATTTATCCTCTGAAATGTTGTCCTTGAATCTCACAAATTTGGTAGGAAACTCCTCCAAATCATAGCTGATATTTTTATTCAAGAAACCTTCAATTTTTTGTTGTAAAATTAGTAAACCTCCTTATTCAAGTAAGCCTTCAAATCCTCCAAAGGTAATCTTCAAACCTCTTAGGTTTGGTGGTTTCTTCTAGCTCCTTTATCCTTATCGAAATCTGACTTTAATATTGGTCTTCTTCTCAAGAATCTGAAAGTCTTGAGGTCTTCACTAATATCCTCCAAAAATTGGCAAACTTCTTGCAAAATCCTTCTCCCTTGGGCATGTTGTCGGATGGCAACAATTGTCCCAAATTCTATTATATCAAGATCTTCTCCTTGCTAGTAAATTTCTCCAATGAGTTCTCCTAAAATCTTCTCTAATAGCCTTCTTTGAAATATAAAATAAGGCTTTTCAAGCCTTCTTCTTCTATATCCTTCTAGGTATCTTGAGGCCTTATCCTTTGGCCTTAAATCCTATATATTTTATTCTTATCAAAACTTCAATAAGATCTTCCTTGATCTCTTCAATATTCAACTATGGAAGTTTTGCAATGGGATATCTTTCTTGGATCTCCTAATTTTGTTGCTATTGAAATCTACAATAGAAATTTTGGGAGTCCTTATCCATCTTCAATCTTCCAAATATGAAATTTTTTCAATGAGACCTCCTTTGGGTCTTATTCTTCAATCCGAAGTCTTCAATATTCAATGGAGATCTCCAATATTAAATCTTCTTTAGGAATATTTTCCTTGAGTCTATTATTCCTTTATTTTTAGTCTTCAATGTGGCTTCTTTGGCCTCTATATCTCTTCTCAATCTCCAAATTGGAGTCTTCAATCTACAAATCTTGCAATGGGACCTTTTTCCTTAGGCCTCCAAATATTCAATCTCTAACTTATTGCTTCAGGTACTATATTGATTCCAAAGAATATTGTCATGACCCTCTCTTGGTAGACTTTTTTTGGTTGGATTTATGTTAGGATATGCATGATGGATATTTTATTGCAGCTAGATACTTTTTCTAACCAAAGGAATGATTGAAAAATTTATGTTCAATTTCTACAAACAAAGGTTTTAAGGATAAAATATGATGTTGCTAACAAATTTGCATTGATGCAGGATCAAGTTGTCTTATAAATGGGCATATTATTTGGTAGAAGAGCAACTTGATAGATGCTCTCTTTTCATATAAGTGACTTAGCATAATTTGCACATAAGGAATAGATCAAATTTGCTTGCTTGGTTATTGACTACAAAACTTTAGTGGATATGATTTGAGTTATATTATGTTCTTAAAAATATAATCTCTTTCAAAGAAAGAGAATGAAGGAAAGTTTTGGTAAGCATAATTAATGAGGTGGACTTCATTATTTTCGATTAAAAGATAATATTTATTTGGAGTTGTCTTTTGGCCTAACGACTTTGCAAAAAGGTTTTCTATGGATATTTTGTTCTAAAAGACCCAGTAAGAATTTGATCTAACACATTATTATTGTTGTTGCTAATTTGTTAGTTCACAATGATGCTGGTGGGAAAGTATTTTTATATACATGTGCAAATTCTTGAGAGATAAATACAAGAGTTTTGGCTTTCCTTTTTATTAAATTATTGTTTAATTAGAAGGATAATTATTGTTAAGTGTTTGGAAGGGCACCCAATCCTTGTGTAGACATGAGAGCAAGGGGAGTGAACATCATTGTATTCTCAGCTGAGAACCCATGATGAGGCTTCTAAAATAAAGGGTGATGGAGTAGTGGGTAAGTGAAGGCTCAACGGTTTTTTTCAAGATGCCCAAGAAAACTAGTAGGGAAAAGGAATTTGGAGTGTGTTGGGGGGAAAAAGAGTTGCAATCACTCCATGGAAGGAATTTTTGAAGCGATGATGTTGAGCAAAAGACCTGGTTCACTACAAAGCAACCATTGATCACAGGTAGACATACACTTTAAAACTATTGTCTTGACTTTACTATTTAAATGGTAGTAGAAGAGTTTCTAGTGCTTAGGTAGGAGTATTATTCTTTTACAATAGTAATAGGAGTCCCTTCATTGTGCTCACTATTCAAAAAATTGATGTGTGCTTGACCAATGAGTTAAATTATAATAGAAGACTTTGGAGTTGGCTTGGTTGAGCTAACAAGTTGATGGTATGAATTATTATTGACAAGATTCTCCCTATGGTGTAGTAATCCATCAGGTTTGTTGAGTTGGATGTTAGAGATAAGTTGTTTGTGTGAACTATCCAACCTTGTTACCTTGCATGTGTTATTCATTGTGTATTAATGGGGAGCGATGGATTGAGAAGTCTAGGAACCATTTTTACTTAGCTGGAGGATTAAATAATTTCTCTTAGTTATAGCACCCAAACTTGAGATGATGTTCTTTTTATTGAAGAGATAGGAGTTCTTCTAGAGTTTCTACTGAGTTCTCCATTGTCTGGAGGTGATTTTGAGATAAGAAACCATTTTGGAACAACCATTTTGCATGCATCTTGTTGTTGTTATTTTATGATATGGGAGTATGTTACCCTCTTGAGCCTAAACAATTGTAGTTGTTGTGAGAGATATTTTGAACGCTATAATGACTCTCTTGAGAGCAATATTGAAGCCAAGTTGGTTGTTCTTGTGTGTTCATCTAGGGATTTTGGTAGTATGGAGGTGGAGTTCTCTGCATGTTATGCAAGGTCCAAATTGAATTCATGAATTGCTTAGCACTGGAAGGAGTTCCCTTTGTATTGTTGAATGCTTTTAATTCTATCACTAAATATCGTTGTAGAGCAATGTTGCTACCTTTACGTTGGCTGAGTCCATCATCTTTAAATTACAAAATTCACTTTCATGTATTGAGAAAAGGAAGTTTGGTTTGTAATAGTGCATTGCTCGAGAAGCTAGGAATGTTGGGTAAAGATGTTGTAGGATGGATTTAATCTCTAACATTCCAGTTTTTGTTATGCTTAGATAGCATTAGTGAATTTATGAAATGGATATGTGTGATTCCATTTTATATAATTTGTAAAATGGATCTGTGTGTTCCATTATGCTTAGATAGTATTATTGAATTTATAAAATGGATATGTGTGTTCCATTATGCTTAGATAACATTAGTGAATTTATGAAATAGATATGTGTGATTCCAATTTCACTTATGCTTAGATAGCATTAGTGAATTTATAAAATAGATATGTGTGACTCTAGTTTTTGTTATTCTTAGATAGCATTAGTGAATTTTTGAAATGGATATGTGTGATTCCATTTTTTTTTATGCTTAGATAGCATTAGTGAATTTATGAAATGGATATGTGTGATTCCAGTTTCTATTATGCTTAGATAGCATTAGTGAATTTATGAAATGGATATGTGTGTTCCAGTTTCTATTATGCTTAGATAGCATTAGTGAATTTATGAAATGGATATGTGTGTTCCAGTTTCTATTATGCTTAGATAGCATTAGTGAATTTATGTTATGGGTGTTTCGGTTTGGGGAAGATTGATTGTGCTTGTAATAGCGTAAGGTTCCCAAAGTTGGTAGCACCAAATTTTTTTACTTGAAGGATAGGTTCCACTCTGGGTGTTGTAGCTGATGTACTCTTAAATAGATGATATGTTTTGGGTCGAGTGATATTTCTAGGATGGAATGTTAGAGTTTTACCGGACTGCCTATAGGGCACTTGCTGAATGTGTTCTATGTATTCCAACACTATTATGACAACAATATTGGAGATATGAAAACAGGTTTCCAAGACGTAGATTTAACGATTACTATAGATGATGAAGGACTATCTCATAAAGGGATTATAGAAAGAAATGTTAGGATTCTTTAATAAATATTTTAGACAATATGGGTTGTCCATATCCAATGTAAATATTAGCTTGATAAATGAAATAATGGTGGAATGATTTTGAGGTTGGGTTTCCCCATGGGTTTCTCCCAGGATAAATTATGTGTTGATATGGTTTATTGTGTGGTTTATAATTATTCAAATGTTAATTTATCTATTATAATAGATGTGTTTTCCATGCAAACTTGTTAAGGTGTTGGTTAAAGTATATAAAGGAAATAAAAATTAGAATTATTTTTATTACTTGGAAAAAGATAAACCATGGGAAGTTTTAAGAATTCTCTATTCTAAGCTTTAGTTGAATTGAAGATATAATTGTGTTTGGAAACCAAAACCTTATATTGGTGTAGATAATTGTAGTAAATTAAGCTACTCAAAGGGATGTGGGCAACTTAATTTATGACCCTCTCAAAGAGATAAATTATGGATAATGGCAACTAAGTTTAGAGTTGAATAAACCTTGTGGCAACATGTATCAAATAGTAGTAAAGGGAAGGGAAAACTAAGGAGTTTTAATACACATCATAAATGAGTTTGATGGGTGTATTTTGGAAAGAGAGTTGAGTATTCTCAATTAAAAGTTAAAGAATTATTCATATTCATCATAAAGGATTTTGATGAGTGAATTTAGATAGGAAGTCAAGTACCCACATTGACCCTTAGTAAATGGTATTGTTTAGTTCTAAACAAATCTAAGGTTTTTATATGAATAGAGAAATTATGAGGCAATTAAAGAATTAACTAGCTCATCTTGTAGATGAGAGGGATAGTCAAGTGTTATATGCTCTAACCCTACTCAGATAGACATGAGTAGTAGGTAGCATTAGAGTGCTTCTTTCAATGGAATGAAAGGAAAGGTAAGTTAGCTTGTGTGGCCAACAAGAGAGATAACTTGTAAATTATAGCCTTGCACCTAGTACATTTGTGTAGCCAAATATACGCAAGATGTAGGGATGGGTGTGCCTTGAGCGATTTTTAAATAAGAGAATAATATGGGGTTATTTTACAACTAAGACTTCCCAAAAAAAATATAGGTTAGGAAAAATGGGTTATGACAAAGATATTCTTCCTAGCTCTTGTAGGAAGCTTCCCAAATTTCTTTGAATCAACTTTTTGTGCAACAAAGTATTAGAATGGAGAGATATTTAAATCTAGAGAGAATAAACTTCACTAGTTGATTTGTCAATCTAGTGGAATCAGTACTGAGTCCTATTCTTCACAAGTTTTTCTGCAACTCTGTGGAAAGAATCTATCCAAATGTATTTTTTAGAAATTCTGAAAATGAGATTTTTGATCTCCTCTCAATCTCTCTTTTGTCTCTCTTTTTTCTATCAATCTACCTAGTGCTTTGATACCACTATTAGCTTTTGATGATATAAAATTAAAAGAAATGCAGCCATAAGTAATAAAATAAGCATGCAATGTTATATCTATGATAATGGCTAACTAATAAGCATGAAAATATGATGAGAAACTTTTAAAAATACTCAATAAATAGCCATTAATGAAATCTCATGAAAATGTACAATGTTATGCAATGGAGGTCTCTAACACTCCATATTGCAAAAATGCTCTACATTGTATCTACTACTACTCTACCTTATGCACTCCAAAATCCTCTTACTCTTCTACTCTAAGAAGGCCTATTTATAGTGAGACATGACTCTTGGTCTTCCATATTCCTATGACACCTCACTATTCCATTCTTACAACTCATGTACATGTGGACTACATGCACATTTATATCATTGCACATTGTAATGATACTTTTGTATTTAGTACATTGCTTTAAGAAAATACCTATATCCTAATCTAAGATAAACTCCTAATATAAACATGTATCCATGATTGTACATTATCAAGTACCAAACAATATAATATATTCCAACATAGCTTTCTTATTATTGTTTTACCCTAGATGACTGAGAAGTGTCTAGGTGGCCTATACCTCTGATGCATATGCTCTCCCCTAAAAGAGATCTATCTAATATCATTATTATTTTATAGTTATCTATCCTAGTAATTTGTTAATAATCGAGAGTTTAGGGCCCTAGCTAAAGCTATCGTAAGGCTTCAAATATTCCAGCCACTAGAAATTGCCTAACCATTTATGCATACATACACTTTGAATTCAGATACTCCATACCTGGACACTCAATACTCAACCACTCTAAAGTGGTTGTATTTATATATATTAGTTAAAATTTGGGCCTATTATTCTACTTCTAATAATCTGGCCAAGTTCTATACACAAATATTAGGCTAGCAATGTTTCCTTGTAATTGATTATCAAAACTATACAAAATTGATAGTCAAGCAAAATTGCTAGGAACTATCTGTGTGGGAGCTCTCATGGGCCCATATTATTGGTTCCTCCAAAGTATTTTTGCATACAAAGCTAAGAGCCCATGTAGCCTTATTCATTGGTCATTAAATTCAAAGAATGGGAGAAAATATTTAAAACAAAACTTAAAGTAAAGGAGCCCCCATTGGGCTTAAGGTTTTTGAGCCCCACAGGTTTCACCTTGTTCCTTTCACCTTTGCTCCTCTAAAAAGGGTTCCTTTTCTTGATCGGCTGAGATATATTTGCCAAGCTATAAAATTTCATAGGCTACATCTCAAATCTATTATGGAGGAAGCCTTAATACATTAAGCTTCTTGTAGATACTTCTAAGCTTGTATGCTTTTTGTAAGAGGGATCTAGGTGTCTTCTTGCAAAATCTTGTAATTTTGTATACATAGTAGTTGTTGGGCACTAAATTGCACCAAGTTTTCACTCAGTACTATGGTTGTCTATCTTCCTAGTTTTTGTCTAGGCTTACACCCGATAGCTACAACTCAACACTCAACATTGGATGGACCAAAATAGGAGTTTTCAATCCAACCTCCAGAGTAGGTTGGTTCCTTGTCAACTTAGTAGGTTGTTGACACAATTATGCTCACTTAGGTTTTGGATTTTAGGGTAAGAGAAGGTTAGGGTTAGAGAGATGTAGATAACAATGGACGGATAGGTTAACAACATTGCACCATCATAAAAAGCTCCCAAAAAACCATATTAAGGACATACACTCAGATCAACATTTATCTCACAATAGATCATTTCATATATTAAAGCATAATAGAGAAATGTTATAGCAAGCAATTTCAATACCCAGGGAATGATAATCCAAATAACAAAATTCACCAAACACTTAGATTTTACAGAAATATACTTTCCAATAACACAGAATGAACTCAAAGCAGATTTCAATTACTCACAATAGCTAGTAATCCAAAACATGCACAAACTAACCATCTAAGTATTTACAAAAATGCAACTATGAAATCTGAACCTCTAACATCAAGCAAGAGAACATGAACTTGAGGCGAAGATCAATGTATTGCTCCTTTCATTCAGCTCTTCAGGAATATTTACAATAGCACAAGCAAACACGCTAGAGCCGACCCTTCAAAATGAGGGTTCGACCTCTACTTATAGTTTTCTTATTACAATAATCAAGAAACAATACACATAATCTTGTTACAATAGTACAACAAAGATCTTAGCTGGCATCAGCTCATTGGTCCGTCCTCCAAGAAATCCATTGAAATAAAATTTGCCATGACAGCTCAGGGTCTTTGCAACTTGTTGATCGTTCAGTGGAACTAAAGCTCAGGCATTAAAGATCACATATTTCCATCGATATTTCTTGGGTGTAAATTACCATCGTTGATCTGTAACAGCTTCAGGTTTGATCTTCTTGGAAACCCTCGATGCTTCATCTCCTAGTATATTGTTACAATTATGATACAACAATGTCTTTAAAACAACCAAGATTTGGCAGCTTAACCTCAATCGTCGATCTTCTTCATCACATGATTCAGATTCAATCCGGCATAAGCTAAATGCCAATCCGCTTTAAAAATGATGACGTCCTCTTTCTTATCAGAAACATCAGAATCTCCAATCCGAACCTCTGAACCTCGAATCCGCTCTAGGATATTAATATTCAGTATTATATCCTTCAATCCAGGTCCGGAGCTAGTCACGTACTTCTTCTGTCGTGAATCCATGCTTTCATTATTTCACCACCTCATCTTATCTTCATTCTAAAAATGGAAGACTTCTCCATTTCAGAATCACCATTCGACACTTTTCAACCACTGACATCATCATCTCTTATGAAGTTTTACGAATTTTGAATTTTATCTTCATTATGGAGTCGAAAACAAAAAGGACCTTCACAAAATTGCCATTCTACACTTTTCCACTACTGATGTCATCATCTCTTAGTAACTTTTGCGGATTTGGGATATCTCTTCAATTCGAAGTCGGAGTAAAGTCACCCGAAATCACTCCAAACAAGAAAACTTGACTAACTGTTGAGCGGATTCATATCTTCTAACCCGATTCTGGATAAAAGCATACTACAAGGTTTGTGGAATGATGATTTTGTCACTTAGTCAAATTTGTACAAAATTTTACTAAGTATGTGGCCATTTTGGGCCTACATTCTGGCACCTCCCGGGTGGATTTTCTTGCAAAGCCAATCGAATCCAGAGTCTTATCCATTGGGCCTTAGGAGTCAAAACAAGACTTATATTTAAAGATATGTTTTAAGGAATAATTTCTATACAAACACTACCCTCTAAAAGCTCAAATTCTGCCTAGAGGGTAAAGGTTCATATCGAAACCATGCAAAAAACATCATAGAACTCACTTGTTCAACTAGAGACTGCATCCATAATATCAGTATTACTACTACCTTCAAAACTATACATAACTCTACTTCCTTTATAAGGCTTCACCTCAAAAATGCCTTCACAAAAATGTTGCGTTGTAGACTTCATGCCTTTATTACTTGTTTCTGACAATTGTCAGAGTAAAAACGGAAATACAAAACTGTTGTATTAAAACACAAAAAACATGCATATGTAAAAACAAAAATGAAATGATTAAGTGTGAGCCCCTCTTGGGATTATAGCTTCTCAATCCTATTTTCATTCTTCTATAGCCTCTTCATTATCACCTTCTATAGCCTCTTCCTTATCATATTCTCCTAGAGCCTGTAGTCTCTAATTATCTTCACCGGAGGTGTCCCCAAATACTTGGACCATTGATTCCAAAGACCGAAGAGCCTATTTCCAGGATTTATCAGAGGGATTTGATGTCTCTTTAAGCTGCTTATAAACATATTGTAGTTCCCCAACATCCTCATAATTAGCAGCATTCCCTCTTGTCACCAGATCTTCCATGAGATCCCTTAAGTGGGTGTAACTCATAATTAATTTGATAGCTTGTTCTTGGGATAGTGGCTCTTCTAATGAATCAATTTCAGCTTCATCCTGTAGGTTCTCCTTGATGCTTTGTTGGGATTCTTCCATAGATAACAAGCTATGATCCTCCTTCTAGAGCCCTTTGAAACCAACATGAACCATCTCCTAATTTATTTCAATAATATCTTTAATTCCCCTGTCCATCTTGTCAAACAATAGCCAGGCTCTCTGAACTGCCCTGTGCTTTTTCACCACTATCTTGGAGGCTACCTTGGCTAGATTCCATTCTTTATTAGAAATTGGTTTAGTAGCATCACTGAGCCTACTACCAACCAACCTGTACATTTGTTCTATCGAAATCACCATAGGCTGTAACTCTCTAGTGATTTGATCTAAATCCTTTTGAATGGTAGATAATAATTGGCTGGCATCCTTCAGGTAGTCGATTATGAGTTGAAGACCTGAACATTTTTCTTGAACTTCAAAAAAAAATCTGCTTTATCCTTTTCAAATTATCTTTGGAAAATCCTGAGGACTTGGCTTTCTCAATCTAAAGCTGATGTTTCAAATTTTGAATTTCTTTTACCTGATCCTCATTCAACTTCTTTTGTTCTTCTAACTGATCTTTCAACTCATTAGCCTTTTGAAATATTTCTTGCCAACTCTTAGCCTCTTTCCTCAAAACTTTCTCTACTTCTTTTTTATCATGGAGGCTCTTCTTAAGCTTTTCAACCTGTTGTTTCAACTTTTCTACCTTATATTTTGCTATATCAGTCTTCACATAAAAGGTATCTAAGTGAGCCTTGGCCATCCCTAACTCATCTTCAGCAGGAAGCTTGTCAATATCTTCTATGATTTCCTCTACTTTATAATATTGAGTAGTCATTTCATTTTCAGGTTTGCTTACCTATGGAATCAAAGACCTTGAAACCCTTTGCCTAGTGATAGGGTTAACATACATACTTTTCCTTGTCATGGCCATTCTGTTGGAAGGCCTGGTAAGCTTCTCTGCCCAATAGTCATTTATGCTCTGAATGGCTGCCTTTTCTTTTGATACAACAACAGACCTTGAAACATCAGCAACCAAAGGAGATAATGGCATCAAAAACATAAGGGTGGACTGACTTGCTGTTGATGGGGGTGGAGATACATTGACAATAGCCTCTGTTACAATGGTAGATTTTGTGACTACCATTGCTGTAGACATAGGTAAATCCATAGAAATAGTGACAAAAATGATAGTAGAAGGGATGGATGAACTTGGAATGCAGTGTCCCATGGATGGTGGTAATGAAAGATATGAGGATGCAACAATGGTGGATATTGAAGTGGATATCTCAGAAGTGGAAGGCGGGTTTGGAGGAGACTATGACACAACAGAACTGACTGGTACCTCCATAGCTACTGATGGGATGAGGGAAGAACTGTGAGGTGGAGGAGGTAAATTTACCACATTCTCTTGACTAGAAAGGGAGGGAAATCATTTTGGGGATTCATGGATATGAGAAGGAGAAGAGGGATTAGAAACCATACCTTCACCTATAGATGTAGGGTGTTCTTGTTCAGCTTCTGTTTCAAGTTGTTGTTCTTGTTCAACTAACCCTTCTATATTAAAAGCAGCTACCTCTTCAACAATTTCCTCCATACTCATCTTCTACCTTTTGGAAAGCTCTCTCCCTTCTATTTTTGGGGTTCTCTTAGCCCTTTTATGAACTAATCGGAAAGCATCCATCTCATCTCTAGAATCTTCTTCTGATAAATCTCCTTGCACTTCCCCAGGAAGTAATGATTGTTCAGTAATGGATTGTGGCTTAGATGATGTTGCAGGAGCAAAAGAAAGTGGCCTGAACCCGAAACTCTTATCCTTCTTCTTCCAACTAACATATTTGTCTTGAGACTACACCCCTAGAGCTAAACATGCAGGCCTAGATCTTGTTTCAATAACAGGGGTACTAACAACCTTTTCTTTAGAATACCTCATTTTGCTCATCATCCTAGCTCCTTTAGGGAATTTCTCCGCCTACTCATAAGTAGGACTGAAGGTTCTCAATACTCTAGTGGTTGTTAAAGAAGCCTTTTGATTTGTAGAAGGCTGGATAGATTCGAAATCCCCTTGGGGATTTTCAACCATTAATACAATGTGCCTCACATCCTTTAGCTCCCAAGTATCAATATTCTCATCATATCTTTTTGAAAACTCTTTATCAAATTTTATTCCAAATTTAGATTCAGCTTTCCCAATTTCAACTCTCATATGCCACCAATCCATGATCTTGGCATCCTCCCATGGTCCCTTAAAATCCTCCTCTTCTACTTCTTTTGTAACTTCCTTTTTAGATGGCATGTATTTTTTCTTTGCCGAATTTGACTTGGAGGAGGGCCTGCTTTTCTTTGTAGTTTTGGCTTTAATATTGTCGATCATATCCTCTATAATCTGATGATCGGGTTTGTGGTCAGGATCAAAATCTTCAATATGCTCATAAAAATCCAACCATGGAGGTAACTGATCCATATTGGAGACATTCCACTCTAAAAGAGTAGTCTCATCATTGTTTCTTCCCTGTTCAAAATGAGCCCTGGGCCTTTTCTCAAATTTGTAGGCCTTATCTCCGTTCAGGGTTTTATTTTTTGTAGTGAAAATACCATCAGGATCATAACTCCACTTTTGAGGAATATAAAATAGACCTAACCTATCCAGGTATTGGTCAATTTTTTGACTCTACCCCTTCTTAGTAATGGTGATATCACTCAAGGTGCGGTGGGAAAGCAAAGACTTCCTTTTTCTCCCCGAACCATATTTCGAGTCAATGTACTCTTCCTACCTCAAATATTCCAAGGTGAAGAGTCTCTCCATGACAAAGTGGGGCAAAAGAAAAGGTTTACCCATGAAACCATATAATATGATGACCGTTCCTTCAGTTAACAAATACCAGTCCCCTTCCTCTACATATTTATTCCTTAGAATCTCTTTGGCCAGGGGTGGCAATCTGGAGAAATTTCCGTACATTATTTTGAGGGTTGGTCCAAGAAATTCCAAATTGAACCTATAGTGAGACTCACTACTTCTTAAATGGTTTTTCCAATAGTAAACTGGCATAGGTTCTCCTTTATCAGTCTTATCCTTGACTGGAATCCATGACATTCTATCTTTAACAATGACATAAAACATCCATACCAAGTTTGAGCAATGCCTAAAGCTAGGAGCATCGGAGCCCCTCTTCAAGCTTACTAGTTGTTCATGTATTCTTTGGGTGAGAAATGTTGGCCAGTCAAAATAAATCACCCTTATCCCTTTCTTTGATGCCTCCTTTTCATACATCCTTTCATTAGAGATACAGTATGCAGCGACAATTTTCCAACCATGAACCTCTTCATCAGAGTCCAAACCCTCCATGCAGGCCAACATAGAGAATAGAATGGGGGTTACAAATTTTTTGATAGAAATGGGGACCTCAGGCAACTCTTCCTGGGGTTTGGTATTCAGTTGCTTATAAACCCAATTCCTAAATGACTCATCATCATTTGCCCGCTTCTTTGTGGAATAAAACCCAGTTTGTTCAACAATTCTGAAGGGTTTTGGTGGTACTGGTGGGTCAGACCCTAAGGCAAAAATATCATGACAAAAAGAGGTAGTGATGCTAAAAATGGTCTCGCCCTCGTAGGTTTTTATTGCCTTGGCTAGCGGGTCATAGAATTTAACTATTGCAGCTATCAACTCAGGACATGGGTGAACGAAATCACAAATGTAAAAGGATAGATAAGAAAGGATGGAGCATCTACCTTCCACCGATAGAGCATCATTCTTTTTGTATCTATCATTCACACTCTTTCTTAGTCTCATCCTTTTAGTGATGGTCATCACCGTGTCCGCTATAGCCTCGAATTTATCAAGGTACGGCACCGACGTCCTATCATCCAGAGTTTCGAATTCCAGAACGTCTTCTGAGGCCTTTGTGGGTGATTTCTTAGGAGCCATCTTGCAGCAGTAGGACTTTGCACACTGGAATAAGCGAGGAGAAATTCATAATGTTGCTTATGTCCACTACAGCCTCATGGTCACTAAATGAACCCTATGCAAGACTTCATCACTTTTTATCTCCTGGAATGTGTGTATCATCCGCCATAAATGTAGTTGTTGCACGATATCTTTGTTGGCACACTTTGCCATCCTTCCATTATTTCTTTGGTGGCTCAAAGGTGACGTCCTATATTTTTATTGGTCAAATTTTGAAATTGTGTTGCCAACTCATTGCATCCCTTTGGCTACTCTTTGGTTCATGCGCGAGTTTGTTAGAATTAAATGCGGGAGCACTCTTTAGCCTCCACGTGTCAGATTGGGACTTGTTGTTTGGCTTTGGCCTGATTTCACTCAGTGTCTTAAGAACCTTCTAAGTCCGCTTTGGTACTTGAAGCTTGTACACATGGCACACTACCTTGATTCCACTCTGGCTATCTCTAGATTTGAAAGGTTCTCGGATTAGCGCCATTCTTTGTCCTTCTTTATGCGGGATAGAAACTAATAGACCACTCCACAAAAATCTGGATTTAACCATGCGGACTTGAGAGTGGAATGCCATTTCAGAGAGTACTCAACACCGTGTGTGGAATGGAACATTACCATGCATTTTGGCCAACACTTAATCATTTCTTGCAAAATTTCTTCTCTCTCTCTTATTTTTTAGCATTTCTTTGAAAAAGAACTAATTACAAAGTGCAGAAAGAAAATAAAATAGAAAGTGCAGAAAGGAAGGGAAAATATTTGTACAATGTATATACATATGTTACAATGAGCTTACTTCTTACATATAGTAGAGCTTAAGGTGGAAACCATTCACCGGAATTGGTTGTATGTTTCCCTCTGGATCCTTCAACTAAAATACATTAGACTCTTTAGCTTCCACTATTTCGAAAGGACCATCCCAAAAGGAATCAAACTTTTCATGCTTGCGTGGTTTTGCCCTGTCAACATTCCACCTGAGAACCGAGTCTCCAACTTGGAGTTTTTTGAACTTGGCCTTTTTATCAAACCATGCTTTAATGTATGATGAGTGCTTTTTAAAATGATCATATGCTTAAATCCTACTCTCTTCCAATCGCAACAAGTGTGTCAACCTGGTTTTAACTGGATCATCCTCTAATTCTTCTTCTGTACCGACAAGCTTAAGTGCTGGGATATCTAAGTGAATCGGCAATACCGCATATTTTTCTTATACCAGTGCATAAGGAGAAGTTTTTATGGAATTTTTAATAGTAATCATGTCTGCCCATAGAGTATGGTTGAGCAATAGGTGCCAACTCATTTTGTTACCTTCCAAAGAATTTCTCAAAATCCTTAATAGGTTTTTATTGGTAGATTCTACAAGTCCATTACCTTGTGGATAATAATTTGAAGTATTTTTAAGAGTGATGCCATACTTGCTAGAAAACTCAATGTACTTGGATCCTATGAAGGCAGGGCCATTATCACTCACCAAAGCTTTTGGGACTCCAAATCTGGAAATAAAACTCTCCATAAAGTTGATCACAACTTCCTAATCTGCCTTATTTGTAGGAATGGCCTCTACCCATCTAGTAAGATAATATGTAGCTATCAAGATGAACTTGTGCTCTACTGAATAATTAGGATTTATAACTCCTATAAAATCTAATCCCCATTGTTGGAAAGGCTCTTGAACTTGAATGGGCTTCAGGGGAGAGGCAGCATTTTTGGTTCTTCCAATGTACCTCTGACACTTATCACAATCTTGGAAAATTTTAAAAGCATCATTGAACACAGTAGGCCAATAATATTCTACTCTTATTATCTTCAAAGTCGTAATTCGGCCTGAGCCATGACCACCTGCTAACCCTCCATGAAATTCTTCAATAACTCTTTTTTGTTGGTCATCCTTCAAACATTTCAGGAGAATACCATCCAAGTTTCTTTTGAACCCTTCAGGTAGTAATACATTTTTTAGAGCATGAAGTCTATACCTCCTTCTTTGAGAAGAATTTAGATCAGATGGGCAGATCTCAGTTTGGAAATACCTGGTCATTTTCTCAATCCAATTAGAATCTAGAGTGTGTACAATCTCTATTGATCTTCTTCTGTTATCTACCAAGTGGTCATTTCGGCCAATGCTGAAGCATCTGTCAATCCTTGGCATAAGGCTCTACCTCTTACCATCTGTTGTGACTATTTCACAACTAGCCCCTAAGCTTGGGGACCCACATTTTTTTGATAAATTTTTGGTGTGGTTTTTTTTGTCTATTAATGTGTTTGTAATTCAAACATTAACTTTTGGGTTAATTCATGTTTAAAAAAATAAATAAACTAAAAAAAAAAAGGAATAAAAAAATAATAATAATAAATAAATTAATAGAACAAAAGAAAGAAAAAAGAAAAAGGGAATAAGTAAAAATAATATATATATATATATATATATTTATATATATATATATATATATATATAAACAAATGAACATAAAATAAAAAAAAAAAAAACAAAAAAATAATAATAAAAATAAAATAGGATTATTTTTAGCTTTTTTGTTTTTTGTTAGTTTTTAATTTTTTCATGTTGGTTTAAGTAAAGTTTAGTTTTTTGTTTTTTTTGCAAGGTATTGCATATGGAAGAAAGGAAGAGAGAAACGAAAAGCCATGGAGGAGAAACGAAAAGTCATGGAGGAGAAAACGAAAAGCCATGGAGGAAAATCTTTAAATACCCATTGAAATGCATGCACAGAAGAGGAACTTTTGGCATGGCCAAATGCGGCAAAATTTGATGTGTAAAAGAGGAATATAATTTGAATGGGAAAGCTTCTTTTCAGAAATTTCAGGCCTTGTTAGCAAGAAAGAATGAGAAATTTTCTGCATGCTCTATTTTAATTGTTTTATCTTTCCCCTTCCAAATTTCAGATTTGTATGTGAAATTTACGCCATGGGATGGGTTATTTCATGTGAATGTTTGCAATTTGGAAATTATTTTAAACCCTAGAAGTCAAGCACTTAGTTTACTTTGATTGTGTGTAGTACGGATCAAATAGGCTAGGTTGCATGTATGAAACTCTCACGTATTCGGTTTTGCGGGACGGGGTGCTATCAAAGCTGAAGGAGCTTTTGCATTGCTGCATTTCCAGCAATTATCTTGATGCAAAATTTTAATTTTCTGTTCTGAAAAATTTTAATTTTCAGAATTTTTTCCTATTTTCGGGCATTAAAATAAACATTAAAAAAATTTCAAAATCCAAAAATAATTTCACCATTGCGTAGATTATAATTCAGACTTCCATTACGCACTTTGAAATTTCATTTTCGGAGTTGTTTAGTATTTTTTAAAATTCACCGAAGTTGCTGTTTTGTCACAGATTTCAAAAATCCGAAAATAGAAATTTTCCATTTTAAGGTCAAATTTCATTTTTCCAGTTTTGTTTTGCATTCATGAGCCTATGATGACATTCCCTTCATGGAAATTCCAATTTCATTGAAGGAGTGATGTTTTATGGCATTTACATAAATTTCCATTTTTGGCCTAAAATTACCCTTTCTTCATAAAAACTCCAATTTTACGAAAGAGGGGTAATTTGAGCATCAAACTGAAGGAGCTTTTGCATTGCTGCATTTCCAGAAATTATTTTGATGCAAAATTTGAATTTTCTGTTTTCAGAAATTTTAATTTCAGAATTTTTTCCTATTTTTAGGCATTAAAATAAACATTTAAAAATTTTCAAAATCCAAAAATAATTTCACCATTGCGTAGATTATAATTCAGATTTCCATTACGCACTTTGAAATTTCATTTTCGGAGTTGTTTAGTATTTTTTAAAATTCACCGAAGTTGTTGCTTTGTCACTGATTTTAAAAATCCGAAAATAGAAATTTTCCATTTTAAGGTCAAATTTCATTTTTCCAGTTTTGTTTTGCATTCATGAGCCTATGATGACATTCCCTTCATGAAAATTCCAATTTCATTGAAGGAGTTATGTTTTACGGCATTTTCGCAAATTTCCATTTCGGGCCTAAAATTATCCTTTCTTCATAAAAATTCCAATTTTACGAAAGGGGGATAATTTGAGTATTATATTGAAGGTCTTTGCCTTAAAGCACTTAATTGTTCATCTTGATGAAAATTTGATTTCATTTAAGAGGGATAAGTTAAAGTGACATTTTGAAGATTCTATTCATCATTGAGGATTTAATGCAAGATAAAATCCATTTTAAAACCATCAAGATAAAAGGAATTAAAGCACTACATCGTGGTCATATGAGGGCCAACTCACATTTGATTTATTTTGGTTCAATGAACAATCACTAAAGTTTCATGGTAAAATAAACCAACATTGCCCCTTGTTTACAGTTACTTGCAATCACTAAGGTGTTCCAAGCATTTAAATTGAATATCTTTATTTGAGATTACTAATGCACATATGCAAATGCTAATATAACGGAGACCTTGGAGAAGTTGTTTGTTTAACTTCTTTGCAAGAGGGGATTTGGAATCCAAATCCTAAGGGAGAGTGTACTTTCACAATTGGGTGAAAATACCACTCAACATTTTGGCGCTAGAAGGAGGGCTTGAATTGGTTTATTTTAGTATGATTTAAATGCTATAGGGATTTAAATTTTGAATATTTCATGCCCTATTGATTATTATCTGTAGCCCTCTTTTAATATTACAAATTGGTACTAGTTAAAAGGAGGACATGAATTGCTATGCATTGTTCTAACGCTTTGATTGTTCATACAGGAATAATGGGATTTGATTTGATGTTAAAAAAAATAAAAAATAAAAAATAAAAAATAAAAAAGAAATTTTTGGGTATTAAAGTTATATTCTTTAAGATTCACTAATGGCTATGTTTTCACCATGGATGACAGGTAGCCCATTGAACACACCAGGAGTTCAACATTATTTGCCCGTCGGTTGGGAGAGTTGTCTTCCTCGATTTTGGTCTAATGGGACAATTACTGCGAGAGAACACATTCGAGCATTCAAATTTGTTGTGAATCAATTAATAATTTGGCATGATGATGTTGTTTGTAAAATGTTCCCTTACACCTTGGACAAAGTGGCATTTGATTGGTTTACAAGTCTACCTTTAGGGTCTATCACTTCTTGGGCTCAACTAGAGGCTACATTTCTTAATCAATTCAACAAAAAGCAAGTTGACCCAATCCGCATATATGAGCAATTTTTCACCATCAGAAAAGGACCAAGTGAAAATGTGAAGTCATTTTCTGAAAGGTTCTTTGGATTATATGCTCAATTAGTGACATGTTATGTTTTGCAAGAAGAAGTGGCTCTCCAAATATATGTCAATGCTCTTGACCCACTTATTTCCACATATTTGCGAGGGATGCCCGGGATGCCCTTAATCACTTCTTTGTCTCAAGCCTATGCTCAAGCAATGGCAATTGAGCAACAATTGAGTTGTCAAAATTATGGTGTGGGTTTTGGATCATGTAATCTTCAATCATTTAATACTTCCTTTACCCACCCAATGATTTATCCACCTCAACCAAATTCGAATGTGAATCAATTTCAGAATCAACAATCATTCCCAAGCTTCAATCAATTTCAAAATCCTCAACTTACTATGCAAGATCAACCATCTTTCTTAAGTATGAATCAACTTCAAAGTACTCATCTTGATTCAAAAGATGGTTCTAAAATCGATTTTAATGATTTTCATAAGAAGATGATTTTAAGCAAGGGAGGAGTGCTAGATCCAACTAGTATTGAAACATGTGACAAATTGGAAACCCTTGACTCACCAAAAGATGAATTCTATGAGGATGAATTTGTTTCGGATGACATTGTTGAAAATGATGGCCAAGAAAATTCACACCTTCCAAATTGTGATAAAATTGAATCATGGGTTACAAATTTGGATTATGATAGCCTTATCAATTTGAATACAAGCAATAACCCAATTTTGGAAGTAATTGAACCATCTAAGGAAGGTGAAGATAAATTTGATGAGAAACATGTTGATGAATTAAAAGATGAAGAAGAAATAGTTGAGCATCACAATTTAATTTTGAAAGATGATCATTATGATTCTTGGGAAGAGTATGCTCACTCCAAAATTGCTAATGAAATTTGTATGCCTATTGATATGGAGGATGATACAATTGCCCTTTCACATGAGGATATTACAAGTCTTGTGCAATCTGAAAATGTTTTGGAAGAAGGATTGGAATCTCATCAAAGGTTTGAGAAGGATAATGTTGTTACTACCATGGATCAAGAAGGAGAATCAATTGTTTTTGTTCCCCTTGAGGGGCAAGAAATAGAAAATCTTGATCCACCTATTGTTTCTACAATGTCCATGCCATCTCAAAATCATGAAATTACAAAACCTAAGTGGTGTGGGTTTGATAATGTTGATGATCCTAATGAAAATATGAATTTTGAGGCAACTCAAGCCATTGATCATGGAAAGGTGTCACGTGACACATATCTTGAAAAATTAGGCTCTTGTTTTGAAAAGGATGGATGCATGTTTGATTGGGTGCCTAACTTTGGTGTTTTTGAACAGGTGTTGGATGATGAAGAAGACAATGAGGAAGAAGAAAAAGCTACTAACACTCATCAAGTTGTGGTAAATTCTAACCATGATGGGTTGAGTATGGATGACAAGGTGAAATCTTTACCTTTGGTAGTAGCTATAAAAATTTCAAGTGATAGATTACATGATGTCCCTTTGGATGCTAATGTCATTAATGATGAAATGTCAAATCTTGGTGATGTTTTGATGGATTTTGATGGCTTTAAATTCTTGAAGAATTTGAATGCAAGACTTTTAGAAATAGGCTCTTGTTTGCAATATCTCACATTTGAAAAGGAAAGCCTACTTCTAAATTATGAATGGAATGATGAAATTTGCACTTTAAAGAATAGACATGATAAAATTGAAAATCAATCATTGTCTGATCAATTTAAAATTTTGAATCTCACCTATATGAATACTAATGAAACTAAATTTAATTGGTGGGGTGAGAGAGGGAAGTTGAAGTTTGTTGCATTGCTTGGTATGATCTTATTGTTGTTGGATTCCTACAACATTTGGCATGTGTATTGTGACATATGCCTTTTGAAATGTTCTAATCATGTTTGGGATCCAGGAAAGTGATAATCCAAGCTTTGCATCATCTTGTACTATATTGTATATAAATTTTGATTTTGGTTTGAGTTTGTGTTTTCAAGTTTCATTTTGGGATTGCTATTTGGATTAGGATTTAAGTCGTGTGTTTGATTTTATTGAACGTGTTTCGATAAATTTGAGATGTCAACTTATGCCTAAGATCGGGAGAATATGAAACATTGGAATTGTGTTGTAAAAGCTCCACATGTAATACAAAGAGTTAATTTATATCATTTGAAACTTGTGATGCATGAAAGAGTCAGTTTTGCATGACAAATCATTTCATTTGCAATTCAAGAAGTAATACATTCATTTTCCATCTCACTTTTCATACATTTCATCTTAGTGGCATATGCATCTTAGGTGCAAATTATTTAAGTATGTCAAATCCTCTTAGGGTTATGTTATAACATAAATCTAAGTAAATCCTAAGGTTGGAAGTGAGTCTTGAAATGTCTAGAACCAAGCACGTCTCATACATTAAAAAGGATCTTGAGCAAAATGATCAAAACCTAACTTGGAGGAAAAGGTTGGGCGAAAGAAGTTTTTGTCTATCCTATTATGCAACATGATCCTTAAAACAGTGGTTGTCACCACTTCCATAGAGCTTAAAGCCTAAAATCAAAGTAGTAAGGATAGGATTAAATCCTCATCAAACTTAGGTTGAGGATCCAATTCCCCAAAGCTTTGATTTGACCCACATAGAGTAGTAAGGATAGGGTATAAATTCTCATCTCGGTTGGTTGAGAATCCGATTCCCCAAAGCTCTTATGTCTCATTTCATAATAAGTCTTGGATTGTAAGGATCGTACTATTTGTCCTCTGCCAAAGGATGGGTAGTCATCCCCAAGGTCTAAGTAACAAAATTAATATTTTCCATTTACATTTAAATCTTGGATTGTAAGGATCGTACTATTTGTCCCTAACCAGGATGGGTAGTCATCCCCAAGGTCCAAGAAGTAAAAATAAATTTTTTCCATCTCATATTTATATCGGATTGTAAGGATCGTACTACTTGTCCTCTGCAAAGGATGGATAGTCATCCCCAAGGTCCAAAGAAATGAAGATAAGTTTTGGATTGTGGGGTTAGATATGCCCATGCATGGCATCATGTCTTGCCTAAAAACAAGACCACTGATTGTTTAGAGGGTTAGACTAGCATGACCATTTCTTCCATAATTGGTTTAATTATTTTGCTCAAAGTGAGGTAAAGAATTCTAAATCGAGAATAGTAAGGATAGGGTTAAACTCTCATCTCGGTTGGTTGGGAGTCTGATTCCCCAAAGTTCTGATTTCACATCCACTCGCACATGGGTTCAAGATAGTAGGGACTCACAACCAACTTTGGGATATAATGAACCATTCACTAGTGGATCCTAAGAGGGTTTGGCAGTCTTGAATGTTTGTACATAATACTAGAAGAGTGACTATGCATTTTATAAAAGCAAAATCTCATGGCATATTCATTAGGGTACACAAATCATTCACAATCTCGCATATGCATTCATGCAAAACTGACAATGGAATGTTGATCAATTTCAAACGATGAGGAAAGAAATTCATTGCACACACTGAGCTAATGCTTAGCGATTCTGATGTTTCATGTATTTTTGATCTATTGGCATTCTTTGGATATTTGTTGATGCTTGTGTTAAATTTTTGAAGTGTGTTTTCAGGTGTTCTTTTTGGGTTCTCATCGAAATGCTCAGGAGCATTTCCCAGCAGAGTCGCCATTTGTTGTGACTATTTCACAACTAGCCCCTAAGCTTGGGGACCCACATTTTTTTGATAAATTTTTGGTGTGGTTTTTTTTGTCTATTAATGTGTTTGTAATTCAAACATTAACTTTTGGGTTAATTCATGTTTAAAAAAATAAATAAACTAAAAAAAAAAAGGAATAAAAAAAAATAATAATAAATAAATTAATAGAACAAAAGAAAGAAAAAAGAAAAAGGGAATAAGTAAAAATAATATATATATATATATATATATATATATATATATATATATATATATAAACAAATGAACATAAAATAAAAAAAAAACAAAAAAATAATAATAAAAATAAAATAGGATTATTTTTAGCTTTTTTGTTTTTTGTTAGTTTTTAATTTTTTCATGTTGGTTTAAGTAAAGTTTAGTTTTTTGTTTTTTTTGCAAGGTATTGCATATGGAAGAAAGGAAGAGAGAAACGAAAAGCCATGGAGGAGAAACGAAAAGTCATGGAGGAGAAAACGAAAAGCCATGGAGGAAAATCTTTAAATACCCATTGAAATGCATGCACAGGGGAGGAACTTTTGGCATGGCCAAATGCGGCAAAATTTGATGTGTAAAAGAGGAATATAATTTGAATGGGAAAGCTTCTTTTCAGAAATTTCAGGCCTTGTTAGCAAGAAAGAATGAGAAATTTTCTGCATGCTCTATTTTAATTGTTTTATCTTTCCCCTTCCAAATTTCAGATTTGTATGTGAAATTTACGCCATGGGATGGGTTATTTCATGTGAATGTTTGCAATTTGGAAATTATTTTAAACCCTAGAAGTCAAGCACTTAGTTTACTTTGATTGTGTGTAGTACGGATCAAATAGGCTAGGTTGCATGTATGAAACTCTCACGTATTCGGTTTTGCGGGACGGGGTGCTATCAAAGCTGAAGGAGCTTTTGCATTGCTGCATTTCCAGCAATTATCTTGATGCAAAATTTTAATTTTCTGTTCTGAAAAATTTTAATTTTCAGAATTTTTTCCTATTTTCGGGCATTAAAATAAACATTAAAAAAATTTCAAAATCCAAAAATAATTTCACCATTGCGTAGATTATAATTCAGACTTCCATTACGCACTTTGAAATTTCATTTTCGGAGTTGTTTAGTATTTTTTAAAATTCACCGAAGTTGTTGTTTTGTCACAGATTTCAAAAATCCGAAAATAGAAATTTTCCATTTTAAGGTCAAATTTCATTTTTCCAGTTTTGTTTTGCATTCATGAGCCTATGATGACATTCCCTTCATGGAAATTCCAATTTCATTGAAGGAGTGATGTTTTATGGCATTTACATAAATTTCCATTTTTGGCCTAAAATTACCCTTTCTTCATAAAAACTCCAATTTTACGAAAGAGGGGTAATTTGAGCATCAAACTGAAGGAGCTTTTGCATTGCTGCATTTCCAGAAATTATTTTGATGCAAAATTTGAATTTTCTGTTTTCAGAAATTTTAATTTTAGAATTTTTTCCTATTTTCAGGCATTAAAATAAACATCAAAAAAATTTCAAAATCCAAAAATAATTTCACCATTGCGTAGATTATAATTCAGACTTCCATTACGCACTTTGAAATTTCATTTTCGGAGTTGTTTAGTATTTTTAAAAATTCACCGAAGTTGCTGCTTTGTAACAGATTTTAAAAATCCGAAAATAGAAATTTTCCATTTTAAGGTCAAATTTCATTTTTCCAGTTTTGTTTTGCATTCATGAGCCTATGATGACATTCCCTTCATGGAAATTCCAATTTCATTGAAGGAGTTATGTTTTACGGCATTTTCGCAAATTTCCATTTCGGGCCTAAAATTATCCTTTCTTCATAAAAATTCCAATTTTACGAAAGGGGGATAATTTGAGTATTATATTGAAGGTCTTTGCCTTAAAGCACTTAATTGTTCATCTTGATGAAAATTTGATTTCATTTAAGAGGGATAAGTTAAAGTGACATTTTGAAGATTCTATTCATCATTGAGGATTTAATGCAAGATAAAATCCATTTTAAAACCATCAAGATAAAAGGAATTAAAGCACTACATCGTGGTCATATGAGGGCCAACTCACATTTGATTTATTTTGGTTCAATGAACAATCACTAAAGTTTCATGGTAAAATAAACCAACATTGCCCCTTGTTTACTGTTACTTGCAATCACTAAGGTGTTCCAAGCATTTAAATTGAATATCTTTATTTGAGATTACTAATGCACATATGCAAATGCTAATATAACGGAGACCTTGGAGAAGTTGTTTGTTTAACTTCTTTGCAAGAGGGGATTTGGAATCCAAATCCTAAGGGAGAGTGTACTTTCACAATTGGGTGAAAATACCACTCAACACCATCTTGGTGGGACATATCTCCACATAATATTCCTGGATCTTAGTAATCCAACTAACCCTTTTATCTCCCAAGTCACCATGTAAAATAAAACTTCATTACATCTAGATGAACCACATATTCCAGGGTTTTGCTTTGTACCAGATATTATCTAAACTTCTTTAGCGACTTCATTACAATGAACACTTGTATTTAAATAAAGTTATATTTTACCTGATAATCATGTAAATTCTGACTCCAAAAGAACACAGGTTGCTCATCCCCTTGACTATATTTCTGGGTGAGTACCGAGGCATAGCTTTCTTCCGCTCCATAAGCATGGAGAATAAAATCTTTAGTGAAATTAGGATTTATCAATACTGGGGCTGTTGCAATGGATTTATTAATGACCTTAAAAGCTTGCTTCCTAACCTCAGTCCACTGGAAATCTACCTTTTTCTTTAGTATTTCAGATATAGGCCTCACTTTTTGTGCAAAATTAGAAATAAATTTCTTGACGAAATTGATTTGACCTAAGAAAGACTGCAAGGTCTTCTGATTAGTAGGCAAAGTAATAGCTAGAATTACTCCATTTATTTTCGGATCTATGGCCATACCTTCCTTTGAGACCACATGGCCTAATATTTTTCCCTCATGTACTGCAAAGAATGACTTCTTAGGATTAAGTGAGATACGAAATTCTCTGTATTTTTAAAAAACATGTTCCATAAGAGATAAATGATCATTTTTATCATGAGAAAATACTGTCATGTCATCCAGGTAAATCAGAATAAATTTATTGATAATTTTACCAAAGGCATAGTCCATGGCCCTCTGAAATGTAGCTCCAAAATTAGATATCCCAAAGGGCATTCTCTGATAGGCAAATGTACCTCATTTTGTGGTAAATGTTGTTTTGTATTAGTCTTCGTATTTTATCCAAATTTGGTTATATCCAGAGTAACCATCCAATAGTGAGAATATTTTCACTCCAACTACAACTTGTAAGATCTGGTCAATCTGAGGGAGAGGGTAGTGATCCTTGAGGGATGCTTGATTCAGATTTCTAAAATCTACACATAGGCATATATCCCCATTCTTCTTTCTTACGGGTACCAAATTGGCTACCCAAGTGGAATGTTTTATTGGATATATTATCCTAGCCTTCAGTAGCTTTAAGAGTTCCTCTCTCATAATGGATTCTATCCTCGGATTGACAAGCCTCTATTTTTTTTGGAATGGTTTAGCATCGGGTTCTAACTCGATAGTATGTTGGATAGTATTTTTGTCATACACCTTAAGGTCTTCATATGACCTAGCCACAATGTCTTGGCATTTTAATAATAAAGATTTAATCTCCTCTACTTCCTTGGGTGAACACTGGATCCCAATATTGATCTTCTTTCCTATTCCAACATCGACTTATTTATAGATATTTTTACCGATATTCATAGCTCCAACCTTATTTCTATCTTCATTATCAAATAGACTTTCAAGGGTGACCAATCCCCTTGGGATATGATTGTTTCTTAGTTGGATAAAGTCTTGCTGATCTATTTCCTCCAAGTCTTCCTCTTAAACAGTTGAGAAGCATGCTTCTCTTATCATAAAATCCAAAAAAAAATCATCACTTTCAAAAACCTGCCAGAATATCTGCTTGTTTGGCACCGCAGGTCTGAAAACCATTTTAATTCCCTTGGTCTTCTTAGTTTCAAAATCTATAGGAGGATTGAAATTAGCTCCCTTTGTTGCCAAATAATCTGCCAGGTGATTATCTTCTCTAGGCACAAAAATTAGATTCAGGGCATCAAATGAATCCATTAGGTCCCATACCCTGTTTCTGTAAGCTTTCAAGTAATGGTGCTTACTGCTACACTTATTCCTTACCTTATGGACTATTAATTTAGACTCACCATATATGTTCAAAATCTTGATGCCTATGCTTTCTTCTTGCATCAATCAGAGGCACAAAGCCTCGTATTCTGCAGCATTTTTGGTACATGACCATGTCAGTCTATAAGCAAAATTCTTTATCCCTTCAGACTATGATTATAGAAACACACCAGTCGCTGCACCATTTCTACATTTAGAACCATCAAAATGTATAACCATGTTTCTTTGTTTCTTAGGGATTGATTAGAAATAGTAGGGAGTTTATTTTCCAGTTCATTTGTGATGTTGTATGTACCCATACCAGTTCCAAATAGACTATAGTCTTCTCTAAAAGGCAACTCATCTTCAATGTCTAGCTCTTCAATTTTTTCCACTAGCTAAAGTTCTTCTATAGGATTAAGATTGCACAGATCCTCTTCAATTTTTTCAATATGATAAGCAATTGGTTTCTCAGGTGTTATCCTTATCCTTTTTCCTTTGAAAGGTATTACCATGCTAGAATAATCCATGTACATACATCCTCCTAGTTTTGCAATAAATTCTCTTGAGATTCATAACCCGAAATAAGGTTCCAAATCCACCACCACTATTTCCTACACCACTGTTACCTCGGGAGCTATGTGCAACCTCATATTTACATATTTAATAACCCCCACTATTTTTACAGGTGTCCCATCTAATTACAACACTCCAAGATAAGACCGGGTATATTCCATACCCATTTCTTCATAGACTACCTTAGGCATAACTGTGGTTGATGCTCCTGAATCAATCATACAATTTGGACTACCCATCTTTCCATTCTTAAGGATATGTAGAAATGAGGAGGTTTGTTTTTAGAACAACAAGTGTCATTTCTCTATTTTATTGTGGTATACTGAGGATGGTGGTGGTTGGTCTGTTCTGGGGATTTTTTCTGATGGAAGCTTTAAGTAGGTCAATCTGGCCCAGGATGAAAAAATTATCATATAGGCTAGGTTTTTATGGAATCCTTTTCATCTCCTCAACAATGTTGTAATCAGACTTTGTCAGGGATAGTATTTCCAACCCTCTGTCTGGCTCACCATATTTCCTTTTGTATTTTTGGGTTGCCTCTAATATTTGTCTTTTGCTAATAGAGGGGAACCTTAGCATTTATTGATCCTCACCCTTGGATATCATTCTATCTCCTTCTATTTCTCTTTCAAGATTTTTAGGGAGACTATTTGTCTTCTCCTTCCCTCTAGCTTGAGGGATAGGAAAAGTGTTAATGCTTTGAGGGGGAGTCAGTTTTCTTTTGAGAAGGGACCTGGAATTGTCCCATCTTCTAGGAGTCTACTTGTAAAGCTTTCTTTCCAGATATTTTCATCACAATAATTGGGCTTTCTTCATCCAACTCTTTTTCGGCCATGATATGATCAGGGTACCATAACATATTAACCCTCCCTTCTAATTCCTTTCATCTTGATCCATAGCTTGTTGAACATGGTGTTGATATATTACACAATATTTTGAGTCATGGGGGTCATTGCATACCAAACACCAAAAATTTACAAGAGTGATATCTGTAGAACACTCTGGCTCCTCATATGCTGCATTCACCCTAACCCCAGTACTATTACTAGGACCAAACCTTTGGTATTTATTCACATATGGGAATCTACTCTATTGTGACCTTTCTTGATCTCTCTTTTCCATTGAATTCATTCTGTTACTCAAATTTTTCATGGTATTTTGTATATCCAGAATAGCAGATAATTCTTGAGAAGGTTGGGAAGGAAGGGGAGGAAAAGGAGGTGTAGAGGCTATCGATTTAGACCAAGGAATCAGATTCATTTGTGAATATGGAGATGGTAAAGAAATGGGGTCCATGTAGGAGGACTTTGTGGATTTCTCATGGCCACTATTGGTTTCTAAGTTATAGGGTAACACGATTTTTGGGGGAATTCTTCCCACATTGATTAGGATATTTTTAGCATGGACGGTTGCATTATAAACTTGGGGGAAGGTTTCTACTCTAGATTGTTGTGTTTGAAAACCTAACTCTGATCCCAAGGTGTGAATATAATACATATAAGCCAAACATGCAACTGGTCTAGCAGTGGGAGGAATTCTCTTCCATGTTCTGCTAAATCTAAAATTGAAGTCTAAGATAGTTTCTTGCTGGGTTTTTTGCATGGCTGTAAACTGATTCAGAAGGAAAAAAAGATTAGCAGATTCATTAATTCTTCTATGAATAGCTCAATCAAGGATTATCATGAATTAATAGAATTATCTTCCAGAGTTCTAAACCAATACAATATCTTTCCACGAAAGGACAGGGCTAGAATTCTGACAATAACATTTTCTCCCTTTATGTTTTGGATTGCTTCCAGATTCAGGATATCTTGGCAATGCTTGTAAGTTGTTTTCCCAAATCCATCATACATGGGGGTTGCCTTAAATACAGCCTATGGAATGGCATCCATTTGTGCTAATATAAGGGGCCAAGTTGAATCCCAGTTAGGGTACTTCTGAAGTGGCTGATTAGGAGCCACATTATGTGTCATGTTTTTGGCTACAGGTCTTCTTGGGGGAACTGTTTGGTTTTCTTCCATAAGCTCTTCTTCTTCAATAAAATATTGATCCAAACTTCAGATAACAGTAGCCCCTCTCTAAGGTAACTCACAATGAAAGAAATAATCAGGGTTGTTCCTCTTGAAAGACCTGGTATACATGAAAGGGTACCATTCTACAATACTTTTTTAGGGTCTTATGACTAGGGAGTTGCCATGTGAACTTTCTATAATACGCTAACAAGGTCAAGATAATTCACCCAATATTGATTCCTTTGGGTTGAGATAACAATAACTCTTTTGATGGGTTTCATGTTCCTTGTGAACTGGTCCCACCAGGCATGCCAAAAATTGTTGAACACTAAATTGCACCAAGTTTTCACTCAATACTGCGGTTGTCTATCTTCCTAGTTTTTGTATAGGCTTGCACCTGATAGCTGCAACTCAGTACTCAACATTGGATGAACCAAAATAGGAGTTTTTTATCCAACCTATAGAGTAGGCTAGTTCCTTGTCAACTTAGCAGGTTGTTGACACAATTATGCTCACTTAGGGTTTAGATTTTAGGGTAATAAAAGGTTAGGGTTATATATATGTAGATAACAATGGACAGATATGTTAACAACATTACGCCATCATAAAAAGCTCCCAAATAACCATATTAAGGTTATACACTTAGATCAACATTTATCTCATGATATATCATTTCATATATTAAATAATAACAAAGAAATGTTATAGCAAGCAATTTCAATACCCAGGGAATGATAATCCAAATAATAGAATTCACCAAACACTTAGATTTTATAGAAATATACTTTCCAATAACACAGAATGAACTCAAATAAGATTTCAATTACTCACAATAGCTAGTAATCCAAAACATGTACAAACTAACCATCTAAGTATTTACAGAAATACAACTATGAAATTTGAACCTCTGACATCAAGCATGAGAACACAAACTTGAGGCAAATATCAATGTATTGTCCTTTCATTCAACTCTTCAAGAATATTTACAATAGCACAGACAAACACGCTAGAGTCGACCCTTCAAAATGAGGGTTTGACCTCTACTTATAGTTTTTCTTATTACAATAATCAAGAAACAATACACATAATCTTGTTACAATAGTACAACAAAGATCTTAGCTAGCATCATCTCATTGATTTGTCCTCCAAGAAATCCATTGAAATAAAATCCAACATGATAGCTTGGGTTCTCTGCAACTTGTTGATCGTTCAGTGGAACTGAAGCTCAGGCGTTAAAGATCACACATTTCCATTGATCCTTCTTGGGACTGAATTACCATCATTGATATGTAATCACCTCTGGTTTTATCTTCTTGGAAACCCTTGATGCTTCATATCTTGATAGACTGTTACAATTTTGATACATCAATGTCTTTAAAATAGCCAAGATTTGGCAGGTCAACCTCAACCGTCGATCTTCTTCATCACATGATTCAGATTCAATATGGCATAAGCTAAATGCCAATCCACTTTAAAAATGATGACATCCTCTTTATTATCAGAATATCCAATCTAGACATCTGAACCTCGAATCTGCTCCGAGATATTAATATTCAGTATTATATCCTTCAATCCGGGTCTAGAGCTAGTCACGTACTCCTTCTGTTGTGAATTCGCGCTTTCATTATTCTGCCACCCCGTCTTATATTCATTCTAAAAAGGGAAGACTTGTCCATTCCGAAATTGCCATTCCACACTTTTCAACCCCTAACATCATCATATCTTATGAAGTTTTATGGATTTTGAAATTTGTCTTCATTTCGGAGTCAAAAACAAAAAGGACCTTCCCAGAATCATCATTCCGCACTTTTCCACCATTGACATCATCATCTCTTAGGAAATTTTGCAGATTTTGGATATCTCTTCATTTTGGAGTTGGAGTAAAGTCATCTGGAATCACTCCAAACAAGAAATCTTGACTAACTGTTGAGCGGATTCATATTTTCTGACCTGATTTTAGATAAAAACATACTGCAAGGTTTGCGGAATTATTATTTTATCACTTAGTCAAATTTGTACAAAATTTTACTAAGTATGTGGCCATTTTGGGCCTACAGTAGTTAGATTATCAAATGACACTAATATAATATCTGATCCATCATGTTTTGGCTAGTTGCTGAATTCCTCCACTATTGCTTATACACTCAAATTTTGGCTTTAGTTGCTCCATAGTAAAGATGTTTTCATTTTGATTCAGGAGCCAAGGAAATCCAAGGTTAACTAAAAGTATTGAGAGCTAGGGTCCAGTTTACCACCAAAATAATTTCTCCTTTTGGAAATTTCTATTTTATTTTCAAATTTAAGAACTTCTAGCTTATGGTAGACAAACAACCAAGCCAAGTATAAAGGGTACCTAAATGCCCCATATTCATTTTTCTTAAAATATAATAGTTGGTTGTGCATTACATCACTGATGTATTAAGCCCAATCAAAGCATAAAGGGACTTTGAATTAGGCCAAGATTTATATCATAAATAATTGGAATTCATATACCTTCTCATCACTATTTAGACCAAATATGATTGCTATCATGGCAAATAAATATTTGAAAAAAATGAACTTAGTAATATTGATGGGACCCTCTAAGAATTCTATGAGGTGATGGTGTAATTGGCAATTTAGCCAAGGAAACCATTTCTTCTCATAATATCTCTTTTTTGTTATCTTTTTTAAGGACTCTAAGGTATTTACCAGGATGGCTATGAATCCCTAATGCAAATGTGGCTATAATATTTTTAGCAAAAAGGGTAAAAAGCACCTGATCTCTATTACTATAAATCACTCATAATTTTATATCATAATGGTATTATACAACTTTTACTAGCTCTGGGCAAGGGTGGACGTGCCTGGGTATTTCTACTGGTAGCAAGGAATCCCATATGGTTGTGGTTGGTTGTTCCTCTAGACATGAGATAATCTTGTGTTCTATTTTTCTTTGGAAGTTTCTTATCTTGACAATGATCTCTATGTCAAATATTATTCAACCTATCTTGGAATTCAATTTTCTTTTCATCCATGGTTGTTTAGCTCAATTTTTAGGCAATGTTCTACAATAGTGTTTTGCTTAAGCACTTTTTCCTTTTTGGGTGTTTCAATTATCGAATGCCCAATTACTTGACTACTTAATTATGCAAATATTTCTATGAGACATACTTTAATAGCCTAGATCTATTTAATGCAAAATATTTGCTTGCTCCACTCTTGTTACCAAAATTTATTTTTCAAGCTATTGGGGCATGCACGTACCTAAAATCGTGTACTAGTGTTAATTGTTGTCATATTTCAGACCAATGGATTATGTACAATTTAAAATTATCATGTTCTACTTACTATTAAAAATTATTATAGGCTAGAATGATTGCATTTTTCTATGCACAATCATAATGTTAATCGATGCATTTCTTGTTTTGTGTAAAGAGTTCCATGCAGCGACCATTTTACCTTTATTGGAAAACATTGACTATTGATTCTTGTTGGCTCATACACATTGCACTTGCACCTTTGGATATTTCACTAAGGCTCAGGACCTATGGGATCAAATTTTTCATGCATTCTTGGCCAATATTCTTCCTTATCCTAGTGCAATGGGTTACCCTTCAAGAAATCTTATGACCCAATCTCCATGTCAGATTAACATTTAGCGAAGTTTTATTGTTTTCATAGGCCATCAAAAGTTTTCTTTATGGTATCATTATATAATAACAATATAGCTACCCTTATTTATTAGAACCCTTTCTTTGAAGTGGTCAACAACTATTGACCTCCTAACCTTACATCATCATAAAGTCTTTGTCCATCTTTAGATATAGCATAAAAATCCTCTAGAGAAAATTCATTCTCTGTATGAAACTCTATGGTCATCTCTTTAGAGTAGTAATTAGCCTTAATTTGATATTCTTTGGACACATATTGAATATAGTCCCAATACTTTTCAACCAAGTTGACATCCTCAATGTAGTCTAGATATTCCTCTAGGAAGTTCACCCTTTCTTATTCAATTTTTTTAATGTGAATGGGGGATGGATTTTCCACATAGATCCTTACCTTTCTATCCTTGTGTGGATGATTATATGATAATAATCCAAGGACAAGTATCCCCTAATATTAGTAGTTAAATATCTAGAAGGGCACAAACCAAAGTATGTCAAAATATCCCCCAGCACCACCTCTTGAATGACCATAACCTATAACAACTTGTGAAGCACCATTGGTATGTTTTTTATCACCCCAATTTTCTAGATAGGGATACCATCCAACTATATAACTCTAGGACTTAAGTGATTGTATTACATTTCTATTACTTTACACACTACCTTTGGCATGACAATAGTGGTTGCTCAAGAGTTGATCATGAAATTGTATATACTCACCCTTCCATTTGCAAAGATATGTAGAACTAGGGGGGTCAGATCTTAACTATACTAGGGCTTGGTTGATCTTGATCTAGGTTCAGGTCCAATAAATTTTGTTCTTTAGGATTTATGTATTTTAATACCACTATAAGTATATCTATTTGAATGGGGATTACCAGTGCATCATACATGCTTTCCTTGGAAGGATTTTTCTTGAGTTCTTCAACAATATTATACTAAGTTGCTTCCAATAACTTTTGATTCTTTTGGTCAAGATACTCAAACCTTTTATGGTATTTCTCAATGTATTCTAGCCTGTGCCTTTTTGTGATATAAGTATACCTTAGACTTCTTAGTGCTTGCTCCTTAGGATCCTCCTGTGTGGTATTTGCTTTTACTAGTTTTGGCCTTGCTAGTTCTAGACTTGGATGCTCTTTTACTTGTTCTTTGTGAAGTTGAGCATGGAATTTAAATGTCTCTAGCCCTTATGGCTCTAATTACAGAGTTTTATTTCCATATATGATCAAAACTTGAATACATTATTCTTTCTCAAGTTCCTCAGCTATCATGATTTGTTCTAGATTCATTAGAATGTTGATCACTTTCTTCTATACCTTTAATGCCCTGTCCTTTTTTTGTTGTTATCAACTAGACTTTATGTTTATATACCATACTTGTGTCTGCATTTTTGGGATCATTACAAGCCAATCACTAGTAGCTTTCATGAGGAGCGAATGTAGACATCTCATATGGTTTATTATATGTAACATTTGTTCATCCAGCCACATTGTTGCTAGATACCCCTTGGTTTTTGGTGATATAAAGAAACCTCCTAAGTTGATAGACCACATATCTATTTTCTATATTTTCCCTCTCTATAATAATGATATTATTGCTTATGTTTATTAATCCAACTCTTAAATCTAATAACTCTATAATTTATTTAGTTTTTGGAGCTATCAAGAGAGGGAGAGACAATGAAATGGGCTTAGTTAGAGCTCTAATTACTACAATAGTAGCATATTGTGGCACAACAGTGCTCGAAGTAGTGGTTAGAGCTTATTGTGTAGGTTGCAAAAACTTTAGGAATTATAGCATAGTAAGTATAGGAGGAATATTTCCAACTAACATCAATGCATTCTCTATAGCAATTACAACTTGAAATACTTGAGGGAATCTCATCTCGTTGGCTATACAAATATGGAGACCTAGATCTGGGTTAAAGTCTTGGATGTAATAGATGTATGGTTGAGACTGAGAAGGTCTAATATCTTGAGGAATCTGCTTTCATATTTTGTTGAATCTAAGGTTCAAATCAGTAATATTTTCTTACAGATGCTTTAAATAGATGTGAACTACGTAAGCAATGAAATGGATCTCCTACCTAGTTAATTCCAAGAGAAATATTTTGGCAAGTTGATCCCATGAAGTAATACTATTATCATCAAGGGATCTATACTAGGTGAACACTTTTTCTATAAAAGATATGGCTAGTAATCTCACCATGATATATTCATGTTGGATATTATTAATAGAAGCTAGGGCAGCCATATATTGACAATGCTCATAGGCAGTTTTTTTAGTTCCATAAAAATTTGGTAAAGCCTTAAGAGAATATTGCAAGATTTCATGTAGATGTATAAGGAAGATGGGACCATTTCTATTCCATCTTGGGTATATTTGTATAGCCATATTTTTTAGGTAGGGACTGTAAGAAGAATGCCTAGGAAAGGCTTCTAGAGAAATAGGACTTCGAATGAAAGGAACTCTAACTAGAGAGTGGGATTTACTTGGTATTCTATGAAATCTCCAGTCAAGTAGTTTAGAAAACTACATAGGTTCTTTGAGATTTTTGGTCTTCGATCTTGTTAACATGCAATTTTGAAACTCATCCATGGAACTCATGCCAGAATCTTGGGTCCTCTAGGTAAATGATATGAATATTGAGTGATTTATCCCATTGGGTATACCAAAAACTCTTAGTCTAGCATGGTGGATGCATAAATTGTTGAAGTATTTTGCTTTGTTCCACTAATAATTCATTTGTGGAAACAAACTACATAGGTTTAGTCTTGTCAGGCATGCCAAAAACTCTTGGTATGTTATCTTCCTAATGGATAGAAGTTCTCCCTTGACCATAAGGCCAATATTGGATGGTTTAGGATTTCTCGTTAATCAACCTCTAGATTAGGTCAGTTCCTTGTTGTAAAATAAAAAATATGGGGGGAAGACTAAAGTGATAAATAGAGGATTAGGGATAAAAATTATGGATTAGATGCGAATGACATTTGGCTAATAACATTAACATATACTATGCAAAACACATTGCAACTAAACTATACACAGGACCTAACATACTAGTTACTAGGCAAAGTATCATTAAACATAAATTGAGCCTAGATCATGCCCTATGCTACTCCAATAGCTTTTAACACCCTATCCAAATTTTATAGAAGGAAGCAAAACCACACAATCAAACCAAAGCATCCCTAATATTCCAATATCTAGGCTTAGTAGAATAGACCATCTATATAACTTTGGAAAAAATATCTAGGGCCCAAAAAGCATCCACATACAAAAGAATTTAACAATACAATGCAAGAAAAGGTCAAACAACAAGCTGATTCATTAAAATTGTAGATTAGAATTACATAATATATAGTAGGCAAACACTCAAATTTTCAATCCTCGTACTGAGGTAAATATTTCCATTTATAGATTTATATACTATCCTATATAATGATTACAAGGATGGTCTACCATAGGCATAACAATATAGGCACAACATGACCCTGTCTAAAGCTCATGCTCCATCAACATGCTGCGAAGGAGTGGATGCCACTTTTTTCTCTATCTTAGCCAATTGTTTTTTATCAGCACCATCCACCATATAGCAACCACATGTCTTTAGCATATTTGTCATTCTAAGTATGCTTGACTTCTCCCATCATACCTTTTTGTTGTGCTAGCTATTAGATTTGCATGGAACTCTACTTATGATTAGTGGTGGCCAATGTTATTATAGGTTCTAGGAGACTACCTATCACTTTCTTATAACTAATTTACCTTGGATGGCTGAGAATTTTTTAGGTGGCCATGCCTTTGATACACATTATCTCCCTTGAAAGAAACATGTTCGAGAGACTTATTATTTTGTCATTATCTGTTGTAGGCCTCTACTGGTCATTGAGAGTTGAGGTCTTTGGCTATATAGATCATAAGGTTTCAAATATTCTAGCCACTAGGAAATTCTTGACTATTTATGCATCTTATCATTTTGAATCTAGCCACTCAATACCCCACCACTCAATACCTATCCACTCTAAAGTGGTAGGATTTACCTTCCTTTGTTGAAATTTGGTCCCATTATGCTTCTTATAATATTCTAGCCAAGTTTATACAAAAATATTATATTAGCAATGTTTCCTTGTAATTGATTATCAAAACTATACAAAATTGATAGTCGAGTGAAATTTCTAGGAAATTTTTGTATGGGAGCTCTCATGGGCCCATAATGCTACACCCAACACCTTAGTCTATGGAAGTGATTCCATATTCCCCTTTTAATTAGAAGTTTCATTCCTTTAAATTATTTTAAAGGATACTTTTGTTAGTAATGAGTATCATAGGGCTCATCTTAGCTAATTGGAATTGCTTGATTAAAAGCATATCCATACCTTAGAACACTTATGGTTCTATCACCAATGACTTAATAAAGCCTATGGAAAAAGAGTGTGACCTTTTTTTGAAATAGATGACCTAGTTCTCAAATGAAAACCAAAATAACACTAATTCCAAAGAAGACCTAAAAGGAAAATTTGAACCTAATTAGTTGAGCCCATTCATAATGACCACTAAATATGGGACATGTGCATATCGCCTAATGACATTAGATGGTAAAGAAAATAAAGAGCCTATAAATATAAAGCATCTAAAAAATATTATTCTTGAATTTGAATGTTTTCTTGCTCATGTGCCTAATAGCATGGTTTCCTATAAAATATTTGTCTTGCTCTCATGTGTCTAATTGCATGATTGTTCGAGTTTACATGTTCATATTATAACATCAGGGGGTAGAGCCCACAATAAGGTGATGATGATCCTATATAGAAAATAGAGTCACACTGCATTTTATAGTAGGTCACTGAGCTAGAATATCTCCTTAATGACTCCTCAAAATCCTTCCTCATCCTCTTTATCTTATAGATTTGATGATTTACAACTTTATAATAAAACTAGAATGCATGCCAATCAATGGATTTATAGGATTATGACCATCCCACTTGGTTTAATAATACAAGTATGAGATGAATTGAACCTCATTAAATACCATCTCCAAACACTTGATCACTTTGATTCATCCCTATATCGAGAAAGGGGGTATGGTATAATCATTTTATGCTTATAAGTGTTTAGCATACCTACACACCCAACAAGAAAGGAATGATTCTATCAAACCTCCTTCTTCAGTATAAGGGTCTATCAAAAATTTTAAGTGATAACATAATATCATATTTTACCAAATCTACCTTTATACCTAAGATGGATGAATGAAAGGATTACCCAATACCTGGAAAGTGTTCAATACACCTAACAATATTGTATGATTGGGTTAGATATCCTACCCTGGTATAAACATCTATCAAAATTATCATACAACACTTTTCCTGTCAAAACTAGGGTAATATGATGAAGTGGATGCCAACACCTACATGCACATTTTGGCACCCCACATAGGCTATACAAATGTAGATTACACAAGATGTCTTGATAACCAAAAATCCACCTTTGGATATGTATTATTTATTAGTTCTACACCTATATCATGGGGATCAAACAAGAAACAACAAACCATTTCTCGATCTACCATCGAAGCAAAATATCATGTACTAGGAAGAACTATTTGTGAAGTAATATAGTTGAAATATATGTTGATAAATATGGGTATACCATAAGATAAACCTATAGCCATGCATTATCACAACCAAGGAGTAATAAAATTTATCCGTAATATAGTATTCCATGAACAAATCAAGCACGTTGACATGGAGTGTCATTTCATATGTGAACATGTTCAATAGCAAAACATTCAACTCAAATTTTATCCTACTCAAGAGGAACATGTGACATATTCATCAAATCCCTTGGACGTATTAAATTTGAATAATTCCATAGTTTTCTCTCTACGACTATGATGTAATAGTGGGAGGAACGATAAGAATTATTACATCATGAATAATATGAATGTAAGTCAAGTATCCACTCAACACATGGTTTGTAAGGTCCACTAGAGGACAAGACTAGTTGCAAGATTACTTAAGGTTTGTTATGCCATATCTGGGCATCCAATGTATTTAAATATTATTTATTGCATAATACAAATTATCATAGCATTGGACTTTAACAAGGATGATTTGGTTTAGAATCTATCAAATAATGGTAGATACTTGGTTAAGTTGGGATATGAGGATCTAGAGCAATCAGAATTTCCTACTCCCAAAGATTTTTCTTGGAAGAATATTTGGCCACTAGAGGTTCTTCCTAAGGCCTCAAAATTCCTTTGGTTATTATTTCAAAGTAAGATTCTTACAAAAGAGATTCAACAAAGAAGAGGATATCATGGACCTTTCAAATATCCCTTGTGCGAGAAGAATTTAGAAACAACATACCTTTTACTTCTCCATTTTTCCTTTGTTCACACCATTTGGGATTACTTTTTTTAAAATATAAAATATATTGGTTAGCTCCATCGACATAAAAAAGTTGATGAAATATTTGGCTAATTATTTCAAATCTAAACATTATGTATTATGTGGATGATTGGCCCTTGATAGCAAATGGAAAAAACAGAATAATATTTTTAAAAAATTGGACACAACAAAATGCAAAGGCACAAAATAATTCTCATAATATAAAAATATGTTTATTTCACAATATCATACCAATCCACCAACTAAAATCTATTTTATATAGGTAATTTTATACATTATGGAGTATCTTCACATTCGGGAGACTTCAATATTTTACAACTCTTGGCATTTCACCTTCAATTGTATTTTCATCTTCTCATAATCTCACTAGAGATATGTCTCTCCAAATTTCTCTTATGGGAGAAATACTAATTAATCCTTCAATAATTGCAATCATGTAATGGTTATAAAATATCAAATAATTACAAGATGCCAAATCATATAATATTCTCTAGCATCCCTCTATTACATTATTTTGTATAAATATCATTGTTTACCTTTGGCTCTAACATTAGTTGGCTTCTGTAGGATCAAATAATATCCACTTGGTCTACCTCTCTGGTCTATCTCTCAATTTGCATTTGGGTAGTCTTCATATTTGGATCGACCTTCCTAGGTCATTGCCTTTGAGTTATTTTACCTCTAGGTTGTCTTTCTTGGGACATTACCGCTAGATTATTCTATCTCTAGGTCATCTTGCTTGAGACGTTGCCTCTATGTTATTTTGCCTCTTGGGCTATCATACCTCTCGATCAGTAACTAGATTAACCATTAAGTCAATACCTTTAAGAAATTATCATAATATTTCCTCTACAGGTTCTATCACTGCAGGTTATCTTCCAATTTATGCTTGGGTCATAGTTTGAAATCATTTATTTCACACTTCTCTTTGATAAAAATCACATTATTCTTTACATTCAACAAATTTTTATTTTTCATCATATTATATTTCTTCTATATAAATTGTACAACATTACTTTCATCTTATATACTTCATTTTAATTTTGTTATTTTCTTTGTACTAACAATATCTTTAGGAATTATTATTTCCTCCACAAATTTCACAACAATGGAGGTCCCAACATTTCTCTTTCTTATATCCATGTCTACCACAATGGTTACAACTATTCACACTATGAAATTTAGTCCCTTTACTTGTTTCATTTTTAACCAAGTTTGTATGATTGATGTCTAACAAACATTTGGTTTCATTGTTTTCTATTATACATTCATTGTTATCTATCACAAAATTATTTTTACCATTCCTTGATTCATTAGTATCTATTTTTTCTTCATTGTTACCTATCATAAACTGGTTTGAGCAATCCTTATCTCAAATTTTATGACAATTATTTTCATCATAAAATTAGTCCTTGATACAAATTAATTATTGCTTGTTTGTCCTGTATATATAAGGCTTCATGTTTTGGTCTTATTTTTTGTATAATGGGCTCTTTCATACCTTGTCCATGTTTTACCAAACTTATACCTCTATATCCCATTTTATTTAACAAATTTATACCAATCCCTTTAGTATACCTTTTTAAACAACCAAACTCATCATTACACTAATTAATTGTAGACACATAAAATACATCATATTTATAATACTACCTATATGGACACCTTTTCAGGCCATATGACCCACATTGGGTAGCTTTAGGACTTAAATTTGGTTCTCACCACTCAAACAGAGGAAAAATTCCCTTTGCAGCCTAGACCGTCCTATCTAGGAACGACCTCCAAAAACCATCCCACCTCAAGATGATCAGTAGTCATGGCCACCCTACCTTGGGATGGCTGCACTTGTAACAATGAAAAGCCAAGCATTGAGCAATGGAAAAAGTAGTTACGAATGCCATCCAAGCATAACAGATTCTTGATAATAGTTTCTTGAATTAAATTGTTTCTTAGATTCTTCTAAAAGCTAAGACTCCCTTAGAGGAAGTCTATATAAGGGTGCATAGCCTTCATTAATAGGAATCAAGAAATAAACATAACAAAGTGCTATTGAACTATATATTTGAAGTGCTTTCATCTTTCAAAGCATCGAAGTGTTGCCCAATTTCCACCATGAAGCTCCAAAGTGCATCAATGGATCATATCAATGGTTGAAGATTAGATTTGCATCTCTTGCCACATACACTGCTCTTGCTTTACATCAAAACCCCACCATCAAGTTGTTATTCATGAGCGCACCCTTGAACATCAATCCCACAGATCAAGTCTGACGTCACCCCACATCGGTTACAAAGAATTTTTTTTGTAGTTTAGCGGTTGTCTCACCTCAATATGACCTGCAATCACCATCGTCCTGCTTAGATATGGTCAACATGTCAGACCACTCTACATAGGGACGATTTCTCGACAAGATCTATTTTCTCTATTTTCTTGTTTTCAGTCAATTTAATAGCATTTCAATTTCTAGCTAGCATAGTTAGATTTCAGTTTTATGCATCTTTTTACTGTATTTCAGCTTTCCTTATCATTTCTTCATCATGGATAATAGGCCTTATCTTGAAATGCTCCTCAAATGCTATTAATGTCTTTTGAGTTTCTTTGTGTGCATATGTACAGGCCTTTAATAGGAGCTAAACATCATAAAGATTCATCCATCATCATCCTACATTGTGGATGTCATGAGAAAATCCTCTCCAAATTAGTTTGTGGGATTGAATAAGACCCTGCGGATTACATCCAAAATATTCATTATTGTAATCATTGTATCAAGAAGGGTAGAACATCCCTAAATGGATTTATTGTAATCTCATGATAAAGAATGGATATAATTGTTAATAAAATAACACCATATTTCATATTATATATATCTCATTCTTCATATTTGTGATTTCATTGTTATTGTTATATTTCATGTTTATGTGCTTGGATGTATGGTTTTTTACATATCTATAGTGGCGATCATGATCGGAATTTGTTCGCATTTTGCAAAATTTGTTGTTAATTGTTGTTTTTCTTGATTTTATTGAATTGCAGGTATCATCATCCTTGATTGATACGATTAGCAGGAGCAACCGTCTCACCCTGAGACATCCTGTAGTCATAGCCATTCTACCCAAATATGGCCTCAAAGAAAAATTTAAAAAAATCAGAAACAAAATCTTCAGTAGACATAGGCTTCACCTGTAAGTGGTTCTATCCATATTTTCCTGCTTTCAGTAAAGAAATGTAAAAATTTACATACCTAAGTAGGAAAAATATAGAAGGACTTTCAATTTCAAAAAATCTATCTATGACCATCCTTGGGTCAGACGACCTCTATTTCTGGCTGCCCTTATCCCAAAAGGCCCATGATTCTGACTGTACCTTTTGTTATATGGCCTCTACTACAAACTGTCCTTCATAGAGATGACCTCTTTTTTATTGTTGTATGGTCTATGTGCTTGCTGCCTACTCAAAGGCTGATATCATCTTAGGGTTTTATATTTTTATATTTTTGAAATTGAAATGTTTATTACTTAGAAATCTAAAAATCAAACATCATTTTATGCATTAGTGAAGAAATATTAATGCTCTATACTTGCATTTACTTTTTGCATAAAATAAAATAAACCCCACACACCACACACTATCTTAAATATTAGTGAGTTGTACTTCACACCTAATCACTAATCGAGACCAGTGATGGTATGTTTCATCTCCATCTCGTTGGCTCATATGTTGTTACTTCGTACCCCATTTTGACCAAGGCCAATCCAAGAATCATCATAAGGTGAGGAATGGTAGGAACTGGGCTCCATCATTAGGTTTGGATTTAATCACCAATCCCTAGTGGGTTTCATTGCTTGGACTTCATCACCAAGTCAATGTGTGAGAGCATACAAGTGAAAACCTTAAACTAAGTCAATACCATCAACAAAATAAAAATAAAAATAAAATAAAAAAGAGAAACAACAAAAACAAATATTAAAACACACCAAATAGTGTAGGAACTCACAAAGAAAACTTAAAAGAGATAAATAGGTTGCATGCTTTTTTTGTTTCATGCCATGTAAAGTGATCTAACTTCCTACTTCTCCAAGGTCGATCAGGTGGAGTAGCCCACCCTTTCGAGCTAGGTAATGTGGATTGAGTGGGTGTGTGCATGATTTATTTGTTTCCTTCTACTTGCATAACTAAAGTTGCTAATAGATGAAGACCTAGTTCATCCCATTCCTACTCACAGAGAGTCTTCCACACGATTATGTCATACCCCTACTCTATCTCAGTATAAAAATACCACTCCTATATTCAAAAGTTAGGTTATGTGGTTACCCTACGAAGACATGGTTGATGATTATGTTCAACCATCTTAGTTCAATAGGAATATCCCACCTCTTCCTCCATGAAGACCAATCCAAGAAGATGAGATAATATCATCTTAGGCTTATAAGGTCCTTACAGAGTGTATCAAATCACTAGAGAAGCAAGGGGTGGGCTATCAAAAGCCTACATTGCATCAGCTATGCAATCATCCCATCCACCCATTAGTTCCATGTGCTTCCTATCTCGAGCACTTTGAAATGCCAAAAATAGACAAGTTTAAGGGAGATGAGGATGCACGAGAGCATGTAACTAGTTTTATGAACCTATGTTTCCAGCTACAAGAGGATTATGCCTTGTTATTAAGGATATTCTTTATTACACTCTCTGGCCCAACCTTAGATTGGTATAATCACTTACCTAGGCATAGCATCTACAATTGTGAATAGCTATAAAATGCATTCTTAGAAAACTTTTCATTTGGCATTAAGAAGAAGGCCAATTTGACTAACTTATCCAACCTAAGATAATTCAATGATGAGCCAGTCACTGACTATGGTAACATATGGATGAAGGTAATGTTGAAACTACCCTTCACCTTACCTATATCCAAACTAACTTGAATATTTATGAGAATCTATTCAAAACAAATTTTGCTTCTCCTACAATTATAATAGTATCAAACATTCGAAGAGGCTTTAGCACAATCCAAAGTCATAGAGGACATAAAATTCCAAGATGGGGATATCAAACTCTGAAAGGAGTGGGAAAAAAATCCCAAAGGTAATCAAATATAGCAAATATCAACTTTGATCAATAAAGTTGTCCTTTATGTTCCTCAACTTGACAAGCAAGTAGTTCTACAACAACATAACTATCAGGTGCAACCCCCTCCTGTATAATACACTAGCTAAAACCAATAAAATCAAGTGTAAAATTGGTAACATCACCTGCATCACACTTACATGCCACTACTCAAGCCTTTTGCATCACTATTTAACCAATTATGTGAGGCTAAGACCATTACCTTACCTAAGATTCACCCACTCGATCCAAATTTCCTGAAACCTAAGGGGTATAGAGAGGATCAATATTGCACATATCATCAACAAAAGGGTCATGATATCCAATTGTGTTATGCATTCAAAAATACAGTATAGGATGTGCTAGACAAGAATAAATTACAAATTGATAATCCTCTCACCCTTGACAGTCAATAGATGGGTATTTTCAAGGATCCCTTGCCCTCCCATGAGGTCAAGGATGATCAATTAGATAAGTGAATAAATTTCATATGGCCCCACACGATCTGGTTTTTATCTAAATGGTTAACATTATGATGAGAAATCATAGATATGAGCAAGTTGCACAACCTACAATTCTTATTAATACTCCCTCCACTTCATATCCATTGTCGTACCAAAACTTGGTCCAAGGTTCACCACCTTAGCTAGTGGTGCCAATTAGAAGTAGGCTTACTCAAATCCTACGAACAACATTGAAAAAAATATCCATTTATGAGCTCACACAACAATCACCAAGACATCACGAAGCTCTAATTAAGATTTTAATATCAATTGAACTACAAACCCATGATCCAAATACTTTCACCAATTTTGTGGGGCATATCCAAACATCCAAGGATCTTGTTATAATCTTCCATAATCATGAGATCAAACCCATGTCCACCAATATACCTGATCCTCCATTGCACATCATCTCATGAATCAACAGGATTCCCTATAAGTGGGTATTGATCGACACAGGATCCTTGATAAATATCATTATCAGGAGCACCCTTAATCATCTTAGTATCTTTTCGTCACACATCGTGGTGTCCACCTTCACTTTGAGATCATTCAATGATGCTCTTTGCTCCATAGTCAACACCATAGTCCTTCCTATATAGGTTGGACTAAAAATAGTTCTAGTTTTGTGCCATGTCATAGAAGGTGTGATGCAATATAATATATGGCTCAGGTGACCTTGGATCAAGAACATGAAATGTGTTCCATCCATACTACACCATTTTATTAAGTACATTTATGAATGATAGGTTCACGTGGTTCCTTCAGACTCTGAACCATTTAAATATGTCAATCTGGTCAGTAATCCACAAGACTTAGTATTACCTTCCACACACCTGGATATTCAACCTAATTGTCCTACCATAAAGCTAGGAACTTCATCAAAATCATCACCTTCATCCCTTGATCCATCCACATCATCACAACTACCATCTCAAACCTCACCATTGGTTTCATAAAATTTCCCTTCTTCATCATCAGGTCTACCGAGTGAGAAAGAATTAGAAGCACCACGTGAGGAAACTCAACCATTCATCCCCATTGTATCTGTAGTGAAGATTCCAATCCCCATAAAGTAGGATGAATTATCTGCTATTAGAAATGAACCACTTCATGCCACACCTCTTTCAACTCCATATTCTCCATTGCCTTCACCACAAGTGATAATCCACTTGGCCAACCCTACTCTCGGTGAGTACTTGGTGTAAAATGTTACATTTACGCCACTCATCGAGATCGCTCAAGACATGGGTAGACCTTGTGTGCTATATTTTCCCATTGGTATTTTTGTACCCTTGGGAGCCCCCCAAATCAAACAAATTTTATTTATGAGGGCTTTGACGATCCTACATAATATTTTTCCATGAGAAGTCATGACGATGAACCATTATTGGGAAATATAGGATATATGTCCAATATGGAGTTTGTCTTGCAATACTTATATCATTACCATTGGCATGGCAATGGTAATGATATAAGTATTGCAATACAATCTCCATATTGGACATATATCCTATATTTCCCAATAATGGTTCATCGTCATGACTTCTCGTGGAAAACTATTATGTAGGATCGTCAAAGCCCTCATAAATAAAATTTGTTTGATTTGGGGGGCTCCCAAGGGTACAAAAATACCAATGGGAAAATATAGCACACAAGGTCTACCCATGTCTTGAGCGTGGCAATGGTTTAGGCCGATATGAACAATGTCTTTGCATACCCTTTCTACCATGATACTAGCTCCCAACGGATAAATATGGCCTAGGATACTACATACATATGCCATATGAGCTCCTAGCAGATTCTTTTCAATGCCTGACCCTAGGCTTTGGAGAGGAAATTGATGAGAATGAGTACACATATCCAGGTTATTCTCATTTATTAAGGGATCATCTCCCTATCACAACAATTTTTGTTAAAATATCTTACTCTCATAATGATACACCAAAAGAGTGTGAAGGTGAGATAGAACTATCGTACCTCGATCCTCACCATGATTAGCAACCTCCTGATTTTATAAGTGAGGTATCAGATGCATATGAGGATAAGACAGAGCTTACTTACCTTGATCATCATCATATGTGATAGTCTCCTAACTCAGTTAGTGAGACACTTGAAAAATACAAGGATGAGATCGAGCTTGCATATCTATGTCCTTGCCACCCTTAATGACTAAACGATGACCAAATAGAATTCAACCTTATAAAACTAGATGCACTGTATCATAGGGATTTTCTACCATGTCAACCTACTTAGAGGGACCTTATGTCTCTAGAATACCTCATCATTTTGGCTTCCCATAGGCCCGATCCAGTTATTCCATTTCCACTTGAGCCACATCCAGCATATCCAGTGCCTCACATCATCGATGCATCCCTTCCACCCATCAATGGAGACTATCCATCCATCTATATGGTCTCCATTGATTTAACCACACCACTTCACAATCCTAGTGATCCCTAAAAATATTTGCACCTTAATCTTGAGGTCATCAATTTTTATCACACCACATCACTCCCATCATCAAAAGAGTTCTTCCCTTATGAGGAAATTCTATAACTATTTCATTTATCACAAGGATCATTTGAGGATGTTTTTCAGGTTGAGGTCAAACCAGACATGATCGACTATCCAAATCTAGCTGACGACATCCATTTGATCCCTACACCTGATCAGCTAGAGGAGGTATCTCATATGTCAATAGAAGAAACCTTTGATGTTAATATTGGTGATGATCCTAAGGCTCCCAAAAATATGAAATTAGGACAAAGATTATCCCTAGAAGAGCAAGTCATTATTACATCTCTATTGATAGAGAAAGAAATTTTTGCTTGGTCATACAAGGACTGCTGGGTCTTGACCCAAAATTGGTCACACATAATATTACACTCGAACCAAACATAAAATTAGTCAAGCAAAAACTTTGCAAGATGCATCCAAGAATTGTCTTGATGGTAAAATATGAGTTACAAAAATTGTTGGATGCAGAATTCATCCAGCCTATAGATTATCCCCCATGGGTGTCCAACATGGTATCTATGAGCAAACCATATTGGAGGATTCACATATACACAGAATTCAAAGATCTCAAAAAAGTGACTTTCAAGGATGAATTTCCCCTTCCTAGCATCGATGTGCTAGTTGATTCCATCGTAGGTCATGAGATGTCCCTCATGGATGGTTTTTTTAGGCTATAATCAAATCTGGGTCAAATGTGAGGATCAACCAAAGGCAACCTTTACCACCCCTTAGGGTACCTTCTACTACAAGATAATGCCATTTGGCCTTAAAAATGTTGGTGCCACATATCAACGGGCCATGACATATATTTTACATGACTATATGCATAAAATCCTTGAGGATTATATAGATGATTTTTTAGTCAAATTACTATTGCATCATGAGCATACGAATGTCTTACGAAATGTGTTTGATCATCTCATTGAATATAATGTTAGGCTTAATCCCAAGAAATGTGTCTTCAGAGTCACATCTAGAAAGCTTTTAGGATTTATAGTCTCCAAACAATGGCTCGAGGTTGATCCCATGAAGGTCAAAGTAATATTATAAATGCTCCCCCTACCAACCTTAAGTAGCTTTGCATCCACAACAAAAGGTAGCATATATCCGATGCTTCATAGCACAAATCTCGGATAAATTTCGACCCATGAATTGACTTCTACAAAAGGGGTCCCATTCCATTGGGACGAGAAGTGCCAAAAGGCCTTCAATGAGATAAAACAATACCTAGCATCACCACCAGTTCTAGTCCCACCCCAACAAGGTGTGTCATTTTTACTATATATTTCAACCATCAAATTTGCCTTAGGGACCATGTTGGCCCAAAAGAATGAGGTAAACAAGGAATAAGCTATAAATTACATAAGTCACACCTTGGTGAGCTACACACTCAAATACGCATACGTTGAGAAGATTTGCCTAGTAGTGGTATTCGTCACCAAGAAGCTTTAGAATTACATGTTAAATTATACAACGTATGTCATTTCAAAATAGAATCCTTTGTGGTACATGATGAGTCACACCTATCATAACACTCATACCACCAAATGGATTATGTTGCTGACTAAATTTGACTTGGAATTCATAATCCAAAAATATATTAAAGGTCAAGTTATCACTAATTATCTAGTAGAGGCTCCTCTCCAGGATGATAAACCTCTAACTATCGAGTTTCTTGGTGATGCAGTCTTTGCATTATCTGACTTGCCAGAACTTAAAGAGCCTGAAAAAAAAGCTGACATGACTTTGTTCTTCGACGATTCTAAATGTGAGCAAGGGGGTGGTGCAGGAGTCATATTTTTCACATCGCAAGGAGCTCCTATGCCCTTGTCATTCAAAATCCACTTTTCATGCACCAATAATAACGTTGAATATGAAGCCCTTATTTTGGGTCTCCAAAAAACTATCATCATGAAGATTAAAATACTTAACATCTTTGGCTATTGCTTACTCATATTCAACCAAGTAAAGGAGATATATCAATGTCGATGTCCAATATTGAAGTCATACAAGAAACTTGTGGACAAGCTATTAGCCAAATTGGAATGGTAGAGTATCGAGGCAATCCCTCAATCATCTAATCATTTTGTAGATACAATGGCCTCTTTAGGATCTTTAATCCTATAGAACCATTTTGAAAATATTACAACCATACAATTCAAAATGTTATTGCAATCAAAAATTTTGTGTGAAGCTTCCAAAAATGAAGAATATATCCATATGATCTAGATTGAATCGAATCAATATTGATTTCATAAAGTACACAAATTTCTAAAACAAGCATCCTAGGGGTCCTTAATCCCACAAGGTCCTGATAATGGTATGACCATTCATCTTAAGGTTGTCTCCCAATCCACATTCATGTGCAATGAGTCACAATGGGAGCAAGTTACTAACTCAGTCAAAACACAAGCTTATCAATATTGGCTCACTCAAATAAAGTATTTCTTGAAACTTGGAAGCATCCCCTCGGGATTGTCGCATGCTGCAAAATGAAAATTCAAGCAAAAAATAAACAAATATGCTTGTTAGGAGACATCCTGTATCGTTGAAGCTACAATGATCTTCTCCTTTTTTGCCTAGAGCCCCAAGAATCTACTTGGACAATATCACAAGCTCATGATGGTACTTATGATGGCCATTTTAGTGGCATGGCCATTGTTAAGCACATCCTTCGAATGGGTTATTATTGGTCCAATATGGAGAAGGATTTTTGTGCATATCTCAAAAAGTGCATTAAATTCTAGCATCACACTAATATCTCATACTTACCTTCTTAGGGCGTACAACCGATTCAAATGGTATGGCCTTTTGCACAGTGGGACTTTGATTTAATTGGGAAAATCTTACCCCCATCTTTAGGCCATCACACGTTTATCTCAATGGCCACAAAGTGCTTTACTAAGTGGGTGGAAGTTATCCCTATTACCACTATGACTAGAGCTTGTATTATAGAGTTCATACTCCATAATATCATATGTCATTTTGGTATTCCATCCAAAATTATCTCGAATAATGGGACTCTATTAAAAAACAAAGATGTGTGTGATTTAACGTCCAAGTATAACATTTAGTATAGCTTTGCCATGCTCTATTATCCACAAGCAAGTGGACAAGTAGATGCATCCAATAAAATTGTAGTTGCCATCCTTAAGAAAACCATAAAGGAAAACCACATAGATTGGCATCTTCAACTACCTCTAGAATTATGATCTTATCGCACTAGCATTCGGATACCCACTGGGGCAACCCAATTTTTGCTAGTCTATGGTACTAAGGCCATTATACCCCTAGAGTTAGAAATTCCTTTGTTGCACATATCATTGCAAGAGTTCATCGATGATGACATCACGTGACAAGCTCACCTCAACCAACTAACCCTTATTTATGAACAATGAGTTAATGCTCTTGAGCACCTCTGCTGAAATGACCACCTCTTCTCTTTCATTGTCTAGAATCCCAAGAATCTACTTAGGCAATATCACAAGCTCATGATGGTACTTGTGGTGGCCATTTTAGCGGTATGGCCTTTGTTAAGTGTATCTTTCAGATAGGTTATTATTGGCCCACTATAGAGAAGTATTATTATGCATATGTCAAGAAGTGCATTAAATTCCAACATCATGCTAATCTCTCACACTTACCTTCTTAGGCCTTACAACTGATTCAATCGGTATGGCCTTTTGCATAGTGGGGATTTGATTTAGTTGGGAAAATATCACCCCCATATTTAGGCCATCACACGTTTATCTTAATTGCCATAGAGTACTTTACTAAGTGGGTGGAAGCTATCCCTCTTACCACTATAACTGGAGCTTTTATTATAGATTTCGTACTCCATAATATCATGTCATTTTGGTATTCCATCCAAAATTATCTTGAATAATGGGACTCCATTAAAAAAAAAATATGTGTGTGCTTTAACATCCAAGTATAAAATTCAGCGTAGATTTTCCATACCCTATTACCCACAAGTAAGTGTACCAGTAGAGGCATTCAACAAAACCATAGTTACCATCCTCAAGAAAACCATCAAGGAAAACCAAAAATATTGACATCTTCAACTGCCTCTAGAATTATGAGCTTATCGCACTAGCATTCGGATGCCCACTGAAGCAATCCCATTTTTTCTAGTATATGGCACTAAGGCCATTATACCCCTAGATTTGGAAATCCCTTCATTGCACATATCATTGTAAGAGTTCATCAATGATGAAATCATGCAATAAGCTCACCTCAACAAACTAACCCTTCTCTATGAATGATGAGTTAATGCTCTTGAGCATCTCCATGTTTATCAGGATCGTCTTAAATGAGCTTAAAACATGAAGGTCCACCTAAGGGTGTTCAAATTTGGAGATCTTGTGCTTAAGGAAAATCGACAAAACTCCAACTTACCACCATACTTGTGAGATAAATTCATGACAAATTGGTTAGGCCCCTTCATTATTATGTAGAAGATAGGGCTAGGTAATTACCACCTCACTTATCTTGAAGGTGTTGATGAACTTGAACCTCTCAACATTCTCCATTTGTGGGCATTCTATGCATAACACATAATGCATAAAAAATCATAAATATAACAAAAAAATATAAAACAATCAAAATTAAAAAAACAACAAAAAATTATGAAAATTTTTGAACAAATCAGAAAACATACAAAACATAAAAATAATACAAAACATCAAAATACAAAAAAAAACATGTGAATTTATGTTATGGATTTCATTGCATTCGTTGAGTAGTTGCATTAGGATTTTTCATCCATTACACTTGCACTAAGACAAGTTGTGTTTGCATTCTTATAGATGATGCCATGTTTGTATGTTAGTCATGAATCTCAAATCAACCGTATCCATCATCAACATTTATAGTTTTCTTTATGAGATTTTGCTTATTAAGAGGTCCTCATAAGATAGGTTAGATACTGGATGAATATCAACAATGATATTTAGATGGCCACTAGCTATGTTATGCACATATTTTAGTTTGCAAAAGCTTGTAATGAAAGCCCTTACATACTACATATCATTACCATCCATATTACCCTTTGTGATTAACTGTGTATTTCAACACAATTAAAAAGTTGCTATGGGGTGTTTACTAGGGTTTTCGGTCATTCAGCCATCCCTAGTTATATTTTTAGATTTTGTAAAAGGCTATATTAGATTTATAAGGTAAGGTCTTGCTTTGATAGCACCTTGCATATCTCTAAATCCTAACATATTTTACACATTAAGGTCCAAGTTTGAACAAGTAAGGATGCCACTACAAATTAGTCCTTGATACCTTAAGCGAAAGGTTTTCCTTGCTCATCCTATCATGTGCATGTTTTAGGATGTTGAGAATTGACAAAAGGACAAGATCCTCCCTACCCAAGAAATCGCCTTTGCTCTCTCTCAAAATGAGCAAGTTCTCAAAATAAATAAATAGTGGTTTTCACCACTAATCAAATCCCTTGCTCCAAAAGAGTGGTTTTTACCACTACAAAAAAAGTGGTTTTCACCACTATAAATGAGCAAGTATCCCAATTAATCAAAAGAAAAGAAGGGGGTAATGATCTTGAATCCCTGGAATCCTCAGTATTCAAAATCCATGGGACAATATCCATTACAACAATGGGTTGAATGAAACCCTCCTAGCAATGGAGTAGCCTTATGTATGGCAATATGTTTATATATTAGTGGCCTTCTTTTGTACAGATCAATGTCAACTTATGGTTGAGTTAGATTTTGGTGGCTTGTATCACCTAGTAGTCTAGTCCAACTACATCCAAAATCAGGATCATGATGATCATAGGGTGATCCTTATTACAATAATGGGTTGCATGAAACCTGCCTAGCAATGAGGTAATCTTATGCATCATCTAATATATTCACTTTGCACACATAGCGATATTGAATATCTAGGTCTTCATAACAGACTTATTATCTCTCGGAAGTCCTGTATAGCCAATATACAAATTTTGATCAATTAACTAGGGTGTTTGCCTAGTTAATACCTTGTCCATGTTTTACCAAACTTATACCTCTATATCCCATTTTATTTAACAAATTTATACCAATCCCTTTAATATACCTTCAAAATGACCAAACTCATCATTACACTAATTAATATCAACATAACTTAGACTATCAATATCCTTGTCATCATATAAATACCTCAAACCATTATCAACACATTATCCATCAACACATTTAGAGTTATTTCTATCATTGTTATTTCTATCATGGTCATATTCCCTATACAATCAACACAATCAATACATACACTTTTAGCACATTCTTTATCTTCATGAACAATGCTCAAATACCTTGTGTCACATGCTATGTATATTTGCTGAAAAAATTCCCTTGTAGCACAACATGCATCTGTCATAATGGGTCTCAAATCATTGGTATCACAACTTATATATGTCTTTTGAAATAGGTCACTAGTATCACAACATACACTTGTTGTCATGGGCCTCAAATCATTTTTGTCACGACTGATATCTTTTATTATGGGTTTGTAATTCAATTTTTTAATTATTTCCTTTTGACTTTTGTACTTATTATAGGTGTCATGTACATTATTTTTTCCATATCAACAGGTAACATAATAACATGTTTAGAGTAGTATAGTCTTAAAATATTGAAATATATTTATCTTAAGCTTCTTTGAGAATGGTTTGTGAGTACCATGTAAATACTGGTGATACAATTATAATCTTCAACTTGCTTCTCTTCACAAGTATCAACATTTAGCATTAAGAATTTTTTATCTTCTTGAAAATAGGGATTTTTAGCTTGCTTCTCTTCTCCTTCACTTATTGTTAATGACTCACACTTATGAGTTTTTGTTTGCTTTTCTCCTCCTATACTACACACTTTTGAATTTTGGCTTGTTTCTTTATTTGCTTTCTTTTTCCATGTTTTAGAGTATATATTAGATTTTTGTTTTGATAAAATTAAAGTGTCGATCATTGCCAAAAATACACCTTATTACAACAATTACAATTTTGTAAATATATTTTTCAAATATTATAGAAAAACAATTACATCCACTTTCTCTTCAAAAATGCTCACTATTAAAAAATATCACTTTTTTTTTAAATGCCTTTTTTATATAAAAATTTTACCTATTCACCTTATAACTCCTAAAAAAGGCACTTTCAACTAAAAACCACTATAATTCATCTTTCACTTTTAATTTCAACTAACTTTCCCACTCTTATTTCTAAAGCTTAATTTTTCAATTTATTTTAAATCTCACTTATTTCTCCTCTATTTCTTTTTTATTTTCATTAACTTTACACCTTCTAACAAAATAATTGTGTTACTCCCTTATGCTCCTATATTCCTTCTAACAAAACTCTCCATAATTTGAGAGACTTCTAAAAATAATATCAACTTTCTATTTTTCTTTTCCTAAAAAAAAAAGTCGTAATTTTATATTAAGTAAATATGAAATTACATTATCAAGTGGTATTAGCTCAAATGGTTAGATTCCTCAATATTTCAAGGAGGAGATCCAGGTTTGAATCTTGCCAAATGATACATGGATAATATCCAAAGTTTGTTGTAATACCACTATGTGGTGATGATGTAATACATGTGAGGCCCATTTCAATCCCATATAACTAATTGAATATATATATATATATATATATATATATATATATATATATATATATATATATATATATATATATATATATATATATATAGAAATTATATTCTTTAGATGCCTCTTTGGCATTTCTTCAAAATTTCAATTGTGACCTAAAAGTAAAGTCATTTATACATCATAACTAGCTATCTCTATCATGCTAAGTGTCATGAACCTTCCCTTAGCAGGTTTTCTATATGAAGGAATTTATATTCTGTTGTGCTATTTTAGCAATGAAATGATTGACCATTTCATAATTAACCATAATTGAATGATATATGTGTGTGTACATTATGGAAAATTAGGAGACAATTTGCTTCCTAATTTTTTTACAATAGATTATTCAATAAAAGGTTATGTTGATGCTAATGGTTTTGTGCCTTTGTAGGGGTAGGTTTATTTTTGTAAGGAGAAGAAAAGACTTAACCTTTGAAAATGAAATGTTTTCTTAAAAAAAATGCTATTAGCTATCTAGTATTAGTAAGACATAGTGGATGAATGTTTCATCCGATGGTAGCTTATTATGAATTTATATGAGAAAAATACTATTATTGTGAAAAAACTCTTATATGTGGAAACAATGGATTATTTAATAAGTTTTGCTTATAGAAATTATAAAAGTTATTAAAATACGTTTTGCTTTGACATGTGATAATTATTAAGGAAATATTTTGGTGTTGCAAAGTATTTTTCGTGACTAACTCTCCTAATCGTCGAAAATGATCACCATGAGTAAAGAGGCGGGTGCAACCAAAATATTTAAGCAAGGAAGAGACTACAGTTGATTCTTTTGGTGAGTGGTATGGCTCTTTAATGCTTTGGTCGATGTGCTGAAGAGGAGGAGCTAACATATTTGCATCAAGGTAGGAGAAAGAGACACTCCACTGGAAAACATCTCAAAGGATGGGGGATGTGTGGATGGGAACGATCACCTTCGGTAACAATCAGAGAGGACTGGTGAGAGGATGGACAATTAGACGGTGATCGATGAGCACAGAGAAAATTGTTGTGGAAAAATTGAAGTGGAGGACATCGAGTTTTGGTTTGGAAGCACAATTGAAAGAAGTCATTGTTGGCTACAACATTGAAAAACTACCAGGTAGACCCTTTCACGATACCTTTCACATTTCTTTGCTTAGGAAATACATTGCTAATCCTAAACATGTATGGGCCTTTTAAAATTTGTATATGGCATATCTGGAGGCTATAGAGGTTTTACCAGTAAGAATCCTTGAGTTTCATTCCAAATAGATGAGGAAAGGGACTCTAAAGAAATGCAAGGTCCAGTGGAACCGTTACTCCGAGAGAAATGCTACTTGGGAAAAAGTAGCAAACATGAAAATATATTTTTATTATTTGTTTGAAAATATTATGTAAATGATATTTTATGTTAAACTTTGATGAAACACAGAGGACTATGTTAAACCTATGGGGGGAGGATATCATGACCCTCCCTTGGAAGATTTTCTATATGAAGGAATTTATATTTTGTTGTGTTATTTTAGCAATGGAATGATTGACCATTTCATAATTAACCATGGTTGAATGATATATGCATGTGCACATTATGGAAAATTAGGAGACGGTTTGCTTCCTACTTTTTGTACAATAGATTTTTCAATAAAAGGTTGTGTTGATGCTAATAGTTTTATGCCTTTTTAGGGGCAGGTTTATTTTTGTAAGGAGAAGAAAATACTTAACCTCTAAAATCAAAATATTTTCTTAAAAAAAAAAATTGCTATTAGCTATTTAGTATTAGTAATACATAGTGGATGAGTGTTTCATCCGATAGTAGCTTATTATGAGTTTATATGAGCAAAATACTAATGTTATGAAAATATTATGACATGTGGAAAAAATGAGTTATTTTATAAGTCTTGCTTATAGAAATTATAAAAGTTATTGAAATATGTTTTGCTTCAAAATGTGAGAATTATTAAGGAATGATCTTGGTGTTGCAAAGGATTTTTGGTGACTAACTCTCCTGATCATCGATAATGATCACCATGAGTAAAGAGGTGGGTGTAACCAAACTATTTAAGCAAGGAAGAGACGACAATCAATTCTTTTGGTGAGTGGAATGACTCTTTAATGCTTTGGTCAACGTGCTCAAGAGGAGGGGTAATGGGTGTGCATCAAGGTAGGAGAAAGAGACACTCCATTGGAAAATATCTTGAAGAATAGGGACATGTATATGGGAATGATCACCTTCGATAATGATCAAATAGGACCAAAGAGATGATGAGTAGTTGGACGGTGATCGATGAGTACAAAGAAAATTACTATGGAAAAATTGAAGTGGAGGATATCAAGTTTTGGTCTGGAAGCATAGTTGAAAGAAGTCGTTGCTGGCTACAACGTTGAAAAACTACCAGGTAGACCATCGGTAGAAAGAAATAAGTGTACATTGTTTTAATTATTTCAATATGTTGTTTTAAATCTACAGTTTTCAATTTGTAGTCGATTGAAAATGAGATTTAGATATGAAGACCATCTCTTTATATTTATAACTCTCATGTAAGTTGACCAAGATATTACTTTGAGTTTAAAGATCAATAAAACTATAGTGTTTTTGTAATATACTTTAGATAGAACCTTGAGACTTAGAATTATTAATATTTAAGGTTTCACCTACTTAGGATTCATGAATTTATTAAGAAACCATCCGGAAATGTTGGTTGTGGAATATAGATTTTTGGAATGCTTTTAAATAATTTTCATGATTTGAGATTGCTTTATAGTTGTGGCTCTCATTATAGATAGTTTTATTTGAGAGAGGAAAAGGAATTATGTAGTTGCCCAATAAGGAGAGACAACGGTAGATGTGCTGAGTTTGGAAAATACTTAGGAGGCTTTGATATTCTCTATTTGTGTAAAAGAAATATTACAATGAGAATTGTAAGATATTACTCAATTATTTAAGTTATAGCAAAAGATTGATTGTGTAAATGATAGACTTGAGCTCATTGTTAGCCTGTAGATATGAGATTCATATACCATTTATGAATTGAGTTCTAGGTAAATCCTTAATGATAATATAGGTATTAAAGAATGATATCTATGGCCTTTAATTTTGAATAAGATAAAACCATAGAGGTCGAGTTTGATCTATAATCAGGCTAGATCTTGGAGTAGTATGATGGGTGTCATTCTTCCTCATTCCTCATCAGAAAAGAACTAGAATGTGTTAAGTGTCAACTGAAATTATTATATTGTAGGCTAGATTTTTGCTTGTGCAGTGTTAGCCTTGGGTAAATAGGAAAACTTAAGGTCAATCATTGTTGTGGAAAATAGTCTAGGTATGCTATACATTTTACCATTGACATTGGATTACACCTAGTAATTCTTACTATGGTAAGTTGCATTGGTATTTGGAGATTATGATATAATTGTTGATGCTTACTATTATGAAAAAAGAGTGAATTAATGCTCAATGAAAGTGCTTTTCACCTTACTAGAATATGAGTTAGTGAAATTATGTTTTAAGGTAATCTGTATTTAGGGATCTTCAATGAAATGCAACCTGCTCCAGCCAATATTATGTTTTGTATGTAGATGATTTTGTGTATTCATCATTCTATTTGTATTTGTGATGGAAGACGATATATTTTAATTAAGGATATTTAGAATGTTATCATGTTTATGGAAACAATAAACATTGTTGTACCCAGTGCATATGGAGTTTATAGTTGTGGTTTAATGATGTAATTCTGAATGAAAATAATAGATTAGCTCATGTTTAGAGCTAAGTAACATTACAAGCTCAATTGAAGTCAGATTGCATTTGAACCAGAAAGAAGGTTCTACATTGTAGACTCGCATAAAAATAGTCTCATATAAATTCCAGAAGGACAAAATGATGTCTTTAATAGATTAATTGTGGGTAATTTCTAGTATTGTAATATGAGTGAAGATTTGAATGTAAATCCTTTAAGCTATGATAAGTTTTAGGAAGCTATAAAATAGGGAAAGGTAACTATTGGATTGGTAGGATCTATGAGTTATAGGAAACTCTAGTATAAGAAAAGGCATATTGATTGCCTTTATCTCTACGAGATATGTAATGATTTAATATCTCTTTATTAATGAAGTTGGATAGTTTGTTTTTGGGTTTTCCCTGCGAGGTTTTTCCCAGGGTAAATTATGGAGTTATGTTCTTCTTGTGGATGCTTATTTATGATATTTACCCAATGGACTATTATTTTGTGTGGAACTTATAAAATATTGAATGGATAAATGTAATGTACCAAAAATGGATTAGTTATATGTTAAATCTGATGATAGAATCTTTAAAGGTTTATGGAATTAGAATAATGTCTTTCATTAGCATATGGTTTTGGATATGTGTTTAAGTTTGCTAAATGATCTAATACGGGTAAATATAAGAAGTTTAAATTAGACTTAGAGTTTGATCATTTCTTGAACATGATCCTTTTAGTTGATGGAACAACTTCTTAACTAATGGACTAGTTTTTAAAATTGTGAATTTCATGGTTTGAAATAGAGTGTAAGATGTCTTTTGGATTAAATCAAGAATGACATGCATAAATAACTCCAGGAAAGAATACCCATAATAGATAATTAATTTCTAATTAAAAATAAATAAATTGAAACTATTGCTACCAAAGAATTAAATCTAGGATTGGACTATTTAATGATGACTATTTTCACTAAGTGAAAGGGATAGTCGGTTTGACATGCTCCTGACACTATCATAGAATGACTTATGTGGTGTGAGAAGGATTACATGCTCCTTTCGATATAATTAAAGGAGGTGTACTAGCTTATTAAAGGAATAATGAGATGGATAGTATTTTGGTATCTATTACCTTTGCACCTAGTGCTCTTGTGTATATTGAATTATGCAATGTGGTGATAGGTGTGTTTCCAAGGGATTTAGTAGGTGAGCAATATAGATATGAGTAAAGTATGATAGGTCTTTCCTAGACTTTAGCCCTCCATGGAGTTTTCTATAAGAATAATAGAATCAATATTTTTGGGAAGAAAAAAAAAGTCCTATAAAATAAGGTTATGACACTAAGTTCTATTTTTAGACACTTTCCCAATTTATCAAACAATATGCTTTAAATCAATAAATTATTAGTCTTTTAAAAATTTTGATTTATATGTGCTTGCTTTAACTGGAGTGTATTAACCCCCCCAAATAGATATTTAGACCAATTATAGTGCATTGCCCTCATTGAATTCTTCCTTTGAGAGTTCATATGCTTCCCTATTCAATTCTCTATAAATATACCAAAAAGTAAAAGCTTCACTTCGATCCACAAATTCTTTTATTTGAGAGAATATGGGTTGTGAAATCATGTTTTCCATCCTAAAAACACTAGGAATCTAGTTTATTACCACCTGTGAGTCTCCTTAAATTTGAATTTTTTTTATTCCTTTTGATTCTGCCAACTAAACAAGCAATTTAAGGGCCATAATTTTAGCATAAATATTAGATCCTTATCCCAATCCAGCCATGAACTTAAAATAGAGTAAGAAATATATAGTAATCCTCTTGCTCCACAAAATCCAAGGACCCCCTGTCTAGCCCCATCAAAATATCCCTAGTGTAACACCCTCCTTGGTAGATGTTTACTATGGACAATGAACTATGTATTGATGTGATTAGTTAATGGTATAGCTTCATTTTATGATGTCATTTTGATGAAATGAATTGCATTCTTTTGAGCATAGAATATGATACTGCTAATATAATTATGGATGTAGGAGCAAGTGTTCTCTCTTTGGTAGAAAAACCATGGGTAAAACATGTGTTATGAGAGATGTCTTGAGGAAATGATGTTGGTGAGTTGCTCATCAATAGATCAGGGTAACAAATTACTCTTTATGTATATGCATATAATTTTTCTTATTTCTATTTTCACACCATTGGATTGAGAAGTTGTATGAAATGAGTCTTTTTAAATAGGTCGACGATAGCATTTGTCTATCTTAAAGAAGACTGCCTACTTAAGGATTAAATAATGGCGTGAAACATTGTTGGAATGAATTTATGCTTGATCTTGGTATGTTTATATATGGATTATATTTATTAAGTATATGGTGGCATGGATACCTTAGACTAATGAAGTATTAATTAGCTATTGATATTAATACTTGATAAGGGAGGAATAAAATTAAATGATGGATTTTAATATTTATTAAACTATTAAATTATAGTTGGTTTCTAATGCTTGGTTTAATTTAGTAGAACATCTAGTAATAATGGATGAAGTCCATATTTTGTTTGAAATAATTTTTAAACCTTTATTATACCATTTTATTATTCTTTGAGTGGCTCTTTAATAATACTTAGGGTGACACACATGAGTCTTGCAATAAAATGCCTTCTTGGATGTTTCCTTTTAATACCTCCATGTAGGAAGGTGTGCCCCAATTCCTCTTGCTCCTTAAGTTGGTGTGTTGGAATTGAGTATGGAGGAAGAATAAGAAGGGAGTTGGGTTGAACGATTTATGAGGAGTGGACCTAGAACCAGCGCATCATTGAAGCTAGAGGAGATGTAAGGGAAGCTCAAACTAGGTGGTTTCTTATATTTATTTTATATGCTATGTTTTGCTTTAGTTTGGTTCTCTCTCTTGATGTTTCTTGGCATGATTATAAGCTTTCTTTTATTGTTATGTTTCTCCACTTGTGAGCCTTGTGAAGTTAGATATGTGTTGTAACTTCGTGAAGAACCTGTTATATTTATGCTCTTAAGTTTGGTCTATTCCTTCTTTTTGGAGTTCTTTTACCTTGGGTTATTTTTCTTCATTATAGAGGCTTGTTGTTTGTGGCCTTTGTTTTTATCTATAGACACCAAATCCTAGCCACTTGTCCATCATCACCATTTCCCGCTATTTAATTGACCATTCCATGCCTTTCCCACCATCCAATGGCCCACTTTATCTTTTTTCCCACCATTTTCCGATCTCTATTTGAATTATTTATGTTTATTTTATATTATTTATATTTAAATATAATATTTTATATTATATTCTAATATATTTATTATAAAATATATATTTATAAGCCAAATTAACCTCAGTCGTTTGATATGATCTAATATCAATCGTCCATCATCCATAATTTGTGTCACACCTAAAGTTTAATATCAGCCTTTGGATCTGCTTTAATATTAACCACACGATCAAAAGTGTTAATCTAAAAACCCTAAGAAAACCCTAGGCTTGATAATAAATAGGAGCATTCTCAATGCTCAATCCCTAATCTTGGAACTTTTGCTAATTGGTTTGAACTAGCTTTGATTGGAGCTCTTGCTTTTGGAGTGAATTCGACCCACACCACCCTAGTTGTGCCCTAGCATAACCTTCCCCAAAAACCATAGTCTGCCCTAGTATTTCCTAATTCCAGCCATCATTCGCATCCCACTTTTGCTGCCACCGTTATCCTTCATCCGCCAAGCCTTTTGCAATCCTCTGATCTACTTATGTAGATCTAACCCTAATCCGTAGGTATTACTGAGTGTCTACCTCATCCCAAAGATGCTGTAGAGTACCTGCTACATTTTTTAGGTACAACATAACACCTTCTGTCCTCACAGCCACATTCTAGAGCTTACCACATAAGATCATTAAGTGCCACCGGGGCACCCTGTCATCAATATGCAACGAAGCAATATAACAACAAAGTAAGTATTTTATATATTTTTATTTGATGTTATTTAGATTTTGCATGTTTTGTTTATTCAGATCTAGGGTTTTTAGTTTACATTTCTAAGGGCTCACATTGTGGAACCCTTATTTTTTTTACTAATGTCTCTATTTTTGTTGTGTGTGCAAGATCAAGTAGCATTCATTAAGGATTGTTAAGTAGTTGTTGAAGCTAGAGTGGCCCAATTACGAATAACCAAAGTCCCACTCATCCTGTTGGAAGCAAGATACATTGGAGACACTACTTGTTTTGTAGCTAGGGTTTCGAAGAACCCTAGAACTTGTATTTATTTTATCAAAATAATTTCTTTTGAACAAAAATATTGTAACAAAGGATTTTCTTAGCTCCCCCCATTTATTGAATAAAATTATCTTTTGTGCAGTATTTTGTTCATTGAAATTATTTTACTTTCATATTTGTTTTAGTATCATATTTTTGCTTCACAAATGGTGATCACGATGGGACCCCACAAGGGTTCTACTTTTTAATTTAATTTTTTGTACTAATTTCATTTTGTTGTTCCATTTTATAGGGTTTTTTGGAGTGAAAAACTAGCTAAAATCATTGGTTAGGATTTTTGGAAGGTCTTGTGATAGTTTGAAATCGTTGTTAGGCACTCTGTGACACCTTCTGATTCCTACAGGTGCCCTACTACGCCTACACAAGTGCCCTGTTGTGCCTACAAAAGCACCCTGCTATGCATGGCAATAATTTGGGGCAAAGCTTAGGCTTTTGGGTAAGCCCTACAACCATTCTGTTTTAAATTCCTATTTTTATATATTTTATTATTTCACTATCTAATTTTAGATTTTACGCTTAAAACAAACACACACTAAGTAATCTGGAAATAAATTTATTTTAGACTACATCTAGGGCATCCATGCATTCATTCATCACATATTTTTGAGTTTTTTGCTTCAAAAAGAATTACAAATTCAAATAATTCCTGCATATTTCTATTTGCATTTGAAAGTAAAAAGCATCAATTAGAATTTCCATCTTAGGAGTTAAGGGTTACTTATTTTACTTATCTAAGTAGGAACAATACTTAAGTGTAAAAAGTATTCCTACCCTTGGATGAATCCTTTGGTAGAGAGGTGGACAAACCCTCGAGTTGCTATCTAGGCAGGGGGTTTTAAGCGGTGTACTTCACACTCTTTAGAGGAAATTTGCATTTATGTGTTGGATTCTAATTTAGATTCATAAAATTTTTTACCTTTAAAATTGATCATACATAATACAAGAATAGAAAAGTTTAAAATTAATCACACACATCACATTGCACTTTAAACAGTAGTAGATGTATTTCATCGCCAGCCATTGCTTGAGATTTGGTGATGGTGGCAATCATTTACATCCACCAATATCTGTCCTTAGACACCTTAGGACTACCCCTGAGCAAACTTGTTAGATTTCATCACCAACAAGAATCTTGTTGCCCCATCCAACCATAGTTTTTCACCTTTATTTTTCATTAAGCAAGATTAGGATACATCAAACACACAAAACTATCATTTCCAAAAGGAATTTACCCTAAAAAGAGATAATCAATGAATAAGGTAAGCCACACAAGGTGAAACTTAGGATTGATTATTTTTGTTATTTTTAAATTCATTTATCTCTATTTTTAGTTTTGGAGATTTAAGTTGACAATCCTAAAATTGCATCTTGATTTAATTATTTTATGGTTCTAACTCAAAATCAAAAAAATATATTAAATCAAAATAATTCAATGGAAAATATAAAAAACACACTCGCTACTTCAGTAGCCAACCCTTCCAATTCTATCCAACCTATTCCATCTAGGCCCATTCACCCATCTCTCCTATAGGAGGGATCCATTCCCCAAAACATTGAGCAACCATCCACCCAAATTGACATGGATAAGGTAGAATCCATCTACAAGTCTTCTAACTATGTTCTAGAACCCATTAGCCAAGACTATTTTGAACAACCAAAATTGGCTACATCCTACCCATCCAACACCACTCGAGGATATCCTAATTCTGCTTATGAATATGGTATTCCCTCTTCTCCTAGTCTAGCCCAACAAAATATAAGTGTTTTTAACAGTCATCCTCCATCTGGCTATACCCAAACCCATTCCAATCCTTTGTATGAGGAGTATGTTAATATTGCCTCATAGGTACCAACCTCTTAGGTTGCCAAATCAAGCACAACTTTCTCCATGTCCATTTCCTCCAATCCATCCACATCCATACCTTCATCTTCTAATCTATCTATAGCCTTGTCAATTTCTTCTATGTTTGAACAAGAACTTCATCACACATTGGATCTCGTGAACAGATTGCTTCTATAACATAAAAATTTTAGATAAAAATTTTATGTAAATACTATGCCTCCTGTAGTTTCAACCCAACCAACCATGGCTAGCCAAAATTCCACTTGGGTACCCCAATCTTCAGTAGTATCCATCCCCAATCCACATCCAATTCAAAATCCAACCCTTCCAATCATAATTTCTTCTAGCCAACCCAATCAATTCTTCCAAAATATTCTTCCTCGTCAATCTTCTCCTTCTTTCAACCATAAATATTTCCCCCATTAATTTCAAACCAATCAATTCCATAAAAACCATCTAATCACTCCCCAAAATTTTTCTTCTAGTCCATTTCCAAATCATTAGGTTATCCAAGGCTTCCACATTCCTAGGGAATATCTTAGGATTCAAGCCATGCAAAAACAAATAGATCAGTTGATGCAAAACACTCTTGGCATGTCAATCCAAATCCATCAACTAATCCATACTTTGGTACCATCATCGCCATATCCATAAGACTTTACATTATTTAATTTTGAAAAATTTAGGGGAACCAAGGACCCTAAGGAGCATGTTAGCTCATTTTTTCATGCATGCCTTTGGATTCAAACTGACAATGCTCTCATGCTTCAAACATTTCCTCAAAAATTAGGGGGAGACAACATATAGTGGTTTAATCAGATACCAACTCATAGTATTTATACTTTTGATCAATTTATTGACCTATTCTTTGAGAATTTTGTCCTAAACATCAAAAATAAGGTTTCATTATTAGATGTATACGCCTTAAGACAATGGGATGATGAACCTATCTATGACTTTGGAAACTGTTGGAGGGAAATCATTACCAAATTGACATTCTCCTTCCCAATGGATGAAATCATCAAATTATTTACCAAGAGTTGCTTAAAACCCATCTCTTGGATGCTTCAGCTTCAAACCCATCGTTAATTTGAAGAAGCCTTAGCATATGCTAGCGTCATAGAGGAAATAAAAATCCAATAGGGTGTAATCAAGCCTAAAAATAAAGAATGGCAAAACAAGGGCCAATTTAAAATTAATCAATCAGGCCAAAATAAGTCATCACAAGCCTCTTCGGCTAGTCCATCTAATCAAGTAAATCAAGTGGGGATGAGCCAGCCCATAATGGCTCAACAAACTATGCAACAATCGTAAAAAATTGCTTATCATGTGGTCCCCTCGGTAACTCAAGCACTCACAATACAAAATACAACACCAACTATGGAAAACCCCTCATGTCGATAATACGCTTGACCCCAACACCAATACACTCCTTTAACGAAGTCATATTCTTCCATCTTCCAAAGTTTGTATGAAACAAACAAGTTGGCTTTGCCAGAAATAAAGCCCGATGACCCTACCAAATGTAGAAAAAGTTATAAGGAACATCTATTTTACCCATACCATAGGCAAATGGTCATGATATCAACACTTGCAATGTTTTTAAGAATATTGTTCAAGACCTCATAGACTTGGGGGTCATTAAGGCAAATAAACCCCTAGCTCCACAAAATCAAAATTTGGAAATTTTTCAAACACCTCTCCTCAACCATGAAGAGGCTCAAACTAAAATAGGAGGTAACAATCATCACACGCCTCCCAATAAAGTTAATCATGTCCAACATTACCAAAATTTTGTAGGAGAAGTACATGTGGTCACAAGAGGTCAAAGGCAAAATCAAAAAAATGCCCAACAACCAAATATGTCACAACCTTCAAATCCACTGAGTTTGGAGATGGCATCAACCAAATTGGAGATGGCATCAACCAAATTGTCCATATATGAGCTCATCCAATAATCCCCTAGGCATAGATAATCCTTAATGGAAATTCTTAAATCCATTGAGTTTGAATCTCAAGAATATAATACCTTCAACAACTTTGTAGGGAGAAATAGAACATGCATGGAGCCATCCATCACCTTCTATGACTTTGAAATAATTTCAATGACCTCAGAATCCGTAGATCCTCCATTGCATATCATGACCTTGATAGAAAAAAATCCATTTAAGAGAGTACTAATTGATATCGGCTCATCCATCAACATTATCACTACCGCTGCCCTTAGCAACCTCAAACTTCCACCTTCTCATATTTCCAAGTCATCATTCATGCTCAAAGTATTTAAAGATGCTTTGTGTACCATAGTTGGCACTATTGTTTTACCCATTGAAGTAGGGGTCAGAATATTGCATACTATGTTCCACATCTTAGAAGGGTCCATGGCATACAATGTACTCCTTGGTAGACCTTGGATGAGGGATATGAAATGTATTCCATCAATTCTCCACCAATGCTTGAAATATATTCATGTTGGTCAAGTCCATTGCATCCCTATAGATATAGAACCTTTCAAGTATTGTAATTTCATTTCAAAACCCTATGAATCCATGTTGCCTTCCACTCACCTATTATTATCCCCTTCATATTTGAATCCATCCACTTCATATTCAAATCCATCCACTTCATCTTCCAATCCATCCACATATTCTTCCAAAGCTTCTATTATTGAGGAGTTACCCATCACCAAACCCCCTCAATCATCCATTTCTTCTTGTACATGTGGTCAAGGTCAACCCACTTTTGCCACATCATCCACCTCAACCACTCCTTCTACAACCATTTCTTCTTCATCATCATTGCCTCATCCACCTTCTTCTAATTCCAAGCCATCATCCAATATTTCTCCATCAACCAATGTATCACAAGTCAAAATTTCATATTGTAACATATTCAACTCCCCACCACCTTCCACGACCCCCTCCAATCCTGAACCATCCATTTCTACATCATCCACCACCTCATCCCAAGTCGAGGTCCACATCACTAGTCCTTGTATTAGTGAATACGTGGTCCAAGATGTTACCATTACCCCTCTTGACATCCCCACTGCCAAGGATTTTGGTCACCCACATGACCCTCCTTTAACCATAGGTGTTGTCTACAATATGAGTTCTACTCCTAATAGTATCAAATTTATCTATGGAGGGTTGGATTCCTCAATTATATAAAAACCACCTGAAGAACCTAAAGGGCCAATACGTGCCAATATAAAAAACATGATGGGATTTCCATCTTGTTACTTCCATATATTCAATTGGAAAGGTCAAGGTCTAGGTTCCCATGAACAAGGGATACATGAGATAATTGATTTCCCATATCAAGTAACACATGATCGTTCAGGCTTGGGATATACCCCACTTTCCTCAATTGCTTCCCTTGAGCAAGCCTTCCAAAAGCTTAGCCTCAATAAAGAATACAAAGCCCCCCTTCCATTTTCCTCCACCACTTCTCCTGAACAAGCCGTTAAAGATCTTAGCTTCAATGAAGAAGAAGATCCAATGCTTTCAATGAAGATCTTAGATTTTTCCTACCCAATTCTAGATTTTGAAGATGAAATTTATGAAGAGTATGAACTTATGTCCAACATTTTTGATGATTCTAAAGAGGAATTTTAGCCCATTGTTCCCCTTACCCAACAAGATGAGTTTTATCTCAAACTATTTTCCATCCATCAGCTCATATTTCACTTTTTTCTTCCACAAGAACAAGTTGACCCACCTGGTGAACCACCCCCACCTGATTTCCATTAAGCCATTCAGCCAAGCCAACATTTGTAACATATGTATATAAATAAACAAAAAATAAAAAAAAAATCAAAATATTCAAAACAAAAAAAAAAAAAAAATTTGCTTTGCATGTACATAGAATTTAATTTCATGTTTTGTTGCTGCTATCCAGGGTTAACAAGACTCAACATCAACTCCAATCAAATCATCCTACCCACCTATTCTTCCAAACCATCTTCTTCTACTAAGTCAGTATGAATCCTATTGACTTATTCACCCTGCTCCGCAATCCATACAATCTGGCTAAACCAATTCCAATTGACATAAGCCTTGTTGACATGGACAATATTTCTTCCCCATCCTCCTTTTTAGAGTTTGTCCTATCCAAGGAATTTTTAAGGGCTTCTGCCAACTACATTCCTCCTTCCCCTCCACCTTCACCTCCATATTCTACCAATAATCTCGAGGTCTTTCAAGTAGAGTTAGATGATGATAAGCAAGAAGAATTGGATGACATATTAGATGACATTCATCTGATCCCAACACCACATCAACTTGAGGAAGGTTCACATATGTCTATTGAAGATACCATCGAAGTGAACCTTAGTTCAGATCCTGACAATCCCCAAATTTTCAAGCTTGAAAAAAGCCTATCATCCAATGAACAAGAGCAATTCATTGCTCTCCTCAAGAAGAAAAAAGATGTGTTTGCATGGTCCTATATGGATATGCCTGGTATTGACCCTAGTCTTGTGGTCCACAATCTCACCTTACATCCTGACACCAAACTGGTCAAACAAAAGCTTAGAAGTATGCATCCTACCGTGGCCCTCTTAGTCAAGGAAGAGCTTCAAAAACTTCTAGAAATTAATTTCATTGTTCCTATTGACTATCCTGAGTGGATTTCAAACATGGTACCCGTTTGCAAGCCTAATGGATCGATATGCATTTGCACTAATTTTCAATACCTTAATAAGGCATGTCCTAAGGATGACTTTCCTCTTCCAAACATTGATACTCTTGTCAATACCTACACTGGCCATGAAATGCTTTCCCTCATGGATGGTTTTTCAAGATACAACCAAATTTGCATAAATCCTGATGACCAACACAATATAGCATTCACAACACCTTGGGGGACCTTTTGTTACAAGGTTATACCGTTTGGCCTCAAAAATGTAGGAGCTACTTATCAACGAGCCATGACTTACATATTTCATGATTACATGCATAATATTATCGAAGACTATGTGGATGATCTATTGGCTAAATCTAAACTCAATAAGAGCACATTAGTGTATTGGAAAATATTTTTTACTGACTTCTAGAACACAAGGTGAGGTTAAATCCCAACAAGTGTGTCTTTGGTGTTACCTCAGGTAAACTTTTAGGATTCATTGTCTCCAAAAGAGGCATTGAAGTGGACCCAAACAAGGTCAAGCCCATCATGGAAATGCCTCCCCCAACTAACATTAAGGAATTGCGTAGTTTACAAGGAAATATTCAATCAATCCGACATTTTATTGCACAAATTTTTGATAAATGTAGGCCATTCAATTACCTGCTACAATAGGGAGTGCCATTTGCATGGACATATGAATGTCAAAAAGCCTTCGATGACATCAAGCAAGACCTAGCTTCTCCGCAAGTCTTATCTCCTCCTCGTCTTGGGGTCCCGTTCTTTCTTTCTGTCTTAGCAATGGACTTTGCTTTAGGGACAATGCTTTCACATAAAATTGAACAAAATTGTGAGCAAGCTATTTATTACATTAGTCAAACATTGGCAAGTTATGAACCCAATATGCTTATGTAGAGAAGTTGTGCTTAGAAGTGGTTTTTGACACTAAGAAACTTCAACATTATATGCTTATCCATACAATTTATGCCATAGCTAGAGAAAATACTCTGCATTATATGATGTATTGCACTTACAATAACACTCATACCGCTAAATGGATAATGCTCCTTACAGAATTTGATCTCGAATTTATCAGCCAAAAATCCATTAAATATCAGGTTATAGCTGATCAACTTGTGAAAGCTCCACTACCTAGTGATCATCCTTTGATTATAGAACTTATAGATGATTTGGTATTTTCTGTCACTAAATTATAAGAAGATGTCATTCCAAAATAAGACGTTGATATCACATTATTCTTTTATGGATATAAATGTGAGAAAGGTCAAGATGCTGGAGTTGTCCTTTATACACCTCATGGGATACCCATCCCTTTATCATTCAAGCTAGACTTTCCATGCACAAATAACACTGTAGAGTATGAAGCCTTAATCTTAGGTCTTCAATCCACTATAGCTATGGTCATCAAGCATATTAGGATATTTGGGGATTCTCAATTTTTTGTCAAACAAGTAACCGAAGAATACCAATGCAAATAACCTACCATTAATCTTTCTCATGAAGTAGCACTGAAATTGCTCTCAAATTTTGAATGGTACAAAATTAGCAACTTGCCTCATTCGACTAATAGATTTGTAGATGTGATGGTCTCTCTTGGATCATTGATTCCAAAATATGACTTAGGAGAGGTACAACCCCTAATAATCTCAACAATATCTAAAGCAACCATTTTCCATACTGATCCTAAGGATATAAAAGATATTTTATTTATCCATGTGGAAACATATGAGTCTTGGTCAAGCCAAATAGTGGCCTTTCTAAAATTTGGAACACTCCCATATGATATGTCTCGGTATGCAAGACGCTCTTTCAAGAAAAAATCAACTTGTTTTATTCTCTTAGGGGATGTGTTGTATAAATGTGGTTATGATGGAATCCTTCTTCGTTGTCTCAAAATTATTGAGGCTCAAATAGCCATAACTAAAGCCCATGATGGTACTTGTGGTGGTCATTTTAGTGGGATGGCCATTGCAAAGCATCTTTTACGCATGGGTTATTATTGGTCCACAATGGAACGCGACTTTTGCAACTATGTCAAAAATTGTAAGCAATGTCAAGCACATGCCAATTTAACTCATGTACCATCACAAGCTCTAAAGCCTATACAAAGCCCTTGGCTCTTTTCACAATGGGGCCTAGACCTAATTGGAAAAAAAATTCCTCCTTCCTTAGGACAACATACATTCATCATCATAGCCATTGAATACTTCACAAAGTGGGTTGAGGCCATTCCTCTAACCAGTATGATAGGACCTCGAATTGTGGACTTTATACTCCACAATATCATCTGTCATTTTGGTATTCCCTCTAAAATCATTTTTGATAATGGCAAGTCTTTCAAGAATAAGAATGTTCAAGCACTTTGCGAGAAATATAATATTCAACATAGTTTCTTGACTCCTTATTACCCACAAGAAAATGGATAAGTTGAATGTACCAATAAGACCTTTATTTCTATTCTCAAGAAACTTGTTAACAAAAATCATAGAGACTAGCATACACAAATCCCTTTGGAACTATGGGCTTATCGAACAATCATATGAATGCCAATAGGAGCAACACCATTTTTCTTGGTCTATGGAGCTGAAGCTATCATACCTCTTGAGCTCGAGATTCCCTCATTACAAATTTCTTTGCAGGAATTCATAGATGAAGACACTGCTAAACAAGCACGTCTTGACCAACTTACTCTTATCGATCTCCTCTGACTCAACGATCACTAAGACCTCATCCTCGACTGCATAGTTGTCACATCCCCACCCATCACCACCTTTAGCACCCATAATGGTTGGGTACCAAACCATGTTGTGTACTCAAGAGTCACTCCTACATAATCCAAATCTAGGACCTCCAATTGCTCATCATCCTCTATATACACCCTCCATGGATCTATACATGGAAGCCCTATCTCATCTTGCTGATGCTGATACAACACTAGATCATCATGCACATCTTGAGGTAAACCAAACTACCTCAACACCCGTGTGTATTGAAAGTACTACATCTCCTCATCTCTCCTCCCAAATAGCCACCGTTCCTATCTCACCCACCGTAGTTGCTCCTCATCACCCTCCCACATGGCTTCCCATCATGGCCTCTATATCACCTAAGCAAAATTTAACCCTACCCAAGTATGCACCTCCCAACTCGACTGCACCTGCTTAGCCACTGCCCATCTCCTAGCATATGGATAGCCCATCTACCACACCTAGCAAGGTAACCCCTCTGACTAAGCAATACTAAAGTGCTCCCACACCCAAAACTGAATAAAGAAGTTGCATCCAATCCCCTTCCTCCCTCTTTGTGTAATCTCATATAGCTCTCAATATAAATGTGCCAATAATGTAGGAGCCCATGCATATGCTCTTGGATTGGTAAGTAAGTCACTCACCAATCCCAATATGTTCCAAGGGAACATACACCCCATTATTTTTGCGAGCACTATGTTCACTAACATGAACATGATAAAGGCTAGGAGTGCACTCAACTCCTTAGCCTTGTACATTCTCGAATAATATATACCCCCGTCTCCCATCCTTGCATCCCACCATCACTCGCCAAACATATTCATCATCTTTGCATTATTATCATGTCCAACCATCACCTTCACACCCTCTACTGGCACCTTGAGTATGCGATATACATCCTCAAGTGTGATAGTAGCCTCCCCAATCAGCAACTGAAAAGTCCCCCTATCCGAATCCCACCTCTCTATTAGAGATGAGAGGTACCCATCGTCCGCCCTCACCACATCCAATCGAGCTACTCCCTCCAAATTAAAATCCTTAAAATGGTACCAATCATCCTCATTAAGCTTCTTCCTCATCCCAAGAATGGCAGGAGAGAACATATATCGAGGCTCTATCTCCTTCAATTGCAGCAACAAACATTTTTTATGTTAGTACTAATTAAAAAAAAATCAAAATTTTTGCACAAATGAACAAAGTTTTTTCAACATTACCAGGGTAAATCGTGCCTCAGTGCCACCAACAGTATTCACTCCCTCTGCTAACATAGCTCCCACGCAGATTTCCACTAGCCTCACTTTCCTCACCAATCCACTTCACTCCTCAGGTGTAGCTTCACAAACTCTCAAACGCACGAATGAGCCTCCAAATATACCCTGCAAGCTATTTATAGCTATGGCTAGCACACTCAAGTGCAAGGTGACACCTATGGTCTTTAGGCACACATGGGCACCTACAGGCGCACCCAGGAGTAGTCGGGTTCCTACATGATACCATAGGCATAGTAGGAAACCTGGCGCAAAAATGGCACGAAGGCCAAAGTAATAAAAATAGTAGTATACCTCCTCCGAATTACACCAAATTTCATCTATGCATCATACTCATCATAAAATCAAGATTTGTGAAAACAGAAATTGTTTTGCACACATATTTTTTAAGCACAACATAAATTTATAAAATGCATAAATTGAGTTACAAAACAAATCACATGAATATAATTTTTCACAAAACCAACACTTGAATCCTCCACTTCATATTATTCAACATCCCACAATTTTTTACAAAAATTGGAGTTGATTTGACCATTGAACAATTGTTTTCGTCCAAAAAAAATGCAAAATCAACCACTAAAAAGCTCTAACATTTACAAATTGACTCCAAATTTGGCAAAATCATCACATTCTTCCATTACCGTTCTTCCATTATCATAATCCACCATCAGTTCTTCCAACATGTGTCAAATTTACAAGTGAATCTCGTATATAGTGGTTTATTCTATATACTTGGTGATTACAACGATTTACATCCATGCAATTCGGTAAGATGAATGAATTACCATATGAACACTTGGTCATCATCATCATCACTTATCTCCTTGATCGAGATCACAATCACATTTGGTACTTCACATTTTGAGTGAAACCTTGCCAAGAACAATTTGCACAAAAGCAGTCATTGATGTCCTTTTTTGTGGGGCAAGAAAACATGGATAATTAATATCACAATCACTCATTCATTTGACCATAGTCACAAGACAGGAAAGCCCGATAGGTTGATTGGTTCCATGACATAATTATATGAAGAGTTTTCCATAGTCATTACCCGACCCCTATGTTGACTTTGTCATCCTGCATCTTCATAACCTACATACTCAATGATGCCAATAAGGCATTTTATTCAACAACATTAAATCACCCCAAATTTGGGGCAACCACATTTGATTTTGATCCTCCCACAATGGGATACACCTTACATGATCATGACATCTACATTTGACATATCATATTTTATATCATTCATATCGTCCACATCACATCACTTTTGGACAGAAATCCTTCCTCCGTTAGGGCAAACACAAACACATCTTATCACATTTTACACCAACCCCCTTCACACCGTTGGGGAAAAAATGGTATCACATCATTTATCATTTGCACAAATTTGCAAATTGGCTTATGAGATTCATCCATAATCTCATTCACCAATTGAGAGGGTAAGCTACGCAAAAACTCCAAAATTCTTTATTCTTTTGTCTTCAACATTATTCCTCAAAATCCAATGAGAGAGAGAAGTTTCTTCTGCGCCTAGAGCCCAACCAGGTGTCTCATGTTTTTTCACACCATATTGTGTTTCACGCAACATGGTAAAAAAAGGGGCATTCGTAGACACCAAATCCTAGCCACTTGTTCATCATCACCCTTTCCCACTATTCAATTGGCCATTCCATGCCTTTCCCACCATCCAATGACCCACTTTAGCCTTTTCCTACCATTTTTTGACCCCTATTTGACTTATTTATGTTTATTTTATATTATTTATATTTAAATATAAAATTTTATATTATATTCTAATATATTTATTATAAAATATATATTTATGAGCCAAATTAACCTCAACCATCCGATCTAATATAATATCAGCCATCCATCATCCATAATCCATGTCACACCTGAAGTTTAATACCAGCCTTTGGATCTGCTTTAATATTAGCCACACGATCAAAAGTGTTAAGCTAAAAAACTTAATAAAACCCTAGGTTCGATAATAAATAGGAGCATTATCAATGCTCAACCCCTGAATCCTAGAACTTTTTCTAATTGCTTCAAACAAGATTTGATTGGAGCTCTTGCTTTATGAGTGAATTCGATCCACACTGCCCTAGTTGTGCCCTAGCATAACCTTCCCCAAAAAACCTAGTCTACCCTAGGATTTCTTGATTGCAGCCATCATTTGTAGCCCAATTTTACCACCACCATTATCCTTCATCTACCAAGCCTTTTGCAATCCTCTAATCTGCTTTTGCAGATCTAACCCTGATTTGCAGGTGCTATTGAGTGCTTGCCTCATCCCACAAGCGCTATAGAGAGCCTATTGCATTTCATAGGCACAACAAAGTACCTGTCATCCTCACAACCATATACTAGAGCTTACCGCATAAGATCATCAGGTACCGTCAGGGTACCCTACCATCAATCTGCAACGAAGCAACAAAACAATAAAGTAAGTATTTTATGCATTTTTATTTGATGTTATTTAGATTCTGCATGTTTTTTTTATTCATATATAGGGTTTTTAGTTTGCATTTTTGAGGTTTCACATTGTGGAACCCTCATTTTGTTTTCTAATGGCTCTATTTTTGTTGTGTGTGCAGGATCAGGTAGCATTCATCAAGGATTATTGAGTAGCTGCTGAAGCTAGAGTGGCCCAATTACAGATAACCAAAAGCCCACTCATCCTATTGGAAGTAAGATATATTGGAGATACTACTTGATTTGTAGCTAGGGTTTTAGAGAATCCTAGCACTTGTATTTATTGTATCAAAATAAGTTCTTTTGAACAAATGAATTGTAACAAATGATTTTCTTAGCTTCACTCCATTTATTGAATAAAATCATCTTTTGTGCAGTCTCTTGTTCATTGAAATTATTTTACTTTCATATTTGTTTTAGTGTCGTATTTTTGCTTCACATTCTCTTACCTACCACGAATTCTAAATTGGTTCACCTGTGTTAGCACCTCTTTGACCCACAAAGAGTGTTTGTGTTGTTTTGTTTTACATGGGTTGCCTCGATTTGAGAGCTGGATGAGATCGCCATCCTGGTGTAGTCACCCCCTTGCAAGCTTCATGTGTTACCATCTTTCCTTACATTGGTTTGTGTTGTCATATTTCCCTATGTCAACCTATGTTACAATATTTCCCTATGTCAACTTGTGTGCAGTTTATCTCAGGTAGTGTCACTAGGGTTTTAGAGCTTTTAGTTTTGGTTGTTAAGTGAACCTTAGGGAGTTTATTTAATTTTGTAATTTAATTTATGTTGCTTCATAAATTATATTAATGGGTAGTGATTATAGAAATGAGTTCTTTTAAATTTTAATTTAAGAATGCTTTGGGATAATGAATATTGAAGTAAAGTTCTTTTGATTAAGTTTGAAAGATCTTTGTTTTATTAAAGTAGAAGCTGTATCTCTAAATTAATGTAGTTATGATTTGTATGAAAGAGATTCTTTAATCGGGTGGATTTTTAAGTTGGAGTTAAGTCTTGAATTGGTTTATTTATGCTAGAGAATAATTATAGAGAACTTGTAAGCTATTTTTTTATATAAATAGTGGATGTAGGGATTTTATCGTTTAACTAGAAGTATTCATTAATATTGGATTGATTGGTTTTGAAATAGAAACTATAATAATTATTTTTGAGACTCTTGTGAGTTAGGAGATCATTATGAAGAGAAGTATGGGATTATATTTTGGGAATAATGGTTTTGAAAGAAAAACTAAAATAATGACTCTTGAAGACTTGGGTGAGTTAGGAGTTCATTATAATAAGGAAGGGATTTCTCTTTGATTAAGCGATATGTTGCATATTGGTTTTGAAATAGAAACTATAATAATAATTTTTGAGACTCTTTTGGGTTAGGATATTTTTATATGGAGAAGTATAGGATTATCCTTGTGTTGTTTGATTTTAGTTGTGAGTAGTTAATTGCATCAAAATTAAAGAAATGGTATGAATTAGTTGCATTGCATTCTTTAGAAATGTCTTGATTCCTAAGTATTCCTCATGAGCTATGTTGGGATTCCCTTTCATGAAGAAGCTTACAGATTTTTAAATGGCTTGAAGATACTTGGTGGATGGTTTCATAGTACTTTGAATGTATAGATGATATGGAAAAACAAAAGCTATGTAAATAATGTTTTGTTAAATTGAGTTTTGTAACTTGATTATTGTACAAAATGAAAGATTATGTTGCTTTAATGTTACCTTGGATTTTGTACATTAAGGTGATTGAGCAATATTTTATTTGGATAGATAGTATTAAGCTCTATAAATTGCTAGAATGCATATTTATGTTAAATACTTGATTCATTTATGTTATTACATTTAAGTTAAAGAAATGCACCTTTTGAAGATTTAAGTAAAACATTTGAGTTAAGCAAAATGTGGCTATTATTTAAGATCCATCTTTGTTTATCTATTAAAGCATTTTGGATTAAATGGATTATGACTTGTTTTAAAGTAATTTTGATATGATGTGATGTATGTTGCTTTATTTTAGAATTATGCTATAAATTGCAAGAATTATTTATGATAAGATTGTCTTGGGGTGGTTAGAATATCTTGTGGATCCGATTCAATAATTTTTAAAGCCCAATCTTGGGAGGAGTTGCATGGATGCAATAACTTGGTAGTCATGAGATCTAGAAGGATTTGTGAGAATGAAATAGCTAGGAAACATGTGAATCTGGAAGGATTTGTGTGAATAAAATAGCTAGAATACTTGTGAATATTAACACCTTGAATGAGTAGGATCGGGTGTATCCCAACTAGGAGTTGTGGAACCATTCACAAGTCAGCAATGGTGATCCCTTGATCATGTAGGATCAATTAATAATGTTAGTTGTCACCAAAGTGGCAATGACCTTAGTTAGACCACTAAGGTGTGGTAGCTAGGCACCAAGGATCTACACTTGATTAACCTATCTAGATGGGCTTAGAGTCAAGTTAGAGAATAAGCATCCCTTTTTAAGTGTTATGGGACTTAAAGGATAATTCCTACACCATGGTCACATGGTTCTATATCGATGAGTGTATGGGAAAGGTGGGTGGACCACTTTTGGAATCCTTTTAAATGTATGGTTTTAGTATGGTGAACCCCAAAAAACATGGAAGTTGGCCACTCCTGTCCATTGAGTGTTGTCTGCAACAACTTGAAACTCAAATATGATGAAGCCTTGTATGCTGAGATAATTTAAAAAAAGGCTTGTCCCTTACGAACCTTTACTCATAATAATTCCTTTCAAAAAAATGGGTTGGTAGTTTTGGGTTGTTATAGTTGGTATCAAAGCTCTAGGTCATAGGGCTTAAGGCTTCTAATAAGTGCACTTAGGGTAAGCCTTGAATTGATGTGCTACTTTGGGTAATTTACCTTGCGATAAGGTAAGCATGATCTTGATCATTATCGATTGAGTGATAATGGTCTATGTTAGTTCATTAGGAGAATGAAACTAACTAATTGTAAGTACAATTAAAGGAAATTGTAACTTACCCAACTCCTTTTATGGATAGGATATGGTATTTGTATTGATATCCTCCAAGAAGGTGGGGCTAAATATATAGAAGGATATTGAAGTATGCTTCCTAGAAAAGCCTAGGGTAAAAGAGGACTCAAGCAAGAGAAAGAGAAGAGCCATAGATATCCATAAAAAAATTGGGAGAGTGAAAGGATCCAGTAGGGATGTTGGAAAGTCAAAGGACTTTGATGAGGGTACAACTAGTGATACTTCTATACTAAAGATACTTCAAGGATAATTGAGGAAGTTGACGTCTTTAGTAAGATCACTACAAGGCCAATTAGGTCAACATCAGGTTATACTAGAAAGGATTTCCAAACAAAGAGAGAATGTAGGAGAAGGACCTAAGACCAGTAAGAAGGAAAAAATAAGAACTCAGATGTCCAGGATAGGTTTCTATACTTATAAAGGTTCTCACTATGCTAAAAGGTTCCCTCAACATTTTTAGTCAAGTAACAGAACAAAATAGTAACAACACCAAGGTTTTATGACCAAGAATCCAAGTGGACAAACAACTACGATGCTGCTAAGTAGTAAGTGGTTTTAGTTTTAAAAATGGTAGAGCTATAGATAGTTTCATTTCTACTAGTATTATCAGTAATATGTCAAAAAGACCAAGTATTTTGGTATAATGGTGGAAATTCAAGTATGATTCTAGTCAAACTTACTCAGTGGATCAATTTTTACCTACAACATAGATAACTATACCCAATGGATCCACTATATGGCACTTGTATGTGGCACCCATTCATGCTTTTGATATTATCCTAGGGAGGGATTGGTTGAAGGCTCATGGATCCTTAATCAACTTCCAAGATAGGTGGATGGATTGCATCAACAAGGATAAGAGGAGAGTGAGGGTACAAAGTGGACAAGGTTCTTTTCAACCTCACTTGCTTTCAGCTATGCAATGAAAAATCCATTAAAAGAGGTGGTATGCTATATGTAGTAAAGATCAATGGAAGACTAGAGAAAATGGAGATGAAGTATTCAAGAAACATCTAATTCTCCATGAGTTTTGAGATGTATTTCAAAAATACATTCTAGGTCTACCCCTTCAATGAGAATTTGACTACACTATTGAGTTAATGTCAAGGGCTAAACCCATTTCAAGTACACCTTACAGGATGACCCCAATTGAGTTGCAAGAGTTGAAGATGCAACTACAAGACTTGTTAGAATAGGGTCTAATCAAACCTAGTGTATCACCTTGGTATTCTTCATTATTATTTGTGAAAAATAAGGATAGTTCCTTGAGGCTATGCATAGATTTTAGAATTTTGAATAAGGTAACCATTAATAATAAGTATCCTTTACCACGAATAGATGATCTCTTTGATCAACTAAAGGATGCTACCATATTTTTAAATATATATCTAAGATCAGGGTATCATCAACAAAGGATTTGGAAAGAGGATATCCCTAAGACAACTTTAAGATCAAATATGGGCACTAAGAGTTCATAGTGCTACCATTTGGGCTGATGAACAGTGTGCTCAAAAATATCTAGATCGGTTTGTCTTGGTATTATTGGATGATATTCTAATCTATTATCATACTAAAGAATAACACAACCACCATCTACGGTTAGTGTTTTGACCTATCCAAAAAACAAACACCAATTCCAAAGCCAATTCTAGGATCCGTTGGAAGAGGAGGGTTTCTCATTCTCCTTACCCAGAAGAGATACTCCTTTCAACTAACATCATGGTTTTGATACCAAATTGATAAGGACTCATTTATAAAACCTCATCATAAGAGTTTCATTAATCAAATTTTTATAGCCATACTTACATGCTATCAATAGGCTAGGTAGAAAATTTATAAAACCTCAGCCTAAGAGTTTCAATTTTTTATATCCATACTTACATGCTATCAACAAGCCACATAGAAGCATTACAAGGATAATACAATATTGGCCAGATACATTAGAATTTATATTGGACATCTATATTACAATATTGGCTATGAATATTTTAATAGTGGCTATAATATATTCTATTTACATAAAAAGATCTATTATTTTATATTTTTATATATTATTATGTGTTTGTGAATCCCTATCATTAGAGTATAGGTGGTAAATTCACATTTAGTGGAAGAAGATAAAAAGAGTAGGCCCACAAGGGCTATAGAACACTACTAAAGATGCTTAAAAATATTTAAGTATGATCTACTATCCCACAAGTCTTTAAAATATTTACAAAAAAGCTTATTAGATGTGAATGATGTAAGAGACTAATTAGGTGCAAATGGAAGCAAGAAGGAGATGCATGCAAAACAACTAACCTAAGATACTAATGATGATTAAGGACTAAAGCAAAAGAAATGAGAACCGATTCAATAAATATTATGAACATTAGGTGTCTCCTCTCTCCCTCTGAAGCTCATCCAATTACTTGAAGATAGATGATCAAAGAGCTTGATGATAGCCAAAACAAAGTAGAATTTTGATGCTTGAAATTTAGCAAAAATTCTAGAGCAAATTCGATTGCATTTCGATGCTTGAGAGTGATCTCCCAAATGCCATCCTAAGGGGTCAATTTATAAAATTGGCCCTCATGGAAAACGTTGGGAAGGTAGAATAGTTAGACATAGTGTGTGTCTTGGAAAGACTTTTTCTTGCTCCATGAGGTGGTGGTGTGAGAAATTGTTTCCCATGCATTTGGTTCCTCACCATTGGTGCTACTTGTTGTGGATGGACTTGTTGTGGCACTTTTTGTGGGTAAATTTACAGGTGTGGAGATTATGGAGGCATCTTTTTTAGTATTTTTGAATGTAACTGATGTCTTTTCAAAATTTTACATGAAAATATCAATTAAAACTAGTGTAAAAAACAATACCATAAAAAGAGATTTAATTTAACCAAACATACCAGACTCAGACTCTGCACCCATTGGTGATGCATCCACTTGCCCTTGCTCTGAAAACATATAAAATATTTCCTTAAACTAAATATAATTTAAAATCATTAAAATACATCATTTAAAATAGTAGTTTTGAATAATAAGGTTACCTTGTGACCTTGAGGTTACTTCTTCAACATCAGAAATAAAAGGAGTCGTAGGTGTATGTTGCTCAGTAGGAGACCTTGAACATTTCATGGTTCTTGAGGTACTTACTAGTGATGATTGTGACTGCATGTCAGAATTTGTAGTGGCTTCGTGCATCCTAATGGTGGCATCCCTTTTACTAGAAGATGGAGGTGCTTTTTTCTGCTTTCAAAAGAAAATTAGAAAATAAAAAGATTGATTGGAAAGAAAGAAAACATAGATTTTTTGAAAAAATAATTTTACCTTTATTTCTTCCTTCGTCATACCAATAGCCATCAAGCTTGGGTGCAATGCAGTTGGAGGAGGGCCATTTTGAAGATTGTAATATGCTTCATTAAAAAGAGACATAATAAAATTGTTGGTTGTTACTGCATAAGAAGAAGATTGTATTTTTTGGGCATTCAAAATATCATGTTTAACACGGTTTGAAATGTGCATGGACCAATAAAATTTGGTGCCTACAATACATCGAACCAAACAGACGAATGCCCAAAACAGGATATATGTAGGTCGTCCCTACAAAATAAGTCTTGATTGGAAAAATTCAATGCAAGCATGAAGAAATTTATCTCCAACATTGGAAATGTTTAAGCCCCTTTTGGACTTAGTAGAATGAACTGAAAAAAAAGGAAGAACATTATTAGAAAATAGAAATTACAAAAGGGAGAACATTATTAGAAACTACAATACCTAAAAAATACAAAAAAAATAATAACTAAATTTTTAAAATATACCTTTCAAATTGTCGGAATGGACATCGTAGGTGTTCTCTAGCACTTGTTTGTCATCTTCACTCAAGGCATATTGGTTGTTCACCAGGTCACCATCCGTAAGTGGCAGCCCTCTTAATCGCTACACATTTGAGGGTTTCACAGAAAAATAATATCTTTGTTATCCACTTTGATGTGAATAGTGGACTCATCATGGTCATAGGAACTAATTATCCTTTACATCAGGGAGATATTGGCATTGAACTGTGGCATATTTATCACTCCTGTGAATCCAGAGGTGTAAACTCATTACGAATCTCTTCCAGCTATGCCAAAAATGTTCAAAATGTTAGGGAAAAAGTTATTCTTGAATGAGACTTTCGCAGATAGAGGAGAGGAAGAGCTAACCATTTTTGCACTGAAAATCATCCAAAAATAGTCTGAAAACGATCTGAACACGGTTTGAAAACACCTTGAAAATGCCCTAAAATAACCCTAAAATGCCCTAAAACACCTTAAAAAAACCCTAAAAATATCATGAAAAATGCCCTAAAAACGTCTTGAAAATGCCCTGAAAACGCTTGGAAAAAACTTTGGAAAACGCTCTAGAAAAAGATCTAAAAAATCTATGCTAGAAAAGAAGGGCAAAAAATGAGCCTACATTCCTATTTATAGAAATATGCATGGCTAAAGTTTGTGGATGCACAACATGTGGTAGAGGAGAGGGCACATGACAGCATCATATTGATGTCAATAGAGGTCACCCTCTGCCAGTCACGCTTTGCAAGTCATGTTCTACTAGTCACCTTCTACCAGTCACCTTCTACTAGTTGCCATTTTCCAGTCACCTTTTGCCAGTTGCAATCTACCAGTCATCCTCTGCTAATCGCCCTCTACCAGTCACACTATGCTAGTTACACTCTACCAGTCGCCCTCTGTCAGTTGCTCTTTTCCAGTCGTACTCTGCCAGTCGTGCTTTTTCATTCGCACTCTACCATTTATGCTTTACCATTTGCGCTCTTCCATTCGTGCTCTACCAGTCTCCAAATTTTTATAGTTTTTACAAAAAAAATTAAAATTTTGCCAAAATTTGATAATTTTTTTGTAAAATTTTGAAAAATTTGCCACCTAGTTTAGACATGATTCGCCTTGTTTGCATTAATATTCGTCAAATTTTTATAAATACTTTTTTGGTATTACCCCTTATGCATAACCCTGCTCATGGGATTGAATCTATATTGTTATGGAAGTTCTAAGAAAATTTCCTCCACAACAAAAATAGGCATATCATCCACCTTTAAGATAGAGTGCATAGCTTCCCTATTTCCTTGTAGGAAAGTAGTTGGATAGTCCATGAATTAAAAAACTAATTCCCCTTGTTCATTGTGAACAAGATAAAGGGTTCCAAAAGAAATATTGTATTCCTCTTCTTCCTCAAATGTTGAGTTTTCAATCATGGTTTGCTTCTCTAGAAGTTCAGACGAAGCACTCAGATTTTGTGTTAATTGTCACACAACATTCCAAGTAAGGTAAGGGGGTTCATACATGGTCAATGGAAGGGAGATTCAATTTTATTAAATTTTTATTTTCAAAGTTGCTTAGAGAAGAAAGAGAAGATATTTTTATAATCCTTATATTCCCAATGAAAACAACCCACCTTATGACTCTTGTTATCCCGCTCCAATATACTTACTAAGATAGATCTTAATTAACCTTCCTCATTAGAAATAACAATTTGGTTATGTTATTGTTATATTTTTTTAATGTGATTTATACTATGCGAACAATATTAAATGATCTTGATTAAAATGTAGTAAATTTTATGTTTATTAAAGACAATGTTCTAGGTCAAAGGCTTTGGACCCACATGGTTTTTCACATTGGGTTCATCAAATATGTGGGGCACCAAAAGGTGCACAAAAGTGTTGGTCTCTGAGTTTTTTTCAAGGGTCAGCCACACTTAGACAAAAGAGCCCTGCTACTCACTCATTGTTATTGTGCTACGTGTTTTTATCTTTAGCTAGGGGTTTAGGTTAACCAAGGACTTAAATATTCCCCTAAATATAGTTTAATGTGTTCATATTTTTATAAACACCTAGGTTTGTTCTATTCTAAAAGCTAATATGCAAGATGAAAATGTAATGCAAGTGAAAACTAAAATGCATAAGACAAATAGTAGCCTATGTGCAAGTTCAATTTTGATGAATGCTAACTAAGACAAGAAACTAAATTCTTTATTTTTATTTTCTTTTATTTGAAGTAGGGGCACAAGAAGGATACAAACATGCAAATTACACTAATACAAATTTACATGCAATTTTGATTGGATGCCTAAGAAAGCGAAAGAAAATGCTAAGCTAAACTAAATATTCCTTTTGAATTTCCTTCTATATGCATTTTGAATACAAAAAAAAAATTATATACGAACAACAAACAATGTACTCTACTTAAATAAAATAGGAGAAAGAGGTTATACTTACTTGTTCTCGTGGTTGACGTGAATATGTCACCTAGAAATATTCAATTTCAAATTTTATAAAACCTACAAAATCGATAAAATAAAAGGTGGATAAGAGTTTGGGGGCATTCCAAACAATGAGAAGTGGAAGACATTTTATTTGGTGTAGTCAAGCCCCTTGTTATATGCAAGAAAATTGAATTTGAACCTTGGAAATGAATGATTTAGTACATATGATGAATCTGCCACCTAAAATTTTTGTATCAAACAAATTCACTAAGATGGTAGGGATAAATTAATAGAAGGTAAAAATAAAGAGAGGGGCTATCAAGAATAGAAACATAATGCACAAGGATAAATTAGATAGGTTGGAGGCTGATTTACTAAAGGGGACCTAAATTAGATGGTGATGAAATCACCATCTAAAAATATTATGGGTGAAAAATTTACTTCTATGATAGAAGTGGGCCAATGGGTTTCACATTAGAATCCCTAGATTCCAACTATCTAGAATGAATACACTACTTGATTAGATGATTAGGATTCACATGACAAAATTGTATTAAACATTTACAAAATATCAACCTAAGAGTTTCATTAATAAAACTGGCTATAAATAGCCATAGTTACATGCTATCAATAGGCTATATAGAAACATTACAAGGATGATACAAAATTGACCATATATTGAAGAACACAAGCTTATACTGAGAGGGGGGGTGAACAGTATAAGACAACCTTTTACTTTTCTTTCCAAAAAAATATTATCCAATGTTATCAATTGTAATATCTTTCCAAAGTAGTGTTAACCAATATCATCAATAGCAGTAGTAAAGCAATGCACATATCATCACACACAATGAGAGACACAAATTTAATGTGGTTCACCTAATGTAGGTTACGTCCACGAAGAAAATATTTCTTAAAAACTTTCTTAATAAATATCTTGGGAACCAATTCCCTATTACAATTTTATGGGCCTTTACCCAAAGGAGATCTCAATCCCCTATGCTCAAGTTCATGGACCTCTATCCATAGGTGACATCTATTCCCATTGTTCTAGTTTATGGACCTCTATCCACAAGAGACCTTTGTCCCCATTATTCTGGTTTATGGTCCTCTATCCATAGGATACCTCTATCCCCACTGCTCTAGTTTGTGGACCTCTATTCATAGGAGACCTCTATCCCCACTACTCTGGTTTGTGGACCTCTATCCATAGGAGACCTCTATCCCCACTATTATGGTTTGTGGACCTCTATCCACAGGAGAACTCTATCCCCATTGTTCTGGTTTATGGACCTCTATCCATAGGAGACCTTTATCCCCACTACTCTAGTTTGTGGACCTCTATCCATAGGAGACTTGTGTTCCCACTATTCTAGTTTGTGGACCTCTATCTATAGGAGACCTTTGTCCCCACTGCTTTGGTTTATGGATCTCTATCCACAGGAGACACCTCTCCTCTCTACTCTGTTTTATGGATATCTATCTATAGGAGACACCTCTCCTCTCAACTTTGGTATGCTCCAAAGCCAACTCAATATTCTACTCAAAAACTACTCCAAGCCTTCATACAAGGCTTGCTCAAATCTGCAACAAAATCTGCTCAACTCACTGCTCCAATATGCACCAAGCCTACTCACAAGGCTTGCTCAAATCAGTAATAAAACCTGCTCATAAATCTACCCAAATATGTACCAAGCCTACTCATAAGGCTTGCTCAATTATGCTCTCAACTCTTGCCCAAACCTGCTTCAAGTCTTCTTACAATATTTGCTTAAATATGCCTCAAACCTGCTTCAAGTCTTTTCACAAGACTTGCTCAAATTTGCCTCACACCTGTTTCAATTCTTCTCACAAGACTTGCTCAAATATTCTCATAACACATACTCAGATCTACTTATAACACATGCTCAACCAATCCTAAATCTTGCACAAAAATGATGTTCAAAACAATTCTTGTATCTCTTTCAAAAATGCTTTCTTCAACTAGGCAATTTAGACATATTCTTCCTAGAATTATTTCAAGAACATATAAATAATAATATGCAATGCAAATGCTCAATATGTTCTCTTCACATTCATTAAGTCTGTCGCTTTCACATGTCTCACATTCATCAAATCATATCTCTACTTCTTACACACTCCTTTCAAATATAATCACGCTAGTGTATAACTTTGCTTCACAAAACTGGTTTATGTTCCTTGCAAATTTGCTCTCAAAGATCAAACACAATAATGCACAAATTTGCTTCACAAAACTGGTCTCTAACACTTGCCCATTCACATTCAATGTCACTCAAATCAATGCCCAAATGCTTCACAAATTCATTCAACAATGTTGCACAATTTTTTCTCAAACCCTAGCACCTGTGGTTCCAATTTCACTAATCAATTATGCACAATTTGTTCACAAACCTTAGCACAAGTGTTTTAAATCTAGTTCAACAATGAAACACAATTTTGTTCTCAAACTCTAGCACTTATATTTCCAACAATGTACATATATAATCCTTATTTATCCACCTTATGATTCAGAAATATTTGCTCAACCAAACACCTTAAAGAAGGAATAATATCACCATACCTCTTAACTTGATTTGATGAAGATGTACCCTAAAAAACCTGTCTCAAAATAATTTCCCTTTCAAAGTGCCACTTCAAAACTAGTTAGTAGATCTATCTTTCAAATCATCCACATTAAATTTCTTCCTTAAAAAATGTGCACAATAGGATATGAAAATAACAGTTTAAGACTCTTTTTATCTTCACAAGATAAAGCTCTAACAATGATCAAAACCTCTCAAATCTTCCTTTTCATCATACCACAAATACAATAAAAAATTAAACCACAATAACACCTTATAACTCCTACTTTCACAAGAAATAATTCTCAACACACCACAATGTTTCACTCAATAACCAAAGATACAACTTACAATATTTAAATCAATCACATACACCTTATACCTCCAACTTTTATAAAATTCAATATGCCACAATGTCCCTTATACCATCTAATAACCATTCAATCAAATGCAATTAAATTAAAATATACCTTATGTCTCCCTAGGGCAAACACTATTGCATACCTTAAAATTTAATCAAAAATTTTGCGCCCTCTTGATGTGCTGTTGCTGCGACTCGAACCTGCCACCTCCGGCTTGCCCACATCTTAACGCAGACTCGACTGTCGTGTGTGTTGGTTGCCCACACAAGAACCAATGGGCACAAATTTTTTTTTGACCTGTTCTGTGCCTTCTCTTTTTATCAAAAACTCAATCAAAATATTTGTCGATGGGTTTTGACCCTGTGACCTCCTCCTTGCAAGCACCTTAGCACAGGATCCTCTATCGTTTGGGCTAGCCACCCAGCTGTGACAGTACACTTGTTGCCTCCATAATATCTGCAACTTCATATCTGCTTAGAATTGTGTGTGGATTCCTCTCTTCTACCCTCCAACGAATGATGAACGATTTCGATCGAGAACGATTTCGATTAGCGCTCTCTTCCAAACCTTAGTGCCAATCAAAATTTTCTCTCCCTTAAATATGCTTTTCATATCATGCTTTGACGTTGGTGCTCAATTAATTTGATTTTGCTTCTTTTAACTTTTGAAACCTTTGCATTATAATATTAAAATATTATAATGTTAATACTTGAAACCTTGGTGTATTGGAAATAATTCTTTGTCTTTAAATATTTGCCTCCTTTTTCATAATATTTAAATTTTCATTTAAATATTATAACCTTTCTCTTAAAAAAATAACTTGGAGATACATATTGCCTTGACAACCATTTCACACTTCTCATCAACATATTTCTACCTTGTGTACCTTTTGATGATATTTGTCTTGCACTTTAATATTTCAACCTTGAAGATAATTCTCAACTAATTCACCTTTGACATCAATGACAACTCAATATGCTCAATATTTACAACATATACATTACAATTTATATTGGCCACGTATATTGCAATATTGGCTATGAATATTTAAATATTTAAATAATGGTCATACTATATTCTATTTATATACAAAGGTGACCATTATTTTATATTTTTTATATATTATTATATGTTTGTGAATCCCTATCATTCCTTCCCACCATATGAACATTGGAATCCAATATGTACAAACAAACTAGAAGTTGATCTAGAAATTGGAACAATAATAGTAACATGAGCTAGAGCTAGAACAACTAGAACAACAACCAAAACATGAGCAACAGGAACAACTATAGGAGTAGGAGAAGCAGGAGCTGAGATAACTCATACAAATAACCAAATGTAGAGGCAAAACAATCTAGGATATTGCTGCCCATATAAAAGTTGAAGGACAAACCGAGCTAAAAAATTGAAATGTTGTAATCCACTAAAACAAACTCTAACAGGATCACCAGATGCCACTAGAGGGCTAACCATACTCCACCATCTGTCGATGACTCTTCATTGAGTCTTCGATTCGATGGAGTCCCAATGTAATATCTATTTATCACATCCAGACAAACCAAAATCTAAAATCCGAAATCTAGAATCCAATTCAACAAACAAACAAGAATAAGTTTGTTATAAAAGGACTTCTATAATGGATACAATTGCTCAAATAAAAGAGAATCAGGTACAACCAAAAGGACACTCCAAAATATATATAAATAACAAAAACTTTAGATCATATAACAAAAATACAATACTTTTACTATCACTCAAAAAGCTTTCCAATACCTATAAATAAAATTATATTTGTGACTAATTAAGTGCTTCAATTTAAAATGACAAGACTACTTTACAGCAGAATGAATGAGGGCCAATTGCCCTTTTTACAATTTAAAATGTTCAAGAATATTCTCTCCTATGTTTTGAAAAAATTATATTGGCCTCTCTTTATAAGAGAGTTAGCGCGGAATATTTCATTCTCATGAAATATTCCATTCTCATGGAATATTTCTAAAGTTTTACTGGACACCACACATTAATGTTTTGAGTCCATGCGCATTTCAAAGGTTTTGCCTGACACAAATAAATATTCGCCAACAAACAATTTGAAAAGTCGATCAATCCGACTTTGCTAGGAATACGTGGCTAGGAACACATCGAACTCTGCCTGCTGCTTGCCACATGGTAGATCTGATTTTTATCCAGAAGAGCTGCTAGGAGTAAGCTTCTTCCCAATTACCAGCTGGCAATCGACCTCCTTCAAGAACGTGTGGTTGGAATACTTAGCGTCTGGACACGAATGGAGGCGCTCATCAGAAGTCTCTTCAATGTAGTCCGGGTAAGGTATGTCATATTTGGCAGGTTTAAAGGTTGTTTTGTAGAATTTTTCATTTTTATTATCATTCAGTTTGGGTGCGTGTGGGGCTGACCCTCTTGCTTTTTAACGGGTTAATGTGATGATACTAGTGGCATGTTTCATTATTGGAATTTCTTCCCACATTAATACCTATCTATTTAGGATGATGCAAGTCTAGTGGCATATTTCATTATTGGAATTTCCTTCCACATTAATATTTATTTATCTAGCATGATACAAGTCTAACGGTATATTTTATTATTGGAATTTAGTTTCACATTAATACATATTTATCTATTTAAAATAATGCAAATCTAATAGCATATTCCCTAATTAAAATTTTCTTCCACATTAATACTTATCTATCTACAACTGAATTCAAAAACCTATCATTATCTCCAAACTTACAGATGATGTTGATCACTGATTATTTCGTGAATGGCGCATAAACTGCTTGGGAATATAACCAACGGAAGAAACGAGCATAGGCGGAGATAGATCATATATTTTGTTTTTTATATTTTGTTTTTTTCTATGAGAACAATAAATACAAATATAAGGATTCAACATGGCTGTAATGTTTTTTAACAGAGCTTATAATCCAGAATTCTATCCATGTGCTCCACAAACATTTAACTTAGACAACAGAGACTTTGGGAAAGAATGAGCTAATAAACAAGGAGGTGACACAGACAGTCCAAAATAACACCAATTTCAAAGACAAACACCAATTCCAGGATCCATTGGAGAAGGGTTTCTCATTCTCCTTCTTAACCAGATTGACCTGAAGAAGAGATACTCCCTTCAACTAACATCACCGTTTTGATATTCATTTATAAAACCTCAGCATGAGAGTTTCATTAATCAATTTTTTATAGCCATACTTACATGCTATCAACAGGCTACGTAGAAAATTTATAAAACCTCAGCCCAAGAGTTTCAATTTTTTATAGCCATACTTGCATGCTATCAACAAGCCACGTAGAAACATTACAAGGATAATACAATATTGGCTATGAATATTTTAATAGTGGTTATAATATATTCTATTTATATAAATGGCTATTATTTTATATTTTTATATATTATTATGTGTTTGTGAATCCCTATCATTAGAGTATAGGTGGCAAATTGAAAATAAAAAGAGCAGGCCCGCAAGGACTATAGAACACTACTAAAGATGCTTAAAGAGCCTTAAGGATGATCTACTATCCCACAGGTCTCTGAAATATGTATAAAAAAGCTTGTTAGATATGAATGATGTAAGAGGCTAATTAGGTGCAAATGGAAGCAAGAAGGAGATGCATGCAAAACAAGATACTAATGATGATTAAGGACTAAAGCAAAAGAATAGAGATTATGAACTCCCTCTGAAGCTCACCCAATTACTTGAAGATAAAGAGCTTGAGGATGGCCTTTATTTTGTTGCCGAGATAAGTTTAATTTGGTTGTTGATTACTTAATGTGAGGCTGAGTAGTTTGACATTGTGTGGCCTTTATCTTGCTGCCAAATGGTTTTATTTTGGTTGATAAAGCTAGTTTCTGATGAAAAGCTTGTTTGTTGAGTTGAATTGACCTTGTATATTCTATAATTATTTCCGAACAAGCCTAGATTGAATCTGATGTTGAAACCAAATTGAAATTGGTAGGGTTATTATTTATTAAAATGAATACCATTTAGATTGCTTCTTTTCAAGTCAGACTAATTATCTAGGCTTGAATGATAAAATGATTGGTCAATTTGGTAAGTAAACCCGTTTTGGACTTCTTTGTTGCGTGGTTTAGAAAATATTGAAGTTAATTAACTTTTAATAACCTGTAAATCCTTTAAATAAATTTAATGTTTCTTCTATGAAACATTGGAGACTTTGGAAACGATGGAGTGTAATTGCTGAATATATATATATATATATATATAGCGAAATCAATAACTCCATAAATGGATTGCTTCTATAAATATTACCTATGCATTATTTTTTAAACTATTTGAACCATTGTTCTTTTCCTTGCATCGAAAGTCCACTATCTTGGTTGAGCGTTTACTTTCCATACACATTCTAAGTTTTTAAAACATTTATTAAATGTATTATTATAGTTTGTTGTAGAAAGATGTCTATAAGATTATACTATGGAAATAAATCTGAAACTTTTTGGGTATTCTTTAAATATTATGCTCATTAAAATATGAAAGAATGAATTCATAATTAATAAATTGCCACTCTAATCCTAAACAAGTCTTCATCAAATCTAAAGGACATTCGAAAATGAATTCATAATTAATAAATGGCTACTCTAATCCCAAATAAGTCTTCCATCCAATCTAAAGGACACTCGAAAACCTCGACACTTTATGAATGGGTATTATTCAAAAACTTTCAATGCTTGATTTTATATGAAAAAGTATAGATATTAATGTTATGTTGGAATATCAACTTTCGAGTAATTATTATATTTTTTTGCTTTATTTGAAATATATTTATTAATGTTAAGCTTTGTATAATTAATAAATACTTTGTTTTTCTACTATATCTTCTCTATACATTTAAAACATGTGATGTTTAGGAGACTATTCATATGGGCAACTTTGCAGACCATTTGAATGAGCTTGGACCTTTCCAAGACCCAACAATTATTCTAATCACTCATATAGGGCATTCTAGGCCTATGCAACCTTAGTTGCTGACATCAACAACAAATAAGATCTCAGTCGCTAACGATCAGAGTGGCTAAGCACTAACTCTGACTGTCGATAGCGGCTAAGGGTAGCCTGCCCCTAGCCGCGCTGAGTGAGAGTGGCTAGCCCTATAACCAACTCGGGCTCCTAGAGCCGAGCAAATTCAGTTGCAACTAACCAATTTGCAACGGATCTTGGATGGTTTTTGGGTTGCAAAGCTTCCAGAGGTTTCCCCCTAACTGCTCAGGCCAACTGATTCTTGATCTTGGCTTCCTTGAGAAACCAAGGTGAGGACTTAGAAAAGTCTATTTAAAGGCCTCCCAAAGAGACATATGCATCCTGAATTTACTGTAGCGAAGCCCTGTCGGATTGGAGAGCGATTTTGTATCCTAACAGTAATCCACTAAAACAAACTTCGATAGAATCACCATATGTTGCTAGAAGGCTAACCATACTCCACCATCTCTCGATGGCTCTTCCTTGATTCTTTGATGAAGTATCGATGTAATATCTACTGATCACATCCAAACAAACCAAAATCCAAAATCCAATTCAAAAAACAAACAAGAATAAGTTTATTATAGAACTTACCTCAACATAAAACTTTTATAATGGATACAATTGCTCAAACAAAAGAGTGTGAATACAACAAAAAAAAAAAAAAATACACTCCAAAATATGTATAAAACTTATGAGTAACAAAAACTTTCAAACACTAGAAATCAAAACACAAAATAAAACGCTTTTACTAACTCCAGATCAAAAAAAAATAAAAGCTTTCCTATGTTTGTGACTAATTAAGTGCTTCAATTTAAAAAAAATGTCAAGGCTTTTTGACAGGAGAATGAATGAGGGCTAATTGTCCCTTTTACAATTTGAAATACTCAATATTCTCCTCCTTTTTGTTTTAAAAATTTTATATTAGCTTTATTTTATAAAACAGTTAGCACAAAATATTTTATTGTTTTTAATTTTATTTGATAAGAGAGTTGATACCTCCACTATTTAAGAGAGTTGATACCTCCACTATTTTTTAGTAACTGCTAATGCAAAGTTTAAACCACAAAAACTACTCCATTTCTCAAAGAATATTTCTAAACTTAAACTTTTGTTAAAAAAATGAAAAATGGACAGCCCCTGTGCATTTCAAAGGTTTCGCCCGACACAAAGAATTTGAAAAGTCGATCAATCCGACTTTGTTAGGAATACGTGGCTAGGAACACAACGAAATCTGTCTGCCTGCTGTTTTCCACATGGTAGATCTGGTTTTTATCCAAAAGAGCTGCTACGAGTAAGCTTCTTCCCAATTCCCAGCTGGCAATGAGCTGACACGAATGGAGGCCTCATCAGAAGTTTCTTCAATGTAGTCACCTCATTTTCATGTGAGCTCATTGACAGGCTAGGTGGTCTGCATATTTGTGGCCTTCACAGCTGGATTGAGGAACGTGTCAGTATCTCAAACTGACAGATGATGTTGATCACTGATTATTTCGTGAATGGCACATAAAGTGCTTGGGAATATAACCAACAGAAGAAACGAGCACAGGCGGAGATAGATCATATATTTGGTTTTTTTGCTATAAGAACAGTAATACAAATGTAAGGATTCAACATGGCTGTAATGTTTTTCTGGAAAGAGAGAAACATATAAACAACACAAAAAAATGTCCCGTACAGGATTTATAGAGCTATATAATCCAGAATTCTCTCACACTACCACATGTATTTTGGCCAATGAATCAACTATGTGCTCCACAAACATTTAACTTAGACAACAGAGACTTTGGAAAAAAATGAGCCAATAAAAAAAGGAGCTGACACAAACAGTCCAAGATGACACAATCCAGACCAGACAAAACAAACACCAATTCCAATGACAAACACCAGTTCCAGGATCCGTTGGAGGAGGGTTTCTCATTCTCCTTCTTAACCAGATTGACCTGAAGAAGAGATACTCCCTTCAACTAATATCACCGTTTTGATTCATTTACAAAACCTCAGTTTCATTAACATGTTATCAACAGGCTACGTAGAAAATTTATAAAACCTCAGCCTAAGAGTTTCAATTTTTTATAGCCATACTTACATGCTATCAACAGGCCGCGTAGAAACATTACAAGAATAATACAATATTGGCCAGATACATTACAATTTATATTGTGAATCCTATCATTAAAGTATAGGTGGCAAATAATTATTTAGTGGAAGAAAATAAAAAGAGCAGGCCTCCAAGGGCTATAGGACACTATTAAAGATGCTTAAAGAGTCTTAATCTACTATCCCACAAGTCTCTGAAATATTTAAAAAAAAAAAAGCTTGTTAGATGTGAATGATGTAAGAGATTAATTCGGTGCAAATGGAAGCAAGAAGGAGATGCATGCAAAACAACTAACTTAAGAGACTAATGATGATTAAGGACTAAAGCAAAAGAAAAGGGAACCTATTCAATAAAGATTATGAACATTAGGTCCCTCCTCTCTCCCTCTGAAGCTCATCCAATTACTTGAAGATAGATGACCAAAGAGCTTGAGGATAACCAAAATACGGTATAATTTTGATGCTTGAAACTTATCAGCAAGTCTGGAGCAAATTCGACAGCATTTCGATGCTTGAGAGTGATCTCCCAAATACCATCCCAAGGGACCAATTTATAAAATTCTTCCAAATACCATCCCAAGGGACCAATTTATAAAATTGTCCCTCTCGGGAGTTTATCAAAGGGGAGGGATGAGGCATCCTACTTATTAGGGCTAATTTGGAGTTGATTGAGCTGACTAGGGGAGAGGAATCGACTATCCTCATGATTGGGATCGATTTGGGAAGGTGGAGGAAAGTCAGCCACCTTCCCCTATTTGTTGATTAACTATAACAATAGAGAGGATGGATGGAGCTAACTACACCATGATTGTTTGCTACAGGCGGGGATGGAATGCTAGTTGTGCATTAGACACAATTATGCCACCTAAGAATACACTACCAACGAATTCGCTTAGTCAACAAATTCACAAATTTGATCATTACAAGTTAAATTTGGTAGGGGAGGTTAAAAGTTTGGACAGGGTGCAAATACGCCAACTTAAATCACTTCTTAATAAAATACTTCTGAATTACTCATATTGAGGTTGAGTTACGTTTGATTTCATATGGCCTTTATTTTGCTGCCCAAATAAGTTTAATTTGGTTGGTGAAGCAAATTTTAAATTACTTAATGTGAGGCTGAGTAGTTTGACATTGTGTGGCCTTTATCTTGATGCTAAATGATTTTTTTTTTGGTTGATAAAGCTAGTTTCTGATTAAAAGCTTGTTTGTTGAGTTGAATTGACCTTTTATACTCTATAATTATTTTCGAGCAAGTCCAGATTGAATCTTGATTCTGAAACCAAATTGTTTTGGTAGGGTCCTTATTTATTAAATTGAATATCATTTAGATTGCTTCTGTTCAAGCTAGACTAATTATATAAATTTCTTTAACCTTGAATGATAAAATGTAATGGTAATTAAACCCGTGTTGGACTTCCTTATTATATAGTTTAGAAAATATTGAAATTAATTAACTTTTAATAACCTGTAAATCCTTTAAATAAATTTAATGCTCCTTCTATGAAACATTGGAGACTTTGGAAACGACGGAATGTAATCGTTGAAAATATTACCTATGCATTATTTTTTAAACTATTTGAACCGTTGTTCTTTTCCTTGCATCGAAAATCTACTATCTTGGTTGAACGCTTACTTTCCATACACATTCTAAGTTTTTAAAATATTTATTAAATGTATTATTATAATTTATTGTAGAAAAACGTCTATAAAATTATATCTATGGAAATAAATCTGAAAATTTTTGGATATTCTTTAACTATTATGCTCCTAAAAGATGAAAGAATGAATTCATCATTAGTAAATGGACACTCTAATCCCAAACAAGCCTTCCATCCATCCGCACTTTATGACTTTATGAATGGGTATCATTCAAAAAATTTCAATGCTTTGTTTTATTTGAAAAGGTATAGTTATTAATGTTATCTTAAATTTCAATGCTTTGTTTTATTTGAAAAGGTACAGTTATTAATGTTATCTTGGAAAATCAACTTTCAAATAATTATTATATGCTTTGCTTTATTCGAAATATATTTATTAATGTTAAGCTTTGTATAAATAATAAATGCTTTGATTTTCTAGTATACCTTCAATAGAAGAGACATCTTTTATTTATTTAATAAAACATGATAGTAAATTCTACCATTTTATAGTCTCTCTTCAATTTAGAAAAAGGTTTTTCCCTTTCAATTTTATTGAATAGTCTTTTATTTATTTTTTATAAAAAGAATGTATTTGTTCCTATTAAGTTAAGATCTAATTGTTTAGAAGGAATGATAGAATATTTATTTAAGAATGTCCTTTATTATGATTAGTGGAGAAATTTTTCTGATTAAAATATGAGGAAAACTAATATCCTAAGTCCTTAGAAGATTATTGAAGGACTTCTACTTTCGAATGTGTATTGGATTATTATTATAGGGTAAAATGTTGCCCTTTAAAAAGATGTCTTTTGGTGTTTAAAATTTAATATTTTATGATAAACACTTGATTATTTTAAAGTTATTTTTTAATTCATAATGATATATTTTCGATTAAATGATAACATCTTTATAAAGTTAGATTGAATAAAATGTGATTTCCTTAAATGGTTTATTTAAAGCTAATTTTTAAATAAACAAATATGATTTATGTCTTTACTTGTTGAATAGTATTTCCTTGTGTAATTTGATGTTACTTTTCAAGTAGTTTTATTGGTTTAATAAAATAACTCTTAACTTGGTTAAGTTAAAATAAATTTAGTTAAAGGATCCATGATGTAAAAAATAAACTTGGGATTAGAATAGAAGCCACACTTGGACTAAAGATACTCTAAGCTAAACATATTTTTATGTGGTTGTATCATGAGAGGTGAGCGATCGAAAAAATTAAATCAACAATACGACCGTATTACATGCATGTAATCAACTGTGTTTCGAGAATGGTCACTAAGGATGGGTGGTATGGGACATCCATCTAGGCCATTGTGTGAGTAGTACAATGGTGGTTCCTTGTATGAAATTGTTGAATAGTGAATCTTGGTGGGAGAATTAAGAGACTCTATGGTAGATTCCATAGTGGTTTGGTATGGGATAAACCACCGCATTATTTGTAATTTTGTCAAGAGAGACCATGATCAATTCCATGGGAATGGCATGATCTTAGTTTTTTTCATAATTTAGACATTGATCTAGGGATGTGGTCATCGACTAAGCACTAAAGCATTTACGCTATATAACCTTACTTGTTATCTTGGCAATAGATGAGATTAATTAAACTCAGGGTTCCACATAAAAGATAACATGTTAAGGATGGGGAAGGAAGTGTTTCCCTCTAAGTGTTATGAGCGTTAGAGGATAACCATAAGTCATGGTTCTAGGATCTCATACCATGTTAGAGGGTGAGAAAGGAGGAACCACTAAAGACACCTCTTATAGGATTTGGTCAATCTCATCCACTTAGGGGCCGACTACAATGACCATAACCCAAAAGTGGCTATCAATGCTTTGTACTAATTACATAATGGGTGTAAATTAAAAATTAAAATGAAAGAAAATTACCTTGGTCAAACTTCTTCTCTCGTTAGTAGATGTTTTTTGAACTTGTGAATCAAACTGGGATGCTACAATCTATGTGTCAGATTGGGTTATAATTTGTGCAATGGAAAATGCATTACTGATTGGCCTTGAATAGAGGAAGATTTTTCCTTTTAGGATTTCCTAGCTTTATAGCTAGAAATTCTATCACCTTAGAGTCTAACAATTGTGTTAGCATAGAGGAAAATCATTGGTTTCACTTGGTAAAATTCCTCTAAAGTTTTTATTGAGCCTTAGCTAAAACTATTTTTGTGATGTAGTAGCAGTGTTAACATTACTTGCTTTGGCATTATTGATGGGGCGAGAGTTACGCCATCACCCATGACATCTTTTTTTTATACATTCCCTTTGTGTTGGATGAGGAGGACTTCTCCTTCATTTTAGGCTTCAATTACCCCTACATTGAAGGGCAACTTCTAATTGTTTTTCTAGCTCTACTGCATCTTCATAAACGAAATGTTGGTCATTTATAAAGGATATGCAAGTTACTCTTGCAAATTGTGTATGAAAATACATAATGGTAAAATATATTTTCCTAACCACAACATGCCAACGGATTAAGAACTCAATGAAAGACTCATTTTAATCTTGCTGAAGTTTATATAAATCATCTAATGTGCACTTTTTTATGATGTAGACAAATAAAAGTTGGATGAACATCTCTACTAAGTCACCAAAGTTCTTTATCAAGTGGCGAGGTATTTGTAAATACCATTCTAGGGCTTCACCACCAAGTTTTTGAGGGAAAAAATTTAATAACAACACCTCACCATAGGCGATGTCATGACAAGCGGCTTGGAAAACTCTAAGGTGATCATTTGGGTCATCTTCTCCCTTATACATGTGAAAATTTGGCACTATAAAGTTTGGAGGATAGGTTGACTAACTAAAAAAGGATCTATAGGTTTCTTGCAGTAATCCTTATAGAAATGCTTCTTTCCTATGGCTCCTTGGATAAAAGCTAGTTGTTTAAATTTTGAATTTTATTTAATCAAATGTTCTAACTTAGTGTTTATATCCTAGAAACTAGGATAAGAAAGTTGTGGTGTCACAAATTGAAGTTGTTGGTTCAGTTGGCAAAATCAAAAGGCATACAAAAAAGACAATTTTATTAAGACTCATAGGTGGTAATAAACTGGATACTTGGTATTTTTGGGATGGAAAACATGGTTCTACAATCCATATTCTCTTAAATAAAAGAAGTAGATCAAAATGAATCTTTTACTTTTTGGAATATTTATAGAGAACTGAATAGGGAAGTAGATGAACTCTCAAAGGAGGGTCTTCATATTGAACCAGACACATGCTTAGTACAAGAATTCAATGAGGGAAATGCACTGTAGTTGGTTTGTATCTCTATATGGGGGATTAATCCACTCCAAATAAATAAAGAAGAATTAAAGGAACTTTTAAAAAAAACTTAGAAATCAATTATTTAAAGGATATTGGTTAACAATTCGGGAATGTGTATAAGGACAAAACTTAGCCTGATAGAGATAGCTAGCTATGATGTATAAGTGACCTAATTTTTAGGTCAATATTGAAGCTTTGAATAAATGCAAAATAAAATCCAAAGAATATAATTTCATATTTGCTTAATATAAAATTATGACTTTTTTGAGGTAAAAAATAATTAGCCAATGGATAATAGTAAGAATTTGGAATAAAATGGTTGGTAAAGGGAATGTTAGTAGGAATTGGGATGCTAAAGAATAGATTAGAAGAAATCACATTTGGAGCATTTAGCATACTGGGAAAGTTATCCACATTTTAGACTTGTAGAATGCTTATGGGTTGAGATACAGGTGATTTATCCTAAATGAATCTATGTTTGGAGGTATAGATCCTTGATTTCTAGAGGAAGATAGGATATTTGGCAGTCTCCCTTCTATGGTTGTAATTATAGAGTGTCTCTGCTAAGAACTCGTGGGATTGGATTTAGGTTGCTATAGAAATTCTAAGAGAAGTTCCTCCACAACAAAAGTAGGCATATTATCCACCTTTAAGATAGATTGTGCCATAGCTTCCCTATTTCCTTGTAGGAAAGTAGTTGGATCGTCCATGAATTAAAAGACTACTTCCCTTTGTTCATTGTAAATAGGAGAAAAAGTTCCAAAAGAAAGATTTTATTTCTCTTCTTCCTCAAATGTTGAGTTTTCAATCATGGGGTGCTTCTCTGGAAGTTCAGATGAAGCACTTGGATTTTGTGTTAATTATCACGCAACACTCCGAGTAAGGTAAAGGGGTTCATACATGGTCAAAGGAAGGGAGATTCAATTTTATTAAAGTTTTGTTTTCAAAGTTGCTTAGAGAAGAAAGAGAACATGTTTTTATAGTCCTTATATCCCCAATGAGAACAACCCACCTTATGAATCTCGTTATCCCACCACAATATACTTACCAAGAGAGATAATCCTCAAGGCTCGTACAACAGTTTATTCAAGGGGTCGTAAACATTACCCATTAGAAATAACATTTTGGTTTTGTTCTTGTTATCTTTGTTTAATGTGATTTACACTATGCGAACAAGATTGAATGATCTTAATTAAAATGTAGTAAATTTTATGTTTATTAAAGACATGATTCTAGGTCAAAGGCTTTGGATCCACATGGTTTTTCACATTGGTTTCACGAAACATGTGGGGCACAAAAAGGTGCACAAAGGTGCTGGCCTCCAAGTTTTCTTTCAAGGGTCAGCCACACTCGGACAAAAGAGCCTTGCTGCTAACTCATTGTTATTGTGCTACGTGTTGTTATCTTTTGCTAGGGGTTTAGGTTCACCAAGGGCTTAAATAATTCCCTAAATATAGTTTAATGTGTTCATTTTTTTATAAACACCTAGGTTTTTTCTATTCTACAAGCTAATAGGTAAGATGAAAATGTAATGCAAGTGAAAACTAAAATGCATAAGATAAATAGTAGCCTATGTGCAAGTTCAATTTTTTTTAATGCTAATTAAGACAAGAAACTAAAGTCTTTATTTTTATTTTCTTTTATTTGAAGCGGGGTACAAGAAGGATACAAACATACAAATTACACTAATGCAAATCTATGTGCAATTTTGATTGGATGCCTAAGAAAGTGAAAGAAAATTCTAAGCTAAGCTAAAGATTCCTTTTGAGTTTCCTTTTATATGCATTTTGAAGACAAAAACAAAATTATATATGAACAAAAAACAACCTACTCTACTTAAATAAAATAGGACAAAGAGGTTATACTTGTTCTCAGGGTTGATGTAAATACGTCACCTAGAAATATTCAATTAAAGCTTGCAATATCAATAGAATAAAAGGTGGATCAAAGTTTGGGGGCCTTCCAAACCACGCTAAGTAGAAGACATTCTAATTGGCGCAATCAAACCCCTTGTTATATGCAAGAAAATTTAATTTGGACCTTGGAAATGAATGTTGTTGTACCTATGATGAATCTACCGCCTAAAATTTTTATATCAGAAAAATTCACTAAGATGGTAGGGATAAATTAATAGAAGGCAAAAAAAAAAGAGGTGCTACCAGGAATGGAATTATAATGCACAAGGATAAATTAGATAGGTTGGATGTTGAGTTGCTAAGGGGACCTAAGGCTGGACAGACAGGTGATGAAGTCACCATCTAAAAAAGTTATGGGTGGTGAATTCACTTCTATGACAGAAGCAAACCAATGGGTTTCACATTAGAATCCAGACATTCTAACCATCTAGAATGAATACACTGCTTGATCAAATGATAAGGACTCTGATAAAGATTCACATGAAAAAATTGGACTAAACATTTGCAAAATATCAACCTAAGAGTTTTGTTTATAAAAATGGCTATAAATAGCCATAGTTGCATGCTATCAATAGGCCACGTACAAACATTACAAGGATGATACAATATTGACCATATACATTATAATTTATATTGGCCAGTATTACAATATTGGCTATGAATATTTAAATAATGGCCATATTATATTCTATTTACATAAAAATGTGACCATTATTTTATAGTTTTATATGTTATATTATTTTATATATTATATGTTTGTGAATCCCTATCATTCCTTCCCACCATATGAGCATTGGAATCCAATATGTTCAAACAAACTGAAAGTTGATCTGGAACTAAAACAATAGTAGCAACAAGAGCTGGAGCAGGAACAGCTGGAACAACAACCAAAACAGGAGCAACAGGAACAACTATAGCAACAAAAACAACTATATAAGCAAAAGAAGCAAGAACTAAAAGAGTAGGAGTTGAGATAGCTAAGGATAACCAAATGTAGAAGCAAAACAATCCAATAAATTGTTACCCGTATAAAAGCTGAAGGACAAACCAAGCTAAAAAGTTGAAATGTTCTACTCCACTAACTCCGACAGGATCACCAGATACCGCTAGAGGGTTAACCATACTCCACCATCTATCGACAACTCTTCCTCGAGCCTTTGATGGAGTACCGATGTGATATCTACTGATCACATGCAGACAAACCAAAATCTAGAATCCGATTCAACAAATAAACAAAGAATCTAGAATCCGATTCAACAAATAAACAAGGACAAGTTTATCTGAGAACTTGCCTCAACATGTGACTTCTATAAAATTGCTCAAAAAAGAGAGAAGTGTCGGGTACAACCAAAATTCTAAGACTTATGGGTAACAAAAACTTTGAAACACTAGAATTCAAAACAAACCTTTACATAACAAAAATACAATATTTTTACTAGATGCGCCTCAAAAAGAGCTTTCCTGGAAAAGAGCTTTCCAATGCCTGAATAAGGTTATGTTTGTGACTAATCGAGTGCTTCAATTTGAAAAAAAAAATGACGGCACTTTTCGACAGAAGAATGAATGAGGTCCAATTGCCCCTTTTACAATTTGAAATGCTCAGGAATATTCTCCTCCTCTTTGTTTTAAAAAAATTATATTGGCCTCATAAAACAGTTAGCACATAATATTCCATTCTCATGCGTTAGACATTGTTTAAAAAATGAAAAATGGGCACCACACATTACGAGCTGGCAATCGACCTCCTTCAAGAACGTGTGGTTGGAATACTTAGCGTCTGTACACGAATGTCACCTCATTTTCATGTGAGCTCATTGACAGGCTAGATGGTCTGCATATTTGTGGCCTTCACAGCTGGATTGAGGGACGTGTCAGTATCTCCAAACTGACAGATGATGTTGATCACACTGATTATTTCGTGAATGACACATAAAGTGCTTGGGAATATAACCAATAGAAGAAACGAGCATAGGAGAAGATAGATCATATATTTTATTTTTTTTGCTATGAGAACAGTAAATGCAAATGTAAGGATTCAACATGGCTGTAATGTGTTTTTAAGAAAGAGAGAAACATATAAACAACACAAAAAAAGATGTCCTGTAGAGGATTTATAGGACGTAGTCACATAAGGTCAGATGTTGCCGCAACTATTATCATCCACCAATTTACAGAGCTGTATAATCCAGAATTTTCTCACACTACCACATGTTTTTGGCCAATGAATCAACTATGTGCTCCACAAACATTTAACTTAGACAACAGAGACTTTGGGAAAAAATGAGCCAATAAACAAGGAGCTGACACAGACAGTCCAAGATGACACCAGACCAGACAAAACAAACACCAATTCCAACGACAAACACCAATTTCAGGATCCGTTGGAGAAGGGTTTCTCATTCTCCTTCTTAACCAGATTGACCTGAAGAAGAGATACTCCATTCAACTAACATCACCGTTTTGATATTCATTTATAAAACCTCAGAGTTTCATTAATCAAATTTTTTATAGCCATACTTACATGCTATCAACAGGCTACATAGAAAATTTATAAAACGTCAGCCTAAGAGTTTCATTTTTTTTATAGCCATACTTACATGCTATCAACAGGCCAGTAGAAACATTACAAGGATAATACAATATTGGCCAGATACATTACAATTTATATTGGACACTCATATTATGACTATGAATATTTTAATAGTGGCTATATTGTAAAAAGGTGGCTACAATTTTATATTTTTATATATTATGATGTGTTTGTGAATCCCTATTATTAGAGTATAGTGGCAAATTCTCATGGAAGAAAATAAAAAGAGCAGCCTGCAAGGGCTATAGGACACTACTAAAGATGCTTAAAGGAGCAGCCTGCAAGGGCTATAGGACACTACTAAAGATGCTTAAAGAGCCTTAAGGATGATCTACTATCCCACAAGTCTCTGAAATATTTACAAAAAAGCTTGTTAGATGTGAATGATGTAAGAGACTAATTAGATGCAAATGGAAGCAAAAAGGAGATGCATGCAAAACAACTAACCTAAGATACTAATGATGATTAAGGACTAAAGCAAAAGAAAGGGGAACCAATTCAATAGAGATTATGAACATTAGGTGCCTCCTCTCTCCCTCTGAAGCTCATCCAATTACTTGAAGTTAGATTACCAAAGAGCTTGAGGATAGCCAAAACACAGTAGAATTTTGATGCTTGAAACTTAGCAGCAAGTTTGAAGCAAATTCGACAGCTCAAAATAATCACTTAAAGGAACCATGACCAAAATAATCACTCAAAGGAACACAAAATCCCAAAAAGCAAAAATTAAAGGTGGGTCCCCAATCTTTGGGGCTAGTTGTGGAATGGTCACAACAGGTAGAATATGAGTGATTTAAACCATGATTTTATCTTCCAAAAATAGCTTGACAAATATCACATCATTGTTCCTATGCTTTAGGATACTTGCCAAATGTTATGCTAGTCTTGTTAAAGTTGTTGTAGAGGACAAAGTTGATGGAGTAAATCGATGTATATTACTCAATCATGCAAGCATTCAAATAAAAAAATCATGCACGATAAAAAATGGGCTTGTACTCCTCCCCGAAGCTGTTTCCTAAAGCTGATCACCGGGAAGAGCTACTCAAGCTGATGAGCCTCTTAAAAAAAATACTCCATCATGCTCTCATGAGCTACCCCTACCTACTCCTATGAGCTACTAAAAGGAAGAGCTACTAAAGCTGGTGAGCGGGACTCCATCATGCTCTTATGAGCTACCCCTACCTACTCCTATGAGCTACTAAAGCTGATGAGCCTTCGAGTCGTATTCCGCTAGCCACCTGACCTTAAGTATTCCCGGAAGCGCCATTAAAATAGAGAGCTGGTATTCCTTTTCGAAAGAGGAGAAAGCGTTCGAGAAGGAAAAGGAAGCGGCGCCAACTCAAGCTAGTATTCCTTGTCGAGGTATTCCGGGAAGCGCCACCTGTGAAACCACCTGAGAGAAGGAAGCTTTTAAAAGCGCCCCCCGTTTACTTTTAAAACAGAGAGGGGAGAGGGGATCAGAATTCAAAGCTTAAGAGCTTTCAATTAATAATTCCAGCTCTTAAGGTTTCCGGCATACGGTCTCCGGGCCATCGACACCCTTCTTTCTCTCCTCGCAGGTCTCTGGGCCATCAGCAAGAAATCCTAATCCCCCTGGTCATGGAGAATAGGTTGATCATGAATAACCCTTTTAATCCCAAGGTCATGAATCCTTGTCATGATCCCTTTATGCATGATGGGGGAATACATGGGTGCGGATGCATCTATTACGGAATAACATAGTTCATCCTTGCCCACGGAATAACATAGTAAATCCTTGGCTAAAAAACAACACCGGATCTGGGAGTCTGATTAGCCCCTGGTCTATCTATCTGTAGTGCGTGCCCGGGAGCTGCTGCCGGCCTCCCCTCCCATGGTTCACCTCTCCCAGAGTGTTCGAATCCTGCGGGAAAGAAGAAGAATTACAGGGGACTTGCCGGGTTGTTGGTTGGAGCCCCTCCCTATATAAAGGCCCGGTATCACATCAAACTGCTATTTTTAAAGCCCACCCGGATCAAGGATAAATGATGGGACAGGAGCTTGTGATTGAATATGTGAAATCGTCTCGCGCCAATCTATTTAGAAGTCCCGGGTCCATCAGCCTTACGAGTTCCTGGTTGAGACCGCTCATAACGGTGATCTGTATAGAGAAGGATTTCCCGCTTAGATGCTTTATTCTAGACAGAAAAATATTGATGCATGCGCTCACTGAAACGCGACTATGGACATGGGAAGTAGAATTCTCGCTCTCTATTTTAATTGAACGCCCCTCTCTATATAAAGGATGTAGGATGCTTCTTATCACGATAATAGTTATCAGGCGACAGCTTTAGAACAATTTTTTTTATTAGGCAAGCAACAACTTTAGAGCGAACACACGGAGAGAGGAAGGACGCGACTATGGAATAAAGGGGGGAACGTGGATCGGCTTCTAGGGGGCGAAAGAGGGGTGGGAACAGGAGGGATCAGCTTAAAATGCCGTCCGTTATTTCTTATCAGATATAAACCCGGATCTTAAGTTTCAAAGAGGAGAGGAAATAAGGGATTCGGGCGGGACCTTGAAAAGAGAGAGCTGGAAGCGTCTTTACTTCGCAATGTCCCGAATACCGAAACGACCCATTCCGAGGGCAATTATATCTTAAGAGGTCGCCGAGATTTTTAAGAGCCCATAATTTTAAAAGGGGCCTTTGCCTTCCCTTTTAAATGGTGGGGGTAGGGAGGGGGGAGGAGAGCTCCGTTATAATTTAAAAGGCGGGAGGGGGCAGGCTCTCTATCTATAACGAGCTCTTTAAGGATAGAGAGCTCTTTAAAAGGTTTTTTTAAAGAGCGTTTTTAAGGTTCCAAAGTGGAAATGGAGAGCCGGCTAGGTGGGCGGGAAGAGGAAGACGGCTCTTTAAGATGCTTGCTGGAATCAGATGGAATGAATCGCTCTCTTATATAAGAGTTGCGGCTCTTTAAGATAAGGTTATCCTCGTACACATAAGCTTGGAAGAGCAGGGCCGGAAAGTCTGATGAGGTAGATCCCTTTGTTCCGAGTTTCCAGGAATCCTTTAAAAGCCCCGTTCCATTATATCGATCATGAATAGTGATAGACACGAGAGAAATTCTCTATGCCTATCTATCGATTGGGAACAGGAGCACTTTATTCCTTCCTTTAAGGTGCCCGGCTTATAGATCGAACGTTCCGCTGCCGGGGCAGATTATATAGAGAGGCTTCGGTGAATCTCCTGAGCCCCGATACAGTGCCCGGTGCTATAGAGGGGGTCCCCTCTCTATTTTGAAAGAGCAGACGTTATTAAAAGCGTTTTCTACTCGTTTTATTACGTCTATAAGAGATGTGATGTGGTCCAGTCCTTTTTTTAAATATAAAGAGGGCTGCATGAATAAGTCTCGGTAGAGGGTCCGAAGGAGATAGATTCATGTGGGGCGCTGTCGCTTCCATTACGACTCACATCTATCTCCGCATTTCTACAGGAATAACAACTATCTCGTAAAGAATAAGCGGGGGTTTTTCCCCTTCTACCCAAAGCCTCCTGGAAAGGGTTTTGAATTTGAAAGAGGAAACATGTTTTGCCTTTAAAACATGGGGTTTAAACGGTGGGGGAGCCCCTTTTAAAATAGAGAGCGTGAGGGTGAAACAGCTTCTTCATGAGAGGAACGACCTTTGCTTTTTTAGGGAGGAACCTTTTGGGTATGATGACAAGATGCATCCATTACATGATAACAAAGCTACTAAAGTTGATCACCGAGAAGAGCTACTAAAGTCGATGAGCCTCTTACTCTTTAGGTAGGGTTTGTACTCCTCCCCGAGTTGTTTCCTAAAGCTGATCACCGGGAAGAGCTACTCAAGCTGATGAGCCTCTTAAAAAAAATACTCCATCATGCTCTCATGAGCTACCCCTACCTACTCCTATGAGCTACTAAAAGGAAGAGCTACTAAAGCTGGCTAAAGGCATCTAAGGTTTCTTTAGAGGCTAATAGATCTTCCTGTTCGACCCTCTTCCTTCTGTTAGTCTCTATCTATTGTGACTGGCTGGTGTCGTCTACAACTTCATTCCTCCCAGCCGGGGTATTTTAAGAGGTGAATCCCTTTGGGTCGCCCCTTCACCTTTTAAAACAGAGGGGAGAGCATTCCCGTACGAGAAATAAGTGAATGGGCTCGCTCGCTCAAATAGGCAGGCCGGCTATTCCGCTTTACCATGAACCTTAAAGTTTTGAAGGGGTGTCCTTTCCCTTAAAAATAGAGGAGAGCCTCTTCATGTCATGCCTTGACGCGCATCCTTATAAAAGTCCTTGCTTAGTAAGAGTCCTATAGTCATTGTCTGTATCGCTCGCATTATAGGGGAGAGTTCATCCTCTTTAAAAAAGGGGGCTCTCTTTGCCCTTTCTATCTATAATGGAACCTCTCTATTTTAAGGTGGGGCACGCACCTCGAATGAGCTATTCGCCCCGAAACTACCCCCCTGAGTTGGAGAAAGAGCAAAGCCCACCTACCCCTCTCTATTTTAAAGGTGTTGTAGAACTGCTCGCACCTCTCTATATAAAGGGGATGTTTTTGGGTTTCTAATGGGAGTTGGGGAAAGGAAGCTTATTAATTAAGGTGCACCTCTCGGCTTATATGTCTTCGCTGCTTTTCCTTTCCCCCTTTGGCTACGTATGGAGTATAGCCAAGTGGTAAGGCATCGGTTTTTGGTACCGACATGCAAAGGTTCGAATCCTTCTACTCCAGATCTTCTCCCTTTCCCTTTAGGTTCTTATTCGAATCAAGAGCGGAGAATACTCTTCTTCCAGCTATTCCTCCCACCTTGCCATTTAAGAGAGCTCTCCTCCCCGGAGGGGGCTCCCTTTTTAAAACAGAGAGGGGCCGCGTTTGTTTTAAGAGAGCTCTCCTCTATTTTTGAAAGGGTAAAAAAGGAACCTCTTCTTCTTTCACCTTCATTTCCTTCGTGGTTTCCTCCAGGTCCTGTACCAGTTCGGTGCAGTCATCTAATGTCTGCTTTTTCATCTTGACTGCCTGAATCCTTGTGATGACTGCACTTCTATCAGTGATGCCAACAGCAGCTCTTCAATTATAAGCATCGTCTTCCTCTTCATAAATTGCTTCCCGGGCCACTTGCTGGAGCTTCCGATTGGGCAGCTGTATCCTGGATCCCATTATTGACCTTTGAAATCAATTCTTCTGACTCATCAATAGAGGAGGAGCCATGAGAGAATGCAGTCCTTTGAAGGTGGAGATGACCTTGTCCCAAGATGTATTGAATTGAGCTTTGAGCTCATCGATTTTATTATCTCGGGGATTTGAACCTTAAAGCTCCCTTATATTATATGGGGGGCTCAAATTTGAAGAGCTCAAGTTTCTGCTTGAGACTGTCAAAAAACCCATATTTATTATATTAGAGCAGCTGGGTTTGCTTTCGAGATTCCTGCTGCTTAATCTCTTCCACCTTCTCATTCAGCTCTTCATTTTCTTTCTTCAGTCCCCCCGGGGCTGACTGCCCAGCTCCTCTTTCTCTTTGATCAGCCCTTCCTTTTCCTGGATAATGATTCTCCCTCCCCTTTATAACGCATCTCATTTCCTTTAAAACCCAACTTCTCTTAAAATAGAATAAAAGGCGGGGGCCCTCTATTATTGAAATAGGGGCTTGCTCCGCTTCTAAAAGTAGGGGTGATCGCCGCTCCCTCGACCTCCATTTATTAGAGAGCCCTTGAAATAGAGGTGAATAAATCCTGCATCATTCAGGTCATTGAGCCATGCTGAAGTCATTGATGCGCCTACTGAAGCCATTCTAAGTTATCTATCACTTCTGCTCTTTAAGAAAAAAGGGGTGAGGAGGTCGAGGCACTCAACCGACTATATATAAGGTCCGCGCTCGAACCATGTCCGCATCTCGGAAAAGGTGTTCCAGCAGCTCCGGTTCAATCAATCCTCTCCAATCTCCTAATCCAATCCCCTCTTCAAAGATCTCTATTCAATCCAATCCGGCTCACTCAATCCAATCTCTTAAGATATAAAGGCTCTCCTTTAAAATAGTTTCCCCCCTCATGTTTTTAGGGAGGAGAGGAGGGGCCCTTTAAAAAAACTCGTGATTAGTGTAGATAAATTGGGTAGAATCTGTTTATGGAATAGTCCAATAAAGAGTCGTCTCATTTCCTTATTCAAAAAAAGGCTGGCATTGAACTTATGAAAAGGCTAGTTCTGAAGTTCGTAACCTTTAGATAAGCTTTTGGATAGAAACAAAAGCTTTTAATCCTAACTGACCTTCTAAGGAAGTTAACTATTGGAATGGGAACGGCCGCACTCGCTTACCGATAAAGTGGGGGGCGGAGGGGAAGTGAACGAGGACCGCACTCGCATGAAATTGAAAGCCCCTCTATCCCCAAACCCACCCTCCTCGACCGTCTATATTATATACGTATTAACAACTTAACAACTCGACCTTTTTTTCACCTTGAAATCGAGACCCCTATGTTTTAAAGGCGACTCCTCTCTATTTTAAAAGTGATTGAGGTTGATCGAATGCTTATAACAGCCTCGACCTAGACTTTTTCAGATAAACCGCCCATCGATCACCCGTTCTTATAAATGGGTGATCGATGGGCGGTTTATCCTTGTGCTCTAACTGGTTATAAGTTTTCCGGATCGATCTGTTGGTCAGAGATCTGCCATTAGGTATGGAATGCTTCGTCCATGCGCCCTAGACCCGAACAACATTGAAAGGCTTGGAGGAAGAGATGCCTCCCATGCCAATCTCCAGATTAAAGCTGGTTCTCTAGCTATTCTAACTGGGGGTTTAAGATAAGAGATGCAGGAAAGGAATGGGAAATAACAGAAAGGAATGGGAAATATGGCCACAGGCCAGTTAGAACAAGGGGTGATGGACAAACAGCACGATAACAAGCATGTACGTTGAACCAAATAGCATTCAATACAAAAGACTAACAGAAATTAAAACCAGATATCTAACATGTGCAATCTCCAGGACTAATTCCAGGATTCACTGTCTATCGGGAGTCAAATCCAGATTCAGAATTGTAACCCACATACAGAACAGAGAACTTAATAGAAAACTAGCAAATAGAAGACATACACATGAAATAGAAGTCTATGTCGTACGTATCAATATGACAACGAATGCCCCCATGAACCCTTGTCCATAACCGTACGTAATCAGACTGGGCTAAGACCGACTGAACCATAGAGCTTACTTCACGAACTGACCATGGAGCAGAGATACAGTAGGCATTGAACCTGTTGAACCTGCTATGACCGATCGATGTGCTGAACCAGAGATACAGTAGGCATTGAACCTGGTGCTGAACCGGGTCTCTCGTATACAGGATCGATATGTATGACTCAAATAGAGAGTTAGTTCGTATCGATCTCACTTGAAAACGCCCCCCTTATTAGAATAGTAGGGGTTGTTAATACGTATATAATTGATGAAGTCGATCGATTCAATACTCCGCTTGCCATCGATTCCAGTAAGGGGGATAGTGTTTTGACCGAGTAAGGAGAATGAAGTTGTTAATACGTATAGAATTGATCGGATTAGCTAGAATTGAGAGATGAACAAACGGAAGAGAGATGAACAAATCGAATAATGGTTTCGTTTCTTCAAATAGTGAATGGGAACAAGAAAGCTTCTCCCGACCCTTTCTCATTTAATCGTTTGCTGGCTGGAGCATTGAATCGAGGTTCGATCCCCCGCCCGTAATCTCTATTAGGCATGGTTCGAACGCGACTCCCAACTTTCAACAATGAAGCGTGAATTTGTTTATTAAGTGCGGTCAATAATTAGATACGTGTTAGCCAATCTCTTTGTTGAAATGTTCACTTCACCACTCGTTTGCGGTGTGCATTGGACGAACGAATCTACGGCCATTTATTAGGGAAGAATATATGGGTGCGACAACTTCCCGAGAGATGCACTGGGATTCCAGTCCAGATCCCTGTTCCACCATGTTCCTTCAGTAAGCGGTCCGGAATGATGACGGAGGTAGGATTGATTCCCCATTTCGTGGTCCAATCAGATACGAACGGGTATTCATTTCCCCACTCTATTCACCTCGAAGTCCGCCGCTCCATCCAGTGCGCAAGCCTGGCTGGTCCCATACCCCCCTCTGGCATTGGCGGGTACTTCATTGGCCCATACTTCTGACCCGACATGAAGCTGGAGCCGGGACACCTCATACAGCTTTCCATTTCGAGTTCGTGGGGATTCACGTTTCTCTGTTCGAACCAGGAACTGCTTCTGGTAATCCCATCTCCGAATCATTAAGAATCTCGTTGAAAGAAATCTCGAACCGGATCGGGAGAATAACTAAGTATCTCGTTGATGAAAATGGCCCTCTTTCTATCCAGATCCCGAATTGGAGTAATCTCGTAGTATCCTAAGCTCCTAGCTCATTCTAAGACCTAACTAATCCTACTGGCAAGGTGCGGACCTCTTCAAAATGGAATCACTGGTAGATCGCTAATAATCATTCACTTCAGGTCTATCAACCCCTTCACGTTTCTAGATGTCGATCGAAACTGCTTCCAATTCCCCTGTTTCTTCGTGAGAAGTTAGTGGATCCATTGCCAATAACAACGTAGCCCTTTCAGAGAAATGATGTCCTCAGGATTCCCCACCGCGCTACCAACTCCTCCAGCTAGTGGCCGAGTCTCGAAAGAGCAGGATCAGATATCCCATGCCCTTTTGGAATCTAAAAGCCATTCATCATTGTTTTGGGCTGATCACTTCAGGTATCTCCCCATGGTTCTTTCGGAAAAGAGGGAAGAGGTTTATAAGAGCCTTTTTCCCAGAAGAGTTTCTAAGAGCTTTTCTAAGAGCTTTTCTAACAAAACAATTAAAATAAAAGCCCTCCCCCTTTTTAAATAGAGAGCATGTGATTAGCCACTTTGATGGCCTCATAATTCGAGAGGTTCTTCCCACCGCCTTATAATCCTAGAGGGGGGAATAGAGATGAGATAGACTCGACCTCTTTAAAAGGGAATTAAAAGCCCTTTCTGCATTCGGCTTTATGCCCACATGCTTTCATAAAGAATAAAAATTTTTTCATAGGTTCCATGCCGAACCTGATGATAGAAATGGAGGACTCATCAAGCTCCAAACCCTCAACCGCCCGAACACAGAGAGAGGAACGCATCCTACCGCCCGAGCTTCTGTGAGCAGTTGACCTTTTTTGGGGGTACTCCTCACTTCTAAAATAGAGGGCCGTCCCGGTATCGAACGAAAGGCCCCATCAATCCTTGTGGGAAAACCCCCTATGATCTCTCGAATTCTTCGTAGTTCTTCGCTAGTGACGGGCAAGAGATTACTGAGAGGTTTCAAGGTCTCTTGTTTCGCTCCGGTTCTGCCGGCCGGAGAAAAACCTCTATAGTTTAGAAGCCTTATTCATTTATTTAGAGTTGTTGAATAAATTCCTAGTCGTCATGGTAGAGAACATGAAGCTTACCCGCCCGTCCGAAAGCTAGCTATTTTGAATCTTTTGGAGGAATTCTGACTGATATAATGGATCCAGTCGCTCTCTCTATTTAAAAAAGGTTAGACATAAGCCTCAGGTAATGAGAGTGTTTGGTCGCTAGCTGCTCTCTATTTCAAAAAGGGTCACTCACTTAGGCATCAATACATTTTCGGTGCTATGGAACCCGCTGAACCTTTTAAAATAGAGAGGGCGCTTTCTTCGCAGCCGATCAACAGCTGGGATACTCTAAGCTCTACCCGATCCCACTCAAGTGAATAAGCTCTACCCGATCTCACTCTTTAAATTAAATTGAATTAAAAGTGCTTTAAGACTTTTGGTTCCGCAAGCTTTTCAAATAGAGATGTAACCTCTCTATTTGAAAAGGAGTCGATTACCATTTATAAAGGTTCTAAAGAGCGAGACGCTTTTAATATGACTGGCTTAACCGAACTGTATGGGAGCAACCTTCACACTAAGCTTTCCCTTTCCCTCCACCCCATACCCGTTCTCCCTTGGTATGCGACCATGGGGGGAATAACCGGGACCGGGCGCTCTCTATTTTAAGAGGGGAAGGAACGGAGCAGAATTATTCGTGGAGCCAGAGCCCTCCCTCTCTATTTTAAGGTTGAAGAATTCGAGAATATCGTTTCGTTCGGAAAGAAGAAAGCCCGAAACCCCTCAAAAAGCCCTTTTAAATGGTGGGGGAGAGGAGGCCTCGACCTGGAACAGAAGTCTAGTTTGCCATCTAGAATAGACGAATTAACATCGGTTGGCTTCTACAGATCTTGCAGGTTCGGACCTTAGAAATACTTAAAGGCTCTTCCTATTCCAGAGGGCTCTAATTCAATACTCTGATTCTCTTTTCCGTCTAGTCCGCTGCCTAATTGAAGGGGTGGGCGGGAACTATATAAAAGGTTCCAAGGTCACCGAGTCATTGTCATGGAAGCTTGAATAGCGTGTATCGGGAGCCAGTACTAAGTCGCTCCTCTATAGTTCGTTTCAGTCAGTCATATTAAAAGCGTCTTTAATCTCTTTAACGAACGCGGCTCAACACCGCTAGCTATATGCTGGCTAGGGCTATCTATCCATATGCGTAACACATGCAAAAACCTTCTGTGCTCTTTGGATTAAAGAGCGGGCAGCAAGCTTTTTGGCGAGATTACACACACACACATGGGGAATAAAGGGCAACCACTCAACCTTTTAAATTGGAAGCTTCCGACTGGGGAATAAAGGTAAATGGATCGCTCTATTTTGAAAGGGCAGATTCCCAGCTTCAAAGGGCTTTTAAAGAGCGACCCGGGCCGAGCCGCCTGCGAATAGATCTCCGATGAAAAGGCAGGGGTAGACAAAGTAAGCAGGTTTCTTTAGCCCCTACTATTGTTCCCTCTCTCTGTAAACCCCCTATTCTATCATGATTTACGAACTTTGGGGCGTCTAATCATTTCGTTTACGAAGCGGTCTCTGGATTGCCTCATTCTAATAGTAGGGCGATTCACTCCCTTCCGATAATAACTGTGGATTAGCAGCGATCTCATTCGAATAAATCTGCCTAAAAAGCCCCTGGCAATCTATCTCATTTTGAACTCCATCCCTTTGTCCCCCCTCATATAAGAGTGAATAATGTAAATTGGTAATAGGTGAGCGGGTTTTACCTCGTAGGAATATGAACCTTGTACTTATTGTGGGAAACTTGGTCACTTGACTGAAACATGCTGGAAAAAGGCACGTGATGACAAGAAGAAGAACACTGTTGATGGCACGGGTAAGGCTTTGAATGTTCGTGGACAGTTTGATTCTGATTCGACCCGAGAGCTGAAGGGGTTTTTTCAAAAGCTCTCCCTTCCCCTTTGAAAATAGAGAGAGGACTGGGCTCTGGTAAATGGAATTATAAGCTGTCGAATGCTCAATCTCCTTTTTTCGGTAATGGCTACTAAACCATACCTCCGAACCCGAGCGAACGGCCCGCTCCTAGCATTCAGACCTAATCGAACCTTTTTGAAATAGAGAGCATAGTGTCATTACCATACCCTAAGCGATCTGCCCTCCCCTCTATTTTAAAGCAAAACAAGGCGACCTCTTAAAATAAAATAAAATAAAATAAAAGCTCTGAATACACTTTAAAGGCCGGCGCTCTATTTCAAAAGGGGTAATCCGGAGCCTGACTCCTTTAGAGGAGTTACTTGACGGGGAACCTCACCTCCCCAGTTGGGAACTAGCGACTAAACAATCAGACATAGCTTCCCCACGCCATCCCAATTTCATTCTATTTCTCTGCATATCTAGTCTAGTCATAACGCCCTCCCCCTATTCTTTCTGATCCTAAACGCCTATCCCTTGATTCCTTTTCCAGAATGATAGGATCCAGTGAGTTTTCTTCGCTTTGAAATAGAGGGGTGTATACTCAAAGGTTCCCATAGACTTCCCTCTAGATGCATGCTCATTCTAGTCTAATACTGATTTTACCTACCAGCCATAGCTCCTCTATCTAGCCACACTTCGAAAATTGAGAGGGGGCCCTCCTCATTAATAAGGTCGCCTCTTCTTGCTATTCCCTCTTGCTCTTAAGTTTTCATACGTATTAGCGGATCAGCCCAAAAATTAAGTTGGGTAGGGTGAGCTTTAATAATAATAGGGCTAGGTGGCGGTATGGATAGAATCCTAGGTATGGCTAGATCTCTATCATCTACGTATTAACGACAGTCTGGTTCATATAGCTGGAAGAGTGACCTGGGGCTATTCCCTTCCTTCAGCATCTTATGAAAGGTGCAAAGAGTCTGGTTCATATGGCTTACGAAGTGCCCTATTATTATTGAAGGAGTATTTCTGCCTATGGGAGATGGAGAAAGTATGAACTTGTCCGTTCCATATATATGTAAGAGTGACATCGAGTATTCTAGCTAAGAAGAGATGTCAAAGGTATGAATCTGTCTGTTCCATATACATGTAAAAGTGACACATTGAAGTGCCCTACGGGGGGATTGAAGAGGAACAAGAAGAAGGAATGAAAAAGAGGAGCCGCCTCCCTCTCCTGTTCGATAACCCGCCTCTCCCGCATGGGAAATGCAAACTGGTCACTGCGACTAAACGATACGCGCCCGGAATGGGAAATGGGATAGATCCCGCCCAACCATATCACCCCATGATGTTACTAGCTGGTGAGAGATTCAACCACATAGCCGCAGGGAGGGCTACCGTTCAGGAGTTATAGATCCCGGCCCATAAAAGCAAAGATTCTATTCCGCTCCAGGTTATTCGGCATAGGGCTACCTACATGTCCGGGATATGGGAGTGGACCCGCAAACTGGCACTAGTTAATACGTATCTAAAAGATAAGGTTTCTTTAGAGGCTAATAGCCCGACCCGAAAGAAACCGGTTCTCCACTGATGGATATTCGCCCAATATAGAGAGTTGGCTGCTACTGGGATGCGCGGGGGAGAGGAGCGTGAGCAACAGAAAGCTCGACCTTTTAAAGCATACATAAATGTCCTCTCCCTCTCAAGATTCCTCTCTGTTTTAAAAGGGGAGAGCTTTGATCAAAAGGTCGAGCGAGACCTGCTTTCGAATTATAGGGGTGATCCCGCTCTCTGTTTCAAAGGGGCAGTAGTAATATCTTAAGAGTGCATTGGAGCTATCTCCCAATCTCCTCTCTTCTAGAAGGCCCCCTCTATTTTAAAAAGGAGGTCGATCTCTTCAAGTTTTAGAGGGGAGCGATCTTTAGAGCATATGGTTTATGATTGACAAGGTAGCCTTTTTAATGGCGGCTATTTAAAGGGCACTCTTAAGGGAGAGGGCTACCTTTACCTCTCCCTCTACCTCTGCCTCTACCAAAGGTGATGGGGCACTGCACCGACAACCTTGAAATTCAAAGAGGTATCGAGCGCGCCAATCCGCCTTCCCACCGAAAGAATAGGGCCTTAGTGATGGAGTTGTTGTTATATTCTATATAGGATGGATTCTCAATTCGTTTCTCTCCTCGTTTAATTATAAGGCGAATCTTATATAAGCCGTATAATCTCTGATTTCAGAGGAATGGTTTCCTTGGTTTATCGAGCGATGCCGATCAGGCCCTTCCTGGAGCCTCAAGGAAATAAAGGCCTTGTTCACCCGATGTCGGTTTTATTCCTTCAGAAAACAACATTAGAATCTCCCGACAACTTTAAAATAGAGAGGGGGCGTTCACTCCGTTCCCCGCATCCGATCTCCAAGAGAGGCAAGAGGGATCTGCTCAATCTCCAATCTGCGGTGGGCTTATTAAAGGATTGGGGTGCATCACCCTTTCAAAATAGAGAGGGGGATATTTAAGGCCTCGCTATCGGGAGACTCCTCTGGCTGCGTGCAATCTAACCCTGCATTTTATAGTTAGTTGTTTTAGCGCTATTGAGATCGCCCCCCCTTCATGCATGATATGATCTGTGGGAAAGCTTATAAATTATGCACCTTATATAAGAGAGGCGGATGGGGGAGCGAGAGAGCCCCACTCAACAATCTTGGGTGGGCATAAGGTATGTTCGGATACAATACCTTCATCAAGCGAGATATGGGAAGAAGAGGAATTCGTGTTTTCGGGAAAAGGGTGGGGCAAGGGAGATCCACTCGATCTGAGGTGTATCCGGGTGCGTTCGGATACATTGATTAGGTCGCTTTATCGAGATGGGTGGGGCCTGGCATCTGAGTTAACTTCTATTAAGCAGCTCCGGCAGCACCTTATAATATAGTAGAGCGTTCGATCCGGTCGGAATAGTGGCCTTCTTTGGTCAAAAACAAAACAATCAGTCTAACCCCTTTTGAATAGAGGGGAGAGAGCGGCTCAAAATTAAGGAGCTCTTTAGAACGCCCTTTATTCCCTTAATCAGCGAGTAAATCATTAGGTCACGACAAATGAAATAAAGGGCTACTAGAAGGAGAATATCCCAGTTGTTCCTATTCGACACGAGCAGGGATTGAGAGAGAGCGGGGCCAACCCGCCCGAAATTAGTCACAATATCGGCCGGATAATGACACAACTATTCCCTATTGCTCTCTGTATATTGTCGTTGTCCCGGGCACATTATCCATGTGGAAGAGGAAGAAGGCTTTTAATCTTAACCGAGGGGCTTTTATTTTGAAATAGAGGAGGGCGTTGGTTGAATAGGTTGTTCAATCCATAGGCGTTGATCTATGCTTTCTCGAACTTTTTTTGAGCTTATAAAGGAAGAAGGCGTATAAAGGAAGAAGATCTTTTTGCTCAAGAATCAAAAAAATGGGCTCTTTCCAGAAAATGAAAAAGTGAAATCTATTTTCAAAAGGTGGCTCCCTCTATTCGATCTATTTAAAAGAAGAAAGGTTGGAGATTTCTAAAGGCTCTATTATAGCATAGCGAGGTTATTTCCAAAGGAAAAACTGCTCTCTATCTTATGCCTTAGATCTATTTTATAATGCTCTTTTCAATAAAATTTTTTTGATTGATTGGAGCTATAGCTATAGCTATAGCTATTATTAGAGGGGAGGGGAGGGGAGGGAAACTTTCAGAGATTGGGAGAGATGCGCCGGGGTACCAACCTTAGTAATGGCTTATATGATGATTATGGCGAGGAAGGTGACTTCGCTTTAAAATAGAGGGCTTCACCCCGCCATATATAAGGTTCGAAGCGCATTAATTAAAGCTGGATGACGGGAGAGAAGACGATCTAGTAAGTTGGATCTGGGAGACAGGTGATGATCGAGACATGGTCAAAGGAGCTCAAAGACGTAACCTTAACTCATGGATGTTAATGGATACACAGGTCCGTTCCTCTTTCTTTGTGAGATACTCTGAAATGCCCCTCTCTTTGTCCGGTAAAAAGCTTTTAATTTTAAGGGGCTCTACCCCTCCTTATAATACGGGCGGGACTCGCTTACCGATAAAGAGGGGGAGGAAGTGAAACGAGGCCCCTAGACACTCGACCAAAGGACCTTTGAACTGGGAGGAATAGCTATCCATCTTATCCAACAACGGGGGGAATAGCTATCCATCTTATCCAACAAAAACAACTTTTATTTTACTTTTATTTGGATTCGGACCTTTTATTTCAAAGAGCCTTCCACATGAGCAGCTATCCGCCAATGGCCCTCTTAAAAGCGTTCGTACTAGAGGGTTTGGAAGATTTCAAGAGCTACTGTACCTTTTAAAGAAAGTCCTTCCCCTCTCAAACTCAACTGCATTGAATAGGGAATAACAAAACGACTCTTTCCCACCTAGAGCCCTTCGAACTAGTCTAAGTTGTTGTTTCATTATATGGAAGAGAACCTGTAAAAAGAAAACCTTAAGGTTTTAGAGGGGAAGGAACCAACCAATCCACAGGGCTATCACCTTCTTTGGCCAGTCCCCATGCCATGCCGTTTTCAAAACAACATGCTCTCGGGTCGAGGCGTTATTATGTTATTAACGAAATATTCAAAGCTTGGGTGCTCTTTAAACTTTAAGCTTTGAAATAGGGGAGAGCGCTTGCTTAAATAAGGATAGAGAAAGGGCCCCCCTCGAGAGAATGTGATCATGACAAGCCTTTTAATATAATTTGTCGACCTCTATATTATAAGGGGCGGGTGGGGTCCCTAGGGGCGGAGGTAGGTACCTAGAGTGGGACAAAGGGATGAGAGTGGGGTAGGACAAAGTGGTATTTCCTAGGGGGCGTGGTACTCGTGTTTAGGCGGGCAAAACAGGGGGTGGATCTCGTGTGGTTAGGCGGTTGTTACCCCCGGAGGGACAGTGAGTGCTCTCGTTGTTCTCACATCCCCCGGAGGGACTTTTTAAAAGGGTGCTCTGGGTGTTCCCGCATCCCCCGGGGGGCGCGGGCGGTTGGAGGTGGTTGTCTCTTTGCCATTTTAAGGTGCCGGCGGGATAAAGAAGAAGGCAGTTTGACGGTGCTGATCTCTTAGGTTAGGCGGTGCCTCTGGTGTGGGGTAAGGCTAGGGGGAATCCTCGATTCTTATGGGGGAACCCCAGGATTAAATTGCCATGATGATAGATGTGTCGGGTCGAGAAGTGTTGGTACAAGGGCCTCTAGGGTCGATAAGAAAAAGGATCAAATCGTTTTGACGGGCGGGCGCATCACACCACTTCCCCATTCATAACGACTGGAAGAGTAGGTAGGATTCGCTGGGATTGGATAACCAAACAAAATTCCTATTCGAAAAACGGGCCAGATCAAAATCGAATATCAGAAGCCCCTCCCCCACCCCCACCCCACGGCTGGCAGGCAGGCTGGCAGGCAGGCTATCTTAAGGGCAAGGCAAGGCAAGGCCCATTTAAAAAGAGAGGGGCCCCGCTCTTTAAACTTTAAGTAGCACATCTCAGTGTACATGGTTAGTAGGTCGGTTGATAGCTCTCAATCTGCCCCGATCGCCCTTTAACTTTAACCGTGTTGAGAGCGGGAGAAGCCCCTCTTAAGATGGATGGATGCGATTTCGTTATCACAGACACAATGATGATATGATGATTTCAGTGTGAAAAGGGAGTGCTCTTTGAAAAAAAACTCCAGGGAGTGGAGAAGATGGTGGAGGTATTATATTAAAGGGCCGGATCGCTTTCAATTCTAAGCTCTCCCGGGCGTATATGATGTCGAGGACATGATCTGGTTGGAGAAAGCGTGAGCTCTCTATCTATAACGGTAGCATACGAATATTGTCAAAAGTATAATATGCTATTGTGTACATAATGGATGGAATCGACCATACAGTGGAAGGTGGGACTTCGCTGTAGCGGTGAGTAGCATGGCCGAAGGGTGACCTAACAGGAATATTGACCCTAAGATGCTTTCTGATCGTCTAATCTATTTCTGGGCTCTCTATCTATGATGGCCCTCTCTTCAAACACACAACACACATATGATCCTAAGGGTGAGGATCCACTAGCATCATAAGTGCAATGCAAGTGTATGTTATCTTGACTAGTTTTCATTATTGTATCATTGCAAAATCTCCTAATTCTATATGCATCAAGAAATCATGCAACCATGACCGTAATAGTTATGCAAAAGCAATATCAATTATAAAATGAAATGATCTAATATGATTTGGGTGAGAAGAATGTTTATTTGTGAGATGGGTACAAGCAACAAATAACTTATGTCTTTTAAGGAGGGAATATGATGAGATTTTTCTTGTCAATGATTTTGACATCGCATGCTTATGAATTAAAGTCGTTAATCAAGGAATAATTATTATCATCCCTTCTTCAAAAAGTATATGTTAGGGAGGGATATGCATCACAAGCAAACAATGCAAAAACAAAGTTTGCTAGCACATGATTCTTGATATAGAGGTAATAATTGCATCCCTGATGAGGACATCACTTGTTAGTTCCTAGAAATAGTTTATTATTATTTTAGTTTCTAGGCTTCTAATTCTTATTTAGATTTATTTTGGCTAATAACAAACATAACCCTTCACTCTCACATGTGTTTCTAGAGTTAGTTTCTAGATTATCCTAGTTGGAAACTTAAGGTAGCATGTAGCTTAAGTTAGCAATTAGTTAGTCTAAGCTTAGTTTATTTGTTATTTATCCAAGTCCTAAGTTAGCTATTAGTTGTGCTTATCTAAGCACTAAAAAATAATACAAGAATTAACTAGTTTTTTATCTTCAACACTGGTATCAGATCCTGAGATCCGACTAGGGTTAGTTTATTTCTATGAAAATAAGCTCTTAGCATAAGTTATATGCATAGAGAAGTGTTTGAATACTTCACTTGGTTTGTAACGAGAATTTTTTGAATCTTGATTATATTTTTTTTGCCTATCATTGCTTCTCATATTTGTTTAGTATTATCTCCAGTTTGGATGTCTTCTAGTTGAGAGGAAGGTGACGTTATGAAGGTGGGAGGTTGCTTCAACAAAGAATAATATCTATCATGGAATTCTAGAATGACCGCTCAATGATCGAATTGTCACCTCATGCAAACAAAAGGTACCTCGATCTTTGTGTTGATGTAACTCCACGATCACCTATCAAAGGTCATTTTCTTGACCATATTTACCATCATTCCTTCTTGATAGGAAAATTTTGGTTAACTTATTACGGTGCCATAGGTTGTAGCTAGACATCATAGCTATCAACGACTACAATAGTCACCCTTTCGGCATATTGAGCCAATGGCCCAACATTTGGAGCTAACTCCTCACGGAACTAATGTGGGATCTTGTACAATGCAGGAAATTATCTTAGGTGTGGTCTATTTTCCAAGCTAATGGACGTTCTAAGAGCATCGACGTCCATGTGAGCTTGTAGACACAACATTGTTACATCTTGATGAGCTTATATCTCCTGTATCTAGTAATTTGATAGTAATTCAATGTCACAAACACGTTTCAACAAAAGCAATGGAGTGAAGCATCTATTGAGGAGAAATGAAATGGGCCATCACTCAATTTTGAAATAAGCTTTTAATTTATGGTTTTATTTGTCGACATAGTGTTCCTGACCATCAAAAAATTTATTGATGGCTTTCTCGTAAAACCCTTCAAGTGCACTATTGAGTTGCTTGGACTGCTTGTTGTTGATCAAGTGTATCACTAGAAGTTTCTACATTGATAAACTACAACATGACATGTAAGCTGGACTTGACATCTTGACAAGTGAAATTGGTAGTTTAGATCTGGTTTGCATTAATCATTGACGAAGGCCATTGGAGCAGTTTTTTGTAGTAGACACAATCCATGGTGGCAATAAACTCATTGCAAGAATCCTCCATTGGAAGGTTTGTATTCCATTCCATGTTCGATAGTGTCAATGTCTTCATTTCCTACTCCCATTTCAAAGAGCCAAGCAATGCACATGTTTTAAAATTATGCCACCTATTGTAGCGTAGAAAAACTAGGTGGGGTGAACGCAAAAGAAAGTTTTATTTGGTGTTTTGTGGGGAGGTAGGAGTTTTGGTTATTGAAAATGCCTTGCGGCCAAACTGTTAAGCAATCAACCAAAGTGGCTAGATCTTTGCACCATAGCTATTCGACTGATTGGCCATGCATATGTTGACCTTTGGCATTGAGTGTTGATCTATGATAAATTTGGAATTTGTATGACTACTTGTGTTGTTGTTAGCAGACAATTGCTCATCAAGGCCTTCAAAGGGGTAAATTTTTTGTGAATTAATTAATTACTTATTTATTTTTATTTGTATGCCTTAGTATTTTTTTAATTACCTTTGTATTAAATTTTTATACACATTGGTAAAATTATCAAGCATCTATGATTGCTTGTTCAAAGCATAAATATTATAAAATTCCCCTTGTAAAGTGTCATTTGCATGCACTTCTTGTATTTTTTTTACAAAAGTTCCCTTATTGTACAAGCTTGAACAACTATTGTAATTACCTCAAAAAAGGTAAAAATTTATAATTCTTTAGGATGTTTTGGTAGCCACTCCTGGTTTATACCCATTCCCAAATGGTATCTAATATAGCAGACCAAATGATTATTTTAGCCTAGATAGTTGGTCTATTAGCCAATAAGATCCAAGACATCACAATCCAAAGTGTCCCTGATGTAAAAATCTATCATAATGACCTAAGGACAAAGGCAAAATGTGAAGTCAAAACCTTTGATGGATCTTAGGATCCAGATGTCCTAGGTAGTTGGATCATGGACATGGAGACATGGTTCTCCTATACAAATGTTCCTACTAAAGAGAAAGTACCCTTTGTGAAGCTCAAGTTGACAAGGTTAGCAAAACTTGTAATTATGGAAAGACAAGAGGGTCAAAACCCAATCACCACTTGGGATGGTTTGATCCAAGCCTTGAAGGATATATTTTATCCTTCAAATTATGAACATGACTTAATGGTCAAATGGTATAGGTTAAGACAAACCTATAATATGCTTGTTCAAGATTATGTCTTTCAATTTAATAGATTGAGAATTTTGCTTCGTGTGAAGGATCCAATAGAAGCCCTTATCATCAAGTTCACAAGTGGGCTACTTGAAAATTTGTATTGAGAGTTGAAATATACTTCCTTAAAAACTTTGGATGCAATATTTAATCATGCATAATTGGTAGAAGAGAAGCTTACGACTTAGTCCAAGGGAGATTCCAGATCTCCAAATTAGCAACAGTCAACTAAGTCAAAGATGTATTCTTCTTCTTCACCTTATTCTCTTTATCCTTCTTCTTATAATGGTTCAAAAAAATTAATCATTGTAAAAGAAGAGGACATAAGGAATATGAATGTTTTAGGAAGAGGAAGAACCTCATTGTAAAATCTCAATAGGAGGAACCTCAAAATGGTCCCCTTGAGATTGTAGGTGAAGATAGAATATGAAGAGTTAAAGGGTAAATTGAATAATGTTACCCTCATGCATCATAAAGGTGGTTGTGATAGTTTGTTTTTCATGAAATCCCACCTCACTCACAACTTTTCTATGAATTGTATTATTGACAATGGATCACAAACCAATTTGATTGCGCAATTCATAGTCGATAGGCTCAAACTGCATGTAGAACCACATCCTTATCCATATTCACTTGGATGGAAGGATATTGGTTCTACCTCCTATTTCCAGTTGCCACATTTTGTCAAATTTTGTGTTGGGTGCAGTTTTGAGACAATCATTGTAAAAACTTCTCTTTTTCCATAAGAAATGGTTAAGATGTTATTTTGTTGTGTTTTTACCAACTATCTCTTTAGCTTAAGACTGTATTCTTTTGCATTCTATGGTTCCTTTACCTTTTTTGTACTTTTCCAATCGTATCGCATGCAAAATTGTAGATGTTTTAGCATGGGCGATGTTATGGATATGTTCTCTTATTTACCTTTTTTCTGCAAAGTTATTTTTCATATCTGCGCATATGGTAGTGATTTCCAACACTTAAGCATTTTTAGAACATGTTTTTCTATTAAAATATGCAGTTGCTCCACCAGTGGAGCGAACCCCCTAGTCGCTCCACTAGTGGAGCAAAAGGCCATAAAAGATAATAATAAAAAAAACAAGTATAAGCTAAGTGCAAAGGAAGTCAAAGCGGGGTCAAAGGGCCAAGCGCTCCACTAGTGGAGCGAATTCCCCATTCGCTCCACCTATGGAGCGACTCTCCAAGCAAAAGGTAGGTTGAAAAGCTAAGTGCAAAAGGTCAAAATGGTCAACGTTGTAGTCGCTCCACCAGTGGAGCGAAGCTCCCTATCGCTCCACCAGTGGAGCGACACTCCAGAAGGGTGCAAAGATAAAGAAAAGACAATAAGGCTACAAAGTGGGTCAAATTTTGGTCAAAGCACCAAGCGCTCCACTAGTGGAGCGAATCTCCCAAGCGCTCCACTAGTGGAGCAAAAACCAAGCGATGATGCATTAAGGCAAGTATAAAAGAGGTCAAAGTAGTCAAAGGCCCTATCGCTCCACCAGTGGAGCGAAGGGCCAGAAGAGCTTAGAGATGAGTGAATATAGCTAAGAGTGCACAAGGAAAAGTCAACACCGTGGTCAAAAGGTAAAGCGCTCCACCAGTGGAGCGAAGGTCCCAAGCGCTCCACTAATGGAGCGAAAGCTTCTATCGCTCCACCCAGGGAGCGACAAGCTTGACAGAGAGGTCAACACAGTCAAAGTTCTTGTCGCTCCACTAGTGGAGCAAATCTTTCAATCACTCCACTTATGGAGTGAAAGGCTCTATCGCTCCACCTAGGGAGCAACACCCAAAATGAAGATAAAGTTCCTAAGGCATGGAATGAACTACTATCACTCCATTTATGGAGGAAAACTCCTGGTGAGCCCCAAACATAGTATAAACTACCCAGAACCGCCATGAAGATGCCAGAACTATCAAGGGCTACTATAAAATCTACCATTGATTGATTAAACCGACCCCAAGCTATGCTCAGAGCCGTCTAATTATGGTAGATCGTCGAAATGTTTTACCTTCAATGCCAAGTTATCTTGTTGGAACCTTCCACCTTCAATGAGCTATCTGCAATGCCGAATTAAATATTGTAAGTTGGTTCTAGACCAAGTCTACCTGTCACTGCCAGGGAGTGGTTGGGCATTAAATTTTAAGGAGGTAGAATTCCCTATAAAATCTGATATTTTCTCTGTAATTAAGGATGGACAATCTCTGCTAGAGAAGCAACTTTGTACTTTGAAATCTGCTTCTGAAATATAGACTTATGGCTCCGACTTTGAATCTTCTATCTTTGTGTATGACTTCTATCATGTTATTTCTATTAAATTAGCCTCTTTACCATATAGCCTAATTTTATTATCTGGATTTAGCTATCAATAAAGGATGAATCCTTGGAATACCCCTAGATTTTATGCAGTTCTGAAGGTTTAATGTTGATTTTTGTTAAAGGTCTATTGTTTTGATTTTTGTTGGTTCAAGTATACAGGTTGTCTATCGTGCTTCTTGTCCATCACCCCATATTTTTGGCTTTTAGCCTTTTCCCATTCCTTTCAGTCATTTCATTCCTTTCATTCATTTCTTTCCTTTCAACACCTTCCTAACCCTTATCTCAAAACCCCATTTTTATTTTTAGAACCAGCCCTACTGGATATTTTCACGGAGGACATTCCTTTCCTTCGAAAATTTAATGCTTGGCAGTGGGTCTAGAGCACTTGTAGACTTAGAAAATCTATAACTAGGCCGATTCCATTACCAACAATTTTCTAGCACGCGCGGTGGGACGTAGACGTTCCACTACAAAAGTAGTATTAAGAAGTGATGTTCATCTTATTGTTGTCAAAATCTAAACATCTGGTGACTCATCTAAACTCAGCACACCTTTGAATCTCGTCGACCAGTGTAAAAACTCGTGCCTTCATGCACACGAGGTGGAGAGTTAGAAATATAGAATAAGTCAAGTTCTTCGAGCTTGACATTATGGCTCTAGGAGAACATCCTAGGGTGGTCAGGACAAATATCCCGCTAGAAGGGACATCTTCGTAGGAAGTTGTTGCTGCTACATGGACTCCAACTCTAGATAGCACAGCAACTAGCTTACCCACAAATCCACCAAATTCTTCGAATCATCAGAATACTCTGGTTCCATCGAACATTCACCCAAGTGCTTTGAGTGTTTTGACTATTCTAGTTTAGAAAGTTTTACCAACTTTGATTCATCCAAACCAATCGTTGCCACCACCATCACAGTCGAATCCTCTGATTCAACCAATCACTCCACATGCATAGATGGCACAACAAGCCCCATCTAGGCAGTTCTTGACTTAGAATCATATGGGACCCTTGCCATGCAGGCTCAACACACAATACCACCCGCAACTTTGAAAGCTCTACCCACTTACGATGGTATAGGAAAGATAGTGCACGAGCATATTCAAGACATCGCAGGACTAGAAACCATTCACCAAATCATCGAAGAAGACATCATGGTGAAGTTGTTGGTGCTCTCTCTGAGAGGTAAGCTCCTCTACTAGTATCGATCGCTCCCGATTGATACCATCAATTCATGGGATCAACTGGTCGAAAAATTAATAAGGGGCTTCAATGAACAAGCAGACCCCTTTTCTCTATTGCACTAGTTCACTACTATTCAGAGGCATCCTCAGGAGGAGATAGTTGACTTCAATGTCAGGTTCACCCAAACCTAGTAGAGAGTCACCGATGACCTTCAACCCACACTCGAGCAGGTCGTGTTCTATTACCTAAGAGTGTTTCATTCGGATATTAGCATGAGCATCCGACATGCTAATGTCAATACATTCCCAGAATTATACCAGCAAGCATGAAAGGTAGAAATCGACCTGATAGCCATCAAAAAATTGCCTCCCAAGGTGACGACTCCGATTTACCTAGATTTCCCCCAAAATATGTACCCGAGCACATCCGCTCCGCCTACATCCCAGATGTATCTCGACCAACCATGGAATCCAACCCCTCAGTATCAAGCGGCATCTACATCGTAGTATCAAATGCCCATCGTTCCTCAACTCCTAGCCCCGATCAAATATCAAGTGTTACCTACGCCATTGGCTCCATTGCCATTACCTGTGAATCAGGTTGTCGCTAATCAGGCAACCACAATTACACACCAGGAAAAAGAGTTACAAGAAATACAAGCATATATGAAAATAATGGTAAATAATATGAGCGTCATGACAAAGAGGCAGGATCACCAAAGCTTCTAGCAAAGGAGATTCCCTCCTCCCTCGATTACTAAAGAGCAAGCATCTTCCAATGCTCATAGGCCTCCCAAAATAAATTTAGTTGTGATGAGCAGCGAAGAGGCTAGAACCTCGGATCAAATGTATTGGTGTACCACATGCAATGATCCACACAATGAAGAAACCTGCATGGTGCACCTCAATTATGTTCAAGACATTGTTCGATGGTGCTTACAAGCAAGTCAATATGATCAGGGAAGTTGGTCATAATTTTATGATGCCTACCATCGAGCAAGTCTCTATCCTCACCAAGGTTAGGAAGAAGCCCATCGAGGTAGATCTAGCCCAGATGGATCCATTGAAGGTGCCTACTGCACCCAAGCCATGGACCCAAAAGGCCTAGTCATCAGCAAAAGCTTCCAATCCAACAACAACCTCAGAGCAGTCCAACTTGTTGAAGGACTACCTGTCGCCTCGTGCTAGAGAAAGGGTTCTCCAACCCAAAGCTTCAACTTCACAACCGTAAGTCGAGATGCGAGACCAGGCCAAGGAGAAGCTCAAATACCCCTCATTAACCAAGCGCCAATGGGTAGATGCCACACAATAGTACCAAAAAATGTATGAATCTGCAAAGGGAGTAGGAGAACCAAGCACTTCAACATACAACATAGTCGAAGAAATGAAAAAGGCCCCAGCCAAGGTAAGCCTTTACGATGCTCTCCAACTTTTGGGTCAAGTTGACCTTTTGTAGGAATATCTCAAGTCTGCTCAAGACAAGGAGAGTAAGCCAACACAGACGATATTTGCATCATCGCTAACAACTTTGACCATAGGTAAGAATTGTTCGCTATCATTCTACCTTTCCCTTCGGATGGAAGGATGGATCGTGCATAACTACATGATCGACTCAGGCATCGCGACAACCATCATGCCCAAAGTAGTGTGTGAAATCATGGGCATGGAGTATACCTAGAGCAGCCCTAGAGTGCTGCAGTTAGATGGGACTCCCGTGAAGACAGTAGGAGTTATTAAAGATGTTTCAATCCAACTCCATAAAATGTCACAGGTCATAGTCATCCAAGAGATTGTGGTGGTCGACTTAGAGCCATACTTTAGTATGTGCCTCTCACAAGAATTTATAGCTAAGTTGGGAGGCTATCTCTCCCTCGACTATTCACACTTGGAGATCCCTTTCAAAGGGAACAAATTTAAACTCTTCAATGAGAAGCCTACCGATTTTCATGTTGAGAAACTTGAAGACAAGGAGAAGGGCTCGGTCTTTGTCAACCTGATGGTAGAAGAAATACAAGTAGACCTGATGGAGGAAACTCTCGGTGAGCTCCGACTCGAGGATGAATTCTCCATGACAGATTTCAATGCTGTTATTGGGACTGATTTGGGATGCTACTCACTCACCAAGCCTAAAAATGCCAAAATGAAAGCATCCATAGAAGAACCCCCAATACTCGATCAGCTATGGAAGTTGTACTTTTATGGCACCCGATGTAAGAATGATGCAGGAGCTGGCATCACTCTCATTTCCCCATCAAGAAAATAGAAAACTTATTCGTACAGGCTCACATGGAGTTGTACGAATAATGCAATAGAGTATGAGGCTTTGTGCCTCGAACTCAAGAAAGCTGAAAAGCTCAACATTAAGCAGTTGTAGATATTTGGGGATTCCGAATTAATCTACAACCAGGTTACCAGTAAGTGCATCTCCAAGCAGCACTATTTGAAGGCGTACCACAACAAGGTGTGGGATTTTCTCGAATCCTTCACCACACTGAATATCAAGTCAATTTCATGAGAGCGAAACAAGCTTGCGGACATTTTAGCCTCCATCGACACCCATTTTTCACCGACAAATGATATGATGCATAAGTCAAAGATGGTGCGACTGATCTACAGGCCTTCTGTACCTGATAAAAAGCTCCATTGGTAGGTGTTTGACAATGATGAGCATCTTGTCAATTTTTTGGTTAATGAAGCATCCTCCATTGAGGAGCAGACTCTAAATGAAGAAGACCATGAGGGATTGATTCAGCTAAAAAATAACCACATCCCAAAGTGGTTTGATAATGTTGGAGAGTCTCTTCAATTAGAATGATAGGTCTATCGACCACAAGATCAAAGTGGACCAGAAAGAGTTCGTGGACCTGGAGTTAGAGCCAAGAAAAGTTATCAAGGTAGGGGTCGACTGCACAGTCGAAGAGCTTCAGTAGATTCGCACCTTGTGCAAGGAGTATCCCAACATCATCACTTGGTGTTACCAAGATCTAAGGGGATACGACAAGAATATCATCCATCATACCATAGAGATGGAAGAAGGGATCAAACCCTTCAGGTAGAAGCAATGACCTATCAACCCAAAGATTGAGATGCTTATGAGGAATGAGCTTCTAAAAATGCTTGAAGCAAAGATCATTTATCCAATCAAGCATTCCTCCTGGGTGGCCAACCTTGTTCCAGTATGAAAGAAGAATGGTGAAATTCTCTTATGTATCGATTTCTGAAATCTCAACCAAGCGTCGCTCAAGGACCACTACCCGCTACCTCAGATTGATCAAATCCTTCACGTAGTGGTAGGAGCATAGATTTGGTTCTCCTTGCTGGATGGATTCTCTAGGTACAACTAAGATTTGGGTCAAATATGAGGATCAACACAAGATTGTGTTCACCACCAAGTGGGGAACCTTTGCCTACCAACGTATGCCCTTCGACCTATCAAATGTCAGAGTGAATTTTCAAAGGGTGATGGACCTTGCCTTTGGTGAACTGTTAAATCATGTCATCATGATCTACTTGGATGACATGATAGTCTTCTCCCATAAGATGGAGGAACATGACCTACATTTGTGGCAAGTCTTTGAGAAATATCGAGAGTTTGGGGTCTCCATCAACCCCAAGAAATCAATCTTTGCAGTGAAGGAAGGGAAGATGCTCGAACACCTTATCTCTAAAAAGGGATTAATTATTGATCCCACTTGAGCTAAAGCGCTTCTCCACCTTCCACTGCCAGCAAATAAAAAAGCCCTGCAGTCCTTTTTCGAGAAAATAAACTTCGTCAGGAAGTTCATCATCGACTTTTCCCAAGTAGTGAAGCCGATGACCGAGCTCCTGAAGAAGGACGCTGAATTCAAGTGGATCGATGAAAGGAGGCAGGCTTTCAAAGAAATCAAGGAGTGGATCACTCAAGCTCTAGTCCTCATCAATCTTGACTATTCAAAATATTTTATCTTATACGTCGTCGAAGAGCCAAAAAGCTACGCAGCTATTCTGACATAGAAGGGGGAAGATGGAGATGAGCGCCCGATAGCGTTCCTCGACCAAATCATCTAGTCGCACGAAGAGAAGTTCAATTTTATCAAACGACAAGTGCATGCGATAATGAAGTCACTCCAAAATTTTTGACATTTTGTCTCTCAGAGTAAGACAATAGTGTATGTGATACACCCTGATGTTCAAAATTTCATCATCCAAGGGGAGCTTGGAAATAGGAGAGCTGGATGGATCACCAAGATCTAAGAATTCGACATCAAAGTATGCCCTACCAAGTTGGTCCGAGGCAGAGCACTCTATCAAGAGATGGCTAAAAATACCACGGCTAAAGCTGCAAACTCTGACTCAGATGATCCTATGCCCACAAGCAACCTTGCCAACCTGTCGGTTGATAGTCTAGATTGGATAGATGACCTTGTCAAATACTTCAACACGGGCAGATGTCCTTCTCACTTCAATGCTTCGCAAAGAAGGAGATTTCACTTGCAAGCTAGCAGGTATGTTTCGATGTCTAATGACCTATTTTATCATAACATCGATGGAGTTATCTTGAGATGTATCAGAGAGTCGAAGAAGACAAAAATCATGGAGGAGTTTGACTCCAAAAATTTTGGAGGTCATTTTGGAGGCAATTCAATGGCTCTAAATATCATTAAAGCAGGCTATTACTAGCCCTTCCTTTTCACTGATGCTTGCAAGGCCAACCAACACTGTGATAGTTGCCAACACTACTCAGGCAGAATTCAGAACGTACCACTTCCTCTCCACTCCATCCAGGTAGAAGCTCCATTCCAACAATGGGGTCTCGACTTCATCAAGATCATCAATCCCAACTCCTTCGCCTAACACAAATACATTTTTACCGCCATGGACTACTTCACTAGGTGGTCGGAAGCGATTTCGACCAAACAGGCTAACCAAGATGTGGTTATCTCTTTCCTCAAAGGGTTGATTACTCGCTTCGGCGTGCCTAAAGCCATCATGTCTAATAATGGTTCTCCTTTCACCGGTGCGAGGATCTACGAATTCATAGTTAGGTATGGAATTTACTTAAAGACCTTGTCTAATTATTACCCGCAGGGCAATGGATTGGCAAAGTCTACAAACAAAAACCTACTACAGATCTTGAAGAGGTCACTACAAAAAAATAAGCGAAGCTAGAATCTACTCTTGGACCAGTTGCTTTGGGCCGACCGCATTTCTATTAAGCGCTCGATCAAGACATCGCCCTATTCACTGGTGTACAAGAAATATGTAGTCTTACCTATGCACATTGAACTGCCCGCATTGCAGTTACTCCAGTGGCTCAACATCGAAGGAGGTGAATTTGACCCGATGGATGCGAGGTTAGCCTAGTTGCTACAGTTGGAGGAGGAAAGAGAGAGAGCTTATGAAGCTTTCATGAAGCATGCCAAATCCACCAAGAGCTGGTTCGACAAAAAGACTTTCAATAAAACTTTTAGTGTCGGGGACCTAGTCTTGAAGTGGAATGAAAACAAGTCCAAGTCGGGGAACCATGAGAAGTTTGATGCCTTTTGGGAAGGCCCATTTTGAGTCTCCAGTGTTAATCAGACCAACTCTTTCATCCTACAAAACATGGAGGGTTTCACTCTCCCAATTTTGGTGAACAACTTTCTCCTGAAAGCTTATCACCCATCGAGTTTTGAGGAAGATCATTGATCCACCAGGTATTTCTCGTGTATATATGTGTTTCAAAAGTGTACATAGTTGGCTATCACTCCAGCAGTGGAGCAAAGCTAGAAAGAATAAAGTTAAAAAAAAATACATTTTTTTGGAGGTTCTCCTTCGCTCCACTAGTGGAGCGAAGTTCTCTATTGCTCCACTTGTGGAGTGACAACTTCCCCTCCATTCAAAAAAAGGGAAGAATGAAAGTTCACTTTTCTAAGTGGAGTGAAGTGCCCTTCGCTCCTACTAGTGGAGCAATAGGCCATTTCGCTCCACATAGGGAGCGAACGTCCCCCCCTCCTTTATTTTAGTTTTATTTATTTTATTTTCCTGTAAAGTCATCCTTTAGAACATGCCAAGTTTCGTGAAGGGGGTAGGCTAATTTTCAAAAGTTATCTTCAAACTCTAAAGTGTAGCGTTATAAAGTGGGGTCATCTGGCCCTATCCAATTAAATCAATTTTTCTCCACAGTAGCTAAAGCACGCCCCCTGGTAAGTTTGAGTGAGCACTCCTCCCAAGAAGTGCATGCGCCCCAAGGAAGTTTGTTCGGTACCACCATTTTTCATCATTTCCAAGACTTGCTACCCGCACGTGAGCCAATCAAGGGCACATGATTGCGCCCACGATATTCACCTGCATTAACTTCTTACATGCATAATTAGGGTGGTAGATTTGAAACTAGAGCTATAAGGTGAAGAGGTTGTCGAGAGAGTTTCCACCATTCAGTTGCAATTCTATTTTACTACTGCCCTAGCGCCCAGTATTCTTCCCAAATATCTATATGTTCAGTTTCGAGTTGTATCAGTTTATCCGACAACCATGGGCAAAAGGGATAAGGAGCCTAAGCATAAGGCGCCCAAAGAGAAGGTGCCCAAGGAGAAAATAGTGCCTACAGGAGAGAGTGGCTCGAAGAAGCCATGAAAGCGTGAGAAGAAACCGGTGAAATTGATGCCTCCCAAAGATAGTCTCTTTTGATTTCGAGATTGCATGATGACGCACAAGGATATGGAGCAGTTGCGCCAGGACGTTGAGAAGGCGCATAGAGAAGACCCGACTGGGAACCCACTGGTTGTTATTTATCATTCGCACTTGTTCTTTTACATGTGCATGCCTATACACCACTACTCAGAGTTTGTGCAGGTGGTGTCGCATTTCTATGATGCCCAGACTAGAATAGGGTGAAATTCCAGGGGAGAAACATTGTTCACCTTCATGGTTGATGTTGTTCGATAGGTTTTCACCTATGGCAAGATGCCCTCATCTAATTTTATCCCAAGAAAAATCAATAGCGATGAGTAGGGCACCAGGTATCAGCCAATGCCTGAGATTCGATGGTTTATAAGAGGACAGCTGGGAGGAGCGGCATCATCTGAAGAATTTCCCCAGCTACCCAAACTCCTGATAGAATTTGCTCATCACGATATCTATTCTATTCTAGTGTGGGTGATGGGGCTTTCCATCGATGAAGTGGTCTACGACTGGCAAGTATCCATGGTGCAGTCAATATTTGAGAATGAGATTTACTTCCTGACCAAGATGAAGTCGGGCGTTATCCTAGTTTTCTTCGATTGGGTAGAGTTCTTGGTGCAACAGTTGCACGGATCATTGTCCTATTTGAAAATCCATAGAGATGACCAGTTTAGGCTTTGCTCCCCCTTGGTATGGTACTTTTTTTGGCATCTTCATGACAAGTTCCCCTACATCACAAATAACCAGATGGATGAGGAGGGTAGAGCGTTACCAATTTACCTCTAGATGCAGAGCTTGTCCAGAGATGAACCATACTATGTCTTCAACCAGGTTTTCTTGGGGCCAACGTTGGAGCTGATATACGACCACTGTGAGTGAGTCCCTATGGAGCTGAGAGATAAGGTGGTGGACAAGAAAATAGGAGATATTTTTCTGCTCACCCAGGGCTTAGTTGTTAGACTATACGGGTTTATAGAAAAACATTTTATGTTGCCCTTTTACACCATGCCCTATCTGTTTTCCCTGGAGGTCACTCGGTAGCACGACTACACCAACGAGTTGTACGGGAAGGGTTAGGGAAAGAATACCATATGCCCTACGCCTTTCGAGTTTGGGGACATTAAAGTAATGCAATGTGGTTAGAATGTTGTGCTTACCGTGATGCTTTTTTACTATGGATTGATCAAGCTCCCCCATTTTTGGAGGTATGATCCACTTGACATCATTCGGGATCACCTTGGAGTGAAGTCCTTTCACTATTGCCCTCGTCTCGACATGGAAAAATAGTGAAATAATCCAAAAGGGCTCGAGTTGGAGTGGCACATCGATGAGATGGTGCCTTTGCCCCCTTGGCATGATTTTTATACCATGGAGAGTGAATACGACCCAGTTGTCAACTCAGAGCACAAGATGCCCAGGAGTGTTTTTGTGGCAATGAAGGCCAAACTTTAGCATTGGTCAGATGATAAGATCAAATAGTGGTGGATCATGAGGGTCCACATTGACAAGACATATTTGGACTACCCACTAGTGATCGATGACAAGTTCTCAAATACATACGATGAGAATATAAATAATTATCGAGCTCTCTTGTTTTTCAAGATTGTACCTCGAGGTGGGTGTAGCCCCGATGAGGTGGATGACCTAGCAGATCCAAGGCATGAGGTAGAAGGCAAGGGCAAGGTGTTCTTGGGTACCCCATTATCAGCTAAAAAAGTAAGTCATTGTCCCATCAAAATAAGAGCTCTCCCTTGAAAAGGAAATTTGAGGCACCTCTCTTGCAACACGCGACAAAGAGATCGTGCACCAGTGCTCAGAAGCCCTTCGAAGCAATCTCTCAGACGACGTCTGAAAACTCTCTATTGAGCTCTCTAGAAATTTCTATGGCTGTGTAGTCAGAAAAATAGATGGTTGAGAATGTAGAGTTCATTGACATGGACACACCAAAAACTAAGGAGAAAGAAGAATCACAAGTGCAATGCCCATCTTCCCCAGCTCCATTGATCACAAAGCTCAAAGGTACGCACCCATCTTCACCTCCTTCTTCTTCCCCCTTTGTTGATATCATTTTCTCGGTGTCCAAAAAGACTAAAATATTTGTGGTATCTATTCCCTTGGTCTGCTTATTTTTCTACCCCATTGTCCCACTCATCGGTTCTAGTTTTTCATTTTCCTCGATCCTCTCAACATCGCTATTAGCAGCATTTGTGGTTTTCGTTGGTCACTCTAATGCCTTTAAAATTTCTTCATCCATTAGCCTTCCCTTTTCTATCATAGAGGACCCTATTGAAAATATTTTGGCTACTACAGAGGTAAACTCGTCCTCCATTTCCTTGCCCTCTTCCACCATGGCATCGGCTGCTCCCGATGTTTCAACATCTATGCCCACTATTTCAGCATTCCAGACCCAAGCTCCCTTGAGGGTTAGCACAGTTGCTTCCCCTCCTACTTTCCACACATTGGTCAAACTTGAGTCACATCTTCTCCTCCTTCCTTTCATGCCAATCCTTGGAGTGGGTGTTCAGGAGTCACTTGATTTGGAGTTAGAAACGACTCACCAGCTTGCTACTGTAGAGAGTATCCACAAGGCATGCCAAAATTCAATGCATTGGTTGAGGGACCACAAAAAAAGAGAAGCACAGGCCTTGACAAAAAATGAGTTGAAGTCTATCCTTTACCCTAAAAAATAGAGCACTATGGAAAAAATACCGCTTGTCCAAAAGCCCTTGGTAGAGATGACTTCTGTTTATTATGCTTTCCACCATACCGTGGAGGATGTCACCAAACTGGATATGGTGCAAAATATGGGCAACATATAGGTTGACATGGGCTCCATCTATGCTCATGGTGAATATTACAAGGAGCACTTCTTCCAGGAGTAGTCTAAGAACCTTGAGCTTGAGGAGGCCTTAGCAACAGCGAAGAGGCGGATCGAGGCATTGGAATCTGAAGTCGTACCACTAAAGCTAGAAAATCCTTTCACTAGAGGAAGAGAATGAGGAAATTTCCAAGTTGTGCGATCACCATATGAGGTCACGCATCGAGGCCAATCAGGAGATTCAAGTGCTCACCGTTCAAAACCATGAATTGTGGGCTGAGTTAGCAGAGAAAATAGTGAAGCCTATCACATTCTCTAAGGAGCACCTCAAGGAAATGTGTCTGTAGTTCCTAGAAGATTTCCCAGTAAGAGCTGCATGGGGAGTTATAGTCTGGGCATTTTTTAGGGAGGCTCAGGAGGTGGTTGCTAGCTGGTGACTCAATTTTGGAATCCACCCAAGCAAACATTAATAATTGGCTAGACTTGGCCATGCAACTTTGAAATATTGAAGATGTGACCATCCACCTTACTCCTATGAGCCCTTTGGCTCGGTCCTAGGTGACAACAAATATGACTCTATGATCTTTCTTCATGAAGGTTGAATTAGCCAAAAAATCTTACCAGCTCTTGGATGCCCTCAAGCAAGAAAGAGATGTTTTGCTATGGTACTTCAATACCCTCACTAAAATTGATGTTCCAGGTTTCACAGACCCTAAAGGACCCATTCCATCGATCGAGGAGTTAGAGCCCATATGGTCAACATTTGTTGATAGCCCTTCCAACATTGATGCTTGGGAGGATCCAAGTTCGGATGCACAGGTGATTCTGTTCATGGCTAAGTATACCTAGATCGAGTCTTGCTTACAGGATTTCGACCAAAGATTGGATTTTGTTGATATTGAGTGCATTGAGACCTATCGTTGCCTAATATAGGAGCTCCAAAAGCAGCTAAATTTCTCCCTTGAATGTTGGATTGATGCTTCCATAGTATACAATCATGTCTTTAAGAGCTCCCTGGATAGGTTCCTTCCCCACCCACGTGAGTAGGAGAAGGAAAAAGAGATGAAAAGTGAGCCAGATTCCAAAGCGTAGGAAACATAAGGGCAAGGAGAAGAATCAGAGGAGGATGAAGAAGATGAAGAGAAAGACATGCTTAAAGAGGAACCCAGTAGCAGTGAAGAGTAGTCCAAAGAGTAGTTCGAGGATTTCGAGAGTGAAGAGGACTCTGTAACCCAAGGATAAGGCCTGGGATCCTTACATTGAGGTAGGCTCAATACCCCGTGAGCCGCTAGAGATGTTGCCAGTTTTGCCATATTTTGTCAAATTTCATGTTGGGTGCAGTTTTGAGACAATCATTGTAAAAACTTCTCTTTTCCATAAGAAATGGTTAAGATGTTATTTTTTTATGTTTTTACCAGTTGTCTCTTTAGCTTAAGACTGTATTCTTTCACATTTTGTGGTTCCTTTACCTTTTCTGTACTTTTCCAATCGTATCGCATGTAAAATTGTAGATGTTTTAGCATGGGCGATGTTATGGATATGTTCTCTTCTTTACTATTTTTCTGCAAAGTTCTTTTCATATCTGTGCATATGGTAGTGATTTCCAACACTTAAGCATTTTTAGAACATGTTTTTCTGTTAAAATATGCAGTCGCTCCACCAGTGGAGCGAACCTCCCAATCGCTCCACTAGTGGAGCGAAAGGCCAAAAAATATAATAATAAAAAAACAAGTATAAGCTAAGTGCAAAGGAATTCAAAATGGGGTCAAAGGGCCAAGCGCTCCACTAGTGGAGTGAATCCCCCATTCGCTCCACCTATGGAGCAACTCTCCAAGCAAAAGGTAGGTTGAAAAGCTAAGTGCAAAAGGTCAAAATGGTCAACGTTGTAGTCACTCCACCAATGGAGTGAAACTCACTATCGCTCCACCAGTGGAGCGACACTCCAGAAGGGTGCAAAGATAAAGAAAAGGCAATAAGGCTGCAAAGTGGGTCAAATTTTGGTCAAAGCACCAAGCACTCCACTAGTGGAGCGAATCTCCCAAGCGCTCCACTAGTGGAGCGAAAACCAAGCGATGACGCATTAAGGTAAGTATAAAAGAGGTCAAAATGGTCAAAGGTCATGTCGCTCCACCAGTGGAGTGATAGGGCCATAAAGGCTTAGAGAGAGGAAATATGCTAAGAGTGCACAAGGAAAATTCAACACCATGGTCAAAGGGCAAAGTGCTCCAGCAATGGAGTGAAGGGTCCAAGCACTCCACTAGTGGAGCGAAAGCTTCTATCGCTCCAACCAAGGAGTGAAAAGCTTGAAAGAGAGGTCAAAACAGTCAAAGTTCCTGTCGCTCCACTAGTGGAGTGAATCTTTCAGTCACTCCACTTATGGAGCGAAAGGCTCTGTCGCTCCACCCAGGGAGCGACACCCAAAACAAAGATGAAAAAGTTTCTAAGGCATGGAATGAACTGTTGTCACTCTAGTTATGGAGCGAAACTCCTAGTGGACCCCAAATGTAGTGCAAACTACCCACAACCGCCATGAAGATAATCGAAACTAGCATAGACTGCTATAAATCTACCATTGATTGATTAAACCAACCCCAAAGCTATGCTCTGAGTCGTCCGATCATGGTGGATCATCGGAACCTTCTACCTTCAATGTTGAGTTATCTTGCTGGAACCTATTAATTGACTATTGCAAGTCAGTTCCAGGACCAAGTCTACTAGTCACTATTGGGGAGTGGTTGGGCATTAAAGTTTAAGGAGGTAGAATTCCCTATAAAAGCTTGATCTTTTCTCTGTAATTAAGGATGGACAATCTCTGCTAGAGAAGCAACTTTGTACTTTGAAATATGCTTCCGAAATATAGACTTTTGGCTCTAGCTTTGAATCTTCTATCTCTGTGTATGACTTCTATCATGTTATTTCTGTTAAATTAGCCTCTTTATCATATAGCCTAATTCTGTTATCTGGATTTAGCTGTCAGTAAGGGACGAATCCCTAGAATACCCCTGGATTTTATGCATTTTTGAAGGTTTAATGTTGGTTTCTGTTAAAGGTCTATTGTTTTGATTGTTGTTGGTTCAAGTATATAGGTTGTCTATCGTGCTTCCTATCCATCACCCCGTATTTCTAGCTTTTAGCCTTTTTCCATTCCTTTCAGTCATTTCATTCCTTTCAGCACCTTCCTAACCCTTATCTCAAAACCCCATTTTTATTTTCAAAACCAGCCCTACTAGAGATTGTCACGGAGGACATTCCTTTCCTTCGGACATTCAATGCTTGGCAGCGGGTCTAGGGCATTGTAGACTTAGAAAATCTATAACTAGGCTTATTCCATTGCCAACACCTCCTAAATCACAAAATCTTGCATTGTGTCCTTTGCTTTGGACCCTCATTTTATGGATCAAGTCACCTACGATGTGACTTTGATGGATTATTGTGGTCTCATTCTTGGCCAGCCCTATTAGTATGATAAACGGGTTCAATATGAGACAGATAACCAAACCTACACAATGAATTATGTGAATAATATCTTTCTTATTCATAGACTTCCGCATTCCATGCTTTTGTTTTGCTCACATCAACCACAAAATATTGTATTAATATTTAACATACCTCAGGACACACCTACTTTCGTAGCACCACCTTCTCATTAGGAGACACTACCTCCTTCATTTGTACCTCCTGTTGCTTCTCATGTCCTTCCTCATACTAATTTTGAATGACCTTATTTCTTGTTACCTTCATAGGTTCCTATTGTAAAACAACCTCCATAGCAAGCCATTGCTCCTCGTAGATTTCCCTCACATATTAATGATAGATTTATGACCAAATGTTGTATTTTAGCACCAACATCTTGAGGCATATTCGATATTTTTTAGACTTATGATAACATGGTATCTTCTCTTCCATTTCATCCTACCCATGGGATATGTATTTAGTGTTTGGTGACTCACCCTCCTACTTCTATTGTAAAAGCATTGGAGTCCAATGCTTCTTAAGTGGGGAGGTATGATGAGGACATCACTTGTTAGTTCCTAGGATTAGTTTATTATTATTTTAGTTCCTATATTTTTATTTTGTAGTTAGACTTATTTTTTCTAATAACAAACATGAGCCTTCACTCTCTTGTGGTTTCTAGAGTTAGTTTCTAGATTCTCCTAGTTGGCAACTTAAGTTAGCATGTAGCTTAAGTTAGAAATTAGTTAGTCTAAGCTTAGTTTATTTGTTATCTAGCTAAGTCCTAAGTAAGATATTAGTTATCTTAAAATCATGATATGATTTGTATTATATGCTTATTTAAGCACTCAAAAATAATGTGAGCATCAATCAATTTTTGATCTTCAACAATACCGATGAAGAAAGAAAAACTATATATAAGGTAAGTCAAAGTCCTAAGGGTAGGGATCCACTAGCATCAATGAGCTAGTGCAAGTGCAATTCATATGAGCTAACCTAACTAGTTATCATAATTGCATCATTATGAAATACCCTGGTTCTAAATGCATCGGGCAAGCGAGTATACATGCAATATTAAATTGTGCAAACTATGCAGGAAATCCATCATGTAGGTGATATTATCAATGATTAGGAAGACTTACAAAAAGTTGTTTTGGTGATTGTTATTAAGAATTGATGATAGATGGTTGTTAGTGATTACACTTCATCATATTATCCTAGTTTTGATAGAAAAAAGGTTGTATGATAATTTTTATAGATGCTTATACCAGGTAGGATATCTAACCTAGTCATCCAATATCGTTAGGTGCATTGAATACTTTCCATCTATTGGGTAATACTTTCATTCATTTATCTTAGGTATAAAGTTGGATTTGATAAAATATGATATTATGTTATATTTGATAAAATACCCATATACCAAAGAAGGGATTTTTATAGAATCATTCCTTTCTTTTTAGGTGTGTAGGTGTGCTAAACACTTATTAAGCATAAAATTATTATACCATACCTCCTTTCTAGGTAAAGGGATGATTCAAAGTGATAAAGTTTTTGGATATGGTGTTTTATGAGGTGTGATTCATCTCATGCTTGTCTTATTAGACCAATTGGGATGATCATAATCCTATAAATCCATTGATTGGTATGCATGCAATTTTTATTACAAAGTTATAAATAATTAAATCTATAAGATAAAGAGGATGAGGAAGGATTTTTAGGAGTCCTTAATGAGTTTCGCTAGCTCAGTGACCTACTATAAAATGCAATGTGACTCTGTTTTCTAGCTAGGATCATCATCACCTTATTGTGGGCTTCCCCTTGTGGTGTTATAGGATGAACATGCAAACTCAGAAATCTATGCAATTAGGCATGTGAGAGTAAGTAAAATATTTTACAAGAAATAATGCATGCAATCAACCATGCTATCAGACATATGAACAAGAAAAACATGAAAATTCAAGCATAATATTTTTTTAGATGATTTATATTTATAGGCTCTTTATTTTCTTTACCATCTAATGTCGTTAGACGATATGCACATGACCCATATTTAGCGATCACTATGAATGGGCCTAGCCAATTAGGCTCGAATTTTCATTTTAGATCTTCTTTGGCATTAGTGTTCTTCTGGTTTTATTTGAGAACTAGGTCACCTATTTCAATCAAAGGTCACACTCTTTTTCCATATGATTTCTTAATTCATTGGTGATAGACCCATAGGTGTTGTAAGACATGGATCCACTTTTAATCAAGCAATTAAAATTGGCTAATATGAGCCCTATGATACTCATTACTAACAAAAGCATCCTATAAAGCATGCTAAAAGCATTTGTTATTACTATATACGTAGCCTCAGTAGATGATAATGCTACAATAGTCTACTTTTTGTAACTCCATGTAATTAGTCCTGACCCAAGACTAAAAAAATTCCCTAAAGTAGATTTTCTATCATCTATATTGCTACACCAATCACTATCACTAAAGCCAACTAATTTTACAGAATTATATTTGTGGTAATGGATCCTAAAATCTAATGTACCCTTTACATATCTCAAAATTCTCTTAGTTGCTTGAAAATGAAGTTCATATGGATCAACCATATACCTTGAAACAAGAGAAACAACATACTGAATATTTGGCCTTGTGGTGACGAGGAACATTAGACTCCCAACCATGCTCCTGTAAGTGATCATGTCAAATTTTGGTGCTCCATCATATTTTCTCAATTGGATTCCATGACCCGTTGGAGTTGCAATAGGATTGCATTGCTCCATAGCAAATTTCTTGATCTTATCTTAAGCATATTTGTGTTGATATATGAAGATCCCTTTATATATTTGATATACCTACATGCCTAGGAAGTAATGCATTAAACCTAGATCTTTCATTTTAAATTATTTCATCATGGAGGGTTTGAACTCCTCATTCATCTTAACACTACTACCCATGAATATTAGATCATCCACATATAAGCATACAATGAGAATGTATTTACATTGTTTCATGTAATAGCGAGTAGGTTCACTTTTGCTCCTAGTGAATCCATACCTTTAAAAGTAGCCATCAATGCGTGAGTACCATGCCCTTGGTGCTTTCTTGAGGCCATACAATGCTTTCTTTAATTTTTAGACAAGGTTCTCCTTACCTTTTTCTTCAAATCCTTTATGTTGTTGCACAAAAACCTCCTCATTCAAGTACCCATTGGGAAAGGCATTTTTAACATCCATGTGCTGAATGTTCCACCCTTTGTGGGCAGCCAAAGAAAATACTGATCTGATTGTCTCCTGTCTAGCAATAGGATCAAAGGTCTCCTCATATTCAATCCCATACTTCTAAGTGAACCCTTTTGCTACTAGTCTTGCTTTGTGTATTTCAATGCTTCCATCAGCATTGAATTTGGTCTTGTAGACCCATTTGGATCCAACATAGTTTTTGCCCTTAGGAAGCTTCACTAGCTCCCAAGTATCATTCTTTTTTATAGAGGTCATTTTCTCTTTCATGGCTTGTTGACATACATCAAAATTGCATGATTTTTCATAACTAGATGGCTCTATCTCAACACTATTCATTAAAGCATAATTTACAACATCACCCTTAGGTTCTTGAGAATCATCATCATCATACATATGCAAATTTTCAAGTCTTTTCAAAATTGCATTCATCTTACTAGCTTGGCTTATAGTGTACCTTTTATGGAAATTCTTATCCAACATTTGAAAAGAAGGATGGTGATGAAGTGTTCTCTTACCTCTTGATGGAGAATCAATATCCATAGGTGAAGAACTTTTTGATCTTTGTGGAGAAGTACTTGGAGTAACATTTGTTGTACTTGAAGTAGTACTCATACTTGGGCTTGGAGGACTTCCTTTGCTATTTTTGGGCTGCACTTGCTTCACTTGTTGCACTTGAGAGGAACTTGCATCATGAGATCCATCATCAACAAAAAAATTTTGATGACCCCATTCTCCCCCTTCATAAAAAATTACATCCCTGGAGAGTACAATTTTATGTGTTTTGGGATTGTAGAGCCTATATGCTTCGGAAGACTCACAATATCCAACAAAAATACAAGCTTGACTTTTGGGGTCAATTTTCTCTCTTTGCTCATCAATAATGTGAGCATATGCAATAAAACCAAAAACCTTAAAGTGTTTTACATTTGGATTTTTTCCATACCATCCTTCATAAGGAGTAATACCATCTAAACTAGAAGTATGACTCCTATTCAAAATGTAAACACTAGTTCTAACAACATCAGTCCAATACATGTTACTTAGATGCTTAGTTTGCAGCATTCATCTAGCCATTTATACTATAGTGTGGTTCTTTCTTTCAGCCTCACCATTTTGTTGTGGGGTGTAGGCAGTTGTGAATTGCCTTTTTATTCCACAATATTTATAATATTTTAGAAATAAATTTGAAAAATACTCTCCTCCTCTATCAGTCCTGAGACTTTTTACAAAAAACTCACTTTGATTCTCTACATTATTTTTGAAATCTATGAAAAAATCAAAAGCTTCATCCTTAGTTTTCAAAAAATAAATCCAACACATCCTAGAGAAATAATCAATGAAAGTGAGAAAGTAAGAGTTGTTACCAATGCTTTTGGTTTGCATTGGACCACAAATGTTCGAATGCACCAATTGTAGTGGATGGCTTGCTCTCCATGCTTGTCTCTTCGAAAACTTTGATCTTGAGTGCTTTCCCAAAGCACATACTTCACACACCTCGTGTTATTCAACTCTTGGAAGTCCACTTACCATAGCTTGAGAAGTCAACAAATTCAAGCTTGCAAAATTAAGATGACCAAATCTCAAGTGCCAAAGAACACTTGGATTAGCAATAACTACACTAGCAAGTTGAGCACCTCCTTGTTCCCCAAACTTAAGAGGAAACAACCTATTATTTGTCATAGGTACTTGTGTAATAAATCTATTACAATTGTTTTTATCAAAAATGATACATTTTCCTTTATCAAAAACAAGTCTATAGTTCTTCTCCATCATTTTTTCAACACTAAGCAAATTATGTTGGAGTTTTGGGATGTAATAGATGTCATTTACCTTCTTGGTGCCTTCTTTTTTTGGAACCTCCATGGCTCCAATACCTTCAACTTGTAGTACCTTGTCATCTCCCAATTTTATCTTTGATTTGTAGGAGGAATCCATTGTAGTAAAGAGCTCCTCTTTGCCATTCATGTTATTGGAACAACCAGTATCCTGTTAGTCTCACAATGACACTAAGATGGGGGTGAATCAGTGTAGCTTTATAAACTTAAATTTATAGCTCTTAATACAACAGCAATTAAAACTTATTACTAGATACAACAAGTATAACAAAAGAGAATCAAACAACACAATATTTAATGAGGTTCACCAATGTGGCTACTCCTCAAAAGTTGACTGCTTGGACTACCATCCAAATCCAGCCTTTGCAAAGCACCAAATTTACAATCAATTTACCAGCACCAACTGGAAGGAGCACCAACCCCTGATTTATTTGCACTAACAAAAAGGAGCACCAACCCCTGATTTACCAAAGACCAACTGGAATGAGCACCAACCCCTTATTTATCTGCACCAACATTAAGGAGCACCAACCCTTGATGCCAAGCTGCAACCTGGACTTCAATTTGAATCTATAAGTTTGACAGTAAGATACCTTTGCTTTTGCAAGACCCTAACTGGTATTCTTCACCTTTGCATTCTCTATGCACTCTGCTCTCTCTACGCAATCACTTCACACACTCTACTTCGTTATAGTCGAACTTCACGATCATCTTCTCCCTTTTGCGCACTCTACTCTCTTTGCAAATTTCACACTTAGCACGATTCGACACGACTTGCTCTATGCGCACAATGACCGTATTTCACACACATTCAACCTTGCTTCAATTCTCCAAACAACCCTCCTTTTATAACAATATTTTTATGATAAAAACCTTAATCTTAGTCGATTGTAAATCCTAATCTTAGTCGAATTTCATAACAACTGTAAACCCTAATTTTAGTCGGTTGTCATCGGTCTTCATCGGCTTCAACTGCCCTTGTAAATGCCGTAGTGATTTCGGTCCACTATCATACTTCTCATTTTAGTCAGGTTCTCCTTCTTGACTTGCGCATTTACGTCCTGTCGCGAAAATACAACATGTCGCGATATCGCGACACTTTTTCTTTCTCTCTCTTTCTCTTTGCATCGGACCACAAAAATGCTACATGTTGCGATATCGCGACACTTTTTCTCCTTGCTCTTTCTCTTTGCATTAGACCGCAAAAATACAACACGTCATGATATCGCGACACTTTTTCTCCTTGCTCTTTCTCTTAGCTTTGTCCTACCAAAATACAACATGTCACGATATCGTGACACTTTCGCCTCCGTATGCTTTCTCTATTCTTTTGTCGCAAAAATGTGACATGTCACGATATCGCGACACTTTTCAAACTTACTTTCTCTCTCCTTTTTTAGTCGCAAAAATGCAACATGTCACAAAATCGTGACACTTTTCTAACTTACTCTCTCTCTCCTGTTTTAGTCACGAAAATATGACATGTCACGAAATCGCGACACTTTTCTTACTTGTTCTCTTTCTTCGAACTTGTCGCAAAATTGCGACACTTTTTCTTGCTTTCTCTTTATCTTCCAACATGTCACAAAATCGCAACAATTTTTCCACTTGCATTTTTCTCTTCCAACATGTCGCAAAATCGTGACACTTTTTCCTGCATTTTCTCTCTCTTCCAACATGTCATGAAATCGTGACAGTTTTTCCACTTGCCTTTTTCTCTTCCAACATTTCGCAAAATTGCGACATTTTTTCCTGCTTTTTCTCTCTCTTCCAACATGTCGCGAAATTGCAACAATTTTTCCTGCTTTTTCTCTCTCTTCCAACATGTCACAAAATCGCGACAATTTTTCTTGCTTTTTCTCTCTCTTCCAACATGTCGCGAAATCACGACAATTTTTCTTGCCTGTTGTATATGTCATGATATCGCGACACTTTTCTTACTTGTCTTTTTCTTTGATCTTTTGCATATGGGCCCCTTCGGTCTTCTTGGAAAATCACTGTACATACTCTGAATAACCTTTGAACTCCTGTCTTCTCGCATCCGAATAGCTTTTAAAACTTCCTGTCCACTACATCAACAGATCTATCTGACTGTGTTGACAACAATGACAATACTGTTGCTGCACCTTGCTCAACAATCTCCTCCTTTGGAATTGTTGGCAACACGTGCAATTTCCTGTAACTCTTCTCCCCCTTTGACAATAATACCAAAGGGCTACTACAGACTCCCCCTGAGTCCATGCACAACATTCTCAGGCACACTTTATTACACTTAAAAAAAATCATGAACATGAGCAAAAATATAATCAAATACTTAAATGCTTCCCCTGAGAATGTGATCCCTGTAGCTAGTCAATTCTTGGGAAGTGTGACCACTCCCAATTTATTGTGAAAGTACTCAAAAACTTCCTTGGGCAATGGTTTTATGAAGATATCTGCTAATTGCTTTGTAGTTGGAACAAAATCCAACTTAACCTCACCTTCTACAACTTTCTCCTTCAAAAAATGATACCTGATAGCAATGTGTTTTTTACATGAATGAGTAACCGGATTCTTGGAGATGTTAATGGCACTGGTGTTATCACACTTAACTGATATTGGCTCACTAAAGCTAATACCAAGATCTTTCAGGGTTTTTTTCATCCACAATACCTGCATACAACATGTTGTCGCTACAATATATTCTACCTCTACTATCAATAAAGAAACTGACTCTTGTTTCTTACTGTGCCACATGACCAATTTGTCTCCAAGATAGAATGCACCTCCACTGGTACTCTTTCTGTCATCTACAAATCCTACCCAATCAGCATCTGAATACAAAATAAGGGTGAAGTATTTACCTTTCGGATACCATAACCCATACTCCATAGTACCCTTGAGGTACCGAAGAATCCTCTTCACTGTTGTCACATGAGTCTCCTTGGGATTAACCTGAAATCATGCTACCATGCATATTGCTTGCAAAATATCTGGTCTGGTAGCTATCAGGTACAGTAAGCTTCCAATCATAGATCTGTACATGGTTTGATCAATAGGTGGAGATTTGTCATCCTTGCTCAACTTTCAACCTGTCATCATGGGAGTGCTAACTAGATTACAATCCTCCATTGTGAACTTTTTTAACATCTCTTTCACATATTTAACTTGAGAAATAAATATGCCCTTCTTATTTTGATTAACTTGCAACCCGAGGAAATACGAAAGTTCACCAATTATTGACATTTCAAATTATTTTTGCATCTTATTTGCTAAATATTTACATGACTCATATTTATTGTTGCCAAATATGATATCATCTACGTATACAACAAGAACAATAAGATGCCCATTTTCTGTTTTGACATACAAATTACTATCCACCATACCTTTCTTAAACCTTTGTTGAGTGAGATAGTTGTCTAGCCTTGCATACCATGCTCGGGGTGCCTATTTTAAGCCATATAATGCTTTCTTCAACTTGCAAACCAAGTTGGGATCATCACCAAGTTGGAAACCATCTGGTTGCTCAATATAAACCTCTTCTTCAAGTTTCCCATTCAAAAATGCTGATTTTACATCCATTTGATAAAATTTGAAATTCTTGTAGACTACTAAAGCCAGAAACATTCTAATTGCCTCTAGTCTAGCTACTGGTGCAAAATTTTCCTCAAAGTCAATGCCTTCAACTTGTGCATAACCCTTACATACCAATCTTGCTTTATTTTTGACTAACTTTCCATCTTCATTCAATTTGTTTCGAAAAATCCATTTAGTCCCGATTATATTTTTATTTGCAGGTCTAGGTACTAACTCCCAAGTTTCATTTTTTTCAATCTGATCTAATTCTTCATTTATTTCCTTCATCCAACTTTCATATTTGCTTGCGTCAGCAACATTTTTGGGCTCAATTTTGGATAATAGAGAGTAGTTAGTTACTACTCTTCTTCTTGTATGAACTCCAACTTTGGGGTCTCCAATTATTTGCTCTCTAGGATGATTTTTCTGCCAGCTGCCTATTTTGAATTTCTTATTTTCTTCCACTTCTTAATCACAACTTAAATCATCTGAGTCAATTTTATTTATCTTTTCCATTTCATTTTCCTCATCTCCTTCAATAACCTCTTCATAAATTGGGTAGTTCATTTCATAGCTAATTACTCGTTCTCTACCTTCATCAAATTTAACATTGACACTATCCACAATTTTCTTTAGCCTCTTGTTGTAGCATTTGTAAGATTTGCTTTTTGACGAATAACCAACAAAAATACCTTCATCCGCTCTATCTTCAAACTTACCAAGATTATCTTCAGTTCTTTTGATGTAGCACTTTCTACCAAAAACTTTGAGGTATTTTGATGTTTCCCTTTTACCGAACCACAACTCATAAGGAGTTTTGCTTTCATGTGTTCTCAGCATGTACCTATTTTGGATATACACAATGCATTCTCTGCACACTCTGCTCTCTCTGTGCAATCACTTCGCACACTCTGCTTTGTTATAGTCGAACTTCACGATTGTCTTCTCCCTTTTGCGCACACTGCTCTCTTTGTGAATTTTGCACTTAGCATGATTCGACACAACTTGCTCTATGCACACAGTGACCGTATTTCACATACATTCAACCTTGCTTCAATTCTCCAAACAACCCTCCTTTTATAAAAATATTTTTATGATGAAAACCCTAATCTTAGTCGACTGTAAATCCTAATCTTAGTCGGCTTTCATAAAAATTGTAAACCCTAATTTTAGTCGGTTGTCATCGGTCTTCGTTGGCTTCAACTGCCCCTGTAAATGTCATAGTGATGTCGGTCCATTGTCATACTTCTCATTTCATTCGGGTTCTCCTTCTTGACTTGTGCATTTACGACCTATTGTGAAAATACATGTCACGATATCACGACACTTTTTCTTTCTCTCTCTTTCTCTTTGCATCAGACCATGAAAATGCTACATGTCGCGATATCACGACACTTTTTCTCCTTGCTCTTTCTCTTTGCATCGGACCATAAAAATACAACATGTCGCGATATCGCAACACTTTTTCTCCTTGCTATTTCTCTTAGCTTTGGCCCGCAAAAATACATGTCGTGATATCGCGACACTTTTGCCTCCGTACGCTTTCTCTATTCTTTTATCGTGAAAATGTGACATGTCGCGATATCGCCACACTTTTCAAACTTACTTTCTCTCTCATGTTTTAGTCGTGAAAATGCAACATGTCACGAAATCGTGAAACTTTTCTAACTTACTTTCTCTCTCCTATTTTAGTCGCGAAAATGCGACATGTCACGAAATCGTGACACTTTTCTAACTTACTTTATCTCTCCTATTTTAGTCGTGAAAATGGGACATGTCGCGAAATCGTGACACTTTTCTTACTTGTTCTCTTTCTTCGAACTTGTCGTGAAATCGTAACACTTTTTCATGCTTTCTCTTTCTCTTCCAACATGTCGCGAAATCGCGACAATTTTTCCACTTGGATTTTTCTCTTCCAACATGTCGTGAAATCACGACATTTTTTCCTGCTTTTTCTCTCTCTTCCAACATGTCATGAAATCATGACAGCTTTTCCACTTGCCTTTTTCTCTTCCAACATGTCACGAAATCGTGACAGTTTTTCCTGCTTTTTCTCTCTCTTCCAACATGTCGCGAAATCGTGACAGTTTTTCCACTTGCATTTTTCTCTTCCAACATGTCACAAAATCATGACAGTTTTTCCTGGTTTTTCTCTCTCTTCCAACATGTCACGAAATCGTGACAGTTTTTCTTGCCTGTTGTATATGTCGCGATATCGCGACACTTTTCTTACTTGTCTTTTTCTTTGATTTTTTGCATATGGGCCACTTCGGTCTTCTTGGAAAATCATTGTACATACTATAAATAACCTTTGAACTCCTATCTTCTACATCTGAATAGCTTTTGAACTTCTTGTCCACTACATCAACAAATCTATTTGACTGTGTTGACAACAATGACAATACTGTTGCTACACCTTGCTCAACATATCCAAAATCCAAGTTTCATTAATATTTTGATCTAATTTTCCATAGGTGAGGAACATATTTGAAGAAGCTACTTCCTCTTCTCCATAGTTTCCATATTGACCTCTCCCATCTTGATAAGTCTTGGACCAACAATCTCTAGCAAAGTGACCAACCTTGCCACAATTGTAACAAGATTTATTTTATTTGTCACCTCCTCTTCCTTGATTGCCACCTCTTGATCTACCTCATCCTATTCTTTTGCCTCTCCTTTGGCCTCTTCCTTGTCCTTGTCCTTGTCCTCTTCCTTGTGCATTATCACCTTATTTGGATGAGAATGCTTTATCATCACCTCCATAGCTTGTAGATGTAGCACCCTGCAATATTTCTTCATGAGACATCAAAGAACCAATTAGAGCATCAAAATATAGAGTAGACAAATCTTTAGACTCTTCAATAATGATAGAAATATGGTTATATTTATGAACAAGTGTTCTCAACACTTTCTTCACCACTACTTCAGTTTTGATGTCTTCTCCAAGGATTTGCATTTTTTTTACAATGGCTTTCACTCTCACACAATAATCTCCCACTCTTTCATCATCTTGCATTTTGAGATTCTCAAAATATCTCTTCAAGGTTTGAAGTCTCACTTGCTTCACTTGATTTCTCCCTTGATAGTTATCTCTCAAGGTTGTCCATGCTTCTAGAACTATTGAACAAGAAGCAATCATTGCAAATATGCTTTTCTCCAAAGCAACTTGAAGATAATAAAGGGCAGATGAATTCTTCTTTTGGGTATCCTTTTTGCTAGTTTTATATGCTTCACTCAAGATTGTCTAATCTATAGGTTTTGCATAACCTTATTAGACTATATCCCATAGCCCTTTTCCAATAATTAAGGTCCTCATCTTGATGGACCAACACTCGTAATCTAACCCATTAAATTCAGGAATGGGAAGATTGTTATTGGCAGCCATTTATGCTAATAAAAAAAACTTTGGAATAATGTAGATAGCTTCTACTACAATTTTTTTGCAATAAAGAATAGCATTAGATCTTCTTTTACTCAATTGACTCAACCTGTTAAGTCAATCTCTCAGAATTAACCTCTAATTGCAAAAATACATGCTTCTTTTTATTTACCAAAGTCTCAAGCACCAAATTTATCATAAATCGGCCAATACTAAATGAAAAAAACTAAAATTTTTCTTGTAGACTTCTGATATACATATCTGAAAATCCACTAAATTTCAAAAGCAAATTCACACAAATGAGAAATATGTGATCATTTAATTTTGCCCTTTATAGATCTTATGGTGTTTTTGAGACAACCTCAATGTGTTTCACATAAATCAATCCATAAAGCTCCAAAATTTTTGAAAATTAAACTCTGTATTTTTTAGATAATAATATGAAAACCCTCTAAATTTTAGAATAAAAATCACAAAGGTGAAAAATATGTGATCATTTAATTTTTCCCTTTTTATCACAATTTCGGATCTAGGATTTTTGAAGAAAAAATAAATATTCACACAAATATATAAATACAGATCCAAATGACCTAAAATTTTGTCTAAATTATGATTTTAGCTAAATAATATTTCTCCCAAAATTTGAGAAGCAAATACCCTCTCTTCCACCTTATACAACCATTTTATTGAAAATTTCAAAATGCTAATAAAATCAGAGAATTAGTTCCAAATCACCTAAATTTTTTACTGAATACTATTTATACAATTTTCTAAAAACCTTTAAAATTTCATAAGAAAATACCCCAATATTTTTGAGATATTAATGATTTACTCGAGCTCTTCCTTGCAACTCTGCTGAGTGTTGGCCACTTGAGTTTCTCTGACAAAGTGCATGCTTTAGATGTCTTCACACTACTCTCCACAGGTTTTGATCTGTCCGAGCAAACCTGCTTTGATACCAAAATGAGAAAATATGCTCATTATATTCATAATCATAAGAAATTACAATGCTTTTATAGCACTCCAATCAGTTTGAAATCTCTACTATTATGGAGATCTTACTTTCTCCTACTATGTTTAGAAACACTCTAAACAATTCCCTATATTCTCTCACAACAAAACTAATTTCCTCTCAAATAGTAAAGTTGGTGAAACTATATTTAAATGAATTTTAAATATTTAGAACCTATATACTTTAGGGAATATACTCAAAAGTATACTCTAGAGTCCAACAAGTTGTAGTGTGTTTTGCATAGTATACGATAATGTTGTTAGCCAAATGTCATTCACGTCTAATTCATAATTTTTATCCCTAATCCTTCATTTATCACTTTAGTCTTCCCCCATCATTTTTTTGTTTTGCAACAAGAAACCGACCTACTCTAGAGGTTGATTAAGGAGAAATTATGAAACATTCAATCTTGGCCTTATGGTTAAGGGAGCATTTCTATCCATTAGGCAAATAGCATACCAAGAGTTTTTGGCATGCCTGATGGGACCAAACCTATCTAAATTATTTTCACAAATGCATTATTGGTGGGGCAAAGCAAAATACTTTAACAATTCACCCATCCACCATGCTATACCAAGATTTTTTGGCATGCTCAATGGAATAAATCATTCAATATTCATCTCATTTACCTAGGGAACCCAAGATTCTAGTGAATATCTTGGCCTCATAAGTAGATAATACACATTCACCTAGTGACTCCATTGTTGAAATAATATAATATTGGTGACTTTGTTGAAGGAATGAGCTCCATGGATGAGTTCCAAAATTTCATGTTAACAAGATCAAAGGCCAAAAATCTCAAAGAACCTATAAATATTTCTAAACTGTTAGTCTCACAATGACACTGGGAGGAGGGGTGAATCAGTGTAGCTCTTTAAACTTAACTTTACAGTTCTTAATACTACAGCAATTAACACTTATTACTAGATACAACAAGTATAACAAAAGAGCATCACACAACACAATATTTAACGAGGTTCACCAATGTGGCTACTTCTCAAAAATTGACTGCTTGGACTACCATCCAAATCCAGCCTTTGCAAAGCACCAACTTTACAATCAATTTACCAGCACACATTGGAAGGAGCACCAACCCCTAATTTATCTATACCAACAGAAAGGAGCAACTACCCCTGATTTACCAGCACCAACTCGAAGGAGCACCAACCCCTGATTTACCAGCATCAACTGGAAGGAGCACCAACCCCTAATGCCAAGCACCAACTCTGGACTTCAATTTGAATCTATAGGTTTAATAGTAAGATACCTTTGCTTTTGCAAGACCCTGACTGGTCTTCTTCACCTTTGCGTTCTCTGCACACTCTGCTCTCTCTGCACCATCACTTTGCACACTCTACTTCATTACAGTCAAACTTCACGATCATCTTCTCCCTTTTGCACACTCTGATCTCTTTGTGAATTTCGCACTTAGCATCTTTCGATACGACTTGCTCTCTATGCACTATGACCGAACTTCACACACTTCAACATCATAATCAAATCTCCAAACAACCCTCCTTTTATAACATAATTTTTGTGATGAAAACCCTAATCTTAGTCGGCTTTCATGACAACTATAAACCCTAATTTTAGTCGATTGTCATCGGACTTCATCAGCTTCAACTCATCCATGAAAATACATGTCGTGATATCATGACACTTTCACTTTCTCTCTCTTTCTCCTTGCTTTGGCCCCTAAAAATACAACATGTCATGATATCGTGACACTTTTTCTTTCTCTCTCTTTCTCTTTGCATCGAACCGTGAAAAAGCTACATGTCACGATATCACGACACTTTTTCTCCTTGCTCTTTCTCTTAGCTTTGGCCCGTGAAAATACATGTCACGATATCGCGACACTTTTACCTCCATACACTTTCTCTATTCTTTTGTCATGATATCACGACACTTCTACTTCCAAAGACTTTGACTTTGCTTTTGTCGTGATATCGTGACACTTCTGCTTCCAAAGACTTTGACTTTGCTTTTGTCGTGATATCGTGACACTTCTACCTCTGTAGTCTTCAACTTAGCTTTTGTCATGAAATCGTGACACTTTTGCTTTCGTACTTAGCTTCTTTGCTTTTGTCATGAAATCGTGACACTTCTACCTTCGAAGTCTTCTTCTCTGCTTTTGTCATGAAATCGCAACACTTCTGCCTCCATAGTCTTCAACTTAGCTTTTATCGCGAAATTGCGACACTTCTGCTTCCGTACTTAGCTTCTTTGCTTTTGTCACGAAATCGTGACACTTCTACCTTCGAAGTCTTCTTCTCTGCTTTTATCATGAAATCACGACACTTCTACTTTCGTACTTTACTTCTTTACTTTTGTCATGAAATCGTGACAGTTTTTCCACTTGCCTTTTTCTCTTCCAACATGTCATGAAATCGTGACAGTTTTTCCTGCTTTTTCTCTCTCTTCCAACATGTCACGAAATCATGACAATTTTTCTTGTTTTTTCTCTCTTCCAACATGTCACGAAATCACGACATTTTTTCTTGCCTGTTGTATATGTCGTGATATCGTGACACTTTTCTTACTTGTCTTTTTCTTTGATATTTTGCATATGGGCCACTTTGGTCTTCTTGGAAAATCACTGTACATACTCTGAGTAACCTTTGAACTCCTGTCTTCTGCATCTGAATAGCTTTTGAACTTCCTATCCACTGCATCTAACTGTGTTGACAACAATGACAATACTGTTGCTACACCTTGCTCAACAATCTCCCCCTTTGGAATTGTTGACAACACATGTGCAATTTCCTGTAACTCTTCTCCCCCTTTGACAATAATACCAAAGGGCTACTGCAGACTCCCCCTGAATCCATGCACAACATTCTCAGGCACACTTTATTACACTTAGAAAAAATCATGAACATGAGAAAAAAGATAATCAAATACTTAAATGCTCCCCCTGAGAATGTGATCCCTATAGCTAGTCAATTCTTGGGAAGTGTGACCACTCCCAATTTATTGCGAAGGTACTCAAAAACTTCCTTGGGCAATGGTTTTGTGAAGATATCTACTACTTGCTCTGTAGTTGAAACAAAATCCAACTTAACCTCACCTTCTACAACTTTCTCCTTCAAAAAATGATACCTGATAGCAATGTGTTTTTTACATGAATGAGTAACCGGATTCTTGGAGATGTTAATGGCACTGGTGTTATCACACTTAACTGATATTGGCTCACTAAAGCTAATACCAAGATCTTTCAGGGTTTTTTTCATCCACAATACCTACATACAACATGTTTTCACTACAATATATTCTGCCTCTGCTGTCAATAAAGAAATTGACTCTTGTTTCTTACTATGCCACGCAACCAATCTATCTCCAAGATAGAATGCACCTCCACTGGTACTCTTTCTGTTATCTACATATCCTACCCAATCTGCATCTGAATACAAAATAAGGGTGAAGTATTTACCTTTCGAATACCATAACCCATATTCCATAGTACCCTTGAGGTATCGAAGAATATTTTTCACTGTTGTCACATGAGTCTCCTTGGGATTAGCCTAAAATCGTGCTACCATGCATACTGCCTACAAAATATCTGGTCTGGTAGCTATCAGATATAGTAAGCTTCCAATCATAGATCTGTACATGGTTTGATCAACATGTGGAGATTTTTCATCCTTGCTCAACTTGCAACCTGTTGTCATGGGAGTGCTAACTGGCTTACAATCCTCTATTGTGAACTTTTTTAACATATCTTTCACATATTTAACTTGAGAAATAAATATGCCCTTCTTATTTTTATTAACTTGCAACCCGAGGAAATACAAAAGTTCACCAATCATTGACATTTCAAATCCTTTCTGCATCTTCTTTGCTAAATATTTACATGAATCATCTTTACTGCTGCCAAATATGATATCATCTACATATACAACAAGAACAATAAGATGCCCATTTTCTGTTTTGACATACAAATTACTATCCACCATACCTTTCTTAAACCTTTGTTGGGTGAGATAGTTGTCTAGCCTTGCATACCATGCTCGGGGTGCCTATTTTAAGCCATATATTGCTTTCTTCAACTTTCAAAAAAATTTGGGATCATCACCAAGTTGGAAACCATCTGGTTGCTCAATATAAACCTCTTCTTCAAGTTTCCCATTTAAAAACACTGATTTCACATCCATTTGATAAAATTTGAAATTTTTGTAGACTGCTAAAGCCAAAAACATTCTAATTGCCTCCAGTCTAGCTACTGGTGCAAAAGTTTCCTCAAATTCAATGCCTTCAACTTGTGCATAACCCTTACATACCAATCTTGCTTTATTTCTGACTACCTGTCCGTCTTCATTCAATTTGTTTTGAAAAATACATTTAGTCCCGATTATATTTTTATTTGCAGGTCTAGGTACTAACTCCCAAGTTTCATTTCTCTCAATATGATCTAATTCTTCATTTATTGCCTTCATCCAACTTTCATCTTTGTTTGCATCATCAACATTTTTGGGCTCAATGATGGATAATAGAGAGTAGTTAGTTACTACTCTTCTTCTTGTATGAACACCAACTTTGGGGTCTCCAATTATTTTCTCTCTAGGATGATTTTTCTGCCAGATGCCTATTTTGAATTTCTTATTTTCTTCCACTTCTGAATCACAACTCATCTGAGTCAATTTTCTATATCTTATCTGTTTCGTTTTCCTCATCTCCTTCAATAGCCTCTTCATAAATTGGGTAGTTCATTTCATAGCTAATTACTCATTCTCTACCTTCATCAAATTTAACATCGACATTGTCCACAATTTTCTTTAGCCTCTTGTTGTAGCATTTTTAAGCTTTGTTTTTTGATGAATAACCAACAAAAATACCTTCATCCGCTCTATCTTCAAACTTACCAAGATTATCTTCGATTCTTTTGATGTAGCACTTGCTGCCAAAAACTTTGAGGTATTTTGTTGTTGCCCTTTTACCGAACCACAACTCATAAGGAGTTTTGCTTTCATGTGTTATCAGCATGTACCTATTTTGGATGTACACCACAGTATGGACTACTTCTTTCCAAAATCTATCTGCTACTCTGCTTTCAGCCAACATAGTCTGTGCCATTTCTTGCACTGTCTTGTTCTTTCTTGCTACCACTTCATTCTGCAGAGGTGTCCTGCCTGCTGAAAACTATCTCCTAATACTGTATTTTTCATAGGACTCTATAAAATCCTCTGAAATGAATTCTCCTCCTCTATATGATCTTAAACATTTGATCCTCTTTCCTGTTTCATTCTCAACATGGTTTTTGAAAATCTTGAACATTTTAAAAGCTTCTGATTTATGCTTCAAAAAAAATATCCATGTCATTCTAGAATAGTCATGAATGCACAACATAAAATATTTGTCACCATTTATGCTTTGTGTTCTCATGGGTCCACATAAATCAGTGTGTATTAGTTCCAAAGGTTTGCTTGTGTAGTACTCTTTTGTTTTGAATGTGACTCTAGTTTGCTTCCCCTTTTGGCATGAAGCACAAATGATGTTTGCAGGTTTGCTGATGGTGGGAATATCTCTCACTGCCCTTTTTGAGATGATTTTTACTAGATTATCAAAATTGATATGACCGAGTCTCTTATTCCACAACCAATTTTCTTCTTCCTGTCCAATAAAACAAGCTCCTTCTGAAGTATTTGAGAACGTGTACAGGTTGCTAGATGTCCTTGATCCAATTGCTATCAATTTTCCACTGTTTGTTTTTCTGACTTCACAGCCCTGCTTCATAAAAACTACTTCATGACCTTTATCACAAATTTGACTTACTCTCAACAAGTTATGTTTCAAACCATCCACAAACAATACTTCTTCTGACTTAATTTTTTTGTCACTAATTTTAACTGAACCTTTGCCAACTATCTTAGCTCCATCATTATTTCCAAACTTTACTGAACCACCTTATATTTCTATAACTTCTTAAATTTTTGTTTGTCACCTATCATATGACTAGAGCATCCACTATCAAGTATCCATGGTACATATTTATTCTATGCTTTAAATGTTGTTTGTATGATTAAGGATTCCTTTTCTTCCTTAAGTCACTCTTTTTCTTTCCACTCCGTTTTGATAGTAGTTTTGGGCTCTTGTTTTGCCTTTCCCTTATCAATAGCTTGTGCATGTTTTTTGGGAAGTTTTATATTTTGTCTCATCCTATTTGGTTGAAATTTTCTCCCCTGAAACTGATTTTATGCAAATGTACTTCTACATTTTCTTGCAATGTGCCCAAAATTATGACAGTTATAGCATTCTACTGTATAATTCATCAAAGGAGAAAAAGCATTTCTACTTGGTGAAATTCCTTGGTCTTACATTATATTTGTAGTCTGAGATTTTATTTCCATAGCCATTGCATTTAAAATAGAAACCAGAAAAGGGATAATTGAACTTGGGTGATGGTCTTTGCCATGTTGCCGTAGGAGCCATATGTCTTCTTCTTTGATGTGTGACATTGGTGAATCCATCATTGTCAATTCTCCTTCCGTGCCTGGCATTATTGCTTTCTTTTACATGAGATGGTTTTCCTTGATCAACCGATTTCTTATCTTCATTCTTTATGGATTCTACATTTTTGGCCTTTGATCCATTTGATGATTCTCCTTCGATGAAACCCAGACCAAATTTGATGCTTGTAGGCCTTTGGTCATTTATAATCTTATCTAGCTTCATAGAACTTTCTTCGCGTTTGTGATAGCAACTAATTTTGTGATTCATCTCTTGTATTTGCATTCTTAAACCAACAATCTCTTCTTCTAGCTTACTGCAATAATCTATTTTCATGGTTATTTGCACTTCGAGATCTTCAAAGATTTTCTTGGATTCTTCTATCTGTACTTTCAAACTGGATATGATTTCATTTGCATCCTCAAGATTTCTTGAAATTTTTTTATTCTTTTTCCTTTCTATCTTCCACTCTTCAAGTGCAGAGATCAACTCACCTTCTAGATCTACCTCAGCCTTAGGGTTTTCACCACATACTTCAGAGTTTACTCCTTCTTCCTTTTCTGATTTTACTTCTTCAAATGCCATGAAAAGAGCTTCAACTGTTTCCTCTTTAGAATCCTCATCGGAGTTGTCTTCTGATGAACTGGCATTCCTAGAGATGAAACTTTTCTTCTTGAAGTTGCCTTTTTTGAAATTCATTTTCTTCTTCCAATCACTTCTTTCTTGGTGCGATCCTTCATCATTTTTGTTCTTCTCATTAAGTGGACATTTAGTCACAAAATGCCCAATGCCTCCACAGTGGAAACATTTAAGCGGTTGCTTTCCTCTATATTTTCCTTTTTCCATTTTTAGTTTTCTAATAAAGTTTGCTTCCATTTCATCTGATGTCTCTTCTTCCTCGGACTCTTATTTTGTGTTTTTATTTTTAAGGGCTTTAAAAGCCGCTTCTCTGTATGCGGGTTTAGATCTTCCTATCCTCATATCATATGCATTCAAAGAACCATACATCTCATCTATACTAAAATAATTTATATTTTTAGCTTCTTCTATCGCTGAGACTTTAGAATCAAACCTTTGAGGAAGAGATCTTAATACCTTTTTTATGATGGTAGAGTCTTCGATATCCTCGCTGAGTCCTCTGATCGCATTAATGATTCCATTAACTCTTAGCATATATGTCTTAATGTTCTCATCGTCATTCATCTTTAATGCTTTGAACTGAGCTTGTTGTGTCTGTAACTTGGCCTCCTTGATCTTATCGTCTCCTTCATGAATACTCCTCAGTTTGTCCCATATTTATTTTATCATTTTACAGCTCATGATCTTTACTAGTTCATTGTCTGCTAATCCGCACATGATAGCATTCTTTTCTTTTGAGTTATTTTCAAACAGTTTCTTTTCATTAGCCTCTTTTGGAGGAGTGATGGGTATTGTGTATCCACTAACTACTGAATCCTAGATTTCGTATCCCAAAGCACAGAGATATGTCTGCATCCTGATTCTCCAAAATGCGTAATTAGATTCGTCAAACAATGGTGCTTTGTTTGATGAGAAACCTTCACCACCTGCCATTGTGTTACTTCCAAGATCACCCTAGCCAGTTAAGCTTGTACAAGAACTTAGCTCTAATACCAATTGTTAGTCTCATAATGACACTGAGAGGGGAGGGGTGAATCAGTGTAGCTCTTTAAACTTAAATTTATAGCTCTTAATATTGCAACAATTAAAACTTATTACTAGATATAGCAAGTATAACAAAAGAGCATCACACAACATAAGATTTAACGAGGTTCACCAATGTGGCTCCTCCTCAAAAGTTGACTTCTTAGACTACCATCCAAATCCAACCTTTACAAAGCACCAAATTTACAATCAATTTACCAGCACCAACTGGAAGGAGCACCAACCCTTGATTTATCTGCACCAACAGAAAGGAGCACCAACCCTTGATTTACTAGCACCAACTGGAAGGAGCACCAACCCCTTATTTATCTACACCAACAAAAAGGAGCACCAACCCCTTATTTATCTACACCAACAAAAAGGAGCACCAACCCCTGATGCCAAGCTGCAACCTGGATTTCAATTTGAATCTATAAGTTTGATAGTAAGATACCTTTGCTTTTGCAAGACCCTAACTGGTCTTCTTCATCTTTGCATTCTCTATGCACTCTGCTCTCTGTGCAATCACTTTGCACACTCTGCTTCATTATAGTCAAACTTCACGATCGTCTTCTCCCTTTCGTGCACTCTGCTCTCTTTGTGAATTTCGCACTTAGCACGATTCGACACAACTTGCTCTCTGTGCACAACGACCGTATTTCACACATATTCAACCTTGCTTCAATTCTCCAAACAACCCTCCTTTTATAACAATATTTTTATGATGAAAACCATAATCTTAGTCAGTTGTAAATCCTAATCTTAGTCAGCTTTCATAACAACTATAAACCCTAATTTTAGTCGGTTGTCATCGGTCTTCGTTGGCTTCAACTGCCCCTGTAAATGTCATAGTGATGTCGGTCCACTGTCATACTTCTCATTTCAGTCGGGTTCTCCTTCTTGACTTGTGCATTTACGACCTATTGTGAAAATACAACATGTCACGATATCACGACACTTTTTTTTTCTCTCTCTTTCTCTTTGCATCAGACCGTGAAAATGCTACATGTCACGATATCACGACACTTTTTCTCCTTGCTCTTTCTCTTTGCATCGGACCGTAAAAATACAACATGTCGCGATATCGCAACACTTTTTCTCCTTGCTATTTCTCTTAGCTTTGGCCCGCGAAAATACATGTCGTGATATCATGACACTTTCACCTCCGTACACTTTCTCTATTATTTTGTCACAAAAATGCGACATGTTGCGATATCACGACACTTTTCAAACTTACTTTCTCTCTCATGTTTTAGTCATGAAAATGCGACATGTCGTGAAATCATGACACTTTTCTAACTTACTTTCTCTCCCCTATTTTTTTCGTGAAAATGTGACATGTCGTGAAATCATGAAACTTTTCTAACTTACTTTCTCTCTCCTATTTTAGTCATGAAAATGCAACATGTCGCGAAATCATGACACTTTTCTTACTTGTTCTCTTTCTTCGAACTTGTCACGAAATCGCGACACTTTTTCCTGCTTTCTCTTTCTCTTCCAACATGTCGCGAAATCGTGACAGTTTTTCCACTTGGATTTTTCTCTTCCAACATGGCACGAAATCGCAATAGTTTTTCCTGCTTCTTCTCTCTCTTCCAACATGTTGCGAAATCACGACAATTTTTCCACTTGCCTTTTTCTCTTCCAACATGTCACGAAATCGCGACAGTTTGCCGATTTTTTCTCTCTTTCAACATGTCATGAAATCATGATAGTTTTTCCACTTGCCTTTTTCTCTTCCAACATGTCACGAAATCACGACAGTTTTTCCTAGTTTTTCTCTCTTCCAACATGTCACGAAATCACGACAATTTTTCTTGCTTGTTGTATATGTCGCGATATCGCGACACTTTTCTTGTCTTTTTCTTTTATTTTTTGCACATGGGCTACTTCGGTCTTCTCGAAAAATCACTGTACATACTTTGAATAACCTTTGAACTCTTGTCTTCTGCATCTGAATAGCTTTTGAACTTCTTGTCCACTACATCAACAGATCTATCTGATTGTGTTGACAACAATGACAATATTGTTGCTGCACCTTGCTCAACATATCCAAAATCCAAGTTTTATTAATATTTTGATATGATTTTCCATATGTGAGGAACATATTTGAAGAAGCTACTTCCTCTTCTCCATAGTTTCCATATTGACCTCTCCCATCTTGATAAGTCTTAGACCAACAATCTCTAGCAAAGTGACCAACCTTGCCACAATTGTAACAAGATTTATTTTATTTGTCACCTCCTCTTCCTTGATTGCCACATCTTGATCTACCTCATCCTACTCTTTTGCCTCTCCTTTGGCGGCTTCCTTGTCCTTGTCCTTGTCCTCTTCCTTGTGCATTATCACCTTTTTTGGATGAGAATGTTTTATCATCACCTCCATAGCTTGTAGATGTAACACCCTACAATATTTCTTCATGAGACATCAAAGAACCAATTAGAGCATCAAAAGTTAGAGTAGACAAATCTTTAGACTCTTCAATAATGATAGAAATATGGTTATATTTATGAACAAGTGTTCTCAACACTTTCTTCACCACTACTTCAGTTTTGATGTCTTCTCCAAGGGTTTGCATTTTTTTTACAATGGCTTTCACTCTCACACAATAATCTCCCACTCTTTCATCATCTTGCATCTTGAGATTCTCAAAATATCTCTTCAAGGTTTGAAGCCTCACTTGCTTCACTTGATTTCTCCCTTGATAGCTATCTCTCAAGGCTGTCCATGCTTTTAGGACTATTGAACAAGAAGCAATCATTGCAAAGATGCTTTTCTCCAAAGCAACTTGAAGATAATAAAGGGCAGATGAATTCTTCTTTTGGGTATCCTTTTTGCTAGTTTTATATGTTTCACTCAATATTTTCTAATCTATAGGTTTTGCATAACATTCTTAGACTATATCCCATAGCCCTTTTCCAATAATTAAGGTCCTCATCTTGATGGACCAATACTCGTAATCTAACCCATTAAATTCAGGAATGGGAAGATTGTTATTGGCAGCCATTTATGCTAATAAAAAAAAGTTTGGAAAAATGTAGATATCTTCTACTACAATTTTTCAAAATAAAGAATAGCAGTAGATCTTCTTTTACTCAATTGACTCAACCTGTTAAGTCAATCTCTCAGAATTAACCTCTAATTGCAAAAATACATGCTTCTTTTTATTTACCAAAGTCTCAAGCACCAAATTTATCATAAATCGGCCAATACTAAATGAAAAAAACTGAAATTTTTCTTATAGACTTCTGATATACATATCTGAAAATCCACTAAATTTCAAAAGCAAATTCACACAAATGAGAAATATGTGATCAATTTAATTTTGCCCTTTATAGATCTTATGGTGTTTTTGAGACAACCTCAATGTGTTTCACATAAATCAATCCATACAGCTCCAAAAAATTTTAAAATTAAAATCTGTATTTTTGAGATAATAATATGAAAACCCTCTAAATTTTAGAAAAAAAATCACAAAGGTGAAAAATATGTGATCATTTGCTTTTTCCCTTTTTATCACAATTTCGGATCTAGGATTTTTGAAGAAAAAATCAATATTCACATAAATAGATAAATACAGATCCAAATGACCTAAAATTTTGTCTAAATTATGATTTTAGCTAAATAATATTTCTCCCAAAATTTGAGAAGCAAATACCCTCTCTTCCACCTTATACAACCATTTTATTGAAAATTTCAAAATGCTAATAAAATCAGAGAATTAGTTCCAAATCACCTAAAATTTTTACTGAATACTATTTATACAATTTTCTAAAAACATTTAAATTTTCATAAGAAAATACCCCAAGATTCATGAGATATTAATGATTTACTCGAGCTCTTCCTTGCAACTCTGTTGAGTGTTGGACACTTGAGTTTCTCTGACAAAGTGCGTGCTTTAGATGTCTTCACACTACTCTCCACAGGTTTTGATCTATCTAAGCAAACCTGCTCTGATACCAAAATAAGAAAATATGCTCATTATATTCATAATCATAAGAAATTACAATTCTTTTATAGCACTCCAATCAGTTTGAAATCTCTACTATTATGGAGATCTTACTTTCTCCTACTATGTTTAGAAACACTCTAAACAATTCCCTATATTCTCTCACAACAAAACTAATTTCCTCTCAAATAGTAAAGTTGGTGTAACTATATTTAAATGAATTTTAAATATTTAGAACCTATATACTTTAGGGAATATACTCAAAAGTATACTCTATAGTCCAACAAGTTGTAGTGTGTTTTGCATAGTATACGATAATGTTGTTAGCCAAATGTCATTCACGTCTAATCCATAATTTTTATCCCTAATCCTTCATTTATCACTTTAGTCTTCCCCCATCCTTTTTTTGTTTTGCAACAAGAAACTGACCTACTCTAGAGGTTGATTAAGGAGAAATTATGAAACATTCAATCTTGGCCTTATGGTTAAGGGAGCATTTCTATCTATTAGGCAAATAGCATACCAAGAGTTTTTGGCATGCCTGATGGTACCAAACCTATCTAAATTATTTTCACAAATGCATTATTGGTGGGGCAAAGCAAAATACTTTAACAATTCACCCATCCACCATGCTATACCAAGATTTTTTGGCATGCTCAATGGAATAAATCATTCAATATTCATCTCATTTACCTAGGGAACCCAATATTCTAGTGAATATCTTGGCCTCATAAGTAGATAATAAACATTCACCTAGTGACTCCATTGTTGAAATAATATAATATTGGTGACTTCGTTGAAGGAATGAGCTCCATGGATGAGTTCCAAAATTTCATGTTAACAAGATCAAAGGCCAAAAATCTCAAAGAACCTATAAATATTTCTAAACTATTAGTCTCACAATGACATTGAGAGGGGGGGTGAATCAGTGTAGATCTTTAAACTTAACTTTACAGTTCTTAATACTACAACAATTAACACTTATTACTAGATACAACAAGTATAACAAAAGAGCATCACACAACACAATATTTAATGAGGTTCACCAATGTGGCTACTCCTCAAAAATTGACTACTTGGACTACCATCCAAATCTAGCCTTTGCAAAGCACCAACTTTACAATAAATTTACCAACACACACTGGAAGGAGCACCAACCCCTAATTTATCTGTACCAATAGCAAGGAGCAACTACCCCTGATTTACCAGCACCAACTCGAAGGAGCACCAACCCCTGATTTACCAACACCATCTGGAAGGAGCACCAACCCCTAATGCCAAGCACCAACCTGGACTTCAATTTGAATCTATAGGTTTAACAGTAAGATACCTTTGCGTTCTCTATACACTTTGCTCTCTCTGCACTATCACTTTGCACACTCTGCTTCGTTACAGTCAAACTTCACGATCGTCTTTGCCCTTTTGCACACTCTGCTCTATTTGCAAATTTTGCACTTAGCATCTTTCGATACGACTTGCTCTTTGCGCACTACGATCGAACTTCACACACTTCAACATCATAATAAAATCTCCAAATAGTCCTCATTTTATAACATAATTTTTGTGATGAAAACCTTAATCTTAGTCGGCTTTCATGACAACTGTAAACCCTAATTTTAGTCGACTATCATCGGACTTTATCGGCTTCAACTCATCCACAAAAATACATGTTGCGATATCACGACACTTTCACTTTCTCTCTCTTTCTCCTTGCTTTGGCCCCCGAAAATACAACATGTCATGATATCATGACACTTTTTCTTTCTCTCTCTTTCTCTTTGCATCGGACCGCAAAAAAGCTACATGTCACGATATCGTGACACTTTTTCTCCTTGCTCTTTCTCTTAGCTTTGGCCCGTGAAAATACATGTCATGATATCATGACACTTTTGCCTCCGTACGCTTTCTCTATTCTTTTGTCATGATATTGCGACACTTCTGCTTCCAAATACTTTGACTTTTCTTTTGTCGTGATATTGTAACACTTATGCTTCCAAAGACTTTGACTTTGCTTTTGTCATGATATCACAACAGTTCTACCTCCGTAGTCTTCAACTTAGCTTTTATTGCAAAATCGTGACACTTTTGCTTTCGTACTTAGCTTCTTTGCTTTTGTCATGAAATCGTGACACTTCTGCCTTCGAAGTCTGCGTCTTTGCTTTTGTCATGAAATCGCAACACTTCTGCCTTCGTAGTCTTCAACTTAGCTTTTGTCGTGAAATCATGACACTTCTGCTTCCGTACTTAGCTTCTTTGCTTTTGTCGTAAAATCATGACACTTCTGCCTTCGAAGTCTTCTTCTCTGCTTTTGTCGTGAAATCGCAACACTTCTGCTTCTGTACTTTACTTCTTTGCTTTTGTCATGAAATCACGATAGTTTTTCCACTTGACTTTTTCTCTTCCAACGTGTCGTGAAATCATGACAGTTTTTTTTGCTTTTTCTCTCTTCCAACATGTCGTGAAATCACGACAGTTTTTCTTGATTTTTCTCTCTTCCAACATGTCACAAAATCATGACAGTTTTTCTTGCCTGTTGTATATGTCGCGATATCGTGACACTTTTCTTACTTGTCTTTTTCTTTGATCTTTTGCATATGGGCCACTTTGGTCTTCTTGGAAAACCAACAAAAATACCTTCATCCGCTCTATCTTCAAACTTACCAAGATTATCTTCAGTTCTTTTGATGTAGCACTTGCTGCAAAAAACTTTGAGGTATTTTGATGTTGCCCTTTTACCGAACCACAACTCATAAGGAGTTTTGCTTTCATGTGTTCTCAGCATGTACCTATTTTGGATGTACATCGCAGTATGGACTACTTCTTTCCAAAATCGGTCTTCTACTCTGCTTTTAGCCAACATAGTCCGTGCCATTTCCTACACTGTCTTGTTCTTTCTTGCTACCACTTCATTCTGCGGAGGTGTCCTGGCTGCTGAAAACTGTCTCCTAATATCGTATTTTTCATAGTACTCTATAAAATCCTCTGAAATGAATTATCCTCCTCTATCTGATCTTAAACATTTGATCCTCTTTCTTGTTTCATTCTCAACATGGTTTTTGAAAATCTTGAACATTTTAAAAGCTTCTAATTTATGCTTCAAGAAAAATATCCATGTCATTCTAGAATAGTCATCAATGCACAACATAAAATATTTGTCACCATTTATGCTTTGTGTTCTCATGGGTCCACATAAATCAGTGTGTATTAGTTCCAAAGGTTTGCTTGTGTAGTACTCTTTTGTTTTGAATGTGACTCTAGTTTGCTTCCCCTTTTGGCATGAAGCACAAATGTTGTTTGCAAGTTTGCTGATGGTGGGAATATCTCTCACTGCCCTTTTTGAGCTAATTTTTACTAGATTATCAAAACTGATATGATCGAGTCTCTTATGCCATAACCAATTTTCTTCTTTCTGTCCAATAAAACAAGCTCCTTTTGAAGTCTCTGAGAGTGTGTACAGGTTGCTATATGTCCTTGATCCATTTGCTATCAATTTTCCATTGTTTGTTTTTTTGACTTCACAACCCTGCTTCATAAAAACTACTTCATGACCTTTATCACAAATCTAACTTATGCTCAACAAGTTATGTTTCAAATCATCCATAAACAAGACTTCTTCTGACTTAATTTTTCCTTCACTAATTTTAACTGAACCTTTGCCAACTATCTTAGCTCCATCATTATTTCCAAACTTTACTAAACCACCTTCATATTTCTGTAACTTCTCAAATTTTTGTTTGTCACCTGTCATATGACTGGAGCATTCCCTATCAAGTATCCATGGTACAAATTTATTCTATGCTTTAAATGTTGTTTGTACGATTAAGGATTTCTTTTTTTCCTTAAGTCACTCTTTTTCTTTCCACTCCGTTTTGATAGTAGTTTTGGGCTCTTGTTTTGCATTTCCCTTATAAATAGCTTGTGCATATTTTTTGAGAAGTTTTCTATTTTGTCTCATCCTATTTGGTTGAAATTTTCTTCCCTGAAATTGATTTGATGCAAATGTACTTCTACAGTTTCTTGCAATGTGCCCAAAATTATGACAGATTATAGCATTGTACTTGTATAATTCATCAAAGGAGAAAAAGCATTTCTACTGGTGAAATTCCTTGGTCTTACATTATATTTGTAGTCTGAGATTTTATGTCAATAGCCATTGCATTTAAAATAGAAACCAGAAAAGGGATAATTGAACCTAGGTTATGGTCTTTGCCATGTTGCCGTAGGAGCCATATGTCTTCTTCTTCTTTGATGTGTGACATTGGTGAATCCATCATTGTCAATTCTCCTTTCGTGCCTGGCATTATTGCTTTATTTTGCATGAGACATTTTTCCTTGATAAACCTATTTCTTATCTTCATTATTTATGGATTCTACATTTTTGGCCTTTGATCCATTTTTTGATTCTCCTTCGATGAAACCCGAACCAAATTTGATGCCTGCAAGCCTTTGGTCATTTATGATTTTATCCAGCTTCATAGAACTTTCTTCACGTTTGTGATAACAACTAGTTTTCTTATTCATCTCTTCTAGCTGCATTCTTAAACCAACAATCTCTTCTTCTAGCTTGCTGCAATAATTTATTTTCATGGTTATTTTCATTTCGATATCTTCGAAGATTTTCTTGTATTCTTCTATTTGTACTTTCAAACTAGTTATGATTTCATTTGCATCCTCAAGCTTTCTTAAAATTTTCTTATTCTTTTTCCTTTCTATCTTCCACTCTTCAAGTGCAGAGATCAACTCACCTTCTAGATCTACCTCAGCCTTAGGGTTTTCACCACATACTTCAGAGTTCACTCCTTCTTCCTTTTCTAATTTTACTTCTTCAATGCCATGAAAAGAGCTTCACCTGTTTCGTCTTCAGAATCCTCATCGGAGCTATCTTATGATGAACTGACATTCCTGGAGATGAAACTTTTCTTCTTGAAGTTGCCTTTTATGAAATTCATTTTCTTCTTCCAGTCACTTATTTCTTAGTGCGATCCTTCATAATTTATGTTCTTCTCTTTAAGTGGACATTTAGTCATAAAATGCCCAACACCTCCACAGTTGAAACATTTAAGTGGTAGCTTTCCTCTATATTTTTCTTTTCCCATTTTTAGTTTTCTAACAAAGTTTGCTTCCGTTTCATCTGATGTCTCTTCTTATTCAGACTTTTGTTTTGCGGTTTTATCTTTAAGGGCTTTAAAAGTCGCTTCTCTGTATGTGGGTTTAGATCTTCCTATCCTCATCTCATATTCAGTCAAAGAACCATACATATCATCTATACTAAAATAATTTAGATTTTTAGCTTTTTCTATCGATGAGACTTTAGAATCAAACCTTTGTGGAAGAGATCTTAATACCTTTTTCACGATGGCAGAGTCTTTGATATCCTCGTCGAGTCCTCTGATTGCATTAATGATTCCATTAACTCTCAGCATATATGCCTTAATGTTTTCATCGTCATTCATCTTTAATGCTTCGAACTCAGCTCGATGTGTCTGTAACTTGGCCTCCTTGATCTTATTGTCTCCTTCATGAATACTCCTCAGTTTGTCCCATATATCTTTTGCCGTTGTACAGCTCATGATCTTTACTAGTTCATTGTCTGCTAATCCGCACATGAGAGCATTGTTTGCTTTTGAGTTATTTTCAAAAAAAATCTTTTCGTCAGCATCTTTTGGAGGAGAGATGGGTATTGTGTATCCACTAACTACTGAATCCCAGATTTCGTATCCCAAAGCACAAAGATATGTTTACATCTTGATTCTCCAAAACACGTAATTAGATCTGTCAAACAATTGTGCTTTGTTTAATGAGAAGCCTTCACCACCTGCCATTGTGTTACTTCCAAGATCACCCTAGCTGGTTAAGCTTGTATAGGAACATGGCTCTGATACCAATTGTTAGTCTCACAATGACACTGAGAGGGGGGGTGAATCAGTGTAGCTCTTTAAACTTAACTTTACAGTTCTTAATACTACAACAATTAACACTTATTACTAGATACAATAAGTATAACAAAAGAGCATCACACAACACAAGATTTAATGAGGTTCACTAATGTGGATACTCCTCAAAAATTGACTGCTTAGACTACCATCCAAATCCAGCCTTTGCAAAGCATCAAATTTATAATCAATTTACTAGCACACACTGGAAGGAGCACCAACCCCTAATTTATCTGTACCAACAGAAAGGAGCAACTACCCTTGATTTACCAACACCAACTGAAAGGAGCACCAACCCCTGATTTACCAACACCAATTGGAAGGAGCACCAACCCTTAATGCCAAGCACCAACCTGGACTTCAATTTGAATCTATAGGTTTAACAGTAAGATACCTTTGCTTTTGCAAGACCCTGATCGGTCTTCTTCACCTTTGTGTTCTCTACGCACTCTGCTCTCTCTGCACCATCATTTCACACACTCTATTTCATTACAGTCAAACTTCATGATCATCTTCTCCCTTTTGCGCACTCTGCTTTCTTTGTGAATTTTGCACTTAGCATCTTTCGATACGAATTGCTCTCTATGCACTACGACCGAACTTCACACACTTCAACATCATAATCAAATCTCCAAATAGTCCTCCTTTTATAACAAAATTTTTGTGATGAAAACCCTAATCTTAGTCGGTTGTAAACCCTAATCTTAGTTGGCTTTCATGACAACTGTAAACCCTAATTTTAGGCAGTTGTCATTGAACTTCATCGACTTCAACTCAACCAAGAAAATACAACATGTTGTGATATCGTGACACTTTCGCTTTCTCTCTCTTTCTCCTTGCTTTGGCCCTCAAAAATACAACATGTCGCGATATCATGACACTTTTTCTTTCTCTCTCTTTCTCTTTGCATCGGATCGTGAAAAAGCTACATGTTGCGATATCGTGACACTTTTTCTCCTTGCTCTTTCTCTTAGCTTTGGCCCGTGAAAATACAACATGTCACGATATCACAACACTTTCACCTCCATACGCTTTCTCTATTCTTTTGTCGTGATATTGTGACACTTTTTCTTCCAAAGAATTTGACTTTGCTTTTGTCACGATATCGCGACACTTCTGCTTCCAAAGACTTCGACTTTGCTTTTATCGTGATATCGCAACACTTCTACCTCCGTAGTCTTCAACTTGGCTTTTGTCGTGAAATCATGACACTTCTGCTTTCGTACTTAGCTTCTTTGCTTTTGTCATGAAATCGTGACACTTCTGCCTTCGAAGTCTTCTTCTCTACTTTTGTCATGAAATCATGACACTTCTGCCTCCGTAGTCTTCAACTTAGCTTTTGTCGTGAAATCATGACACTTCTGCTTTCGTACTTAGCTTCTTTGCTTTTGTCATGAAATCGTGACACTTCTGCCTTCGAAGTCTTCTTCTCTACTTTTGTCGCAAAATCGCAACACTTCTACTTCCATACTTTACTTCTTTACTTTTGTCATGAAATCGTGACAGTTTTTCCACTTGCCTTTTTCTCTTCCAACATGTCACGAAATCGCCACATTTTTTCCTGCTTTTTCTCTCTCTTCCAACATGTCATGAAATCACGACAATTTTTCTTGCTTTTTCTCTCTCTTCCAACGTGTCGCAAAATCACAACAGTTTTTCTTGCCTGTTGTATATGTCGCAATATCGCGACACTTTTCTTACTTGTCTTTTTCTTTGATATTTTGCATATGGGCCACTTCGGTCTTCTTGGAAAATCATTGTACATACTCTGAGCAACCTTTTAACTCCTATCTTTTTCATCTGAATAGCTTTTGAACTTCCTGTCCACTACATCTAACTGTGTTGACAATAATGACAATACTGTTGCTGCACCTTGCTCAACATAAACTACTTGATTGGAGACCTCATAGAAGACCAGGCAAACCCCACTCTCCAATTAGATCTCCTTTCATTAAAAGTTATTTTTCTCTGTAAGCCTTTTCCAAGAAATCTCCTTATAGTCCCTACCTAAAAAATATGGCCATAAAAATCTACCCAAGGTGGAATAGCAATGGTTCCCTCTTCCTTATACATATCCATGAAATCCTATAGTCTGCTCTTAAGGATTTACCAACTTTTGATGAAATTGATAAAAATACCTATGGGCACTACCAATATGTGGTGACCCTAGCTGCTATTCACAATATCCTACATGAAGATATCATGGTGAGGTTGCTAGCCATATCTTTTAGAGAAAATGTGCTCACCTAGTATAGATCCCTTGATGATATGAGTATTACTTCATGGGATAAACTTACCAAACTACTTCTCTTGGAATTCAACTAGGTAGGAGATCCATTTTTATTGTTTACCTAGTTCACCTCTATTTAGAGGCATCCGTAATAAAATATCACTGATTTGAACCTCAAATTCAACAAAATATGGAAGAAGATTCCTCAAGATATTAGACCTTCTAGGTCTTAAGAATACATCTGTTACATCCAAGGCTTTAACCCAGATTTAGGCTTCCATATTTGGCTAGCCAACGAGATGAGATTTCCTCAAGTATTTCAAGTTGCAATTGCTATAGATAATGCACTGATGTCAGTTGGAAATATTCCTCCTAAGGTTACTATGCCATATTTTCTAGAGTTGCTAAAATCTAAAAAATAAGCTCTAACCACTACTTCGACCATTGTTGTGCCATAATATGCTCCTATTTTTGCATCTAGAGCTCTACCTAAGCCTATTGCACCATCTCTCCCTCTATTGATATCTTCAAAACCTAGATAAAATATAGATTTATTAGATATAAGAGCTGGATTAATAAACATAAGCATAATCTCATTCTGCTAGAGAGGTAAAATGCAAAAAAGAGATATAGGGGCTATCAACTCAGGAGGTTTCCCTATATCACCAAAGAATAAGGAACCTCCAGTAGAAATATGGTTGGATGAAAAAATGTTGTATATAATGAACCAGAAGAGATGTCTACTTTCGCTCCTCATGAAAGCTATCGGTGCTTGGCCTGCAATGATCCCCACAATACAAACACAAGTATGGTATATCATCATCAAGCCTAGTTGGCAAAAACAAAGAAAAAGGATAGGGTATAAAATACATAGAATAAAGCAATCAACATTATAAAGGATCCAAAACAAGTCATGATAGTTGAGGATACTGAGAAATAATAATGTATTCAAGTCTTGATTAGATATAGAAAGAAGACTCTGCAAGTGGAGCCATTTATAGTCTCTGTTCAACTTCAAAAATAACAAGAAAAATAGCATCCAAGTGTATAACTAGCAAGGTCAAAACTAGTAGAATCAAAGACCACACATGAGGATCCTAAGGAGAAAGCACTAAGAAGGCTAAGGTATCCTTTTGTCACGAAAAGGAAAAGGCTAGAATACATTGAGCAATACCATAAAATTTTTGAGTAGCCTGACCAAAAGGATCAAAAGTTGTTGGAAGTAACTGAGTATAATATTGTTGAAGAACTCAAGAAGACTTCTTTCAAGGAATGCATGTATTATGCACTGCTAATCCCCAGTTAGATAGATATACTTAGAGTGATGTTAAAATACATCAGCCCTAAAGAATAGAAGTCATTGGACTTGAACCTAGATCAAGATCAACCAAGCCCTAGCATGGTTAAGATCTGACCACCCCATTTCTACATATCTTTGCAAATAAAATGGTGAATATATACAATTGCATGATCGACTCTAGAGCAACCACTATTGTCATGCCAAAGGCAATGTGTGAAGCAATGGGAATGGAATACAATCGCTCAAGTCTTGGATTTATATAATTGGATGGTATCCTTGTCTAGACAATTGGGGTGATCAAAAACATACCAACGGTGCTTCACAAGTTACTAGAGGTTACGATCATTCAAGAGGTGGTGGTGGTGGTGGATATTTTGATATACTTTAGTTTGTGCATTTTTAGATAGCTATCAGGGGATACCTATCCTTTTATTATTGTCATATGATCATCCACACAAGGATAGAAAGTTAAGGATCTATGTGTAAAATCCATCCCCCTTTCACATTGAGAAAATTGAATAAGAAAGGGTGAACTTCATGGAGGAAGATCTAGACTACGTTGAGGAGGTCAACTTGGTTGAAAAGGATTGGGACTATCTTCAATATGTGGCCAAATAATATCAAATGGAGGCTCATTATGGCTCTAAAGAAATTACCAAAGAGTTTTAGATAGAGGTTGAATTTTCTCTAGAGGATTTTAATGCTATATTTTAATATGGACCAAGATTTTATGATGATGCAAGGTTAGGAGGTCAACATTTGTCGACCACTTCAAAGAAAAGGTTCTAAGAAATGAGGGAAACTATATTGTTATTATAGAAGGAGCCCATAAAGAAAGCTTTTGATGGCCTTTGAAAATAATAATACTTTGCTAAATGTTAATCTAACATGGATATTGGATCACAAGAATTCTTGAAGGGTAACCCATTTTGCTAGGATAAGGAAGATGTCAGGCCAAGAATGCATGAAAACTTTGACCCCATAGTGAAATATCAAAAGGTGCAAGTGCAATGTGTATGAACCAATAAGAATTAATGGTCAATATTTTCCAATAAAGGTAAAATGGTTATTTCATGGAAATATTTGCACAAAATAATAAATGCATCGATTAATATTATGATTGTGGATAGAAAAATGCAACCATTCTAGCCTACAACAATTTTGAAAAGTAAGTGGCACATGGTAATTTTGAATTGTAATAAGTCATTGGTCTAAAATATGACAACAATTAATATTATTACATGATTTTAGGTACGTGCATGCCCCAATAGCTTGAAAATTTACTTTTAGTAACAAGGGTGGAGCAAGAAAATATTTTGATTTAACTAACTCTAGCATATTAAAGTATAAGTTTCATAGCAACATTTGCATAATTAAGCAGTCAACCAATTGGGAATTCAATAATTGAAGCACCTAAAAAGGAAAAAGAGCTTAAGAGAAACATTGTTGTAGACCATTGCCTAAAAATTGAGTTGAATGATCATGAATGACAAGAAAATTGAATTCCAAGATAGGTTGACTAATATTTGACACAGAGCTCATTTTCAAGATAAGAAACTTCCAAAGGAAAATAGAATAAAAGGTTATCGTGTGTCCAGGGGAACAACTAACCACAACCATATGGTATTACTTGCTACTATTATAAATGCCTAGACACATCCACCCTTGCCTAGAGCTAGTGAAAGTTGTAGCAGACCATTATGATAAAAAATTGTTAGCAGTCTTTAGTAATAGAGGTCTTGCGCTTTTTACTCTTTTTTCTGAAAACATTAAAAAATATAAACAAAAGAGCTATTAAGAGAAGAAAAAAATTCATTGGCTCAATGACCAATTACACCATCACCTCACAAAATTTCTAGAGGGTCTCAACAATATTACTAAGTTCACAATTTTCAAAGACTTGTTTGCCATGATAGCAATAATCTTTGGTCTAAATAGTGATGAGAAGATATATGACTTCCAATTAGATATGGCATACATTCTAACCTATTCCAAATTACCTTTCTGATTTGATTAGGATCAATACATCAGTGATGCAATTCACAACCAACTGTTGCATTTTAAAAATAATGAATATGGGGTATTTAGGTACCCTTCATACTTGGCTTGGTTTTTTGTCTACCATAAACCAGAAGTCTTCCTAAATTTGAAAATAAAATAGAAAATTCCAAAAGGGGAAATTCTTCTAGTGGTACTCTCAGGACTTCTAGTTCCTATATGGAATTCAACAAAGATTATTTTGTCCTTGCTCTAGCATGGATCTATGAAGAAATATCATGATTAACAAAGAAAATTGTATCACATCTCCAAACCCTTGGAAAAGAGATTGGAGATTGGTATTTATTGAAGAATGGCACATAAATAAGGGTATATGGCTTCGATGGAAAAACTTATATGATGCCCTATTACATAACATATTGGATTTTCATTATTGAATTTTGTTGACAGACAGACTATGCCAATGCAATTTTTGGGTCAAGAGATATCTAAATCACATAGTGAAAAAAGGGATAAAATAGTTGCTTCATTGTGAGAAGTGGTTAACCTTGGATTTCCTCAACTCTTTGATCAAAATAAAAATATATTTACTATATATCAACTAAAGCCAAAATTTGAGCATATAAGCAATAGTGAAGAGGAATTCAACAATTAACCAAAACATGATGGAGCAAAGATTATCTTAGAGTCATTTGATAAGATAACTACTATGCATACAATATTACAAGAGTTGGAAACAAGAAACTTGGATAACTCTTACAAAAAATAATACAAGCTTAGAAGTATCTACAAGAATCTTAAGGGACTAATACTTCCTCCATAATATATTTGAGATGCAACCTATAAAATTTTATAGCTTGGCAAAGATATCTTAGCTAGTCAATAAAAGGAACCCATTTTAGAGGAGCAAAGTTAAAAGGAGCAAGTTGAAACCTATGGGGCTCAAAAAGCTTAAGCCCAATGGGGGATCCTTTAATTTAAGTTTTGTTTTAAATATTTTCTTCCATTATTTTACTCCAATGACCAATGAATAAGGCTACATGGGTTCTTAATTTTTTAAGCAAAAATCCTCAGGAGGCACCAATAATGTGGTCCCATGAGAGCTCCCACACATATAGTTCCTTATCAATTTTGTATAGTTTTGATAATCAATTACAAGGAAACATTGCTAGCCTAATAGTTTTGTATAGAACTTGACCAAAGGATTAAAAGCAACATAACAGGCCCAAATTTTAACTAAGATAGGGAAATCCAACCACTTCAAAGTGGTCGATGGAGTGTCTAGATTCAAAGTGTTTGTATGCATAAATGGTTGAGCAATTTCTAGTGGCTAGAATATTTGAAGCCTTATGATAGTTTTTGTTAGGGCCTTGAACTCTCGATGATTAATAAAGTCCTGGGGTAGATAACTACAAAATAAGAAAGATCTTGAACATATCTCTTTTAGGAGATTTCATATGCATCAAAGGCATGGGCCACCTAGATACTTCTTATCTATATAGAGTAAAACAATGACAAGAAAGTGATAGGTAGTCTCCTAGAATCTTGGCATTGGATACCATTAGTCATAATAAGGGCTCCCTATAAGTCTGATAGCTAGTGCAATAAGGTATGATGGGAGAATCCAAGTATACATAGAACAACAAATCTTCTAAAGACATGTGGTAATTGCAGACAATGGATAGTACTAATAAAAAATAGTTGATTGAGATAGAGTAGAAAGTGGCATCCACTCCTTCCCAACATGTTGATGAAGCATGAGATTTGGATAGGGCCAAGTTGTGCCTATATTGTCAAACCTATGACAGGCCATCCTTGTAATCATTAGATAGGCTAGTATAGAAATATATAAATAGTGGCATTTACCTCAGTATGAGGGTTGAAAATTTGAGTGTTTACCTATTGTATATAATGTAATTGTGCTCTACAATTTTAATTAATCAGCTATTGTTTGACCTTAGCTAGCATTGTATTGTTGAATTATTTCATATGTGGATGCTTTGTAGGACCTAGATATTTTTGTAAAATCTTTTTGAATGATCTTATTCTATTATGCCTAACTATTGTAATATTAGGGATGCTTAGTGTTCAATTGTGTGGTTCTAATTTCTTCTATAAAAGTTGCTTAGGGTGCTAAGAGCTATTGGAGTAGTGGAGGGCATGATTTAGGATCAATTTATATTCAATGATACTTTTCCTAGTAACTGGTTTGTTAGACCTTGTATGTAGTTTAGTTGTAGTGTGTTTTACATAATATACAACATTGTTGCTAGCAAAATGACATTCACATCTAATCCACAATTTCTATCCCTAATCCTTCATTTCTCACTTTAGTCTTCCCCCCATTTTTTATTTTTGTTTTGCAATAAGGAACTGGACTACCCTAGAGTTTGGCTAAGGATAAATGCTAAACCATCCAATATTTGCCCTATGATAAAGAGGGAATTTCTATCCATTAGGTTAATCATATACCAAGAAGCACTAGTTGAAGTTTTAACACTAGTACGATACATCAATAAGACATGATATAGTTGCTAATGCCAATCCTAACCTATTTTGCTAACGAGCTTCTTTAATATATTTATTAAAGTTATGTTAGATGTTTTAGCCTGGTTGTTACCTTGTGGATAATAGGGTGTTGACCATTTGTACCAAATTTTAAACTTTGTGCAAAGCTTGAAAACATTCTTGTTCTTAAAATGGGTGTCATTATCTAAGATGATCATGTTGAAGATACCATATCGTGATAGAATTTAGGTCAAGATAAATTTTGAAACCTAAAATCTAGTGTAAAAGGATAAGGGTATAGCCTCTACCCACTTTGTGAAATATTCTATTGCAGTAATGATAAATTTATGTCCATCCGATGAAATCCATCCTCCAAGTGGAGAATGGCTAGGGAGATGTCATGGATTGAAGCTCTTTAGAAGGTGCATGGATAATATTGTCGTGCTTTTGGCACTTTTTTGTATTTTTACATGTAATTATGGGCATCATTTTCCATGGATGGCCAATAATAGCCCATGTGAAGGAGTTTCTTAGTGATGGCACTTCCATTGAAGTGGCCACCACATACTCCATCATGAGCATCTTAAAATATTTTTTTAGCTTCATCAAAATTTAGGCACGTTAGAAGGATGTCATTAAAAGAGTGCTTATACAAGATGTCTCTGATTATCATGAACCAACAATCTCATTGTCTTAATTTCTTTTGGTTGTTCTGATTTAGACCCTCTAACAAAGTGTCACTCTTGAGGATGGTGTAAATATCCTTATACCAAGGTTCAATGATAGGAGCTTGCTCAGTTGCAAAAATTGGTAGGGGTTATTGGCTTGAATTTGAAGTTATTGGTTTCTTTATTTGATTGCTAATGATTATCACTTGTTCATCCTCTAGTTCTATAGGTATGAGTGAGGCAGTGATGAACACTACATTTTCTTGATGATTACTAGAGCATGCAATTGTGTTTATAGTGACCTTACCAAAGAAAACCATTAACTTATCCACAATGTTATTATATTTTTTTACATTTATCATCTTTAGTATAATAAACTATGTTAATCTAGTTGATGATAAAATATGAATCTCCAAATATGGAGAGGGTTGTGATACTTAAGGTTAGAGCTACTTGAATCCATATTCATGTTATTGGTACATATGAATAAAATCTTGAAGGATAAATAGATGATAATATATTGGGGTAATACTAGGATGATTCTTGTCCCCATGCCTCTGACACATCATGCACCATAAAAGTAAAGGGTCCAAGAATCTTGTTTTGCAATATTGAGGTTACATATTGTTTTATCGATATACTTGATTACTATGGGATGACTAGTTGGTAGAGGGGTTGCTACCAATTGGTTGGTTATTACTTGTGCCTTTAACAAGTTTTGGCTAATGAATTCAAGATCGATATTATTAAGGGCCACTACCCATTTAGTTGTCCTACCTTAGAGATAGGGTTTGAACATAAGGTATGGTAAATGATTGACTTTAGCTATGACATACGTCTTGTGACATAGAATGTAATGTCTTGGCTTTTGAGAAGTGAATACTACTACCAAGGCATAGTTTCTCTAGAGGGGTGTATCTATTTTTGTAGTTGACAAGGGTTTTACTAATATAGTAGATTACCCTTTTCCTATGTTTATTGTCATATTGTGCTAACATGGCACCTAAGGCATGAATGGTTTTGACTATGTATAAAAAAAAAATTTAAGGGGATTAGGTGGGACAAGACCGATAGAGATAAAGGTATGTTTTCAACACATCAAAAGCATTTTGGAATTATTTGTCCCAAATAAATTAAGTCCCTTTATCAAAAGTTTGAAAAAGGGTTGTCATGTATCTGCTAGTTGAGAGATGAGCCTTCGAGTAGCTTGCAATCTACATTTCAAGCTTTGAAGTTGGGTTAGGGTTTTCGGTAGTGGCATTTTAGTGATAGTAGATATCTTATCTAGCAAAAGACTATAAATCCTAATAGCTTCCTTGAAGTTACTCTAAATATGCATTTGAAGGGTTTTGAGAGGATTTTGTACTCTCTGAGTCACTCAAAGATATGCTTGAGTCTCTAACATGATCTTGTTTTATATATTTTCCAAGAATATTGTTGACATAATCTTCAATGATATTGTGCATCATATTATAAAATATATATGTCATCACACATTTATAAGTTGCTCCGTTGTTATTTAAACTAGAGGGCATGACATCATAGAAAAAGGTTCCCCAAAGGGGTAGTGAATGTTGTCTTAGGTTGGTCTTTTGGTGCAATTAAAATTTGATTGTATCCATAAAAACCATCCATTAAAGATAATATTCCACAACTTGCGATGAAATCAATGATCATGTCTATGTTTAGGACAAACTTTGTTTATGTCTTAAAAGTTAGTTTATACACACATGACACATTTTTTAGTTATAGGTACTATGCTAGAAATCCAATTAGAGTAATCGATTACCTTAATGAATTTGACTTCTAAACATTTTTGGAGTCCCTATTTAACAAGTAAAGCAACTTTTGGATGCATCTCACTAATTTTTATTTTTTCAGTTTAGCATTTGGCATTATAACCAAATTATGAACTTTTAAGAATGGATCTAATTCAGGCATGTTTGCATAAGACCATGCAAATATGTCACATAATTTCATCAAAATATTTGTATACTCTTTATGTTCTTCTTAGGTCAAGAAATTTTCTAATTTTATAATAATTGGATCATCTTGGGAACCTATGTTGATGTCAATAGTTTCCTCTATCAACATAATATATTCATCTTCTAAATGTGGAGGTGTGAGTAACACCTCTTTCAAGTTCTTCAATTCCTAAAGTCCATTGCTCAAGGTTTGATTACTATGAAGGATGTGTAATCTTTACTATGGATGTCCTCTTGATCAAGACCATTGGTGTTAATATGCCTAGGAGGTCTATGTGGTAAAACTTTCACCTCATAGTCATTGATAGTTGCTAAGATAATTTTCATTGGTTGAATGGGAATGCTATCATTTGCATGCCAATGCTACTTTTAAAAATTATGTATTACTCTTGGCTATTTTCATAGATAAGCTTAGTATGATAATACTTATCATGTTTATGTGAGAAAATTTTAAAAAAACTTTGGAAAGTTAAAAAGGATAAGGTTTAATATCATCATCCTCTTTCCAATCCAACCCTTATGTCAAGGTGATATCTCTTTGGGGTTAGAGAGAGAAGAGGCACACCTCATCATAACTACTATACGAGGAGGGGTAAGGTGACCTTTTATTGAGGTTGAGGATATATCCTAATATCTAACATCTTGTCCAAGACTCAAGTTCCAAAGGTTCTTTTATACATTGATCACAAGGTCCTAGCCCTTTTTCTTGATATTCAAAGTTACAAAGAATCTACTTGGGGATAGGGTAAAGGTTGGATAGATAACATGAGGTATACTTTTGCTTTGTTAGATGTGTATTTCTTCCACAAAGTCTTTTCTTATTGGTTTTACCTACAAAAATGAAGGTGCAACTTCCTATATATACCATCATTCCTTTTCTATAAGGAAACCCTAAGGTTTGAGGTGAAAAGGGTAGCCTAACTAGGTCTAAATCTATTAGATCATTATTCTAATCATTTGATATGATTAATGTATTGAGCCTTAAAAAATTTCTTACCCATTGTTGTGGCTTGGCTACTAGTTTATTCTCTTGGATGGTACTTGGTCCCTTAGGTGGAACAAAATTTAAGGTATTGTCTACAAAATAATGAGAAGCATTTAGCAAAGGGAAAATATGAGCCCATGGGTTCTCTAATTGGATGGCTTTATAGTAATCATAAGTATATTTATTAGTCATAATGCTATATAACTCACTTTGATATTCAAACTTTATACATTGATGGTAAGTGAAGAGGACAACTTACATAGCATGGATCCACGATTACTCTGAAAGGATATTGCAATTTAGATCATAGGGCAACACATAAAACAAAGTTTTTAATATGTGAGACCCCACTTTCAAGGAGAGAAATCTAGTTCAAACTACTTCATGGTTATCATTGTCATAGACATTTATAACAATATCAAAATTTTATAAGTCTTATTAGTTGATCCATATTTGATTGATGAACTTAAGGCTACAAACATTTATAGTTGAACCATTATCGATAAGGATCCTTTTAATGCATTGTTCATCAATGTTACACGTGATGTACAAAAGGATATCTCCTAGCATATAAGGGGTGGAAGGTAATCCTTAAATAAGGATATAATCACATGGTTCATGCTAAATGACCCTACCATGTTAACCATATTATTGGGCCTAAGATTTTAGGGCATGGTTTTCTCACTTAAAAGCTTAAAAAAAAATTCCCTATGATTCAATAAAGTTCTTAATAAACTTGGGTATAAATATTTTGGCTAGTGTATCCTCCAATTGTTGTTGGATGTTAAAATTCCTCCTTCCTTTGTCTTAGTTATTTAGAACTAAAGGTGGTTCTTTAGGAGCGATAGCTCATCTATGCCCAAAGGGGAAACAAAGAGTGGTTCTAATGGTTGACCTCTTTCTCTAGCTTGCTATCTAGTAATGGTGCTAACTTGAATCATCCCTACCAATTTTGATCTAGCAAGAGAATACTCCTATATTGAATATGATCAATAGCATTTTACCCATTTTTAGGTAAGGGGTCCTGAAAGATCCTCATATCTTGGTTAGAGGATGTTGCTTGTTCAAGACCACTAACCACTAGACAACCTTCATTGATAAGGTATTGTACCACATGCTTAAGAGTGATACATTTTTTTGTATGGTGACCATTTGTGCAATGGAAAGTGCATTGTTGGTTGGCCTTGAATAGAGGAAAAATTTTTCCTTCAGGATTTCCTAACCTGATATCTAGAAATTATATCATCTTAGAGTCTAAAAAATTATGTTTGCATAGAGGATAGTGATTGGTTTAACTTGGTAAAATTCCTCTGAGGCTTTTGTTGAGCCTTACCTAGAACTATTTTTGTAACGTAGTAGCAGTGTTAACATTGCTTTGGCATTATTGATGGGGTGAGAGTTACGCCATCACCCATGACATGTTTATTTTATACAATCCTTTTGTGTTGGAGGAAGAGGACTTATCCTTCTCCTTCTTAAGCTTCAATTACCCCTACATTGAAGGGGAACTTCTACTTGTTTTGCTAGATCTACTACATCTTCATAAATGAATATGCGAGTCATTTCTAAAGGATACAAAAGTTACTCTTGCAAATTCTATATGAAAATACATAATAGATGTCTTTATGGTGGGGTAAAAAGGATTTTCCTAACCACAACATGCCAACGTGTTAAGAACTTGGTGAAAGACTCATTTTAACCTTGCTAAAGTTGACATAAATCATCTAATGTACACTTTTTTATGATGTAGACAAAGAAATTTTGGATAAACATCTCTACTAAGTCACCAAAGTTTTTGATCAAGTGGTGAGGTATTTTTAAATACCATTCTAGGGCTTCACCACCAAGTTTTTGAGGAAAAAACTTTAATAAAAACACCTCACCATAGGCGATGACATGGCAAGTGGCTTAGAAAACTCTAAGGTGATCTTTTGTGTCATCTTCTCCCTTATACATGTGAAACTTTGGCACTATAAATTTTGGAGGATAGGTCGACTAACTAAAAAAGGATCTATAGGTTGCTTGCAGTAATCCTTAAAGGAACACTTCTTGCCTATGGTTCCTTGGACAAAATCTAGTTATTTAAATTTTGAATTTTATTTAATAGAATGTTCTAACTTAGTGTTTATATCCTAGAAACCAGGATAAGGAACTTGTGGTGTCACAAATGGAGGTTGTTGGTTCAGCTGGCAAAATCAAAAGGAATACAAAAAATACAATTTTATTAAGACTAACATGTGGTAATAAACTGGATACTTTGTATTTTTGGGATGGAAAACATGGTTCTACAACCCATCTTCTCTCAAATAGAAGAAGTAGATCAAAATGAAGCTTTTACTTTGTGGTATATTTATAGAGAAATGAATAGGGAAGTAGATGAACTGTCAAAGGAGGGTCTTCATATTGAACCAAGCACATGCTTAGTACAAGAATTCAATAAGGAAAATACACTATGGTTGGTTTGTATCTTTATCTGGAGTATTAATCCACTGTAAATAAAACAAGAAAAGTTAAAGGAATTTTAAGAAAAACTTAGAAATCAATGATTTAAGGGATATTGGTTGACAATGGGTGTCTAAGGAAAAAATTTATCCTGATAGAGATAGCTAGCTATGATGTATAAGTGACCTGATTTTAGATCAATATTTAAGCTTTGAATAAATACCAAAAAAACATCTAAAGAATATAATTTCATATTTTCTTAATATAAAATTATGACTTTTTTGAGGTAAAAAATAATTAGCCAATGGATAATACTAATAATTTGAAATAAAAGGGTTAGTAAAGGGAATGTTAGTAGGAATTGGGATGCTAAAGAATGGATTAGAAGAAATTTCATTTGGAGCATTTGGCATACCACATTTTAGACTTGTGGAATGCTTATGGGTTGAGAGACAGGTGATTCTTCCTAAATGTCTCTATGTTTGAAGGTATAGGTCCTTGATTTCTAGAGGAATATGGGATATTTGACAGTCTTCCTTCTATGGTTGTTGTAATTATAGAGTCTCTCTACTAATAAATCATGATATTGGATCTAGGTTGCTATGGAAATTCTAATAGAAGTTCCTCCACAACAAAAGTAGGCATATCATCCACCTTTAAGATAAATTGCATAGCTTCCCTATTTCCTTATAGGAAAGTATTTGGATGGTCCAATGAATTAAAAAACTACTTTCCTTTGTTCATTGTGAATAGGAGAAAGGGTTCCAAAAGAAATATTTTCTTCCTCTTCTTCCTCAAATGTTGAGTTTTCAATCATGGGTTGATTCTCTAGAAGTTGTGACGAAGAACTTGGATTTTGTGTTAATTGTCATGCAACATTTCGAGTAAGTTAAGGGGGTTCATACATGGTCAAAGGAAGGAAGATTCAATTTTATTAAAGTTTTTTTTCAAAGTTCCTTAGAAAAGAACGAGAAGATGTTTTTATAATCCTTATATCCCCAATGAGAACAACCCACCTTATGAATATCATTATCCCACCGCAATATACTTACAAAGAGATATAATACTCAAGGCTCATACGATGGTTTACTCAATGGGTCATTAAGCTTCCCCATTAGAAATAACAATTTGAATATGTTCTTGTTATATTTGTTTAATTTGATTTACACTATGCATACAAGATTGAATGATCTTAATTAAAATGTAGTAAATTTTATGTTTATTAAATACAAGGTTCTAGGTCAAAGGCTTTGGACCCACATGGTTTTTCACATTGGGTTCACCAAACATGTGGGGCACCAAAAAGTGCACAAAGGTGTTGGTGTACAATTTTTCTTTCAAGGATCAGCCACACTTGGACAAGAGACCCTTGCTGCTAACATATTATTATTGTGCTACGTGTTGTTATCTTTGGCTAGGGGTTTATGTTCACCAAGGGCTTAAATATTCCCTAAATCTAGTTTAATGTGTTCATTTTTTTATAAACACCTAGATTTGTTCTATTCAAAAAGCTAATATGCAAGATGAAAACACAATGCAAGTGAAAACTAAAATGCATAAGACAAATAGTAGCCTATGTGCAAGTTTGGTTTTTATGAATGCTGACTAAGACAAGAAAATAAAGTCTTTATTTTTATTTTCTTTTATTTGAAGCAGGGGCACAAGAAGGATACAAACATACAAATTACACTAATGCAAATCTATGTGCAATTTTGATTGGATGCCTAACAAAGTAAAAGAGAATTATAAGCTAATCTAAAGATTCCTTTTGAGTTTCCTTTTATATACATTTTGAAGATAAAAACAAAATTATATATGAACAACAAAAAACCTACTATACTTAAATAAAATAGGAGAAAGAGGTTATACTTGTTCTCGTGGTTAACATGAATATGTCACCTAGAAATATTCAATTTCAAATTTGCTAAAGGTTGCAATATCGATAGAATAAAAGGTGGATCATATTTTGGTGGCTTTCCAAACATCGATAAGTAGAAGATATTCTAATTGGCACAGTCAAGCCCCTTGTTATATGAAAGAAAATTTAATTTGAACCATGGAAATGAATTTTGTAGTACCTATGATGAATCTGCCACCTAAAAGTTTTGTATCAAACAAATTCACTAAGATGGTAGGGACAAATTAATAAAAGGCAAAAACAAAGAGAGGGGCTATTAGGAATGGAAACATAATGCACAAGTATAAATTAAATAGGTTGGAGGTTGAGTTGCTAAGGGGGCATAAGGCTAGGCAGACAGGTGATGAAGTCATCATCTAAAAAAGTTATGGGTGGCGAATTCACTTCTATGACAGAAGCGGGCCAATGGGTTTCACATTAGAATCCCTACATTCTAATCATTTAGAATGAATTCATTACTTGATCAGATGATAAGGATTCACATGACAAAATTTGATTAAACATTTACAAAATATCAACCTAAGAGTTTCGTTAATAAAACTAGCTATAAATAGCCATAGTTACATGCTATCAATAGGCCACGTAAAAACATTACAAGAATGATACAATATTGGCCATATACATTATAATTTATATTGGCCACGTATATTCCAATATTAGCTATGAATATTTAAATAATGGTTGTACTATATTCTATTTACATTAAAAGGTGATCATTATTTTATATTTTTATATATTATATTATTTTATATATTAGTATATGTGTGTGAATCTCTATCATTCTTTCCCACCATATGAGCCTTGGAATCCAATATATTCAAACAAACTGAAAATTGATCTAGAACTAAAACAATAGTATCAACAGGAGCTGAAGCAGGAACAACCAGAACAAGAACCAATACAAGAGCAATAAGAACAACTATAGGAGCAAAAGCAGCAAGAACTAAAGGAGTAGGAGTTGAGATAGCTAAGGATACAAATAACCAAATGTAAAAGCAAAACAATCTAAGATATTGTTGTCCGTATGAAATCTAAAGGATAGACTAAGCTAAAAAGTTAAAATGTTGTAATCCACTAACTCTGACAAGATCACCAAATGTCGCTAGAGGGCTAACCATACTCCACCATCTATCGATAACTCTTCTTCGAGTCTTTTATGGAGTACTTACTCTGATGTGATATCTACTGATCACATCCAAATAAACTAGAATCTAGAATCCGGTTCAACAAATAAACAAGGACAAGTTTATCTCAAAACTTGCATCAACATGTGACTTTTATAGTGGATAAAATTACTCAAAAAAGAAATGAATGTTGGGTACAACCAAAACTCCAAAATACATATAAAACTTATAGGTAACTAATTCTTTGGAACACTAGAGTTCAAAAAAAACCTTCACATAACATAAATACAATACTTGATAAGAGCTCTCCTTGAAAAGAGCTTTCCAATGCCTACGACTAATTGAGTACTTCAATTTGACACAAAAATAAAATGGCAGGGCTTTTCGACAGCAGAAAGAATGAGGGCCAATTGTCCCCTTTACAATTTGAAATGCTCAGGAATATTCTCCTCCTCTTTCTTGGCCTCCCTTTATAAAATAGTTAGCACATAATATTCCATTCTCATGGAATATTTCTAAAGTTAGACTTTGTTTAAAAAAATGAAAAATCACACATTAGCATTTCAAATGTTTCGCTCGACACAAAGAATTTGAAAAGTCGATAAATCTAACTTTGTTAGGAATGTGTGGCTAGGAACATAACAAAATATGTCTTCCTACCACATGGTAGATCTGGTTTTTATCCAAAAGAGCTACTAGGAGTAAGATTCTTCCCAATTCCTAGCTGGCAATCGATGTCCTTCAAGAATGTGTGGTTGGAATACTTAACAAATGGAGGCGCTCATCAAAATTTTCTTCAATGTAGTCAAGAGTGTCACCTCATTTTCATGTGAGGTCATTGAAAGGCTAGGTGGTCTACATATTTTTGGCCTTCACAACTAGATTAAAGGATGTGTCAGTATCTCCAAACTGACAGATGATTTTGATCACTGATGTTGATTCAACATGGCTATAATATATTTTTTAAGAAAGATAGAAACATATAAACTACACAAAAAAATGCCCCATAGAGGATTTATAGGACGTAGTCACAGAAGGTCAGATATAGCTGCAAATATTATCATGCACCAATTTACAGAGCAATATAATCCAGAATTTTCTCACATTACCACATGTATTTTGGCCAATGAATCAACTATGTACTCCACAAACATTTAACATAGACAACTGAGACTTTGGGAAAAAATGAGCCAATAAACAAGAAGGTGACATAGACAGTCCTGTAGACACCTAAAATACGTCATGTCAAGGGTGACTACTCATATGGACATGCTACAAGACCATATGGAAGATCTTGGACAGACTCCAAGATAGAGCAGTGGTTCTAACCCCTCAATTTGGGCTCCTTGGCCTAATCAGTCTGAACTACAGCCAGACCTATGGTCTACAATCTGAACCATGGCTAAGGCATGCAGTTTACAGTCTGGACCATAATTTTAACATGTAGTCTTAACTAAAGTTTAGTTGGCCTTCATCCAAGCTAAATAGGTTTGAACAGTAATTTGTTATAGAAGAAGGTGGTTAGAGGATGGAAGCTTCCAATCCAACTATCCTAACCACCCCTTCTTGATCTTGGCTTCTCCATGAAGCCACCCCTAGCCCTGGGACATCCTATAAGTACCCCTTCAAAAGAGATAAAGCATATAGAGCATTTTGATAGCGAAGCATTGTCGAAATATTGTATGAGAGAGTGCATTTGGAGATCAAAGCAGCGAAGCCCTATCGAATTGTGGACTCACTTGAGTGCATATAGAGATCTTTATTTTCATCACCATTATCAATTTGTCAAGCATCATGACGAATTAGGCCATGGATGCCCTAAGGACCTAGGAGAGCCAAGAAATGCTAATTCGGGCAAACGAATACCCTATTCAATGATTCAATCGCCAAACCTGTCAGAGGACACCAAAGGTGAACCTTGAACATCAATTGGACAAGGAGGTCAAGCCCACAACCCTTGAATTTGGAGGTTAAATCACTTGGTTGCTCACCACATCTTTCAACTGTGGTTTACAATGCAGACCGCTCATCAGAGTTGCAGTTTGTAATAGAGGTGACTTTTCCTTACTGTTTCTTTTCTAGTAGATTTAGATAGGATAGATTAATAATTTTACTACTTTATTGGGTAGATTAAAGACTTTGACTGACCGTATTAAAGATTTGATTAGTTTATTTTCATCTTAGCAAGTAGAACCTAATTAGATTATTTTTATGCTTTAATGTTTTATTTTGTATAATGCATGTCATAGATTGATAGTTGTATTTCTTGTTCATATATTTCCATCAATCTTGATAGCATTTGCATATGTTTAGAATAGTTTATGCACTTTCTTGATTTTATGTCATTATGCTATTCTCATGCCATTTTTCTTTAAATGGACTCATCATGAGAGGCTTCCTATGCTTTTGACATTCTTGTGTTGTTTCTTGGTCATAGGAGACAGGTTTTAAAGGAGCTACAACCATCCATTTCCTTCCTCAACATGAAGAGAAGGGTCTACTCCACCCTAGAGAAGTTCGTGTCATCTTGAAGGGCACTTTGAAATAGCACCTAACCTTAAGAGGGAAATAAAATACATCCTATTGTAACAATTGTATCAAGATGATTATCCCTAAGAAGGATGTACTTGTAATTTGAGTTTGGCATCAAAATAAAATTGAATAAAGCGTCTTTTATTGATCATTTCGTTGTCAATTTATTGTTCTTGTATGAATGTTGTGTTGTTTTTGTCAATTCTTGCAATAGGATACATTAGGTGTGAGCCTTTTTGGTGGTTACAGAAGGCGATCACGGTGCAACCCCATAAAAATAGAAATCTGACTGTGATTCTTGTGTTTTTGGAATTGCAGGTATAGACTACAACTATCAACTATGGGCCAACAACTTAATCATAGGTACAACATGTGGTTTATAGTATAAACTATAGATAAGACCTACGGTTTACATCTAATAGAGCAGACAGTAGAAAACAGAGTGCAAATCGGATGAGGACCTAAGGTAGGCCCCATTTTCACCCTCTGTGTTTTTTTTATTTTTGTCTATGTTTTCTAGAGAATAGAAATTGAAACGTAAATTTACTAAGGCTAAAATGAATTGAAAATGGATTAGGTCCTTAGGTTTCTCTTTCTTAATTTTTAATAGGCACTTATAGGAACAATGGATCTCTGATTGCAGTTCACCCTAGAATACATCGTGCTATATTAAAACTTGTTTGGTGTGCATGTGTGAGGCCCAAGTAGTGGTTATTATCATCGTAATATGCATTGTATAAAGGAGCATCTACAATAGTTTGCATTTTTTGAATTTGAAACATTCTTTCATTTGCATAGCATATAGAAAATGAGCATGAGTGCTATATGATGCATTTCTTTTATGTAAATTAAAACGAACCACACACACCACATTTCATTTAAACATTAGTGGTGTTGGGCTCTCACATCCAACCCATTTTATTGAGACCAACAGTGGATGTCATTACCACTTGGTTGGATCATTTGAAATTGTATTATCGAGACCCGCTCGTGGCCATGGTCGACCTAAGAACTATCCTATCCATGCAAAATAGCATGCACTCATCTTAGGAAGAGTGTATCGTTGTGCATAGTGTGTTGGGTGAGGGTTGGTAGTACCTATGCTACCTCGTTGAGTATGGACTTCACTACCATATTTGGCTTGTGAGAGTATATAGGTGAAAACCTTTGAACAAATTGAGTATAACATAAACTTTTCAAAACATGATAAGGAGTTCTATACTGATACAACAAATTATTGAAACAACATCAAACAGTCTAAGGATCATTTTTAAAAATAAATACGATATAAACACCATTGTATACCTTGTTTTCTTAATAAAGAATAATTCTAGATATTAGGTGCACCATGGTGGAGACACAGGGTGGTTGACAAAGGCACAAGCCTAAAGCCCATGACCAAGCCCCAATAGATTCACATCAGCATATGTCGAATCCTCGCCCACATGCACTCCCTGAATGTCGTTTAGTGAGCATTAGAGGAGATAATTCAACAAGAGGGGAACCTATTGAGCATACCCCCAATAGAGGATCTTATGTGCATTCCTCTAGACATAGAATAGAGCATGGAGCCTCTCAACATGAGGGCATTCCACTCGAAAGCCATTACCAGGATCGCATTGCACGTGCATCCATAGGATCGACTACAGAGTATGTTATATAGGGATCCAAATTGGTACCCCTACGTCATAGGTCTGTAGGAGGATCTGTGGCTCCACCTTTGAAGTACAGAGGTGATCGATACCCGTCCATTCAGTTGCATTTAGATAGGGTCGTCACTGAGCATAGGCCTATACAGACTCCCATACATGGTGAATATCGAAAGATCAATATTGATATGGCTAAGGTGGGAGCCAATGGCACACCATCACATGAGCGATGGAGATCCATACAATTAGATGGCTAAGGTAGTGTCCTTGAGCAACTAGGCTATAAGCCTTCGGCTCCACCCACCCGTGCTCTAAGTGAGCATAGTAGGGGTTCTATTAGGACTGCTAGAGAACATGGAGAGGCTTTTAATCACCCTCATGTGACACATCCACCATCCACGCATGGTGGCACAAAGCACAGAGCTCAGCATGACACCGATGCCATATTTACAGACAAGGTCAAAAGTGTTATAAATTAGTCATATGGGTACAGAACCCATAAGGTTGCTCGCACAGAGCATGCATACCAAATTCCTGTCATGACCAATGACCTTGATAGATCACACAAACTGGTATCTGAGCAGTGGCGATAGCTCCTCCAAGATCAATTGGAGGATGCTCACCTAGAAAGATAGTGCATTTAAGAGGAGAATCTTCAATCATAGAGGCTCATTAGACAATGACTATACAAGCAGTGCATGCATGAGGAATGCATCCTTACCCAAAAGAAGCATGTAGAGCAGGAGGATAGGCTCGCCAAAGCTGGTCTATATACTCATGTCGATAATAGAGAGCGTACTCAGAGAAAGGTTTTTCATAAGCTGATGCATAGTAGGATCGTAGAGATGCTCATACTCATATTAGTGCCCAACAAAGAGAACTACCACCACCATTCAGACATGAGGGGCAACAGCAATATGAGGAAGAATAGGGAGAGGGAAAAAATCAAGAGTATCCTGAAGAATCCCAAGTTGACGAGGAAGAGCAACGACCTCCACCTTGATAGAGGAAGAATGTACCTCTGAGACCACCCTCGCGTTAGCTTAGGGAGGAGGACTTATTATCCTCAAAGGCTTATAAAGCCCTAGCTGAGAAGGTAAAAGCGATTGAGAGGCAAGGCACGACACTTCAAAATCTAACATTAAGAAATATTCATAATGAGCCTTTGGACCCCTCGATACCTGCTTCAGTGTACCTTGAGCATTTTGTTATGCCCAGGTTGGACAAATATAAAGGTGACAAAGATGCATAGGAGCATGTCACGGGATTTTCGGATGTTTGTTTCTAAATTTCTAGCAATAATGCATTGCTTTTACACACATTTGTCATGACCCTTTCTAGCCCAACTCGAGAGTGGTTCAATCAGCAAAAGAGGTACAACATTACCAGTTTTGAGCAACTGGCTAATGCTTTTCTTGAATATTTTTCTTTTGGTGTCAATAAATAGGCTAACCTTTTCGATTTGGCTATGCTAGCTCAGCGCGATGACAAGCCAATTGAACAATAAGGAAAGAGGTGGAGAATATTGATGGAAAATCTACCATTCCTTATTCTTGCTAAAAAATTAACCCAAATGTTCACCAAGAGTTGTGCCAAGCACATCTCGCTAATGTTGCAACTACAACAGTATCTAACATTCGAGGGGGCTTTGGTGCAAGCCAAGGTAATCGAAGACATCAAGTTGTAGGAAGACAATTTGAAGCTTAAGAATAGGAAGGAGGGGCCTAAGAAGAGCTCCATGAAGCAAAAGGGCAAGAAGTCCCACATCAACTGAGTAGTGCTAAACCTCTAGAGAGAGGATAAAAGGTAGCAAAAGCCGAATTATGAGGCCCAACCTCCTCTTGCGCAATACGAAAAGTGCAATAATAACTATAAGGGAAAAAACAAAGAAAAACACCCACCTCACCAATTCACGCCTCTAAAGGAATCATTGACTTCAATATTCCACTAGTTATGTGAGGCTAAGGCAATCAAACTTCCCGAGGTTAAGCTAGTCGATCTAAATCATCCCAAGTCGAAGGGATATCAGGATGACTTATTTTGCATCTACCATCGTGCAAAGGGCCACGACAATGAGGTATGTTGGTCCTTCAAGCATATTGTGAAAAACATGATTGAAAAGGGTGAGCTTGTAATACCAAGTAATTTGTTGGTGCCTGACAACTAGAACATGGGGATTTATAAAAATCTACTACCAAACCATGAGGCACCATGCAACAACGTTGACCAGGTCAACCAAGTATGCGTTGAACTACCTACCCAAGGGTTCATAGGCATGGTGAATGTTGTTACAAGACATGGGAGATATGAGTAGCTAAATCAACCATGTGCTCCCATAAGAATACAAGCCATGCAGAATCAATGGCTGACATAGAATATTCCAGGCCCACCAATGAGATCGGTGGTGACCATATGGAGTAGGTTAGTCCAAAACCTACAGATGGCTCCTATTAATTTGTCTATATATGAACTAATATAGCAGTCCCCTAGGCACAGGGAGACTCTTATGGACATTTTAAGGTCCATCAAAGTATAGTCTTAGGATGCGCAAGCATTTACCAATTTTGTGGGACATGTATAACAATTTCAGGAGCCCATGATCCAATTTTATGATCATGAAATTAAGATGGTTCCTATAGATACGGCTGACCCACCATTGAATATCATCATGTGCATAAATCACATACCATTCAAGAGGGTCTTGATCAAAACTGGTTCGTCAATCAACATAATAACGACCAAGGCATTGAATCATATAAAGCTACCAAAATCACACATTGTGCCCACCACCTTCACGTTGAGAGTGTTTAACGATGCCCTATGCTCAATGGTTGGCACAATTGTCCTACCTATGTAGGTAGGCCTAAATACCATCTCTATGATGTGTCATGTGATCGATGGGGTCATGCAATACAACATCCTACTCGGGAGACCTTGGATTTGTGAAATGCGTTATGTTCCCTCTATATTACACCAATGTGTAAAATATTTGCATGAGGGATGGGTTCATGTAGTGTCATCAGCTGAAGAACATTTTAAGTTTGTGAACCTAGTGGATTTGTCTAGGGGTTTCATACTCCCATAAATGCACATAGACATCTGGTACGCATCGTCGATTAAAAATCCAAAAGGTAAACCAACAATACGTGCTCAACCATCAATATTTATGTCACACAGATCTGAGCGCACTACTGCTACTTCATTGAAACTAACTGCATCAGTAATGGTTCAGGATGACATGAAGTTAAAGGTAAATATGGGTGAAAAATAGAAGAATCAAATGCTCGTACAAGTAGTTAAGGAAGCTCCCATACCCATGGAAGTTGAGGAAGCCCAAGACATAGCCGAGGAGGTACCTCATCCTACCTTGCCTGCATCATCAGTAGGGTCATCTGCATTATGGGTGACTGTAAATCTCACCAACATCGGATTAGGTGAGTATATTGTGTAGAATGTAACCTTTGGATCTATTCTAGAGACTACACAAGAGATGGTCCAACCGTCTGCTCATTGTTATTCGGTTGGATCGATGGTTCTGTTGGGAGAGCTACCTAATCAAACTAATTTCATCTACATTGGGCTAGATCAGCTTCCAACATGAAATCCTATGGATGAAGATAGTGACAAGCCTTTCATTGTAAATATTCATTATTTATCCAACCCAAAGTACTCCATGCATATTTTTAAGTTGTATCACTAGCATGGGTATGGACTTGGTATGTTTTAACAAGGGCACCAAACTATGTTTGAGCCATGTTATCAGCTAGCAACTGATAGGTTTAGACTGTGATTACAGATACAAGGACAAGATGATTTTCTTGTAGCATCCTTAGATCACTTGTACCTGAGTCTAGGGGACGATGTGGACTTCAACCCATATCATCCTAATATTTCCAGCTTTTGGATGACTCACCCGACGGTATCTGTCATCACTTTTGAGCCACTTGAAGAGCATTAGGAAAGGCTCCTAGAATAGACTGATACATATCAAAACCCTAGAGGTAACCTGGGTCATCAAATCTGTAATACAGTTGATGACACAAGTGTGCAGGGACATAATCCCATAGTTTTAGGTGATCTTGAGTTAGGAGATCTTTATAGTGATGATGGAAAAGAGTCCACCTTTGAGATAAGTGGACCAAGTTATGATGTCGACAGTGAATCCTCAAACAATGATCAATTTGAGGAAGAATATGAGGGGGGCTATTTAAGGCCTTTGTATGCGCATCACCTACTACCTATAGAGTCGATACAGTTACTGAGGAGATCCTTCCCAACATTGATCATTTGGGGGAAGAAGCAAAGTTATATTTCTTTGCAGTATCACACTTGCAGTATAATTATCAGGTTTTTCTAAATAGTGATGACAACAATCAAGAAGTTAGATTCATGGGGTCGCACTTGCCAAAGCACCCCATAGGAGTATGAGCAAATGACGGATTTTAGTTATCTGAAAGTGATGAAGAAGATGAGTTAGAGAGGGCCTACCTTGGTCCTCCTTATTTGCATTACCATCATCAACCCATCAACATAGATGAGGTCTATCATCAGTTATATGTCGCTCCTCATCTGAGAGCAAGACAATTAAACCTGGATCAAATTTATCGATTGGTAAATCCCCTTCCATCGACCTACATAGAGCTCCATGAGCCAAATGATCCTATTTTGCAACCAGTGCATAGGAAGGATCCAGTTGTCTACAGTCTTCATAGAGAAGACCCCTTTGTGCTTGTGCCATTAGAACCAGATTGCAGGTATGAGGACTACATCGATTATGTAGAAGTTGTTCCATGTGGTCCTGGAGATCAATTCCATTCCATCAATATGGTCTGCATTGATTTGACCACTCCACTCCACAATCTAGCAGATCTGTCCAAACCGTTGTATCTCAACAAAGATGTTATCGACTGGGATCACGTTGATTCACTTGTTGGGCCTGAATATTTCTTCCCTAACAAATAAATATTACAACTATTTCATTTTGTGCCAGGTTGTACATATGATGTCTATCATGCTAAAAATGCTTCCAACACGAAACCTATCAACTCAGCTTATGACATCCATTTGATTCCTACACCTCATCATCTTGAGGAGGGATCGCATATGTTAGTAGAGGAAACCTTTGATGTGGATATCAGTAATGATACCACCAATTCAAATAAGGTTAAATTTGGAGAGAGTCTCACTCCAGATGAGCGGGCCACCCTCATACCTCTGTTGAAAGAGAGACCAAATCTATTTGCTTGGACGTATAAGGATATGCCAGGTCTAGACCCAAAATTGGTTACTCATAACTTTTATCTAGATCTGACAAAGAATTCGATCAAGCAAAAGCTTAGAAAGATGCATCCAATAGTAGCCTTATTGGTGAAAGATGAGCTGCAAAAGTTGTTGGATGTAGAATTTGTAATCTCCATCGACTATCCAAAATGGGTGTCCAATATGGTACCCGTGGGAAAACTCGATGGAAGAATCCGTATCTGCATGGATTTTAGAGACCTAAATAAGGCAAAACCCAAAGATTCATTTTCGTTGCCCAATATTGATGCTCTCGTAGATGCAACTGCAGGTCACGAAATGCTCTCTTTAATGGACGATTTTTTTGGTTACAATAAAATTTGGATTAAACCTAAAGACCAACATAAAACCACATTTATAACACCATGGGGAATGTTTTTCTATAAAGTTATGCCATTTGGCCTCAAAAATTTTGGTGCCACATATCAGCGGGCCATGACATACATTTTTCATGACTATATGCACAAAATTATAGAATATTATATCGATGACTTTTTGGCCAAGTCATTGCTATGATAAGAGCATGCAGAGGTCTTAAGGAAGGTCTTCGATCGCCTAATAGAGCACAATGTTAGGTTGAATCCTAAGAAGTGCGTATTTGGTGTAACTTTTGGAAAACTACTAGGATTCATCGTCTCTAAATGAGGCATCGAAGTTGACCTAGTGAAGGTCAAGGCTATCTTGGAAATGCATCCTCCCACCAATATTAAAGAGTTAATAAGCCTTTAGGGCAAGGTAGCATCGATAAAGCGATTCATCGCTTAGTTATTGGATAAATTTTGACCCATGAATTGACTGCTACATAAGGGACTCCCATTCAACTGGGATAAGGACTGTCAAGCAGCCTTCGATGAAATAAAGTAATACCTGGTGATGCCACCAGTGCTAGCTCCACCGAGGCCAGAGACACATTTTCTACTATATATATCAGCAACTGACTTTGCACTAGGAACCATGTTATCCCAAAAGAATGTGCAAGGCAAATAACAGACCATATATTATATCAGTCGAACCTTGGTGGGCTATGAGCTCGGGTATGCATTTGTGGAAATACTATGTTTAGCAGTAGTGTTTGCTACAAAGAAATTATGACACTATATGTTAATTCATACGACGTATGTTATATCCAAACAAAATCCTTTGTAGTACATGATGAGTAAGATGTATCATAATACATGTACTACGAAGTGGATCATGCTACTGACAAAATTTGATCTGGAATTCATAAGCCATAAGTCCATTAAGGGACAAGTCATAGCTGATCAATTAGTTGAGGCACCACTATCAAACAGTAGGCCTATAACCATAGAGCTTTCGAATGATGCAGTATTTGTCATATCTGAATCTCCCAAATTTGAAGAACCAAAGAACAATGTTGATATGACTCTATTCTTCAATGGTTTAAAGCGTGAGCAAGGGGGTGGTGCAAGAATAGTGTTTTTCATGCTACAAGGAGCTCATATGCCCTTGTCATTTAAACTAAACTTTCCATGCACCAACAACAACACTGAATACGAAGCCCTACTATTGGGCGTCCACATAGCCATCGCCATGAATATTAAAAGATTAAACATCTTTGGTGACTCCTTGCTCATAGTAAACCAAGTCAAGGGGCTCTTCCAGTGTCGATGTCCCGTATTGAAAGCTTACAAGGATCTTGTTGCTATATATCTAGCTAAATTGGAATGGTATGACATTGAGGCAATCCCTCGATCGTCAAATAGGTTCACAGACACCATGGCCTCTTTGGGATCCTTAATCCCTTAGAATTCATTTGCTAATTTCACTATCATTCATGTTAAAATGCTTTCGCAGCCAGATGCGGGATGTGAAGCCTTTGATAATAGAATGTTAACCAACATGATCAATGTAGAACCAAAATCCAAATGGTTCTACAGAGTTGGAGACTTTCTGAAGAAGGCACCTTGGGGGTCATTAACCTCTCAGAGTCTGATGGGGAGTGGTACCACCATTCACCATAATGTTGTTTTCCAGTCTGCATTTGCAAAATTAAATACGCAGGGGGATCAAGTCATCTTAGAAATCGAAGCTGAGGCTTATCAAAACTAGATGTAGCAAATCCATGACTTCCTGAAGCTTGGTGTAATCCTAGAGGGATTTTCACATGCCGTGAAATGCACATTTAAATAGAAAGTGACTAAATATGTCTTAATAGGAGACATCTTGTACCGACGAGGCTACAATGGAGTTATCCTTCATTGCTTAGAGCCCCAGGAGGTATCATGGGCGATTTCACAAGCTCATGATGGTATGTGTAGTGGCCATTTCAACGACATGGCCATCGTCAAGAGCATCCTTTGAATGGGCTACTATTGGCCCACTATGGAGAAGGAGTGCAATGTGTATGTCAAGAAATACATCAAATGTCAGCATCATGATAATCTTATGCACTTGCCATCGTAGGACTTATAGCCCATCCAAGCAGCTTGGCCATTTGCTCGATGGGGACTAGATCTTATAGGCAATATCTCTCCTCTGTCATCAGGCCGGCATACATTTATAATCATGGCTACTAAGTATTTTACAAATTGTGTGGAAGTAATACCCTTAACAACGACAACTAGAGCTCATATAGCAGAGTTTATACTGGAGCATATCATAAGTCATTTTGGTATTCCATCCAAAATAATATCGGATAATGGAACATCTTTCAAGAAAAAAACTATGAGAGCTTTGACATCTAAATATAGAATCAAACATAGTTTTGTGACTCCATACTATTCACAAGAAAATGGGTAGGATGAAAAATATTGTCTAAGAAAACCACAAAAACTGGCATATCTAGTTGCCCCTTGCATTATGGGCTTACAGGACTAGTATTCGGATGCCCACTAGGGCAATGTCGTTCTCACTAGTATATGACATTGAGGTCATTATGCCCTTGGAATTGTAAATTCCAATGTTGCACGTCGCATTCAAAGAGGTCATCGATAACAACACCGCATGGCAAGCTTGACTGGATAAACTGATGTTGCTTGATGAACGTCACATGAATGCCCTAGAGCATATTTGCATTTCTAAAGAGCGACTAAAACAAGCTTACAATATCAAAGTCCACCAGAGAGACTTTGAATTTGGGGATCTTGTCTTGAAAGAGGACCAACAGAACTCTAATATGCGAGACAAATTTGTGGCTAATTGTCTAGGACCCTATATCATATCTAAAAATATTGGTCCGGGTACTTATCACTTGTTGAGTGGTATTTTCACACACTTGTGAAAGTACACTCTCCTTTAGGATTTGGGCTCCAAATCCCCTCTTGCAAAGAAGTTAAACAAACAACTTCTCCAAGGTCTCCGCTATATTAGCATTTGCATATGTGTATTAGTAATCTCAAATAAAGATATTCAATTTAAATGCTTGGAACACCTTAGTGATTGCAAGTAACTGTAAACAAGGGGCAATGTTGGTTTATTTCACCATGAAGCTTTAGTGATTGTTCATTAAACCAGAATAAACAAATGTGAATCGGCCCAGCAATGAAAATTTCCATTTTCGGATTTTTTAAAGACCTGCAATAAAACAGCAACTTCGGTGAATTTTTTAAAATACTAAACAACTCCGAAAATGAAATTTCAAATTGCGTATTTGAAGTATGAAGTATAACCTACGCAATGGTTACATTATTTTTTTGTATTTTGAAACTTTTTTTTTTTACATTTATTTTAATGTCTAAATATTGCAATAAAATTAAAATTTCTTGAAGTAAAATGCAAAAAAAATGAAAATGCATTCAGTATGATGCTATCCTATTCTGACAAAACCGAAGATATGAGGTTTTCATGCATGCAACCTAACCTATTGGACCTGCAAAACAAGCACAATCCGGATAAGCTAAGTGCTGGCTCCTAAGGATTTGAATGAGGTTTTCAGATTTAAGCATTCACATGCAGCAACCAAGAAAATACTTGCATCAACTACATTTACAAGCCTAAAATCTGAAAAGGGAAAATAGACATTTAATCTTGCATGCAAAAAATGACTCCTTCTTTCTTGCCCATAAAATGCAAATTTTTGAACAATTCTGCATTAAAAATATGTCCTGTTACAATAGCAGAATCTCTGGTTTTTCTCCAAAACCAGCAAAAGGGGAAGAAAAGCACTCCACAGCAGGCCCAGAACGGCTAATCACCCTCAACTCTACAACACTGCTCGTAGCGGTTTTCGACCCTCGTACCTGTCCTGTGCTTCTGCTTTTAAAGTTTTGGTAAATTGCTTCTCCTTCCACGACGGTTCGTTTCGTCTTCCAGATTGCTTCGTTTCACCTTCCTCGCCTTTCCATTGCTTTTGATTTTATGCTCGAGATCTTCTCTGTGAACTGTAATGCCTCTGCAGCCCTTACACATGTACGCCACGTGTTTCACACTTTTTTGCATGTTCTGTAACGGCCCCATGTAAATCGTGACAAAAAATAGCATGTAGCTTTGCTCCTTTACTTTCATCGTGAAAACGCGACATGTCACGATATCGCGACATTTTCCTGCCAATAGCCTTGTCCGCCTTCATGCACAACGAAAATGAGACATGTCGCGATATCGCGACGTTTTTCTATCAACAGCTTTGTTTCTCCTCATGCATTGCAAAAATGATACATGTCGCGATATCACGACATTTTTCTACTTCGGGCCGCATGGATGCAACCTGTTGCGAAATCATGACGCTTTTCTCTTTCGGGCTGTCTCACTGCTTTCTGTCACGAAATTGCGACGCTTTTCTCTTTTGGGTTGTCTCGCTGCTTCCTATCGCGAAATCATGACGTTTTTCTTTTGGGCTGTCTTGCTGCATTTGGCCGTAAAAACGTGACATGTCGTGAAATCATGACATATTTTCCTTTCGTACCACTTCGCTGCTTCCTGTCGTGAAATCGCTTCCTGTCGTGAAATCGTGACGCTTTTCCGCTTCGTGCCCCTTTGCTGCTTCCTGTCTCGAAATCGCGACGCTTTTAGTGCCTTGCCCTGTTTGGATGGTTTGACCATGATTTTGTGACATGTCATGATTTCACGACAATTTTCCATTCTGTCTTTCTCTCTCCTCTCTGGACCGCGATTTCACAACATGTCGTGAAATCGTGACAATTTTTGATCAATGCCTCTTCCGCTTGCGAAAGCTTGACATGTCGCGATATCGCGACATTTTTCATTTTAGGCCATGACGGAGCAACATGTCGCGATATCGCGACAACTTTTTATTTTCTACCGCGATAGAGCGACATGTCGCGATATCATGACAACTTTTTATTTTTGGCTGCGATAGAGCGACATGTCGCGATATCGCGACACTTTTTCTCTTTGTGAAATTTTTGCTTTTTCCTTGATTTTTTAGCATCTGGGCTCTTGCAATTTTCTTTGAAAGCATGCAAAAAAGGTGGGTCCCCAATTTTGGGGTGTGTTGTGGATCAGCCACAACAAATGGTGACTCTATTTGTCAAATGCTCTTGAGCATTTTGGTGAGAACCCAACCTGAAATATACAAGCTTAGATACAGGCGTCAGCACATAGAAGATAAACAAATACCGATAGATCAGAAATACATGAAACATCAAAATCATTAAGTATCAGCTCGGTGTGTGCAATGTGTTTCATTCCCTATCATTTGAACTTGATCAACATTCCATTGTTAGTTTCACTTATGATTTGTATGCAAGGCTATGAATGATTTGTGCAGGATTTGATGCATGATGAAGATGCTAGAGATGTAACAACCTCCCTTTATAAATGCTCAAACCTTCTAATATCATGGACAAACATATTAAAGATGTCAAACCCTCTTAGGACCAAATATATGTATACTTGAATTAATTTTACTAGATCCCAAAGTTGGTTATGTGTCACTACCATCTTGAACCCATGTGCAAGTGTGAGTGAAATCGGAACTTTGGGGAATAGGATTCCCAACCTAAGCGAGATGGGAATTTAACCCTATCCTTACTATTCTGATTTGGAGTTCATTACCTCATCTTGAACAAAATGATTTAACCTGTTATGGATGAAATGGTCAGGCTAGTCTATCCATATGAGCAATCAGTGGTCTTGCTTTTAGGCAAGACATGTTGCCACGCATGAGCATACTTAACCCCATAATCCATGACTTGGCTTTCATTCATTCTTTTCTCTCTTTTTTCTTTGGACCTTTGGGATGACTACCCATCCTTGCTAGGGACATGTAGTACGATCCCTCCAATCCAATATTTTTTTTTTAAGATTTTGAAATGGAAAATATTATTTTTTATTTCTTGGACCTTGGGGATGACTACCCATCCTTTGCAGAGGACATGTAGTACAATCCTTCCAATCCAAGATTGAGATGAAATGGAAAAAATTAGTTTTACTTTTATTGCTTGGACCTTTGGGATGACTACCCATCCTTTGCTAGGGACATGTAGTACGATCCTTCCAATCCAAGCCTTATGATGAAATGGGAAAAATGGAAGCTTTGGGGAATCGGATTCTCAACCTAAGCGAGATGAGAATTAAGTCCTATCCTTACTACTCCATGTAGGTCAAATCAGAGCTTTGGGGAGTTGGATCCTCAACCTAAGTTCGATGAGGATTTAACCCTATCCTTACTACTCTGGTTTTAGGCTTTAAGCTTTATGGGAGTGGTAAAAACCACTGTTTTAAGGATTATGTTGCATGATAGGACAGACATGAAATATTCTTTTCACCTCACCTTTTCATCCAAGTATGGTTTTGACCATTTTGCTCAAGATTCTTTTTAATGTGCATGGAATGTGCTTGGTTGAAGATAGTTTGGGCAACGGTTCCCAACCTTAGGATCCTTTTAATATATGTTATGTAATAATCCTAAGAGGATTCAACACCTTCTCAATAATTGCCCATGGAATGAAAATGTAACTGAGATGACATGTATATGCAATGTGGAATATGACATGAGATATGAATGCACTACTTCCTTTGGAATATATATCATCTATTTTACCATAATGTGCAAAACTGACAACTTCATGCATCACAAGATCCAAACGATAATATTTAAATGTTTGTGTTACTTGTGGAGCTTTCTACAACACAATTCCAATGTTTCATATTCTCCTGATTTTAGGCATAAGTTGACATCTCAAATTTTCTTTTTTTTTTTTTTTTTTTATCAAAACAAACCAAACATGTCAAATGAAATCAAACACACAACTTAAATCCTAATCCAAATAGCAATCCCAAAATGAAACTTGAAAACACAAACCCAAACCAAAACCAAAATTTATATACAATATAGTACAAGATGATGCCAAGCTTGGACTATTACTTTCTGGATCCCAAACATGATTAGAACATTTCAAAAGACATATGTCACAATACACATGCCAAATGTTGTAGGAATCCAACAACAATAAGATCAAACCAAGCAATGCAACAAATTTCAACTTGCCATGCTCACCATACCAATTTGATTTAGTTCTATTACCAACATCATAGGTGAGATTCAAATCAAATTGATTAGACAATGGTTGGTATTCAATTTTATTTTGTCTATTCTTTAAAGTGCAAGTTTCATCATTCCATTCATGATTTAGAAGTAGGCTTTCCTTTTCAAATGTGAGATATTGCAAACAAGAGCCTATTTCTAAAAGTCTTGAATTCAAATTATTTTTCGAGATTTTAAAGCAATCAAAATCAATCAAAGCTTGACAAACATCACCAAGATTTGACATTTCATCATCAATGACATTAGCATCCAAAGGGACATCATGTAACCCATCACTTAAAATTTTTGTGGCTACTACCAAAGGTAAAGATTTCACCTTGTCACCCATACTCAACCCATCATGATTAGAATTTATCACAACTTGATGAGTGTTAGTAGCTTTTTCTTTTTCTTCATTGTCTTCTTCATCATCCAACACCTGTTCAAAAACACCAAAGTTAGGCACCCAATCAAACATGCGTCCATATTTTTCAAAACAAGAGCCTAATTTTTCAAGATATGTGTCACGTGACACCTTTCCATGATCAATGGCTTGAGTTGCCTCAAAATCCATATTTTCATTAGGATCATCAATAGTATCAAACCCACACCACTTAGGCTTTGTAATTTCATCATTTTGAGATGGCATAGACATTGTAGAAACAATAGGTGGATCAAGATTTTTGATTTCTTGCCCCTCAAGGGGAACAAAAACAATTGATTCTCCTTCTTCATCCATGGTAGTAAAATCAATATCCTTCTCCAACCTTTGATGAGATTCCAACCCTTCTTCCAAAACATTCTCAGATTGTACAGGACTTGTAATATCCTCATGTGAAAGGGCAATTGTATCATCCTGCATATCAATAGGCACACAAATTTCATTAGCAGTTTTGGAGTGAGCATACTCTTCCCAAGAATCATGATGATCATCTTTCAAAATCAAATTGTGATGCTCAACTATTTCTTCTTCATCTTTTAATTCATCAACATGTTTCTCATCAAATTTATCTTCACCTTCCTTAGATGGTTCAATTACTTCCAAAATTGGGTTATTGCTTGTATTCAAATTGATAAGGCTATCATAATCCACATGTGTAACCCATGATTCACGTTTAACATGATTTGGAAGGTGTGAATTTTCTTGGCCATCATTTTCAACAATGTCATCTGAAACAGATTCATCCTCATAGAATTCATCTTTTGGTGAGTCAAGGGTTTCCAATTTGTCACATGTTTCAATACTAGTTGGATCTAGTACTCCTCCCTTGCCTAAAATCATATTCTTATGAAAATCATTGAAATTGATTTTAGAAACATCTTTTGAATCAAGATGAGTATTTTGAAGTTGATTCATACTTAAGAAAGATGGTTGATCTTGCATAGTAGGTTGAGGATTTTGAAATTGATTGAAGCTTGGGAATGATTGTTGATTCTGAAATTGATTCACACTTGAATTTGGTTGAGGTGGATAAATCATTGGATGGGTAAAGGAGGTATTAAATGATTGAAGATTATACGATCCAAAACCCACACCATAATTTTGACAACTCAATTGTTGCTCAATTGCCATTGCTTGAGTATAGGCTTGTGACAAAGATGTGATTTGAGGCATCCCTCGCAAATATGTGGAAATGAGTGGGTCAAGAGCATTTACATATATTTGGAGAGCCATTTCTTCTTGAAGAGCATAAAATGTCACTAATTGAGCATATAATCCAAAGAACCTTTCAGAAAATGACTTCACATTTTCACTTGGTCCTTTTTTAATAGTGAAAAACTGCTGATACATGCGGATTGGGTCAACTTGCTCTTTGTTGAATTGATTAAGAAATGTTGCCTCTAGTTGAGCCCAAGAAGTGATAGACCCTAAGGGCAGACTTGTAAACCAATCATATGCCACTTTGTCCAAGGTGTAAGGGAACATTTTACAAACAACATCATCATACCAAATTGTTAAGTGATTCACAACAAATTTGAATGCTTGAATGTGTTCTCCTGCAATATTTGTCCCGTTAGACAAAAATCGAGGAAGACATCTCTCAAAACCAACGGGCAAATAATGTTGAACTCCTGGTATGTTCAATGGGCTACCTGTCATCCACGGTGAAAACATAGCCATTAGTGAATCTTAAAGAATATAACTTTAATACCCAAAAACAATTCTTTTTTTTATTTATTTATTACTTTTTTTTTAAATCAAATCAAATCACATTATTCCTGTATGAACAATCAAAGCGTTAGACCAGTGCATAGCAATTCATGTCCTCCTTTTAATAGTACAAAGTTGTATTGTTAAAAGAGGGCTAAAGATAATAATCAATAGGGCATGAAATATTCAAAATTTAAATCCCTATAGCATTTAAATCAATCCGAAATAAACTGGTTCGAGGCCCTCCTTCTAGCGCCAAAATGTTGAGTGGTATTTTCACACACTTGTGAAAGTACACTCTCCTTTAGGATTTGGGCTCCAAATCCCCTCTTGCAAAGAAGTTAAACAAACAACTTCTCCAAGGTCTCCGCTATATTAGCATTTGCATATGTGTATTAGTAATCTCAAATAAAGATATTCAATTTAAATGCTTGGAACACCTTAGTGATTGCAAGTAACTGTAAACAAGGGGCAATGTTGGTTTATTTCACCATGAAGCTTTAGTGATTGTTCATTAAACCAGAATAAACAAATGTGAATCGGCCCAGCAATGAAAATTTCCATTTTCGGATTTTTTTGAAGACCTGCAATAAAACAGCAACTTCGGTGAATTTTTTAAAATACTAAATAACTCCGAAAATGAAATTTCAAATTGCGTATTTGAAGTATGAAGTATAACCTACGCAATGGTTACATTATTTTTTTGTATTTTGAAACCTTTTTTTTTTTTACATTTATTTTAATGTCTAAATATTGCAATAAAATTAAAATTTCTTGAAGTAAAATGCAGAAAAAATGAAAATGCATTCAGTATGATGCTATCCTATTCCGACAAAACCGAAGATATGAGGTTTTCATGCATGCAACCTAACCTATTGGACCTGCAAAACAAGCACAATCCGGATAAGCTAAGTGTTGGCTCCTAAGGATTTGAATGAGGTTTTCAGATTTAAGCATTCACATGCAGCAACCAAGAAAATACTTGCATCAACTACATTTACAAGCCTAAAATCTGAAAAGGGAAAATAGACATTTAATCTTGCATGCAGAAAATGACTCCTTCTTTCTTGCCCATAAAATGCAAATTTTTGAACAATTCTGCATTAAAAATATGTCCTGTTACAATAGCAAAATCTCTGGTTTTTCTCCAAAACCAGCAAAAGGGGAAGAAAAGCACTCCACAGCAGGCCCAGAACGGCTAATCACCCTCAACTCTGCAACACTGCTCGCAGCGGTTTTTGACCCCCGTACCTGTCCTGTGCTTCTGCTTTTAAAGTTTTGGTAAATTGCTTCTCCTTCCACGACGGTTCGTTTCATCTTCCAGATTGCTTCGTTTCACCTTCCCCGCCTTTCCATTGCTTTTGATTTTATGCTCGAGATCTTCTCTATGAACTGTAACGCCTCTGCAGCCCTTACACATGTACGCCACGTGTTCGCACTTTTTTGCATGTTCTGTAATGGCCCCATGTAAATCATGACAAAAAATAGCATGTAGCTTTGCTCCTTTACTTTCATCGCAAAAACGCGACATGTCGCGATATCGTGACATTTTCTTGCCAACAGCCTTGTCCGCCTTCATGCACAGCAAAAATGAGACATGTCGCGATATCACGACGTTTTTCTGTCAGTAGCTTTGTTTCTCATCATGCATCACGAAAATGATACATGTCGCGATATCACGACATTTTTTTGCTTCGGGCCGCGTGGATGCAACCTGTCGTGAAATCACGACGCTTTTCTCTTTCGGGCTGTCTCGCTGCTTTCTGTCATGAAATCGTGACGCTTTTCTCTTTCGAGCTGTCTCGCTGCTTTCTGTCGCGAAATCGTGACGTTTTTCTATTTTGGGCTGTCTTGCTGCATTTGGCCGTGAAAACATGACATGTCATGAAATCATGACATATTTTCCTTTCGTACCACTTCACTGCTTCCTGTCACGAAATCACGAGTGCTTTGTGCCCCTTTGCTGCTTCTTGTCGCGAAATCGCGACGCTTTTCTGCTTCGTGCCCCTTTGCTGCTTCCTGTCGCGAAATCGCGACGCTTTTAGTGCCTTGCCCTGTTTGACTGGTTTGACCATGATTTTGTGACATGTCACGATTTCGCGACAATTTTCCATTCTATCTTTCTCTCTCCTCTCTGGACCGCGATTTCACAACACGTCGCGAAATCGCGACAATTTTCGATCAATGCCTCTTCCTGCTTGCCTGGGCTGCGAAAGCTTGACATGTCGCGATATCGCGACATTTTTTCATTTCTAGCCGCGACGGAGCAACATGTCGCGATATCGCGACAACTTTTTATTTTCGGCCGCGACGGAGCGACATGTCGCGATATCGCGACAACTTTTTATTTTTGGCCGCGACAGAGCGACATGTCGCGATATCGTGACACTTTTTCTCCTTAGTGAAATTTTTGCTTTTTCCTTGATTTTTTAGCATCTCGCATTCTTCTTTGAAAGCATGCAAAAAAGGTGGGTCCCCAATTTTGGGGTGTGTTGTGGATCAGCCACAACATCACCTTACGTCGTAAGGAGGTGTTGAAGATCTTGAACCTCTCAACATCATCCATATTAAGGCATTTTATGCTTGAGAGTATATTAAAAGGCTCTGAGGGTTTGCTTATAATCGCTAAGTCATCCTAAAAGGCTCCAAACACTCTCATAAGTAGTTTGGTCAATCAAAAAGCTCCAAATGCGTCTATAAGCCCTTTGGTCAAACCCCAAAAAGCTTCGAGGGATTGCTTAAAACTACTCAGTCATACCCAAAGGCTCCATGGGTTCCTGAAACCTCTTGGTCGTGTCAGTAAAAGGCCCCGAGGGTTGTTTCAAAACCGCTCGATCATCCTAAAAGGCTCCAAGATCATCTATGAGTAGTTTGGTCAATCAAAAGGCACCAAGAGTTTATGAAAAACTGCTTGGTCAACCCAAAAGCTCCAAGGATGCTTAAAAGATTGCTTAGTCATCCCAAAAAATCCCAAAGGTGCTCATGATCCCTTTGGTCAAACCCAAAAGGCTCCAAGGGTTTGCTGAAAGTTGCTCGGTCATCCTAAAAAGCTCCAAGGATTTTGTTGAAAAATTGCTTGGTCAATCTAAAGGCTCCAACGGCATGTCCTCACTATTTGGTCACTCCTAAAGGCTCCATAGGCATGTACTCGTCGTTTGGTCAGATATGAGGCTCAAAACTCATAAAAATTATAAAATCCAAAAAAATTGGTAAAGCATAAAATTCAAAAACATTTGCATTTGCATTTGAATTTTGCATTTTCATTTTGCATTCACTCATGCATCTGCTGCATTATTGCATTGAATATAGGTATTCGTCATCCGTTGCATTCTGTAGTAGGAGGGATTATGTTTGTCAGTATTACAAACACCACCACGTTTGTGTCTAGATCATGCATCTCTGCATTTATCATAATCCATCATTCATGTGAGTAATTATGTTTTTCAACACTGGATATTTTGTTTCTATGGAGAATATACTAGGGTTTTTTGGTCATTCAACCATACCTAGAGGTCTTATCAAGAGTTGATAGAAAGATTGCTTTGCTTTCGTAGTTGAGGTCTAGTTAGTATAGCCATTAGCATATTAGAATCCTATCACTAATAAACAAATTAAACAATCCTAGAAAGGACAAGGGGAAGATGAAAGTCGCGAAACAGGACCAGGTATCCTGAGGTGAAAAGAGTTATTCTTGCTTATCCCTCTATGCGGACGGTATGATAAATGTTGGCAGTTGACAAAAGGAGAGGTTAGTTCCCTATTCAAAATCCCTTGTTTACGATAAAATGAGCAATATCCTAGAGTGATATCCTACATCAATCCTCAAGATTGATACCCTAGATTGATATCATAGATCGACTTCCCATATTGATATCTCATATTGATATCATAAGATCAATATCCTCAATCGATATACTAGAAACAACTCCCAAAGTAAATCCCCCAAAGGGAATTTTTTGAAGAAAATTAGCACATGTAAATGCCGAAAAGTGAAGATCAAATGAATATTAGAAAACAGGCTCAAATCAAGTTCAAAGTGAAGATCATAAATCAAAGTTCGAGTGGAGATCAAATGAAGATCAAGAATCCAGTTTGAAGAGAGATCAAATGAAGATCCAGAGATAGTTCAGATCCAAATATGGAATCGACTCCCTTGCTTCACCACATATGAGCAAGTATCTCAAAAATTAAAGGATAGAAAGGAAGGAGCCTGAATCCCTGGAATTGTCGGCACTACTATACCTTACACATGATGATATGTCTGATACACTTACATTTTTTTTGTGTGCAGACCAATGTTTAAATGTGGAAGAGCTAGCTTCAAGTGTCATGTATTTCCTAGTGGCTTAGTCCAACTAAAATCTAAACTTGGGATTGGATAAGACATTTGTGGAGCCCTTATATTAGAAATGGGCTGAAAGAATCCTGCCTGACATCGGGGAATGCTCATGTATTATCTTAATATACTCATGTGCACACACAAGGATAATGAACAGTTAGGGCCTATCCTAGCAAAAGCCTTGCACTTTAGAAGTCTAGTGTGGTTAGTATGCAACTTTTTATAAGTCCACTAGGGTGTTTGAGTCTCATGGAAAACCTAAAAAATTTCTCTAATAGGAACAAAATATCAAAATATCACAGACCACTAAAATAAAGTCATCTCAATCATCAAAATGCAAAGTATCAAATCTATGATACATCATCATATAAAGCACAATCAAATATATAGGATATATACTAGATGGATATTAGAAATAATATTTAGACAACCACTGACTATATTATGCATATTTTTCAACCTTGCAAAAGAAAATAGAATGACACATTATATCATTCGCATCATACAACTGCATATCATTGCATTTCATATATGGGTGATTAATTGATTAAATTCTTATCTTGAGGATTTTAAATTACATTCATGATTTTTATACATTCTGTGGTTTCATCCATTAGATTGATAAACACATATTGCATTCATTCCTTATGTTTTAAGTGATTAAAGCATATAAATTCATTTACATTAGATTATCATCATGTAAATAATGCATTACATACATTGCATCAGCATATCGTGACATCGTCATAAATTTAATGCATGCAATAAAGCAAAATCAAATATGCATAAAAGCAAATATCACATCCATATGCATCTATCATCAAATCACACATCTAAGCATCTATATCACTACATATCATCATCATCATAAATTAAATAGCTATCTAGTGCATGTCATCCATACATCACATCATATAGCATAAAATTAACATAAGCATTGCATCCATGTGCATAACATAAACAGAAAATTAAAAACATACACAAAGACACATAATGAGCCATAAATGATCAATATCTCATATATATATATATATATATGTGTGTGTGTGTGTGTGTGTGTGTGTCCAAAAGAGTACATCAAGAGTACAAAATGCTCGCAGGCTACAATCGTGTAGGTCCTAGACCTTACACCAAAAATGATACATATACAAAAATGTAGTCTAGATCTGGTAGAGCCCTAGCTCTAGCCTTCTCCTCCTAAACTAGATCTCTCACCACCTCCCTCAGCCCTATGCTCTAGAGCCTAATCTATAATCAGCTCTGGTGCCTACTGTGTGCCCTGTTGAGGGCCTTGTGTGCCACCTAATCCAAATAGGCCTAGCACACGAGATACTAGTATGTCTATGCAACGAGACCTGTGACTAGAGGTCATAGAAGACTAATTAGTCTCTCTGGACTTGGTATGAGATTTGCCTCCATGTGTGCTAAAGGACCTATGTGTCCTCTCAGTCCTATGAGTCCGTTGACTAGAGCTTGTTGTGGACTGCCCCGTAGTCTTGGACCTAGTCCACTAAGACCCCATAGCATGTGAATCCTTTGGGACCTCCCCACCTATCAACCTGATGTGACCCTCTAGCTGGTCTACGTGAGCTACCCTAGATGTGTGCCTAGCATTGGCATCCACCAACTGGTCCTATAAGCACTGAATCTCTGACATCGGGTCACTACTACCTGGTAATAATGATGATAGTTTAGTTGGAGGTCCCATAATAGCCTGAGAGGATGAAGGATCCCCCCTATGTACCCTAAGAAAATATCACTCTGTAATAGCCTCACCTCGCTGCGCTAGTGCCACATCACATGCACTGTTGAGATCATTGACTTGAGTCTCTACTGCTGTAGCCCATGTTGTAAGACATGTGATCTGCTCTTGAGCCTTAGCTAGCTATTTATCCCTATGATCCAGCTTTGCCTCCAGAAGGGCGATAGAAGTATCCTGCTACAACTACTGAGTCTACAGCCTCCTAACCTGACTTTGCAATTCAACGATATGAGCTAGGATTTTTCCTACCTCGCTATTAGGAGGTGCCTCACCCTCCTTCGATCCCTCAACCTCTTCCTATGGAGCCTCATCTGTGATGGCCTCTGTACCCCATCCACCCTTAGTCCATTGGTGCACCCTACGCTCATCTGGATTGACCTCTACCTATGCTTGGTCATCTACCCTGCCTAGAGGCCCTGATACCTACCACTATAGTAGAGACCACCATGTGTCATATGCTAGGGTGGTCCTAGCCCTGTTGTCCTAGACTCCTAGAAATTGTCAACCTTATCTCCAAGTGTCATAGGCTGAATCCACGACAGGTGCATCTCCAAGACTAGATGCCTATAGACAAAAGGAATCTCTGGGATGTCTTGTACCAAGACGAAATACTATAGGATATGAGAGTAGAACTAATACTCCCTAACCTTGACCTTACGGTCGAGTAGCCACCTATATTTGTGAGTTTGTCATAGTCGCTCATCTACATCTGGCCAGTCTAGGAAATTCATATAGGAATACCACTCAATGTCATCTGGCCCGAGTGTTGCAAATCATACAATGTAATTATCGACATCACCAACATGGGTCCTACTCTGAAATCCATCCTCCTCCTGAGGCTAGCATGTGGTGTAGCACTAATGTTGATCATCGATGGTAGAAATATAAAGGGGCAGCACTACGGGATGCTCTATCCTAATATGCTGCCAGCCCCAAATCTATCGCAGCAAGATACAACTGATACTATGATGACTCTAGCTAGTGATATGATACAGCTCCTGGTAGAGCTGGCATAGTAAAGTGCTCCTCCAAGCTATAAGTAGTGGTTGAACAATGAAGCTCTGAGTATCTCTTCTGACACTGGCCAGGAGGTTCTAGGGAATCCTTGCACTCGAGGAGTTTGGAAGAACAATATGCACCATAAGGTGCATGAAGATTGCCTCTCTCATGGAGAATATGTGTTGACCCTACCAATATCCAATGTGGACTCCTCCATGGTCAATCATGCCCTGAACCTCTTGGCTCTGATCATCAAATATCACATCAAATACAGGCCCCTTGCTCCAAGAGGAGGAAGAGGTGATGGCCTCACCATTAATAGGGATCCTAAATATCCGATAGATGTCCTTGAGAGTGATGGTCATCTCACCCATAGGCAGGTGAAAGGTGTTGGTCTGCACATTCTAGCGCTGGGCCAACACAGTAAAATAGGCCTAATCTACGCTAATAGTAGGTAGATCTAAAACATAGTCGAAGTTGATAGCTCCAAACCATGTCCACTCTTTCGGAGTGATATTTCTGCGGAGAATCTTTAGAAGGTCTGGCTCACGAGATCTAGAGGTCAACCTCTAAAATAAAAGCATTGTATAAGAGAAAATTTAAGTAAAACACAAGAAAAAATAGATAACATTGACCTTAAAAACATCAAAAATATTTAAAAACTGATAAAAAGACAAAAACATGTTACAAAGCATTCAAAAAAATCAAAAAAATCAATTAGGCAAGTTAGAAGGATATTAAATGAGATTAATTGCCTAGTAAACCTTAGAAGAATTAAAAATTTCATAAAAAAATTTTCTAAAGTCCACGAACCGCCGATCAACCCTACGGTCCGCATGCGATCAAATTTTTATCGTTGGAATTTACATTCCAACCACAACTAATAGTTGCGATACCCAATCTGACAATTGGGAATCATCGTTGTTAGTTGTGGTCTAGGAAGGATACCCATTTTGAGTCCGTTCCTAGACTCGCTGACCAAAAAAATAAAAAATAAAAAACTAATCTAACCTAATCTAGTGTGGGGTTCATTACTAACTATTTAGTGAAATTGATTTACCACATTACTTAATGTGGTTCATTTTAGTTGGTAGTGATTGTGAGGACTCAGTTTTGAGTTACCTTACCTGCTCTGCAGCCTCCGCTAGTCGATGGTTTTCCAAGATCCATCATCGGGGTATAGGTGTGAGGTATGGTCGAGTTTTAGGCAGCGTTTCGAATCAGGGATATCTTCTACCTCTCAGAGCCCTCACAAATGCAATTGCTTTCAAATAAAATAATGAAATTTTCAAATAGAAAAAGCTACTTATAGGTCCTCCTAATTTAGGTGGACCGTAGCTGACATCTACGGTCTCAAAATTAGGGTTTTCCACCTGCGGGTCTAACCTACAGTTCCCATAATTTGAAAACTTTAACCGCAGAACGTACTCGTGATTTGCAACTAGAATTAAATGCACTCAAACCCCATCGTGGGAAGGTCTAAAATGATAAATTAATGACTCCTAACGGATCAAATTTCAAAAAGAGCAATCAATATTACAAATTTGGTGATGTTTAAAGCACCAGGATCAATCAATAAATCAAAATTAACAAAAAAATCAAATAATTAAAAACTAAATGTGCCTCGTATTCAGTAATTTACCCTATACACTTGCCGGTTGCAACGACTTGCAATCCATGCAATCTGGAAAGATGAGTAAATTGCCATAAGGACATTTGGGGAAAAAAATTGTCATCGTTGATCTGATATGCTTCTTTTCAATCCCTAAGAAGGCCTTCGAGGCTGAACTGCTCCATGGGAATGAGGCATTTCATGTCATTTCTCCTATGACATATTTTTAGCAAATCATTGATAACTTGATTCAACATAAATATAATTGGATTTGTATCATTTCGATTCCCTAAGACGGGTATTGCAGCCCAACTGCTCCATGGGATATAAATGAGAAAATACTATTAACAGTTGCAATCAGAAGCTGAACTAGGCCTAGCAAAAGCATGAAAAAGAACAAAATCTAAATTTGTTCAAAACATTCATTGTGGTCAAGCGACCTCGTCGCTTCATACATTGTCATTACCCTTATTTACTTGTCACTTGAGAGGGTAGTCATAATATCAAATCATAATCAAAATCAGCAAAATATCCCTGAGATCGTAGATCCCTTGATCTTGTCAAAATTGTGTTCATCCTTGTGAATCATTGTCAATAATTATCATAAGCTTACCCCTTTGCTTGGGGAAAATAGCAAATATGATAATTAGTTTGTAACTCTCATCCTTTCAATTATATAGTCCTAACTCCTATTATAGAACCAAATCTACTCAAATTTTTTATGACGAGTGCAAACTCTTTCAAGTTTAATCCTCCAAAGAGTTGGAAGGAATGATTCCAGGATGTGCGTCCTTTTGTAGGACCTGGGGCATCTAATGTTGATCCGACTAATGATAATCATAGAACCTTCAACATAATTTTAGGAGGTTTATTTTTGCTTAGTATTGTTTAATCTCACAACGCATCTCAAAAGGGGCATCTGTAGACACCTAAAACACGTCATGTTGAGGGCGACTACTCATATGGACATGCTACAAGACCATATGGAAGATCTTGGATAGACTCCAAGATAGATCAATGGTTATAACCACTAAATTTGGGCTCCTTGGCCTAATCAATATAAACTGTAGCTAGACATGTGGTCTATAGTCTAAATCATGGTTAAGGCCTGCAGTTTACAGTCTGGACCACAACTGTAACCTGCAGTCTTAATTGAATTTCAGTTGGCCTTCATCCGAGCCAAATCGAGTTGAATGACCATTTTTTCTAGAAGAATGTGGTTAGAATATGGAAGCTTCCAATCCAACTATCCTAACGACACCTTCTTGATCTTGGCTTCTCCATGAATCCACCCCTAGCCCTAGGATATCCTATAAGTACCCCTTAAAAAGAGACAGAATATAGAGCATTTTGATAGCGAAGCACTGTCAAAATATTGTATCAGAGAGTGCATTTGGAGATCAAAGAAGCAAATCCCTATCGAATTATGGACTCACTTGAGTTCATAGAGAGAGATTTGTTGTCATCACCATTGTCAATTTTTCAAGCATCATGACGAATTAGGCCATGGATGCCCTAAGGACCTAGGAGAGCCAAGAAACGCTAATTCGGGCAAACAGAGGCCCTATTCAATGATTCAACCACAAAACCTATTATAGGACACCGAAGGTGACCCTTGAACATAAATTGGACAAGGAGTTCAAGCCCACAACCCTTGAATTTGAAGGGCAAATCACTTGGTTTCTCACTACGGCTTTCAGTCATGGTTTACAGTGCAGACCACTCATCAGAGCTGCGGTTTGCAACAAAGGTGACTTTTCCTTATTGTTTCTTTTCCAGTAGATTTAGATAGGATAGATTAATCATTTTACTACTTTATTTGGTAAATTAAATACTTTGACTAACCGGGTTAAATATTTTATTAGTTTATTTCCATCTTGGCAAGTAGAACCTAATTAGATTATTTTTATGCTTTAATGCTTCATTTTGTATAATGCATGTCATAGATTGATAGTTGTATTTCTTGTTCATATATTTCCATAAATATTGGTAGGATTTGCATATGTTTAGCATATTTTATGCACGTTTTTTATTTTATGTCATTATGTTATTCTCATGCCATTTGTATTTAAAGGGCCTCATCATGAGAGGCTTCCTATGCTTTTGATATTCTTGTGTTGTTTCTTGATCATAGGAGACAGGTTTTAAAGGAGCTACAACCATCCATTTCCTTCCTCAATGCAAAGAAGAGGGTCTACTCCACCCTAGAGCAGTTCTTGAAGGGCACTTTGAAATCACACCTACCCTTGAGAGGGAAATAAAATACATCCTATTGTAACAATTGTATCAAGATGATTATCCCTAAGAGGGATGTACTTGTAATTTGAGTTTGACATCAAAATATAATGGAATAAAGCATCTTTTATTGATCATTTTTTTGTCAATTTCTTGTTCTTGTATGCATTTTGTGTTTTTTTTGTAAATTCTTGCAATAGGATACATTAGGTGTGAGCCTTTTTGGTGGTTACAAGTCCAAGATGACACAATCCATACCAGACAAAACAAACACTAATTCCAATGACAAACACCAGTTCCAAGATCCGTTGGAGGAGGGTTTCTCATTCTCCTTCTTAACCATATTTACCTTGACCTTAAGAAGAGATACTCCCTTCAACTAACATCACTATTTTGATACCAAACTGATAAGGATTCATTTATAAAACTTAAGCATGAGAGTTTCATTAATAAAAATTTTATAGCCATACTTACATGCTACAGGCTACGTAGAAAATTTATAACCTCAACCTAAGAGTTTCAATTTTTTATAGCCATACTTACATGCTATCAATAGGCCACATAGAAACATTACAAGGATAATACTATATTGGCCAGATACATTACAATTTATATTGGACACTTATATTACAATAGTGGTTATGAATATTTTAATAGTGGCCATAATATATTCTATTTACATAAAAAGTGGCTATTATTTTATATTTTTACATATTATATTATTTTATATTTTCATATATTATATTATTATATGTTTGTGAATCTTTATCATTAGAGTATAGGTGGCAAATTCACATTTAGTAGAAGAAAACAAAAAGAGCAGGCCCACAAGGGATAGGGCACTACTAAAGATTCTTAGAGAGCCTTAAGGATGATCTAATATCCCATATGTCTTTGAAATACTTTAATAAAATCTTGTTAGATGTGAATGATCTAAGAGACTAATTAGATGCAAATGGAATCAGGAAGGAGATGCATGCAAAACAACTAACCTAGGATACTAATGATGATTAAGGACTAAAGCAAAAGAAAGGGAAATCGATAAAACTGAGATTATGAACATTAGGTTCCTCTCTCCCTCCAAAGCTCAGCCAATATATTGAAGATATATGACCAAAGAGCTTAAGGATAGCCAAAACACAGTAAAATTTTGATGTTTGAAACTTAGCAATGAGTCTAGAGCAAATTTGATAATGTTTCAATGTTTGAGATTTATCTCCCAAATGTCATCCCAAGGGGCCAATTTATAAAATTGGCCCTCTTAGGAGTTTCTCAAAGGGAAGGTATGAGGTATCCTACTAACTAGGGCTTATTTGGGGCTGATTGGGATGAGTATGGGGATAGGAATTGATTGTCCTCATGATTGGGATTGATTTGGGAAGGTGGTGGAAAGTCAACCACCTTCCCCTACCTATTGATTGCCTGCGATAATAGAGGATGGACAGAATTGACTACACCATGATTGGTTGCTATAGGTGGGGATGGAATGCTAGTTGTGCATTAGACACAAATATACCACCTACTAATACACTACCAATGAATTCACTTACTCGACAAATTCACATATTTGATCATTACAAGTTAAATTTGTCAAGGAAGGTTAAAAGTTTGGATAGGGTGCAAATACGCCAGCTGAGAAGCGAATTCATTGGCTAGCAAATTTTCTCTAAGATGGTGAATTCACTACAATTGGGTTTTGGATGCAACTTATAGATTTTATGCAATCATCATGGCTAGGTTTATCATTCTATGTGTTTTTTGAAAAATTGATTTAAGATAGGTGATCCAATTTTAGGTGTCTACAACCTATTAATAGGAACTTATCACTCTTCTTGAATTCTATATCATACTTAGTGGTGCCTTGTATATATTTTAGAACTCTTTTTACTACCTTCTAATATGTCAATTTTTGCTCCTGCATGAATCAAGAAAGGTAACTTACTATAAAATTGATATATGTTCTTATGTAAGCTAGGTAGATGAGACTCCCAACTAACTGTCGATAGAGTGTTGCATTTTCTAGAGCAGAGGAATCAAAATGTAATATTTGTAGACCTAATTCCATAGGAGCTATCATAGGCTCACAATATTTCATGTGATATTTCTCAAGGAGACTTTTGGCATATTTTCTTTGTGAAACAAACATATGATGATAATTATGCCTTACCTCTAGTCCTAGACAATAGTGTAATAACATGAGGTTAGTCATGTCAAAATATTTATTCAAATTTTCCTTTGCAACTAGATTCATTCTTTCAAAGCTCCGTATGATGATCAAATCATCTACATATACATTGAATAAAACAATTTCCCCCTTTAATATATGTGATACAAACTTGGATTATACAATTTTCTCTTAAAACCATGCTTTCTAAAATGTTCATCTATTTTTGTATACCATGTTTGAGGAGATTGTTAGAACTTATAGAGATATTTGATCAATTTACATATCTTTGTTTCATGTCCAGGCATGATGAATCCTTTTTTTTTAATCACATAAACCTCTTATTTTAAGTCCCCTTTGAGAAAGGTACTTTTCACGTCCATTTGATGAATTCTCCATCCAAATTACACAACTAGAGAAAAATAATTATGATGGATTTTATTTTTGTTGTAGGAGAAAATGTTTCTTCATAATTTATGTCTTCTTTTTGTGCATACCCTTTTGCTACAAGTTGTGCTCTATGTTTATCAATATTGCCATTTGATTTATATTTGACTTAAAATAGCCTTTTTCTTTGGTGGAAGATCAACAAGATCCAAAGTCTTGTTTTTCAATAGTGCTTGTTATTCAATATTCATGGTATATTTCCAAGTATTAGATTGAAGAGCTTTTTGTACTATAGATGACTCAATTGTACTTATTAGAGCCATATTTTACCCACTGTGAGTCATATTATGGGTTCTCAGTCTTGTAGAAGATATGGCTAGGATTCCATCTATCATTGAGGCTCTCAATCTACTAGTGTGCCACTTGGGTATTTTCTTTATGTGCTGTGGTCGAGCAAATTGATCAATTTCTTCATTGTTGTCCTTGAGAATTTTTTTCATTAATAACTTCTTCATATTCATCACTTTCAATAATTACTAGAACTAAGTTAGATGAACATTCTTGTGGTGGCGGTGAGAGTGATTTTTTTTATTCATCAAATATGACATCACAACTAATATATAATCTCTTTATAGCTAGATCAAATAATTTGTAGTTTTTTATTCATCATTGTATTCTAGTAGAATGCATCACTGAGATTTTTTTCAATTCATGTCTCTTTCCCTTTGGGATGTGTATATATGTTAAATAACCAAATACTCAAAGATGAGAGATTGATGGTTTATGTCGACTCCATGCTTCTTCTTAAGTGATATGTTCAATTCAAATAGTGGTGGCATGATTGAGTAAGTAGACTATTGTATGTACAAATTTTGCCCAAAAAAAGTGTTTAAGTTCATAATCCTTCAACATTCATCATACCATTTCCATGATTCTTCTATTTCTATAATCCGCAATACCATTTTTTGTGGTGGAAACTGTCAACTATTGTTGAATGCCATGCTTTTCATAAATGCTAAAATTTTAATACTGGTAAGTTTCGCCCTCAATTTGAGTGGAAGACATGGATCCATATTCCTATTTAAATCTCTACTTGTGCCTTAAATTGCTAGAAGTATAATAAAGTTTTATCCTTGATCTTCAAAAAATATACCCACATTTTCTGAGTAATCAACAAAGAGTTGAAAATATTTGGACCCATTGTAACTTAGAGATATGGGTCTACAAATATTGGTATGGATTAAATCAAGAAGTGCTTTAGCCTAAGATTCTAAATACCTGAAAAGAACTCAATGTTGCTTCCCATCTAAGCAACAAAATCAAATCTATGTGGACTTATTTAAAGAAGGAAGACCCTTGACCATATTTTTGTTTTGCAACTCAATAAGATTGCCATAACTTAGATGACTATATCATTGACTATAGAGTGATGCTGATATATTGGATTTGATGACTAAAGCTAAATTCTCATGATGAATTATGTGAAGTTCAAACATTTTTCCTATACCTTTTCCATATGCAATAATATTAGAATTCTTAGTTTTATCACGAATGAAGCATACCTTGGATCCTCGTTGCTTTTCAAACTCATCCTTCAGGTGATGGTCAAGCAATTGATTTATGGAGAGTATATTCTTGGTGAGTCCTAAAACACATAATGCTTATTTGATTTTGCATGTGTGTGATCCAAGTCACAATTTTATATTACCTATGCCTTTTATATCATAGGATGTGTCATTCCCCAGAGAGACTTTTCCTACATGTCTAGAATAGTTTAGATTTTGGAACCAATCTCTTTTTCTTGTCATGTGTGTGGTTGGTCTAAAATAAATATACCTAACTTAATTGAGTATTTGCATCAAATACATGCTCTTTTCCTTTAGAATGATCATCTTTAGAAATATTGTTATTTTGTTTATGCTTCATTTTTTTTTGGTAAGTAGTGTTTGTATTTACAGCGGGTTTTAACAAGGATCCCAAAACCTTATTACATAAGCAATGGGCCTAGGGCATCAATCCCTTGAAACTGAACACCAAAACAGAAATCCCGCCCAACGGTAACAGTAAGCATGAAACAATCCCTCTCAGCGGGAAACAAACAAATAATAAAGAAAGTAGTTTTGGAGATCCCGCCCAGCGGGGAGTAGCCAAAAACCACCATCGAGAAGATCCCGCACAGCAGGAAGCAAAGAAAAAGCATTACAATAAAATCCTGCCTCGCAGGAAGCAGTCAAAACCACCACAAATAGTCCCGCCTAGCAGGAAGCAACAGGGAAATCCCGCCATTCGGGAAACCAGCAAAAAAGAAAGGATCCTGCCTCGCGGGAAAACCGGCGGATTTGGCGGATCCCGCCCTGTGGAGAAACCAGCCGCCCATCGGGAAAACATTCCATTCAGTGAGAGCCATCCTGTAGGAAGCCGATAGCTAGCACAGAGAGGATCCAGCCCCTCAGGAAGTGACCAAAGAGTTGTACCACAAGGAACCCGCCCCGAGAAAACAGAAGAGGATCCCAGCAGCAGGGACCAAGAATCCCGTCCAAGCACAGAGCCCGCCGAGGATTCACAAGAAAAAGGGGAAGCTGTCCAAACCCTAAACCGTCACCTCCACCGCACCGAGAAACGTAGGGGACCAGATCCACGCGAATAACCTGCAAAAAACCCCAAGGGGAAGCCTGAGGGAAAAATGGAAGGGATCCCCAACCAAACAGGGATCCCTGGGAAGCACCAGTCCAAAAAAACAACCAAGGAAACCCTAGCCGGCCGGGAGGGCGCGCAGATAGTGGAGAAGGATCTCCCCCCAGAGATCATCTGCAAACAACCACTCCCCGGGAGGGATGACCTGGGTTGAGCCAGGGACTGGGCAGGAACCAGGAACCATGGGATGGGGAGCAGGCGAGGGACCAGAGCCCTCCCCTCTCTACTTTCTTCCCTTTATAAACATCCGTTTATGCTTCATTTTTTAACTTGAATTTATTGATGATATTTTTTGTTGCTAATGAGAATTGTTTCTCTGTTAGAAACATTATTGAGGTCTTATCCCTCTTCTGAATGGTTTATTCTCTTTTTTATTTGTAAGAAGTACTTGTTCTTATTCTTGTCTTGAATGTGAGGCCTCTACTTTTTTAGGTAGGTTCACCAACATTTTAAAGCTTTATGTTTGCTCAATGATATTTAATGTTGTCACATATACATTGTATTAAGAAGGGAGAGATCTTAAAATAATTGGAATAGGTATTTCATTAGGTCCTTTTTCTCCTAATTCTTGTAGTGATGCTCGTAATTCAAAAATTATCCTCATGAAATATTTAGTTTTTTCTCCACTCTTCACCTTTAAGCAATGGAATTTACTTTAGATAAATAGAATTTGATTTTGATTCTTTACTTAAAAAACTATCTATAGCTTCTCCCATGCACCTTTGGCCATGGTTAAATCCTGAATGTATATTTTTACTTTATCTACTACTCCAAAAATGATGATTAACCTTACCTTTCTATCTACCTTGTTGAAATTTGTTTGATCTTCACCTTTTGTAGTAGGATGGGTAATGGTTCCATCTACAAATTTTCATACTTCTTCAAACACGAGCTATGTTTTGATTTTGATATTCTAGGAAACATAGTTATTTCCCCTTAATAGTTAGGAATTGGGTAATATAAACTTTGGTGCTCCACTAGCCATGGTAAATTTTCACAAAATTTGAATATTTTTCATTTGTTGAATTAGCCTAAAAAAATATTTTTTGGAAAGTATATATAAGTCTATACTTGTGATTTAACAGATTCCTCAAATTGTGAGAAAAGTAGTGTCTCGTCAAGAGAAATAAATATAAATAGAGGGAATATTCTTTGGAATATTTTGACATTTTAAAATATTATATGTGCCTTTTGTTTTCACCTATAATCAAATAAGGGAAAAGCAATAATATATTTCCTTTGATTAGTCTCCCCACTCTCAATGTGGGATATTATAAGTGCAAACACTTGCTATTATTTTCACTGAGCTTTAATCTATCTTTGGTAATAATTTTGATGACTGGAACTTCACCAAGAAGCTTGCAAATGATCCTTTTGAGGATGTTTTGATTTGATTTTTCTCATGGTACAATGTGTTTTTTGATACATCTTGGGCCACCTATGCTTTCCTTCAAAAAAAATATATTGATAATAATATTTTTAGTGTTGTAATATATTACCTTTTCACTCTTTCTCGAGCTCATTCCCTATAATTTTTTGTCTCTCCACTATCGGAGGAGTGTTCAAAGTCATCCAAGAGATGTAAGCATCAATTTTAATGTCTTTGATTATGTATTATCTGATTTAACTTTTGGAACTTGACTATCAATTTTCCACAACTAACACCTTCTTGATTTCAATGTTATTATGCTAAAATATTGATGCTTATGATTGGTACACATGGTTCTACTATCATAAAATATCTTATAGAAAGCTCACATGGTTAATGGCACCTAAAAGAAACTTCTACTTGTTACAAATGCAATAAACACATCCTAGATTGTCTTAATGATATCAATGCTTTATCGCTTCATATTTTCGATGTTTGCTTCAAGTGCTTCATTGTTTGGATGTTTGCTTTGAGCACTTCATCATTTATTTTTCTACTTTGAATCTCCTTATACCTATATATTGTAAAAAGTGGTTGATTTATTTTTTTATAACACAAAGTGCTTGTTGGTTTGAGTTTGTATCTACCTTATGAGTGGATTAAGTATATGCAATAATATTATCCTTTTGTCCAAAACCGATCATCAAAGATAATGATCTCAATAATATTTTTCTTCTTGTATGAATTCTATTTATTGGAGTGATTTCTACCAAATGCATTATTTTGGAGATTGTATCAATATTCAACATAATTTGGATATTTTGCATGATCCTTTCTTCATTATGCTAAATATTTCTAATGAGTTGTGTTGATGAATTTTCTTTTGCAAAAATATTAATGATCTTTCGTGAGAGAAATCCTTCCTTGTTCTTAAATTTAGGATGTCTTATGCCTACTTGGTGAAATGTCTCACATTCTTTGGTATCATTTACCTGGTTTATGGAACGTTAGTTCCTCACATTATTTGAGAACGTTTTGCAAATATAGTTGCAAAGTATTTGCTGGTAAGCCCTAGTTCTTGTCTAGACAACGTCCAAATTTTGAGACTTCTATGCAATTTGCTTCATGGAGATGATAATTACCTCACTTATAAATTAATCCAAATATTGTTAATAACTAGATTTTGAATCTTCTATGGAATTACTTCACAGAGAAAATGGTTACCTCTTATTTTGAGGTTAACCTTAATCAACCTTTGGTAGGTTTTTGTACCCTTGAAAAAATATTTTCAACGAAGATCTCTTTGTGGCTTCTTTATATCAAATCTTGAGGAAGATTAGAAGGAGATATTCCTCTTCCTTCTACCTTATCTAATACCACATGTCAATGTTCAATGCTTTGATGATTTGTATTATGAAATTAAATGTAGTTTAAATACAATGGATATCCAAATATGGCATAACAAACTTTAACTAATCCTCCAACTACTCTTGTCCCCTACTGGACCTTGAAAACCATGTGTTGAGTGGTTACTCAACTTACATTCACCATGATGTAATAACTCCCAAAAATCCTTTCATGTAAAAATTAACAAATAAAATTCTTGAAGCATAAGTTCATTTGTAATTTATTTGAGTTTCTCTCCCTCAATTAGGTTATTAATAGAAATCCATTATCTAGATTTGTTGCTCATATTAATATAGTCTTTGACCTTTGGACCTTTACAACCTAGATATACTTGAGCCAATGGTTTCTATTTGGAGTTGGAGACAAGAGGATAAGACTTTGACCAAGCATCAAACCCAAAAATTATTATATTCCCCTCATTGATTAACCATCTAATATCTTTCTTTATCAATTACAATATCTAAGATAAATTTCGATGTTGATGATCCTTTGGGTAGGGTTATTTTCCTAAATAATTTCATTGCATCAAGAGAACCTATATATTTTTGAAGTAATATTTTTACCCAATTATTTCCTTAATCTCTAAATAATATCCACCCAAGCTTTACCCCTAATGCCAAACTTGTAAGTCTACAATTTTATAAACCTATTTCTCCAATATTTTTCCTTTCCATACCACTTACAAAAAAAAAAAGCTAAATTTTTCCTCACAACCTTCCAAATAAAATATCTTTGAATTTTATTAATTTTTGATGCTATACTGACTGGAAATATTGAAAGTGACATCATATAAATAGGTATTGATTGTAATGTAGTCTTTATAAGTTGTAGATTTATCACTATGTTTAAGAACTTACTTTTCCAACCCGTCAAAAAAGCTTTTATTATTTCCAAACAAGAGACCCAAACCTCCTTTTTATTTCTTTTATGAGACAAAGGAATACCCAAGTAGGTTAATAGAAAATTTTCAATTTTAAACCCTAAAATATTCATAATAATTTGTTGTAAATCTAGGTAATGTTGATGAAAAAATCCTAGATTTTGTAGTATTATCCAACTATCCAATAGCCTTATCATATCATGATGATAAATATTAAACCTCCGTGTCATAATTAACTAAGGGATGCCCCAAAATAAAAGTATCATCAACAAAATGGAGATGATATTCAAAGGGACCATTTTTTGCAACTTGAATACCTTTGATTTTTCCTTCCATTTTTACCTTTGAGAAAGCTCTCCCTAATGGCTTTGCAAGAAAAATGAATAAATAAGAAGATAGTGGATTACCTAGACAGTCTACAAGATGAATTGAAGTAACTAATAGGAGAACCATTGGTTAAAATAGAATATTTCCTAGTGCTATAACAAAATTTAATCCATTCACATAAACTATAATCAAAATCAAACTTCTTAAAAATATCATGTTGAAAATTCCATAAAACCCTATCATATGCTTTCTTCATATCTAATTTCATAAGCATATCTATTTTTTAATGGAATGAACTGAATGTATGGCATCCTATGAAATGATTATACCATCAAGAATTTATTTACCATGAACAAAACCACCTTGTTCCTCTAAGATAAAAAAATCTAGAATACCTTTGGTAGGGTACCTAGGAATAGATATTTGGGGATATATTATTATATTGTATAAGGTTTGGCATGGGCCACACATAACCCAAGGTTGATTGTATTATAATATTATATTATATTATATTAGTAGTAGGCTCTCCAAAGTAGAATAAGAATATGGATATATAAAGAAGAGATATTTGTCATTGTAATCATTCATATCATTGAAGAAGAATATTATGTAATCGTCGTGCCCACGAAGTGGCCTCTCATATTGAGAGATCTTGTGGAGTTATTTCTTCCTTAAGGATTTATTTGTGTTTCCCTACCTTAAGGGTATTATCTATCTCTCTCTCATTTGTGGATTGTTATTGTGGATAATGTATTGTGGATGAATGATTTGATATTTTTGCATATTGATGAATGGTTTATGTTAATGATAATAAAGTTATTCAACAAGTGGTATCAGACCAAAAATTTTAGTAAAGTGGGGATTTGTGTGTGAAACCCTAGAATTAAGGCAATTTGTTTTTTGGAAAAATGTCTCATATTTCAGGAGCCATATCTCTACGCAAGTTTATCCGATTTAGGCGATTCTTGGATCAGTTTGTGCAGAATTTGAAGATCTTTAAAATGAGTGGTTATATGAAGTAATCGGAGTAGTATTGATGGAGATACGACCTTATGAATTCAGCCATATAGAATAAGGGTAGTGAAAAATTTTTAAATCATGAATTTCTTGAAGACGAAATTTGTTTAGTTCGGGTAAGCAAATCAGTTGCACTTTATTTTGTTTGGAAGAAAAAAATATAGATCTAGTTGTCTATATGGATTTTTAGCTTCAACTTAGTGGAAAGATATTTATTTCTATAAAACCCTAGTTTGCATTAGGGCATGATATAAATTATCAAAAAACCCTAGTTGCATTAGGGCATCAACTATGTCATTGGAAAGGTTTAATGGAGAAAATGATATTGACACTATGTCAGTGGAAAAGTTTCATGGAGAAAATGATATTGATGTGAGAGAGTGGTTGAAAATAGTAAAATCTCAAGTTCATGAATGCACGTTAAAATATGGCTATCATACTTTGTTTACTGGGAAAGCTTTACAATGGATAGAAAGGTTAAAACGTGATAAATTCTTGCAGTACTGGGATGACATTGAACCAAGATTCTTGAGCACATGGGTACCTATTCAATTCCAAATAAAGTTAGATATTTGTAAGAGGAAACTTGAAGGAAGGGATAAAAATATAGATAGCATGTGGGATGTCATCAAAGACCTTGAAAAGAAACTACAGGGAATTCAAAATGAGCGGAATGAAATAAAAGAAGAATGGGAAGTTTCCAAGAAACAAAATGAAGACTATGAAAAAGAAATAAAATTACTCAATAAGGAGAAAGAGGAAAATGTTAAGGAAGATAATGAGAAGAATGAAGTCACATCGTTGGATTTACAAAAGCAAGAGCATAATAAAAAAGGTTTAAATTCAACTAAAAGTTCTATTTTGTAGGTTCATGGAAGCATTCAAAAGGAATAAGTTATTATTTCCATTGACCCTGATAGCAGATATAATTTTATTAATATTGCTTTGGCTAAGAAGTTGCAAGTTCAAGCAACAAAAATTAAGGACATACAACTAGAGGGTGAGCCTGTTCAGAGTTTTGAATATTTGAAGATCACCATGGATAAATATGTTTTACATTCAGATTTCTATGCTATTATGATGGATGAGGAGGATATTGTTCTTGGTTATCTTTGGTTAGATTCTTTGGGTACTATTAACATTAATGTGCAAAAGAAGTTTATGAAGTTATGGTACAGGAAAAGAAGATAACATTGCAGAATATTTCTCAGCTTCAGGAGCAAGGATGCAAGGAAAATCAAGAAGTGGTTGTAGAGAAAAAAATTGAAGAACCAAAAACAGAATCCAAGAAGGTAGTAGCAGTAATAAAGTCCATGGAATAAGTAGCAGCAATGGAGTCCATGGAAATAATAGTAACATAGTCCAATGAAGCTTTGATAGAAGAGCACAAGGACACACCAAACAAAGAGAACATGAAAGAACAATGTATAGAAGAATCTAAAATAATGAAGCCAAATGTTGAGAAGTCAAAGAAGGTAGAACATCAAGTTAAGGTTGCACCATATCGCCATCCACACCACCATGAGCATCAACAATCTTGGAGGTATGGTTCAAGCCAAAAATATTATGGTTCTACAAGGAATCAGAAGGACACCCACTATGGTAGTGTTTGGCAGAGAAAGCATAGGGATCCTGGTTTTCATAGTGGATCATCAACATAAAGGAAAAAGTGGATCCATCATTCAAGTTATCAGAATACAGCAGCAAAAGCATGGAGCCAACAAAGCAGATTTGGATAATCAAGTAACCAAATGGCATACCAGCATCAACATGTTTCACTTGGATGGATGGATGATCGATATTGGTACCGGTTGCTAACATTGCTTAGAAAATCATATTATCATGTTTCTTCATATATTTTGAGGATGAAACATTTGTAATGAGGGTGGCATGGTAGGGTACCTACGAATAGATATTTGGGGATATATTATTATATTGTACATGGGTTGGAATGGGCCACACATAACCCAAGGTTGATTGTATTATAATATTATATTATATTATTAGTAGGCTCTCCAAAGTAGAATAAGAATATGGATATATAAAGAAGAGATATTTGTCATTTTAATCATTCATATCATTGAAGAAGAATCTTATGTAATCATCGTGCCCATGAAATGGCCTCTCATATTGGGAGATCTTGTGGAGTTATTTCTTCCTTAAGTATTGTTATTGGTTTTTCCCTACCTTAAGGGTATCATCTATCTATCTCTCATTTGTGGATTGTTATTGTGGATAATGTATTATGGATGAATGATTTGATATTTCTGCATATTGGTGAATGGTTTATGTTAATGATAATAAATTTATGCAACAACATTTCAACCTTTTTGCCATAAATTTTGAAATGATCTTATAAAATATATTGCAAAGGCTTATTCGACAAAAAATATCAAAATATTTTTCTCACCTTTCTTGGGAACCAATTTAATATAAGTGGTATTAATGTCACTTATTATAACCTTCCTTTTCTATGCCTCTTCAACTACAACTAACATAACACTCTTCAATAAATCTAAAAAAAAATGAAAGAAAATTACAAGAAATCCATTGGGGCTAGGTGTCTTGTTAGGATGGAAAGAAAAAACTACTTCATGTAGCTCCTCCATAGATATCTTCTTCATCAAGCTTTGATTTTGTCCTTGTGTGATAATTGATGGAATAATTTCCAAATGCTTATCTTGTGCCTCCTCATCTTGCCCATTATATGACAAGATATTTTTGAAATATTTAATTGCTTCCTTTATTATATCTTCTGCATCCTAAATATTTCTTCCATCTAAAGTTAAAATATTTTTGATATGATGAAAGGAAAATTTTATTTTTGTTGTAGCATGATTTTTTTGTATTTCTATCTCCTTCCTTGATCCATTTCTTCTTATATTTATGGAAACAATATGACTCCTCATTTTTCAATGCATTATGATAATAAGAAATTAATTATTTATCTTTCATATAATAATCCTCATTCTTTCTATTAGTCTCTACTATCTATTGTAAAATCTTGGATTCAATTTTTTTCTTTAAATTTGTTACCAAAATATTTGGCCTTTCAAAACTGCATTTACCCATTTAATTATTTCATCTTTTGAAAAAACCTATACATATATGATACTTCAAATTTTGATTCATCCCATCATAACATAACCATCTAGAAGAAATTAGAGTCTTGGAGCCACATAGACTAGAAGCAAAATAGATTTGGATGATCATTATTGGGTAAATCACAAGTCAAAATAATGGGTTTGTGGTATTATCCTACTCACAATAAAATATCTAAAGATATTGTATACTCTATTTGCAACCATTTACTCGATAACAAGAATATATCCAATATTTATGCTATATAAGTTTACCCAATGCATTCATTAGCTCATGTATATTGAAAATTTGAAGAACTGACATCCCAAAGGTCATTTAAATTAACAAATAAAGAAAAAAAATTCATTTATTTAGAGCATCCTATAATACCACCCTTCTATTCCAAAGGAGATAGAACAATGTTCAAATCACCCCCAAGAATCCATAGATCACAATGAATCATCATTGTATTTAACAAAATTATGCTAAGGTCCTTCCAAAATATTTCATGAGGAGTAACTATAGTTGAAGCATGTACATTTATAACCTCAACTATGATGGTTTCTCTTTCTTTCAAAATAGTCCAACAACCTAATTACTTTTTACTTGTAAATATTGCACATCCCATTTGAATTTCTTCCATATTGTTGCAATACCGCTTGAAGCTCTTGTAGAAAAAATTGCTAAATAATTATCCATCTTCCAAATATTTTTAAAAGCATCCTTACATTCGTCACTACTTAATTTTATTCTTGTATTAAAATAAATTTAGAACTATTACAACCTATTAATTCCTTAATTTATATTTTTTAGGGGTCTTATTCATACCCCTAATATTCCATGATATCATTTTTATCATCGTCACTTTTTATTTTTATTAGTGTGCTTAGCCCCACTTCTTTTTAACACTTGTGATATTTTTATTTTTCTTCCCAAATTGATATCCCTTTTAGTTTCTTTTTCTCTTTGTTCATATTTTGATGGCCTTCCTCTCCTTTTTTCGTTCCCACCAACACTCTCATCATAATCAGTCTCTTCTATTTTTCATAGTGTTTAAAAGGAGACTTATCATCTAAAGATTTATGTTGCCCTAAAGAATCTAAAATGCAAGGAATAGCCTCATTAACACTTTCTTATTTATGTTATCTTGAAAACCCTAAAGTGCACAAATAATCCTCCATAGTCATTACTTTCTTATGTTTCCCTAGAAACTCTAAATTTCCTTGTACATCCTCCATATGATTTTCTTTATTGTGTTACTCTTAAAACCCTAAAGTTCAACTACTACACCATGTACTACTTTCATTTTTATTGCAAAGAGAATATTTTATGCTACTTGAGAAAAATGAAGATGATTTACCTAGATTAAGTTTGACCTCCTTCATCTCATTCACTTTAAAATTTGCCTTCCCATATTTCTTTGCTTTAAAATTTGCCTCCCCATATTCCTTCATACCTTTAAATCCTTTTGTATTTGAACTTGTGCATTGTACTTCCTCATCCCTTATGCCATATTTTTTTTTAATGGTTGATTCGAGTGAACTATAATAGTCTTTGCTATCTGATGATGCAAAGAGGTTTTTCTCACCACTTTTTAGAACTGGAAAATCCTTTATTTGACCTAGCTTCTCCTATGATATGATCTCCTTGTTTCATATTGAAGTTACCCTCATACCCAAAATTTTCCATCTCTCTCTCCATCATTTTCACTTTGCAATATATGTCCATGTATCTAGTTTTATGATATTTACGATATTTGGATGCAATGTTTTCATAATCCACTTTTTGATATAATTCTCTTGATTTAGATTTAATCATAATGAATTGCAATTTAGGTTTTGAAATATCCATGGCAATACATATTTGAGAGTATACAACATTCCTTCTCTCCTTAGTAGTCAGCCCCTCCTAGAAGAACTTGCCTAGAGTATTGTCAATATTTTTCAAAACCCTTTTATTGATGAGTTGATAAGGAATTCCAAAAAGCCTAATCCACACCAAAATCCTTTAAATAGTATTTGTCTCCATAAAAAATTGTCACTCCATGGTCTTAAATATAATGCATCTTTGCTCCTAAACCAAGGATCTCCATATATTATTTTATCCCTTGTTTTTGAACTGGAGAATATAATGAGGAAAAATCCTTTTAAAATAAAAACCATGGAGTAGTTTGAATTTAATCCCCACTTCCACTTGATCCAATTTTGAATCTCAAAAAAACTTGGCCAATATCCATGGAACTTACATATTAAAACTCTGGTTTTAAGAACCATTATATCATGTTCAATCATCTCATCCTTGATAGTCACTTCTATTATAGTATCTACTACCTACACAGTGTTTTCCATATATTTGATCTTCCTCTTATCGCTAACTAGGGAATCCATACTTCCAAGTAAGATATATTTACTTCTAACTAGGGTATCATTAATTTTAGAAAGGACTTTAAGAAATGACTTTATTTTCATGTTATTTAGATTTATTTACATGAATCCTTTAGATTTTGAGTTTCTCCTAATATTTGGAAAAAGAAGAAGTGGCACTTACTCCTTGATTGCACTTTGCTTTCTACTTCCTACTCAAGCTTCCTACTTGCTCTTGGTTCACATTTGCTCCTAGATCATACTTATTTTTGTCTTGTGGGGCTGCTTGACCTTTAAAATAGGTAACATTATACAATATAAAGATAAAAATAAATAAAAATATCAAAAATATAATAATACTAGCTATATTTGTATTTAATTTCAAACTAGCAAATTATTGCTTTAGTCAGGTATATGAGATTGAAATGGGATCTATATGTATCACATCATGGTCATATAGTGGTATTACAAGAACATGATAATTATGCACATATCATTGGCAAAATTTGAATGTGGGTCTCCTCCTTGAAAAATCAAAAAATTTAATCAATTAAACTCATACTATTTTATTTTTCAATAATTTATGTATGGATTCTATTAGGGGACACTCCCATTAAAATATAAAAAAATATTACATTGCTCTCAATACATTGTTGTCAAGTTGATTAAACCATATCCAAATTTTATTTCTATCAAAGATATTGGCCATCTTCCTCAAACTGCTAATTTTCTACAATGAACTCCTTGATATCATTTTTATTAAGAGATAAAATATCACTCGTATAGTTTCTTATGAAATGTAATTTTTTCAAGATGGAATTCAACACCATGAATGACTAAAATACTAGCTACCCAATTTACATATCTATAAATATATTATCTATAATAATTGATAATTTTTTAATACCTTTTTTAGGATTCTTTCTCAAGCCCTAATATTCCAAGATATCATTTTCATCATTATATTTTGTAATATGTGTAATATTTTATGATTTTGTTGTCCCATGTCAATATCCCTCTAAGTTAATTTTTCTCTTTGTTTTTGCTTCTTAGGCCTTCCTCTCTTTTTTCCATTCCCATTAAAACTTTCATCCTCATCAATCTCTTCAATTTGTTGGAGGTATTATATTATTTGGTACATTGAGTGCCATGGAGTATTATTATAGATATTAGATTAGAAAGTGTGTGTGTATAAAGTATGTGTCAAAGTGTGAAGAGTGTTCATGTGTCATTTAATTATGAGTTATGTGTACAAGTGTGCAAGTGTGAGTGAAAGGTTTCAAGTGTGCATGTGAAGAGTCATAGTAGATAGGTGTCAAGTGTGGAAGTGAAGATATTGTAATGGAACTTTGTGGAGAGGAACATGAGAAGAGTGTAGTGAACATGAGAGGATTACATTGAGTTGACTTGAAGGAATTCACAGATTGTAATAGAGAATCGAATGTTGGAGAAGATAGATTGTTGCTACATTGTAAAGAAGGAAGGAGAAGTTAATTTTGAGGACTGTGGGGACGAGAAGCAAATATTTGAATACACTATCTAAAGAAGGATAGTATACCATTTATTGACCATATGAGAATAGAGTTAGATAAGTAGCATTGAAGGAGCTAGATGAGGATAGAGTGCAATAAGCAATACAGAAGGAGCAATTCATAATAGATATTTGGACTATTTCCAAATAATAGTGGTGCAGTAGCATAGAGACTCATGTAGAGGACGAGTGCAATAGAAGAGACAAGTATGAGAAGTAAGTATAACATATTTTAAAATCTTGTAACAAGTGACTGTGAGTAGGTGATACACCTATTAGATTCACCCTAAGTTTAATTTGCCCTAACAAGTTATAAATATTAGCACTATTAAGGTAAGATCTATTTTTGGGCAAAATTGATTAATTTAGGGCACACTTTTTAAATTTTGAAGTTATAAGGTGTAAAATATTAAAGTTTCTATTTGATTTTTGTTGGCTTTTTAAACCTTACTACCACAAAATATCATAGGTCCCAAATATAAAATAGCCATAATATTAAAGGTCAAAATAATCTTATAATGAGTAGAAATATATGAGAAAATTAATATGTATATCAAGGCCTATATAATAAATCAAATAATATTAATTTATATATTGAAATATGAATGTAAATGGCCTATGTCATTCATGAACTATGCATGAAGAAAACTTATAATATTGATTGCTCAAAATTTTGTATACAAGCTTTATTCCTTGTCTCCCTGTTACAACTCAGATGGATTATACCTTTCTTCTTGTTTTCTCATGGAGTATTATCTTCATAATATAGCCATAGTAATATGACTCTTCAAGTACCTGACTATTGCTCTCCATATGCCAAGTCTCATGACTCGGCTTATCATCTTACCACTTACATACTAGATGGACACTTGACTCTAAGACACTTGCACACATGACTCTTACACTTATACATGCACTCCTAATCTAGGACACTTGTGCACATCCTCACATTACATATTTGCACTCTTACATACAATACACTTGTGCACATTCTCTCAATTTACACTTGCACTCTAACTTACATGACACTTGTGCATTTCCTACACATTGACACTTACATAAAAGGAGAAATATAAATCACACTTCTAAACTATAGACTCAACCTTAATATATTACATATTTACAAATGTACCATGAAGGTACCATAGGAGTACATTAGCATGTACCAAATAATGTAATATACCTCAAAACCCCCTGTATTACATTATTTGGTTATTGAAGACTTTAGTCTTCAATATTGATCTTCATATTTGTCTTCAATATTCAAGTGATCTTGCATTGTTCATAAATCTTTGCTTCTCTACAATCTTCTTCAATATTTGGTTCATCCTCTTTCTTGAATTCAGTTATGAGTTCTTCATCTTCATTATTTAGGTTCTTAGTCTTTGTATCTTTTCATGACCTAGATCATGAACTTCTTCTTCTTTGACTTCAGGTTCATGCACATGAATAGATTGAACTTATTTTTTTTGTCTTTGACTTCTAGACCATGTGCTTCATTCGATCTAGTTTTCTTACAATCTTGATATTGTCCTATCTCTTCTAAACATTCACTTAGAGCATCATAATAATTTCTTGAATTAGATGAACTTGGAATTTCAATATTACAAGAAGAATGAAGCATTGTTTTTAGAGATGATTCATTTGATTCTCTTGTATCAATCTCTACTTTCCTTTTTAGAGTTTCAATTAACTCTTTTTGTTTTAGATTTTCATCTTTATAAAGCTCAAGTGAAAGCAATGCCATATACATTATGCTACCTATATCAAGAGGTATCATAATATCATCTTTTGAATTATCAATTGCTTCAATAAGTTTTGAGTGTAAATAGTATTCAAATGTCTCAAAACTTTCATCCATGGCTTCTCTATAGATGAATTGTAATGCCATATCTAGCTTACCTTTAGATTTTTCAATTAATTTACCAATGCTAGATTTAATCATTTATAATTATTTCTTTTTTATTATACACTCCATATTTATTTCCATATGTTAGCGTATGTTTTATTTTCAGCATATAGTTAGTCTATTATTACATTATTGTTGTAATAACAGTGGCGTATCATTTCGTTATGAACTGCCACCTAAAGTAGACTTCGTTGGTTTGGATAGCTCCGGTTGTTACGGGCTAATCCAGGACTCCATTGTACTATTTAATTATCATTTGATTAATGGAATTATATTACGTTCTTTGACATGGTATCAGAGCTGAGAGCTCTCGCCTCAATTGTAGGCTGAGAGGAGGTTCGATTAGTGGCAATTCAATTCGAGTTTCATTTTGTACTTGGTGACTAACGGATCTGTGGGCTGGTGACTATATTTGAGGTGGACAGCAGACCTAAGCAAGGGGTTTACCTGGCCTGAAGGTGACAGACACAAACCTGTTACACTGCACACAAGCTAGCGGACCTAGATCTGGACATCTAGCGCGGAACCCCTACCTACGACCTAGATCTGGACATCGATCCAGATGGAATCCGATCGACATAATTCTTGACGGGTAGGATGCAACCTATGGAGACTGCATCTGACACAACCTGTGGATACTGCATCTGACACAATGCTCACACCTAGGACGAGACGTTGACTAGTGTAGACTCTAAGGTGAGGGCGGATTCGACCTAAGCTAGAGACCTATGGATGAGACGCTGACTAGTACAGACTCCAATGCAAGGGTGGATTCAACATAAGCTAGAGACCTATGGACTGGGGTTCGAAGAAGATAGACGCTACTGACTGGGCGATAGACGAAGGAGGACACGTTGGAATCGGATGAGGACAAACAAAGTGCCAAAGGGTGACGTGTTGAACGAACATTGGGTCGCGCGAGGACCAGTTTAGGAGGATCAATTTCCTGAAGGTAATCGAAGGTGTATGCGACTCTTCCTATATTTAAACACCTTTATGTATTGTTTCCTTTCCCATGTGGGTTATTGAATTCCATTTAAAAAAAAAAATCGATTGTGCAGATCTTGTGATCAATCTGGAGATCTGCGAATGGACCGAACATATCTTGTGAATAATGGATCGAAGGTGCTCGTAATCAAAATCTAATCCAGGTGTGCACAGATTCGTTACCCACAGGTGGTGCCCACACCTCACAATCCATTAAAATAGATGTAATTTTTTTTTGCACACAGAGGACACTCCATCTTGGTGGATGTAGTAGGCCAGTTTACGTGTTTGGACACATTTGTAGACATTTTTTTCATTTGCAGAGTCGCCCAGTGATGAAGCCACCTGAGTAACTACACCGCCCATAAAGGAACATTGGTGGAGCACGTCGTGCCACCCACAAGGCCAAACAAGATTAAGATAGGGCTTTTGCCCCTTCACTTTCATCGACGGTGTTTGTCGGGACGGTCGAGCGCCCATGTGCTAAGGCATTTCTGACCGTCAGGTCGAGGGATCCAAACCCCTCGACGCTCCACATAAAGGTAATTATTTTTGTATATATATTGTTTTGTTAAAGCAATTTTTTTTAATGATTATCATATTTTTATTAATTAAAATTATTTCTTAATCATTTTTTTTAAGGAATTTTTTAATTAATATTAAATTGTTTTCATTAAACCTTTTTTTGCTTTCCACATAACAATTTAATATATATATACCTTTGGAGCAAAGTCCACTTTGCAAAACTAAGAAGGGACACCTTCACAATTTGCCTAAGAGGCACGATTTGAAAAATCAAAGCTATTTTTTTTATGACATTTTTGTGCTAATCTGCCTAAGCGGAAAATATTGTAATTTTTTACAAACCAGTGGAAAAAGCCTTCTGGAGCACCCATTTTGTGCTTCCAAAAAATTTTGCAAAAATCAAGGGGGGAAGACTTACAAGGGTGCATTTTCGGCAGTGACCGACACCTTTGTCAAATTATTTTTGCAAAATTTTATTGTAAAAGGTGCATTTTTGGCAGAGACCAACACCTTAAGAATGGGTAGATCAAAGAAGAAATCTATCCCAAAACAAACTGATGATGTTGTAGAATCAGTTAAAGGTCCTTACGTGTAAAATCCATTCTCAAAGATTTTGAAGATCTTCAGAAGAATGGTGTTCAAATCCCTATAGGCGTCATAAGGGCAGTCTACATATCATTGCTTTCTCTTGATATTGCCCAACGTAAAATCTACAGGGACTTTAGTGAGGAAACAGAGGTCAAAATGGTTAATGATTGTAGTGACACAAGTGACCTTCAGCCCATGGTGGCGAATGCTTGTTGTGACACATGTGACCTTGAGCCCATGATGGCCAATTTTTGTTGTGATACAAGCGACCTCATGCCTATGATGGTAGATATCAGTTTTAGCACAGGTGATCTCATCACAGTAGCAGATTTTGCTTCTGACACTAGTGACTTAAAAATTGAACCTCCTAAAAATGAATTCCATACTCTCATCAATAGCGACAAATGCAATATTGTTAAGAGCATTGATGAAGATGATGAAATTGGGTGTTTTGAAAAACACACCAAAGGATTTGGTTCCAAAATGATGAAGAAAATGGGATTCAATGGTGAGAGATTAGGTAAACAGGAACAAGGCATTAAATCTCCAATAATGCTAAGTGTCAGGGCAAAGCATGAAGGCCTTGGCTATATTGGACATGCAAGTACCAGTAATTCTATGTTTGTAAAACCTAAATCTCCTACAAATCCTAAAAAGCATTGTTGTAGTCACTGTGGAAAGACAGGACATGTTGCAGCTAAGTGTTGGAGATTACATCCTTGTGATTCTTATGGATGTACGAATCACTCTTCTTCAAGTTGTTGGTACAAACTAAAAATGGCCAACAAGGTTCATATTGATTGTGGATGGACAGATCTCACACAATGGACCATGATGAAAGAAATGTTGTATGGCTTCTACCAAAAAGGTAAAACCTATGGTAGACCCCGAGGCAAATCCAGTGACAGACCGAGTGGCAGTCCCAGAGATAATGACCCAAAGACAGACCTAAAGACAGACCCAAAGACAAAGTTCCAGAGGCAGATCTAGAGGCAGATCCAGAGGCGATAATCCAGAGGTAGATTCACAAGCAGATCCCAAGATAGACCCAGACATACAATTCCAGAGGTATGCTTAGAGCCAGAGCCATGAGCCAGAGACAAAGCAAAAGCCACCATTATTTCATTTATTTTCTTCTTCTTCTTCATTGTATTGGGATAGTTATATACTTTACCCAAATATTGTTGTATGGGGGGATGTTAGCATAGCTAGTAGTTATATTATTACCCAAATAATGTAATAAGGGGGGATGTTAGCGTATGTTTTATTTTCAGCATATAGTTAGTCTATTATTACATTATTGTTGTAATAACGGCGACGTATCATTTCGTTATGAACTGCCACCTAAAGTAGACTTTGTTGGTTTGGATAGCTCCGGTTGTTACGAGCTAATCTAGGACTCCATTGTACTATTTAATTATCATTTGATTAATGGAATTATATTACGTTCTTTGACACCATAATGATCAAATTTTGCAATTCAATTCCTTTGAAGTAGAAATCCTTATATCTCCCAAATTAAAAAATAACTCAAATAAGAAATTTGCAAATTTTAAATTTTCTAATCTTTTTGATGTATAAAATCTTTCAACTCCATAATATGCAAAATTTACAAATTTTCAAAAATTTAAAGACTTAAAAAATTTCGATTATTTAAAATATCTCCAAAATAAATAAATAAAAACTAAATTAAAAAATAATAATAATAATAACACTTTTAACTTCTTTAATATCAAATCACTCAAAATCTTAAAAAAAATTAATTAGTCCTATGTAGCAATCCTTATCACTCCATATCTAATTAAACCAAAATTTTAAAAATTCAAAATAACCTTTTTAACCTTATATATCCAATTCAAAGGTGTTTTGAATATACTTGTTGCCTGATAAAATATCAATTATTCAGCAAAATAGTGTAACGTATTTACGTTACCTGGTTGGTGAATGCATGTGTGCTCAAATCACCGTTTCTTGCTTTCACATATAATGCTTCAGATGACCCTTTTTGGGACAAAGAAACATTTGTTTTTTGCTAATCCCCCTGAGGTAATTAGATGCCTCTTTGTGACTTGCTAGCTGCAGAATGTTGCACGTCAAATGTCCAATTTTTAACTTCTTGTTGAGTGTTGAGCACTAAATTGCTCTTCATCTTTGATGTACCGTGTTGTGCTTTGCTTTTTCTAGATAGCTATACTAGTGTAGAAGCAATTCAATAACTTGGTTATATTCCAGAGATTCTATTTATACTTGCTTCTATCTTACTCTAGCATTTAAATATTTTTTTAGTTTCTCTTCTAACACTTTTTAACTGATTTTGTTTTGATCAGGTAGCATCCTCTATTAAGGTGCTCATGTTTAGATTTTTTTCTATGAGTTGATGACGTCTTTGATATGGCTCTATATCTTTAGAGCTTAAACTATTTCTATTAGCTAGAGCCTGAACAACCCTTCATATATTTCTTTGTTAGGCTAGATTTTATATGCTTATTTGAATTTGACTAGCACCCGAATAGCATTTATATTCAGTTGTGTTAGACTAGCACTTGGATTCTAGTATGTTTGGCTAGCGTCTAAGCTTTGTTGTGTTTGGCTAGCACCTTGAACCCTGCTATATTTGGATAGTGCCTGAGTCTGCCTAAGTCTTGTTGTGTTCAACTAGCGTCTGAGCTAGCACTTAGACTAGTGCTCTTTCTTAGCACTTATACCTCTACCTTTTTGGTCTTCATTGTACTTAACCTCTTACATGACTTGATTGCTCCTTCTCGTTAAACTTGGTCACTCATAATGCTTGGTTGCTTAGGCTATTTTTACTATTTTCAAATCTTATATTCTTAGGATCTTTTCACTAAGCCTGCTTGCTTGTAAATCCTAGATGCTTTATCACTAATCTAGTCTGCTTAAATTTTGTTCCAATAAGCTCAACCACTTAGACTATGGTTACTAAGCTTAGCCACTAAGACTTTTGGTTCTTCAAGCTTGATTTCTTGAACTATTGGTTATATATTTCTATGTTGCACTCTAGTGCTTCTTCTTATTCTTTGTACTTGATTTCTACTTGTTGCTTCTTCTTAATGTTTTTTTCTTCTCTATGCTCTCTTATCTACTTCCTGCTCTCTTTACTTCTTTCTGCTTTGCTTCAAATTTATTAGAAGCTAAATTCTTCTCTATCTTCTATAGGAAGCTTCTCAAATTATATAGCTTAATATTTGTTGCTCCTTCTGTAAATCTAAAATCTTCAATTATTCAATATCTTAGGTCACCCCTAAGAACCCAATATTATTCTTCTCCTTACTAGAGAACCCAATATCAATGTCAATGTGGCTCTTCCTTGAATGATCAACTTTAACCTGAGTTGGTTTTACCTCAATCTTCAATCTACAAATCCTCAAATATTCAAAGTAGTGTTAGGATAGCTCCATCCCTAAATGACAAACTATTCTTTTGATTTGGTTCAGCCTATCTATCAATGTTCAACTTTTCTTCTAAGTTGACCTTTATTTTCAATCTAGTTGAGTCCTAGTCTTCATTGGTTTTCTTTCAACCAAATGAAAATACCCTAGCTTGTTCTACTCAATGAGACCTTTAAAATTAGAGTCCAATTATACACTACCTTCAAAGTATATAGAATCTAAATTAAGTATATAAAAAGTGGGCAAAGCTAATTAATAATTATGGCAAATAAATAACTCTATCAAAATGGATAGAGTCTAATGGTATCTTTGATACCATTGTTGGATTTTTAAGCCTTACTAACACAAAATATCATAGGTCACAAATATAAAATATCAAAGGTCAAAATAATATTATAATGGGTAGAAATATATGAGCAAATTAATATGTATATCAAGGCCTATATAATAAAACAAATACTATTCATTTATATATTGAAATATGAATGTAAATGGCCTATAAAAAAAATACAATCTCTCTTGGATTGTACCTTTCTTCTTGTTTTCTCATGGAGTATTATCTCCATAATATAGCCATAGTAATATGACTCTTCAAGTACTTGACTATTGCTCTCCATATGCCAAGTCTCATGACTCTTGGCTTATCATATTACCACTTGCATACTAGATGGACACTTGACTCTAAGACACTTGCACACATGACTCTTACACTTCTACATGCACTCCTAATATATGACACTTTTGCACATCCTCACTTTATATATTTACATTCTAAAATACAAGATACTTGTGCACATTCTTTTAATTTACTCTTGCACTCTAACTTACATGACACTTGCACTCTTACATGAGACTTGTGCATTTCCTGCACATTGACAATTACATAAAAGGGAAAATATAAATCACACTTCTAAACTATAGACTCAACCCTAATCTATTACATATTTACAAATTTACCATAAAGGTACCATATAGGTATATTAGCATGTACCAAATAATGTAATATACCTCAACAATTTATGTTTTGGGAGAGATAAGGAGAGGATTAATTTTTTTTGTCCTTTTCAAGGAGGAATTGAACTGGGGTTTCAGAACCTAGGGTAGAGGTATATCAATAGTAAGGATCACAACCAATAATGAGGGACATAGGTACTTCGATACCAAATCCTCCAAATGAAGGAATCTCATTCCGGGATAAGCTATGTGGAACCCAAGATAGCTTAAACGACTATCAAACACAAGTAAATAAAATCATAAACACCATGGAAAAGCAACAAAAGGAGGATTCTCTTCTTGGGAGGATGAACGCATGTCTACCACAAGCAAAATAAATACTAGTATTGGAAATAGTTGAGGACTGGATAGTTGAGGATATTGTTTATAAGTCAAAACACAACTTGATAGGTAAATTCATGGGTTTCAGACCATCTGTGCACTTCCTCCACACATGGATAAGGAAAAAATGGCATTTGGAAGGAGAATACAAAATTCTAACTCTCCCAAATGGGTATTTTTTTGTAGAGTTCACATCGGTGGTAGATCGACAAAAAGTATTTTAGGGAGGGTTGTATCATCATAAGCTAGCGAGACTATTCTTGCAACCATGAAATATGGGATTCGATCCAAGGGTGGAACTGACTACAGTACCAATATGGGTAATATTATTTTCCCTTTCCCTAGAATTTTGGAAAGATGAGGTACTCGAGGCAAAAGGCAACTTACTAGGTCATTATCAAGGTAGATAAAGAGAAACAGTTTTAGAAGGATCAATAATGTTTTCTAGGGTTTGTGTGGAAATGGACCTCAATAAACCTCTTTCAATAGATATAGACCTAAAAATAAGGGATTTTATCTAATGCCAACAACTGTATTATGAGGTTATTCCATTCAGATATCGGGTGTACCATGCTCATGGACATCTAGCTAGAATGTGCCCAATAGTTAAGGATCATCAATCTGAACAAGAGGGGACAAAAGAAAATATTAACATGGTGGGTCAATATCTTTAGAAAAATGGAAATAAAAAGGAATGAAAAGGCCCAACAAACTCTAAGGTCTTTCAAAAAGTAATGATAAGGTCAAACAAAATAAATTAGCACAATAACCAAAGACAAGGAGAAAGAGCAGTAAGAACAAACAACAGATATGAGATATTTAAACAACTGAGAAACCTGGAAATAGAAAGGGGATTTTAAATGGAAGGATTAGAGGAGGATACTCGGCAAGTCACACGAGTTGATCAAGAACAATATTCTAATCTAGTGTTAGGGAATAAGCAAGGAGCAGAACTAGACACAACCTCTCTCATGGAAGAGGAGATTCAACCCACGAGGGAGACCATAGGAGGGGAAATAGAGCAAAGGATAGTTTTGACACAAGAAAAAGAGATGAAAGAAGAAAATAATAACAAATAAAGCCCTACTCTAGGGATTCATCAATTTGACAAGAAATAAAAATCGAACCAATGTGCAGGGAGGAAGTCAAACAAGGAAAATATGGAGGAGCAAGGAAGAGATTTGAGCCAGAATGAAAAGGTAAAATTGATGGCTGATTTTTTCTCTCATAATTCTTAATGATATTAATTACTTGGAATGTGGGGGGTTTAGGCAGTTTCCCCAAATAAAATTTAGTCAAAAATATTATCATAGATATGAGTCTAGATATAATTTTGCTACAGGAAACCAAAATGCAAGGAGAAGACTTACAAAAAATAAATAAGAGGATATGGCAAAAAGGAGAGATCCTTACTCAATCGGCACAGGGGAAATCAGGTGGATTGGCTACTATGTGGAATCACCAACTGTTCCTAGAGATAGGGGGAACCTCTACGAGAGGGGTGTTGACACTTCGGTTACAAAATAGGGAAACTAGAAAAAATTGGACTATAGTTAATTTTTATGGAGCACAGACAGTTAGATTATAGAGGGATCAATGGGCATCCATCCAGACTTTCAAATATAACTACCCGTAGAACTAATGGATTATGGGAGGAGACTTCAATGCAAAGCTTAGAATAGAGGAAAAACAAGGAGGCAGAGCCATACTGGAGAAAAAGGATAAGTTTTTTTCAGCAATAACATGTCAAATGAATCTAATAGATATCCCAACTGTAGATAGCTCCACAGAATAAAGGAAGGGAAGATGGTCAAATCTTGCTTGGATCGTTTCTTCATTGGGGAGGAATTATATTTGCATACCAATCATCAAGCGAGGGTTATGGATAGGTTTTATTTAAATCATTTTCCAGTAAGCCTAACCATAGAAGATAATCATAAAGTTATGAGAAATTTTAAATTTGAGCTATGGTGGCTGAAAGATGAGGAGTTGGGGGACCGCATAAAGGAATGGTGGAAATTAGGGAAACCAAGATTTGGGACAGCCCAATTCAAACTCCACAAACAACTAAAATATGTAAGGATCCAACTAAAGGAGTGGAGTAAACAGAATAAGGAAATAACTAGAATCCAAAAGAATGAAATAAAGTATGAAAAGGAGAATATTTCTCAAGAAATAAGACAAGGAACTATTACAAAAGAAATGTTGCAATGTGAGGCATAAATTATTAGGAGAGAGAAATATTTGAAGGAACAATAAGAAATCTATTGGAGATAAAGATCTAGAATCACATGGTTAAAGGAGGGGGACCAAAACATAGCATTATTTCATAAGACAACAACAACCAGGAGACAACAAAATAGAATTACAAGTCTTACAGATATGATGGGTCAGGTAAAAACTAGTGGAAGTGAAATGAAAATTATAGCAAATCAGTACTTCCATACTCTTTTTAGCAGCAATAAAAATTTGAATTCAATATGGCAAGAGAATATACTAGAGGTAATTCTTCAATTAGTCAAACCTGAATGCAATAAATTATTAATGAAGGAAATTTCTTTGGAAGAAACCTTGTAGATCATACAAAAAATACAAATAGGAAAGGCTCCAGGACCATACGGATTCCCCATTGAATTTTATCAAAAATTTTGGGAAAGCAATGGTGGAGGCACTGGAGGAAATCAAACAAAGTAAGGAAATATTAAAAGACTTGAATCATACTTCTATCACTTTGATTCCTAAGAGCCCACCTAGTGAGACAATTTATAATTATATGTCTATTTCACTATGTAATGTAGTATAAAATATATTAATAGAGCTTATGGCAAAAAGGTTAAAACATTTTTTACTAAATCTGATTTCAAGTGAGCAAGGTGGTTTTGTTGAAGGCAAACAAATTCTAGATGGAATAGTAGTGGCCTAGAGGTGATACACACAATGTAAAAACAAAATGACCCATGTATTTTTATTAAATTAGATCTTTCTAAAGCCTATGATAGAGTAGACTAGTCCTTTATGAAAAGGATTTTAGAAAAAATGGGCTTTGCAAAGGGGTGGAGAGATTGGGTAAAATCCTGTACATAGACTAAATCATTCTCAGTTCTGGTAAATGGCAGTCCCTCTCCCATGTTCATAGTAGGAATGGGGTTGATGCAAGGGGACCCTCTCTCCCCTTACCTTTTTATCCTTTATGCAGAGGGTCTCGGGAGACTGTTAAAAAAATGGAGACAAGAGGGGAGGCTAAGGGGCCTAAAAATAAGTTCTCAAATTGAGATAAATCACCTTCAGTTTGTGGATGATATTGCTCTTATTAGTCAATCCAATCTCATAGTAGAAAGAAACATAAAAGAATTTTTAGATGGGTATACTCAAGCTACTAGGCAAACTTTTAATGAAAAAAAACTCAAATTGTTTTTTGCAATACAATGAAGAGGGTGAGAGATAAAATTATACAATTGTTGAAATTCATGAAAAATCCTTTACCCATACAGTATTTAGGAGTACCTTTATCTACAAAGAAATAAAAATCAAGGAGTGGACTCACTTCAAGCTAAGTTGAGCAACTGGACTCACAAATGGCTAATCTTGGGAGGAAGGCTTACAATGATTAAAGTTGTTCTACAAGCTCTCCTAGTTTATAAGTTTTTGTACTTCAGGCTCCAAAGAGAATTCTAAAAGATATTGACAAACACACAATAAAGTTTTTATGGTCAAGTGCAAGGGAAGAACAAAAAATAGCACTAGTGGATTGGGAGAAGATATGCCAACCAAAAAAACAAGGAGGATTGGGGATAAGATCAACATCCCACAGCAGCAAGGTACTAGTTGGGAAGCTATATTGGAGATGGATTACAACTACTGGGGGTTTATGGAGTAGACTCTTACAAGCCAAATATTACCTAGGAGTGGCTGAGAAAAACATTCCAAGACATAGAGTGGAAGGAGAAGGATCTACAGTATGGAGGACAATGTTAGCAAGTCAGCAGTTAATAAATTCATACCTATATTAGTAGTTAGGGGACGAAAAGGATGCTCTATTTTGGGAGGATTCATGGAATCAATATCAACCAATTTTTTAGACATTCCCAGATATGGAGAGTTGGAAAGTAGAGATCCAAAAAGTAGGAGGGTGGAAAGCCTCTTACTATATGAAATTATGGAATCAACATGTGCCATACTTACTATAGTGGAAACATCCCCAAGAATGTCCAGTGAGGGGGATAGAGGAACTAACAAAAAAATTGTGGAGATATCTCCAAAGACACCCAATTCAAGATGGTTCTAAGAGGGATATACTTGGATAGGGAGGAAGTAAGTTGGAAATTTATAAGGTAAAGGAGGGATACAAGGTAGTTTGAGGATATGAGATTACCCCAACACCACTTCCATGGAAATTTATTTGGCAAAAGGAAGGATGGACAAAAATTAAAATTTTCTCATGGCTGATTAACCACATAAAGTGCTTGACATTTGATAATTTTAGAAAAAGAGGTTTCTTTAGGCCTTCCAAATGTATTTTGTGTGGAAATATAGAGGAGACCTTGAATCACCTATTTTTTGGGTGTTCTTTTGCTAAAGATATATGGATCAATTGGTGGATGCAAATGAGACAACATTGGGAAGTTTTTGAGAGCTAGGAAAGCTTTTATGAGAAATGGAAACAGTGCAACTTTAAGACTAAAACAATGAAAATGGCATGGAAGCTGGGACCTAGATTCATATAGTGGCATTTATGGCTAGAATGAAATGCATGCATATTTAGATTAGAGTATAGAACAAGGGAGAAAGTATGGAAGAGGATTATGAGTAAGGTAATAGAAACACTATTTATCAAATTACAGAAGGAAAAAGACATAAAAATGGAGGAAGTGATTATTCTATGGAGCCTTGGAATAACTGTAACAAAGAAATAACTTAGGGATGGATACAAAGGTGAGATCCCATCGAATAACATAGAGTGGAGGTTGCCTTCCAAAAAGTGGGTGAAGGCAAACACATATGGGACTTCTACTAAAAATCCTAGGAAAGCTAATTTTGGCATTATCATGTGAAATTGGAAAGGAGAACAAGTGTATTGGAGAGCGGAAGGCATGGACGAGACAACAAATAATGAAGCATAAGGATAGGTGATCTTTTCAACGTTAGTGATAGTTGTAAATCTATAGTTACATAATTTGTGGATAGAGACATACTCTCAGGTATGGACTGGAATCTTGGATCTGATAAGGCCCTTTCAGGTGCTGGGAATTGGAGAGAAGGAAGGTGGAAGAATTTTTAGAAGATCTGATAGGTTTTTCAAGATGTTTTAATTACATATATCAAGCGAGAGGGAAATAGTGTGGCAAAATTTTTAGCAAAATCGGAAAATTATCTGAAGGAAGGGCAATATGTGGACTCTCATATGGAAAATTAGATAAGTTGGTGCCAAAGAATCCAAGAGATGCGAGAGGTGATACAAGAAGATAGCATAATAAGAATAGCATACAGTGAGTCTAATGAATCTATCACAGTTAGGCCATAGAGCAAAACAACATGAAGATAAATGGATGGTTATGGAATTTAAATAAATTGGATAAATTGAAATTCAACTATGGTAGTGTTGAGGTGTATGGATATCTGCATTATGTATGTAATGTTTTATGGGTAATTTTTGAACTAGGAGGGACTGGATGAGGATTTTCTTTCTCCCTTGATGCATGTCCAGCTCAGTTTACCTTGTAATACAACTTCTACAAATATAATATATTTTTCATTTTTCAAAAAAAAGGAGAAAATTAAATTTATTAATCTAATGAATGGAGTAATTAATAAATTAGATAAATTGTTTTTCTTGGTAAAAAATAATTTATATTAAGGTATTTAAATAGAAGAGGTACATCATTTGTCTTTCCACATAAACAGGATTTTGATCTAGGATTTAGTAGATGATGTAATGCTAAATTCTCTATCAATTGATCGACTATAGTAATGCATGTATAATAGAAACAACCTAATACAATGAATTATAGAATTAAATACATCTAATGTTGCCACCATCAAGAGATAGGATACAAATAAGATATTCCCTAAAATATGTTGCCTATGATCTAGGGGGATATTCATAAAAAGTGAGGTTGCCTTTGTCTAAAGCCCAGTTAGGCATCATATTTGTAACCTTATTATGTTTTATAGGGATGTTATTGTATTCCACATATAGTAAGCTTGTTTGTGCCATTTGAATCTTCTTTATAGTTCTTCTTAGTCTCTAGTCAAGCTTTCTATTCTCCCTTGGATTCTTTAGATGGTTGATCATGACTTGTGAGTCGAATTCTATCTAGACCTTATTTTAGCCTACCTTAATTGCCTCTTGGAGCCCTCTAAGGATGCCATAATCCTCTGCTAGGTTTTTGGAAAGAATGCCAGATTCTCTACAAAGGTGAAAATCAAGGTCTCATTTGATTGTCTTCCTAACCCTCCTACATTAGCTCTTCTTGTATTACCCATGATGCTCCATCCATGTTAAATTTCTCCCAATCCTTTTGGGGAGGTTACCACTTTTTCTTTCTAACTACTTTTGGGTGTCTTATGGTCATCATTTTTTTATTATTATCCTTAGGAGCAATGTTTAGTCTGGTCATAAATTGTTTCAATCATTGGTGGGGTTCCTAGTGATACTTTAGCATATGTTAGACTATCTTTGTTATGTTGATTGTGATATTTTGTCAAATATAGTGGATTGTCCATTGACTCTTGTTTGAATATACAATTGTTTCTTTTCTTCCATATGTTCCAAAGTAGGAGAGTAGTTCCTACCCATACTATTTGCCTAACATACTAGTCTACTCCATCCTATGTAGTCCATTCCCTCCACATATGCTCTAGGGTGGTAAATCCAGACCAATTAATACCAAATAAGGTAGCCATCATCTTCCACAACTTTGAGGCTATAATACACTCAATAAATAAGTGGTAGAGCATTTCTAGGTTCTCCCAAACATCTTATGCCTAAAAGGACCATGGTAGCCCCTTTTCATAAGTTTTTTTCCTATTAGAACCCTTTTATGCAGAAGAAGCCAAATGAAGAGTCTCACCTTAGGCCATAAATTATGTGCCCATATTTGCTTTAATAAATCTCAAAGCAGGTTAGGAGTACTTTGGCAGAGAACATCATATTCATGTGCTACTATATAATCCTCTTGACTCATGTTGTCCCATCCAAGGGAAACCTCCACTTGAGACCATGAAAGTGATCTCATTTGTAGAGCTTGTTGGATATCCGTCTTCTACCTTTCTAGTATTTGAGTTGATTATTTGGTTGTGGGGACCTAATTTCTCCCAACTTATGAACTTTTTGGTCTAGTACCTACAATATTTTATTACCTTTATCTAATTTGCTTTGTGTAGCTGCTCCATGATAGGTCTCCACTCTAGAAATTGAACTATCAAAGGTTGATGCCCATCCCAAGAGTTTGTTCAAAATTTCGTGCATTGACCATTGTAAATTATCCAAAAGATATCTATCTTTATCAACTTCTCTCTTGTCCTCAAAACTGTTAATATGGGGGATCCTCTTCTAGGGAGTTGGTACCAAATAATGTTTATTGGAATTTTATTTTTTCCATATTTAGATCTTATATTTTGGACCCATAGTGCATTAGATTTGTTCAACATCCTCCAATAAAACTTAGTTGCTAGTGCCTTGTTCTTTATCATTGATCTAAATCCTACATAGCTTCATGTTTATGAAGTCATAAATTTTCCCATCACACCAACTCCCATTTCCTTTCCTCCTTAGTACCCTTCCAAAGGAATCAATAACTTATTTGATTCAACTCTCTACACTACCTTGGGAATGTCCAAAATTGTAGAGACATAAATAGGTATAGATTGAAGGATTGATTTAACTAGTTTTATTCTTCCCCCTGATGATAGCCATCAATTAGTTCATTTTTCTATTTTTCTTTTTATTGTACCCACTAGCTAGGCCCAATATTCTTTATTATATCTCCTTGTTTTAAGAGGAATGCCTAAGTAGGTAATGGAGAGAGAGGTATTTTGGTATAATATTTTGTCAAAAACCATGATCTCTTATCAGGACGAGCAGTAGAAGAAAATGAATTTGGAATTTTCCCCATTGATTTATTGCCTCGTAGCTCTTAAGAAACAACTTATATTATGTTTAATTTGTTATTGCTTTCCCTAACAAAGTAAAGTCATTAATAAACTAGAGGTGAGTGATTGTTTTGGCTCTAATTGCAATAGTGATTCATGTTAATGTTTGATTTTTCTTGTATTTGGCCAATGTCCTTAGGCATTCCACTAGAATAATGAATAAATATGGGGAAATATGATCTCCTTGCATAATACCTCTGGACATAGTGAACAATCATTAAGGACAATAATTGATCAATATTTAATAGGACACTAATGAAATACATTCCTTGATCTAATTTATCCATTCCTGTGAGAAGTCAAATTGACCCATTACTTTGAGGAGAAAATGCCAATCCACCCTGTCATATGCTTTTGATAAGTCTAGTTAGATAAACATGGAGGGATTTCTATGTTTTCATGGATTGAATAGCATCATGAGCCAAAACTATCTCATCCACTATCTGTCTACCTTCCACAAAACCACCTTGTTCTAGTGAGATAATCTTATATATAAATGGTTTGAGCCTCTCTGCCATTATCTTGGTGATTTTTTTGAGCAAGATATTACATAAAGTTATTGATCTAAACTCGGTGAAGTGCTCTACATCTTGTGCCTTTGGTATCAATGCTATATATGTTTTTTTGAGTTCTTTCAGCACATAATTAGATTTCCTAGCTTTCTTAACCACACCCAGAAGGTCCTCATGCAAGATATCCCAAAATTATTGATAGAATTCAATGGGGAATCCATATGGTTCAGGATTTTGCTTCATTATATTTTAAAAGCCACCTGTTGTAACTCTTTGATAGTTATTCATGTAGTCAAAAATAAATTGTCCTCCTTTGTTATTAGTAAAGGTATCTCTTATAGAACAAGTTGTGACGGATGGAGCAGCAAGGAGGAGGAGCGAGAGGTCTAGGGGCATCAAACCCTAGGTGTGGGACTTCAAAGGGCAGATCAGCAGACGCGGCAGGTGGGGGCTCTGGCGAGATAGCAGGCCCCCGGGCGGAGGATGTGGACAAGGAAGTTCTATTGGAACCGGTCCAAGGGCGTTGGGCGGATGCGGTTGAAGATTTCTCTGAGGGGGACCGGGACTCTATGCGTCAGGATCAAAGGAAGACCCAAGAAGGAGACAAAGAGAAACCTGGAAACTGGAGACCTTCATATCTTAATGCTCTTTGCGGTAAGCAAAAATTATCCGACTCTTGTTTTAATCTAAAATCTGTCAATGGTAGGTTGCACGTCCCAGATTCCTTAGCTCAGCATGTGGCTATGGAGGGCAGAACATCTTTGGTGGCTAAATTTATGGGGGTGAGGCCGGACATGGAAGTCATAAGGAGATGGGCCATCCAAAAATGGCAGCCAAGGGCCGGTATGATGATTAAGGCTTTACCCAAGAGTTTTCTTTTGGTGACATTTCAATGTGAATAGGACATGGAAAGGACTCTCCAAGGAGGTCCTTGGTTTTTTGGGAAAAGGGGCTTGTATCTGAAGCGTTGGTCCCCCGATTTCAACCCCAGGACTCGAGTGTTTGGATTTGGCTCCTATTTGGGTTAAGATGCCAGGATTACCTCTGCTTTTTTGGAACGAACAAATATTGGTTGGGATAGCTACAGAGATTGGAGAACTAATAGCTATTGATCCTGCAACCTTGAGAAAAACAAGACTCCTGTCTGCTCGCATGTGTGTGTTGGCGGACCTGAGTAAAGAGCTCCCTAAATCCATTATTTTGTCGTCTATGTTTGGCCTTCATACTCAGGTATTTGAATATGAAAATATGTCTTTTAAGTGTAGTGTTTGTGGGAAGGTAGGGCACCGGGGTATCCACTTGCATTTCCAAGAACCAGCCCCACTCCAAAATACTGATCCTCAAACCCAGAATAATATCCCTCCCCATGAGATCTCCATTCCTACCCAACCTGGGCCTCAAGGACGTGGAGCTCGAAATCCGAATATCAGAGACCCTGTTCGCCCTATTGTAAGCAAGAGGCAACGTTTTAACCCTCCTCCCAAAAATTCCTATGCCCCAAAACCCTCTCACGGGGGAGCTGGTCCCTTTGATGGGAACCCTCAAGCTCAACTTTGCTCCTAAGATGTTACGACAAGCCTCGAGCCAAATCACAAAGGAAAGAACCCCATAGATCAACGCCCCGGGGCAAGTAAGTTTGATTGGGTGATACGGGAGGCCTATGGAGGCTCGGTGGAAGTGGTCCCATGTCTTGCAGAGGAATTTATGGGAAGAAATTCCAAGGAGATCAACATCCCAGTGGAGAACAGTTTTGATGCATTAAATCATTTGAAGGGAGATCAGATGGACAGCCAAGAAGTGGAATCTGAGGTAGAGGAGACTCAAGAGAAGGATTTAGAGGAGAAAAATCGAGAGGAAGGAGCAGGAAACTAATAATACATGCAAGGATACTCAAGAGGAAGAGGTGAACCACCAAGATCAGTGTAACCCCAAAGCAGGGAAAAAAGAATCTACTAATCAAGAAGCTAAGAGCATGGAATCATCTCCATTGTCAAAAAGACCAGTTAACCTGGAAAGCCAGATTGTTACCCCAAATACCAAGGCTGACCTACCCAAGATGGTTACTAGAAGCCAAGTGAATCCCAAGGAACTTCAACCTAGAGCGGATGTATGGGGATATGGTTCGGTAGGAAGAGGGAAACCTAGCAATGCTTGCCTTAAGGCGAGAAAGAAGCGAGAGCGAGGAGTGGTCGATGGCACTCAAGCAGTATTGCTCTTTGGGGCGAAGTCTCGAGGATCCAAAGCCCATAAATGAAGATCCTTTCATGGAATATTCGTGGGAGTAATCCTACAAAAATAAGAGCTTTGTATGCTCTTAGACAAGAACACAAACCGGATATGATTTTACTGCAAGAAACTAAAATGGAGGAGAGTAGAGTTATTCCTTTTAAGAATAGGACTTGGCGAGAAGGCTGAAGTAGTAGGCCAAGAGGCCACCTGGAACAGCGAGGAGGGTTACTTGGTTATGTGGAACAAAAATGTGATTGATAGTAGAGTGATTCCGATGTCTAGTTGGTTTATTTGTCTCTTATGTGTGGATAAAACCACACGGGAAGAGTGGATCTTAACGAATGTATATGCTCCAGTTAGACGAGGGACTGAGAAGGGTTCTTTGGAGTCAGCTAGCTGAATTGATGGAGACGGTCCCCAACTACCCTTGGATTGTGGCGGGGGATTTCAATTGCTACCTTAATCCTGTAGATAAATTGGGGGCTCTCAAAGAATAACTGCTGATATCTACGAGTTTAGAGATTTTGTTGAGCAACATGAGTGATGGATGTGGACTGCGTAGATTCTCCTATACATGGTCTAACAAAAGATTGAAGGAAAACCAAATTCGAGATAAGATTAGATAGGTTTCTTCTTTCTCAAGAATTCCTGGAGAGGTTTGGGGACTCTTCATTAACGGCACTCCCAAGAATCGGGTCTAATCACAACCCAGTGCAGTGGGAAACAGGGGAGGACTCTAAGAAAAGATACATGAGACCCTTTCGATTCGAACTTATGTGGTTCCAACATTGGGATCTCAAGGATCTGGTTGCCCAATGGTGGGACAAAAAGTATAATGGTTCGAAACCGGCCCAAGTGGCATGTAAACTAAGGAATGTGAAGGCTAACATTAGAGAGTGGAACAAAACTTCCTTTGGCAATATTTTTGTTAAAAAGGCGAGAACTAAAAGACAAGATCAATGAACTACGGGAGAAGTTGAAGTCGGAGCGACTTACGAGAGGATCGAGAAACCGGGAGAGGGAGTCATTGGCCGAATACCACACGATGCTAGGATTTGAAGAAACCTTTTGGAGGCAGAAATCCAGATTGCGTTGGTTAAAGGAGGGTGACAGAAATACAAAGTTCTTCCATGTCTCTACTCTTCGCCACGGGAGTACTAACAAAATTAAGGAGATCAAGATGGCCGATGGGTCTAACACCAAAGATATGGAAGACATAAGGAGGGAAGCGGTTGAGTACTTTAAATCGTTGCTAGAAGATGTAAATCCGACTATTGAAGAAGAGGACTCTCTGTTGGCAGCCATTCCACCCTCAGTAGCGATAATCTTAATGGATTCTTACTTAGTCCTTTCACAAAGGAGGAAATCAAGAAGGTCATTTTTGACATGGATGGTAACGACTCCCCGGGACCGGATGGCTTCCCTGCGGCTTTCTTCCGAAGTTTTGGGATATCCTAGGCAATGATGTAGTGGAAGCTATAATTGAGGCTCAAAAGGACATGGAAATCCCGGAAGGAGTTAATGCTACTTTTTTAGTTCTCATCCCTAAACTAGTGGGAGCAATGGAATTTTCCAGTTTCGCCCTATCAGTTTATGTAACACTCTGATGAAGATTCTCACAAAAACAATCGCCAATAGGTTGAAGGTTATCCTTCCTTTCATCATTGATATGAACCAAGGTGGCTTTGTGAAAGGGCGACAAATATTGGATGGTATCATCACAATTCATGAGGTTATTCATTCAATGGTGACTAGTAAGGAAGCGGGTATGTTACTAAAGCTTGATATGAATAAAGCCTACGACCGGGTCTCATGGCGGTTCCTCACCAAGATTTTGGGTAAGTTTGGTTTCTGTCCCCTGTGGATTAAGTTGATTTTTAGTTGTATCTCTACTACAAGATTTTCTGTCATGGTGAATGGGTCACCCTCCGGTTACTTTAAGAGTGAAAGGGGGTTGCGACAAGGAGATCCTTTGTCTCCATACTTGTTTATTATTTTAGCGGAAGCATTGGGTAGGAACATTTCAGCGGCGGTGGCGGATGGTCAATTGGAAGGTTTTAAACCAGCCTCAACAGCAGGGCCAGTGTCTCACCAACAGTTTGTGGATGATACAATCATTGTGTCCAAAGCCTCGGTGCCTCAAGCTAGGAAGTTGAAGAGAATTCTAACCAAGTATGAGACAGAAGCAGGACAGTACATAAACTATAAGAAGAGTAGCATCTATTTCTTTAACACGCCTGGTGGGAGGGAGGAAAGAATAGCTAACCTCTTCGGTTGTGGAAAGGAGCTTCTACCAGCAACTTATCTAGGTATGCCTATGTTCGAAGGAAGAATGAAGGCTACTTTGTGGAACTCAGTCATTGACAGGATCTCCAAAAAGTTAGCGGGGTGGAAGGGCGACCTTCTCGGCTCCGCGAGAAAAGCCTTATTAGTTCAAACTACTTTACGAGCATTCCAATTTACTGCATGTCTCTATTTAGAATGCTGCAAAGGTCCGAGCTACATTGGAGCTAATTCAACGCAACTTCTTGTGGTCGGGTTCAGAGGAGAGAAAGAGAATTTCGTTGGTAGCATGGAATCAAGTGTGTGCAAGCAAGGATCGGGGGGGCACGGGGTTAAAGAGAATGAAAGAATTGAATCAAGCTACGATTGGCAAATAGGTATGGAGATTTATCAATAATGATCAATTGGGATGGGTAAAACTTCTTAAGGCAAAATATATCCGAAATAATCAGGACTTCCTGAAAGTCGATAATCTTCCTAGAGGATCCTATTTTTGGAATTGTTTGCTCGAATGTCGGGAGGTAGTCAGGAAAGGCATCAGATGGAGAATTGGTAATGGAAGACAAGTGGACTTTTGGAAAGACCCGTGGTTGGAAGAGGCCCCTCTGAAAGATAACTTAGACCTTCAGGTCCTCCAACATAAACTTTCAAAGGAAATGGGAGGAAAAGTAGGGGATTTTATTGCTGTAGCACCGGAAACTTCTTCTTGGAAGAAAATCACGGTTCATAATCTGTCAGAGCAAGAGAAGGTGGCCCTAACCAAACTCAATGATGCTTTAAGGGTGTTCCCGATCATTCCTGGGGAGGAAGAGACAAGGCAATTTGGGGCAAAACTACAAGTGGGATCTATTCAGTAAAAACTGCCTATAAGTTAATCCACTCAGGATTCAATGGTTGGACTCCGACTTCATTATTTGGTTAAATAATTTAACCCCAAAAATAGCTTTCTTCTTTTGGTTGGCGGTTCAAAATAAGATCCCGACAACGAGATAATCTGCAAAGGAGAGGTTTCCAATTCATCAATCGATGTATCTTGTGTGAGAAAGCAATAGAATCTGTAAGTCATATATTTCTAACTTGTGATTTTTCTTGTACTGTCTTCCAAATGATCCTGTCCAAATTTCATATAGATTGGGTCTGTCCAAATAGCATGTCCGACTTACGCATACGGTGGGCTTCCCCCTTAGGGCAAAGCTTTTGACTTGGCTCCGGAAGCTCGGCTTACCCCATTTTTTATGGGGGATATGGAATGAGAGAAATAAGAGAGTATTTAAAGGACGTAAGAAAGATCCGAGGTTATGTGGTAATAAAATAATCGAGCTTTGAAAGAAAAGCTGGAAAACTTTCTTCTTCAAAAATGAGACCATGTCTCTAAGGGAAAGGAGGATTTTGCGGAGCCGGGAGAGGAACTTCCAGGCCTAGACATTACAACCAACCCACGGGATGGTGTCAAGTGGATACCCCCACACAAAAGTGGGTTAAGTTTAATTTTGATGGGGCAGCTAAAGGAAATCCGGGAGCAGCGGGAGCATGAGGAGTTTTGAGAAATGAGCAAGGAAAATTGATCCTTGCCTTTGCGAGATCCTTTGGGAACTCAAACAAATCATTTTGCGAAGCCCGAGCTCGCATGCGGGCAATGAGAATTGCCAGACTTGAGGGTTATAAGGAAGTTATCTTTGAATGGGATTCGCTTAATATAATCAAGGCAATTAAGGAGGATAAAGACCCCAGATGGACCATATTGGAGCTTATCCTAGAAGCAAAGATTCATAAATCTCATTTGGTTAATGCCTGAATCCAACACACCTTCAAAGAAGGGAACCAAGCGGCGGATCTAATGGCAAATATTGCGGTTTCGTTGGGGAGATGCAAATTTGGAAGGATAACTTCCCTCAAGAACTATTGGTGTTGGTTGCTAGAGAAGAGCTAAGATCAAACCTGTTAGAGCATCGGGGAGATCGGAGGGGCTGATGATGAGTAATCCGACGGATGGAATTAGGCGAGAAAAGGCATCCCATTTCTTTGGGGCACGGGAGGTGACAAGTGTACGATCCGGCAACCTAGTGTTAGTAAGTGCTAGGTGTTGTTTGGTTTTTGTTTTATCCTGAATAGTCAAGCGACAAGTATAGGATTGTGGACTCTAAGTATGGCTTAATGTGAGTCTTAGAAAGATCCATTTTGTATTTTGATTATACGGGCTTGATGCTAGAACCAGCCCATTTTGACTTTGTAAAAGGTTTGTGGACCTTATAACCACCTCTACCTTATACCAAAAAAAAAGGTATCTCTTATAGCACTTCTTGTTGGTATTTCATATCCATAGGTTCTACTATGAATAGACTTGCAAAGTAGTTTACTACAATAGACCTCATACCTTCCCATGTGTGTATAGTATCTCTTGCTTCTATTCTCAAGGAGGATATAAAGTTGTGTGATTTATGGGCTATAAGAGCTTTATGGAAGAATCCTATGTCGGTCCCCCTCTTGGAGCCATTGGATTCTAGATTTTTTCTTTCATAATAGCTCCTCCATTTTTTTGCATTTCTCTAGTTGGGATGTAAGTATAATCTCTATCATATTAAGACCCTTCATGAGGCCATCCATGCAGATATGTTCATTCAAATCTTTGATTTGGGCTATCACTTCCACCTTTTTCTTCTTGACATCTCCAAAATATTCCTAATACCATGTCCTTATCTTGGATCTAATGTATTGAAGCCTCCTCACAAAGCAGTACATCATGGTTTCATTCTAAGGTTTGCCTTCCTTCCACAATTGTTGCACTATGGACTTGAAATAGCTATCTCTAAACCACATCATTTGGAATCTAAATGGTAAGTGTTTGACCTTGGATTTCCATAGTTCTATCATGATTGGCCAATGACATGATTTTGTATTGTTTAGGATCTTCACCCTAGGAATGTATCCATGAATTAGAAAATTTTCTAATAGTAGGAACCTATCTAATATTTCTATAATGTAGGCAATTATCTAGAATGGCATCCACTAGGTGGAGGTATCTAATGTATTCCTTAATGAGGTCTATGCTCTTTTATAAGCTTCTATTTCCTCAACTTCTCTTCCAAGAACATGATAATATTGATATCTCCTTCTATCAAGGCCCATGCTCGAGGAAATTGTATAATGATGTATTTTATGTTCTTCCACTATCTCTATTTCTCCTCTAAGATAATAGGTGCATAGCCATCCATGTAGAGCATAACTTGGTCTATTAGCCTACTTTGTGTTGCTACCACCAAGATACCCCAACTACCTATTACTTGCTAGATAATTACCTGTTTAGGGTACCAAAGGCATGTAATGCCTCTCGATGCCCCTTGGGAGCTGAGTGATTCCACTCTTCTAGCAAGCCACACTTTCCTTGCAATTGTCTCCATATCTTCCACCGACACCTTTGTCTTCTAAAGGAAGACGAGTTGTGATCAATTTTTTTGTATCATTCTTCTAATTTCATTTTGTTTTTTGGGACTCCCCTTGATTCCTCTAATGTTCCAAGAGATGATCTTAATCAATATTAGGGGCTAAAGATATGGGTAAGGGCATTGACCTTACCTTTTGCTATTATATTTTCTCTATATTTTTCCACATGGTGTTGATTAGTTATGTGTCCAACCTTTTGATTAGTGTCCATGTTTATCTTCTTATTTCTTGGCTCACCCCTTAAAATTCTAGAATAACATCCAACCTTGGTGTATGTGTGTACAACACTAGGGTATTGTTGGTAGATTTGGTGAGGTCTTCCCTAGGCTCTGATTTTTTTGTGATTCCTACCTTTAACATATTGTTACTCTTATTCTTATTTTTCCCATTATTTTTTTTGTCGGTAACATGTTGGTTGGTTTAATACTTCCTATTTATTGCTCTACATGACTAGGGTGGTGTCACGGGTGCTATTTACCTCTTATAGCACAAATTCCTTCCTCCCATCATGGAACTGTTTCTTCAATACTTTTGTATCCATTGCATCCTCCTCGTCATCCAAAAGGTCTTCAATGGAGAGATTGTCAAACATATTATTTGACACCACTACCAAATTCCTTATTGTTGATTTCTTTTGGATACTCTTTTTTTGGGCACTTGAAACCCTTAAAGATCTATTTTCTTCCTTGCTTTAGAATATTATGTGTACATTTCCTTGCTCAATTACCATATTCATGGTAGGTTCTACAGTAAAAAGGTATGTTCTCGTAATCCACCTCATGTTCCCATGTTTCCTCCCCAAACTACAAAGTGATATTTTCTAGGAGAGGTTTATTAAAATCTACTAGGACACATATCTTAGCAAAAATTAATTTGATCAAATATATATGTACTATCAGCAACCTCATGAGTGAAACTAGGGTATTTCCAATTGGCATAAATATTTTTGAATTCCAAAATTCTACTTGCAAGCCAAAAAATCTCACCCAAACTAGAGTTGTGAATGGCATATCTTCCTCCACTTTGAATTTAGTATGTCAATATTTCATAAAGAGACATGCCCTTCCAAAACACCATGGTTCCCCTTGGAATATTTGTTCTCTATCTTCTTCGGAAGCAAAAATTATAAATAATTAACCATTGGGGTAGATACAGATTTGGAACTCACCTTTTGTTCACCGTTATTTAGAAACACATAGTTTAAATGCTAACAAGACTTGTCTAAACCCCATAAATCAATATATCAACCCTCTCCTTTCCATGTCTTATATTCCATTTTAATGTCCTCCATATTCACCTTCACTATCGAGGAACTATTTGCCACCTTTAAACAACCTATAACATTCTTTTGGGGATCTATCTTAGGCATCCTCAAAGGTCTTTGTCATGCCCTTAGGTTATTGATTGCATTTGTATGTGGTTATTCCCCACAAAGAGTATCCCTAAAATTTAATTTTGGAGGTAGCTCCCCTAACTCCTTCCCCATATTGGCTATTGGTATAGTGGACCCCTTTTGGTAGTTTTTCCTCAGAACAATCTTGCTCAAGTTTTAGACCATATCAATTTTCCCTCCATCAACTTCTCTGATTTGAACAACTTTGTGAATTTTTTTTTTGGTACTCTTCAGCCCTTGGCCTTGTTTCATGGTAGATATGATCTCTCATCTCTTTTTGTATTGTAAATTGAAAGTGCTTGTTTCTTTTTCCTTCACTTTCTATGGCTTGTAAAATTTAGTTGCATTTTGAATCCATTGCATTTTCTCCAACGACACCTTTTTCTTACTGTAGTCATCCTTGTCAAAAACTTCCTATTGGCCACTAGGGCCAATAGGCCCTATCCTCTATATTTTATCTACAATTTTGTTTGAAACCCTTCAAAACCCTTGTCTCATCTCTCTCCTTTGCTTCCTTAATTTATGCTTACTAAGGCTTCTATATGCAATGGTGGTGACAACACGTGCAAACCCTCAAGAAATAAAAAATTAAATGAGAAATTAGGAAATTGGAAAATTAATTTGGTAGACATAAGAAGAATAAAGAATTGAATTTGCTGGATGAATGGTGAATTAAGATTTGAAATTTGATTGATGAAAAATTGTTTTATAAAGAAATTAAACATTTGAATTTTGAATTGAAGATTGAGGTAATTGGAGTTTGGATTAAATTGAAGTTTGAAAGTAAAATTTTGAAATTAAAATTTAGGAGTTATAAGAATAGGAAAGATAAATTGATTGAAGTAAAGTTGAACTATTGATTTGAGAGCAATTGAGATAGAATTGAAGAGAAATTGACTTGTGGAAAATCATCATGGAAGAAATTATTCAAAATACTTTTTTAGAGGATTGTAAGATGTTGAAAATTTTGAAATATTATACACAACATCTTATTTATAATTTTGATGAACAAAGAGATATTCCAATAAAATTGAAGAAGAGATTATCTTTAATTTTCAAAGATGCCAAAAATGAAAATTTTACAACATTTGGCAATTATCTTCATAAACTTTTTGAAACAAAGGGAAATTCTTATGTTATTATACTTCCTATTGATATAGGCATAATAATGTATATGGCATTGCTTACTTTTGAAATATATAAAGACAAAAGACAAGAAGAAAATAAACCTAAAATGAAGGATATCAATTGTGACACAAATGATTTATGGCATATGCTAGCAAATAATCTTCTTCAAGAAACACATTTGGATGTAGATAAAAAGTATACAAACAATATGAATGAGTAGGATAATATGTTGATGCATTTAACATATGTTAACTTCAATATGGAGTCATTGGATATCATAGAATATATTACTGTGATGACTTACTTGTAAGAATGACAAACTTCAAGCTAAAAGAACATATTTTAAACATTAAGGAGTACCAAAGTTAGCATAGATAATATGAATACTAAAGATGAATATTGAAGACTTAAATTCTTCGCACCAAATAATGTAATAGTGGGAGTGTTGGAGATATTATACTATTTGGTATATTAAGTACCATGGAGTACTATTATAAATATTATATTAGGAAGTGTGTGTGTGTGTGTGTCTAAAGTATGTATCAAAGTGTGAAGAGAGTTTATGTATCATTTAATTAAGTGTGATTTATGTGTACAAGGTGTCAAGTGTGCAAGTGTAAGTGAAATGTTTTAAGTGTGCAAGTGAAAAGTCATAGTAGATAGGTGTCAAGTGTGGATTTGAAGAGTCATATTAGATGTGTCAAGATGTAAATTAGGAGGTTATGTAATCATGAGAAGCGTTGTCATAATGAGAGGCATGTGAAAGGTTGTATCTCCCATGTATTTGAGGAGAATAATAATTAGGAGTATTGAAGAGTTATCATCTATTTACTTGTGAGATAATCATGCAAAAATTTACCTATGAGATAATCATGCAGATTTTCCAACACAATCTTCTAACACTACTCATAGTAAGACTTATCATTTATAGGTTTATCTTGCTTTAAAGGATTCAAAGTGAAATGAACAACCTCAACAACACATTCTTCTTTATGTTGCCTTGGAAACCTTAAAGTGTAATGGATAACCTCTACCCCACTTTCATTTTTATTACAAGTTTATAATAAACTTGTCCTCTCTTGTCGTATTTGTTTTAGAATTTTCCTCCATATCTTCCTTTGCATCTTAAATATTTTCTAAAGTTGAACTTGCACAATGTACTTTCTCATCCTTTATATCCTTCTTTGGTTCTTCTGATGGTTGATCCAAGTGAGTTATGATGGCTTTTGCCATATGATGTTGTAGATAGTTTTTCTTTACCTCTTTTGTGGAGTGGAATATCCTTGATTTGATTCAACTTCTTTTACAATATGATTGCCTTGACTTATCTTGAAGTTTATCTCATGATCAATTTTTTTTGTCTCTTTCTTTATAGTTTTCACTTTGAAATATCTTGCCATGTGTCTAGAATCATAACAATTGTGGCATTGAAATGTCATATTTCATAATCCACTTGATCTCATTCCCTTTATTCAGATTTAATCTTAATGGATTGTGGCAAAGGTTTTGAAATATCAATAGCAATACATATTTAGTTCTATATATAATGTTTTCTCACCTTAATAGTTAAACCCTACTTGATGAGTTTCCCTAGGGTATTTCTAATCTTCTTCAAAACATCCTTATTTATAAGCTAATATGGAAGTCCATAAAGCCTAACCCACAACGGAAGCTTCTGAATAGTTTTTGCCTAGACAGAGAATTTTTCACTCCATGGTCTTAAATTTGGTATCTCTTCCTCTAAACCATGTGCCAACACCTGTTTGGCTAGCATCTAATTTTGCACTGTGTCGTACTTATCCCCACCCCACCCTCATTATCGAAGATAGTGTAACATTGCCAGCTTTGGTTATTTTTCGAAAGATGTATAATTGTGTGTTAAATTCTCTATTGATAAGTTTAGCTCTTCACTTTATGAGAGGTCATGGTGGGATGAGATGCCCAACATGTGTGATTGTGTGTTAAATTTTCTATTGATAAGTTCAGCTCTCCACTTTATGAGAGGTCATGGTGGGATGGGGTTTCTCACACCAACCAAATTTATAAAAAAATAAGTATATAATAAGTATATAGAAAGTTGTTTTTAGGTTTTAAAAAGTTTTACATTTTTTTCTTAAAAAAACCCAGGTTCAAATCACTACGGAATGTGTACATTTATGAAAATGAGCATAGTGGTGTGGCATTGCTTTGGGTTCTCATGTAAGAGATCCAAGTTCAAACCATTATACAAGGGAGTAGAACCCTTTGAAAAACCTACACATTACTCGAAAATTTTAATCTTGTAAGGGATACTGTAGTGGAATGTCTTTAGGTTTTCATTCATAAAATTCAAATTCAAACCCTGGTAAAAGGGGTCTGAAACCCCTTTCAAAAAATTTCGCTTTACTCTAACATTTTAGTCTTGAGAGGAATACTATAATAGTAAGTACTTGGGTTTTCATCAGGAGACCCAAGTTCAAACCTTGGCATAAGGAGATCCAAGTTCAAATCCTAACACAAGGAAATCAAAACCCCTTATAAAAAAAATTTCATGCTTTACCTTAACATAAACCCATAAAAGAATAGGTCAGTTAGTACCCACTACAAGGAAACTGGGACCCTTCAAACCTTGGCACAAGGAGATCCAAGTTAAAACCCTCACACAAGGAAATCCAAACCCCTTATAAAAAAAATCTATGTTTTACCTTAACATAAACCAATAAGAGGATAGGTCGATTAGTACCCACTACGAGGGAACTCAGACCCTTTATAAAAATTCAAACTCATACTTTACCCTAACATTAGCCCATAAAGGGACAAGTCGATTAGTACCCCAGTACAAGGGGGCCGATACCCATTATAAAAACTCATGTTTTACCCTAACATTAACCCATAAAGGAATAAGTACATTGGTATCTCGTACAAAGGAACCAAGAACCTTAATAAAAACTCATACTTTACCTTTAACATTAGTCAGGGATAGGTCAGTTGGGCTACCTTGATTCGATTCCTTTGAAGGTTAAGGTCCCGTTGACTTCATCTTTAATCAATAGATTAAGAATTATAAAAGTTTTCTCCGCAACATTTTAAAAAAAAAGTAAATGAGTTTGTTACATTTTATTTTTCTATTTTTTATTTTTTTTTATTACATAGGAGAGTTGGTTACAACCACTATTTTTAGTAACTAACCAGTGCAGGGTTCAAATCACAGGGACTGCTTCCAATAAACCTATCCATCTCGTTTTTGTTGATTTGTCATGAGAGATAGGGACCATCAATTGCTCAGGTTCGTACCATCGTCATCGATCTAACGTGCACTTAGAGGATGAATGTAAAATATAAATATAGTATATCCAAGAATCAAGTGGCATTATCTCAATCGATTAGATTCTTCAATATTCAAGAAGAAGACCAAGGTTCAAATTTTGCCAAAAGATACATAGATAATTTCTTAGCTTTGTTGTAATGTGGTAATGTAATACGGGTGGAACCCTTTCAATCCCATATGACCAATTGAAAAAATATATATATTAAATGCAAGTATATTTAAAAAATAATAATTTTTTCTCTTTTTTTTTCATGGTTAATATCTTAGGTTTGTAATAATGTGATAATGTAATATGGGTGGGGCCGTTTCAATCCCATATATATATATATATATATATAATGTAATATATATAGTATATGCAAGTATATTTTTTATCAAATAGATTATTTTTTTTACATGGTGGAGTCGGTAGCTCGCCACGATGAGTTGTCTGCCACAATGCGATGTTTGTCTTTATGGTTGCCATTGTATTCTACGTCCACATAGTCCGCATAATCCGTCCCTATAACTACTATGTCACATTCATCTTAAATGTTTGTCTTTATGGTTGCCATTGTATTCTATGTCCACATAGTCCGCATAATCTGTCCCTATAACTACTATGTCACATTCATCTTAAATCTTTGTCAGCCACAATGCGATGTTTGTCTTTATGGTTGCCATTGTATTCTACGTCCACATAGTCCGCATAATCCGACCCTATAACTACTATGTCACATTCATCTTAAATCTTTTATGTTGTTGAAAGCATCAAGAAAAGGGCAAACGTTTAGTCTGATGAAGCCCTAGATTTGAACCTTGAACGTTCAAATCTCAAATTTACACCAAATTTTCCGAGATTTGAACCCTGGCGTTTCCCTGCAAGGTTTCCGCCACACCAATTAATCTACATGCCAAATCTAAAAAAAACTCAAACAGTAACATAAGTGAATATGTAAGAAGATGAGTGTATGTTCATAAAAAAAAAATAAGTGAATATGTAAGAAGATAAATGTATGTTCATCAAAAAAAAAATAAAAACTTGTTAACCCTCTATATTAAAAATATATTTTTATCCGTTCATGTAGAGGAGTTGGAGAGCAAGTGGGTAGTTAAAACTCTCTAGTTATTGAGAGGCCCAGGTTCAAATCTCTCCCCTCACATGTTGCGGATATGTTGTATATAAAAAGTTCCTCATCAAAATATATATATATATATTATTGAGAAAATATATAAGTGTATGAAAATCAGCTTATTACCAAATAAATATGTATAAATTAATATTTTTAATATGTTCTTTTCAAAGCTTATGCATAAATATATATATATATATATATATATATATATATATATATATATATATATATATATATATATATATATTATTGAGAAAATATATAAGTGTATGAAAATCAGCTTATTACCAAATAAATATGTATAAATTAATATTTTTAATATGTTCTTTTCAAAGCTTATGCGCATGACATCAAACCATAGGACCGTTGACTAATTAATCAATTAATTAAAGAGGAAGTAGATATGCATCACGAACTCACGCGGCCACCCACTCTTGTTTTCAAATAATTTTATGACTTTTGAAGTATTTGACGACCACCTAATCAAAGTTTCCAAATACAAATTATTATGTCTTCCTAAAGTTTGCAAATGTCTTAATCCATAATTATTTATATTTTAAATCTGCATGGCAGATGTCATTTTAGATGGTAGATATAACTTCCATAAACGTTTAGTTGTTAGGTGAAGAAAGCCTCCCTTCCACCACCTCACCAAATCGCCTACCAATTCTATTGTTTTTATATAATTTTGGGTTATAAAGTCTTATCTCTTCCACATCAAATGGTTTGAATACGTTTAATAAATGTTAGTTTGAATGTTTATTGATGTTATATATTTTTTAATAAGTTATAAGATATTTAAACATTTTTTATTTGTATTATAATATGATTATAGAATGATATTTAACAGTTTGATAATTATATATACACTTTTTTAAGATTCAAACCTTAATTTCCTTTTTAAAAGTTGATAAATATGATTTGAATATGTTTAAGATAATAAATGTTAGTTTGAATGTCTATTGATGCCATATTATTTTTTAATGAATTATAAGAGATTTGAACGGATTTTATTTGTATTATATTATGATTATATAGTGATATTATAACAGTTTGATAATTATACCTGTATAGTTTAATAAGATTCAAACGTTAGTATATATATATATATATATATATATTAGATTTGGTTAGTATGAGAAACTCTTATCACGCGCAAGGTGGGTATCTCTATCCAAAACTTTGGACTTTCTGAGCTCGAACGGTTCCGTTGTCCCCCTAAGACTTTATCAAATATATTATATTCATAGCTTGCATATTTTACATACATACTTATATTATTTTTGTATTATTATAATTTTTAAATAAATTATATTTTTTATTATTATTAAGCTATGTGTGGCTTTTATTGGAGCCACTTCCATTACAAACACAAAATATTATATTGCTCTTTAAGTAAACCATATCCAACTTGCCTTTCTACCAAAATATTCTCCATCTTGCTTGAAGTGTTAAGTTTCTACATTCAACTCCTTTATATCAAATGACTTCCAAAATTTAAATTTTTTGAAGATGAAATTCAACATCGTGAATAGTTTCCTTATCTATAAATATCTTGTCTATAACAACTTGACAATTTCTTAATACCTTTTTAGAGGGTTTTTATTCATGCCCCTAATATTCCTAGATATTATTTGCATTGTTATTTTTTGTTTTTATTGGTGGGTTTAGCCCCACTTCTTGTTAACACTCATGATATTTGATTTTGTTTTCCCATATCAATATTCCTTTGGATTTCTTTTTCTTTTTGTTTTTGTCTTTTGGTTTTTCCTTTTTGTTTTTGTCTTTTGGTTTTTCCTTTTTGTTTTTGTTTTTTCTACTAATACTTTCATTTTCATCAATCTCTTCAATATTTTCACATTGTTCATAGTAAGGCTTATTATCTTTAGGTTTTTTTTGCTTTCATTTTCATCAATCTTTTCAATCTTTTTTGTTTTTGTCTTTTCTACTAATACTTTCATTTTCATCAATCTCTTCAATCTTTTCACATTGTTCATAGTAAGGCTTATTATCTTTAGGTTTTTTTTGCTTTCATTTTCATCAATCTCTTCAATCTTCTCACACTGCTCATAGTAAGACTCATCGTCTTTAAGTTTGTTTCGCTTTTATTTTCATTGATCTCTTCACTCTTCCCACACTCATAGTAAGGTTTATCATCTTTAAGTTTACTTTGTTTTGAAGGATTTGAAGTGCAAAGAATAACCTCAAAATCACTTTCTTCTTTATGTTGCCTTAAAAACCCTAAAGTACAAATCTTCTTATTCTACCCTAAAAACCCTAAATTGTTATTTATTTCCTTCATCCTCGTTATTTCACTCTATAGCTCTTGAAACTTTAAACCTAAATTTACACGAAATTATATTTACACCACTTTCACTTTTATTACTAGGAAAAAATTATATATTACTTAAAGAAAATAAAAACCAACTACTCTTCCATTATAACTAAAATACTTATATTACCTTTAACTTCACTAATTCTTATAATTTTCTTTTCAAATTTTATTTTTTAAAATTATTATTTATATGTTCATTAACTTTTTTTATCTCACAAAATATTTAGATTTAAAATTGTCAAACTCATTCATATCAACCTTCTCATTTACAATTGACCTCTTTGTTTGATACCAACCAATTGACCTCTTTATTTATACCAACCAATTAACTACTCAAGTCATTATTAACTATTCATATTTATCCTTCCATGTTACTCAGGTCATTATCAAGTATTCATATTTATCCTTTTATTGACACCAACCTTCCATGTGCCTCAAGTCATTGTAAACTATTTCATTTTCTCCTAATCTTTTTCTCACATTATAATATATTCCAACAATACCTTGTGCTCTTAACCCCTGGTCCACTACCCATTAGTCCTCTCATGATTCCCTTTCATATTCTCATTCCTTCCAACCCATTAGTCCTCTCATGATTCCCTTTCATATTCTCATTCTTTGGAAGGCATGCTCCACTTAACCCCTGCTCACCTACCCATTAGTCCTCTCATGATTACCTTTACATATTCTCATTCTTTGGAAGGCATGCTCCACTTAACCCCTGCTCACCTACCCACTAGTCCTCTCATCTTTGCATTTGACCACCCATTGTATTGTCCATAGATATAAAAATATCTATCCCAAAGGTTACTAAGGTAACGCAAGGAAAGTAAATAATTTCAACAATAAAAATATTTTGCGTCAAAGTTAATTTTAAAAGATAATAAGATAATAGTGTGGGACCAATTAAATCCCTCTAAACATGGGAAGAAACATAATTGGTTGATAATAGTATTAATAAACTAATGTTTATTAATAGATTGTGAAATATCAGATCTCATTGCTAAAAGTTTCCAAGGAAAACAACTGGCAATGATTTTATTAATGATAGCTACCCTTCACCTCTTCATGCATGCACCAAGAAGTGAGGATGAAAGACATTAAAGATTCACCTTAATTATTTTGGCTTTATCTATAAATTCATGGTTCACCTAAAGTTTCGTGGCTTTTCATGGAAATAGTGTCTAATTCTTTAAATAAATACATAAAAGTCATTCAGCTATATTGGGAACCCTCCATTTTCCAAGATTGACAAAGACATTTACGTCCGTTGACATTAAAAGCAAGTTTGAAGATAAAAATTTGTTTTTTTTTAATGATTTTGCTAAAATTTTAATTTTTTATATGATTTATTTTTTAATTTTTTTAAATTAATTATATAGAATTGAAGGGGTCTTATTCATATTACATATATAATAAGAGGAGAGTTTGAATATTTTGCATGTATTCTTTGGCAAAATTCAAACTTAAATCTTTTTTTTAACAATTTAAACCAATTGAACATTTGATAAACGTTTTTCTCCATTAAAATGATTTATATATTTCAACTCTGTAGGGGTTTTTTACAATAATCAAATCAATATATATATATATATATATATATATAAAAGTGTCTTCATTGACAAATCAAACCAATTGAACAACTTTTTTTTACATTAAAATAATATTAATATATATATATATATAACTAAAAATATTATAACATTAAAATTAAGTTTTAAAAATTTTATTTTATATTTTGTTTTTAGTTTTATTGTATTTTTTTTATTTGGTTAGAGTGAAAAACCTTATGGCCGATGCACATTGTTGAGTAATTTCCTCCCAACCATGCTTTCCTGACTCCTCTAGTTGAGTCAGAGGGATTGATTGCGAAAGTCAATGATGGGATCCAGGAAATAAATGCCCTTTTAATTTAAATGGTGGGGAGGGGAGAGGGGGAATCAACCTAGTCTTATCACCCCTCAATTCCCTTTGCTATCGCGTTCTCGCAAAGCCGAGAGCTATGCTTATCAATAAGGAATTAATTTAACACACAACCACCACACACCTACCCCCTCACACACTTGCCTAAGCCACGGTTTGAACCTTGAACCTCCGGAAGAAGAACCAAAGCCCGAACCCCGGTTTGAACCTTGGACCTCCCGAAGAAGAACCAAAGCCCGAACTGTTGTGTTGCCCCCTTGGGACGTAAAGTATGTTTTATATTTTATTTTACTTCTATGTTTTTTTAGTTGATTTGTACTTGTTGGCACAAATATAGTGATTGGTTTGGTATTATATTTAAAAGATTTTTTCACTTTAATAAAATATCACTCACTTTTTTTAAAGTATTCACCAATGCTGAAACAGACCCCACCTTTATTACATCATCATCACATAGTGGTATTACAACAAAGTTGGGATATTATCCATGTATCATTTGGTAAGATTTGAACCTAGGTCTCCTCTTTGAAATGAGGATGAATCTAATTATAATACCACTTGATTCAATGCTTAATTATTATTAAAATTTAAAATATATATGTTTTTTAAATGTAAAAAAGCATTATATTAAAATATCTTTTTATTTTTAAATATAAAAATTAATTTCACAATAACACAAATATTATCTTTTCAATTCCATTAAACACACGTTTGACAATGTGAATAGATATTTTGATGGTTCAATGTTTTATTACATTTTACAATCTTGTCAATTCCAAATTTCTAGCTTAAGAGATGGAAACGATTACTAGTTTATTGAACTGGTTATAAGTGACGAATTTTCAAATTATATTGCACAATATTTAGCTAACACAAATGTAAGTAATCAAATTACCCTTTGTTGCATTCATAAGACAATAAGACATCCTTCAAGTTGGAGTCTATGATATCCACGTATGGATGAGGCACTATATCGTGGATCCTTGAGGGATTTGACCAACTTACATGCACTCACTTATTCCCATTTCAATTGAGGTCTCGATAATATTTAAGAGCTTGTCAACATCCCAAAATTTCTAAGAGTTTGTCAATGATCTCATTCTTATATTTATATAATAGCTTTTTGGTGTCCACTTTAAGGTTTTGCAGCATTTGATGGAAATAATGGTGTTTTGAAAAAAAATGCCAACAAGATGCAAAATGATTTTGAGCTTTGAGTAGGCCTAGGAAGATCATGAAGTGCACATATAGTGTCTAAAAAACCTACAAGTGGAGAGGGCTTAGAAAACAGAGATCAAACTCCATAGTTTTGTTGAAGGAAGTAGACAATATGAATGTGGACATGATTGATAAGTGAAAGTTGCACATAAGCATTGATTTGTAAGTCACATCTCCAAGTGTTTGAGAATCTTATTGCTTCCTCTTGCAAATTAATTCCCATATGCATGTTTTCTCTTAGGTGTATGTTTTAAATCATATAGTCTAATATTATATATTGAGATGTTTTCATGAAGTCAAGAGCCAAAGTTAGTTCTATTGTAAGTATTGGAAGCAAGAAGTTCATTTTGACCTTTCAAAAGTTTTTCAAGACTCTTAAGACAAATGACTTTATCTACAGATAATGTATGCAATCTATGATATCTTACTACCAAGATATAGCTTGTGTCGATTTAAGAAATTGTGCATTGATTTAAGAAACTATTCTATTTAACTAAAATATGTGTAGAAGGAATTTTGAATCCTATGAAGATATTTGTTTTTAGGTATTTTGTGACCGTGTCTAATACTAGGCTACATTGAACAAGTCAAACCTCTTTGTGTCACTTGGGTTAAATTTGGATTATGTCCATCAACAAGATGCTCTTTCTTATGGAAACTTCATCGATAGGAGTTTCCTCTCTAGACCATAGGTCATTGCACATCATAGTCTAGTTGCTCATGTAGCCATAATGGACATCAAGGAGCAAATATCATGCTAGATTTAACCATTATGCATGTATCTCATTTTCATAGGTTGTTAATCCCATTGATGGTTTTATAAAATTTGAAACATTCCTAAGTGTAGGTATCTTGCAAAGAAAACCAAGTATAATTATTGAATTTATGGTTATCACATCATGGCATGAACGATTGGAAGATACTCGAGATGACCAATCAGCTTTTGAGAGAATTCTAGCATTCAACATGCAATAGTAGGTGGTAGGAACCATTGTTTAGCTCAAATTTAGAATCTTGAGTAAGTAGTTATAACCATGAAAAAATTCATGTTACTTATAGGTGTTTGGACCCAATAGTTTTGGGGATTATGCATGTGAGATGCTTTAAAAATTAGGTCCATGTTTACCCCTTGTTAATTATAAAGCCCCATCTAAACTTTGAGAATCATTTGATGTTGTTGGCCATAATCATTATATGATCTTAAACAAAACCAACAAACACCCCCTTCCATGGTTCTCGTGTCGAAGCTTTATCCAAATTCTATAGTTTATTTGATTGGTAAGAGGAATAAATTTGCATTCGGAAACCTAGTAAGAAGCACAACTCTTTATTAATTAAAATTTCTTTTGTTTCTTTTGGTTAGTGTATTATGTATATTCATTGCTTTGTGTTTACAAATAAGAATGGGCAATTTATATGTTTTTTTTTTATATAGAAGCAATGGTTACAATCACGATTTTTAGTAACTACTAGCACAGTTGGTAGGGTTCAAACTATCTACGAAAGCTCCCAGGACTTCCACCGTCTTGGTACATGGTAACCTGGCGTGAGATGGGGACCGTCGGACGGAAGGGGCAATTTATATGTTGTTTACAAATAAGAATGGGCAATTTATATGTTGTACCTTTGGGGAATTTGAAAATTTATGGAGTATATGGATAAAATCTATTAACACATTGAAACTTGTTGTAATAGAGGCTATTAAAATCTATGTCACCTTCTAGAGAACATGGATACTTTTTTAATTTGATCACCTATTTGTCATTGTCACAAAAACTTCTAACCTTGTGTATGGATTTTAAATATTTATTTTTCTGTTTTCAAAAAATTCTTAACAATAAGAGAAAATTCATTGCTTCAATTGTCATTTAATAGGATAATTGTTTGCACACAAAATCATTGTGAAACAATGATGGATGTTTCTCTATAGCAAATAATTTTGAAAGTTGCTTTAATCCAAATAAAATAATATCTTTATTATGGGAACAAATCTAATTAAGATTATAGTAATGTTGACTTACTAAACTCTAAGTGATATTCAATATGCATATTAATTGTAAACATGTTTTCATTTTTTATTGATACATTATTTTAGTTTTTGAAGTTGGTAACTAATTTTTAATATTTTAAGATCATAATATTTTAAGACTTGTATGAAAAGTATATCGGTGTAAGTTGTAACCATGTCTATCATTAATTACATGTTAACCTAATTTATTTTTTTTATTTAACTAATTAAGTTTATTGTTTTTAATAAACAAGTTAAGAATGTATATTTTCTTTTTTTTTGGTTACATAAGGGAGTTGGTTATAGCCACTATTTTTAGTAACTGGAAAGTGTAGGGTTCAAACCATAGGGATTGCTTCCAACAACCTATTCGTCTCATTGTTGTTGATCCAATGTGATATGGAAACCACCGGTCGCTCAGGTTTTGTACCGTCATTGGTCTAGCATGCACTTAGAGGATTCAGGACTACTACCTTTGCTAAAGTTGGCAGCATGCCCCCAAAGTTTGAACCTACTTAACCAATAAAGCCTTTGTCATTCCACCCAACACTTGGTGGGAAAATATTATCATTCATTATGATCAAGGCAAGAAATTCCCAAACCAATGAAACAATTTATTTTTTGTTATAAATATTTTGTAAGGCTTCATAATTTTTCTTGAATATTGAGGTCAAAATTTTTAAATAAAGAAATAAATGTAGAATCAATGGAAATAGATGGGATGACCATGTTAGTGTGGTTTATATGTCTTACTTGCCTCTTTCTTTGTTCAAATTATTATAGAAAACTAAATACCACAATGGTGTAACTAATAAAATCTTTGATTTGTAAAATGATTTCTTTTTGTCAAACATTTTTTTTATGATGGTTTATATGCTTCTCCTACCCTCTATTTTTTGGGCTCATGATAGACGTTTGATCACAATAGCATAGCCAATGAAATATTTGGCCAATAAAAGAATTTTGGTAATGTTTTTTAATATTTAAGGTCAATGTTTTTAAATCAAGAAATAAATGGATGGCCATTTGAAATAATATGAATATTTTACAATGTTATAAATGTCTACCCCACCTCTATGTTTTTTTGGCTCATAATATTCATTTTTTGAACACAACGAAGTAACCAGTGAGCATATGTTAGAAATGTTTTTAACTCTATTTCATTAATGCATCATATATTTAAATCATATAAGTAAAAAAATTTCCTTCAACACATTTGACCTTTGGTTTATAGGAGAGTGTGAATGCCTTGTAGTAGGACACATATGGAAATTCCCTAATGTCTTAACACTTCCACATAACAAAAGGGTACACCTAAGGATCTTCGCTTTCCTTTGAGAAGTGAAGAATTTACCCCATGCCCTTATGTTTTTTAGCTTCCCTCTAGCCATTGTCTACTATATTATAAATGCAATAGAATCAACTAACAATTTCTCTTATTAGGGCTCTTTTCACAACATAGCAATTTCTATGGATTTTTGTATTGTCTTAGAATGTATACAAATTATATATTCCAAAAAGAAATTATTTGTTGAAAGAGGTGGTTACTTTCCACCATCTTGATGTATTAATGATCCAAGAAGTGAAGTGAAATGGAATTCACTTAAACAAACCTTACAAATTGTATAAAGTAATGTATTTTTTATCTCTTCTAATCGTGAGGAAGGAAGAGTGTTGCAATTCACACATATTCCAAGAAATGCATATAAGTAATTCATCCACACAAATATTATATAGAAAGCATAAAATAATGAACAAGGAAAGAGATAGACACATCAATTATGAGTGGGCTAGAGCACCATAAATAATCATTGTATTATTCATGAATAAGGATCATGACACTCTGATACAATGGATGAAGTGGTGAAGGGTATTTATACCAATACAAAGTTTCCAATTAAATAAATGAGTTTAATCTAAGTCAATATGATAAGAGGGTTTTAAGGTTAATTACAAGTTATAATATGCATTTAACCATAACAAAGTTAACCACAACCCATAGGGCTTACATAATAAAATATTAAATACAATTGTGCAATTATTTTACTTAGGCCTATATAAGATTACATCATACAATGTTGACCTTGGTCATAAGTCGAATTACACTTTTAACACCCCTTCATAATTTGAACTAAGGGATCAAGGGGAGAAAACATTAGTGACTATACTATATTCCCCCATAATGGATGCTCTAGTGGGTCTCTGTAGTTGAGGAAGATCCTTATAAATTCTTTTTATCATCTAGAAGACATCCATCCATCTTAAGAAATTCAACTTCAATTATTTGCAATTTTAGCAAGCAATTATTTGGAAGATATCCTTCCTTCTTGTAGTATCGTTAAAAAAATTTCAACTTCTTTGAAGACTTAGGCTGGACCTTGGGCCTTTGGATCTTAGCCTCCCTTTGTTTGAATTCCTTTGTATTAGCTTATACTTGTGAAGTACCACCATAATTGCTCATTGCTACTTGAAAATGAACTATGAGAGAAAAAATTTAATCAAGAGTAAGAGTTTTTTGTTTCTAGGAACGTAGGAATCACATGAACCATGAGGTTCAATATTTGAAAAGGAGAGAGATTGAAAAGTAAAAATTTCACACATTTTGCATCATCTTTCTTTGTGCCCTCAAAATATGCAATATCTGCTCTCAATACCTTGAATCTCATAATATAATCCTTAAGGTTATAAAACTTAGTCATTTTGAGAGAGGAAAGCTCTATTTCCAAGCAACTTACTTCAGTTGTATTTATTTTTCAAAATAAACTATGCATTCTCAACCATACCTTCATAGGTAGAATCATTCTCTTCTTCGATATGGGAAAGTAATTTTGGTTAAACCAATAAGGAGAATAGGCCAAAAGCTTATTCTTTCTTATGTTGGTGAGTTTCTTCATCAAGGATTATTGATTTCTCCTCTTGAAAGTTGCACAATAAGTTTTTACTACATAATAAGACAGTCATTTGGGTTGATCATATGTTATAATTATGCTCCTTAAGATAAGTAACATAAGCTTGAGGATCAATCTTACACAATTTGATCCCTAACACTACAATAGATCCTTGAACTAATATAATTGATGCATAGATCTTAAAAAATTGTGCAATTTGAAAAAAATGGGCTCAAAACACTTTTGTATGAAAAAATTATGACCTCTAGAAGTTTTGCCCTAATGAACCTTAAAAATGAAAAAATTAAAGCTCCAAACCTTAGAGATACAAAAACAAATCTTGACCTAGCACTAGGAATTTTCTACTTTTTTGGTATGCTCCACTATTTTTTTACCACTTTAGGTCATCTGATCTACTCACTTGTTAACACTTGTTCAATATGATTAGTGCATGGGGTGTATAGTAAAAATCATGGTGTGTGGCACTTGACATGGCTATGTTGGTCTCCATGTCAGCCAAAGGTCATGTATTATTATTTATAAAATACACAAGTAGCATCAAAGAGGTTTGAACCTTGGTCTCTCAGGCATTAAGTGCATCACACATTCCAACCTATGACAACCAATATTGTTGAATGCAAGGCAACCAAAACTAGTGAATGCATGGTTTGGACACACATCCTCCCTCTCCAAAGGTCTTCTTGCTATCCATTTTTCCATTGCACAAGGTAGTGTTTCAAAATCCCATTCTTTCATAGAAGACACGAAGCTTCTTGGTACTTCAAAAGCAAAAAATGTAGTGATATGATCCTATGACCCGTTCTCTCTAATTCATAATTCTAACCACCATGCCACACTATCAGGTAGAATGAAGGAAACACTTTCAAAATCTCCATAATTGTTCTTGAAATCTTTATAAAATATTTCATCTTTATCAAGCCAAAAAAATCACCCACTATGGCTCAAACTCAAGTTGCTCTCATGTGAATGCCTTACAAGGTCCTCATCTAATTGTAATGGATTCCCTCCTTGATGCATTGGGATGTTCCCATTCTCCTTGAAGAAGGAGTTTGTACCCTCCAATATGTGTGTGCACTAATCCAAAGTCAGGGTGTGTGAAACCTACCCTATTCAAATTTAAATTTGTATGTCATTTTAACTCCTAAAAATAAACCCTTTTGAAATTTGATCTTTGAGAATATTTAGCAATAGAGGAATGAGATCATCCATTTTCTAATTTTTTAAGCCTTCTTATGGAAAAAGAAAAAATAATTGTATCTAGTGCTCTTAGAAAAATAAATGATAAAACATGTAACAAGGACTTATTTTTGCCCATTATGTGGAAATGGCTTATGAGACATGGAGGAGGAAATCATCCTAGAATTTGAAAGAAGAATTAAAGGATCTAAACAATATTTTGTGTGACCAAGTGAGGCAACACTATACTCACATTGATACCATGTTGGAATTTGTACCTACTTCCATAAATGAAGAAAAATAATCCATCCATCCAAATCTTATACAGAAAGCATAGAAGGACATAAAAGAAAAGAGAGAGGTAGAAATTATGGGTACCCTTGAGCACCATAAATAATCATTGTATTATCCATAGATAGATCACACCACTCTAATATAGTAGATGGAGTAGTTAGGGTTTTACCAATACTAAATCCCTAATTACATAAATGAGTTTAGCATAAGTCAACATAATAAGAGGGGTTTACGGCTAATTACAAGCTATAATATGGGTTTATCCATAGCAATATTAACCATGACCCATAGGGCTTAGATAATAAAATATTATATACAATTATACAATGATTGACCTTAGGCCTATACAAGATTAGATCATACAATATTGGCCTTGACCATAAGTCAAATTATAATTCAACAAAGACGAAGGATAGCTATGGGAATGCAATCTTGGTTATAGATTTGTGTGTTATACTAGGGAGTGTAGACACCTAAAACGCGTCATGTCGAGGGTGACTACTCATATGGACATGCTACAAGACCATATGGAGGATATTGGACATACTCCAATATAGAGCAGTGGTTCTAACCACTCAATTTGGGCTCCTTGGCCTAATCAATATGAATCGCAACCCAAACCTGTGGTTTATAGGCTGAACCACGAATGAGACCTGCAGTTTGCATTTTAGACCACAGTTGTGACCTACGATCTTAACTGAAGTTTAGTTGGCCTTCAATCTGAGCCAAATCATTTGGAACGACCATTTGATCTAGAAGAATACGGTTAATGGACAGAAGATTCCAGAGGCTTCTATTCCAACTGTCCTAACCACCTCTTCTTGATCTTGGTTTCTCCAGGAAGCCACCCTCAGTCCTAGGTAATCCTATAAATACCCCCTCCAAATGGGGAGAAAATATATAGAGTTTATTGATCAAGCGAGCATCGAAGTCCTGTCAAATTGCATACTGAATTCATGCATTAGAGCAGGTCACTTTGTTATTCATCCAAAGATCAATTTGCCATGGATGTTCTAGGAGCCTAGAAGAACCAAGAAATGCAAATTTGGGCAAACGAAGGCCCATCACAGTGAATCAATCACCAAATCAGTCAGAAGGACACTAAAGGTGACCCTTGAACATCAATTGGACAAGGAGGTCAAGCCCATTGCCCTTGGAATTGATGGTAAACCTATCAGATTGCTAACAGTGGCTTTCAACCATGGTTTACAGTGCATACCGCTCACCAGAGTTATGGTTTGCAGTAGAGGTATCACCACCTTACCCTTTTCATTTTAGTCTGGTTAATTAGCTTAGATTAGCTATTTTCATGGTTTAATTACAGTTTAGCAGAATTTTGACTGGTAGAATTAGGTTAGATTAGTTTCTTTATGTTAATCATCAAATAGGACATTAATGGATTCTTTATGCATTTTCATGCTTTATTTTACATAATTGATCCATGCATAGTGTAGTTGTTGTCTTTCTTCATGCAATTCTATGAATCTTGATTCAATTTACATAGTTTAGAAGCACTTTTCATGTTTTCTTGATTATACATGCTTAATGGTGTCTTTATGCAATTTTACTAAAAGGGCCTCATCATGAGAGGCTGCCTATATTTTTGACACTCTTATGTTGTTTCTTGACCGTAGAGAACATATTCAAAGGAGACTTAACCATCAAATTCCTTCCTCAATGCGAAGAAGAGGGCAACTGTACCCTAGAGCAGTTTGTGACCAAGTGAAAAGCACTATTAGTGCACCTACCCTATTGAGGGCTTTGGCATTGTATTAATCGTATTGTCATTTGGGTGACCCTAAGAGGGGTATGATTGTAATCGAGATTCTTTGCAATTATTAATACAAGAAAAATCTATTTTGTTGAATCTATGTAATATTGCCAATTGTATGCTTTGAATGAATGAATACGACATAGTACGGTAGATGGGTGCACGCTTTTTGGTTGGATCAGGGAGTTGACCTAGATGACAAGTGTCTCTAGATCAAATTTTTTAACCAAAATAAGGTAATTGGTTTTTATTTTGTAGGTGATCCAAATAAAAAATAGAGTGTATTCGACTATGGGATTGGATGTTTCAATATTTATTCATAGTATATTGGATACTGGGTGGTTATTTCAATATGGTTGAACATTTTTTGACAAGATCTAAGGCTTTGATTGCTAAGTATACCATAAATATTTTAATGTTTGGTTGTAATGTTGAAATGGCTTCAACATTTTTTATACTATTTCAAGGAGAAAAATAAAATATTGAAGTAATTGGTTTACATAGTCTATTCTAAAAATGGGTTATAATAATAAATCTACTAGGATAAACAAGTTTTATCTTTCCTCATAATTTTATATACTTCTACATTCTTCTCAAGTGCTAGTGTTCTATAGTTATGTTATGCCTTTATTTGACTATTATATTTTTTATTTTGCTAGAGAAAAAGGGTTGTACTTGGCTCCCCCACCCCTAACAAATCACAACTATCTCCTTTAGAGCTTGAGAGTTTACAAACATATTCAATTCTCATCTTAATTGAGTTGCTATAGCTAGATACCTACATCTTTTTTCATAAAAAGTTTGAATTCTTGATTTTCATTTTCTAGATCTTCTTCAATTTTCTTTGTAAATATAAATATTCCAAAATTTAGCATCCTTATTCTTGACAATTTTCTATAGAAGCCTTCACATTACCAAAAATACACCTCTATTGTCTACCCATTGCATCTTAGTAGAGTAATATTTTTAAAACTTCACACTATCATAGTCTGCTTTACTAGATCTAGATTGCTAGTTTCCTTCTTGAAGCATAAGTGCAACCATAAGAATTGTAATAAACAATGTATATGAAAACACATTAATGTTATAAAATACAAAAATATTACCAATGGAAAATATTAAAGCAAATATTAATCATTATTTAATTCAAGTAGTCAAGATTTTCTTATCAACTTTAGCTAAAATTACTACTTCCTCTAACCATGGAAAAAAGAATTTAACTTCATGATCCTCTATTAAAACCCCTCTATTGACTAGTCTATCTACATATTTGTTCCTTTCCCTTAACGTATGTGTAAACCTAATTTCTTTAAACTCTATACCAAGGTCTTGTATTTCCACATTGATCTCTTGTATGTTTCATGGATCCTTTGCTTTTCTCAATATTGATTTTATTATTAATAATAAATTGCCTTCCATCCATACTATATTCCATTTGTTTGCATATTTTAATCCTTCCAAAGCCACCCAAACTTCAAATTAATTATTTATCTTAAATCCACTATTAAAAGTGTAATGTGATAAAATATCACCGCTATTATTTCCAATTATTCCTCCTCCTTCTACTTGTCTTACATGTCCTTTAGATAATTCAATTTGACCAACTCCACTTCCAGTGCTTTCCACTTTATATTATTTATTTTATTTTTTTTCTCATGTACCCAACATCATAATTCCATTTGGTGACTTGACTCCATCTATTAAGACTCTCTACTTCAAGATTAGGGTTTGGGTGAGTTGATACGATTGGTTTAGACTCCTCTAAGGCTAAACAAATATTCTTTTTCATTACCTCTAAACTGCTTTCTTTTCCTTTAAATATTATTTTGTTCCTTTCCATCCATACAATTCAAAGTATTTTATCTTTCGATATATCCTAGATTATCTGCAATGCCTCATTTTTAAAAGTGCTTTGTCATTGCTTTAACCATTTTTCAAATTTTCCATTCATCACCATGCATTTACTAAATATATTAAGAATCCATTGCCACAATTCATGGGCTATTGAATAGTGTCCTAAGATATGGTATATACTCTCCTCCTTTTTACATAGAACACATTATGAGGGACCATCAAAACTCCTTTTCATTATGTTATCCCAAGATAAAAATTTCCTACGACTTATTAGCCATACAAACATTTTGATTTTTGGAATGCTTGGGCTATCCTTAATATCTCTTTATATTCTTATTTTTTTGATGCTTTACATTATATCTACTTCTAGTTGTGTATTCTCCTGAGTTATTCAACTCCCAAATCAACTTATTCTTAGCTCCCCTCAAAATAATTATTGTTGTTATCTTTTTGCTCAACTGCCTCCTAGCAACAATGTCTAGTATACTTGTAAAAAATATTCTTTCCATTTGTATCTTCCTTCTTGATCCTTGTACATAATTTTTGAAACCCTATCACCATATTTATCTTGAAGTAATATCATTCATGGTTTCAAAATTAGATCTAGATTGAGTGGTTTTTTTATCACACCAAGTATCCATCCAAATAGATTTTTTTTCTCCAATTTCCACCACCCATCTTAGACCTTTAATCACTAGATCAATTGACTTTTTAAAATAGTTCTACAGTGCAGAATAATTTGGTAGTGAAAAGGCAATAAATATTAAGCTTGGATCATTGGGCTTAATGTACTTAGAAGAATTTTTGCCCATTGCCTTTAACTCTCTTTCTACAATATCCAAATTACTTTTCCCCTTAGACCTAAGTTTACATTTGTAAAAACTCTTAAACCAAGACCTTCCCTCATTTTATCATCACACACCTTCATCCATTTCATCAAAGGATTTTTTTTAATCATGTAATCTTGACTATATAATATAGATTAAACTTTTTCTACCGATTTTGGCATAATATAAAAGGAGATAATATGTTGGACTGGCCTATAAAACTGATTTAATTAGTTGCACTTTTCTTGCTAACAATAACCATATACCTTTCCATGCTAATAGTTTATTTAGAAGTTTAATTATAATTGGATTTGATAATTCTATATTCATTATCCCCTCAAACAAGGGCATCCCTAGATATGTTGCTGGTAATTTTACCTCTTAAATTTGAAGTAACTTGCATATCCCTACTTTGACTCTAGGTGGAGTGTTTCGGAAGTAAATTTTGGTTTTTTTCTTGTTAATTTTTCCCTAATGCTCTTTCATATTTCTTTAATAAGTTATTTAAATCTCTAGCCTCATTTATCCATGCCCTCCCAAAAAGAGTTTTATCATCTACAAACTATCGATGATTAATGTTGTTGATGTTATTACTAGTCATAAGTGCGCTTATTAGCCCATCCTTGTCTGCCTTTTTCAAGTTCCTTCCCAATACCTCTACCATAATAATAAAAAAATATGGTGATAGAGGATCTCCCTATCTAAGATCCTTCTTGTCTTTAAATGATTTTGTTACTATCCCATTGACCAACATTGAATATGATACTATAGAGACACAAGCTTTAATCTATATGATCCATTTCTTCCCAAATCAAAACTTTTCTAATATTGTAAAAAGAAAATCCCATTTAACCTTATCATAGGCTTTATTCATATCAAGTTTTAAGATCATTGTTCTCTTTTTTCTAGAATCTACTGAATGCACTTATTCATGAGCTACTATGATCTAGTCTAAAAATTGTCTCCCTTTTACAAATCTTCCTTACTCTTATGAAATAATTTTATCTAATAGTGGTCTTAACCAATTTTCCATCACTTTGGATATTATCTTATATACCATATTACATAGGCTTATGGACCTAAATGAATCAAACAATTATACATCCTTATTTTTTGGAATTAGGGTAAGATATGTTGCATTTATTTTATAAGGTATGTATTTTTTTACCCTAGACTGTTTCACTGCCACCACTAAAGAATCCTTCATGACTTTTCAATTATGCTAATATAATGTTGTTGAGAGCCCATTTAGACTTGGGGATTTATCTTTATCAATAGATAAAAGAGTTGAATGAACTTCTTCCAAATTAATAAGCTCCATAAGTTTGCTATCGTCTTCATATCTTAGAATTGAAGGTACTTCTTATAGTAGTTTATCATTAAGAACTTCAATCCTCTCCAATATTAAAATATTTTGGTAAAAAAACCTTACCTCATTTTTTATTTTGCTCTTGTTTTCAATCCAAACCCCTTCTATTGATTTAATTCTACAAATTTTGGATGCTAATATTAGTACTATTGCCATCCTATAAAAAAACTTTATCTTTTTATGTCCTTATTTTAACCAAGTATGTCTCAACTTTAATCTCCAAATTTCTTTTTCTTATTCAAAATATTATGATATTCACTAAGCAACTCCCTTTCCTCTCAGCTTGAATTATTATGCTCACCTTTTTAGAATTTTTAAATATTATTTTTTAGTTTGCCCTTCCTCTCAAAAATATTTATGAAAGTGTTCTTGTTCCATTCTTTTAATCTAGATGCCATTGATTTAATTTGTTTTAGAATCACATACAACCCATCATTTCCTAAATAGTTCCACATATATGCTTCCATATCATTAAATTGAGGATGGTATTCCCACATCTGCTCATATTTAAATATGTTTTCTTTTAATTCACTTATCACCATGTTAACTCTTATTGGCCAGTGATCTGAACCAATCCTTATAAACGTATTAGTTTTACAATAAGTCCCTTTATCTAGACAATGGTTTGAGAGTATGCATTTGTGTTTTTTTTTTTGCTATCAGGTTCTGGCATGTCTTTTTGTTGGTCCATGTATAGTTATCCTCTTCAAACTCATCCTACCATATCATTATCCTATTTTAATATCCTATTCTATGGATTGTATAATTAAAATTCTAACTTATCTCCCCTTTAAATTGAATCACTTTTTTGGATTACATGGCATGCAATTAAGCTTTATAATTAATAAGGAATGTTAACCCCAAACCAATCAAATAATATGGATTGATTTTAAGTAAAGAAAATAACATTAATAACGTGGTATTTTTCTAAGAGAGTTTGGAAAGAAACTTGCTAATGAACGTATAAAATGAGAAAAATCCTTAAGGGAAAGATTAGATACATCTCATCATCAATTGATTATGAAGACATCCTCCATACAAGCGCTAGCCTAAAGTAGTTATGATAAATAAGGAGGCCCAATAATTAGAGGCGCATAGGGAAAATAGGACATATATAAGACCACAATTAGAATCGTTACAGTTTGAGACAAAGGAAATAACTTTTTTTTTAATTTCCTAAAATAAAAGCATAAGAAGAAGAAGAGGACCTTTAGACTAAAACAAGTGATGGAAAGATGTCAAAAAAATACTCATGGATCTGTTTAGCTTCCTTTGATCACTTTAAAAATATTTTTGACAACATTTGGGACCTACAACATGAATGATTGTTATTTAGATTAGGAGATGTAAAATAAAGAGAGTGGACAATGAAACCAACCGCTAGCTAGAATATTCATTAACCATCAAAGAGCTATAGATAACCCTCTTTGGTATGGTCCCTTAGAAGGCACACAACTTAGATGGGCTACTTGTAGAATTCTATGAGTGTCTTTAGACTATCTTTAAGAATGAATTTTACATGTTTATAAGGAAGTTAAAATAAAAATATCCTTAGGTAGAATGGTTAATGAAGATTCCATTAATATTATTCCCAATAGATCCAATCAAGATTCTATTAAAGGATGGCAACCCATCACTTTCATAAATTTTGCTTATAAAATAATAGTTAGGTTCATAAGAACATGATTAGGTAAGAGTAGAATAAGTGATAATTATTGGCCTTGGAATGGGTAGGGCATCCTTCATAGGATGTAGTATTTATTAAAATTGATATTGAAAAAGTCTAAGATCAATTCAAATGTTCATTTATTCTTAATATGCTTGACTAATTAGGATTTGGGACAATATTTAGACACAGAGCCACTATTATTTTGGTAAATCTAGCAGTTAGTATGATGGTTAGTGGGATTCTCATAGAAGCCTTTTTGCTTTAATGCTCGATTAGACAAATTTTTCTTGTTATCCCAATTTTATATGTGATTTGGGTAGATGCGTTAGGTTATATTTTTGATAGAGCTATTCAAAGAGATATGATTCATGGAATCTTAGAGTGTTGAAGTTGCATTTTGTCGATGACTCAACATTATTATTGCAAAATTCATGATGGTTTTGGCACTAAACCATCTATTGAGAACATAGAGAGGAGAGCCTCAATGTATTCTATTATATGTAAAATAGAAAGATACAATTAGGATGGAACTATGAGTCCATTATATAGGAAGAGAGGTTTCTTGGTCCTTACTCTTCCTATGACACTTGGTACCTCTTACATGACACTTGGCATGATAGCCAAATAATGGAATATATTCCAACACCCCCATGTATTACATTATTTGGTATGAAGTTCTCTTGAGTCGCATAGATGATCTCTGAATGTTTGAAACTTGGTTTTTCCAAGTGCTTTTGTAAAGATATATGCCAGCTGATCTTCTATAGGGACATGCTTGAGAATGATATGATGGTTTTGGAAGTGGTCTCTGATGAAGTGACATTGTGCTTCAATATGTTTAGTTCTTTCATGTACAATTGGATCTTTGATCAGATTGAGTACTCCTTGATTGTCACAAAATATCAAGGTTGGAGTTTGTCTGATGCCCATGTCTGATAATATGTATTGTAGCCACAATGCTTCACAGGTTGTGTCTCTTGCTTCTCAATATTCTACTTCAGTTGATGATTGTGCCACTACATGTTATTTCTTGCTATGCCAAGATATAGGTCCTGATCCAAGGTAGAAAATGTATCCTAAAGTAGATTTTTTGTCATCAATGGAGCTAGCATAATCTGAATCTAAGTAACCCTGAAGGTAAAAATATTTGACATTCTTCATATAAGTTAGTCCATAATCAGTAGTTTTCTTGATATATTGCAATATTCTTTTTGTAGCTTTCCAATGACTCTCTCTTGGTTCTTGCATGAATCATGAAATATAGTTTACTACAAAAGCTAAATTTGGTTGGTTGTTTGTTAAGTACAATAGACTTCCAATTAATTGATGATACATGGTTGCTAAAACCAGTGGTGTTTCATCATTCTTAGATAATTAAATCCCTTGTTCCATTGGTGTATCTTTCGGTTTACAATCCTTCATTCTGTATTTTTCCAGTAGATTTTTTGCATATTTGGATTGAGTAATAGTAATTTTATCTTCACTTTGATGAATCTCTAAGCCAAGACAATAGTTCATCAATCCTAGATCAGTCCATTCAAATGCTTTTTCTAGATCTCTTTTACTTATTAGTTTTTCAGAACTTCTAGTGATTACTATGTCATCAACATAAACAATGAGAATTATTATGTGATCTCTGATTTTCTTTGTATACAAACTAGGATCAGATGTACTTCTTTTGAAGTCTTGTTGTAATAAGTGATTGTTGATATTTATATTCCATGCTCTATGAGCTTGCTTTAGGCCATATAGAGATTTATTCAATCTACATACTTTATTTTCTTGTCCTTTAATAATGAATCCTTCTGGTTGTGACATATAGACTTCCTCTTCTAAATCACCATTAAGAAAGGCACTTTTTACATCCATTTGATGAAGCTTCCAACCCTGATGAGCTGCTAGTGCACAAACTATCCTGATAGTAGTCATTCTAGCCGTTGGAGCAAATGTTTCTTCATAGTCAATTCCTTCAGTTTGTGTGTATTCTTTTGCTACTAATCATACCTTGTACTTATCTAGAGTTCCATCTACTTTATATTTGATTTTGTAAACCCATTTACAACCCACTATTTTCTTTCCTGGAGGCAGTTTCACTAGATTCCATGTTTTATTCTTTTGAAGTGATGCATATTCAAATTCCATAGCTTCCCTCTAATGTGTCAATGCATGAAGTTTTGATGTTGGTTCTACTATATTGCTTATTAGTCCTCTATTTATTTTGGTTTGACTATGAGTTTGAGGTCTAGTAGAAGTGAGGTTTGGCATTCTTTCTAGATTAGATTCCCTAAGAGTATCTTTGAGCCATATTGGTTCCTTTCTAGGAATTGTAGATGTTTTTGTGTATTCTTATTCTTGTGATTCTAATTATGATTCTGATTCTTCAATTTTTGTGTCTTCTTCAGAGTAATTTAGAAAAATATTTGTATACTTACTAGGTTCTTCTATGTCACTTTTTACTTTTTCATCAAGATTACATCCCTACTAATGTAAACTTTCTTTGTATGTGGATCGAGTATTCTATATCCAATAGATTCAATGTCATAACCAACAAATATACCTACCATAGTTTTTTCATCTAACTTTGTCCTTTTTTGTTTTGGAATATGCATGTAAGCTTTACATCCAAAAACCTTGAGTTTTCCTATATTTGGTTTTTGTCCTGACCATGCTTCTTCTGGTGTAGTATGTCTAAGTACTCTTGTTGGTAATCTATTTTGTATGAAAATTATTGTTTGTACTACTTCTACCCAATATTGATGACCAATATTAGCTTCCTTTAACATACATCTTACCATTTCCATTATTGATCTATTTCTTCTTTCTACAATTTTGTTTTGTTGTGGGGAATAAGTTGTCTTTTAATTCCATTTTCTTCTAAAAAAAAGTTAAATTAATTAGATACAAATTCACCTCCCCTATATGAATGAAGTGTCTATATAGTATTCCCTGATTATTTCTCTACTTGTAGTTTGAATTGTTTAAAACAACCAAATGCCTTTGATTTGTATTCCATGAAATATACCCACATTTTCCTAGTGTAATCATCAACAAACAATTGAAATTACTTATGTCCTCCAATATTATTGGTCTTCATTGGTTCGTATAGATCTGTGTATATTATTTCTAGTCGTTATTGAGTCCTGTTTTGTTGAAGCTCAAAAGGAATTCTATGTTGCTTGCTTGCTAAGCATTTTGGACATATGGTAGATTCTAGAGATAGATTAGGTATTCCTTCAACCATTTGATATTTAAGTAATTATTTCATAGTAGATTCACTAGTATGTCCTAGGCATTTATGCCAAATATCTGAAGCTTTAGCTAAAAGAGTTGAGTGAGTGGTAATATCAAATAAACCACTTTTGCAGGACCCTGATGTTATATTTTCCCCTTGTTTAAGAATGTGACATAGTTTTCTTTTAGAATACACTTTGAATTCTATAGTGATATTTTGATCCATGAGTTGAGAAACTGAAAGAAGATTAGTAGTCAAACCTGGGACATATAATACATTTTTTATCATCCCTTTTCCATCTACTAGATCCACTGGAATGTTTCCTATTCCCTTCACTTCATATGTTTTGCTATCTGCTACAACAACTAGCTTCTCATTTACCTTATGAAGAGATTCAAACAAGTGTATGTTTCCTATCATATGCTTGCTTGCTCCTGAGTCTATATACCAATAATCCATGACTTGAGACCTATCTTGATAAAATATTTTAAATTTGAGTCTTGTAGAACACCTTGTATCTCCCTAATGAATATTAGTTCTAAAGTTGTATTCCTTTTTTTGTATAAGAAAATTCCAATTTTATATATGGTTTGTAGTATGCCTTATATCTCCCTACTTCTTGGAATATTAGAAGCTAATGATATTTACAAATTAATAATGATTTAATCAAGGTTGATATCCTACTTGATTATTGCAAATATTATATTATGTGTATGCACCTCAATAATTAATTTTTCTAAAATATAAACTTGCTTTATTATCTACTAATGCTTGGTTGATTTGTATTATCCAATGCAATAGTAAACCTTATAAAAATCACCTTATAGCTCCTTTTAGAATTTAATAAAAGAAATTAAATAACCTGAGTAATATTGGTGCATGATATACCTTAGTATAGGCTTCCTTCAACATATATTTTGCAACATTGTATTCACTATCGAACACTCTTTGAATGGATGTTGTTATTGCTTGATGTCATTCAACATTTAATGCTCCTTCATTAATGGATGCTTTATTTGAATCTTCCACCTCCTTGTGTGGAATTTTGACCTTGTTAGGCGTCTAATTATGGAACTTAATCTTCATGTCTTGAATGCACTCTTACATAATGCTTTCTATGAACGCGCTTCCACACCTTACAGGCTTGACTGTGTGCCTTGAAATCTATTGTCATTCTCTAGGATTAGGCACTATTAAATAGTGGAAAAGCCTTCCTCCTTATGACAAGTGGGACTTAGAAGTTACACTAAGGTGAGCGTTTGAGATATGAGCTCTTCTAATGCTCATTTTCCTATGCAATGATGGCTAAGCTTAAGTAACCTCCCAGTTTGTAACTGAAGATGCCTTTCTTAAATGTTCTTATTTAAACGTACATTGAGCAATATGAGGGCACCAAGAAGGGATGTGCCAAGTGGAACTTAGGTTTTTTGCATGTAAACCTTCTCCAATGTATTATTTCTTATCTCTTATTTTTTAGCCAATGCTTTTGATATCTTATCTCCAATGCCTTCTTCCAAGCCAACGTATTTCTGTATAGGTGGATCCAACTAATATGATGAGCAATGCTATGATGGAGGTTCTATTGCACTCCAATGGTGACTTTGGCTAAGATGATGAGCAATTATTTGGTGGAGTTTTTGAGACACTCCAATGGTTGCTTTGAGTGCTCCTTTTGGATAAACATCTATCTCTTGGGTATTTCTCCCTTTGTTTATCCTTATGCTTCATTCTTCTCCTACTTTCAAGTTGTTATTTTGCTACATTTGTAGATGATAGCTCCTTCCTTATGCTATGTTATGTATACTTGGATGTTGGTCATTGTGACTATCCAAAACCATGGGTGATGTGAGCTTCTTGAAGGCTCTTTTGACATTGCTTGGATGGTGCTCCCGAAGAACATAGGCTTATACTGAGAGGGGGGATGAATAGTATAAGATCAACTTTTACTTTTCTTTCCCAAACAATATTATCGAATATTATCAATGGCAATATCAATAGCATTAATCAAAGTAATATAAAAATCATCACAAACAAGAGAGATGCAAATTTAACGTGGTTCACCCAATGTGGGCTACTCCACGGAGAAAATATTTCTTCTAAATTTTCTCAATAAATCTATTGGGAATCAATTCCCTATTACAATGTTTATGGATCTCTATCCAAATGAGACACCAATCACCTATGCTCTAATTTTGTGGATCTCTCTCCACAGGAGAACTCTTTCCCCTTTTCTCTGGTTCGTGTAACTTGATCCAGGAGAAATCTATCTCCTCAACTGGTTCGTGGATCTCTCTCCACAAAAATTTATCCCCCCATTTGGTTCATGAATCTCACTCCGTAGGAGAACTCTTTTCGATTTCTCTGGTTCATGGATCTATCTCCATAGGAGAACTCTATCCCCTCTGCTCTGGTTGGTGATCTTCTAGAAGACTTCTACCCCCACTACTCTGGATTATGTATCTCTCTCCATAGGAGACCTATGTCCCCAATGCATTGGCTAATGGATCTTTATCCACTGTAGACTCTTGTCCTCTTTTCTCTATCACCTCCAAAGCTTGCTCTCAAATCTATCTCAAATCTACACCAAACTCTGTCCCAATTCTAGCACAAATATTCTTTAACTTTGTCTCAAGTCTAGCACAAATTTTCTCTAACTCTACTCACAAATTTGCACCAAACTCTATCTCAAATTTGCCCCAATCCTTAACACAAAGCTTGAACATATCAACAATAAATCTACTCTCGATGTTGTTTCAAGTCTTCACAATACTTGCTCAAATCTACCCTCAAGCCTTCTCAAAGACCTGCACAAATCTGTCCTCAAGCCTTCTCAAAGACTTGCTCAAATTTATCCTCAAGCCCTCTCAAATACTTGCTCAAGTCTATCCTCAAGCCTTCTCAAAACTTGTTGAAAACTTGCTCAAAACTCTCCTCAAGCCTTCTCAAATACTTGCTCAAATCTATCCTCAAACCACTCACAAAACCTACTCAAATATTTCCAAAACTTGCATACAACCACAACTTAAATCTCTTTTAAAATGCTTTCTTCACACAAATAAATTCTACTTAGAATTCTTTTAACCTATGGAACATATAGAGAATGATATGCTTTATCAAAAACTCAATATGTTTCACACTCACAAATCTTGTACTCAATTAACCAATCTCTATCTCTTGCCAAATCCCTTTCAAATCAAATCAAACAATGTATAACTTGTTTCACAAAATTGGTTTATCTTTCTTGTAAATTTTCTTTCATACATCAACCTTAATAATGCACACATTTCCCTCACAAGGTTGATCTCAAACACTTTCACAATTGATTTTAATATCTCTCAACTAATGCCAAAAAGCTTCACACACTCATACAACCAAATTTTCTCATAAACTTTAAACAAGTATTTTCAAAATTATTCTAATAAGGATGCACAATGTAGGTCTCAAACCCTAACTCAAATATTTCCAACAATACCTATTAAACAATCCTTTTCACTCCACCTTATGTTTCAAAACATTCACTTCAACAAACACTTTAAATAAAGAATGATATGCCCATACCTCTTTGCTTGCTCTTATGGAGATATATCTTCAAAAATTTGTCTCACACACAATATCTTTTGCAACTATAAAATGTTAGCACAACACCTCTTTATGAGTTAGCAAACCTTCAAAATGTGTACACAATTTGTTTTAAACCAAGACTCTATACCTATTTTGGTTTCTCAAAATAAAACATTAAATCATGAATCAAGTCCTTCAAAAATGAATCAAATATTACAAACAATAAAGATACATTCTACACCTTTTATATCCCACTAAAAATATCATCAAACATACCCAAAATATTTACCAATAATTTTCTTATTACTCCTCAAAAAAACACTTCAAAAAAATACACTCTCCATTATATTTTTCTTCTAAGCAATGGTCAAGAAATAAAAAATATTTCCCTTATAACTCCCTAAGTCCAATGGCGCTCAAATAATCAAACACACCTTAAGCGCCTAATGACTCAACCTTAAGTGCCTAACAACTCAGCATTAGGAATTAATAAAAATTAAATCTTTGCTTACAAAAACTACCGTGGGTGAGACTCGACCGCAGCACCTCCTGCCTGCCAGCACACTTACATTGCTTGGGCTGTCGCTAGGCCAACCGCCCACACAAAGACACTAGTGCACGATTCGCACTTTGACTTTTGCTCACACTTCCTTGCCAACAAAAAGTCTTTTCAAAACTTTTTCCACCCAAAATCGAACACACGACCTGTTGTCTGCCTAGACCTTAACATTGCCCAGTCTGCTGCTAGGCCAACTGCTTGGCTAAAGATAAGATCACATGATCTTCTCCTTATACACATCCAAATTTCTTTTTCCTTTTTAAAATAACAATTCATCTTCTTCTACTCACGATTGTGCATGCAAGAAATGAATAACTCACACATCAAACACTTGAAACGCGCATCAAATTACTACCTTAGGGCTAGAAAAAATATCCATATTAATATGGATTTTCCACCATGCTTCGGATGTCGATGCTTTTAAGAATTTAAAAATTCTTTTCAAAGTTGGCGCCAAAACCCACCTTGGGTTATAAAATATTATAATTATTTTATAATTTAACTTTAATATTATAATATTAAACTATTATAATAGTATTTCCTTTCATTTAGAATGATCTTTGCCTTGCATTTTAACCAACGTATAAACCTTATCTTTTTGCCATGCCAAGTTATGAATGACAACCATGTTAGAGTAATATTTACCCCATTTCCTACATTAGGTAGATTTTATTTATCGCATGGTAAAAAGTATTTTGTTACTTTTTACCACTAGTATTTACTTTTCTATTTCTTACCATGTAGATATTTACTATTTCAAATATCTAATTGTCACCTAGGTTAATACCTAAATATCCTAGGTTAGTTGGCTAGGTTTAGCGCTATCTTCTCATAGTGTGTTGGTTAGCGTGGATGTAGGAAATATTGTTTTATTTCTATTTTGTAACCTATTTAAGCTTATTGCTATCCTATGCTCTATGTTAATGAAATGATTATTTGGTGATTATTATTTGTTCCTACCTTTATACTCACCTTATTTTTCTATCATTGGTATCAGAGCTTATCCTTGCGAAACGTGACCTAGGTGAGACACATTTGATCTTTGACAGGAGAAGGCGACAAGAAATATCATTCCTAGATTGATCCAGGGGGCACAAATCCCAAAGTGAGACCCTCTTGGTTGGGAGACATGTTTCCCAAGGTATATAATTACTTGACCATGGCACATTTCCTGAGGCTTAAACTTTCTCTAGACTGTGGCACAAATTTTGAGGCTCGAGGTCCACAAGGAATCTTGATCTCATGGAATTTTGGAGAATTTTTTTATTCACCTGCAGATCTATGACCTGTTAGATCTTATAGGCTCACATCGGGCAAGAGGCCTAAGTGCTCCTTTTTGCCTCCCTCGATGGCTCAATAAACTATTGCCAACCACTACCTATTCGACGACTGAGATCTGAGAGGGTAGGAGCACCCTCCGATATCTAGCGGCTGGTCGATGACGTCTGACCCGCCCCAAGAGGGTAGGAGAGCCCTCCCGTAGGATCGGCCATCGGGATCGAGGAGGTAAGGTATGCACCCCTCCCCCCCCACCGCAAATTCGACTACCGAAGAGTTCTTTAGTGATCAATAGGCGATCGAAGAGGATTCTTCGATGCCCTTAGGATAGGAGACACCTATGCTCACAAACCTAAACCCTAGACCATGGATCGAGATAAACTAACATGACCTCGAGCATAGATCCTGAGGTGTTGACATGGTGAGGAGGACAACACCTGGCCCTGACTGGACAGACACATGGCACAGCCACCTGGACATAACTAGGCATGATTTGATCGGGTGATGTGGTGCGCTCGATGGACACATGGACTAGGGTGACGTGGCAAGGAGCTGAGGTGGCTTCATGTCATTATTTGGTGGGCACTGAGGTGGCCTTGTTTCATTTGAGGGTGTGGTCAGCAAAATGTATGTGGTAGGAGACTGATTGCCCAAAGGCAATCAAGCAAAGAAGGGCAAGTTTACCCTTTCATTTTGCAAAATTACATCTACAGGATGCATGTGGGATAAAAATACCACTTTTCTTCTTCACCCGTCAACAAGCAAAGCCATAAAATGAAGGTTATTAACCTTCATTATCGTCTGGTGCCCTAGAAGGGTTGGTCGAACATTTGGCATTTGATGCATCGCCCGACAGGAGGTTGGGAGTTCAACTCCCATCGCGACCAGAACACCTTTATTTTTTGCTAAACACGGGGCAAAAGCATTGGCGCCTAAGGTAAAAGGTTTTTTTTTTGAAAAAAAATGAGTTTTTTTTTTATTTGTTTTATTTTACATTAATTTATATATATATATATATATATATATATATATATATATATATATATATATATATAAAATATTTCTTTTACTAATTTAAATATTAGTTATGTTTTAAAAATATTTTTTATACATTGATTTTTTTTAAAATATAACTTTATTTTTATTATTAAAATTAAAATTTAAAGATTAAACTTTTTTTGTTTAAATTTTGCATATTAAAAAAAATATATATTTCCAAAAAAAAAGGAGTCCTATTTTTGCAACACAACAAAATTATTGCTTTTGTTTTCTCCTTCAAAGGGGATATAAGACATTTAATAGCACACATTTTATTACAAAATTAGGATCTAAACCTCTTCTCAAACCTTGTTACTTTAGCAAATAATGAAGGATCAAGCTTGAATTCTTTATTTTGCCCAATTCTAAGACAAGGAGAGACATTAAACAATTTGCAAACCATAAAAGTTGAAATTGTGCATTTGTTTTCTCCAAGGAGGGATATAAGACATAAAATTGCACATTCTATTTTTTTTGCAAAATTGAGAAGAAATTGTAACCTTGGGCCCATAAAAACTAAGTCGTGTGTCGACTAGTTCTGGAAGCCTTTCAAACGTGGGTCATGTGTTGACTTGTCTTGAAAGGAGTGCTATTTGTTAAATTTGCAAAACAAAGGGGGGAAAACAAGAAATTGTATTTCTTTTGCAAATTTGTAACACAAAAGTGAGGAGCACTTAAAACAAATCAAACTTGTTTATTTTGCAAAATTAGAAAATATAGGCAATTGTTTATTGTCACATTATTTGCAAAATTGTAAGACAAGGAGGAGACATAACATATCAATTTTTTGCACAACACACATTCATATTTTGTTGCAAAAATTAAAAGGTGCATTTTTTATTTTACTCGACACCTTCATTGGCAAATTAGGTGCATTTTCGATTGCATTCGACACCTAGGTGATAAGAATTTTGTGGGCATTCTTGTTTGATTATTGCATTATTTCTTTTGCAATTATAAGTCATAGAATCAAGAACTCTCCATACCCCAAAATTTCACTAATAAATTTGTGTTAACCATTGCACAAATTTAAAGCCAATATTCATTTGATATTCTCTCCTACAAACAAAAAACCCCTAATTCACTCTATTTTTTGGCTTAATTTCCTCAAACTGATTATCCCTCTTCAAGAGGATTTTTAGGCAGGTGCCATTAAATATTTTTTTGAGTGAATTATCTTTCATCTCTTATTTTTTTGGCTTAATTTCCTCCAACTGATTATCTCTCTTCAAAAGAGTTTTTAGGAAGGTGCCATTAAATATCACTTAAGAGTGAAAGAAAGATCATCTTAGTACAAATTGTAGGACCTTCATCATGACAATTATCAATAAATACTTAAGTGATACACAATTGCTAAAAGGTCCTAACTATTCAGCATGGAAAACTAAGATGAAATTCATCTTGACTGTAGAGGACTTGTGGGATTTAGTTTATGGCACTGAATCAAGACCTGCAATAGCAGGAGTAGATCAAAAAGCATGGGACAAAAAGAACAATTGTATTCTCATGTTAATACTCCTAGCAACTACTGATGAGATCCAGCCTCACATAAGTGAAGCTAAAACTGATAAAGTTGCATGGGATGCACTTAGTACCATTTTTGAAGGTAAGAATCAATCAACTATTCTAAACATTCAAACACAACTTCATACACTCCATATTAAGTCGGGTGAATCAGTAGAACTATTCCTCTGTAGAGTGGCAGATCTGAAGTCTAAGATTAATGCTTTAGGGACCAAAGTTGAAGACACCATTTTGACTTCAGTAATTTTGAGATCTCTTCCTAAATCCTACAAAATTTTGATTACATCCCTTAATGTTTCACAAAGAGTTGTCACCTTTGTGGAGTTAGTCAATTTGCTTCAAACTGAGGAAGCAAATCAACTCCAAAATGATGAAGTGTCGAACAATGCACTTTATTCAAACTATAAGGGTGATAAGAAGAAATAAAACTTTCAAAAGGGGGGATCATCTTCAAAAGGTAAGGGAAATAAATCTCAAAAGAGGTTTTGCTCGTATTGTAAAAAGGACAACCATGACACCAATTGGTGTTGGTTCAAAAATAAGCAAAAAAAGAAATACAAAGGCACAGCACAGAAGCAAAACAAAGGCAATATTGCTCATGAAGTGTCTAGTTCTAATTCTGATTCTGGTTTAGAAAAAGCACACAAAGTGCTTATTGCTAAGATAGTATTGTAAAGGGAAAACACATTTGTCACCTTGAGCAAAACACCATTTTCTCTCTCTCTTTTTTTAGGCTTCATAAATAGCATAAGTTTTTGCTTGAAGTACTTGTAATAAAGGGGTGTTTGTACCTCTTTTAGGCTTCATAAAATAGCAAACTCTCATTGTTTTAAGTTCCTGTAACAAAAGGAGGGAATTTTCTGTTATAAAATTGCCTAGGAGGCAATATTTGTAAAATCCTTCACAAAACTCTTGAGTTGCACATCTTTTGCAATTAAATGGGGATATACTTTCTTTTCTTCACAATTTTTTGTAAAAAGGGAAGAAGACTTATAAGGGTGCATTTTCGACAATGACCGATGCCTTAGTCATACTTCTTTCAGAAATTAACTACAACATGTTTTGCAACGAGAAGGGGGGAACTTATAAGGGTGCATTTTTAGCAGCGACCGACACCTTAGCTACCTTATCTTTTGCAAACTCATATTGTAAATGAATGAACCTCATATGAAGTGATCTACTCTACTACACCTAGTGATTGCAGTGACTGGTTACCCATGCAATTTTATTGGATGACATGATTACTATAATGACATTCGTTGGTGTGAATACAAAGTGAGGCATGACCCATTTTTTTGCTTAGGAGCAGCTAGAGCACTATGACATAGCAAGAACCAACAGATCAACATCTTTTTCACTGTATTGGGACAGTTATATACTTTACCCAAATATTGTTGTATAGGAGGATGTATATGTATTACCCAAATAATGTAATAAAGGGGGATGTTAGAGTAATATTCCATTCTTTGGGATATTTACCCTTTTACTCCACTAGGTAAAATAGTAGTATACTGCATTATACTAGCTAGATTATTACATTTACTTTTTACCACTTACCATGTAGATATTTACTGTTTCAAATATCTAATGGTTACCTAGGTTAATACCTAAATATCCTAGGTTAGTTGGTTAGGTTTAGCGCTATCTTCTCATAGCGCGTTGGTTAGCATGGATGTAGGAAATATTGTTTTATTTCTATTTTGTAACCTATTTAAGCTTATTGCTATCCTATGCTCTATGTTAATGAAATGATTATTTGGTGATTATTATTTGTTCCTACCTTTATACTCACATTATTTTTCTATCAAACCAATGTCATCAACCTATGATCTCAAATCTTTGACATCAATGATAACAATATACTCAAATTTTCCAACAACTCCTCTATTGACACTTATGAGATGATCCTTGCTTGTGAAGGATGTGTCTTTATGACACTTAGACTCTATCCTATTTGCTACATAGGACAAGATATTATGGTGTAAAATAAAGTAAATATGCTTATAATAGAATACCTTACATTTGCATCTTCTTTTGCAAGCTTCTCCTGTTGTTTTTATGGTGGATTTTTTGTACTAATCCTTGTAGGTAAGGGCTGATTTAACGTTGTATTTCTTCCTATACAACTCTCTCCTTTGCTTGGTTAATTTTGTAATGAATCCAAGCTAATAATCACATAGATAGTATACTTTTGAAGGAGTAATTTTTGCACTAATATTTTACCTATAAATAACTCTTAGTGCACCTCGAATATGAGATTCACCAAGTCTCGATTTGTAGCTTCTATCACTGATTTAATGGCTGCCTACTTATTTTCCACTTCTTGGAGGAATTTCGATCTGCTTGGTGGCTTCTATAGTCCATAATACCTTGCAGGTACAGAGATATGAATAGTGTCTTTAGACACTTTGATTATTTACAGATTTTTGTGCCTTTGATCTTAACAATCAATACACAAAATAACCCTTTGAGAGTAACTAGTTTAATGAACAACTAGTATAGTACAATGAACCAATAATATTTCCAACTTAATGCACTTTAATAATATCACCTTATTGCTCCTGTTAATAAGTTCTCAAATTATTTTCAAATGCACTAATGATCACTACAAATTTCTTAATGTAGTCCTCTTCTCAATAATTAGATAATAGAACGAATGTATCTAACTCCTATTAATGTGCAAGTAATAAACCTTAACAGAAATTGTCTTCTACACTTTCTTTGAGGACTTAAAATATAATCTTCTATTTTGAAACTTTCAAATTCTAATAAGTTGCTTAATGAATTTAAGTAGTAATCCGAATTAAGTGTTCAAGTAATAAATCTTTTAGACCTGAGTTGCTTACCTTTAATGATCTTTGAAGATGATGAATGTTTTAGAAACTAGTTCACCACTTTCTGTTGTAGAATCTAGTAGTGTTCCTCTAGGATTTTTGTTGGATGGTGACAATTTTCCCAATCTCCTCCAATGATCTCTACTTCAACTTCAACAATAAGACCTACCATGGATTTTCCTATTAAGCAATCTCTTATGGTAGTGTTTGCATGTAGTGGTGCACAATGGCTGATCTAGTTTGCAAAGACGCAATAGAGTTCATACCTATACTGGTAATGGTGGTCTCTTGTGGCTCTCCCTATTCCTATCTAGATCTATCTTGGCTCTAATACTAGTGATGGTTTTGGCACTAAACCATCTATTGAGAACATAGAGAGGAGAGCCTCAATGTATTCTATTATATGTAAAATAGAAAGATACAATCAGGATGGAACTATGAGTCCATTATATACGAAGAGAGGTTTCTTGATCCTTACTCTTCTTATGACACTTGGTACCTCTTACATGACACTTGGTATGACAGCTAAATAATGGAATATATTCCAACACTTCATACTAGGAGTTCAAGAATGTAATGGCAGTGTTGTACCTTTTATGTTCTATTTTAGAATCCAAAATTTCTATTTCCAAGGCAAAATTTCTTCTTGTCCTTGATATCTCCCCCGATTGGATTGATTCCACCTAGAAGCAAATTCACCTTGGAGATATAGTTAAGTATTTGGGTATTCCCTTCTAAATTAAGGCTTGTCTTAAATATGGTGGAAATAGTTTCTATCAAAGTTTTAAAATAAGTTAGATACTTAGATTTCCAATTTTTTGTCATTAATAAAAAAAATCCAAGTCATTGATAAGATATTTGTTGTGATACATGTTTTTGAAAGTTCATGTTGGCTTCATAGTAACAATTTTAGATGAATTTTATAAGTTTGCATTGTAATTTCCTTTGGTCCAAGTGGGATGGGTCTTTGGTAACCAACTTTTTTTTGGTTTCGATATGTACTGCAAAGGAGTAAATATGGACATGGGATTATTGATCCATATATACAAGGTCAATGTCTCATTATCAAGATGGTTATTCATTCTATTTAGGGTAATGAAACTTGAAATATTATATTTGGCATACAATTGAATGTGTTGTAATTGGTAGAAGTTTGAGTCCATATCTAGGATAATATTCTTGTTTGTAAAATATTTCAAAATTAAGGAATCCATTCCCACATAGGGAGTTTGGTAGGCTTGGCAATTCAATATTATTATTTTTTTGTCCTAGGTTGGTTCCTCATTAAGGAATAACATACTTTTACTTTTTTATTGTGTGGTGGAATAGTTTGGTATATTATAGTGGTAAACCACTGGCATATATTACATTCAAATAAGCTATAAAAAATGCAAATTCTTAGGTTTGTTGATTTTTTAAATATGGCTTCCCAATATGGAAATATTATAATGCCTTGATAAGGAAGTTTGACACTAACTAGGGGGACTAAAAGACCCTTTAATATATTTAAAATTTGGTGGATTCTAATATTTTGATCAAGCTCTCCATGATATTGCCTCATAAAAAATTTAATACTGGGTCTAACTAGATGGTCATTTGTTCCTCTTAATTTTTGTTAGAGTGTTGTATCAAGCCTCAACTCCCTATTTCCTCTTGGCTATGTGTCTCAATCAAGTTGTAATTTTGATGAACCTTTGTGGGGTCCCTTTCAAATCAAAATTAGAAAGTTAGTTAAACTTTTCAATGTACTTATTGGCTAACAAGGTGTTGCACTAAAGCTCTTTAATAGATTTTGTCTGACGCATCTAAGACTATCAACTCCCACCTATGTATTCTCCAAAATCGTGAGATAATTAACCATGTATTTTGGAACTATAGAAGGGATAGGTCTGTGTGGAAACATATTATCAATGTTCTTCCTATTTTGTGTGACTACAAAGTTGGTTGGCATTTTTTCTTGCTTGGTTGTAAAAAGGTTAGCATAATTTCTAAACAATTTAATTATATATTTTTTTGAAATTTTCATGGAGTGGAAGATGTGTTGCTTGTTTCAATGATGTCAATATAGATTTCAAAGTAAAATATTATAAACTTTTCTCTAATCACTATCTTCGCTTGTCTACTTGTCTAGGTAATTTTCTACAAAGTCAATAAGGAATGCTAAAATTAAGCAATAGCTTGATGACATTTGAACATGGGTTGCCACATTGGGAGTAAGTGTTTTTAAGTGCTTGAGCTTATGACATTTGATATTCATTTTTATATACTAAAATAAATATAAATTACAATAACCCCCATAATTCTTTTTGCTTCACACATCACGATCCAAACATGTGACTTTTTTAGGGCATGGTTTTATGCCCGAAAATGACCAAAATCCTATTTTATAATTCTATCCACACTTTCAAGGGCATAAATTTGTGCTCGAGACATTTAATCCTTTCAAAAAGTGTCTAAAATATTAGATGGAAAACAACAATTTAAGTGGACAGCTTTGCCCAAACAAGTTGCAAGGAACTACATGGGAAAAATGCTCCAAAGGCCCTTAAGAAGGTAAAAATATATATTTACTAAAAATAATAATTTTCTATTTTTATTTTATCCTAGCCAAAATGCATTTCTAACCATGTTGACATATTAGTAGAAGACAAATCTCAAAAGAACAAGCCATATGTATGTAATTTTTATGTAATATAAATTGTGTAACTCATGAAATGTGAATGACCACATTTCCATATAGATGACCTTCTAACTCATGGGGGTGAATCACCACATTTTCATAAGAATGACCTTCCATATTCACTATGGTGTATTTTAAATATACCAATTTTTGTATAAAGAGAGATGCATCTTTGACTATAAAAAGTATAAGGATGTAATGTGATAGCCTCGCATATCTTCTCAGAGATTGCTTGCATTATACTCTATAATCTGAGCAATAAAATCATTATGTTATTTTGCTATATATTTTTGTATGGTTTGTTATACTTTATTATTTCTAAATTGCACTCTTTCTTGATCTTCCTTAACTCAAAAATCAAATTTTTGGATTAGTAAAAATTTTGAGTTTTGGATTGCATCATGTTCTTAACCATAAATACTACTATTTGACACATGTATATGTATATATACAACATAAATTATGTCATTTATGTAAATGATGTTGTAAAGTAATGATAATGGAATACAATTTTAAGAGATTTATTGAGCTTCATATGTTCAAATTGTGATAGGACAATGATGTTGACAAACAATCACATAGTAGGTGGTCTATGGTAATGCAATCATGTTACAAATGAAATAAACCTTATATTTATTCACCTAATTTACCCATACAAATATATACCTTTGAAGTGAAAAATAGTAAGTTTTTTCTCGTACAACTTTTTTCCAATGGGTTATAGAGGATGGAAATGGGCCCCACCCATATTACATCATGACTACATAGTGGTATTACAACAACTTGACAATTATGCATGTATTACTTAGCAAAATTTGAACTTGAATATCCTTATTAAAAGTCAAGGTACTTAATCGGTGGATCTCATGCCTTTGATAAGGATTCACAAGATATTTATTATCTTCATATTAGTCCTTACATTAAATGACTTTTTATGAATGATTATGTTGTTTAATTGGTTATATGGGATTGAAATGGCCACCCATATTACATCACAATCAAATAGTGGTATTACAACAACTTTACTACTATGCATGTATCGCTTAGCAAGATTTGAACCTAGGTCTCCTTAAAAACCAAAGAATTTAACTATTTGAGCTAATGTAATTTGATGAATAACTATGTATTTTTACAACCTTTTAAATTTTTTATTTTCATGGAAAATACTCCTTTTGAGGTCACACTTTTAGGTAAGTTGCAAGGAGGCATGAGTATCCATTCTACCAAAAAATACTCAGGGCTTGCACCTAGCATACCCCCTTTGGCACACTCAAAGAGTATGCCTAAAACAACCAAAACACAAATAACAAACGACAACAACAAAACACAAAAATAACACAAAACAACAAAAATAACGCAAAAACACACACACATTGAAAAATTAAATTGAAGAAATACAAATTACATCTTCGTCCAATCCAAGCCAATAGGCCTTTTAGCCAAGATTCAACAGAGGAAACATAAGAATGATCTTTTTGAGTTGGGGAATTGAAATACCCTAACTGAACCAAAGAGAAGCTAATACAAAGAAAAAAGGAATTGGGTACCTCTAGTATTGGAGCCATCCATAGAAAGGATACATAAAAGAGCATCCGTGATTTGTGAAGCCCACCATTTGGGATGGTGGCCATATCAAGTAAGATCAACTTTATCCAATGCCCAATAAGCTAAAGTATCAATAATCTTGTTTTAACAGACTCCCTTTGAGTCCTCTAATATTCTAAGTGATCATTAATAATAAGGTTAAATATGTTGGTAAGGGCATTAATCTTACCTTCCTTTACAAGTTTTTCCTTTATTTTACCATATAATTTCGATTAGTCTTGTGGCCTACCTTTTTGTTAGTGTTCATCTTTATTTTTTTGTTTCTTTTCTTACCCCAACTAGGGTAGCTTCTTACCCTGAAGTATGCATATATGAAACCAAAGAGTTTTTGGAAGGTTCAAGAAAGTCTCTTGGGTTTTGTAATTATTTTAAGTTCTAGCATTTAAATATTGTTCTTATTATCTATGTTTTCTCCTTTATTTCTCTATTGAAAATCTTTGATTTCTTGTTTTATCTCTGAGTCTTTCCCTACAACTTTAAACCATGTTTCTAATATTTCTATCTCCATTATGTCCTCTTCCTCACCTAGGATGTTATTTGTGGAAATAATTCCAAACATATTAGTTGATAACATCGCTTGATCCTTCATAACTAGTTTTTTTTAGTGTTATTTTTAGGTATTTAGAAACCTGCTAAGTTTGTGTCCTCTTTCTTTTGATCTGGAATATTATTTAGATAGACACTAGCAAAATAACCATATTCATGGCATATTCTGCAATGGAAAGGAATGTTCTCATAGTCCACAACTTTCTCCCAAGTGTCCTCCCCAAACTGTAATGAGATTTTTTATGGAAGAGGTTTATCAAAATCCATTAAGACACAAATTCGAGCATAAATAATGTGTTCAAATTTGTGTGTATAGTTAGTAGTCATTATGAAAGTTCCAAGGGAGTTTTTTTATTGTAGAAAATATAGTTGGATTCTAGAATTCAACTGGAAGGCCAAAGAGTCTAACCCACACAGGTCTTGTAGAAGGCATCTCTTCTTCAACTTTAAAGTTAGTGTGCCAAGGTTTCATGAAAAAACCCACCCTTCCAAAGAACCAAGGCCCCCCTTAAAATATGTTCTCTTTGTCTTCATCATTAGCAAAAATACCAAGAAAATAACCATTAGGATAAACAAAGATTTTTATCTCACCTTTTGTTTTTCAACATTTTACAACCCATATTTTTTTTTAAGCAAAAAATCCCTTGTGGGGCTGCCTTGGTTTGAGATACCACGACCAGGGGGTTCTACACCATCAAAGTCACCCGGAGTTGCACCCGGCCCTTCTCGTACCAACATTATCAATTGGATTTTGGGTACCCAATTCAACTTTTTGGTAGGGTGGAGATTCGAACCTAGGACCTCCCTTGGATAATTGCCCTCTCCTCTCCAACTCACCTACAACACATGGGTATGCAACCCATACTTTTAAAGTGGATAAGCTCGAATGAAAACCCAAGAAATAAAAATTCAATCCTCTTCTCTTCATATCTTCTATGTCATCTTAAATATCATTCATTTTTAGCTTAACTATTGGAGTTCCATCAACTGCTCTTAGACATCCTGAATTAGTTTTTCTGGGATCAATCTTAGGAATTCTTAAAGGTCTATGAGAAGCATTAATATTAATGTTAGCATTAGTTTAGGATTATCTACCACGGAGGGCATCCCTAGAATTCATTTTTGGGGTTAAATCCCTGAAATTCTTACCCTTGAAAGGGGTTTCCATAGTGGATCTATTTTGGGGGTGTTCCTTAGCATCGGGATTGCTTTAGTTCTGAATCATTTTTTCCTAAGGAGTCTTCTCTTATTTGGTCTATAGCTTGAAAATTATTTTTGGGTCTCTTTAATCCATGTCTTGGATGCCAACGAAATGTATGATTTTTACTTTTTCCTTAGGCAACAAACTAGAAGCAATTTTCAATCAAGTTCATAGCATGAATATTTGTTGAATGACATATTCCTAACCCATTGCTGGTCTCCTGCAACATATCCTATGTTTATCTTGGAAAAAAACAAAAACAAATATTTATCGTTGCTTGTGCTCGACCCATATACGAAACCCTCACACAGTCACCTTTGAAACCCTAGCTTCCTCCAAATACCTCGCTATCACAACCTTTTAAATTTTATATAATTTAATAAAAATTATAAATAATATTAACTACAAAACACACAATTACTTTAAGTGATGTTAACATGGGAGAGAAGGGAGAGAGTCACACTTAAATCAAAGTAACTTTTACTCAATGTTTGCTCCTAAATCAAATAAGCTTTTGGTACATGTAAACCTTATAATCTTATTTTATCTTACAAATATCATGTCGGACAACCCATTTGTGTATATTGTAATTTTAATTTTTTTTTATAGAATTTTAATAATTCAAGTGAAGTTTAACATTAAGGACTTTCATCTTATTTCATATTTCTTTCTTTTAGATGGGTAAATATTGATTTTTCATGCAATATTTTTCATAGTTACACATATAAAATGAATATGTATCTAGATTGGATTCTACCTATAGAATAAAAATATATATAAATAAATTTAAACCATCCAATAAAAGTAAAATTTTTAAATATATATAAACAAATTCAAACCATCATATAAAAGTGAATCTTAGTAGAACTAGACAGATCAAATAAGAATATTCTTGACATGAAATGTTAAAATGTTATTTTTTCTCATTTCCTATCCAACCATGGCTCTAAGCATAGTAGGTGAGACACGTCAGCATTAGGATCCTTGTAATTGTTGATGGTGGAGAAGGGACGACTATGATAAGAGTATTGATCCTCTACGTCTACAAATGATGAAAGACCATAAAAAAATCATGTCATATATTCTTCCCACAACAAGGAATAAGAGCATGTTATTTTTCATGTTTGTACAAAATATTTCTTAAAACCAAAAAAATATAGTTGTAAGGAATAGACAATCCATCGATTTTAGAATGTATTAGATGACCTCTATATTTTCATATTAGCAATAGATTTACAAATTCAATATGTGTCATCGATTAATGCCAGAATGGTAGCAAGCCTGATGAGGAAATTTAGACCTAGGGGCTAATTTCTTTTTACCTAGGATGTTTTAATTAGGCTTAGTCATAAGAATAATCAACGTGATTTTTTGATAAGCTCAGTTGAATAGTCTAAGTCTAGGTGTTTTACTTCTCGTTATTGTAGGGCTTATGTTTTAGCCTTTCCTTGATTTTTGTACGTAAATCCTTGGAGCAGTTGATGATTTCCAGGATTACGGTTTACATTTTGGACTTATTTAAGTCCTATGTTTTCAAATAATAATTAGCTTCAATATTTCCATATCAGTTTGGTATCAGAGCCTGGTAATTTTGGAGGTTTTGGGTCATTTTCGACCTCCATAGTGCCACTCTACCACTTGTTCCACTTGAAGCTTAGGGAAATTGCAGAATTTTTGCTGCCATTCTTGCAGAAAATTGCTGCCAATTTCCATTACTGTCAATTTCTTTGTTGTCAAAAATTACTGACAAATTTTTGTTGACAAATTTTACAACAAAAATAATTTTGTTGTCTTTTGTGCATGGTGATTCAATTTTTGCACAATATTTATCCTCATTTGGAGAACAGCGTATGTTGCCAAGAGCGTTTCATCCACTTTAGTGCAGCTTTCGTCACCTTTTCGAGCAGCATTGGCATTCTGCTCAGCATGACGTCGACACTCTCTCTGTGTGGAATTTTTTTGCGCATTCCAATGTCTCTAGACGTCCATGAAACAAATTAAAAAAAAAACACAAAACGCGTGATCGTGTTTGGAAAATTGACATTTGAAGCACCGATCGCTGTGCTGGATAATTTTTGTCCACCATCGATCATACGGCTATTTTAGAACTGGTACCTTGCCCTCGAGTTCGTGATGTCTGACAGCCATTCTTCCACGATAGATCCATCACAATGTTTTTCAGCACGAAACTCTGACGACAGTTTCCCGATGTTGTTGGATGATTTGGCATTGTGGATCCAGTGCTTAGTGTTGTCTGGGAAGACACTGGTCGGGTCAACCTACGACCTGATTCCTAGATTTGTCTTGGGAAGGTGCCAAATCAAAGGAGGTAAACAGGCAGGCAGCAGCGTTTATTAGCTAATGCAGTCAGATTGAATCGCCTGTTGTCTTTGGCGCAAGGCATCAGAAATAAATTTACCATCATCGATAAGGCAATCCATTGCTTCAAGCTTCTACAAACCTCAAAAAATCAATGCTAGTGATGCCTTGTTGGAGGTAATTTAACCTGTTTTTGTTGCAAATTATGGGACGACGCACACCCATTTCATCTTCTACAATTTTTGATAACGGCATCCGCTCTATGGCCCTATGTTGTGGCTTCTCTTCGTTGACAAAGACGTATCCAACACGTGTAGACGGTTACCGTAAGCCTTTCGTAGCTTATCTGGGTTTACTTGCCCTTGTTGTTGCATGTTGTGTGTGTGCCAGTTGTGTTCGGGTTGACGAAAGAGTGGAGCAACAAAATAGATGCCATAAATTCATCCCACCTGATCGCAGGTCATCCAAAACGATTCAGGCTACAGTTTAATTGAAAATATATTAGCATTACCTTTATTTTATTCACATAGGGGGGCCACTTCTATATATATATATATAAAAAAAAAAATTATTTTTGTCTTTATTTTTGTCTTTACGAGCAAGTCAACTTTGACTTTTCCAACATTGTGCAATTATTTTTGCCCCTTCCATGTTGTAAATTTGCAATTTTTGCAAATTAATTTGGGCACATTTTATTTTTGCACATTTTGTAACTTTTTGTCTTTTTGTGACAATTTTTGCTGGCGATCACTCGGGGTCAAATGGCTTCTGAATTAGTTGACAAATTGGCTCAAGTAACCCAACTTGTCAGCGTTTTGGCTGATAAGGTTACTTCTAATGAAGTGCAACAATAGTGTGAGGTTCCCCTTTACACTAGCTCGCGAGATCCAGAGGTCCTCAACAGATGGATTTTGGACATGGACAGTTGGTTTGAGTATACCAAGATAGCAAAGGATCAGCAAGTTAACTTTGCTAAGTTGAAGCTTTCTGGCATTGCCAAGGTCCTTGTCACTGATCAACTACGGACCCAAAATCCCATTGACAAGTGGGATGAATTGCAAAGAGTTTTGAAGAATAATTTTTATCCTTCAAAAAATGCCACGGAACTTGACATCAAATGGCTTCGTCTTCGACAAACCTCCAATATGAGTGTTCATGACTATATTTTTCAATTTAACAAGTTGCGGATTTTGAATTTTGTTCAGGATAACATGGCACAACTTGTTAACAAATTCAAAAGTGGCTTGTAGGAACCCATTTATAGGAAGATGAAATACAAGTTGATTGTTAACATTGACATGGCTTTCAATCAAGCCCTTCTTGTTGAGGAAGAAATGAGGGAGCAATCGCATGGGACTCGCTCTTCTACGTCGGGAGGAAATCAGAAGGCTTCTCCTCAACCTTCCAAGGGAGCTAAATCTTATTCTTCTCCTTCTCCCTCTTCTTCATCTTCCCCTTCTTCTTCTTCACAAAAATCTTCTTCTTCTAAATCACCTTTGATTTGTAATTATTGTAAAAATCCAGGACATACTCAAAAGAGGTGTTTTAAGTTGCAAAATGTGAAGAAACAATCCCTAGTTGTAAAGCCTTCCAATGAGGATTCACAATAAAGTCCCATTGAGGCTACAGGGGAATGTAAGCCTTATCAGGAATTGGCACGGTTAAACAAATTGACCTTTATGAATACTTTACAAGGTGATCGCGAGAATTTTTTTGTGACTACGGTCCATCTCAGTGACACCTTTATGGTTGATTGTATAATCGATAGCGGCTAGTAGAAAAATCTAATTGCGAGGTCCATTGTTGACAAACTAAAGTTACCGATGAATCCTCATCCTCATCCTTATCCTTTGGGATGGAAGGACAATGGGATTACATCCGACATCACACACACTTGCACTATGAATTTTGCTTTCAGTCCTTTTGTGGACTTGGTTGTGTGCGATGTAACTCCAATGGATTGTTGTGGCTTGTTGCTTGGGAGACCCTATCAATACGATAGAAGGTCTATACATGATGGGTACAAAAATACATACACTTTGCACAAAGACAATAAAGCATTCATAATCAGAATTACACAACAAACACCTCATAATTTGATGTTGAGTTGTAGACAAGCACGCAAAGCTATAAATCAAGCAAAGGAATTAGCACTCATCTTCATCAGACCAATTCAAGAATAAAAGCAAGCACCTAAGCACACTAATAACAGGAGTTCTTCAGTTCATTCAATACTTCAATCATTTTTTGATGTTTTTCAAGAACCCACAAGTCTTCCTCCTAAAAGATAGATTAATCATAGTATTGAGATTGTTCCTGCATCTTCTCTTCCTAATTCTTCAATGTATAGACAATCAATAGTGCAAATGGAAGAAATTAAAAAGCAAATTCAAGCATTGTTGACTAAAGGGTTCATCAAACCCAAGTACTTCCCCCTTGTGCTTCTCCTATCTTGCTTGTGTTGAAGAAGGATGGCACATGGAGATTATGCATTGATTTCAGGGCACTCAATAAGATTACAATCAAGAATCGTTATCCACTTCCTCGCATTGATGATCTCTTGGACCAATTGCAAGGTGCAAAATTCTTCTCCAAGATTGATCTCAAAAGTGGGTATCATTAGGTGAGAATTCAAGCAGAAGACACTTGGAAAACAAGCATTTAAGACCAAAATGGGGCTCTTTGAATGGCTTGTCATGCCCTTTGGCCTTACAAATGCTCCAACTACATTCATGCGGCTGATGAATGAAGTATTTAGAGATTGTTTGGATCAATTTGTAATCATCTATTTGGATGATATTCTTATATATTCTTCTACTTGGGAGAATCATTTGGAACACTTGGAAACGGTTCTTCAAACTCTTCGAAAGAACCAATTGTATGCAAATTTTCCTAAATGTTCCTTTGGGCAAACATTCATTGCCTATCTTGGATTTGTAATTAGTGAAAAAGGTGTGCAAATAGATCCTTCCAAAGTTGAAGTTATCTTCTCTTGGCCAACTCCTACTTTAGTCACAGAGTTAAGGAGTTTCCTGGGACTTGCTAATTTCTATCACAAGTTCATTGGAGGATATTCTTCTATTGCTGCACATTTACACTATTTGACGAAGATCAAAGTTCAGTTTTAGTGGACAAAGGACCAACAAAAATCCTTTGACACATTGAAATAGAAATTGAGTACTGCACCAGTTCTTGTTCTTCCAAATTTATCTCAACCATTTGAGATAGAAACTGATGCTTCGCAAGTTGCACTTGGAGTTGTGCTCATGCAAAATGGCCATCCAGTGGCCTATCATTCAAAGACATTTTCAGAGGCCAAGAAGAACTATTCTACATATGACAAGGAGTTCTATACTTTGGTTCAAGCAATCAAGTATTGGAGGCATTATCTCTTGGGTAAAGAAACAATTGTTCATACAGATCACATGCCCCTTAAGTTTCTTCAATCTCAAACAAAAATTGAGGAAGCTAGGCACATGAAATGGGCATCGTACTTGCAACAATTCCATTTAGTAATCAAGTACAAGAAAGGACGAAATAATGCAGTGGCTGATTGTTTGAGTCGTCCTCCTTCTACTCTTGTTTTGACAATTGTCACTACATCCCATCTTGGCTTCCAAACTTGGCCTACATAGTATCCTATGGATCCAGATTTTGGCAAAGTTTTCCACCAACTTTCCAATCCTTCTTCTTCAAATTTGAGAGCTCTTCAGGACTTTCATGTTCAGGATGGAATGTTGTACAAATTGGACAAACTTTGTCCTCCTCATGGGAATAGGGAGTCTCTTCTGAAGGAGGCTCATTCCACACTCTATGGAGGACATTTTGGTAGGCAAAAAACTCTTCATCATCTTCAGTGGTTTTTCTTTTGGCCACACATGCAAAGAGATGTTCCTTGCTTCTTGCGACAATGTGCAGTCTGTAATCGCTCCAAATCAGCAAATAGGACATTGGGATTGAGAATGCCTTTGCCCATTCCTTCTCGTCCGTGGGAAAGCATTTCCATGGATCTCTTGAGCGGTTTTCCAATGACAGTATGCAAGCATGATTGTGTCTTTGTTGTGGTGGACAGATTCAGCAAAATGGCCAAATTCATTCCTTGTCGCAAGACAAGTACTGCACAGGATCTTGCCCAACTCTTCTTTGAAGTGGTATGGCGTTCTTTTGGTCTTCCTACCAGCATTGTATCTAATCATGATTCACATGAGGAAAATCATAGATAGAATGATGATGATGCATATTGGTGGGATTCCAGTGCTGCAGTTTCTCAAATCCATTCTTCTGCTAGTTCTCCTGTTGGGCGGGATTTTCCAATCCTGTTGGTTTTCCCACTGGACAGGATTTTTCAAACCTAATTTTCTACTAGTTTTCCTGCTATACGGGATGGGATTTCCTACTGGGTGAGATTTTCCAATATTCTGGTTTTCTCGCTGGGCAAGATTTACAATCTGGTGGTTTTCAGATGCTTCCCGTTGGGCGGGATTTTCAAATTCATCATCCTGCATGTTTTCCTGTTAGGCAGGATTTTTTAAAACTAGTGGTTTCTCGTTGGATGGGATTTGGTGGTTTCCCACTGGGCGAGATTTTCCAATCTACTAGTTTTCCTACTGGGCGAGATTTCCAATCTACTGGTTTTTCCTGCTGGGTGGGATGGGATTTCCCACTGGGCAAGATTTTCCAATATTTTGGTTTTCTTGCTGGGCAAGATTTCCAATCTGGTGGTTTTCAACTGCTTCTCGTTGGGTGGGATTTTCAAATTCATCATCTTGCATGGTTTCCCGTTAGGCGGGATTTTTCAAAACTGGTGGTTTCCCGCTGGGCAGGATTTTTCAAAATTGGTGGTTCTTCGCTAGGCGGGATTTTTCAAAATTGGTGGTTTCCTGCTAGGTGGGATTTTTCAAAATTATCTTTTCCCGCTGGGCAGGTTTTTCCAAACTGTCTATTTCTCGTTGGACAGGATTCTTCAAATTGATTGTTTTTGACCTTTGGTTTGGTCAATTGACCTATTGTAAAAGGTTTTGGGGTCCTTTCAAAACCCGCTTTTAATATAATTTTTACCTACAAAAAAAAATCATTAGATATAAATTTATTATAATATATACATGGTTCCATGTTGATAATTAATTGAAATTTAGAATAATTACTAATGTTAGTACAACCAAAGTCCAATAAGACACAAATTTATTATAATATATACATGGTTCCACGTTAATAAGTTAAAATATTGTTTTATGTACTAAATCCTTTATCCATTCATAATTAGATTATGTTTGTACAGTCAAAATTTATTAGATACAAATTTATTATAATATATACATGGTTCCATGTTGATAATTAGTTGAAATATTGTTGTTTATAAGGCAGTACATGTACTAAATGCTTTATCCATTCATAATTAGATTATGGTAGTACAACCAAAGTTCAATGAGATAAATTTTATTATAATATATAAATGGTTTCATGTTAATAATAAGTTAAAATATTGTTGTTTATAAGGCACTGCATGTACTAAATCCTTTGTCCATTCATAATTAGATTATGTTAGTACCATCAAAGTACAATGAGACACATATTTAAGAGGAAAATTAGATTATTTGCATTTAATATCCACTTCTAGTTTTTCCAACTTTGAATCTCTAAAAACCCAAGCCAATATATGTGGAACTTACATATAAACCCTCTATTTTTAAGAACCATTATATCATGCTCAATCATATCATCTTTGATAATAATTTCTAGTGTAACATTTGTTTATTGGATTGAACTTGACATATATTTGTTCTTCATTTTTTCTTCGACTTGGGCATCCATAATTTCAGCTAGGGCATCCTTACTTCCAATTAGGGCTCTTAAATATGGTTGTCCTTTCATTCTATCTAGATTTTCCTCATATGAATTCTTTATTATTGGAAGACCAAAAGAGTTACAATGATTTTCCTCATTCTATCAAAAAGAATGAGGAAAATCATTGTACTTTGATGGTACTAACATAATCTAATTATGAATGGACAAAGGATTTAGTACATGCAGTGCCTTATAAACAACAATATTTTAACTTATTATTAACATGAAACCATTTATATATTATAATAAAATTTATCTCATTGAACTTTGGTTGTACTACCATAATCTAATTATGAATGGATAAAGCATTTAGTACATGTACTGCCTTATAAACAACAATATTTCAACTAATTATCAACATGGAACCATGTATATATTATAATAAAATTGTATCTAATAAATTTTGACTTACAAACATAATCTAATTATGAATGGATAAAGGATTTAGTACATAAAACAATATTTTAACTTATTAACATGGAACCATGTATATATTATAATAAATTTGTGTCTTATTGGACTTTGGTTGTACTAACATTAGTAATTATTCCAAATTTCAATTAATTATCAACATGGAACCATGTATATATTATAATAAATTTATATCTAATGATATTTTTTTGTAGGTAAAAATTATATTAAAAGCGGGTTTTGAAAGGACCCCAAAACCTTTTTACAATAGGTCAACCGACCAAACCAAAGGTCAAAAACAATCAATTTGAAGAATCCCGCCCAATAGGAAATAGACAATTTGGAAAAACCCGCCCAGCGGGAAAATATAATTTTGAAAAATCCTGCCTAGCTGGAAACCACCAATTTTGAAAAATCCCGCCTAGCAGGAAACCACCAATTTTGAAAAATCTCGCCTAGCGGAGAACCACCAATTTTGAAAAATTCTGCCCAGCGGCAAACCACCAGTTTTGAAAAATCTCGCCTAACGGGAAACCATGCAAGATGATGAATTTGAAAATCCCACCCAACGAGAAGCAGTTGAAAACCACCAGATTGGAAATCTTGCCCAGCAGGAAAACCAGAATATTGGAAAATCCTGCCCAGCGAGAAATCTCATCTCGCCCAGCAGGAAAAACCAGTAGATTGGAAATCCTGCCCAGCAGGAAAACCAGTAGATTGAAAAATCTCGCCCAGTGGGAAACCACCAAATCCAATCCAACGAGAAACCACTAGTTTTAAAAAATCCTGCCTAACAGGAAAACATGCAGGATGATGAATTTAAAAATCCTGCCCAATGGGAAGCAGCTGAAAACCACCAGATTGTAAATCTTGCCCAACGAGAAAACCAGAATATTGGAAAATCTCACCCAGCGGGAAATCCCGTCCCATCTAGGAGGAAAACCAGTAGAAAATTAGGTTTGAAAAATCTCGTCCAATGGGAAAACCAACAGGATTGGAAAATCTCGCCCAATAGGAGAACTAGCAGAAGAACGGATTTGGGAAACTACAGCACTGGAATCCCACCAATAGGAGTATGAGGAAGCCGAAAGGATCTAGGGAAAATAAACACAAGCACAAAGAAAGGATCTCGAAAGCCACAAAGGACCAGGAACCCACCATCCTTGCTCATGAACAGTTCCAGGGAAGTGGAACTGGGACTGGGAACAACTTAGGAACAAGAAGAGCCCCCCCCCAAGGCCAAGAACAAGCTCTGAGAGTCCACCAAGAAGTAGGACCAGAAAGCATAAGCCCTCGAACAAGAAACTGAAATGAAAACTTGCAAAGCCCAGGGAGAAAGCGATAACAAAAACAAATATGGGATCCATGAAAACCTAAACTAAGGGATCCAGGGGTCTGCATGCATAGATCATCGATCCCCCCTAGGATCGATACATGCAGAAAAAAACCCAAAGCACCCTAGAAGAAAGGACTAGGAATCCCCATCCTTGCACACGAATAGCTTTAGGGAACTGGGGCTGGGAACAACTCAAGCACCAGAAGAGGCCCCCCCAAGGCCATGCAAATTCTCAAAGCGTCCACCAAGCAGTAGATGAAGCAAAAAGAAGCTTTTGAACAGGAAAACGAACATGGTCCCACCCAAAGGGATGATACCACCAGCAACCAATGACATCCCAGAGAGGAAACACAAGAAAAGAGGAAACTGGCCCCCCCTAGACCAACCTCGATGAAGAGAGAACCTCACAGGATGCACCAGGAAGCAAACGATAACCCAACCTGCAACCACCACAGACCGAGAAAGCCCTGGGAACCGGATCCCAGTAACAACCTGTAAAAACCCTAGGGAAAATCCAAAGGGAGATCAGGGACAGGATCTCAAGAACATGTAGGAAACCCCAGAGGATCCCTGGGAAGCACCAGGCCCGAGATTCAAATGAGGAAACCCCAAAAACTACTAGAAAAGGAGTAGAAAGTGGGCAAGGATCTCCCCTCAAGGAGATCATCTGCTACAAACCATTCCCAAATTGGGATGACTTGGGATGAATCAGGAACTGGGCAAGAACCAGGGAAGGGGGAGCAGGGAGAGGGAGCAGGTCCCTTCCCCCCTTCCCCCTAGATCCATATCTAATAAATTTTGATTGTACACATATTATGAATGGATAAAGGATTTAGTACATAAAACAATATTTAACTTATTAACATGGAACCATGTATATATTATAATAAATTTATGTCTCATTAGACTTTGGTTGTACTAACATTAGTAATTATTCTAAACAATTTACCCATTAAGTTGTGTTTGAATAATTGGGATGAGTTTTTTTTTACCAAGTTCACTCACATGTGCGCACAACCCACATAGCCCGTTGTGGTTTGAACCTAGGTCTCTTGACAGAGAGCCCAAATCCCAACTACTACAATTTCCCATGGGAACATAATTGAGACTTATCTTTTATAAAAAAGGCTTAAGTTTAAGTTTTGATGGGCATCATAGTGTTTAAGTGAGGGTGTTTTTATAAATTTAAATTCATGGTCATTTATTAAAAATATGTCAAATAACTTTTTACACATTTATTTTTTAATTAGCTTTGTGGAATTGAAATGTATTCTACTATGTTATATCATCACCACTTTATCATTATATTTCACCCATAAAATAATATTATAATGAATAATTTTAATAATTATTTATATATATAATTTTAAACTTGATTTTTCACTTTAAGAGCTTAAATTTTTTTACTTGATCTTTTGTTATTTGATAAAATGTTAAGATTTACTTATAAGATATAAACTATGGTTTATGATGTAAAAATCCTTACATTTGAATGTTTTAATTAGTTGCAAAGATAAGAAATATCATTATATAATTAAAATAAATTAATGCCCTTGGGGTTTGAAAATTTTTACACAATAAACTAAAAATATAATCTTATGGGTGAACCTTGACATTTTGTGGAGCTTAATTACACAAGTTTGTGATCTCAACAAAGGTGAACCTTAACATGTTGTCGAGCTTAGTTGCGCAAGCTTGTAACTTGAGCAAGGGTATACAAGGTAGAGGAATGGTGTGGGGTGGAATAGGAGGAGAGGATATGTGTGGCATATTAAATTGTGCACCCTAATCCAAGTGGAGATTTGTTATATGACCCTCCCTCTAAAGCAAAATCCTTCTAAGGTCTAGGTTATGCGACTTAGAGTGGAGAATAGGATTTCCCTATTATCCTTTTGTTCCCTCATCTTTGGGCTTTCTTTGTCAAAGTATTAAAAAAAAGGAGTTCAAGTGGATAAAAATGTGATATTTTAATGTGGTAGACATGAATTATATAATTTGTTGAAGTATGATAATAATATACTAAAAAATTAATATGCAAAATTTGATTTTCTTGTCCCAACGTACAACACAACTGTTTTGGATTTGGCTCTTCTTCGAGAGGTCCAAGGTTCAAGCTGGCGTGTGTGTGGTTGTGTGTTAATTCCCTATTGATAAATGTAGATCTTGGTCTTACAAGATGTCATGGCTAGGAGGGGACTGCCTAGCCCTATGTGTCCATCGTAGGGGTTTATTACACTACCCGAATCCAAAAAATAAATTATTTTTCTTGTAAAAACCAAAATAAATAAATTGTCCTGATGGATAGTGCAACGGTTCGAGCTTTGGCTCTTTTTTGATAGGTCCAAGGTTCAAACCATGGTGTGGTCAAGTATGTGAAGAGATGGGTGTGTGTATGGTTGTGTGTTAAATTTCCTATTGATAAGCTCAGCTCTCCCCCTTATGAGAGGTCATGGTGGGATAGGGATGTCTAGCCTTGAGTGTCACTCATAGGGATTTCTCACACTAATCAAATCTATATATATAATAATTTAATTTAAAATATATAATATCACTTCACATCAATAAATAGATATTATCATCAAATGTTATTAGATATTATCATCAAATGTTATTAGCTCAATCGATTAGATTCTTCACCTTTCAAGGAGAAAACCAAGGTTCAAATCTTACCAAATGATTAATGCATAATTGTCAAGCTTGTTATACCACTATGTGGTCATGATGCAATATGGGTGGAATATGTTTCAATCCCATATAATTGATTAAAATTATATATATATATATATATATATATATATATATATATATATATATATATATATATATATATATATATATATATATATATATATATATATATATATATATATATTTGGTTAGTGTAAGAAATCGCTATGATTGATGCTTAGGGTTAGGCATCCCCATCCCACCATGACCTCTCATGAGGGGAGAGTTGAGATTATAAATAGGGAATTTAATACACATGCCACAGTTTGAACCTTGGACCTCTTGAATCAGAGCCAAAGCACAAATTGTTGCATTGTCCTTTGAACAAAAATAAAATATATTATCAACAAATAAACATGTAAAAAATATATACTATCAACGAATAAGCATATAGAGTCTTTCAATAGGGTCTCACATCTTTAATTTAAGAATAAAAATAATGTAAAGTCTTCCTAAGACACCATAGTGGTTTGGGATTTGGGAGATATTATTTGAGACTCAAGTTCAAACCACAACAGGGTGTGTATGCACATGTAAATAAGTTTGTAAAAAGAATTAAACTATTGAATCAAATTTTCATACGCAACAAAAAATGTAAGCTTACTACGGTGGTAAGGGATTTGACCTCTCTTTGAGAGAGGTTCAAACCCCACTTAGTATGAGGGTATCGAGACCCTTCATAAATCCTGTGTAAACTCATTGAAAAAAATGTTCATATACAACAACCATTAAAAAAGTTATCTCAATGGACATCGCAACCGTTTGGGGTTTGGCTCTTCTTCGGGAGGTCTAAGGTTTAAACTTCAACATGTGTGTGGTTGTGTGTTGATTCCCTATTTATAAGCGTAGCTTTCAAACTTACGAGGGATCATGGCTAGGAGGGAACATGGCTGGAAGGGGATTTCTCAGCCCTATGTGTTGATCATAGGGGTTTATCACACTACTTGAATTAAAAACAACCATAAAAAATGTTGGATAATATGAGTTCAATTGTGGAAATGAGTGTGAGTGCGAGCATGATCTGAGAGTGAGTACAGTTGAAAGCGAGTTCAAGCGCAAGTGCAATTCGGGAGTGAGTTTGAATGTGAGCGTAGGAGCGAGGAAGAAGTGTGAACATGAAGTAGAAAGCAAAGTGTGATCTAGTTGAAGAAAATCCAATGCAAGCTGAGAGAAAGTGTGATTCGAGAGGAAGTACAAGCTGGGAGGAAATGCAAGCTAAGATGGAATGCGAACCAAGATTCAGTCATGGAAGAAGAGTAGCAGATTCATCTAGAGTGCATCAATGCTTCAAACCCTTACCATGAATGTGTGGAACATTAGTTTTAGAAAATTGTTTAAGCGAAGTAACATCGATAAAAATAAGAGATAAGGGTTATTGCAAGCCAAGAGGGAGTGCAATCCATGAGATATTACATGTTGGGAATGAGTGCAAGCCAAAAATGAGCCTTGTTAGCTAGTATGGAAGTAAATTCATATTTGAAATCTCTAATAGGAAGTTAGAATGACCTAGTTAGAAGTATGGAGGCCTAAGTTGGAGATAAGAAAAAGAGTGAATACATGGTAAGTTCAATCCAAGTAGCAGATGTTACACTAGAAGTGAGTATCAAGGATGAGATGATTGAGCATGATATAATGGTTCTTAAAAATAAAGGGTTAATATGTAAGTTCCATAGATTATGACCATTTTTGAAGATTCAAAATTAGATCAAGTGGAAGTGAGGATTGAATTCAAATTACTCTGTGACTTTTCTTCCTAAAGGTTTTCCCTCATCTTTTTAAATTTAGAAATTACGGATAAAATAATGATTAGTGGCCCATGGTTTAGGGGAAGAGATGCATTTTATTTGAGAAGCTTCCAGTATGGGTTAGGCATTTTGGACTTTCATATCAGCTTATAAATAAGGATGTTATATTTAATATTGGAAATACCCTATGGGAATTCATCAAGGAAGGACTAACTACTAAGGAGTGAAAGCATGCTATATATACTTGAATATGTGTTGTTATGGATATTTCAAAACCTTTGCCATAATTTATTAAGATTAAATCCAAATCAATAGAATGGGATCAACAAGTAGATTATGAAAATATTGCATGTCGTTTCCACAATTGTTATGAGATTGGACACATAGCAAGAGTTTACAAAGTAAAAACTCTGAAGAAAGAGATAACAAATTCTAGCCATGAGATAAATTTCAAGATGGAGCAAAGAAATAATATAGTAATAGAAGCTAAATCAGATCAAAGATATTCCACTTCGAAAGAAGAGACAAAGAAATCCTATCTATAGTATCATTTGGCAAGTTCAAAAGGAATCAAAGGTGCAAAAGAAGATGTGGAGATAAATCCTAAAAAAAGACAACAAAAGAGGTTAAGTTTATTCTATGTAAATAATCTTCATTTTCCACAAGTAGGATAGAATCATCTCCAAGTAATAAGAGTGAAAAGGGTGAAGATGTTATCCCTTGCACTTTAAGGTTTCAAGAGCAGCATAATATAAAAATGGGGATGAAGGAAACCCATAACAATTTAGGTTTTTTGATGCATAATAAGAAGGTAACTGCTACATAAGATCATCCTTGCACTTTAGGATTTCTAGGGCAACATAAATAAGATTGTGCTTTTGAGGTTATTCCTTGCACTTCAAATCCTTCTAAATAAGGTAAACCTAAAGATGAGAAGTCTTACTATAAGTAATGTAAGAAGATTGAAGAGATTGATGAAGATGAAAGTATTGTTGGGAATGAAAAAAATAGAGAAAGACCCAAGAAGTAAAAACAAAGAAAAAAGAAACCCAGAGGGATATTGATATGAGAAAACAAAAAGCAAATTTCACAAGCGTTAATAAGAAGTAGGACTAAACCCACAAATAAAAAAAAAAAGTAACAATGAAAATAATATCTTGAAATATTAGGGGGATGAATAAGAACCCTAAAAAAAAGTATTAAGAAATTGTGAGGTTGTTATAAATAAGATATTCATAAATATAAAAGTTGGGTAGTAAATATTTTAGTCATTAATGATGTTGAATTGCATATTGACAAAATTTAGAAAGCATATGATATAAAAGGAGTTGATTGTGGAAACTTAGTAGTTTGTAGAAGATGGAACATATCTTTGATAGAAAGACAAATAAAAAATATTTTTGATATAAAAGCAAAGTTGGATATGTTTTAATTAACTTGTTGAAAATACAATAAGAATAATGTAATGTTTTGTTTTTGTAATGGAAATAGACCCCAATAAAAGTCACACATAACTTATTAAAAAATAAAAAAATTAAGTTAAATAATAATGTAAAAGAAACAACCTTAAAAAACCTTTAGATAATATTATTATTTTTGGCTGATGACCCCAAAGAAACCTTTGAGTAGCAAGGGCTTGATTGGTGTGAGGTGGGGGTACTATTCATCACGTTTGAACTAACCCTAGTCTCCTCTGCTTAAATAAAGAGTAGAGTAAACTCAAGTCCAAAGAGGGAATAAAGAGGCATTAGTTGAGTGTTAATAAGCCAAAAGAAAGCCACTAAGTCATAGACCAAAGGTTAGTGAAAAAATAATAATTTGTTGAGATAGATAGAGTGTAAAGAACTTTTATAAATTTTAGTTGATCGATAAACAAAGTCAATGGAACCTTAAACGTCAAAAAAAATTGAATTAAAGTAGTCCTATGCAAGCAAGCACTCGATCCCTACCAACCAACCTATCCCTTTCATAGCCTAATTATGATATGGTATAAATGGATAATTTCATATAATCAATTGAACTACAACATTTCTTAGTAGATTTAAAACAAAAATGTAACAAAATTATAATATATTTTAATTAAGAGGGTTTGTAAATTATTATTAGTTTTATATAAAAATATTAAATAATTTGTGAGGTTTAGGTGGATTGGTGGTGCTTGGTTGGCCAGACATTTACCAAGAAGACACCCAGGTTCAAACCTCAAGGGAAGCCTATTTGTAAAGGTAATAGTTTGATTTAAATTGTTTGAGTGTGCACCAGATCCATGATGGTGATACGAATTTCGAGTGACCGGTGGTCGCATTCAAGTTGGGTCAACGATAATAAGATGAAATATATTTGGTGGAAGCAACCCTATGGTTTGAACCCTAGGTTAAAACCTCGAGGGAAGCTTATTTGCAAAGGTAATAGTATGATTTAAATCCTTTGAGTGCGCATCAGACCAATGATGATGATATGAATTTCAAGTGATATTTGGTTGTCTTCACATAAAATCAACAATAACGATATGAAATAGATTTGGTGAGAGCAGCCCCTGTGGTTTGAACTCTACACTTTTCAATTACTAAAAAAATAAATAATTTAATAATCTTTAAATTTCAGAAAGCAAATGAAATGAACTCTATATTAATATTATATAACCAACTATGGTATGGCATTTTTTTTATAAGATCAACATAACAAATGAAAAAAATACTAAAATATATTTAAAGGAGGAAGATTTGTAGATTATTATGAATGTTAGCGCGATGAATTTTAAATTTCAAAATTTTAAAAGGTAATTTACGAAGAGATTTTATTTTTTTATTCTTTTTAATTATATAAGATTGAAACCATCTTTTGGATATTATCTATGTATTGCTTGGCAATATTTGAACATTGATTGCCTGTTGAATTCCCTCTTGAATGTTGAAACATGATCAATTGAACTAATGCCATTTGAGAGAGATTTTATTTTTTAATAAAAATAATATTAAAACTTTAATTTTCAAAAATAATGGTTTTATGTGAGTAAAATCTATCTTTTATAGAAAAAATTAAATATGATTTAAGGCCTAATAATATATATTTTTTGATACTTAAGGAAGTTGGTTACATCCACAATATTTTTAGTAGCTGCCAAGTGTAGGGTTCAAACCACAAGGGTTGTTCCTAATAAGCCTACCACCTCATTATTTTATAATTTGACGTGAAGAAGACCACCGATCACTTAGGATTTGTACTGTCATCATCAGTCTGGCATTCACTTAGAAGATTCAGAGTAGACTACTACCTTTGCAAACAAGCATACCCCCAAGGTTTGAACCTAGGTCTCTTCTAGGTAAGTGCTTGGTCAGACAAAATATTACCAATCCACCTAGCCCTTGGGGACTTAAAACTTTTAGGTTAGAAAGAAACCTCAAGAGCCACTACTCAGAAGATTCGGAGCAGACTACTACCTTTGCAAATAGGCATACCTCCAAGGTTTGAACCAAGGTCTCTTCTAGGTAAGTGCTTGGCTAGAAAAACAATTACCAATCCACCTAGCCCTTGGGGATTTAAAACTTTTAGGTTAGAAATAAACCTCGAGATCCGCTCTTAGGTGGCCAGCAATGTCATCCTATACGGGTATACCACTATCTAGAGGGAGGACACAAGAGATTTTTTGTGTCCTCCTTCACATCGCAGAGGTTTGAACCATGGACCTCCCGTTCAACGGGGTCAGACTCACCTTCTCCAATTGCGCTACAAAGGCAAGCAATTATTTTTTATATTCTGATAAATAAAAATAACTATGAATGTCCACTAGACTGCGAATGGGACAATTCCTATCTATTTTTTAGAAAAAAAATTAAATATTTATCTATATATATTTATATTTATACATAGGGGAGTTGGTTACATTCACACTATTTTTAGTAACTACCAAGTACAGGGTTCAAACCATAGGGTTTACTCCCAACAAGCGTATACCACCTCATTATTTTATAACCTAGTATGAAGAGGACTATAGATCGCTTGAGATTTATACCGTCATCATCGATTTGGTGTGCACTGAGAGGATTTGGAGCAGACTACTACCTTTGCAACAGGAATGCCCCCAAGTCTGAACCTAGATCTCTTTTGGGTAAGTGTCTAGCCAAATAGACAATTAAAAAAACTAAATATTATTTAATTGGATTGTTAATATATATGATTATAGGTGCTAATAACTTGGTTAAACATGGAAGCATAATATGCAATAATGGAATTAAAACAAAGGATCTACTTTGATATAGGGTAAAATAGAAATGTCTAGAAACTGAGCTTATCAAAATTAATAGAAATGTCTAGACAATGAGCTTATCAAAATTAATTTTGATGGTACTTCTAAAGGATATCTGAGAAAACATGGTGGAGGTAGTATTTTTAGAAATAGAAAAAGTGAAACTCCCATCGCTTACTCGGAATCATATGGAACTTCAACTAACAACTATGTAGAGGTTAGGGCACTTCTTACACAGATTAAAATTGTAATAGGAAAATTATGGAAATATATATATTTTGTTGAAGTAATGAGAAGTACAATGGATGACACAACTGGGGGCATTGCAACAAGGGGTCTCCCTGTGATTCAAACTCAGGTCACCGCAATGAAATGCCTTCCCGTAGGGATGATGAAAATATATTTCAATTAGGAGGTATTCACAAAGTATTATCAATGCTATTAACAAAAAAAATATGGAAACTAGATAAAAAATAATATTATTGTTGATGTTCATCACCTATTACTAGAGGCAATCTCTTAGAAGAAGGAAATCAAGTAGCAAATAATTTAGCTAATTACGGTGTTGATTTTCATCTTGGTGAAATTCAAATTTTAGAAGACAATTAATGAAGTAAGATTTTATCTTTTAATCAAGTCAAAGTGTTGATTGGGAAAACATAGCAATGAAGTTAAAGAATATATTTAATTAAAAAAAATAAAAAATTTGTGATAAAAAAACATGTTGGATATGGTTTAATTGACATAATAACAAATTTAATATTTTGGTATTTTGACATAATAACAAATTTAATAACATAATAACAAATGAAGTCACATGTAAATTATTATAAAAAAACATAAATAATAGATTTTTATGTTTTAAGAAAGTAAAATAACTTTTAATATTCATGAGCCTATGTATAGGACAAACTCTATAATAAACTAAACTAAGTTATGATATTTCTTGCAAGGTTTAAAATAAAAAATGTAAAAGAGGTTGTAATATATTTAAATGAGGAAGCTTTGTAGATTATTATTAGTGTTAAACAAATTAATTTAATAAAATTCAAATTTAGAAAGCAAGTGGCAAAATTTTAGTGAACTCCATATTAATACTATATAATGAACTATGGTATGACATTTATGTAAGCAAAAAGATAAGCACCGAAACAAAAAAAAACAAGAAATAAACGGGTGTTTGAAACAAATAACAAGAAATCAATGAGTGTTTGCAGTAAAATGATTTTTTGTATTAATTTGTGGAGCCTTTATCTTCTTTTTACAATGCTTTTTGTCCCGAGTGCACACGGGTATGATTTACAAACAAATGCTTACTCTTTCAAGGTACAATGGGTAAAAGGGGTGAAAACCCCTCTTTGCAAATTAAAAAGAATGGTGGTGCCACTGGTCTTCTCTGCTACAATCAGATTATTGGATGAGCTTGAATATCCTAGTGGGTCATCATTGCTTCAACAACAGCTCAATAACCTGTCACCTGTACACATGTCCTGCCAAAAGAGAGTTAATAGAATATGAAGGCTTTCATTGTGTGTAGCCTCTTTTAATGTGTAAATAAAAGCTATAAAACCCTAAAATACAAATGCTTGCAAAACATAAAATAAAGTGCAAAAGATAGAAAACAATGAAATAAAATGCCTTGCTAATTTAACTATCTAATCTGGGTCTGTTAATGGTTGAATCTATTACTGTGTAAATGCAATACCATGTTGGTGGATCACAGAGCCAAGTTGGTCAATCGCAGGGTTGCGTTGGCTAGTCGTGGGGCCATGTTTCTCTCTATGTAAACACAGTTCCACATTGGGATTGAATGGCAGAAGGTATTGAATGGCACTCCTTGGCTTTGATGGCTCAACCATGTTTCTCTCTATGTAAACACATTTACACATTGGGATTGAATAGCAAAAGGTATAGAATGGCACTCTTTGGCTTTGATGGCTCAATCTTTGAGAATGTTGGTGTCCTCCTATCATAATTTTTGTAGCGTGATGATACGTTTTTCAATCCTCTCTTACTTCATGAAATGGTGGAGTCTTTATATGCTTTTAGGGGATGAGAGGGGTGAGGATAGGTGGCAAGTCAATGTTACCAAGTGGCAAGGACTGGGTAGCCACCTATCTGGGGTAGTTAGAGTGAGTCACTTAGAGTGTCTCACTTAACTAGGGAGATGTGGCATGCAGGTAGGTGAGAATGGAGTGAGTTGTGTGAGATATGGTAAGAGGAGGGGTAGTGGTGGTTACGACACATGTTATGTGGAGACACAAGGTATCTTAGGGGGATTTTCCAGATTTTCATAAAATTTAGAAAATAGGATATTGTGCAGGATTTATATGCCTAAGTCAAACCTTAGACATATTATTATTATGCAAAATTGTGGGGTGGATGGGGTTTTGTGAGGGACTAGGTTTTGGTGTCTACAATTTCTTATAAGGATCAACGTAATAATGGAAAAAAATGAAATATATTTTAATTGAGGAGGATTTGTAGATCATTATTAATGTTATCAAACAAATGGAGGTAAAGATTAAATAGTGTGACAAATTTTTAATTTTAATTTTTTTTAAGATAATTTGTAAAGAAAGATTTTATTTTTTAATAAAAAATATTAAAACTTTAGTTTTAAAAAACCATGATTTGATGTGAGTAAAATCTATTTTTTGTAGTAGGGGGAATAGCCCAACGGTTTGGGCTTTGGATATTCTTCGAGAGGTCCAAAGTTCAAACCGTAATGTGTGTGTGGTTGTGTTATATTCCTTATTGAGAGGTCATAGTGGGATGGGGATGCCCAATCCTGAGCGACCGTCATAGGGGTTTCTCACACTAATTAAATCTAAAAAAAAAAATATTTTGTAAAAATAAAATTTAAATATGATTTTGACATAGATCATTTTTTTGGATACATAGGGGAGTTGGTTACATCCATACTATTTTTTGTAAGTGTGTAGGGTTCAAACCATAGAGGTCACCTTCAACAAGCCTATACCACCTTGTTATTTTATAACTCGATGTGAAGAGGACCACCAATCACTCAGGTTTCGTATCGTCATCGATCTGACGTGCACTCAGAGGATTCAAAGCATACTACTACCTGTGCAAATATGCATACCCCCAAGGTTTGAACCTAGGTGTATTCTAGGTAAGTTCCTGGCCAGACAAACAATTACCAATCCACCTAATCCTTGGAGGCTAATTGGCATAGATAATTATTTTTTATGTTTTGATAAAAAAATAACTTTTAATGTTCACAAGATTTAGTATGGGACATAACTATTTATTTGTTAGAAATAAATTTTAAATATGATTTAATTGGACTAATAACATAGATAATTATTTTTTATCGTTTGGTCCCCGGATTGGTCTTCAAAATTTTTTTCGAGCTCTGGCGATTTGGCGAGAAACCTTCTGTGCAGGCACCGGGCGAAGCTCCAGGGTTTCTGGTGGGAAGATTCTTCCAGGACCTCCGATGGATTGAATCTACACTACTTTGAAGGATAGTTCATTGCCTCGGGAGGGCCCAATGGGGTCTCCTCCAGGATCTATCGATGGGAAGAAAAGCTCATATGCTGATATATTAAAAGAAAACCCTGCATCTTCCTCCGATGAAGCTCAGCGAAGTGCTTATCAAATGCTATTTAAGAATGCTGGAAAGGGTTTACCTACAAACAGAGTTAACGACTGCCTTCCACAATCTGCTTCCAGGCCTAATATTGTCATAGAACCAAAACTGGTTGAGGATACGATTATATACCGTGCTACCCATGATCTGATCTACAAATTCATGGGTATCCGGCCCACTCTGAACTTTCTACACACCTGGGTGAGACGAAGCTGGGAGCCCATTGGTGAGTACTCTCTATGGCCTATAAGCAATGGGTATTTTATTATAAGTTTCTCTTCTTTAGCAGATAGAAACAGAGCATTTGAATCAGAGAAGAGGAGCCACGGCCCGGCAGGATTATTTGTCCAACCGTGGAGAGTGGGTTTTGATCCTCGCATTGATCCCATGGCTATCCCGGTTTAGATTCGGTTGTACGCTCTCCCGATGGAGTTTTGGGGTGAGCAAATTCTTGAGTTGATTGGTAATTCTCTAGGTAGATATTTGGGAGTTTCCAGAGATACCATGGAGGGAAATACTGTTGTCTTTACTAGAATATGCGTAGAAATGGATATTAGCCAGCCACTTCCAGTCGAGGTGGAATTGGAGTTGGCAGGACTAACCTGGATACAGCAGCTAGACTATGAAGCCTTACCTTTTAGATGCAGATTCTGCCATAAGCATGGCCATTTGGCTAGGTTCTGCCCAAATATCCTGACCACAAAAGCGAAAGCTCCGTAGGGAGCGCCAAATCGCCCCAGAGAGGGTAAGTTCACTCCGATCAAAGAACCCCTCAATATCCCCCAAGGTTCTGATGCCCAGAAAGATGGCTTTGAACAGTAGAAGCGGAGGAAAAACAAAAAGAGAAATGGCAAAGAGCAGGCTCAAACCAAGCCAACCAATCGATATGAAATCTTCAAATCCCTTGTAGACCAAGAAGACCAAGTCATGGAAGGAGTGGATGGGAATGCTGAGGATAATAACACCCACTCTCATGCTCCTCTATCATCTACTCCTGTCTTAGAACAGGTGATTTAAACCCTTGAGACTTTGCAACCAGAGAACCTAGGGGCTATGGTAATCCATTCCCCTGCACAACCAGTTATTAAGGATGTCAACATGGGAAGTGCAGAAAAGAACAGAGAAAGACCAGCGTTGGGGATTACCCAGGTGGAAAAGAGGTCTAAGAATAGTAATTCCCAAGGGGGTGGTAGAAAATCCAATAAGGATCTACTAGTAGCGCAAGGGGACAAGCTGATCAATGGAGGATCGGTGAGAACAATTGAATCTTATTGCTCCCAAGGTTTCCAATGATTATACAATCCTGGAATGTAAGGGGTTTAAACAGTAGAACCCATCAATCTGTTGTTCAAAGACTTTTAGGAAGACACAAAACATACTTTTTTCTCCTTCAGGAAACAAAAATGTCTTTAGATCTTATGTGTAAAACTGTTAGTAGAATATGGAGGGGTGCTGGATATATGGATGTGGCGGCCCAAGGAGCTTCGGGGGGGATTGTTACTCTTTGGAACCCTCTAGTGTGGATAGCAATAGAACATACAGCTTGGAGGGGTGTTCTCACATCTCTCTTTAAGAACATTGTTACAGCTGAACAGGTTTTAATCACAAACTTCTATGGGGATCAAAGCATTGATGGCCAGCGGCTTCAATGGAATGCTGTTCATTCAATGATATCCTCCCGGGAAGATTGCGACTGGATTATTGCTGGGGATTTTAATGCCAAATTATCTGCCAGGGATCAGGAAGGTGGTATCCCAGTTTTGGATCCAGGGGATAGGCTTCTGATTGCTCAAGTCCGGGCCTTTCACCTTGTTGATATCAAAGGTCCTGGCACTTATTTTACGTGGACTAATAAGAGAAGAGAGCCACACGAGTAGGAAGGTAAAACTAGACCGGTTTACGGTCTCGGAGGAAGCATTTGTGAAATGGAATATTAAATTTCAGATTTTGGAAGGCCCAGTTTCAGACCACTTTCCCATTTTGCTGGAGGGAGGGGCTATGACAGGGCAGTACCATAAACCATTTAAATTTGAAAATTTTTGGTTGCAAAAAGATCTCCGAAGAAAAATTCCTCAGTGGTGGGAAGATGGCCGCCCACCTTTTGGGACTGCAATGTTCAAATTTCACAAACAGCTTCAATTTGTCAAGTGTAAACTGAAACAGTGGAGGCAAACTAACAAATCAGACTTCCAGCACCAACGGGCCCCCTTGTTGGCCAGATGGGATGAGGTGCAAAAACATTACAGGGAAGGAAACTTTTTTGAGCACCTTAAATCCGAGGATGATGCTTTGCGCAAAGCGGTTGAGGATATTGATAATCAAGAAGAGATTTACTGGAAACAGAGAGCAAGAAATACTTGGTTATTAGAAGGAGACATAAATACAAAAAAATTTCAGCGCTCTGCCTGTGCTAGGAGACAAGCGAATAATATGGAATTCCTTCAAGATGAGAATGGATACTCTTTTGACACTCTTCCTGGTATGCACTCCCACTCAATGGAGTATTTCTCAAAAATCTTTAAGGAAAGTATGGAGCAATATGGGGAAGCCCAAGATGAAGTTATTACTGTCATTCCTTCTATAATATCTCCTGAAGAGAACCAGGCCCTACTTAGACCCATAGATAGAGATGAACTTAAGAAGGTGGTCTTTGGGATGAGTACTGGCAAATCGCCCGGTCTTGATGGCTTCCCTATTGAGTTCTTCCAGGCCTTTTGGGATACCCTGGAGGAAGATGTTCTGGCTGTCACTGAGGAGTCCAGAACCAATAAAAGAATGCTCAAGGCTCTAAATCATACCTTCATTACTTTAATTCCAAAAGGAGCAGGGGGGGTTCATTTATCTGATTTTAAACCTATTGCCTTATGCAATGTGATCTATAAAATAATCACTAAGATTATGGCTGAAATGTTAAAACCTATCCTGCATAATATAATTTCCCCAGAGCAAGGGGGTTTTGTTGAAGGGAGGCAAATCTTGGATGGAGTGATTCTAGCACAGGAGGCTATCCATACAATGCACCAATCTAGGAACAAAGGAATGTTCATTAAACTGGATATGTCCAAGGCTTATGACAGGGTGGAGTGGGGCTTCTTGGCAAAGATGTTGACAGCCTTTGGTTTCTCTCAGGACTAGACAGACTGGGTCATGAGCTGTATTTCTATGCCTTCATACTCTGTTCTTATCAAGGGACTTCCCTCGCCTCCTTTTGGTGCCTCTCGTGGCCTTCGGCAAGGAGACCCTTGCTCTTCTTATCTCTTCCTCATCTTGGCTGAAGGATTGGGTAGACTCTTTCTGAGAAGAAGACTTCAAGGTCAAATAACAGGTATTAAGGTCGGGGCTGAAGTTTTGACTCATTTACAGTTTGTAGATGATACTGGATTGGTGGGAGTGGCCAGCCTTAGGGAAGCAATAAGAATCAGAGATACTCTAAATGTCTACCTCCGGGCCTCTAATCAAGTCATCAATGACAATAAATCCAAAGTGATCTTCTTCAATATTGATCAACGGTTACAGGACCGAGTTATTGAGATTTTAGGTTTCACTCGGACCTCTCTCCCAGTAGTTTACCTGGGGGTCCCTCTCCATTTCAAAAAATTGAAAATAGATGTTTGGAAGGACCTATTGGATGGCATCAAAGATAGAATGAACCATTGGTCTCATATATGGTTAAGTTATGGGGGTCGTCTAACTTTTCTGCAGTCAGTTATTCAGGCCATGCCAATTTATAAATTCTCCATCCTGGCTGCTCCCTAGTCTATTTGGAAAGAGCTGGATAAAATGGCTAGAATATTTCTATGGGAAGGTGCCAAGGGAGAGAGGAAATGGGCCTTGGTTTGCTGGGACAAGGTTACCCAACCCAAGGAAAAAGGAGGGTTGGGACTAAGAAGCTCCAAGTTTAACAACAAGGCTTTGGCTGGCAAACTGTACTGGAGGTGGATTTCTCAGCCAACATCCCTCTTTAGCAGAATCCTCTCTAGAAAATACTTGGGTTCTGTCCATCCTAATGATGTGGGCCACTTTCCTCTGGAAGGTTTTGGATCATCGGTGTGGCGAGCGCTCAAGCTTGGAGCTCAACTCATCAAAGATCAACTATTCCGGAAAGTGGGGAGAGGGGATAAGGCTCGGTTCCGGGTCGATTCCCCGGGACCAGAATCCTCCCATTATTGCTGTGTTTCCTGAATTGCAACCGATAAAATCTACTTTATAAGATAAGGGATGGATCCAAATTGAGAGCTACTTTAACACTAGTCAATTGGGGGACTACAAGATCATAAAGTTTAAGCGTCTGGATGAGTGGCCAATACCAATCCCTCCGGAGTTGGTACCTACTTTGGGAAAAATCTTGGCAGAACGGTTTCTTACTGGGAGAGATGAGGAGGATGAACTGGCCTGGGGCTATGGGAGCCTTGGGGTTTATACTGTGAAATAGGGATATGATGAGATCCTTCCAGAGCCCCCCCCACACTTTTTTTTGGTTCATGATTGGAGAAAGATATGGCATCCCCAGGGCTGGTCGAAAGTGAACTTCTTTGCCTGGCAGTTTTTGCATAATGGAATTCTCACCTATGACAATCTCAGACTCAGAGGCATCATTGGCCCTTCTCAATGTGTGTTATGCCACAAGCAAGAGGAAACTACGGATCATCTAATGTTTGAATGTTCTTTCACAAGACAGATCTGGAAACGCTGGTTCTCCCACTTTAAACTTCAGGCTAATGGGGTCTTGTCTCAAAACAATATATGGGAAATCTGGAAGAAAGGTAGATTTAAATCCAAAGCTCTTCGAATTGGCTGGGAGCTTGGTTTATTTTTTATCTGGTGGCAGGTGTGGTTGGAGAGAAATGCCCGTATTTTCCGTGAAACCTTCTCCTCTCTAGAAGGAATATGGCAAGTCATTTGGAGCAAAGTGGCGGAAACGGTTGCCATTCATGTCGAGGGGGAAATTCAGTCTGCTTCTGAGCCTTTGGAAGAGGGAGCTGTTATTCAACAAAGGCAGGTGAGTGGTAGTTGGAAACCTCCTCCTGAAGGATGGATCAAAATCAATACTGATGGAGCTGCTAAAGGCAATCCGGGAAGTGCTGGAATTGGAGTAGTGTGTCGCGATCATGCTGGGTCTTTGCTCTATTGGGAACTGCAGGGTCTGGGATGTGCCACAAACAATTAAGCCGAGGCCTTTGCCATTAAATCTGCCTCCTTCTGGGCTGTCAAACAGGGACATAGGAAGATTATTATTGAGTCTGACTCCCAAATCTTGGTGGGTGCTCTTGATCGTATGAGAAACTTTGTCTCGAAAGCTTGGAGGTTGCGGATCTTAGTCTCCCAAATTAAAGAGCTTTGGAGGGAATTAGATGATGTGATACCTGTCTATGTGAATCAAGATCTCAATAAGGTGGCCGATTTCCTTGCTAATATGGGTGCTGAAAGGGAGGTTGGGATGCAGCTGCACAGTGACATGCCTGTGGAGGATGCAGAGATTCGACAATGCCTTGAACGATTTCTGAAATGATGTGCAGTGTTTTTTATGCTAAGGAAGATTTTTGTCCCGATATCGCGACCTGTAGCGCCGTCGCAGCTTCAAGTTGGAAGCTATCGCGATATCGCGACAGGTTGCGCCCTCACGGCCTTTGGCGGGTTTTTGTCGCGATATCGCGACATGTCGTGCCATCGCGGCCCTCGGGGAAGGCGCATGGTAAAATTGTCATGATATCGCGACAGTTTTGGCAATTTGGGGCTAACTGGAAAACTTGTCACGATATCGCGACACTTTTGCAGATGGAGAGCAAAGTGGAAAATTCGTCACGATATCGCGACAGTTTTGAGAACTGGGCGTCGAAAGGAAAAACCGTCGCGATATCACGACACTTTTGGCGATCTGGTGTCATAAGGAAAACCCATCGCGAAATCGCGACCATTTTGCTGATGTGGTGCAAAGTGGATAATTTGTCGCAATATCGCGACACTTTTTGGTGATGGCTGCTGTAAGAAAATCTCGTCACGATTTTGCGACAATTTTGGCATACCAGCAGAATGGAGAAAACTGTCATGATATCGCGACGCTTTTGCGATCTGGATGCCATAAGGATAATTCGTCACGATTTCGTGACACTTTTGATGGTTGGATGATTCGGAGGCACTTTGTCACGATTTCGTGACTTTTTTGGCATTATGGAGCAAGTTGGTCTTCTAGTCGTGATTTCGCGACAATTTTTGCGAAGGGTCGCTGGAGGGAGATGTCATCGCGATTTCACGACATTTTTGGTGATCGAGTGCTGAGGGCTCTGGCTGTCACGATATCGCGACATGTCGCGTTTTCGTGACTGTTGGCACCGCTGCGGAGGAGACGGGGTTGACTGTCGCGATCTCGCGACATGTCGCGATTTCGCGACATGTCGCTTTTTCGCGCCCAGTTGACTTCTTTGCTTTGTGTTGAGCTGGGTTGACTTTGTGCTCTACTCTTGTAGTGTTGTTTGCTATTCTTGGTTGGGATGTGTTCTCTCCCGCTTGTAATTGCTCTTTGTATTAATACAAGTTTTTCATTTTTTCAAAAAAAAAAAAAAAACATAGATAATTATTTTTTATATTTTTTATTTTAATAAAGTAAAATAACTTTTAATGTTCATGAATTGCCCATAGGGTGAACCCTATAATCAACTAAGCTATGACATTTCTTACAAGATTTAAGATAAAAATATGAATGAGATTGTAAAATATTTTAATTGAAGAGGATTTATAGATAATTATTAGTGTTGTCAAACAGATGAAAAAATTAGATAATTTAATAAATTTTAAATTTTAAAAAGCAAATGTTAAAACCTTATTGAACTCCATATTAATACTATATGACCAACCATGGTACGATATTTCTCATAAGGATAACAGTGGAAAAAATATTGAAATATATATAAATATTATATATATATATATGACCAACCATGGTACGATATTATAGCTTAGTTGATTATAGGGTGAACCCTATAATCAATTAAGCTACATTTCTTACAAGATTTAAGATAAAAATATGAATGAGATTGTAAAATGTTTGAATTGAAGAGGATTTATAGATTATTATTAGTGTTGTCAAACAAATGGATGAAAAATTATATAATTTAATAAATTTTAAATTTTAAAAAGCAAATTTTAAAACCTTATTGAAATTCATATTAATGCTATATGACCAACCATGGTACGGTATTTATCATAAGGATGACAGTGGAAAAAATATTGAAATATATATAAATATTATTTTTTTGAGAAAAAGGATTGTACTTGAGTCCCCCACCCTTGACAAATCACAACTCTTTCCTTTAGAGCTTTGGATTTTATAAATAGATTCAATTCTCATCTCAATTGAGTTGCTATAGATAGATACCTATATCATTTTTCATAAAAAATTTTGAATTTTTTATTTTCATTTTCTAGATCTTCAATTTTCTTTGTAAATACAAATACTTGATATTTTCTTGTAGTAGCCTTCACAATACCAAAACTCCACCTCTATTGTCTACACATTGCATCTTAGTAGAGTATTATTTCCAAAACTGTGTTATCACAATCTATTTTACCAACTATGGATTGCTAGGTTCCTTCAACCATAAGAACTGTAATAAATAGTTTAGCAATCTCAAAAAGTTGAAAGTTCATGATTAAATATTATTAAGGAATATATGTATAATTACTAAACTATGGGTCATTATATAATATAAGTGGAATTCATTTTAATCATAAACAACCAATCAAAAAAATATATCATTTTTAATGAGTTATGAAATTAATCCCATTCATATTATAATGGTATTTTAACAAATCATAATGTTATTATTTTAATTCAATCCATACTTTGTCCCATAATCCAACCAACAATCAACAACTCAAACAATCCATTCAATCATGAAGTCCATCTAATGTCATCTTCTTTTGCTTCAACATATAAAAATTCTACTTGCTTCATGAAATCATAGTCTGCTTTACCAAATATGGACTGTTAGTTTCCTCCAATGCATTGATTTATAAATGGATCCCCTGAAATATTTTGTAATCCTCTAGAACATTATTTTGAATTTTCTCCTTTTAGATTTTTCTTGTCAGCTTCAGCTAAACTTACTACTTTCTTTAACCATGAAAAAGAGAATTTAACTTCACGATCCTCTATTAAAAACCCTTTATTGGCTAGTCTATCTACGCATTTGTTCCCTTCCTTTAAAGAATGTGTAAACCTGATTTCTTCAAACTCTATAGTAAGATATTATATTTACACAATGATCTCTTGTGTGTTCCATGGAGCCTTTACTTTCCTCAAAATTACATTTATTACTATTAGTAAATTGCCTTCCATCCATACATTATTCCATTTTATTTTTGTGCATATTTTTTATCCTTCCAAAGTCACCCAAGATTCAACTTTATTATTTTTCTTAAATCCACTAATAAATGCATAATGTGACAAAATTTTATCCTTATTATTTCTTAGTATTCCTCCTCCTCCTCGTAGTCCTAGATTTTCTTTAGAAGCTCCATTAAAATGCAATTTGACCAACTATGCTTTTGGTGGTTTCCACTTAATATTTTTTGCCTTTCTTTTGTTTCTTCTTTACCCACCATCATAATTCCAATTGATGACTTGAGTCCATCTATCAAGACTTTCTACTTCAAGATTAGGGTTTGGGTGAATTGATAGGATTGGTTTAGAATCCTCTATGGCTAAACAAATATTCCTTTTCATTACATCTAAGTTGCTTTCCTTTCCTTTAAATATTATCCTATTCCTTTCTAGCCATACAATCCAAAGTATTATATCTTTCAATGTATCCTAAATTGCTTGTAATACCTCACTTTTAAAAGTGCTTTGTCATTGTTTTAACCATTCTTCGATTCTACCATTCATCACCATGCATTTACCAAACTTATTAAGAATGCATTACCATAGTTTCTAAACTATTGAACAATATCCCAAAATATGGTCTATAATTTTCTCTCTTTTGCATAGAACACATTGTGAGGGGTCATGAAAACCTCTTTTCATTAGGTTATCCTAGGATAAAATTTTCCTATGATCTACTAGCCATACAAACATTTTGACTTTTGGAATGTTTGGGCTATCCTAAATATCTCTTTATACTCTTACAATATTCCTATTTTGTCAATTTTTTACATTATATCTGTTTCTTGTTGTGTATTATCTTGAGCTATTCAACTCTTAAGTTAGCTTATCCTTCACTCCCCACAGAATAATCATTGTTGTTATCTTTCTGCTCAACTGCCTCCTAGCAACAATGTCTAATATACTTGTAAAAAATATTCTTTCCATTTGTATCTTCCTTCCTAATCTTTGTACACAATGTTTGAAACCCTATCAACATAGTTATCTTAAAGTAATATCATTCATCATTTCTAAATTAGATCTATATTGAGTAGTCTTTTATCACACCAAGTATCCATCCAAATAGAATTTTTTTTTTCAATTCCCACCATCCATTTTAGATATTTCATCACTAGATCAATTGATTTTTTAATTGTTCCATTGTGTGAAGCCATCTAGTATGAGAATGCAATAAATATTAAGCTTAGGTCATTGGGTTCAATGCACTTAGAAAAATTCTTACCCATTGTCTTTGAATTTCTTCGTACAATCTCCAAATTACGTTTTCCCTTAGAACTAAGTTTGCATCCATAAGAACTCTTAAATCGAGATCTTCCCTAGTTTTATCATCGTACACCTTGATCCATTTCACCAAAGGAGTTTTCCTTTTATCATGTAATCCTGACCACAACTATGACTGCATAATATATATTAACATTTTTTCTACCAATTTTGGCATAATATACAAGGACATATTATATGTTAGAATGGCTTATAATACTAATTTAATTAGCTACACTCTTCCTGCTAATGATAACCATTTACTTTTCAATGTTGGTAAATTATTTTAAACTTCACTTACAATTGGATTTCATAATTCTATCCTCATTCTCCCCTCAAATAAGGGCAACCCTAAATATGTTGTTGGCAAGTTTTTTTTCTCCATTTGAAGTAGCTTGCATATCCTTGAGTTGATTCTAGATTGAGTGTTTAGGAAGTAAATTTTGGATTTTGCCTTTATTTTTTTGTTAGGTAAAAAAAAGATTATTTACTAATCGGTTTGAAGGGACCCATCCTTGTTACATAGGGTATAAACAATTCTGAAATTACAAAAATAAACCAGTTCTGGACACATAGCCCAACCCTTCCATTCAAGAAAAAAAACAAAAGAGCAGTCAACCAGTACAGAGCCAAACAGGCGCTAATACAATCATCGGTAATCCATCGATCTGAAACTACCTTCCCATGTCTACTGTAATACCTCTTTCCCATCCTGGTGATCAACCTCTTTCTGGTTGGGGACGAGGAGGGCCTCGAGCATGCCAAGGAGCTCCTAAAATTCATTGATGGCGATGGTCAGGTTGGTGTCGGCTTCCTTGATGATATTGGTTGCTGACTTCAGGAGGTCCACAATTCTTTTGATGTGAATGAGGGTGGTTATGCATAACATATATTCAATATTTTTGGACGTCTCTTCATCCTCATCGATGATGACCTTAGGAATTTATCCCGTAGCACTCGTATTATTTATCTGCATTCGATATGATTTCTTTCTTTTATGATAGGGACAGACTGATTTTTGTTTGCTTCTCAAGGGTTGGCCAAGGGGGCAATGATCAGTTGGAGCAGACGTCTTGGGAGTGGGATTCGGGGAGGTCTTCTTGCCATTGGAGTGAGCAAGGGTGGAAGATATTAGGGGGAATCGATGGGGGAAATAGACTGTGAAGGGGTATCTATGAAAATGGGGGAGTGGGGGGGCTTTCCTTGTCCTTATGAAGGGATGCAAAGGAGTGCATAGAGCTAGGAGAGTGATCAGGGATGCCACCAGAGACTTGGTGTACAAAGACATGTTTTTAAAGGATAAGGAACAGGCCTTGATGGTGAGGGGGGTTGGAGGACATACTATTTTTGAGATTGGTGATGGTGATGCGGATGGACTCGAAAAGGAAGTCGGGGAAATTCATTGGTTTGACATCATGAAGGTGGTTCACAAAATCAAGGTGGTAAGCACATAGGGTGCGATTAGTATTGTCAATAGTGATGTATTTGATGACATGGATGATGGCAACATTCCAAGTCCTAGGGAGATACGAGCGTAGCACACCCCTCTTCTCCCACTCCAAGTATTTTACCTTATCATGAAAGTGCTCTAATTCTTCTTTGAAGTTATTTCTATCCCTTCTAACACTTCTACCACCAGTTTCTAAACCAAAAAAATTAGTAATGGAATGGATACTTACCTCAAACCAAAGGCCATGGACCTAAACTTCACCTTCATTCCATGTGCTGACAAAATCCCTGGCCACTTGTTCATCCATGTCGATGAAAATCTTTAAGAAAGGGGTGAAATTATTGGCTTCGAGTAAAGCTTTGATCCCTTCATCAATTTGGAGGTTTGTGGGCTCCATGATGGTCATCGCGATGGGGGAGCTGGGATCGAACAGAATGCAACAAAGTCTATTGCCTAGAATATGGAAAGTCCTCAAGCGAATGCACAAATAAAACACAGGGCTTTGGCTAAAAAGCCTAAACTTAATGCAAGCATGACAGGCTATCACTCCGAATATTTCAAAGAGAAAATGGGAGTAATGGCCACGTAGAGCAGTGATAACAGAGAAGAAGGGGGGAGACAACCAAACCTGAAGGAAGAGGGGGGGTGAATGGAGAAGGCAATGTAAAAAATATGTATGGGTATAAAATGATGGGGATGGCGAGTGGTTTCAGTGGGGAGGGGGAAAACGAGGAGGAGGGGATGGGGGCACGACAGGAGTGAAGGCGGCAGGAGGTGACTGGTCAAATTGATAAGGTTGTGCATACCGCACGATTGGTCGTGCTTGCTACACATCAAGAAATGATGGATATTAGTGAGTTTCCAATGATCGTGGTGTTAAGAGAACACCTTTCTGGCATTGAAGGAACACCTTTGTGGCTGCTAGAACTGTCGTTTGTGACATTCCTTAGATTTTTTCTAGTGTTAAAAAAACACCTTAGGTGTTAATGAAACATCACCATGGCAGTTAGTGCTTCTTCTTATGAATGCACCTTGCATCATTATTGGCGACCGTGCTGATTTCCTAGGGGAATACATCTTCCTAAATGATCAGGCTGGCTTGATTGGTCGCTATGTTGGCCAAGAGATCTACCACCTTATTCGCTTCTCTGAACATGTGACTGGTCATAGTTTGGGGACGTTGTCAGAGGGAATCCTGGTAGTCTTGGATTATGTTGTGTATGTGCCAACCCTCATTACTGTTGTTGATTGTATGGTTAACCACAATGAGTGAATCGAACTCAAAGATGATTGGATTGGCCATGGATTTTTTAACCTAAATACATCTCTAGAGAGCACGAGTTTTCATGTAGTTGTTAGTTTGAATCCCAATATTTTTTGTGAAGGCCAAAATGATGCTACCCATATGGTCCCTGATGACTCCTTTAGTCCTGTATCTCCTGGGTTACCTTTGGAGGACCCATCAAAATTAACCTTGAGCCAACCTAGGGGGGAATCCATTTGATGTTTCTTTGAGAGTTGGAGGGATTTTGAGGTCTTCAACACTCAGTGGATATTCCCAGGCTCTTGATCACTGAGGACTCCCTTCTACAAGAAGGGGAGTCTGAGCATGGGATGATGTTAGCATTTTCTAGAGCAAAATTCAAGGCTTTGTTAGCGACAAATTTTAGGGTTCCTGGGCTTGTCAAGGAATATGCGGTTGTTTCGCTCCAGCCAAATTTACCAGAAGACATGGTGCAAAAAGGCTTTCCAAAGAAACCTGATTCTTGGATTACTGAATATGTTGTGCCATTGGGTGACCAAGTCAGGGATGAACTTGGACCAGACCCAACTTACTTGGAACCTACTTGTTAGGGAGGAAAAAACCTCAATGAAGAAGGAGTAATCGATGAGTAAGTGTTGAATGGACTCCCAGGCCTGGGTGTAGAGGTAGCATCTATTAGGGATGATGACACCCTTCTTGATTAGGTTGTTTGTGGTCAAAATTTTGTTTTGTATTGTGAGCCAACAGAAGTGGGTGATTTTTGAGACCATATGCTTAAGCCAAATAGACCTTGCAATGGTGGGGCTATTGGTGGAGTTGGGTATCTTGGAAGGGGTGTCAGTCAACTGGTAGACTGACTTCATAGAGAACTTCCCATCACTGGTGTCTTTTCAATAGAGCTTGTCATTCATTTGGGTCTAAGGGATGTGTTGGTCACGAATCTGCCACAGGAAAGGATTTTACAAGTGCGCCCTAGACCCGGCCAACATTGAAAGGCTGGAAGCAAGAAATGGCTCCCAGACCAATCTCCAGAGTGGGCCGGTTCCCTTTACTATTCTAAATTTTTATTTGAAGATAAGGGTTGCTGGAAAGAAATTAAAAATTGCGGAAAGAAATGGGAAATATGGCCGTAGCCGAAGTTATAAGATCGGGAGAACAACAACATAAAACTTGAAGCGCAACAACAACAAGTAACAGAAAGTATTAACTTAACTCTCGCACAACCATATGCGAGAAAATCCCTCCAAAATTACATTCCAGGAATCATACCCTTACAAGCAAGATTCAAATCCAATTATGCAGAATTTAAATGGAACAGACCATTAAGGAATATAAATGCTATTAGAAATGCAAAAGAACAGAAAGGAAAATCATCCACACAACGCTTGAAAAATCAGAAGCCAACTCTTTTATTCCTGCAAATGAACTTCCAGTTTCTAGCAGAAAACTCCCAACCTCTGCAAATGAGGTTTACATTGGTTTTTATAGAGGGCCGTCCTCTTTGCAGCATTTAATATTTGCCACCGACCTTCTTGAGATCTACAATTATGCCACCGAAAATAAGCACATGATCCCCTTAATCGCAGCCTTGAAGCACCACAAAATTGAATGCAATTAGACGTCAGCGGTCACCTTCATTAAATTTGTCTTTGAACATGTGCATGAAACCGTTGAAACAACCCACGAACAACAGCCTCGAACAAATAAAATCTTCAATTTTGGTGGCCTGGACGCTTCTTCAACCTTGACCGCATGGGAAATCCGCAAAACATTAAATTCGGGCAAGCATTTAATCCTTGGAAATCGAAAAAAACTTATCGGGCGTTCATACTGTGCTTTGGCGGGAAACTGTCGCAGGTCGCGAAAACGCGACGTCTTCATCTTGCTCGGTCTTATCGCCAAAAGTGCAGCGAATCGCTACAACTTTCATGTTTTTTGCTTTCGGACCAAAATGGCCGCGATTTTGGAACAGGTAGCGATATCGCTACGTCTTTTACTTTTCGTACCATTTGCCACTTTTCGTCGCGAAAATGCGACATCTTTTACCTTGTCGGAACCCTTTCTTAAAAGTGCAGCGAATCGCTACAACTTTTGCTTTGTGACTCCTCTTTCAACAATGCTTCGCGATTTTGGAACATGCAGCGCATCGCTGCAACTTTTTACTTTGTTTGGCCTTGTCTCGAACGGTAGCGATATCGCTACACGTTCTAAACTTAACTCCTTCGAAAAAAATGCAACATCTTTCGCATTGTTCACTGTGTGCTCCTTCCCAAGAGTGTAGCGAATCGCTGCGCTTTTATCCCTTTGACAACCGTCCCACGATTTTGAGACATGCAGCGCATCGCTGCAACTTTTTGACTTAAGCCTTTTGAAACCACATCGGCCGCGATAATGGAACGTGCAGCGTTTTTGATTTAAGTGCTTTCTTTGATTGGAACGTGCAGCGCATCGCTGCAACTTTTGAGTTTAAGTCGTCGGCTGAGTTTTTTGTCACGATTTCATGACATTTTGTCGCTCGCCCTCCTTTGCTCGTTGCAAGTCACGAAAATAGAACACGTCGCGATATCGCGACGGTTTTGCTTAGCTGCATGCGTTGACCGCGTTGACCGTGATTTCGCGACACGTCGCGAAATCGCGACAATTTCTGGACTTAGTCTTTTTGCTCCTTTTTTCATCAAAACCACATCCAAGCCAGTATAGAAGTTAAATATGCAACAACTTAAACATTAATACTTCAATCAATGAAAATCAATGTGGCAAAAATGCCAACATTCTTGGCGGCTCGCGGGGTATACAGCTCGCTGTATGCAAGGATCCAGGCCTGAATCCATTGGGCACAGAGTCATATTAGAACAGGAGGCCGGCTGCTGTGATACATTTCAGGGGACTGCTGCAATACTTCTGCTGAAAAGCTGAAAGAACCTGCATATAACCGATTATGGAATGAAAGAAATGAAATGAGATAATGGAGTGAGCTCCTGCGATTGCGCAGGCGGTGAATGCAAATGGAATGATGATAATAATGAAACGATATAGAGACAAAGCGATGTGGTGGACACAGCAACAGAATGCTATGCTGCCATACTACCAGCTGCAATGGATGTGGAATTAAAGTGAATAAACTTAGGGAATGGAAATGAAATATGAAGGCTGTGGAATGACAATGAACTAGACTGTAAATAAATGCGTAAAAAGATAGAACTTAGAGGAAAGGGATAAGAAAGAACGGGAACAATGAGAATGGGGAAAAGAAACAACAGCCGTGGCTTACTTTTTTTTTTTTTTTTTGCAGAAGAAAAAAGAAGGAGAAAGATGAAGAAAGGAAAGAGGGGAAAAGAGGGAAGGGAAAAGAAGAATTTTCTGGAAAGCCACCAACTGCTGGGAAAGGAGAAAATCACAAAAACACAAAAGACACCTACAGCTCGTAAGCAACAAGAACCAAGGCGATAAATAAAAGCAAAACATGTATATATATATATATTTTTTTTTTTTTTACTATATACAAACTTATACTGAACTGTCAATTCATGAAGTATAGGCCTTCAGATGAAAGCCATTTACTGAAATTGGAAGTGGGTTGCCCTCCAAGTCTTCGAGGTAGAACGAATTTGCTGCACCTGTGCTGGTAATGCGGAAGGGACCCTCCCATAAAGCATCAAACTTCTTGTGATTCCCAGGTTTAGCTTTGTTTTCGTTCCATTTTAACACCAAATCTCCTGTTTTGAGTGGACGATCTGCAGAATGTTTACAAAACCACTTAGACATACCCTGTGTGTGTTTGACAAACTCTTCATATGCCTCAGAATGTTGTTCTTCTAACTGCAACAATTGAGCTATCCGCATATCCAAGGAACTGATATCTGTTTCATCGTCCTGAAAAGCCTGCAACTGCTGCAATACTGGCAACTCAAGATGAACAGGCAACCTTGCTTCTTTCCCATAAACTAGGGCATAGGGTGAGGTCTTGATGGACTTCTTAACTGAAATTCTATCTGCCCATAAAACTTGATTCAGTAAAAGGTGCCATGATCTCTTGTTTTCTCCCAAAGACCTCTTCAAAATCCGGAGCAAATTTTTATTTGTTGACTCTGCCAAGCCATTCCCCTGTGGATAATAATTGGAAGATGTTTTTAGGAAAATACCATACTTGTTAGCAAACTCAGCTAGTTCAGCTCCAATGAATGGGGTCCCATTATCTGTAATAATGGCATCAGGAATGCCAAAGCGAGTAGTCAAGCCTTCAATAAAAGATATCACCACAGTCTGATTTGCAACCTTTGTTGGGATAGCTTCGGACCACCTTGTGAAATAGTCTGTAGCTGTCAAAATATACCTATGTCCAGCTGAGGAATTAGGATCAATAATTCCAATGAAATCCAACCCCCACTGCTGAAAGGGTGCTTCAACCTGAATTGGATGCAAAGGCAGTGCTGCATTCCTTACTCTTCCTGTGTATCTCTGACATTTGTCACAGGCTTGCGCAATCTTGAAAGCGTCTGAAAATAGGGTCGGCCAATAATAACCAGCTCGGATTATCTTCAAAGCCATCGGTCTTCCAGCAAAGTGTCCCCCTGATAGACCAGAATGAAACTCTTCCAAGAGCCTAACCTTTTCTGATTCTTTAACACATCTTAGAAGAACACCATCAATATTCTTAAAAAACAATCCTTCTGATAACAAAACATACCGAAGAGCTTGCAGACGAAATCTCCTCCTCTGTGAAGCATTCAACTGTGAAGGACATCTACCAGTTGTGAAGTAATCGATGAGGTCTTCTGTCCAATCCTTTTCCTGAATTAAGAAATTCATCAAATTGTCATCACTGGCAAGATTTTCTGTTTGATGTTCAACTATACCAGAGGCTGCCGTTTTTGCCAAATGCTGGCATAAAGCCTTACCACGCACTAGCTTAGTTGGATGAATTTCAACATCAAATTCTTGGATCTTGGTGACCCAACCAGCACGTTTATCACCCAACTCTCCTTGAAGAATGAAATTTCTTACATCAGGATGAATCACATAAACAATTGTTCTGCTCTGAGATATAAAATGCTTGAATTTCTTAAGGGATTTCATAACTGCATACACCTATTTTTCAATGAAGTTATACTTTGCCTCATGAGGTAGAATGACCTGGCTAAGGAAAGCAATGGGCCTTTCATTCCCATCGTCTCCTTTCTGTGTAAGAACCGCAGCATAACTTTCTTCTTCTCCAACTGCATACAAAATGAAATCCTTCGAGTAGTCAGGATTAATCAGAACAGGGGCCTGTGCTATTCTTTCCTTGATTTCCTGGAATGCTTCTTTTCTTCGAGCTGTCCATTGGAAATTTGCATCCTTTTTCAACAATTCAGTCATAGGTTTTACAACCTGGGCAAAATCAGAAATGAATTTCCTAATGAAATTGATCTGTCCAAAGAAAGACTGCAGTTCTTTTTTGTTTGCAGGGAGTGACAACTTCTTTAATGCTTCAACTCGGGCTGGATCTATTGCTAACCCATCCTCTGAAATTACATGCCCCAGAAGCTTACCTTCTTTTACTGCAAACACAGACTTCTTTGGATTAATGGAAATCCCAAATTCCCTGCACTTTTCAAAAATCTGTCTCAGGTGAGAACAGTGATCCTCCCGTCTATGTGAAAATACTGTCATGTCATCAAGATATATCACAATGATCTTGTTCAACAATTCCTTGAATGCAATGTCCATGGCTCTTTGGAAGGTAGCCCCAGCGTTTGATAGTCCGAAAGGCATTCGCTGATAAGCAAAAGTGCCCCATTTTGTTGTAAATGTTGTCTTGTACTGATCCTCATCTTTCACCCAAATCTGGTTATATCCAGAGAATCCATCCAACAGAGAAAAACGTTGAGCTCCAGCCACAACATGCGGTATTTGATCTATACGTGGCAAAGGATAATGATCCTTCAATGATGCACGGTTCAAGTTTCGGAAGTCTACACACAATCGTATGTCTCCATTCTTCTTTCGAACCGGGACCAGATTGGCAACCCAAGTGGAATGCTTAACTGGATAAATAATTTTGGCTTGCAGCATTTTTACAAGCTCAGCCCTCATCAACATCTCAATCTTTGGATTTACAGGTCGCTGTTTTTGCCGAAAAGGTCTGACTCCTTCCTCCAATTCAATTGTATGCTGCACAATCTGTTTATTGTAGCCCTTCAAGTCTTCATAGCTCCAAGCTACAATATCAGAAAACTCCTCACACAGGTGCTTGATCTCTTGCAGTTCTTCTGGTGTAGAATCAGTTCCAACCTTAATCGCTTTATTAGGCTCTAACTCTAACTCCATGTACTCCTTTTTGTCAATCTCGAGCCGATGTTTTTTGGACCGATCATGCTGATCAAACAAGCTTTCCAGAGTTATAAGACCCTTCGGAATATGATTATTCCGTAATTGAATGAGACCTTCTGCTTCTTCGTGCTCCAAAGTTCTCCCTTCAACAGTGGCAGCTTCATGAATCAAGAAATTGACAATCTGCTCATCATCTTCGAAGACTTGCCAGAAAGTTTCTTTGTCGGGCACACTGGGCCTGTATACCATCCTTACTGTCTTGGGTTTCTTCATGACTTGTTCAACAGGGGAAAAATTGGCTCCAAGAGATGCTAAAAGGTCTGCATGTTTATTCATCTCTCGGGAAACAGCTTGAATGTTTAGAGCTGTAAAAAACTCAAAGAGGTCCCACACCTGATTGCGATATGCTTTAAGGTAATGCTGCTTAGCAATGCACCTATTTGTGATCTGGTTTACAACAAGCTCAGAATCACCAAAAATCTTGAGCTGTTCAATTCCTAACTTCCTTGCTTTCTTTAAACCCAAACATAATGCTTCATATTCAGCAGCATTGTTAGTACAACTCCATGTAAGACGGTATGAATATGTTCTTTGGATACCAGAAGGAGAAATCAAAACAATACCTGCTCCGACACCGTTCTTGCATCTAGCTCCGTCAAAATATAGCTGCCATAGTTGGTCTATAACAGCATTCTGATCAACTTGGTGTGAAAATTCTTGCTTTGTATCACTCTCAGGCTTTTGGATGGCATAACAGCCGATTTCAGTCTCCAACATAGCATTAAAATTAAGCATAGAAAACTGATCATCCAACTGAAGATTATCTAAAACTTCTCTCATCAAAACAGAATCCTCGGATTCTTCAGTAAGCATGTGGACAGACTGCATGTCTTTTTCTGCTTCTTCCAACTTCTCGATATGAAAAGGGGAAGGTTTTTCATTCTGAATCTTGAGAGGTCTACCCTTGAAAGGAATTTCTAAATGAGAATAATCTAGTGCCAGATAACCCCCCAACTTTGCGGTAAACTCCCTGGATAAACACATACTAAAGTAGGGTTCTAGATCTACCACAACAATTTCTTGGATAACAGTAATTTGGGGCATAGTATGAAGAACAATTGGAACATCCTTGATCACACCTACTATTTTTACAGGAGTACCATCCAATTGCAGAACTCCAGGACTACTCCGTGTATATTCCATTCCCATTGCTTCACAAACTCCCTTGGGCATGACAGTTGTAGCAGCTCCAGAGTCAATCATGCAGTTATGCACAATCCAACCTTCTATTTGCAATGATAAATAAAATGGAGGTGGTCTATTTTTCCCAGTAGCAGAGGTGGTTAAGGTTTGAGCATACACTGTCTGGGTAGGACCTTTTTCATTATCCTTTACAGATTTTAATGATTCCTGTAATAAATCTACTTGACCAGGCAACTGCAAAGCATCGTAGAGGCTTACCTTAGCCGGGGTCTTTTTTAGTTCTTCAACAATGTTGTATGCAACTGCGGCAGAGTCCTTCTTTTCAGCAGGTTGTTCAAATCTGGTTCGATACTGCTGTGTGGCTTCCACCCTTAGCCTCTTTGTCAGTGAGGGATACTTCAACTTTTCTCGAGCTTGCTCCTCTGCTTCTGATCTTGCTGGTGCAGCTGCAGCTTTTCCTTGAACTCTGTGAGAAACAGGATCCTTTGGCAAAATAGGCATATCAGACTTTGGAACTGGCACAGGAGCTTTCACTGGCTTCTTCACCTCGGTCGGCACTCTTAACGGTTCTAAGTCCGCGGGATCAACAGTCACAGGCTTCTTTCCAGTCCTTGTTAGAACTGAAACTTGATCTTCCACTGGAGACATCAAACTATGACCAGCTTCAGAAATCATATTAACTTGTCCACCCGAAGAACTAGCAGCCAATGTCTGCACATAATTCAGATGGACCATACAAGTATCCTCTCCATGAGGGTCATTACAGGTCGAGCACCAATACATTCTATCTGCAAGGGCTGGATCTTCATTTACCAAAGCAGTTAAGCTTTTTTCAGGTGCTTTACTAGTCGAGGCAGCTTGGTCTCTAGTAATTGCAGGAGGTTGAAATCTCCTTGGCTGGAAATCTCTCTCAGCTTGCTTCCTCTCAATGAGTGTAATCTTGTTACCCATGGCCCTAATTTCCGAATTGGCAGACTTTACCTCTTGCAATAATGTTGTATAAGGATCAGGGTTCACAGGTGCAGGAGGTGCTGGCAATGGCAAAGGAGCTGGTGGTGCAGGCAAAGCTGGAAATGAAGTGGAAATGGGAGATGGCTGAGTGCTGGGTGTAGGAAGCGGCAGAGGAGCTAAAGTAGGCAACTGAGGAGCTGGGACAGGCGCAATTTGAGGTGCTTTAGAGCTCCATGATGGGGTGGGATACATAGATGGCATGGGCTGTGAAAGTGAACCAGAATGTAAATACTGAGGCAAATCTGGTATAATAGGCATAGTTACCTTTGGAGGAAGTCTCCCTATAGCAATCAGATCAGCTTTTGCTTTTATGGCTTGCTCAAACAACTCTGGAAATGTTGTCACATTGGACTACCTAACAACCCAACCGATATCTGTGTTGAACGCTCTGAGGTAGTACAGTGCAGCCAATTCCTCAGCAGGCCGAAGACCATCAGGAATTCTGTGCCAGGTTCTGGTAAACCGAACGTTGAAATCAGCTATCTCTTCTTGCGGGTGCCTCTGGATTACAGTAAACTGATTTAACAATGAAAAGGGGTCAGCCTGTTCATGGAAATTTTTAACTAGCAGATCTCCTAGCTGATCCCACGATGTTACAGTGCCTGGTGGCAACGTTCGGTACCAAAATAGCAATTTACCTCTCAAAGAGCATACCAACAACTTCACCATTACATCCTCATCAGTAATATCATGGATGGCCGCTAGAGAAGCTACATCATTTATGTGTTCATATGCAGTCTTACCCGTACCATCATAAGTTGGCAAAGCCTTCAGAGCAGCCTGAGGGACTGGATTCTGAGCCTGCAAGTTCAAGGCTCCAGAGCTGTTCCATGCCAAGAATTTCCTGGGTGGGGGTGGAGGATATTGTGCCATTGGAACTAGTGGATATGGTTGGGAAGATGAAACACTAGTAACAATACCAGAGATTTGTGTAGCAGATGATGGAAGGGATGGAGAAACTAACCTAGAATGCTCACCACTTCTTGAACCGTCAAGCTCAAAAAACTCGACAAGATCTCCAAATTTCTTGGACTGTGATCTCGTGATCATGAAGTACAGCTTTCACTGCATCCACGTTCAGAGATTCCTGAGTACAGCAGAGTCACCAAATGCTCTAATTTTTTAGTATGAAGGCGAACATTAAACCTTCAACACTATGGGGTCTTTTAGAACAGAAGAAATCTGTCCCACCGGGCGTGCCAAAAACTGTTGGTCACGAATCTGCCACAGGAAAGGATTTTACAAGTGCGCCCTAGACCCGGCCAACATTGAAAGGCTGGAAGCAAGAGATGGCTCCCAGACCAATCTCCAGAGTGGGTTGGTTCCCTTTACTATTCTAAATTTTATTTGAAGATAAGGGTTGCTAGAAAGAAATTTAAAAATGCGGAAAGAAATGGGAAATATGGCCGTAGCCGAAGTGATAAGATCAGGAGAACAACAAGCAGAAAACTTGAAGCACAACAACAACAAGTAACAGAAGTTATTGACTTAACTCTCACACGATGTATACAGAAAATCCCTCTAATATTACATTCCAGGAATCATACCCTTACAAGCAAGATTCAAATCCAACTTACAGAATTCGAATGTAACAGACCATTAAGGAATATGAATTCTATTAGAAATGCAAAAGAAACGAAAGGAAAATCACCCATACAACGCTTGAAGAATTAGAAGCCAACTCTTTTATTCCCGCAAATGAACTTTCAGTTTCTAGCAAAAAACTCCCAACCTCTGCAAATGAGGTTTACATTGGTTTTTATAGAGGGCCGTCCTCTTTGCAGCATTTAATATTTGCCACCGACCTTCTTGAGATCTACAATTATGCCACCGAAAATAAGCACATGATCCCCTTAATCGCAGCCTTGAAGCACCACAAAATTGAATGCAATTAGACGTCAGCGGTCACCTTCATTAAATTTGTCTTTGAACATGTGCATGAAACCGTTGAAACAACCCACGAACAGTAGCCTCGAACAAATAAAATCTTCAATTTTGGTGGCCTGGACGCTTCTTCAACCTTGACCGCATGGGAAATCCGCAAAACATTAAATTCGGGCAAGCATTTAATCCTTGGAAATCGAAAAAAAACTTATCGGGCGTTCATACTGTGCTTTGGCGGGAAACTGTCGCAGGTCGCGAAAACGCGACGTCTTCATCTTGCTCGGTCTTATCGCCAAAAGTGCAGCGAATCGCTACAACTTTCATGTTTTTTGCTTTCGGACCAAAATGGCCGCGATTTTGGAACAGGTAGCGATATCGCTACGTCTTTTACTTTCCGTACCATTTACCACTTTTCATCGCGAAAATGCGACATCTTTTACCTTGTCGGAACCCTTTCTTAAAAGTGCAGCGAATCGCTACAACTTTTGCTTTGTGACTCCTCTTTCAACAATGCTTCGCGATTTTGGAACATGCAACGCATCGTCGCAACTTTTACTTTGTTTGGCCTTGTCTCGAACGGTAGCGATATCGCTACACGTTCTAAACTTAACTCCTTCAAAAAATGCAACATCTTTCGCATTGTTCACTGTGTGCTCCTTCCCAAGAGTGTAGCGAATCGCTGCGCTTTTATCCCTTTGACAACCGTCCCGCGATTTTGAGACATGCAGCGCATCGCTGCAACTTTTTGACTTAAGCCTTTTGAAACCACAGCGGCCGCGATAACGGAACGTGCAGCGCGTCGCTGCACTTTTGAGTTTAAGTGCTTTCTTAATACGGTGTCGTGCCCCTTTGCACCAATGCTCCGCGATTTTGGAACGTGCAGCGCATCGCTGCAACTTTTGAGTTTAAGTCGTCGGCTGAGTTTTTTGTCGCGATTTCGTGACATTTTGTCGCTCGCCCTCCTTTGCTCGTTGCAAGTCGCGAAAATAGAACACGTCGCGATATCGCGACGGTTTTGCTTAGCTGCATGCGTTGACCGCGATTTCGCGACACGTCGCGAAATCGCGACAATTTCTGGACTTAGTCTTTTTGCTCCTTTTTTCATCAAAACCACATCCAAGCCAGTATAGAAGTTAAATATGCAACAACTTAAACATTAATACTTCAATCAATGAAAATCAATGTGGCAAAAATGCCAACAGGATGAAATTCACCCTGAGAATAGACTGGAGGGCATAACATTTTTGACTCTAAACTGGACAACCTTTCATCTATGGTTGTCTTGAGTGGTTATTATAAAATCAGCGACTCTATGACCAAATTTACTATTGGTGAGGTGTTTAATTGCTGTAATGTTGGGGTCTTTGATGAGAGGATCATCCCTATCCCATGGGTCATGCCAAAAGTTGATGTCCACTCCATTCCCAAGTAGCCACCTTATCCCCTGATGAATAAGGTGTTTTTTTTGGGAAATTTATCGCCAGAAGTGGGACCCAATGGTAGGAGTCCCTTCATCCCTGAAAGAGTGTTGTTGAAGGTATTTCCTTTGGATGATAGAGACCTAGTCTAAATTGGCATTGGTGGCCATCTTCCATGCCTGTTTGGCCAGGAGTACCTGGTTCATGAGGTTGATTCTGTGCAAGCTAAGCCCACCTCTGTCTTTTAGGGTGCAGACTTTGTCCTAGGCCACCAAATGAAACTTTCGTTTATTATCCATCCCTGCCCACAAAAAGTGCTTCTAGATTTTTTTTATGCTTTCTCCCACAACATTTGACATTTTGAAAACAGAAAGAAAAAACATTGGGATACTTTGGAGAACAGACTTAACTAAGGTGGCTTTAGCTGCTTGTGAGAGGAGGGCCCCTTTCCACCCTGTCAACTTCTTGTGAATTATCTTAGTGACACTATTCCACATGGTCTTGGATGGCCTCCCTTGAAAAATTGGGAGCCCAAGATAGGTGGTTAGGAGATTGGCAATTATGCAACCCAAAATGCCTATAATTTTTACTTACCACCTTGCAGGGGTGTTGATGAAGTAAAGCTTGATTTTGTTGTAATTAACTTTCTAGCTAACAACTTCCTCATACAGATTGAGGATAGACTTCATTACCTTGGCTTCAGATACAGAGGCTGATGTGGCCAATAGGGTGTCATCCACAAACTATTGATGGGTTGAGGGTTGAAGGTTGGAAGCAACCTTGATACTAAAAATCAATCTTCTTGAGCAATCAGATTTGACAGCTCTTCCCAAGATTTCAACTAAGATGATGAATAGGATGGGGGAGATGGGGTCCCTTGTCTCAATCCTTTGGAACTAGGGAAGTACCCTGCTACTAAACCATTTACTAGGATAGAGAACCAAGGGGAGGAGATGCAATTTGAAATCATCTTGACCCAATTCTTATGGAACCTGAACTTGAGGAGGATTCTGGTCAAAAACTCTACATCCACTCTATCGAAGGTCTTTTTCATGTTAAGCTTAAGGAAGAAGGATGACTTGTTGAACTTTTGTGCTGAATGGATGAGTTTGTGGATAGTGATGACTCCATCAACAATATTCTGACCTTTGATAGTATTACCTTGGTAGGGGTTAATTATGGATGGGAGAATTTGGGTCAGTCTGTTAGCCATGGCATTGTACAAGATTTTGCAAATGACTTTGCAAATGTTGATGGGACGATAATTGAACAGGGACTGGGAGTTGGGCCCCTTGGGAATGAGAGCTAGGAAAGAGGAGTTTACATCCATGGGAATGAATTTGGTAGCTTGCATTTCAAAAATAGCTGGGCAAAGGTTAGGCCCCATGATGTTCCAGTAGGTTTGTAAGAACCTAGGAGAAAACCCATCAGGGCCTAGAGCTTTGTCTGGTTGCATGGAAAAGAGGGCATGGTGGATAGCTTTAGGAGTGAGAGGGCTTAGAAGATGGGTATTAATGGCCTCAGGGATGGATATGGGAATGTTCTCAAGGAGGGTTTCCATGCCTGGCTAGGGAGGAGGAGGGGACACCGAGGAGGGTTTTGAAATGGTTAACAACTTCATCCCAAATTTTGTGGATATCAGAGGTGCAAGAACCATCTTACTTGGTGAGGGTGTTTATCCTTTTGGATCCTCTATGCCTAAGGATGTGAAGATATTTATAGAAACTTATTCCAAAAATAATGCAGAAATAAATAACTTAGAATAAATGACACCACAAAATGCACATATAACACATGAGATTTATCCTGGTTCACCCAATATGGGCTACGTCCAACAAAAACAAGAGCCACACCTCCTTGATATTATTATTCACTTCCTTTCTCTAAAATGGGACATTACAATAAATATAAAGGAAACTCTTACAACCCTAAACCAATATGTGGTATTAGAATACAATGGGCACAACACTGTGGGCTAAACCACCCACACCCACCAACCATCCACCAACCGTGGGAAACCCAAAAGTTGCTCCAAAAAAAGGGGGCATAAATTTTTTGGTGCTTTGCACCGAAATAATGCCTTCGGCGTAGCTGCGGGGGCGTCGAACCCCCCTAGTCCCCCTGGGGGGGCTTCACCCTCCTCGGGGGAGCTTCACTCCTCTTACCCTCTCATGTTTGTCATATAGTACTTCCTCGACAAAGGATAATACACATCCAACAGGGTGGAGATGTGAAAAAAAATGGAGTTGGAATCTCCTTCCTTAAGCCACAACTGTCTTGATTTATTGCACCAGAACATTTCTTCCTTTCGTAGAGTGTTATAATATTCTTCAAGCATAATCCTCTCCTCTTATCTGAGATTGTCATCCCCTTGCCCTTGTTGGAACCTGTCCTCAATCTAGTTGAGTCTATTTTTGATGATATTTTTATTTTCAAATATGTTCCTGAAAGTCTCTTTGTTCCAAAACCTCAGCTTGCCCTTGATTGATCAAAGTTTCTATATTACCTGGTTTATGATAGTCCCAGGTAACTTTTCCCCCCACCACTTAGTAATCTTATTTTTGATATCTAGGTGTTGGGTCCACATAGATTCGAAATGGAAAGGGGTTTTGAACTGGGATCTGTTGGCTATTTCAAACATTAGGGAGCTATGATTAGACCCAATTTTTGGGAGCGCCTGCAGACTAGCATCCCAAAATAGGGGGAGCACTTCTTGGGATAGCAGGAAACGGTCTAGTCTCTATTTAATAAGGTCTTCGCCTACCCTTCTATTGCTCCAGGTGAACTAGGACCCTTTCAGTTGGACATACATAAGTTTTCTTGAGTCTACAAAGTGAGCAAAGTCATATGTGGCTATGAAAGTAATGGTATTCCCACCTCTCTTCTTAGAAGAATGTAGGGGAGTATTGAATTCCCCTGCTAAGATCCAAGGGATGACACTGAAGGCTTGTCTCATCTAGGAAAGACTATTCCATAGTATTATTCTATCCTAAGGGGTGTTGGGAGCATACACGTTGGTCAGACCCAGGAGAGCTGGGCGTTAAAGTCATAAAAGAGGATGTTGGCCAGGCACCCATTGCTTGAAATAACTCACCCTTCAACTTCTGTTGGATCCAAAATGCAAATAAGTCTACCTGAGATACCCTATGTTGGGGTGTAGACAAACTCACACTTCCTCCAGATGGTTTTGGCAACTCTTGGTGACCCATGCTCACCTAATTTGGTTTCTTGGATTAGGAAAATAGTAGGATTTGTTTCCTTGTGCATGGGAGCAGCCAATATTTTTTTGGCTGCCCCATTTAGTCCTCTCATGTTCTAGGAGAGGACTTTCATTTGGAACTTTTGGATGGTTTTATGCCCCCTTTGCCTTGTTGTGTGGGGGTTTTGGATCTCTTAGTTTCTTCCTTGTTTGTTATCCCTAGCTCCTGGAACAAATTTTTTTGAGTGCCATTGGCTATATCTTCAGCTGCATATTTGTTTCTCATATCTACCCCCGAGGGTCTTCCCTTCTTTCTGTCGCCTCCCACATCAATCTGGGTCTTTCTAAAACTTCGAGTCTATTTTGGGCTCCATGGTTCTGGGGACTCTTAGGAATAATCATCGCTGTCAACCTTGGCTTTAGGGGATATGGATGGGGATCAGGGTGTCCCAGTATTACTGGGAGGGGAAGATGATGATGGGGGAATAGGGGGTTGTGGGGGTCTGGCGGGGATTCGGGGAGTCACAACGGTTGACAGGAATGGGGGAAGGGCATAGAGGTAGGTATGGGAGGGGGTTTTTCTGGGGGATGGAATCAATAGCATCTAGTTGAACAATAGGGTTTGGATCAGGGGTTTTCTCACAAGGGATTTCCTCAAATTGGAATTTATCATTACGACCAGAATTACTAAGTAAATCAAATTTCTTGGAGATGGTGAACATATTACTTGCCTTTTCTTTGTCACCACTTGGAGGGGGAAAATATTTTTGCTTGCCCTTATGGTTTTGGGTTTGTCTTATTTCAGCCATCGACTTCTGATTTCCCCTAGAGTGGGCAGGCCATAATCTATGACTCCATCTGCGTGTTTTTATGATTTAGGGATTGAGACCAAAGGTGCCCTTGTAGATGACATTCGAAGTAAAAAGCAAGTTTATTTTCATATTCCAACGGCTGGATTCACCTGTAGTGTTTGTAAATTAGGTTAACCTGGATAGGGAGTTGCATTTCTAGGTTGACATTGACGCATATGCGAGCTTGCGTCAAGCAATTTCGTGCATGAGTTGTTGGATCAATGGTTACCAGTTCCCCTATTGCTCGAGCTATCGCATGGAGTGCATCTTCGTAGAATAAATGAGATGGCAAGTTAGGGTGTCGCACCTAAATGGGGGCCTAATTTATACTCTACGACTCTGGATCAAAGTCCTCTCTCCACTTTCAGAGGAAAATACTTCTCCTCCCAAAAAAATATGGGCCTCCTGATAAGATTCGATCAACGTCTTCCTGTGTATTGAGGTGGACCATGAAGAACCCTCTGGACATGGGTGACAGCTCTAGGTACCCTCTGGTTTTCCACTTGAGTGCTACCCAATGTTGAAGTGAGTCCATATCTAGTCTTCCTCCAACAAATTTCTCTACCAAGGAAAATGAGTCTCGATTAGCGTATTCCATCATGACTTACTCGGGATAGAGGACATTACAGCCTTGGGTTATGAAGGTGTTCACCATCGAGGACCTAGGTTTAGGTTTTCCTTGAGGCACTTATGTGAAAGAATATTGATTGGTATTCTTATCGACTGTTTCATTTTTATTTGATGGGTCTTTGCTTCTGCATCCTTCTTTCTCATCTCCTCCCACGCCTAGATTATTTTCATTCACTGATTCATCCTCTGCCTGATGGGAGTTGGATTTTTCTTATGATCGTGAGCTGGTACTAGGGTTTCTATTCTCACCTCCCTTCTTCCCATTCACTGACGTATCATCCCCTAAGTGATCGCTTTTACTCTTGTCCCTCTACCTCCTGCTAGCCAATGACTCGATCTTCGCACATTCGATTGCCTCTACTTGCCTTTTTCTTGCCATCACTTCGACTCTTTTTACAATATAGATTCATGCTAGAGGATGATATGAGTAGCTTAAATAATACTCCTAGATTTTGCCTTAACGTTTAGCCCAAATTTTCTTTAATATTCCTTTAATAAGTTATTCAAAGCTCTGGCCTCATATTTCCCTACCCTCCCAAAAAGGATTGTTTCATCTACAAATTGTTGGTGGGTGATGTTATCAATGTTATTATTAGCCTTAAGTCCACTTATCAACCTATTTTTTTATGTCTTCTTCAGGTTCCTTCCTAATACCTCTGCCATAATAATTAACATATATGGTGACAAAGGATATTCATGTCTAAGATCCCTCTTGGTTTTAAGTGATTATGTTTCTAACCCATTGACCAACATTGAATATGATATTATAGAGACACAAGCTTTAATCCATCTAACCAATTTCTTCCTAAATTTAAACTTTTTTAATATTACAAAAAGAAATCCCATTTAACCTTATCATAGGATTTATTCATATCAAGTTTTAAAATCATTGCTCTCTCTTTTCTAGAAGATGTTGAATGCTTTACTTCATGAGCTAGAATGATCTCATCTAGAATATGTCTCCCTTTTACAAATCATCCTTGATCTTATTAAATAATTTTGTCTAATAGTGGTCTTAATTAATTTTACATCACTTTATCTTATATGCCATACTACATAGGCTTATGGGGCTAAATGAATCATACAATTATATATCCTTATTTTTTGGAATCAAGGTAAAACATGTTGCATTAATTTTATAATGTATATATTGTTTTATCCTATATTTTTCCACTACCACCAATAAATAATCCTTCACTATTTCCCAACTATGTTGATAGAATGTTGTAGAGAGCTATCTAGACCTAGGTATTTATCCTTATCAAAAGATAAAAGAGTTGAATGAACTTATTCTAGAGTAATAGACTCCATCAGTTTGTTATTGTCTTCATTTTTTATAACTAAAAGTACTTCTTGCAGTAGTTTATCGTTAAGAACTTCAATCTCTTCTGATCCTAAAATATTTTGGTAAAAAAACCTTACATCCTTTCTGATTTTGCTCTCATCTTCAATCCAAACCCCCTCTACTGATTTAATTATACTAATTCTAGATATTGATCTTTGTACTATTAACATCCCATGAAAGAACTTTGTGTTTTTTCTCCTGCTTTTAACCAAGTCTATCTCAATTTTAATCTCCAAAATTTCTCTTCCTTACTCAAAATATTATGATATTCGCTTAGAAACTCCTTTTCTTATGATCTTGGATTATTGTGCTCATATTTTTGGATTTTTGAAAGTTTCTCTTTTAGTTCTTCCTTATTCTGTAAAATATTTTCAAAAGTGTTCTTGTTCCATTCTTTAAATCTAGATGCTATTGATTTAATTTGTTTTGGAAGTGTATAAAACCCACCAATTCCTAAAGAATTTCATATTTGCACTATCATATCAATAAATTGAGGATGGTCTTCCCACATTTGCAATATGATATTTTCTAAATTCATTTACCACCATTTTAACTCTTATTGGCTAGTGATTTGAACCAATCCTTGTCAAGGTATTAATTTTAGCACAAGCCCTTCATCTAGCCAATGACCTAAGAGTATGCATATATCCATTTTTTTTGCTATCATATTATGACCTATTATAGTTGTCCTATTGAAAAAACTTCCATATATTATTGTATAGAATGAAAGCTGAGAAATATCTTATACTTTGAGTTATTTTCCATATTTCTCAAAATTTTCATCCAACTTGGTTATGGCATTAAAATATCCTATGATCATGAATCAGGTTTCTTGGTCTTTACTTCTCATGAAGGCTTCAAGCCCACTTCATACTTCGATATGCTTGACTATGTTGTAGGTCCATTAACATTGATAAGGATAAAATAATATTTGGAAAGTAGAATGTGACTAATGAGGCTCTCCAATGCCTAGTTTTATGAATGGTTTCATAGGAGGTTCTAACTCAATTCCAACATATTAGAATTCCCTCTATCGCTCCTCTTCCCATACTACTTTCATAGTTTTGGAAAGTTCTTCCTTTTTCATTTTAGTTTCTTGGATACAAAGAATATCAGGCTTATTACTTAAACATAGGTCCATGATACACCTCTACTTTGAGGGGGCATTTGCACCCCTTATATTTCATGATATGGTAATCATGTCTTATTAGGGGCTACTGGCCTCTCCTATTAATCACCAATATCATTTTTTTATTTGGTAAAGAGAAGTTCAACCAAATTATATTGTGTTCCTTTATTTATGTTTGCTCTTGCTTCCCTAGTTCTTGCTTAATAATTTGAAGGTTATCCTCTTTTTTCTTGCCAGTATCAGGGGTAGGTATTATTATTCTATTCCTTGACATTATTTCATAACTTTCCTTTTCATTAGATATATCCTCTCTTCACTCTCCTAAGGAATATTTTGACTTATCCTACTCATTTTATGGTATTTCCTTGTTAATGGTGGAGGTATTAACATCTAACACTACATTTTATCTACCACTTTTCTTATCATGAATAGTGCATGGTACTTCAAGAGAGTCTTTAAAATTTTATGAGGTACATTCCTTAGGTTCAACAGGAATGTTCATCCCTAAATTGGGTTCAGATTGAGTAGACAATTCCTTGTTAATATTTTGGTCTTATTGTACCATGTCCTCTAAGCTCTTATCTACTTTTTCTTCATAGACTAAAGCCTCAAAAGAATTGGTATTTCTTTCAATATCCTTACTAGTATCCACTATTTATTTATTTTCATCTGTCTATATCTATTTTTTGAAAATTAAAAACCATCATAATCCATATTAATTTTTTCTTGTATTTTTTTACATATGTTTCTGTTGGACTCTTCTTAGGGCATGATCTCCCAATATGCCCCACCTCATGACATCTACTACATTTGAAAGACATATTTTCATAATCCATGGTTTTGATCCACAAATTACCCCCATGCTTAAGAATGATTGATTCTGGTAAAGGTTTACTGATGTGTAGTCAAGACTCCATTTTTGTAGTTTTTTAAATCTCAAGGAATTATCTCATAGTGTTTACTATTGCCTTGAAGGTATAAATTTCCTATAATTCATTGGGTAACCCATACATCCTAACCCAAACTATTCCTAGAGATAGATTTACATTTTCAAGTGCAAAGCCTTCAAACCAACATGTAAAGAACAAAAAATTACCCCCATAAACCAAGGACCTCCTTTCAAGATTCTCTCTTTCCTCCCTGGGAAAAAAAATGGCTAGGAAGAAATTTTTTAAGAAGAAACGATAGACTCACTCTTAGAGACTTCCATCTCTTATCAATCTATTTTCTCATAGTCAAAACCCCTGGCCAAGACCCATTAAATTTACCAATGATTACCTTATCTTTGAGTAATGAGGATAATTGCTCTATGAGGTCCTTCCTAACCTATACTACTAGGGATTATTATAATAATTTAACTATAATTCAATCCATGGGAAGGACACTACAAATCAAACATCTACTAAAATTTACTAGTATATCCTATAGCAATTATTACTTGAAATTAAACCTACAATAATTTGCATGCAAAAATTCAAAGAAAATGAAGGGATAAATGAAACTTAGTTGAAAAATTTTATACATATGGAATATCCTGATCTAATGCCCTAGTATTTCACTACTCATCCCATCATCTAAACCTTGGTTGATAGATATTTATAATTTTATTTTTTGGTGACTTGTAAAATTGTCATTATCCTTATTCTAGATGGATGAATTTATAGGGCTGTATCTCCCTCAATACTAGTTGGAATCCTTCATATGACCATTTATTTTAAAGCTCTTAAAATTATTCATAAATTGGTCCAAGAATCATCTAAATTGGATAACCCTTCACAAATATATGGCTCATAAAAAATGAGGTATTGTTTTCCTAAAAAAATTGCCCTAATGTTGCCCTTGTTCTAGATGTTTGTCTTCACATGGATGTATCTCCTTCAATACTTATTAAATTATTTTGTATAACAATTCATTTAAAAACTCTTCAAATTCCACATAAAATGGTACAAGAATTATTTGAATCGTACAACTCAATGCAAAGATATGGCTCTTGAAAGATAAGGTTTTTTTTTGGAAAAATCTGCCCTAATTGCAACCAAGAGAGCTAACTTTTCTTGCTTAAACTTTTGAAATTTTAAGATTGAAATAATTTTAATTGAGGATTTGTAGATTATTATTCATTTTTTCAAACAAATGGATATAATGACTAGATATTGTGAAGAATTTTGAATTTTAAGATTTAAAAGATATAAATTTCATGGTTGCATTCAAAAGGAAAAGGTTAAGAAGCAAGGATCCAAGGAGAAGCAAGAAGTAGTTGTGGCAAGGAAACAATTTGAAGAACCAACAAAAGATTCAAAAGTTGAATTTATAATAGCAATAACAATAGATTCCATGGAATAAGTAACAACAAATTCCAAGGAAGCTCTGTCGAAAGTGCACAAGGACACACTAAAAGAAGGGCAAGAGAGAGAAGATAGTACAAAAGAATTTAAAATAAAGAAACAAATTGTTGAAGAATTCAAGGAAATCTAATGTTAGGTTAATATTGCATCATATTGACACCCTCACCACCCTGAGCGACAATAATATTGGAGGTATAGCTTAAGGCATCAATATTATGGATCTATAGAGAGTAAAAAAAGCATCAAGTATGGTTGTGTTTGGCAGAAAAAGCATAGTGATTCTTTATTTCAAAGGGATGTAGCAACATCATGGAACAATAAGACCAACCAATTAAAATATTATATGATGTGGATCTTCTAAAACCCTATCATAATTCACCTTTGAAGATCGATCTCGTCATTAGCCATCCTGTAGACGTGGTACTTGATTTTTAGCTTTCACTTGATTTTGATCGAGTGTTCGGCATGAAGACTTGTTAGACTCGATAGGGTTCTTCCACTTCTTACATTGTTGCTTGCCAATTTTAGCTTCCACACTAGGCTCATTGGATGTCACACCATAAAATATCCCATAATTTTTCTTCTTAATTGAAAGCATTGGAGTCTAATGCTTCTATTATGGGAAGGCATGATGATGAACACAATATGATGTAATAGCTAGGCTTAGGAATTTATGATTTATCCTAGGATTTTAATTCTTATCAATGTTAAATGTGAAGCTTCCAAATGCTCACATTAGATTTAGTTTGTTATTACTCTTCTAGAGTTAACTTAGCATATTGTCATAATCTATTAGAGTTAGATGGTTGTTAAGATGGCTAATAGATCTCTTATTCGGTTATCCAAATTTAGCAGATTGCATCTTGTATGCTTCTTCTTCTTTATGTTTATAATTTGTGTGTTTCTTATTGGTGCTTATTTAAGCACACATGTTAATGCAAATTTTAACTTCATTTTAGATCCACATCAATGGTATTAGAGTAGGAACATGTTGGTCACGAATCCGCCTAGTCATATAAAATGCGCCCTAGACCCGACCAACATTGAAAGGCCGAGAGAAAGAGAAGTCTCCCAGTCCAATCTCCAGAGAGGGCTGGCTCCCAAACTAATCTAAAACTGATTTCAAGGTAAGGGTTAGAAATAACAGAAAGAGATGGAAATATGGCCGAAGTCGATAGTCGATAGGGAGAAAAACCTCAGATAGCAAATAACCTCACACTAAATCTCTAAGATAAGCAACAACTGATTCTTAGAATGCACATACAGAAATTGGATCAAACATTGACCATAAGTTTGCCTTCAATTATACTTCAAATGTTCAAATGAAAACATAGCCAAATTCAGAACAACAGAATTCAACTTATATTTTAACACTGGACTAAGCAGAAGTGAATCACATAGAAAGCATCACATGAACAACAGTTTGGATCACCAACTCAAAAGACACTAAGAACAGAGCAAAATGCATCTAGGATTTCTGCTTCAATTTTTGCAAAAAGGTCCTCCCTCTTTTCTTGAGATATACATTAGTATTTATAGAGGCCTTCCCTCTCCCTTTCGCATCACAACATTTAAAACATAAAACAGATTTTGAAGAGGAGATCCACAAAATATGCACTTGAAAAGAGAAACAATCCCCCTTAATCCCTCGGAGAAATCACATTCCCTGTTTTTATGGATCAAAACTAAAAATCAAATGGAAACAAGGGACCATATTTCTTCATTAAATGACTATTCTCGGGGCATGCTTGAAGTTGTTAGGAGATCACGAACAAGAGCTTTTAATACCGGAGGCATCTTTAATTTTGGTGGCTTCGAGAACTGCATGATTTAACACGTTCTCCCATCTTGCGCACATAGGTAAACAACAAAACATTTAATCTTGGAGCCTCTCTGACCTTGATCTCAAAATTAGTTGGAGAGCTTTTAAAACATTACTTTGTTCGATCCTTATCTTCTCCTCACGTTCTCCTATGCAATTTTGAAGAAAAATGCGGACAGAACTTTATTGGGCCTTTGTTGCTTCTGTCATGAAAATGTGACATGTCACGAAATCGTGACATTTTCAACTTACTACTTTCTCCTATTGCCACCAGTCAAAAATGTGACATGTCATGAAATCATGACATTTTCTCTTCTTTAGTTTTCTTTCGTTATGCGAAACGTGACAAGTCACGAAATCGTGACAATTTTCTTCGTTTTGTTCTTTCATTTTCAACAAGTCATGAAATCGTGACATGTTTCTATCTTCCCCTTTGTTTCTGCTTTTGCCCCATGAAAATATGACATGTCATGAAATCGTGACATCCTTCTCTCGTTTGGCTTTGTCTCCACGATATGTCACAAAATCGTGACATCTTCCTTCGTTTTATTCCTTTGCTACTCCAAGTCGCGAAAATGTGACATGTCACGAAATCGCGACATTTCGTACCATCTTGCTCCTTCCGCACTTTCTCCTCACAAAATCATGACATGTCACGAAATCATGACATTCTCCGCGCTTTGCCCTTCCGCATCGACATGTTGCCTAATCATGATTTTTTTTTCCTCGTACTTTTCTTGTTTCTCCTCGCAAAAACATGACATGTCGTGAAATCGCGACAATTTTCTCCTGCCTGGCTTCGTTTCCAAAGATGTCACGAAATCGTGACATCTTTCTCTCGCCTTGTGTTTATCTTCAACACTTCCACAAAAATGTGCCATGTCATGAAATCGTGACATCCTCCTCTCGCTTGGATCTTCCGTCGTGTTTAGCCATGAAAACGTGACATGTCACGATATCATGACATTTTTCCTTAGCGCTCCTCTTTGTTGTTGTATGTCGCGATATCGTGACATTTTCCTATCACTTTGCTTTGTTGCCACTGCAAGTCACGAAAATGTGACATGTCACGATATCGCGACAACTTTCACTTTACTGCTCCCTCACCGCAACAAGTCATGAAAATGCGACATGTCGCGATGTCGCGACAATTTTGCCGTTACTGCTTCCTTTGTTGTTTCCTAGCGCAAAAACGTGATAGGTCACGAAAATGCGACATGTCGCGATATCGCGACATTTTCTGTGCTTAGCTATTTTCTGCATCGGACGCCGTAAAACTGCAATAGGTCACGATATCGTGACATGTCACGATATCGCGACATCTTACACTTACTTTGCTTTAACACAAAACTTGTAGAGATTTTTGTATTTTCCCTTTCGAAGTGCTTGGAGGGACAAACAGAGGAGTGAGTATCTCTACAATTTGTGCATTCTTTTGCATGAATAGTAACAACAAAAACAATGTGGCAAAAATGCCAACATTCTTGGCGGCTCTCGGGGTATACAGTTCTGTTGTATGCATGAACCTCAGGCCTTTATCCATTGGGCAATAGAGTCAAGAAGCTGGAGGAGCAGAAGAAGTGAGTGTTGGTTGATGCTGGACGTTTCTACGGGCTGCTGTAACAAGCTCTTGCTGGCGCTCGACACTTAAAATAGGACCTTCAGCAGAAATTTGTAGAATAGCAGAACTTCCCTTATTCCTTGAACTACTGCATTTTGCCTAGCTTGGTTGAGCTGGGTAATCACCAGGTGTTGTGCAAGGATCTCCATGGTAGTAGTGAGAAGCACCTGAATTGAAAAAATGGGAATGAATGGAGTGATGACCGACAGATGTGTAGGTCATGGAATGGGAATGGTGAATGATGGATTTGTGGAAGATGGAGGAGTAGAAGTGGTAGATACAACAACTGAAGAGGGTGCTACTGTGCTACCAGCTACTGGGATTCTATGAAAATAGATAATGAAATGGAAGTGGATGGAATGGAGAAAGTGGTGGGAACTATGGAGAAGTGCTCAAAAGACAAAGGATTAGAAGAAAGGGGAAGTGAAGAAAAGGGAACATCAGAGAGGGGAGTAGAAACAATAGTAGTGGCTTGATTATGTATAGTGGAAGAAGGAGTGGGAGTGGAAGAAAGAAGTAGAGGGGAAGCCACTACCTATTGGGAAGGAAAAGAAAAAGAAAGAGAAATAAACATACCTGCGGGCTCGTGTGCAAAAGGAGCCGAAGTTGATGATTTTTTTTTTGTTTTTCTTTTTTCTTTTTTTTTTTTTTTATGTACAAGGTAACACTGTGTTTTCCATCATGAAATGTAGGCTTTCAAATGAAAGTCATTCACTGAGATAGGAAGTGGATTACCTTCCAAGTCTTCAAGATAAAATGAATTTGTCGAACTTGTACTGGCAATCTGGAATGGACCCTCCCACAGAGCATCAAATTTCTGGTGCATCCCTGGCTTGGCCTTCTTTTCATTCCACTTTAAGACTAAGTCACCCACTTTGAATGTGCGGTCAGTAGAACCTTTGTGAAACCATTTTGATACCACTTGTGAATGCTTAGCAAACTCATCATAGGCCAAGGAACGTTGCTCTTCCAGCTGCAACAATTGAGCCAATCGTATGTTCATTGGATCCATATTTTCTTCATCATCCGAGAATTCCTTCAATTGCTGCAAGGTAGGCAGTTCTAAATGAATAGGCAATCTTGCCTCTTTCCCATATACCAGGGTGTATGGTGAAGTCTTGATAGACTTCTTGATTGAAATTCTATCTGCCCATAATGCCTGATTCAGTAGAAGGTGCCAAGATCTCTTATTATCCCCCAAGGATCTCTTTAAAATCCTCAACAAGTTCTTGTTTGTGGACTCTGCCAAGCCATTACCCTGAGGGTAATAATTGGAGGATGTCTTCAGAAAAATACCGTACTTGTTTGCAAATTCACCTAGCTTGGCTCCAATGAATGGAGTTTCGTTGTCTGTGATAATGGCATCAGGAATGCCAAAATGCGTGATCAGTCCTTCAATGAAAGTGATTACCACATCTTGATTTGCAGCCTTGGTTGGAATGGCCTCAGACCATCTTGTAAAGTAATCAGTAGCCGTCAAGATGTACCTGTGTCCGACTGAAGAGTTTGGATCAATGATCCCAATAAAGTCCAGCCCCCACTGCTGAAAAGGTGCTTCAACTTGAATTGGATGTAGGGGCAATGGTGCATTTTTGATCCATCCCGTATACCTTTGGCATTTGTCGCAAGCTTGAGCAATCTTGAAAGTATCCACAAACAAAGTTGGCCAATAGTAACCAGCCCAAATAATCTTTAAGGCCATAGGCCTACCAGCGTAATGTCCTCCCAACATGCCAGAATGAAACTCCTCCAAGAGTCTAGCCTTCTCGGGTTCCTTAACACACCTTAGGAGAACTCCATCAATATTTTTGAAGAACAATCCCTCGAGAAACAATACATACCTAAGAGCTTGTAGGTGAAACCTTCTCCTTTGCGAAGCATTTAATTATGGGGGACATCTACCCATTGAAAAATAGTCAACAAGGTCATCTGCCCAATCTTGGCCTTGTGCAAAGATATTCACTAGATTCCTTTCTTCAGCAGGATCGTTCACTTGATGATCAACTATCTCAGAGGCCGTAGTTTTTGCTAATTGCTGGCATAAGGCCTTACCCCGCACCAACTTGGTTGGATGGATCTCAACATCGAACTCTTGAATTTTAGTGACCCAACCAGCATGCTTATCGCCCATCTCACCCTGAATGATGAAGTTCCTTACATCGGGGTGGATGACGTAGACGATCGTCTTGCTCTGAGATACGAAGTGCTTGAACTTTTTGAGAGACTTCATGATAGCATAGACCTACTTCTCAATGAAATTGTATCTCTCCTCATGGGGTAAGATAACCTGGCTAAGGAAAGCAATGGGTCTTTCATCCCCATCATCTCCTTTCTGTGTAAGCACTGCAACATAGCTTTCATCCTCTCCAACTGCATACAGAATGAAGTCCTTAGAATAATCTGGATTGATCAACATAGGGGCTTGTGCAATTCTATCTTTAATCTCCTAAAATGCATCTTTCCTCTGAGTTGTCCACTTGAACTCCGCATCTTTCTTTAATAGCTCAGTCATGGGCTTGACTACTCGAGCAAAGTCAAAAATAAATTTTTTGACAAAGTTGATTTGCCCGAAGAAAGATTGCAACTCTTTCTTATTGGCAGGGAGTGATAGTTTCTTCAAAGCTTCAGCTCTCGATGGATCAATTGCCAAACCGTTCTATGAGATGACATGACCCAAGAGCTTACCTTCCTTTACTACAAAAATGGACTTCTTTGGGTTGATGGAAATGCCAAACTCTCGACATTTCTCAAATATCTGCCTCAAATGAGAATAGTGTTCTTCTCATTTGTGCAAAAATATAGTCATATCATCGAGATAGATGACAATGATCTTATTTAAAAGCTCCCCAAATGCGATGTCCATGGCCCTTTGAAATGTAACCCCGACATTGGACAATCCGAAGGGCATGCGCTGATAGGCAAAGGTACCCCACTTGGTTGTGAATGCGGTCTTGTGCTGATCCTCATCCCTGACCCAAATTTGATTGTATCCAGAGAATCCATCTAGCAATGAAAAGTGTTGAGCCCTAGCAACAACGTGAAGGATCTGATCAATGCGAGGCAATGGGTAGTGATCTTTCAAGGATGCTCGGTTCAAGTTTCGAAAATCCACACACAGCCGTATATCTCCATTCTTCTTACGGACCGAAACCAAATTAGCAACCCAAGTCGAGTGCTTGATCGGATATATAATCTGGGCCTGCAACATCTTTGCAAGTTCCGCCTTCATGAGGGCTTCAATCTTTGGGTTCACCGGTCTCTGCTTCTGCCTGAAGGGTTTGACTCCTTCTTCCAGCTCGATAGTGTGTTGAATGATCTCTTTATCATATCCCCTCAGATCCTCGTAGCTCCAGGCCACGATGTCAAAAAACTCTTGACACAATTGTCTGATCTCTTGCAATTCAGCGGGAGTAGAATCAGTCCCAATTTTGATGACCTTATCATCCTCCAACTGAAGCTCCATGTATTCTTTCTCATCGACCTCGATTCGATGCTTCTTGGACCGATCATTCTGATCAAACAAGCTTTCTAGAGTGATGAGGCCTTTAGGAATGTGGTTATTCCACAACTGAATCAGGCCTTCAGTTTCTTCATGCTCCAAGGTCCTTCCCTTGATGGTGGCAACTTCTTGAACCAAAAAGTTAACAATTTGCTCATCACTATCGAAGACTTGCCAAAAGGTATCCTTGTCTGGGACAGAGGGCCTATACACCATTCTCACTATTTTTGGCCTTCTTACCACCTGTTCAATTGGTGAGAAATTTGCTCCCAAGGAAGCCAACAGGTCAGCATGTCTATTTTGTTCTCGTGGGATGAAATGCATGCTGAGAGCAGAGAATGATTCGAACAGGTCCCAGACCTTGTTGCGATAGTTCTTGAGATAGTGGTGCTTGGACACACACTTATTGGTCACCTGATTGATAATCAACTCGGAGTCACCAAAGATTTGCAACTATCGCGCTCCAAGTTTCTCAGCCTTCTTGAGGCCTAGGCATAAAGCCTCATATTCTGCTGCATTATTTGTGCAGCTCCAGGTCAAATGATATGAATAGGATCATTGAATCCCATAAGGTAATACTAGAACAATCCCAGCTCCAACGCCATTTCTGCATCGTGCTCCATCAAAATAGAGCTTCCAGAGCTGGTCTTGACTTTCATCATTCTTTTCTTGAGCCTTTTCAGGCTTGAAAATGGAGTAACACCCCAAGTCAGTTTCCATCATGGCATTGAAATTGGCCATGGAAAATTCATTTTCTGGGCGAAGCTCTTCCAAAGCTTCTTCCATTAAGTCAAGCTCACCAAATTCTTCAGACATCATGTGCACTGAATTTGCTAATCTGTCCATTTCATCTATTCTCTCCACATGAAATGTGGAAGGCTTTTCATTGAAAATCTTCACCTTTTTACCTTTATGGATCACCTCCAAATGAGTAAAATCCAAAGAAAGGTAACCCCCGAGTTTAGCCGTGAATTCTCGGGAGAGACACATACCAAAACATGGCTCTAGGTCCACTACTATGATCTCCTGGATCACAGTAATCTGAGGCATGGTGTGCAGGGAGATAGGAACATCCTTAATTACGCCCACCGTCTTTACTGAGGTACCATCTAGCTGCAAAACTCCCATGCTAGTCCTTGTATATTCCATGCCTATGACATCACATACTGCCTTCGGCATGACAGTAGTAGCTGCTCCTGAGTCAATGAGGCAATTATGCACCACATGTCCCTCCATTCTCAATGAAAGATAAAAAGGTGGTGGTCTATTTTTTCCTGTGACTGAAGAGGTCAGAGTTTGAGACATAACTACCTGGGCTGGAGCCTTCCCCTTACTTTGTGTGGTCTTCAGGGATTCTTGTAAGAGATTTACCTATCCAGGCAATTGCAAGGTGTCATACAGACTTACCTTAGTTGGTATCCTTTTGAGTTCTTCGACGATGTTGTACTCCATCGAGATCGGCTCTCTCCCTCCACTAGCAGATTCAAATCTGCTTCTATATTGTTGGGTGGCCTCCACTCACTGTCGTTTAGTCAATGATGGATACCGCAACGTCTCTCTAGCTTGTTCCTTTGTTTCTGCTTGTGGTTGGGAGGTAGAAGCCTTAGCTTGCAACCTCTCTTTTGCTTGTGGTGGAAGCGAATCCTTCGACAAAATAGGTGGGTCTTGTTGCGGGGCTAGAGGATCATGAGTCTTTGCAGGTATTTGTTGCTTTGTTGCTTGTGCAGGAGGCACTTTCAATGGCTCCATCTTAGCCGGATCTACCAACATTGGTTTCTTGCCGCTGCGTGTCAAGACTGCCATGTATTCCTCAGGAGACATCACGGAATTATGATCCACCTCTCGAATCATGTTTACACGGCTCCCCGCAAGAACTTGTAAATAATTTTGGTGGACCATGCAAGTGGACTCATCATGTGGGTCATTGCATGAAGAACACCAGTAAGATGGCTCATGTGAAACTTCAGAGGGGCCAGCTTCTTCACTTACCAGGATCGCTGAGTTCCTCTCAGGTACTTTCTCTATAACCTTGCTAGGAGCAACTTGCTCTCTAGTTACCACCGAAACAAATCTTCATGGCTGATAGTTCCTTTCCGCCTCTCTCCACTCCATAGATGTCATCTTGTTAGTGAGAGATCTCATGGCCGATTGAATTTCTTGCAAAATAGCCAATTGAGGATCTGGGCTTGAGGACACAGGCGATGCCGGTAGAGGTAATGGAACTGGTGGAGAAGGTAATGCAGGAGTTGGAAGTGGAGAGGTTAACTGTGGAATGGGAATCATAGGTACTGAAGGTGTGGGAGGATTCCATGAAGATGAAGGGTACATGGATGGAGCAGTGTAAGATGTGGAGGCTGCACCTGTATGCTGGTATTGTGGAAGCTCGAGAAAAATAGGCATAGTCATTTTCGGAGGCAATTTCCCAATGGCAATCAGATCAGCCTTAGCCTTCTGTGCCTGGGAATATAGTGCAGGAAAGGTTTGAACATTGGACATCCTAATGTTCATACTAATATCTGAATGGAAAGCCCTAAGAAAGTAAAATGTCGCTTGGTCATTAGTAGGGCGAAGACCATCAGGAACTCTCTACCAAGTTCGGGCAAACCTAACATTGAAATCCACTATCTCCTCTTGAGGATGCCTCTTGATATTAGTAAATTGATGCAACAAAGAAAATGGGTCCGCTTGCTCATTGAACCCTTGGATCAACATCTCTGCTAATTGATCCCATGAATTTATGGAGTTGGGAGACAAGGATCTATACAAGCACAATAACTTACCTCGGAGTGACAACACGAGCAATTTGATCATGACATCTTCATCTGTGATATTATGAATTGTAGCCAAGGATGCCACATCTAAAACATGCTCATACATGGTCTTTCCAGTCCCATCGTATGTAGGCAAAGCCTTTAATGTTATAGCAGGAACTAGATTTTGAAAAGGCAGGTCCAACGCTCCCGAATAGTTCCAAGCAAGAAATTGACGTGGAGGAGGTTGTTGACCAGCCATTTGCACTGCAGGATTTGGATCTACTAGCAAGCTCGTAGAAGTACTGGGAGGAGTCAGAGATGGCACAAACTGACCCACCACCTATGAAGAAATAGCAAATGATGGGTTCATAGGACTTACCAATCTTGAGCACTCCCTCCAGTTTTGAACATCGATCTCGAAGAATTTGACTGGATCTTCCGATTCTTTGGCACTTGATCTCGTGATCATGAAGCAAATATTTTCACCAACTTCACGATTGGAGATTTCTAGGTACTATACAATCACCTTCAACAGAGTCACCAGATGAACTTACAATCTCCGCTTTGAGGTCAAGACAGTTCATCAAAATCTTGATTCCTCCGGGTGTCAAAATATGGGACTTGTGAGTCCCATCGGGCATGCCAAAAACTGTTGGTCATGAATCTGCCTAGTCATATAAAATGCGCCCTAGACCCGACCAACATTGAAAGGCCGAGAGAAAGAGAAGTCTCTCGGGCCAATCTCCAGAGAGGGTTGGCTCCCAAACTAATCTAAAACTGATTTCAAGGTAAGGGTTAGGAAATAACAGAAAGAGATGGAAATATGGCCAAAGCCGATAGTTGATAGGGAGAACAACCTCAGATAGCAAATAACCTCAACTAGATCTTGAAGATAAGCAACAAATAATTCTTAGAATGCACATACAAAAATTGGATCAAACATTGACCATAAGTTTACCTTCAATTATACTTCAAATGTTCAAATGAAAACATAGCCAAATTTAGAACAACAGAATTCAACTTATATTTTAACACTGGACTAAGCAGAAGTGAATCACATAGAAAGCATCACATGAACAACAGTTTGGATCACCAACTCAAAAGACTCTAAGAACAGAGCAAAATGCATCTAGGATTTCTGCTTCAATTTTTGCAAAAAGGTCCTCTCTCTTTTTTTTGAGATATACATTAGTATTTATAGAGGCCTTCCCTCTCCCTTTCGCATCACAACATTTAAAACATAAAACAGATTTTGAAGAGGAGATCCACAAAATATGCACTTGAAAAGAGAAACAATCCCCCTTAATCTGCCTCGGAGAAATCACACTCCCTGTTTTTATGGATCAAAACTAAAAATCGAACGGAAACAAGGGACCATATTTCTTCATTAAATGACTATTCTCGGGGCATGCTTGAAGTTGTTAGGAGATCACGAACAAGAGCTTTTAATACCGGAGGCATCTTTAATTTTGGTGGCTTCGAAAATTGCCTGATTTAACACGTTCTCCCATCTTGCACACATAGGTAAACAACAAAACATTTAATCTTGGAGCCTCTTTGACCTTGATCTCAAAATCAGTTGGAGAGCTTTTAAAACATTACTTTGTTCGATCCTTATCTTCTCCTCACGTTCTCCTATGCAATTTTGAAGGAAAATGCGGACAGAACTTTATCGGGCCTTTGTTGTTGCTTCTGTCGCAAAAATGCGACATGTCACGAAATCGTGACATTTTCAACTTACTGCTTTCTCCTGTTGCCACCAGTCGCGAAAATGCGACATGTCACGAAATCATGACATCTTCTCTTCACTTTCTCTTCTTGCACTTCCGTGAAAACATGACAAGTCACGAAATCGTGACAATCTGCCTTCATTTTGTTCTTTCGTCTTCAACAAGTCACGAAATCGTGACATGTTTCTATATTCCCCTTTGTTTTTGTTTTTGCCCCACAAAAACATGGCATGTCACGAAATCACGACGTCCTTCTCCGTTTGGCTTTATCTCCACAATATGTCACGAAATCGTGACATCTTCCTTCGTTTTGTTCCTTTGCTGCTCCAAGTCGTGAAAATTTGACATATCGCAAAATCGTGACATTATGTACCATCTTGCTCCTTTCGCACTTTCTCCTCGCGAAATCATGACATGTCACGAAATAGCGACATTCTCCACGCTTTGCCCTTCCGCCCCGACATGTTGCGAAATCGTGACATTTTTCTCCTCCTTGTACTTTTCTTGTTTCTCCTCGTGAAAACGTGACATGTCACGAAATCGTGACAATTTTCTCCTGCCTGGCTTCGTTTCCAAAAATGTTTTGAAATCGTGACATCTTTCTCTCACCTTGTGTTTATCTTCAACCCTTCTACGAAAATGTGACATGTCATGAAATCGTGACATCCTCCTCTCGCTTGGATCTTCCGTCGCGTTTAGCCACGAAAACGTGACATGTCGTGATATCGCGACATTTTTCCTTAGCGCTCCTCTTTGCTGTTGTATGTCGCGATATCGCGACATTTTCCTATCACTTTGCTTTGTTGCCACTGCAAGTCACGAAAATGCGACATGTCACGATATCGCGACAACTTTCACTTTACTGCTCCCTCACCGCAACAAGTCACGAAAATGCGACATGTCGCGATGTCGCGACAATTTTGCCGTTACTGCTTCCTTTGTTGTTTCCTAGCGCGAAAACGCGACAGGTCACAAAAATGCGACATGTCGCGATATCGCGACATTTTCTGTGCTTAGCTATTTTCTGCATCGGACGCCACGAAACTGCAACAGGTCACGATATCGCGACATCTTACACTTACTTTGCTTTAACACAAAACTTGTAGAGATTTTTGTATTTTCCCTTTCGAAGTGCTTGGAGGGACAAACAGAGGAGTGAGTATCTCTACAATTTGTGCATTCTTTTGCATGAACAGTAACAACAAAAACAATGTGGCAAAAATGCCAATAGAACATAAGTAGACTTTGGGTTATTTTTTATCACTTACTACATACACGTTGTTTGTTTGTGTTCATGCACAATGTGTGGGGAAGCTCTCTACAAATTTTGTGAAGGTATGACTATGCTTTGTTGTGATAAATGTTGATAGAGATACTCATACATTACGCATGCAGTAGTAGAAGGGTCTTTGTGGTGTAACTATTAGTTCCCCTCATTGTTTGCATTCATCGTTGGTGGACATTGACACTTTGGAGAGAATTTCTATTGATAAACATTCAAAAATCCTACAATATTTTTTCTTCCTAGATGACATTATTTTCCTCATAATTCCATTGTGAGATACAAATGGGAAGCCAAAATAATTTTGAATCATGGAGGACGACTGTGAGCTTCAAGCCTTTGGGTTTGACTAAAGCTGCATGATTTTTTTGTTGAAAAATAACATCTTCAATGTTCGATTATTTAGCTCTAGCTTGGACATGACGTCCATTCACCAAATAGATCTTAGTGATAATAATTGGTCGATGTGGACTCTGATCACTAATTTATTAGATTCAACGCACCTAGCACAAGACTAAGAATCTCGTTTGACAAAGTTACTAGTTGCATTGATGTTTCAAACATTGATAGGCAAATTCTTAGCTTGTACAAGATGCTTGTAGTTTTTTGGCAATGATAACCATTTCTAGAGGAAAGGAATTCAATTTATATAAATAATTTTGACATCTACACAATCACGAGATGCTTCCAGTGAACAATAATTCAACATCCATTATTCAACAAAAATTTGCCGTAGCAGGAGAATTTCATGCATAAACATTGCATTAACTTGTTTCACGTCATAAACAACCATACTAAATGTACCACTTGGCATAGCTTTATGGGGTATCAAAATAGATAATGTCCAAGATATATTGCACCCCATATGAAAATTCTTGACATCGTTTGTCATTCATGAAATTGGACCAATAAGTCTAGTCATCGATGACAATTTGAGGTCTAACTTGGACGTCTAGATTGGGATTTTTTTTAACCATTGCTTGAGTGGTTCCATCCTTGTATAGATCCTTCACCATCACATGTTATTTATTACTCGAAGTTACTTATTTTTTGAGTTTACCCCTCGTGGCATGGTGTGTGAAAGGAGTTTTTGTAGGTAGTGGAGATACAAGCAAGAGCTTACTTTTATCAACACAACTACCCCCACCTACCACCTTATGTATGTCATTGTGTTAAGTCTCTTCAAAAATGATATTTGACTTGTGTAGGTTGCAAGCCACCTAATCCTTGTAAAAATGAGTAAATTTTTAGTTGGCACATATGCCACATGGCATGACCTAGGTGGACAAATAACAATAACCATTGGTGCATGCAAAAATTGTTGGATTCCTTAATCGATTAGTGCCTAATATATTTTTACAAAGGTTTACCTTAATTTTTATTTTTTTAATTAATTTAATTAATCAATTAATTTTGTAAGGTGCATTTGAGAAACAAATCTTGTGCACTTTTTGTTTAATTTTCCAAATATTATTGTTTGTACAAGCTCAACAAAAGATAATTCATTGTAATTATTTGGAAAAGGTCCACCTTTTGTAAACCTTTCAGTTTAGGTCACTTTAGGCAAATGTGTTAGCTACATATGGGTTTCACTCATTCTGCCATGGCCACCAATTTAGCAAAATAAATGGTTGCATTAGACAATGTAGTTAGTACCTTTGTTGATAAGATCAATGACATAACCATCCAAAATGTCCCAAGTGATGTAAAGATTTATAATAATGGCCTTTATTCCAAGGCTAAATGCGAGGTCAAATTGTATGATGACTCTAGAGATCTAGAAATATTGAGTAGTTGGTTACTTGATATGGATACTTCAAGAGAGTCTTCAAAATTTTGAGGCTAGCAAAGATGAGATGAAATTTCCTTTTGCAAAACTTAAACTTTTGAGGCTAGCAAATATTTTGGTAATGGAACATCAAGAAATCTAAAATCCACTTCATATTTGGTAAGACCTTATTAAGGCCTTGAAGAAAAATTTCTATCCTTTTAATTACAAGCAAGATCACATTGTTAGATGGTTTCAATTGCGACAAAGTAACATGTTTGTGCACGACTACATTTTTTAATTCAATAGGTTGTGAATCTTACTTGGTGTGGTAGTTGTAGTTTCCACACTCATCATCAACTTCAAGAGTGGCTTATAGGAGCATTTGTATAGGTAGTTGAAGTACACTTCCATTGCAACACTATATGTTGCCTTCAACCATGCACAACTTATTGAAGAAAAACATGTTGCTTAATCAAGAGGTTCTCAATATTTTTTTTTATAGGCACTTCCAAGACTCCAAATTAGCAACAACAAGAACATAAGGTGAAAAGTCCTCCTTCCTCATTTTCTTCTCCTTCTTCCTCTACTTCTCCTTACCCTTATTCTTCTAAACCTTCTTTTTCTAAATCTCAAAGGATTTATAATTTTTGTAAGAAGAAAGGACATATTCAGTCCCAATGTTATAAGTTCAATAATATGAAGAAGAAATTCTTTATTATATAGTCTTCAATGAGGGCCCAAAAAAAGGTCTCATTGAGACTATAGGGGAAGATAGAATATATAATAATTTAAAGGGTCAACTACACTATGTCACCTTAATGAACCATAATTCATCAGTAGGTTACTGTGATAACTTATTTATCATAAGAGCTCACCTTACTCATGAATACTTAGTTTATTGTAAATTGACAATGAATCACAAAAGAATTTGATTGTGAGGTCTACTGTTGATAAGTTAAAGTTGCCTATGAATCCACATCCTCATCCTTATTCACTTGGATGGAAGGATAGTGGGACTACATCCAACATCACACACACTTGCACCAACTCATTTTCTTTTGGCCCTAAGTTTATGGATAAGGTCATGTGTGATGTCACTCCAATGGATTGTTGTGGATTATTGCTTGGCAAACCCTATCAATATGATAGGAAGGCTACTTATGATGCATTCAAAAAAATTTACACTTTATAAATAGATAGCAAGTCATATCTAATCAAATGCACTAAAAAACCATAAATTTGGTATTAATTTACATACAAGCATGCAAATATGTAGATCAAGAACAAGAATTGGCACCCATCTTTGTAAGGCCACAAAATGAAGGAATACAAGCACCACTTCATAAATCTTCTAAGCATGCTTCACTAAAAAGAATATTGTAATAAAATTCTCATGTATTTAAGGAACCCACCACACTTCCTCCCATTCAATATATCAATCATAGCATAGATATCATTTCTAGTGCTTCTCTTCCCAATACACCAATGTGCACACAATCAATCCTTCAAATAGAAGAAATTAAAAAGCAAATCTAGGACTCATTATCCAAATGATTTATTAAACCAAGTGCCTCTCCTTGCACCTTGTAAACTTTGCTTATGTTCATGAAGGATGGTACTTGGAGGCTATGTATTGATTTTAGGGCCTTGAATAAAATAACAATCAAGAATCAATGTTCACTTCCCAAAATTGATAATCTTTTGGACCATCTACAAGGGGCTGATTTATTTTCCAAGATTTATCTCAAGAGTGGGATATCACTAGGTCAGGATTTAAGTTTAAGATACTTGGAAAACAATATTTAAGACCAAGTTGGGCCTTTTTGAATGGCTTGTGATACCTTTTGGTCTTACAAATGCTCCAACAACATTCATGAGATTGTTGAATGAGGTGTTAAGAGATAGTCTAGACAAATTTATGATCATTTACTTGGATGAAATTATTGTTTACTCTCCCACTTGGAAGGTCCATCTTAAGCAGCTTGAGTAGGTCCTTAAAACTCTCCATGATAACCAATTGTATGAAAACCTTGCAAAGTGTTATTTTAATCAATCCTCCATTTCTTATATTTGATTTAATCATCAATAAGCATGGCATTAAAGTGGATCTTGCTAAAGTTGAAGTTCTCCTCAACTGGCCAACTCCTTCCACCATCACAAAGTTAAGGATTTTCCTTGGACTTATGAATTTCTATTGTAAGTTCATTTTTGAGTATTCCACAATTACAAACCCTTTCATCATTTGACCAAAGATAAAGTTTTATTTTAGTGTATAAAGTATCATGCTCATGCTTATGATACATTGAAACACAAAGTGTATATCACACTCATCATTGTCCTTCTTGACCTCTCTTAACCTTTTGAGATAGAGATAAATGCATCACAGTTTGCCCTTGGAGTCGTATTGAAGCAAATTGGTCATTCAATGGCCTTCCATTATGAGACATTTTTAGCTCCTAAACATAACTATTCCATAGATGACAAATATTCGTATGCCTTGGTGCAAGATGTAGAGTATTTGAGACATTACCTTCTTGGTAAAGAGACTATTGTACATATTTATCACATGCCTCTTAAGTTTTTCAATCCCAAAACAAGATTGAGGAAGCTTGTCACATGAAGTGGGCAACCTATTTACAACAATTTCATTTGGTGATCAAATACAAGAAAGGGACTAGCAACACCATAACAGATTGTTTGATTTGCCCTCGCATGGCTAAATATTTGAAAATTGTGACAACTTCCCACATTAGTTTCCAAACTTGGTTTGCACAATATGCTCTTAATCTACATTTTGAAATTTTACCAACACATTTTGCATCCTTCCTCTTGCAACCTAAGTCTATTCAATATTTCATATGAAGGATGATTTGCTATACAGGTTGGATAAAATTTGTGTGTCATATGAGCATTAGTTGGCCACATTCTACACTCTATGGTGGATATTTTGGGAAACATAAGACTCTTAATCATTTGCATCGATTTTTCTATTAGTCTTATATGCAATTTGATGTCCTATAGTTATTGAGGCAATGTATTTTTTGTTGTCGCTCAAAGTCAGCTAACAAAAAATTGGGACTTAGTGTTCCATTGCCCATTCCTTCTCGTACTTGGAAAAGCATTTCCATAGACTTGGTGAGTGGTTTTCCAATGATAGGTTAGAAACATGATTATGTTTTTGTAGTTGTGGATAGACTCAGTAAGATGGCTAAGTTCATATTGTGTCGCAAGACCAATTCTACACTTGACTTAGCCCAACTCTTCTTTGACACAATATGATGCTCCTTTGGTCTCCCTACTAGCATTGTATTTGACTAAGATTCACACTTTGTATGTCACTTTTGGCTCTCCTTATGGAATATTTTAGGAGTTTCTCTTAACTTCTCCACTGCCTTTCATATGTAGTTAAATGGGTAGATTAAATTGGTTAATCAAACTCTTGTACAAAGTTTGAGGATCTATCACCACACTTATCTAACTAAGTGGGATTTAAGCCTCACTCAGAGCATGCCTACAATAGAGCAGTCCACACCTATACAATACACTTTCTTTTTGAAGTATGTCTTGGTTTCTAGCCTTTGGTTCCATATGAGTTGCATTTATATTTGCCCTCTCTAACTACCATGCACATTAAAAAAGAGAAAGATAAGGCAAACTCCATACAATATTTGTAGAGTCTTCAGTCAAAGGTGATCCAAATTCTTTAGAAGACTCAACAATAGCAAAAGCGAGCAATGGATCAACAATGTACTCCTCATTCTTTTCAAGTTGGAGATAGAGTTTGACTCTATTTGGATAAATAACATTTTTAGAGAAGACACATAATAAGATCAAACCACTCTACTATGGGCCTTACACTATCCTCCAATAAGTTTCCACGAATGTCTTTCACCTTGATATTTTGGCTCGTCTTGGCATTCATGATATATTAATGTGGATCTTCTAAAGCCCTATCATGGTTCTACTTTGGAGATCAATCTTATACTCAACCATCCTGAAGATGTGGTACCTTAATTTTAGATTTCACTTGATTCCAACTGAGTGTTCAACATGAAGACATTAAAATTGATATGGTTCTTCCACTTCTTACCTTTTTACTTGTCGAGGTCAACTTCCACACTAGGATTGTTGGATATCTCACCATCAAATGTCCTACAATTTTTCTTCTCTTGAAAGCATTCGAGTTCAATGATTTGATTGTGGGGAGGCGTGATGTGAAACACAATATTATGTAATAGATAGGCTTAGTAAATTATGATTTATAGTAGGATTTTTATTCTTATTAATGTTAAACATGAAGCTTCTAAATGATCATTTTGAATTTAGTTTGTTAGTATTCTTCTAAAGTTAGATTAGCATATTGTTAGATTTGGTTAGGTTAGATGGTTCTTAAGATGACTATTAGATATCTTATCCTACTATATATATTTAGTAGATAACATCTTGTACGCTTCTTCTTCTTGGTGTTTATTATTTATATGTTTCTTCTTCTTAGTGCTTATTTAAGTACACATGTTAAATCAAATTTTAACTTCATTTTAGATCCATATCATCAAATTAGAACAGTAGAAGCATGGAGCCAACATAGTAGTTATGGATATTCAAGTGGCACAATGAAAACTTGATTTCATCGAAGACCACCACCAATTAAGATTTCACTTGGAAGGATGAATGAACAAGATTGGAAAATGTTAAGAAGAAGGATGCTAAATATTTGTATTTACAAAGAAAATTGAAGAAGACCAAAAAATAAATATCAAGAATTGAGACCTTTTATGAAAAAAGTGTTGGCTTTTTAAGCCTTACTACCACAAAATATCACAGGTTATTTCACACATGTCCCAATATAAAATAGCCACAATATTAAAGGTCAAGAAAATAATATTATGATTAGAATAATATGAGAAAATTAATATGTATATCAAGGTTTATAAAAATCAAATAACATTCATTTATATACTAAAATATGAATGTAAATAGCTTGAATCATTCATGTACTATGCATGAAGAAAAATTACAATATTAATTGCTCAAAATGTATACAAGCTTTATTGCTTCTTTTCCTGTTACAACTTTGAATATCAATACTTGACTCTTTATCTTAGATACATTCTATGGAGCATTGTCTCCATAATATAGCCATAGTAATATGACTCTTCAAGTACTTGACTATTGCTCTCCATATGCCAAGTCTCATGAATCTTGGCTTATCAACTTGCCACTTGCATACTTGATGGACACTTGACCCTAGACACTTGTACACATGACTCTTAGACTTCTACATGCACTTGACCCTAGACACTTGTACACATGATTCTTATACTTCTACATGCACTCCTAATCTAGGACACTTGTGCACATCCTCACATTACATATTTGTACTCTTACATAAAAGACACTTACGCATGTTATCTATCATATGACACTTGTGCATTTCCTGCACATTGACACTTACATAAAATGGGAAAAATAAATCACACTCTAAACTATTGATTCAACCCTAACCTACTATTTACAAATGTACCATGAAAGTACCATGGGGGTACATTAGAATGTATCAAATAATGTAATATATCTCAACACTTTCCTTGTATTACATTATTTGGTTATTGAAGACTTTAGTCTTTAATCTTGGTCTTCATCTTTGTCTTCAATCTTCAAGTGGCCTTACACTGTGCATGAACCTCTTCTTGAGACTTGTCTTCAGCTTCTTTGAGTATAGCTTCAAGTTCATATGTCTTCTTGATAAATAAACATTTCCATTTATGCACAACCAAGGATACTCTATCTTTATTTTCCTTATACATAAGTTATAATATATTATGATCTATGATATTCTGAATAGATATAGATTATGTGATAGAATCTATTTTTGATGTACTATCATATTGAGAATTAGTAGCAACAAGATCTAATTTTTAGTTCTCAAGATTATTTAGTGGTATTGTTATTTTCTTCTTTTTATCAATATCATCTACCAAATTTTGAAAATAAAGCTTTAACTTGTTAACTTTTTCTTCACTATCTTCATTAAATGCATTTCTAATAAGTTTCTCCATGATATGCAATTCAATTTTATGCTTTTATTTTCTTTGAGGTAGTAAACCTTATAACTCCAAAATTAAAAAATTAAATATAAATTTGGAAAATTTTCTAATCCTTTGTTGTAGAAAACCTTTTAACTCCAAAAATATTAAACTTGCAAAATTTCAATTCCTTCAAATTTTTTTTTTTTTTAAAGCGAACAACCCCTTACGGGGATGCCTTGGTGTGAGAGACCACGAACAAGGGGTTCTACACTATCAAAGTCACCCGGGAGTCGCACTTGACCCTGACCGCACCAACATTATCAATTGGATTTTGGATACCCAATTCAGCTTTTTGGTAGGGTGGATATTTGAACCTCGGACCTCTCTTGGAGGATTTCCCTCTCCTCTCCAACTCACCTACAACACCTGGGTAAACTAATTTATAGTGGAAAACACTCCTTTCGAGGTGCCACTTTCAACAGGTTGGGCATAGGAGGAATGGAGCCTTGTCGGCCTCTACCAGCACATAGGACATTCCTAACTATACCATATATCTGCAGGATGGATACAAGGGGAATGGAACCTGGGTCAAAACCTCTATAGTATTCAAAGTTGCAAAAGCGATGCTGGCGTGGTGCTACTCAAAAATCCACTATGAGACAAGCCACTAGGGGCGAATACTACTCCAATGTATGGAGTTCCCATGTGATTTCCATGATCACATAACAAGGGCCATTTGTCTTCTGAAGGAGAACATACTCCAAAAATTCTCAAAAGGTGATGGTGGATTTAAGGAGTGTTAGTTTCAATCGATAATGCACTCCATATTACAACAATTTTTGGGTATGAAATAAGGTTTCTAGTATGCACCATCAAATATAGTTTGTGCTTCCTCTACTTGCAAGGAGGCATGGTGGGTGAGTCAGTTGATGGTCGATATGGCTGGACGATAGATGCATCTGTGGGCTCTTCATCGTGACCCAAAAAATGAACATCCAATCACTATTTTATTCACTGAGCAATCCATTCAGTTTGTGCATCCCTCAGTTCTAGCCAAGGATGAGGTCCATACTAGCGATTGAAATAAATATTGATGTCAATATATCTACAAAGATCGGCCATAATGCATATTATAATCATTGCACACTGTATATGAGATCCATAAGAGGAAAACAACATTCCAGAATTGTCCTGCAATACTTAATGAATAGGCCAAAAGATTCAAAGATCTCCTTATCGATCCAAGAAAAATAAATCAACCAAAAGATAAATTGTGGAGGGGGAATTATCAATAAGGTAATTTCCCCTCACAGGCAGCCACATCGTGCTGCTCTAATACCAGTGATCAGGAACTAAAAATCATGAATGCAACTTTATTAAAATTACAATCTTAAATAGGCATACGAGATGCCAAATACAGAATGATAATAATCCTAACAAACTAACAAATAGTTTGTTGACATTCTAAGTTGTCAATAAATAATAACAACTAAATATTATATGCCTATTAATACCCATATCAGAAGGCCAAGCATTCTTACGCTTGGAGAAGGTTGAGGCCTTATAGACTATATTATGACAAGGCTGAGACTTCTTATTGGTGGAAAGTCACCTTCTCTACTTTGCTTAGAAGAAGACTTAGACATTTTTTATTCTTTTAATATTTTCCTCCTTACCTTTTCTTTTGTGTGCAGACTTCTCAAGTTGTTATGTTAGAGTACAACATAGGCTTCCTTTAAACAATATCTTCAATACTGGTATTTGGTGGTCACTACACTTATACCTTTCTCTAATGCTCTTTCCTTTAATGTTGTTCTACTTTCAACTAATTGTTGTTTCTTTAATATATTGTTGTTCTACTCTCAATGCTAATATTATTCCATTTTAATTCTAAGCTTGTTATTTTCTCTTAACCTTGTTGTTATTCTTAAGCTTGTCGTTCCTTCTTAATGCTTAATATTCTTCTTTCAATCCTATGCTTGTAACTCTTAACTGCTCGTAACTCTCAACTATTTGTGGTTTTCAATCCAATGCTTGAAGCTATATAATGTAAGCTATGTATACTTATTTATCCTTCTTCAAGACTAATATATCTATCTCATGACAAATATATCTATCTTTCTTTATTTGTTTCTATGGCTTTATTCTTATGTGGATGACTCCACTCTATTCTTCTTCTTATTTCTCCTCTTTTCTTCTTTCTTTTCTCTTTTCTATTTTATCTTTAGAAGCTAAAATTCTTCTATATCTTCTGTAGGAAGCTTCCCAAACTTCTATTTTATAACTCTATCTATTTCTTTCAATCTAAAATCTTCAATGTCTTAGGTCGCACCTAAGAACTCAATATGATTCTTCTCCTTACTAGAGAATCCAATATCAATGTTAGGGTGACATTGAATATCCCTAAATGATCAACTAACCCCTGAGTTAATTCTACCTCAATATTTAATATGTAATTTCTCAAAAACTTAAGTCTTCAAATTCTTCAAATTCAATGTCAGGGTGGCTCTTCCCTAAATGACTAACTTCCTTCTAGATTGGTTCTGCCTATCAAACAATGTCCAACTTCTCTTCTAAGTTGGATCTTATATTCAATATAGCTGAGTCTTAGTCTTCACTGGGTTTCCTTCAACCTAATGGAAAGACTCTAGCCTGCTCTACTCAATAAGACCTTTAATAATAACAGATTCCAAGTCTTCATTACCTTTAAAGTGGAAAAACTCTAAATAAACTTTATCAAAATGGACTAAGCTAATTAATAATGGTGGCTAATAAATAACTCTATCAAATTAGACAGAGTCTAATGGTAGCTCTTATACCACTGTTGGTTTTTTAAGCCTTACTACCACAAAATATCACAGGTTATTTCACATATGTCCCAATATAAAATAGCCACAATATTAAAAGTCAAGATAATAATATTATGAGTAGAATAACATGAGAAAATTAATATGTATATCAAGGCTTATATAAATCAAATAATACTCATTAATATACTGAAATATGAATGCAAATAACCTGAATCATTCATGTACTATACATGAAGAAAACTTACAATATTAATTGCTCAAAATGTATACAAGCTTTATTGCTCCTCTTCCTGTTACAACTTTGAATATCAATACTTGATTCTTTATCTTTGATGCATTCTATGGAGAATTATCTCCATAATATAGCCATAGTAACATGACTCTTCAAGTACTTAACTATTGCTCTCCATATGCCAAGTCTTATGACTCTTGGCTTATCAACTTACCACTTGTATACTTAATGGACACTTGACTCTAGACACTTGCACACGTGACTCTTATACTTCTATATGCACTCCAAATCTAGGACACTTGTGCAAATTCTCACATTACATATTTTTACTCTTACATATAGGACACTTGTGCACATTATCTCTCACATGACATTTGTGCATTTCTGGACACTTACATAAAAGAAGAAATATAAATCACACTATAACTATCGATTCAATCCTAATCTACTATTTACAAATGTACCATGAAGGTACCATACCATGAAAGGAGCGATAACGAGAAGCAAACATCAATCCAAGACATAAGGATCTAAGGAATTGAATCACATCACATTACCAAACACAAGAGAACAAAATGAACAAGAACACAATGGAAGCAAATTATGGAAGAACAAAAATGGAGGTGGAAAAACTACGTGGCATATCCACAAGTATGAGTCCCAACAACAAGGCCTGATCAGGTACTCATGTACAATATATCAATGAATCTCAAACTGGAGGGAATAAAAAACCACATGGGAAAAAACATCCATCTAGAAGAGAAGAAGTATGAAGAAGGAAGGTGGCCTCATCCACACCCCCTAAGGACAAATTCCTTCATCCCAAGCATCTCTTGCAACACATGGAAATGAGATGGAAAGGGTTTAGTAAAGATATTTGCAATCTACTGCAAAGTAGAAATGTAGTCCAAGCTAATGACTCCATCCTAGATAAGTTGTCGAATGAAGTGCATGTGAATATCAATGTGCTTGGTCTACTGGTGCTCAATAGGATTGCAAGAAATATGTATAGTACTTTAGTTGTCACACTAAAGTGTAGTACTGGACTAATCTTGTGGGAAATCAATATCTTCCAAAAACTATCAAATCCAAATAATCTCTTGACTAGCTAAAACTGCAACCCTGTACTCTACCTCAGTGGAATAAAGTGCAATAGTTGTTTGCTTTCTACATGCCCAAGCAATAGGTGATATACCAATGTAAAAGACAGCCTAAAGTAGATTGACGAGTATCAACACAACCTACCCAATCTGAATCAGTATACCCAACTAACTACAAATGTCCCCTAGAAAAGTGAAGACCAAAATGTGTAGTCCCTCGAAGATATTGCAAAATATGCTTAGCATCCTACAAATGATTATCATGTAGATGATGTGCAAAACAAGACACCAATCCAACTGTAAATGAAATGTCAGGATGGGTATGAGTTAAGTAAATCAAACTCCCAAACAACTATTTGTAGATAATAGCAGTCACTCTAGGAGTACATGTGGAAGTCAAAATCACACCTAACTAAAAAGGTGTTGGAGATGGCTTACAATTAGCCATTCCAAATATCTCAAGCAAATCCAATGTGTACTTCTACTAGCATATGGAAATCCTTGTATCTGATTGAGAAATCTGAAACAAAAAAAAATGTAGAAGTCCTAGATCTATCATCTCAAATCGCTCTAAAAGAGAGTGTTGCATAGCCTGAATGCATGAAGTGGAACTACCCATGAGCAATAAATCATCAATATACAAAAAAAGAGTGATTATGTCTTATCCATCTCTCAAAGTATAAAGTGTATGATCAAACACTACACCAAAAAAGGGCTTTAATGATGGCTAAATTTAGACATTTTTTTATGACAGTAAAAAATCACCCTAATAGATCCTAAGAGGGTGGTTATAAACCGCCATCTTAGGGTCACCCTAAGAGGGCGGCTATAAACTGCCCTCGTAGGACTAAGATAACGGTTATAAACCGCCATCTTAGGGTGATCTAAGAGGATGATTTATAACCACTCTTTTAGGGATAAGAGGGTAGTTTATAATCACCATCTTAGGGGAACCCAAAATTTTTTGGGTGCCCCTATGAGGGAGGTTATAAACCACCCTCTCATACTTAAGAGGGCAGTTATAAATCGCCTTCTTAGAGGTGGTTTAGGTTTTTTTTAATATGCAGACTTAAATCCCACGTGATGACATCATTATTTCTTCGAAGCTTTGTGAATGGATAGTCCACCATGCCTTAGCTACTACAAACTCCATGTCATCCCTTAGCTACTGTAACCTCCATGATGTCCCTTAGCTACAACAACCACCATGCTACCCCTTAGCTACTGCAACCTCTATGTCGCATCTTAGCTACTACAACATCCACACCATGTCTTAGCTATTGTAACCTCCACACTGCACCTTAAGTACTACAACCTCCACATCGAACACACAACCTAGGGATCCCGAGCTTCAATTCGTGTTCATTTTTTGACTAGGGTTTGCCTTGAAATTTCTCTAAAACTTCTAGGACTCCTGGGATTCAATTTGTGCTATTCATTTTTTGGTTAGGGTTTGCCCTAAAATTTCTCTAAAACTTCTACTAATTTTCCCAAAATGACGAGAGATGAGGATCGAAGCCAAGGGCAAAGAACATGTTGGAAATATGTTGAATATTTTCCATGTTCGGGGTCGGTTCGGGTACCGAATAGGGGTTCAGGGGTAGTAACCCTTTGAAAAGTAGGGGTTTGAGGGTGGCAGACCTCAACCAAAATTTTTAGGTTTTAAGTTGTTTTTAGACCCATATGGGCTTTTAGGGTAACTATATTTGAACTCATGCTTTTTTGCCCATGATATTGTAAAAATCTGTGCATGTGCCTTTGTTATATATATCACACTTACATTAGGGTTTGGTGAGACATAAGAAGAATATTATTGTATTGGAGACGATCAAATTAATACAATAATAAGATAATATTGTGCTAGTTTTTTCTCGATTGAGGGTTTCTAGGATAAATATTGTGTAATGTGTGAATCTACTATCTTCTTCCTTTGATTCTACATTTACTGCTTTTCTATTTTTATTTTATTGGGGCTCTTCATTTCTCTTCATTTGGTATCAGAACCAAGTTTTAGTTTTGTTCGAGGAGTAAGGGTTTCAACCTTGTGATAAATGAATTCTTGAGTGGGAATCGTACGCGAAAGGATCCAGGCAAAGGAGAAAGATGGGAAGCACATGAATAGAGATTGAAAATTTTAATGGATAAAATTTTGAGTTGTGAAAACTCAAGATGGAGGATTTGTTGGTTGATAGAGTTCAATGGATTGCAGTCTCGGGAGCAAAACCAACATCGATGATAGATGAGGATTGGTTGAAAATCGATAGGAAGGCAAGGAGCTCTATCAGATTGTGCTTATTTGATTTGGTATTGTTGAATGTATCTACAGAGACCATGGTAAAGTTATTATGGGAGAATCTGGGAATATTGTATCAAAAAAAGTCACTGGTAAATAAACTCTTTCTTCGAGAGAAGTTATATTCACTTCAAATGAATGATGGTGACTCTGTTGCTGAATATTTGAATGCTTTTAACACTATGGTAAGTAAATTAACCTCTGTAGAAGTAAAAATGGATGAAGAGGAAAAGTGTATTACTTTACTTTGTTTATTACCTGATTCATGGGATAACCTTGTTATGGCTATCACCAATACTACATCTACATTGAAAGTAGAGGATATAGGAGGAACTTTGTTGTCTAAGGAGATGAGACAAAAATCTTCTAAGGATTATCATCAAAAGGAAGCCTTGATTGTGAGAGGTTATTCTCAAGAAAGAAGCAAAAAGAAATCAAAATCTAGGGATAAATCTGTTGCCCCAAAAAAGAGGAAATGTTGGAATTATGGTAAAGCAGGGCATTATAAAAGAGATTGTAGATCTAAAAAGGTTGATAATAATCGATCATCTGATGAAGGAACTTCTACATAAATGAAGACCAAAAATGAAAATTTAGGAGACTTATTCTTATCTGCAACATGCTCAAGTGAATGCGATGACTCATGGTTGATTGACTTGGGTGCTTCTTTTCATATGACTCCTCATAGGGAGGGGTTCTGTGAATGTGAAAAGATAGATGGAGGTAAATTCTTCCTAGGAGTTAATTTAACATATAAAATAATAGGTCGAGGAAGAACCAAGTTTATGCTAAAATATGGAAAAATTAAAACCCTTTCTGGTGTGTTGCATATTCCAAGTTTGGCAAGGAATCTGATATCTGTGATTAAGATGAATGATGTAGGTGTGAATGCGGTATTCAATAAGGATAGTTGTAATATGGTCTGTGGATCCTTGGTGTTGGCAAGAGGAGTTCGTACAAGAACTTTGTTTAGACTTGAGGCTAGTACTATAAGTATTAATTGCAATAACTCTTCAGTTGTATAGGAAAATAATATAGTTGAAATGGCTTCGAGTATTCCTATAGTGAAGATAATGTTGTGGCATCAACACATGGGGAATATTGGTGAGAAATAACTTCAAACATTAAAAATGAAAGGTATGGTTGAAGGAATTTCTAATTGCCCATTAAATTTTGATTTTTGTGAGCACTACATTTTTGAGAAACAAACTAGAGTCAAGTTTCCAAGTAGTTCTACAAGGTCTGAAGGAATTCTACATCTAGTTCACAATGATGTATTTGGACCTATAAAAGTACCATCATTAGGTAAATCTATCTATTTTGTTACATTTATAGATGACTTTTCAAGAAAGACTTGGGTATATTTTCTACGGAACAAATATGAGGTTTTTAATAAATTTAAAGATTTTAAGGCTCTTGTAGAAAATCAAATAGAGGAAAATATAAAAGTTTTGAGAAGTGATAATGGTGGTGAGTAATTCTCTAGTGAATTTGAGCAGTTTTGCAAGGACTGTGGAATATAAAGGTAAAGAAAAACTCCCTATACTCCACAACATAATGGGGTTGCAAAACATATGAACAATATATTTATGGATAGGGCTAGAAGCATGTTAAGTGGTGCAAGGTTAGAAAAGAGATTTTGGGCAGAAGCTATATTAACAACTTGTTATCTCATCAATAGATCTCTTACCTCAGCTTTGGTGGACAAGACTCCATAGGAAGTATGAACTGGTAAGAAATCCTCTCTTAGACATCTAAGGGTTTTTTGTTGTGATGCTTATATGTATGTCCCAAAAGAGAAAAGGACTAAGCTAGACTATAAATATGAAAAATACATATTTGTGGGTTATAGTACTAGTATTAAAGGATATAAGTTGTGGAACCCAGAAACACAAAAGGTTATTTACAGTCGAAATGTGATCTTTAGAGAAACAAAAGGGGTTTTAAAACAGGAAATGCAACCAAGCAAAGAACCATAAATAGTGTAGGTAAAATTGGAACAGGAGGAAGAACTTGTGGTAGAACCTGAATTACAGAGAGAGTCTAAAGAGGAATATTCAAAGGAAGAAGGTGAGGAGGAAGTTGAAGATGCAGAACCTAGAAATCCAATTTTGAGGAGATCGGATCGAGAGAGAAGACTTCCAATTAGGTATAGTCGTCCAAATTTTTATTCTGCATTTAATTTATCATGTACTAATGAAGAACCCAGGACTTTAAAGGAAGAACTTCAGTCAAGTGAGAATAAGTCTTGGAAAAGGACTATGGAAGAAGAAATGGAGTCCTTGGATAAAAATAAGACATAGGACTTGGTGAAATTACCTCCTGGCAGAAAACCTGTTGGTTGCAAGTGATTGTTCAAGAAGTACAATGTAGAAGGAAATTTGGAGAAGTACAAGGTTCACTTGGTAGCAAAAGGATTTTCTCAGGTTGAGGGAATTGACTTTGGTGAGATTTTTTCTCTTGTGGCTAAACTAACTTCAATCATATTTTTGTTGGTTATTTTTGTTGCTTTTGATTTTAAAATAGAACAGATGGATGTAAAGACAACTTTTCTATATGGTGAACTTGATGAATATATATATATGTCACAACCAGAATGCTTTAAGGTAAAAGGTAAGGAGGACCTGGTATGTAAGCTGAAGAAGTCTCTTTATGGGTTGAAGCAGTCTCTAAGGATGTGGAACCAAAAATTTGACAGGTTTGTCTTGACACTTGGGCTTGGAAAAAGCAAAGCAGATCCATGTGTATATTTCAAAAAGGAATTTGAAAATTTTGTTATCATTGTATTTTATGTGGATGACATGTTGTTAATTGGTAACAGTAAGGAGATGATAAAGTTACTAAAATCTCAGTTATCTTCTAAGTTTGACATGAAGGATTTGGGTGCTGCAAAATTTATTTTGGGTATGGAAATAATAAGGGATCGTGCAAATAGAAAGTTGTGGTTAAATCAAAGGAAATATATTGATTTTATACTAAAAAAGTTTAGGATGCATGATTGTAAACCAGTATGTACTCCATATCCTATTGGTCAAAAGTTATTTGTTGAACAATGTCCTAAAATAGATGAGGAAATTGAAGAAATGCATCATGTTCCTTATGCTAGTGTTGAGGGTAGTCTGATGTATGCAATGGTTTGTACTAGACCTGATATTGCACATGTAGTGGGAGTAGTTAGCAAATATATATCAAATCTAGGAAAGGAACATTGTACTGTTGTGAAGAGGATCTTCAAATACTTGTGTGGAACTACAAATTATGCTATATGTTATGGAGGAAATTTTGGAGGTAATGATATTGTAAATCTACAAGGGTTTGTGGATGCTGACTGGGCTGGAGATATTGACAAGAGAAGATCCACTAGTGCTTATGTGTTCAAGTTGTTTGGAGGGGCAGTAAGTTGGATGAATAAAAAGCAATCAGTTGTTGCTTTATCCACTACAAAAGCAAAGTACATTGCAGCAACTCGTGCTTGTAAAGAAGCAGTGTGGCTACAGAGGTTGTGTTCAACAGTTGGTCTTAAACAAAAGGTTATGAGAATTAACAGTGACATTCAAAGTGTAATATTTTTGGCCAATAATCTTGGTTTTCATGATCAATAAAAACATATTGATATCAAGTACCATTTTGTGATAGAGATAGTTGAAGATAACCGGGTGATATTGGAGAAAGTTGATATAGAGAAGAATATTTTTGATTCATTAACAAAGGTTGTACCTGGTCAAAAAATTTCTTGATGTAGATCTATTGGTATGGTTGCCCTTGAAAGATGACAATGGCAGTTTTTGGCCCCTATGGAAAGTATTCAACAAGTGGGAGAATGTTGGAAATATGTCGAATATTTTCCATGTTATTCTGGTAAGGCTAACACTAAAAGGTACTGGACACTCTGTACCTATACTCATCGGGGTTTGGGGTCGAGCCAAACCCAAAACAAGGTTTAAGTTATTTTTAGACCCATATGGGCTTTTAGGGTTACTATATTTGAACTCATGCTTTTTTGCCCATGATATTGTAAAAAATCGTGCATGTGCCTTTGTTATATATATCACACTTGCATTAGGGTTTGGTGATACAAAAGAAGAATATTATTATATTGGAGACGGTCAAGTTAATGCAATAATAAGATCATAATGTGCTAGTTTTTTCCCAGTTGAGAATTTCTAGGATAAATATTGTGTAATGTGTGAATCTGCTATCTTCTTCCTTTGATTATGAATTTACTACTTTTCTAGTTTTAGTTTATTGGGGCTCTTTATTTCTCTTCAGAACAGGGCATGAAGATGAATTTAATATTGGAAGAGATGAATTTAATATTGGAAGAGATGAATTTAATGAAGATGAATTTAATTTTGCATTATTTTAGGTATTTTTGCAATTAGGGTTTAGAATTTTTTAGTTTGTAATGTTGCGTTTAAGCATGAGATTTGTAAAATTTAAACCTTAGATTAAACCCTAAACCCTAATGTTGTGTTTACACATGAGGGCCTTTAGATTAAAATTAAGTCACCATTTTTAAGTTTGATTTCATCTTGTTCATGACATTACAATATGAAATCTTGTTTTCTTACAAAACAAACTCAGAAATAAACTAATTATTGTAGGGCAAAAAAACACAAATTCTTCTTTGTAGTTTAAGTGTAAACAAAAATCACCTACTTACTGTCTCCATACAAGAAATCCCCATATATCATTATAGATTTGGGATTATAGTCTCCTAGTCTACTGTGGTCAATGACTCACGACTATGTAATTAGCAATTTTTTTGCTATTTTATCCATTGTTTCAGATGGTAAGCATCGATTTTCTATGTTCTATTTGTTTAACGATAAATAAGAAGGGTGCTATATACACAAATTCAAACAATATCAATGTATTTTATAGCTTCCAATCCCTACACAAGAGAAATACAATATGCTTTGTTATTGGTAGTGGTATATTATTTAAGTTGTCCATTGTATATGACCTCTCTTCTTGTAGCATTATAAGGTAAAGACCACAACAGTTGGAAATCAATTTTCTTTGCTTGCTACAATTTACAAAGGCTATGCATGAATCATTTTATAGTTGGTTATGTTATCAAAAATAACATCACAAACTTCAGTTTTTGAGAAAGAAGCCATAGTTCCTTTAAATTATAATTTCATGCTAAAAGGTTAACCTCAGCACAAGTGAATAAGATCAATATAAGTGCCATAATTATTTAGGTTTCTAAATCTGCCTTAGAAGAAAAGATTTTATGGCAAATAAAATAGAGAATATTCATAGGTATCCATAAAGAGAAAATTCATAGAAATAATAGTTGACATTTATCAGTCATACTATTATCTCCAGATGCTCTACATATTTGCAATACACATTTGTGACAATGGTGTGTGATACTCAAAACATCAATATTTTTGTATAGGGCTTATTTAGCATATTTGACCTTTAGAATACCTTTAAAATTATTGTTTGCTTAAATAAATTGCACTTCGAGTAGATTGGCAGATACAATTGTAATAATATAGCTGCATTGTATACCTAATCATCAACCGATATAACTCTCTTGCTATGATAAATTATCTCCATTCACCATCTATTGGTTGAAGTTGTTTTTTCAGATCAACAAGCTCTTCGAGTGCTTGTGATATCCTCAGATTTTCCACTACTCAATTCACTTTTCCAGTTGAAGTATTTCTCCCAAACTGGATTATCATTGGCTTTCCTTTTAACACATACTGATGTACCATTTTCAATGCATGGTTTGCAAGTTATGTAGATGGGAAAGTTACAAATGCTTGGCCCTTCATCCGACCCTCCTACATTAACTTTATGCCAAGCCCGAATTTGGCTTCCTCCACACTTTAAAAAAGGAAACCAAATACGAAGTGTAAGTCATCTACAATTACATCTTTTGCCAAGTTTTCAATATATAAAACAAGAGTTGGAATTCCAGGAGTATAATTTTTAAACATTTGAAGGGCTAGAATATCAGTACGAGGCAACTTTACAACTTCTATATAGACACCTAATATTTGAATATGATCAAGGTTGGGTACACACCATTTTTGGAAATGACTTTTTAATAATAAGGTACCAATTTATTTTTTTTAGGCTTATGCATGTTTGATAATCCTCTTTGGATATACAAGTAATATATACAATTTATACAAGTAATATATCAACTACAAAAAAGAAATCTTGTTTATGACAATAAGCTATAAATAATATTTCTTTAAGTATAGCGTGTTATGGAGTATTTAAAAACAAACTATAAGACTTTGCATGATTTTGTACATTGTATTATGTTTTTAGGATGTTTAAAAGATTTATTATCATTTTTTATGAGTTGCGATGAAGAGGCAACAACTTGTTAGTTTAAGTTCTAGGTCTACCAATATAACACTTATATCTCAATTGTTTGCAAAATTCATTTTGTTAGTTTAAGGTCTAGGTCTATGATTTATGTATATTTAGAACAATTACGAGATATTTTACATACCCTTACATTAGCTATCATCTGGCAGCTCGTGGATCAAGATGCCTTGCAGAATTATTTTCCAACATAACCATTTTCATATCCTGAGAATTAAATTATTTCTACAAATTTGATTTGTCATTTAATTTTTCAGAGCAATTTTTACCCTATATGGGAGGGTATATGATGGTGCCTAGTGATTTTTTTAAGACTACCTTACCCCAGTGTGACAAGAAATAGTACTTTTTCATAATCAGTACTCTGTTATTTGTTTACATAAATATTTCATAAGGTCATTTGATCGAATCCATAAGGATTGGAGGCTTAACACATAGCCTCATTTCCATAATCTAGCATAGGTGAAAATACTGGCAAAGGATGAGCAAAGAGAGAATATTATGACAGTGCTCGAGGAAGTCACATTGCAAAGTAAATAATAATAATTTTCAAGGTGTTTATCACTTTCGAGATTATTTTAAGCAATCAATTTCAAAGATATATATATATATATATATATATATATATGTTTGATTATTTTCATCATCGACTCTGCTTTTTAGATGTAATTTATTTGGCTCTCAGATCGACTCTTGCCTCTATCCTTGAGATTCATTGTATACTCGAATAACTTTTATTATCCAATTTTTTCTTGGGATTCTTAGTTCTTGATTGTGTACCTCAATAATTTTAACTAGTTCAATATCCTTGAGGGTAACAACAACTAATGCTAATGGAGATAAATTTTTTCATGGCTCTTTATTTTGTTCTTAAACTAGTTCTTTCTTTTCAATGACTCTTCTAGTTTTTGTTTAGCTGAGGATTCTTCTACTTTTTGTCTTAGAAGAGTCAGTTGAAAGAAATGAACTGGTTTCAAAACAAACATGTACTACGTTATGCAAATGAGTTTTTTTTACAAAACTCATTGGAATGACAAAGATGCATCGAACACGTGCTCTACCACTGATGAGGGTCCAATTATAGAATATGTTCAAGATGACATTATTGGAATGGTCAATGACGCATATGGATTGTTCAATGACAATTGCTCAAAGAGTGGACAAGAACTGCGAGATATTGATGTTGAGTTCCAATTGTTTTTGCTCTATTTTTAGAAAATGCTAGTAGATAATTAATGGGCAGCCAATATAGGAGTGAGGTGAGTAGGTATCCTGAGCATGAGGTTGGTCAGTCAGATACTAGAAGGTAATTTGATATAAAAAAAAAAGAATACAAGTGTTGCTAGGGTACAGGATTAAGAGTCTAATCATGCATGCATGTTGTAATGTGTTGAAATGAAGGTTTATTGTGTTGAGTGTGTGTTAGTTATAAAATTGATGTTTTGTGTTTGACTCTTAGTCCTATTCCTTAGCAGCAGTACTTGATTTGTATAGATGGATATTTATGTATTTGATTGAAGTCTCAGGATACCCTCTCACCTCATCTCTGATGGTTGGGGCGGGTAGGGATGTTTAGACATCTATCGATTATATGGAGGGCTCAGGTTGTCTATTCACCTATATCTATAAATAAGAATTGCACTTGAAATAAGAATTTTCTATTCATTTAGCATTCTTACAATCATGCTTTCTATTTATTTTTATTTTATAGACCAAGAAAATACCAAGAAAGAGGTCACATGCAGTTGAGTTTGTCACAATAAATTAGGAGTCAGTGACACATACCTTGCACGCTAGTAAGTACTTGAAATTTTAGTGTTGTTTAGTAGTGGTTGACCTAGGCATATTTGAATTGATCATGGTTTTATCAATGACTATGGTATATTGTAGCAACTGGTGGATGATACCAGCCATGTCATTTCGATAATAAGGAAGATAAGAAGGAAAACCATAACATAAATGAATTCGATGTCGAGAATACTTGAAATGAGGCTGAAAATTCTTTGGCTAGTGAAGAAGGTATGTAGACGGCACAAGAAATTTGCTCATGATGTTGGGTTATTCATTGTTGTCATACTATATGGCATACTGATGTTTGGATGGTATCGACGTTATAGGTGTTGATGCTAGGTCATCACACACTTTGAACACTGAATATCATAGAAAGAGAGGTCCAACAAGATGTGTAGCAAAGTCAAGAAGCACAGATAGGGTGGAGATCATTTGTAATCTAAACAAACAACCCATAGGTCCAAATTCTATTAATTTTTCATCTTACTTGGGGATTATTGTGAGGGAGATTATCTCTATCACCATAAAAACTGGAGAGGAGTCCCAATGGAAGTTAAAAATCAATTATGGACACTCATTATGGTAAATTTATAGCCAATGCAGTTCATAGCTAGTATCCATTTTTTGAATACTTATATAAATGTTGCATCTAATAAGATACTAGTCTGATGCAGCAAAAATATATCATTTCGAACACAATGAAGAAATGGGTCTTTGTGACCATGGACAAGCAATGGCATGAACATAAGCATTGACTTGTGAAAAAACACTATGATAAGTAGGATAATGATGAAGATAAAATTTCTAATCCTCCATCTCGTGTATCACAAAAATATTGGGAAGTCTTTGTGAATGGTAGGAGCAACGCTTAGTTTAAGGCAAGTACCCATGAATCTACTATGGTAGTTCATAACATTGTTATGTTCATGTGAATTTTGTTGATCTTGCTCTCCTTAATGAATTAATTACTTTTGCGATGAGGAAAAGTAATAACAAAATAGATCTCACCAATCTATCATGCACACTTGCAGTCGAATAGGATATGCTCAACTAGAGCATGAAATGGTATTCTATCATACTCGTTCATTATGTGACAAATATATATAGCTATATTGTTTTATCATGTATGAATTATCCCCATGTATCTCCAACTATATATCTTGTAGAGAAAGTGCCAACCAAATGTGGGATTTCCACTACCAAGGGCAATTGTGTGAATGACAACTCATACAAAGAAGGATGGGGCTCATATTTCACCAAAAGTTGCAGAGACAATTGTAAGTGACATTCCCTTGGAAATAGCAATACGTTGAACTTCAAACCATTGTTATATCGATTGTTTTTTTAACATGTTACCAGTTAACTATGCATGTGATGTTGCCAGAAAAAATTGGATGATGAAATGTCATCTATAATCTCCATAAAACAATTTTTAAAGGATGATGCCCTCACCAAGGTTTTAGGACCCAAAATATCAGGTTGGGTTTGGGGTGTCGACAAAGGAGTATCACCAATAGCTCTATTTGCTAATGAGGGTTACTTACAAAAGTTGTGCCAGATGCAAGAGCATACGGTAGAGAGAGAGCAAAAATGGAAAGAGAAGCTTGTAGAGAGAGAAAAAAATATGGAAGATAAGCTTGCAAAGAGAGAGAAAAATATTGATGTGATTTTGGCACGGCTTGCATAGATAGAGGTGTGTTAGTTTTTTTATGATTTCATATTTGAAATATTTACATGTTGCACCCCTAAAGTTGTAATGATCCCTTGCACATAATTCTATAGGAAGCATCACTACATGCTACCCCTACAAGTGGACATAACATTTATGGTGGTGATCAAGGTATAGGCAGCTGCTCAATACCTTCTAGGCCAGAGTCATCAGTGGTACGATTATTATTTCAAATATAAAATGGTTGACTTAGTTTGTATTATACGCTATGCAATGAATTTATTTGGGTTGTTGATTTTCCATGTAGGGACTAAAAATGACACCGATCACTCAAACTGAGAGAAGGAAATGCTACTTGACTCAGATCCATAACGATAACATAGTGGTCGAAGGCACGATGATCAGTACTGACAATTAAGACCTTATACATGGTCAACGTTTGGGTGAAGGTTTTTGTAAAGTCAATGTGCATGTCACCCATAAAGATAAAACAATCTTGTATATAAGGAATGATGAAATGGCCACAATGAAGGATGATGTGGATTCCTTCATTGCCTGGCCTATAGCAAACATTATTTACAAATAAATTATGCTATGTTGTAGCAATATTGTATGATACTTTGAATTAACATCTGACATCAATGATTACAAAAGAGATTGCCTTTTGTAGTTGATTTTGGTTTATGTAGTTGTTTATTAGTGTTTTGTTCTTCCCTTTGTAAAGGGGTTATATTCTATTTATGGATAAAATCACTTTTACTCTATATTTGATGTTCAATTTTTTTGTTCTATTTTTAGAAAATGCTAGTAGATAATTAATGGATAGCCAAGCTAGGAGTAAGATGAGTAGGTATCCTGACCATGAGGTTGGTCATTCAAATACAAGAAGGTAATTTGGTAATTTGATAAAGTTGTGTTGAGTGTGTGTTAGTTATGAAATTTGATGTTTCATGTTTGAATCTTAGTCCTAGTCCTTAATTATTAATAGCAGTACTTGATTTGTATAGATGGATATTTATGTATTTGATGGAAGTCTCAGGATACCCTCTCACCTCATCTTTGATGGTTGGGGCGGGTAGGGGTGTTTAGACATATGCCCGTTATATGGAGGGCTCAGGTTGTCCATTTAAGCTTGCATTGAACTGAGTGTTTTTGAAGTTGATTTTGGTTTATGTAGTTGTTTATTAGTGTTTTTTTCTTCCCTTTTCAAAAGGGTTTATATTCTATTATGGATAGAATCACTTCTACTCTATATTTGATGTTACCTCTTTTAGTTTTTGACATTTGTCTTTATGAGTGACTCGTTCACAGCCCTTGTGTTCTCTTGATCATTGTAAGGAAAAGATGGTTAGATCATGAGAAACTCCTGCCTAGTCTTGATATATGATACTAATTGTCACAATCATTCAGTTGCATATTCTTGCATTTTGTTTTGAACTTCATATTTATTTCATTCTTAATATATTATGTCCTCACTACAAGGTATTAGTCCTGGAGAGTATTTTACAGGGATGCTTTGTGGCATGGAAATTTATTTATTGCTACATATAAGGTGATGGAATGATGAGAAGCAAGAAGAATTTAATTTTGTAAAGAATTTTAAAATTTTAAGATATTTTTTTAGGCTTGAAGAACTTTGACATGTTTTTGCATTTGCATAAGAAGAAATTATCATGCTCTATTTTAGATGGATTGAACAAACCCTATAAGTGTGTCTTTTTTATTTTTTATATTTTTGATAAACTTGCATATGGACTTGTTATTATGTTCATGTTTGTGGTATAGTTATAAATTACATTACTGTTTGGCCTAACTTCTAGTCCCTCCAACATGGATCGTCTCCTTTATATTTTTTCCAATTGCTAGTATGTGTTGTTATGCTCTTTGCTAGTAAATATAATTTGAGGCAACATGAACAATGATTGCTTACTGCTTATTTAGGACTACTTGTAGATCATATGTCAGGATATGGTACTTGTGGCTCATGGAAATCAAAGGCTTGAGAAACTGATGTTCTTTAGGCTGCTTCTATCCTAGAACATTATAGTATAGTGTTGTTTTCTAAATTTTTTAAGAACTAATGTCTATGTTCCATTTACAAAGAGACCCTTTTGGATAAGAGACTACATGTTTATGATGGTCGAAAGAGTCTATACACTGTTGGGACTCTACATTTTACATCGAAGCAGTTTATGATAACACTAATTGATTCAGAGGAATCAAACAACGATCCAAGGTACATCATAAAAATAACCTGAGTTATTGAACATTGTCTGGAATTGTCATGATTTTGTTAATTTCTTGTCTTTGGCTATTAGCCAATTATGTGGGAATTATGTTAACTATTATTTTAATTGAAAAAGAGAATAAACTATTAAATTCTTCTACATTATAAAATTTTTGCATGTAAAATATTGAAGTTTGAAGTTTGAATACAACAAGGTGGAGGTGGCAGGAATAGAACCTATGAATATTTATTCAAATTTGCAATAGATAATTATTTTATTTTCCAGCACAAGCCATAAATACAAAATCATCACAACACTAAAATCAATTTCAATTCTTAGCAACTTTTGGATACAATAATCTTCTCCACTCTTTTTCTAAGTCCCATTTTGATGTAGTCAAACTGGACTGCAAAGTCCTTGCATCATGTAAAATTGTGTTTGTTCAATGTAGGTTCTTGTTCCACATGACTAGTTCACATTCCCTTCATAGTAGTCTTTATATTTTTAGGTTTTACAAGTATATGTCCATAAGCAGGTCCTCCAAACTTATGGTTATAATCTTGAAATTGTTGAGGTAGCACTCATTATATGTGTAATGGACTTTCACCTCACACTCCAGTTTGTACTTCATGTATGAGTTTACAAACATGAAAAGGATAAGTGGTTGAAGAAGGAGCATTCAACAATCTAGTTTTAAAAAACCTCAAAATTCCTCTTCAACTAAGGAATATCTTAGGTCAACACCTAGAGGATGCTCCACACCATACCCTATACACAAGTCAAGTGAAAGGGTATTACACAAATTCATGGCAGCCTCATTAGGTACAAATTGAATATAACAACTAACTGACTACGTTCTTGTCATTATTGTTTGGTAGGACGTGAAGGCAATAAAGGGTTTGAATAAGCAAAAGAATACAGAAGAGAATATATGGCAGTTAGTGTTAATAACTTTCATTCATTTTATATATCCCCATAAATGTTTGACTATCCTTCACATGACGTGGACATGTTTTTCCATGTACAAGGAGTGGAAAACTTAATGTAAATGAAAGGTCCCACTTTTGGTGAACAATCATTATTTATTATAGTTATGTTTACATTTTTAAGATATTGTTTTTAGTAATAATAATGTAGAACATTACCTAGAATTATCATGATTTTTCTAATTTATTATCTTTGGCTATTAGCCAATTATGTGGGAATTATGTCAGTTATTATATTAATTGAAAAAGAGAATAAACTATTAAATTCTTCTACATTATAAATTTTTTGCACCTAAAATATTGAATTTTGAAGTATGAATACAACCAAGTGGTGGTGGAAGGAATAGAACCTATGATTCTTTATTCAACTTTGCAACAGACAATCATTTTGTTTGCCAACACAAGCCATAAATACAAAATCATCACAACACTGGCATCAATTTCAATTCTTAGCAACTTTTGGACATAGTAATCTTCTCCACTATTTTGCTAAGTCCCATTTTGAATTCAAACTGGACTGCAAAGTCCTTGCATCATATAAAATTGTGTTTGTTCAATGCAGGTTCTTGTTCCACATGACTAGTTCACATTCCCTTCATAATAGTCTTTATATTTTTAGATTTTACAAGTATATATCCATAAGTAGGTCCTCCAAACTTATGGTTATAATATTGAAATTTTTGAGGTAGCACTCATTATATGTGTAATGGACTTTCACCTCACACTCCAGTTTGTACTTCATGTATGAGTTTACAAACCTGAAAAGGATAAGTGGTTGAAGAAGGAGCATTCAACAATCTGGTTTTAAAAAACCTCAAAATTCCTCTTCAATTGAGGAAGATATTAGGTCAACACCTAGAGGATGCTCCACACCATGTGCTACTAAGAACACTATATAAATAACCCAGGATGCAAGACACACCGGTAAAACCATCAAAAAGCTCTCACAGTAGAATTGTCTAGTTGATGAAACTCTAGGAAGAGTTGTACCAATGGAATACAATTATGTCTATAAGAGAAGAGGAAAGCATGTGGAGGGCAATAGGGAGGAATTAAGGGCTCAACATGAGATACAGTGCCATCTGAGGATGAGAATGCTCCTTACAGGCAAGCTATTCATACTTTTCATTCCCACAATGGCCTTCCCCAACATTTTCTTTATATACATATATGTGAACTTTATAAATATTTTTATTGAATGATATTTTTTTGTTTAGTTCCTTAATTGTAAACGTTAATGCCCATGGAGATGGTCTACTCTATATTTGCATTTTTACTCTTAGTTAAGAAATCAACCATCTCTTTATACATCCATAGGATCTTCGAATCATGGAAATATCAACTTTTTTACCACATATACCTTATTGTATTAGTTGGATAACCAATTGAACATGGGGGGATGTTTGTCACGTTTTGAACCTGGGTGATTGTTATGGTAAGTGTCTCACCTTCCTGCAACACCAAATCATGATGGACCTCAATTCAATTATCCTATTACAGAGTTGTTCTATGAAAATTTCTTGAAGTTGAGGCAACATGAACACTAAGTTGTTTCGTACTGCTAGGAAAATATATATATACTTAAAATCTTAAGACAAGTGATTGAGGTGATTAACATGGAAATGAATGGTAAGTGGTTTTGAAAATATGTGGGTAACAAACTACTAACTCATAGGGGTGTTCTTTAGGGCATAAGATCTGTAAAGTTTAAATTTTCTCAATATATGTTTTTTTAAAGATAAAAGGAGTGACATTTAATTTAAAAAGCTAATAAGCATTTGTAAAAAATATATTGTTACACTGTATGGGTGGTATTTGTAACTTGATACCACAAGTAGTTGCTCTTTGATGTCGATAAACAAACAAAAAAAATGTATGAATCACCTAAAACACCTCCTTTTGCTTTAATATAAAGAACAACATTCATCACTATCATTATGATTTACTCTCTGTCCATCTTAGTTGATTGATTGTGATGATAAAATACCATTGGATAAGGAAGACAAGGTGCTGACAGTACATGCAAGATCTAATTGATAATCATGTTACAGTGTTTGCTTGGTAGCTTTTGTCCTTTGATCAGGAGGATGAGTTCATATCAATACATTGATGTTGTAGGCATCGTGGGTGATGTTTTGCAAGTTGAGACCACAAAAAGAATTGGTTTCTGTTGGGCATCAAATCCACAGAAGAAAGGACTTTCGGTGGGTTTGCGCGCCCTGGACCTGCGACCAACATTGAAAGGCCGAAGGGAAGAGATGCCCCTCGTGCCAATCTTCGGAGAAAGACCTGCTCCTATACTAATCTACTTTTGGAGTTTGAGACAAGAGTGCGAGAAAGAAATAAACAGAGTAAGGGTTAGGAAAAGAAATAAAAAGGGGTAAGGGTTAGAGAAAGAAATAAAAAGAGTAAGGGTTAGAAGATGATGATTTAAGGTGGGAGAGAACACGAAGCACGATTACTCGCTGACAACTCGAATAGCAGTAAGAAATACCAAGAATAACATGAAAAAAATGAAATGTTGAACTTCCTATGTATCCTCTAGATGGGTTCGCAGGGTTCTCCTTTCTCTCTCGCTAGAATTCAGGGTTCAGAGTAATAGCGATTGAGATAAGGGAATAACAGAAACCTCGATCCACCAGGCAGCATAAAGGAAAGCGACAAGGCGTTTTTCCTCTCCTATGTATCCTTCGGGGCGAATTTCGGGGGTTTAGTCCCCAATCGCACATCGAATTCGTGGATTCGGAGTCTCGGTATGCAAACGATAAAAGACAAAAGAATTAAGCACGAAGGCGACATAAAAGAGAGAAATAGAGCACAAAAGGTCTTTAGTATTAAACGCAAGACATCAAGTTACAGCAGCTTTCTAGCATAAAGTTCCCCCCCTTTTTACATTACATGCCTGGGTTTTTATAGAGGACCCGGCCCTCTGAGTCATTATTACAAAAAATGACGAAGTACACCCTCGGGCCTTGAGAAATCGACGCCTTGCTGCTGCTATGAATGATCTCTCAAATCGGCTACCAAAACTGGCAACTATGACTGGGTCAACCATGGAAACATTCATTTAATGCGTCGCCCGAGTGTCCCTGGCTTCTAGATGTTGTGCTTGAGTGATCATTACGCCCGTCAAGTTTTACTTTGAGGACTGTTACGTCCCTTTCGTTTGCCAAAAATGGTCAACGGACTTATCGGGCAAGAAAGGGGGTATTTATAAGGGGCCTTCGATCACCTCGGGAAGCTACCCGCCTTGGAACGTGGGCCTGGAAAGTGCTTCGCTACATACCCGCTTTGCCAAAGCCTTGGGCCGAAGTCGATTCCCCTTGATTTGGTCTTCGCAAAATAGTGCTTCGCAAAACTACTTCGAGGATGTCGAGTGCCGAGCGGATTCCATCTTTGAAATGGGGCCCTCCGCCCTTTGCTGGCGAAACTGCTTCGGCTGGAAAATGTTTCGGCCTGATTTTTTCTCAAAACTATGGTTCAAGGAATATCCTCCCGAAGCACTTCTCTACTTTCGACATATTGTCATTTTGCTTCGGGCACCACTGCTTCGGGTGAAAACTGGCCAAATTAGGTGTCAGAAATACTTCGAGCCCGAAGTAGTTTCCTTACCTTAGCTGATTTGGATTATGCTCTCCTCCTTCAGCGAAGTAGTTTGGATGCCACTTTGCAAAACTTTCGCCCGAAGCGGCTGCTGAAAATGCTTCAGGTGCGAAGCGTTATCTTTGTATTTCCTTTGGCGATATTACTTCGCAAGGTTTTCGCCCGAAGTGGTGATTTGAAGCGTTTCGGGCCCGAATTTCTTTCCACATTCTCCTTCTTTTCCTTCGACGAAGCTATTTTCCTTGGCCTGTTTGGTAGCGAAGTTCTTTCTTCTTCATTTTATAAAAGGGGCGATACGAAGAGTCAAAATTGCTGTAACTTAAAATAAAAGAAAAACTTTCAACGAGGAAATATTATACAAAATTCTACTATTCTTCTACCCCTTGTATAATGTGACAAAAAGTGTCAATAGTTTCTATTTGTGAGTATAAATTGATTGATTATCAAATAACTAGTAGTATGTGCGAGATATTGTTTATTATCAAGTAGCTTTGTAAAGTTTGCAAACTCTTGGGCCTTAATCATGGAGTTAAAAAATAAACTAACATAATTGTTTATGTTGAGAGAGTGTTGAATAAAAATTCATAGGCTCTTTATAATCGATGACATAACTTATCTGATAACACTATCACTTAAATACACAATTGTTAAGTTAGTGCCTTTCCATCTCGACTTTCCCATATATTGATTTCAATACCTATAACTTTTCTATTGTCTGAGTAAGTACACAACAGTGAACATCAATGGTAATTCCAACAACCAGGCTATAGGTAAGGACAATTAAAATACCCATTATCACTATAATTTGTTCATGATCCTAACTATTTGGCCTAAATTCTAGTCCCTCCAACATGGATTGTCTCCTTTATATATATTGTTAGGGTGGGACCATAAGAGGGCAATTTTAAACTACCCTCTTAGCCCTAAGAGGGTGGTCTATAAACACCATCTTAGTTTGACCTAAGAGGGCGGTTATATACCGCCCTCTTAGCCCTAAGAGGGTGGTTTATAAACACCATCTTAGGGTGACCTAAGAGGGCAATTATAAACCACCCTCTTAGGGCTAAGAGGGAGGTTTAAAACTGCTATTTTAGTCTCTAAGAGGGCGACTATAAACTGTCCTCTTAGGCCTAAGAGGCTTAACCCTAAGAGGGTGGTTAATAACCATCCTCTTAGTCCTAAGATGGTGGTTGACAACCGCCATCATAGTCCTAAGATGGTGATTGACAACCGCCCTCGTAGTCCTAAGAGGGTTGTTTTTAACTACCCTCTTAGACCCTAAGAGGGAGATTGTTTGAGGTAGTTTATAGCCGCCGTCATATGTCACATAATTTTTATGATGCCATCATAGACGATAGCTGAATAACCGCCTTTAAAGGTCTTAAAGGGCGGTTTATAAGCATCGTTAAATCCTTTTTTTGGTGTCGTGAAAATGACACCTAACAAATATATAAGATAGAATAAATAAGTCCATCTTCTCATACCAGGATTGAGGGGCCTATTTGAGGCCATAGAGTGATTTACGTAATCTGCACACCAAAGAAGAGTCCTAAACAAAACTTGTTGGTTGTTCCATGTAGATCTCTTCTTACAAATATCCATGCAAGAAGGCACTCTTCACATCCATCTAGAAAGTTGACCATCCTTATGATGTAGTAATAGAAAGTACAAGGCAAATTGAATCGATTTTGGTGATAGGGGTAAAATTCTCTGAGTAATCAATCCCCTCAACCTGCAAAAAAACCTTCGCCACAAGACGAGCCTTATACTTGTCAATGGACCCATCAACTACATATTTGGTTTAGTACACCCATTTGCACCATACCAACTTTCTTCCCTTAGGAAGAGGTACCAAATTCCAAGTGTGATTCTTCATCAATGAAGAATACTCATCTTCCATGGCATCATCCCACTCCCAAATGCCATGGGCCTCATCAAACTGCTAGGGATCAACAAAAATAGCCTCACAAAGAAGACCTATGCTGAAAGTAGAAGCATGTCATGAAGGTGGAAGACTATCTATAAAAGGAGTTGCTTCCTCAACTGTAGTACATGCCCATCGAGGCATGGTGGCAGCTTGTGCAGGAACCTCTACAATTGTATCATCAATATCCTCATCCTCAATATGGTCCTCATCAAAACAATGCTCCTCAAGATGGATAGTGGATGAGGATGATGAAGAAGAAGGAGGTGAAGTAGAAAGAGTGGTCTCAGGTGAAGTATAGTGCTCATCAAACTGAACATGAGTTCAAAAAAGAACATCATGTGTATCAGGATCCAATAATCGATAAGCCCTCATATCTTCACAATATCCAACAAAAACAAGTGGCTTGCTCTTTCTATCCAAAGCCTTTCTTTTCTTCTTAGGCACAAAAGCCCATGCATGACTCCCAAAAAATTTGAAATGAGAAACATCAGGCTTGGTCCCTATCCAAGCCTCCTTAGGAGTCATATGCTCAAGTGCTCTATGAGGTGTGCAATTCTGAACATAGTTCACACAATTGACTACCTCAACCCAATACTTAGGAGGTAAATCCTAAGAGTGCATCATGCAGTTGGCCATCTCCTTGAGTGTCCTATTCTTCCATTCTACAACACCATTCTACTATGGTGTATGGGGAACTGAGTGCTGATGCAAAATACCATGTAGTGCCAAAAAATTAGAAAACTCCCTGCTGAAGTATTCCCCCCATTGTCTGTGCGAAGCTTCTTGATGCACCTAGAAGACTGATTCTCTACCAAAGCCTTAAAGACTTTGAAAGTGGCAAAAACATCACTTTTGAACTTGAGAAAATACACCCAAGTTCTCCTAGAGAAATCATCAATGAAGGTCAATGCATACTTAGCTCCTTTGAAAGGAGTGGGGAAGACCATCAAATCACTGTGCACCAAGTCAAGAGGTGAAGAGGCTTTCTTGGATTTTCCTTTAGGAAAAGGATCTTGATGTTGTTTTCCAAGTGCACAACCTGGACAAACTCCATCAAGGCAAGAAACCTTAGGCAAACCATCCACCATGTTATGTGTGCTCAAATCCTTCAGGTACCTATAATTGAGATGACCAAATATCTCATGCCATAACTTGCTCTCAGAATCTGCATGAGCAACTAGACAAGTACCAATAGATGAAGAATCAAAACCCTCAAAATGGTAGAGATGAGAACTATGATCTGCAACTCCCTATGCAACTATAGACTATGGCTCCAACAAGTGTCTAATCTCAGCACCCTATGGTGTGAACAATACAGTCTTACCCTCCCCAGAATGGTAAATTTGGTAAACAAAGAGTAAGTTAGTGGAAATATCAGGTACATAAAGCACATTCTCAATTTTCCCACCATCTAACTATATGTCCCCTTTTCCCTATACAAAAATATAGGAAGAATCTCCAACCTCAATGTAGGAGGTAGAACTAGAACAAAGAGAGGCAAAAGACTCCTTGGAAGAAGTCATGTGATGTGTGGCTCCTGAATCCAATACCCAATCTACTGAAGGAGTGTCATGTGATCTCCCAAATGCATTCAAAGCCTTACCCTTATCCTTAGAAGATGAAGTGGGAAGAGATAAATTGTGTTTCTTGAAGGCTTCGTTGAGGGCTTCTAACTTTTCCCAACACCTAGACTCCAAGTGACCATTCTTTCCACAATGAGAACAAGAGACATTTGACTTATTTTGACCTTTGGAAGATGACTTGGGCTTATTTTTATTGGACTCTTTTGGCTTAAGAGAATTTTGTGAAGGGGATGAAGTGGAGTTAGGCTTGGGTTTAGACTTTCCCTTACCTTTAGAATTAAAATTGGATGCTACTAATGCCTTAGAGGAGGAGGACTCAAGGGGGAAAGCTTTGATTCTTCTCGGGTAAGTTTGTCATAAAACTCTTCTAAACTAGGCATTTTGTAGGTTGCGCCAAAGGCATCCATGGTGGAAAGAAAAGTGCTAGCAAAGATCTGAAATGGACCCTTTAACTTTGCTAGAATCAAGAAAACACACTCATCTTCCATCTTATTCTTTCCACTTCCCTTCAACTGATTAAGAAGTAGCTTGAACTGAGTGAGATAGTCTACAATAGTGGGATAATCATCAGGACTCAAGGCAGTGAGTTATGCATCAAGCTGCATAATCCTAATTTGATCTACTTTGCCAAACAATGTATTCAATTTTTCCCACATCTCAAATGGTGTTGTACAGGCATCCAAATGGAACCAAAGACTCTCACTAACATGCATACTTATTACTCCCATAGCTTCAGACATTTTGCCACGATGTATAAAAAGCTCATATTCTTTTGTAAATACTGGTTGAGTTTCTTCTAGTAGATGAATTAATCCTTTTTGTTGAAGATGATGTTGCATACGTGGTCACCATGTGTGATAATTATGGGGTGTGAGTAACTCAACAAAAATTGTAGAACTCATTTTAGCAATCACCACAAAAAACCAAGCAACAAAACACAATTGGTGCAAAGAATCAACACCAAAGCAACCCCCACAAACAAATTTTATTAATTCCACTTAGAAAGATAACCCCCCAGAAGAAATTGCCTTTATAATTTTAGGCTACAATGAGAATATGAGTTTCTATCTTTTCAAATGTGAAAAATAATATTTCATCTTACAATTAGCAAGTCCCCTTACAATTAAATAAATGAGATTAAAAAAATCCCACAAAAAAGGTAACTTTCTTTTTGAAAAAATATTCTCTCCAAAAAATGTTCCAAGTGCAAATCAATGAGTTTGGAACTCTTGACCTCTCCTTTCCAGCATGTACAAGGGCACCTTTATGAGCAAAAAAGGATCCAACAACTAGAACTGCAAATTTTTTTGCAGTTTTAAAAGAAGTGCTTCAAAACTGAATATGTGACATGCTACACCATTTTTATTTTCCAAAACAAATAAAAATTGCGTGGATACAAATAAAATTGCCCAGATTCATAATTTTTTTGCAATTTTTTTATTTTTATTTTATGGATACAAATAAAATTGCCCAGATTCACAATTTTTGCAATTTAAAAAAAACTTCAAAATTGAATATGTGACATGCTACACAATTTTTATTTACAAATAAAATTGCCTAGATTCACAATTTTTTTGTAGTTTTAAAAAAATGCTTCAAAAAAGGCTTGTATTAAAAATCTCAAGGGGTTTGAGGACTCAACTGAGATGGATTTAAAAATTGCAAGGCTATATAGGAGTTCTAGCAAAAAATAAGGAAATGAATAAAAACCAGATTCACCTTCCAGGGCTAATAGAATCTTCGTAGCTCCTTATGCAAAAAAAACTTCAAACCGATCCAGCCACAAAATCCTCAACAATGGATGTTTTCAACAATCCTATCCACTCTGATACCATGAAAGGAGCGATGAAGAGAAGCAAACATCGATCCAAGCCACAAGGATCTAAGGTGTTGAATCACACCACATTAACCAAACACAAGAGAATGAAATGAACAAGAACACAATGGAAGCAAATGCTGGAAGAACAGAAATCTGATAATAGATTAATGTAAAATGCATGTTAAGTACAATGGAGAGGCCTTGCTTAAATAGGCAAGGAAGATCCACCACAGCCGTAGGATCATAACAAAGTGATAAGGATCAATATTCACCGTACAATAGGGAGGTGCGATATGGTCCGTAGATCTGTAATCGACATGGGGAGAAAATATCTCAACCCTCCACAAATACCTAATGGATAACTCCCTAGGAATAGTCAACACCTAATATCCCCATAATATCTAAAAGATAAATAAGAAATATCCACACATAAGTGGTTCGAGAAAATATGAGATCCTACTAACACTTTTGTTCAATGTGATCTAGCTAATGTTGAAAATAAGGTTAGAGTTTATGAGTCTTACCATGCTAGAGGGGCACAAGTTAGATCTCACCTCAATTGGATCTCCCAAGGAGACAATAGAAATTTTTTTTTTACTACCTCAGACATAAAATTATTTCATAAAGGATCATTGAGTTGGAGGACCCTTCAGGTCATTCTCTTTTCGACTCTAAAGAGATCATGAATCTTTTTGTAACTTATTTCTCTCAACTTTTTACAGTGGAGCCAAGGGATGACATCCAATGTATCTTAATGGAATATGTGCAGGAACATATTCCCTCCCTAGTAGACCCTATTATTCGGGATCAACTTGAATATCCTCTTTCTATGAACGATCTACAAACTTCTCTTTTTGTATGAAGAATGACAAAGCTCCCGACTTGGATGGTCTCCCAGTGGAGTTTTATAAAAAAAATTGGCATATTATTTTCTTCGATCTTCATCATGTTTACCTGGAAGCTCTTTATAATGGTTCCCTCGGAGCTTATATTAATGTAGGGCTTATCAAGTTGATTCCTAAAGGTACGATTCGTAACCAAATCTCCAATTGGAGACCTATTACCCTCCTCAATTTTTGTACAAGATCATAGCTAAAGCTATAACTTTAAATATTAAAATTGTTACTCAAACAATTGTTTGCCTAAAATAATCTACTTTTATTAAAGGGCGTTATATTTTAGATAATCTTATGATGGCCTGGGAAACCTCACAATGGGTTATCAACTCCAATCAAGATGCCCTCTTAGTTAAGTTAGATTTTGACAAAGCTTATGATAGAATCAGATGGGATTTTATTCTTAGCATGCTTTCTTGGCTTGGTTTCGATCCAAAATTCTGTAATCAAATTGGTATGCTCTTTGATGATGCTTCAACTTGTATTCAAGTTAATGGAGCTCTTTCTCCCTCCTTCCCTCTTCAACGGTCTATCAGACAGGGTTGTCCCCTTGCTTCTTTTTTGTATGTTTTGGCTGCCAATGCTATTGGTTATCTTCTTCATAAGGCTCATTCTTATGGCCTCATTCAAGGTATTAAGCTTCTTAAAAATAAACATGCTCTTAAATCACATTTTGCCGATGATTCCCTTATTTTTCTTTAAAATAACCAACAAGAGGTGGATACGACTAAAGATAATGTTCAAATATTTGTGTGACATATCTGACTCTCATATCAATGACTCTAAAATTGAAGTCTTCTATACCTCTTCCTCTCCTCATGGATGTAAATTCTCGACTGAGTGGAAGATCATCTCTCATGGTATGATTGTGCGTTATTTGGGAATTCTCTTTGGGATTAATATATCTTCTAAGGATATGTGGAACTGGGTTATGGAAAGACTTAAAAAAATGTAATGCTTGGCTAACTCGGTTTCTTTCCTTAGTAGGAAGAATTCAAGTTGCGAATAAAATTATGGCAGCCTCTCATGTTTATTACTCCTCTTGTTAGATGGCCCCCAAGGTAGCCTATAACAAATTAACTCAGACCATTCATAAATTTTTATGGACCAAATGGGATGGGGAGGTGGTAATGAATACCATTTCTTGGAAGCTTTGTACTCAACCTAAGGCTTTAGGAGGTCTAGTCATTATTGATCCTCTTACCCATAGCAAAAGTTTGGCTGTTAAATGGGTTGCTATAGCCATCATTGATGATTAAAATTGGAAACACCTATTTCATTACAAAATATCATTAGCTACTCACAAAGGTAAATGGAAAGATACCCCATGGGAGGATAAGGTCCTTAATGTGCCTTAATTTATGGTTAAAGGATCTATTCCAGTTACCCAAAACTAGAAACCTTGGTAATCAGTTTCTTATTTATTGGATTGGAATTCTGACTCCTTGAGACATGGTTTGAGCATCGGTCTAAATAGTCTTTGGTGGAATAAACTTATCCTTCATAATGATAAACCTTTAGCTTTATGCAATGATATTCAAGGTCTAACTTTTTTTAAGAAAGGTATTAATAGAATTAAAGATATCTGGGATACAAGGTAGCTGCTCAATTCTTACTTGGAACAAAATATGCAATTATTATTCCCTTCCCTCTAGGTTCAAAGAGTCTTATGGCTTAGTTGTGGCTTCCATCCCTTGTGAGGTCCTTATAAAGTTGGGAACAACTACCCATTATATTTGGAATGACTGGAGATGGCTTAATGGTCATGGAAACTCTTCCATTACTTCTAGTTGATTATACAAAAATCTTTTGTGTCCCCCTTCTTTAGACTCTAAGTTCAATGTCAAGTGGCAAGTGAATTTTACCAATGCCCAATGGTAGTTTATTGCTACTCAAATTTGGAAAGTTCCTATTGAATCCAAAACTCAACTTCTTGAATGGTGGATTTTGCATCAAAAACTTTCAATTGCTGAAATTTTGGCTATGATTTTACACATTCCCCCTCAATGCAAATTTTGTAATGCTTTAGAAACTCTTGTTCACTTATTTTGGTCTTGTGATATGGCTAAACAATTTTGGGATGTCTTCTACTCTTTTATTTTTCCCTCTTTCACTAGATCTTGGAAGCTTTCTTTGCTTGGTTTTTCTCAGTTGGATTAGTGCCCCAAAATCTGGGATGTTTGTAGAGTCATCCTTCTCAAGCACATTTGAAAGTGTAGATGCAAAAAGGTGTTTATTGGATTTTCTCCTCCATGGGATATAGTTTTAGCAGACTTGACCTTTGATCTTGTGTTACATGTGGGACACATTCATTCCCAAATCTATGGAACTTCTAATATATCTCGAGATGTTATTGATATACTTCATCAATTTTCTCATATGATTCAAGATCTTCAAAAGGTCCAACAGGAAACTAAAAAAAAGGCTATTAACAATGATGAGCAGGTTCGGGTTTTGATTACTTCTATGGCTTCTTTGAAGACTTTAGAAGATATCATGAAAGACATACCCAAAATTTCTTCATATAACATACTCTCCCACATATGAATGTTGATATTTGGTGTATTGCAACAAGATATAGCTATAGTCTTTTTTTTATATTAGATTCTATTCTTATGTATATTCAATTATGGATGCTTTACTCCTGATCCACCTCATTTTGTTTTTTAGCTTGTAGACAATACTAACACCAAAATATTATAATGTTTCAGTTAATGAGTTAATATAATCTTTAGCTTTTTTTCAAAAAAAATAAAAATAAAGTATGCTAGGTGAGCATGAACTAGAGTCTAAATAACCTACTCTGATAGGGGTACATTATCATATACCAAATAATGTAATATAGCCATAGTAACATGTCTCTTCAAGTACTCAACTATTGCTCTCCATATGTCAAGTCTCATGACTCTTGGCTTATCAACTTGCCACTTACATACTTGATGGACACTTGACTCTAGATACTTGCACACGACTCTTAGAGTTCTACATGCACTCTTAATCTAGGACACTTGTGCACGTCCTCACAATATATATTTGTACTTTTACATTCAAGACACTTGTGCACATTATCTCTCACATGACACTTGTGCATTTTTCTGCACATTGACACTTATATAAAAGGAGAAATATAAATCACACTCTAAATTATTGACTCAACCCTAATCTACTATTTACAAATGTACCATGAAGGTACCATGGAGGTACATTAGCATGTACCAAATAATGTAATATAGCCATAGCAACATGACTCTTCAAGTACTTAATGATTGCTCTCCATATGCCAAGTCTCATGACTCTTGGCTTATCAACTTACCACTTGCATACTTGATGGACACTTGACTCTAGATACTTGCACACATGACTCTTGCACTTCTACATGCACTCCTAATCTAAGATACTTGTGCACATCCTCACATTACATATTTGTACTCTTACATACAAGATACTTGTGCACATTATCTCTCACATGACACTTACATAAAAGGAGAAATATAAATCACACTCTAAACGATTGACTCAATTCTAATCTACTATTAACAAATGCACCATAAAAGTACCATGGGGTACATTAGCATGTACCAAATAATGTAATATATCTCAACAAAAAGATGTATCTAGCTATAACATCTCATTTGAGACGAGGATTGAACATATTTGTAAACTCTCAAACTTTCAACGAGAGAGTTGTGATTTGTCAAGGTGGGAGACTCAAGTATAACTCCTTTTTTCTCAAGTAAAAAATTAATTATGAATTTATTTTAATTATTATTATTATTATTATTTTGATGTAAAAAGATATTATATTAAATAAATAACAAAATACATATTTAAAAAAAAAAAAGGCGAATAAACACGCCACAAGGCTAATGCCATCAACAAAAAACCATCCCTATCAAAATAGAGCAGGAACCCAGGCAAACAATTTACAGTTATTCAACACCCCATTACAGAACTGATGTACAATGCAAAGTACAACTTGGTGCACAACTGGATGAAGTAGAATGCAAAGTACAACTTGACGCACAATTGGGGCCACCCTCGTGGGGCATAATGACAACCTCCCTCTCCATAATTTGAACTTAAATATCTTGGATGAGGGTCTAACCACATACCAACGAGATATCCTATTAAAACTACAATGAATTTTTTGATAAATAATTTTATTTATTAATAATATTTAAAATAAATAAATAAATATATAATCAAGCCATTTGTTTGATACGAGTAGGCCATAAATATAAATATACTCTTGGCTTATCAAATTGCCACTGCATACTTGATGGACACTTGACCCTAGACACTTGCACACATGACCCTTAGACTTCTACATGTACTCTTAATTTAGGACATTTATACACATCCTCACATTATATATTTGTACTATTACATACAATACACTTGTGCACGTTACTTTTGACATGACACTTGCGCATCTCTTAATACTTAAATAAAAAGAAAAAATATAAATCACACTGAACTATTGACTCAATTCTAATATACTATTTACAAATGTACCATATAGGTACCATGAAAGTACATTAACATGTACCAAATAATGTAATATATCTCAACAAAAAAAAAGTAATGAAAAAAAGTAATGTAAGTATGTAGTTATAACATCTTATTTGAGACGATAATTAAATATATTTGTAAATTCTCAACCTTTCAACAAGAGAGTTGTGATTTCTCAAGGGACTCAAGTATAACTCTTTTTTCTCAAGCAAAAAAATTATAAATTTATTTTTAGGATTTCCTTTTTGAATGAAATAAAATGCAATGTGCAGACACATAATTGGTGGCATTATAAATTTATTTTTAAGATTTCCTTTTTGAATGAAGTAAAATGCAATGCACAACTTGACACATAATTGGGGCCACCCTGGTGGGGTATCCCCTCTCCATAATTCGAACTTGAATATCTTGAATGAAAGTCTAACAATATACAATGAGATATCCTACTAAAACTATAGTGGAATTTTTTTTTATAAATAATTTTATTAATTAATAATATTTAAAATAAATAAGTTTCACGGAGACAACACAATGGTTTGGGCTTCGTGGCGTGGGCAAGTGTGTGAGAGGGTGGTTATCTGTTAAATTCTCTATTGATAAGCATAGCTCTCAGCTCTAGGAGGTCATGGTTGGAGGGAGCCTGCTGCTAGTTGTAGGGGTTTCTTACAATAACCAAAATAAAAAAAAATAAAAAATAAATAAATTGTCCTGGAGGGACAACGCAAGAGTTCTGGCTTTGTGGGCAAGTGTGAGAGGGTGGTTGTCTGTTAAATTCTCTATTGATAAGCATAGCTCTCGGCTTTAGGAGGGGTCATGGTTGGAGGGAGCCTGCTCAGCTCTGTGTTAGTTGTAGGGGTTTCTTACAATAACTATAAAAAAAAAAAAAAAAAAAAAAAAAAAAAATTGTCTTGGAGGGACAACGCAAAAGTTTTGGCTTTGGTTCTTCTTCAGGAGGTCTAAGGTTCAAACCACGGCGTGGGCGAGTGTGTGAGGGAGGTGGGGTGTGCGGTGGCTGTGTTATAAATTCCCTATTAATAAACATAGCTTTACAAGGAGTCACGATTAAATTAATCTATTCAACTCTTGCATTGATGATATAAAGGTTTCTCACACTAATTAACTAAATATATATATAAATAATTTGTTTGATATGAATAGGCCATACAGTAATCTTTTGGCACGAAGACAAATATTAACTCAAAATATTAATTATATATATATATATATATATATATATATATATAAAATTACAATACGAGGATGTTGGCAAGAAGCTGGTAGATTACTCAGAATTTACCCTAAATTTTCCTTTTTACACCCAACAAATTTTTTTGGGCAATCAATATGAATTCGAAGCTGGTCTTGCATTTTTCTATTTTATTTTTATTTTTATAAATTTTATTAATTTAAAATATTAAATAAAAATAAAATTAACCACATCCCAATAATCTAAATATCATTTTCCTAAGGTTGAACTCACCTCGCATTGGAGATATACTCACTATGTATTGACTGTCTAAATCAAGCGGGTGTAGTTGGGTTGGGTCCCCGTCGAGATGACTGTGGAGACGCCTTTCATCCCATGAAGTTCTTATCAGAAAGTCAAATCGCATAATCTCTACCCGTCACCAACTGCCACCACATTCCATGCAATCTGCAGGAGATCAAACTGCCCTTAAATGCCCCAGTGGGTGCCCTTAAATACCCAAAAAGCGCCCTTAAATAGAGGGTACCTGCACGGTGACCTTGGGGACAATCCCTTCTCTTGCATTGGGTCATTGGCCCGCGAATCCCACGTGTCCTACCCGAAGAATTCGGTGGAGGAGGTGTTACAGCCCAATTTGGAGGAAGTGTTCTATTTTTTTATGTGTTTAAATCTTATTTGTGCTGGATTGATGAATCAGCAAAATTTCTCTAAAAAAACCTTTTTTATAGCAGAAATATATAAGCAATTTTTTGGTTTTGAAAAAGATTGGAATTGCCTCGAATTGAAGTGTGGATTAACAGATAAGCTTCAAATCAGGGTTGGTTGACGTCCGTTTTCAGGCCTACTATAGTTCGTGTGTATATCACTTGTGACTTTGTGGGTTTGGGGGTATACTTTGTGTGTATGTCACTTGTGACCTTGTGGTAGGTTCCCTGGGATTGCCCAGCGCCTCGTTGTCCTGTGGGTTGTTCTGGATTTTTCCTCAGAGATCCCTTGTGAAATTGGACTTCTGAGAATTTCACCATGGAGCTGGGGACCCCATGGAAGATGCATTCCAAGCCTTATTGCCATCTCCAGGGGAGGAACAGGATATTGCCAGTGCAGCTTGCTGGGCACAGAAAGAGACATCCTAAGGAGGAGCAGCGTCCGACATGTTACAATCTTCAGTTGGTGGTGGCGTCTGTGAAGAAAGTGGCAGTTTCAAATGATTCCAGATTGCCCTCGTTCAAGCCCCTTTCATGCACTTTCAATGGAGGATATGCTGGTAAGTTCTCTAACATGTCTTGAAAGTTTCACTAAAAATAAGGGGACTAGTATGGATGATTTACGGAATTGAGAATTATTTTAATTGCAATGTTTTTAAGAACGGTATATTTTTTGGGGAACAGGGCGCAGGCTTAGAATTGAGAAATGTGGCACAGATTTGAGACCGTTTAAGGAATCTTAAGGAGATGCCTTGAATTATAGATAGAAAATAAAAGCATTGAATTGGTTGCAGTGCATTGATCTCAAAGATTTCGTAACGGGAATCTAAGTTTGCTTTAAAGGAATCTAAGGAGATGCTTTTAAGGAAATGCCTTGAATTATAGATAGAGAACAAAAGGATGGAATTGGTTGCAGTGCATTGATCTCAAAGATTTCTTAACGGGGATCCAAGTTTGCTTTAAAGGAATCTAAGGAGATGCTTTTAAGGAAATGCCTTGAAATATAGATAGAAAACAAAAGGATGGAATTGGTTGCAGTGCATTGATCTCAAAGATTTCGTAGGGGGATCTAAGTTTGCTTTAAAGGAATCTAACATGTGAAAGAGCAGTTCCCAGTAAAGGATAGTGCCAACTTCCTGAAAGAAACAAGTTTTTTTTCTTTTTTCTTTTTTCTTTTTGGTCTTTTTAATCGGATGTATGGGATTGAAATGGACCACCTGTATTACATTGTGACCACACAAGATTTGAACCTTTCTTTTCCTTGGAAGTCAAAGTATATAACCAGTTGAGCTCATGCCATTTGATCCTGAATAAACAAATTATCTTAATGATCTTTAGCAAGTTAAATATCTAATGAGAAGTACAGATGGACCTTAAACAACAAATAAGGTATCTAAAACTAAAATTAAGAAGCGATATAACCAAATAAGGGGAGGTTAGATCCAAGTGGTAAACCAGAGACTAATCTGTATGTGCGAACGTTATACAGTATGATCAAATCTGTGAGAGGAAGGGCCCTTCTTAACAAAACTCAGCTGATACAGCCAAGAGAAAAGAGCCGATGGACATGTTAGTTTGCATCAAGGTCATGAACATCCTCCAATCACCACGAAGAGCCAATACAGAGCTTGGCAATACTTAGGCGTGGGTTAGTAGGGTCCTGTTGATCAATCCCTGGAGAGGGGTGGATGGGGAGAGCAGGAGGAATTGGACTGTCTTTAGGCATATCTGCTTGCTTATTTTGTCTTTTTCACTTGGTATTTGAAAACCTAAGGCTTGTGGACTTGATCTCACTGGGATGATTTCATAAATTAGATTTCATGTAAAAATGTTTCCTCAAGCCTGGCACTGAAATGTTAAGAGGAAAACATATGAAGGTGTTTTGGCATATTAAGTGTGAAAATTTTTTGCAACATATTCTTTTTTTTACAGCAATGGCGTCCATATGAAATGTTACTATAATTTCATCATTTGAATTCATATTGTTCAATTTTCACTCCATGCCATATGGTATTTACCTTAACATTTTGTTTCGGATTATGGGTTGATTGTTTTCACTACATGCCATATGGTATTTACCCTAACATTTTGTTTCAGACTATGGGATGATAGTGTTCATTCTTTATTACAAACCATATGGTAACTTTTCCCAAAATTTTTGTTTTATTCAGTAGTAGGAATTTTCATTTTCTTGTCTAGATTTTGGGCTTGCATCTTTCAATTATTGTGGAGTAATCCATTGAATGAGATGCTTCTGTCTTTTCACAGCATAGCTATTTGGCGTGTTTCTGGAAGCTAGGGACATCAACGGAGACCGTTCGGTACTAGTTTTTTTTGGACATAAGAGAAATCATTTTTTGGTTCTTTTTATACCTAGCAGAGTAGTTCATAGTTTTGCTTCTGTTTATACCAGGTGCATTTCTAAAGGTTAAAGCTGTAGGGTCAATAGTAATCCAGGGTTCAAAATCTCTGTTTTATCAGTTGCATATGTCTATTGGTGATACCTTTGATCTTCACCTGACGTGTTTTCATCTCTTTTAGGTGCTTGAGTGGGGATGTGATGCTTTTAGATTCTCGACTGAAAACAATTTAGGTTACTTAATCATATATTTTTTTGCTGTCCAGCTGTCCTGATCGTTGAGTAAAGAGACTGCTGCTAGCACAAACTCTCTTTCCATGCACGCTTCTTATTTATATTCGTCCTTTCTTTTGTCAATTATAGTTTTACTCCATTCCTTAAAGAACTTCTTGGATGCGTGGAGAAATATTATGAGGAAAAAGAACATTTACAGTGTTACACGGTCACATTTCTTCTGGAAATTAATAATCTTTTATATGCTTCAGAGAAATGTGCTTCACATCACTCTGAAAATTTCAAAAGTTTGGTTTAATGTTTTTTCTAATTATTTTTTTCAATGCGTTATATGGGATTGAAACGGGCCCCACCCGTATTACATCATCACCACAAAGCGATATTACAACAAAGCTTGGATATTATTTATGTATCGTTTGGCAATATTCGAACTTGGGTCTCCTTCTTGAAATGTTGAGGAATCTAACCGGTTGAGCTAATGCCACTTGATAATGGTTTTTCTAATTATTACGTATATATATGTATTTCCAATTTGTTATTGTTAGGCTATTGTAGAAAAAGGATAAATTTGTATGGTTTAAAACATTCAATGTTGATGTTCATTTTTCAATGTCCCATCAGAGTCTTCTGAAGTTAAATGTGAGAATATGTCATGGAAAAGTTATATTTGGGAACTGTAATCTGGTGTATTCAAGTAATGATTTTATTCTCTCCACTAACACTTTTATAATTTCCATGTATGGTGGGCAGTATCTCAAGCTGAAACAGATAAATTTACCAGCTGGGACGAGGAGGCATTGGTATTGAAGGTGAGGTTTCAAATGTTCAGAAATTCACATGTAATTCAGGAGCTAGTAGAGAATTTTGTAATTTTCTTCTTTCAAAGATATTCAAATTGATATGCTCCTAGTTTTATATCAGCAGCATACAATTTTTCTGGTCTATCTTGAGTGTTGTCATTGAGTGAGACCCTGAATACTTGAAGTATGATATGCATTGAATTTTGCTTCCCTCATAAGATATTTTTGATGCAGAGGAAGGCAGACGCATTGATCCCAGAATTAAAAGGAAAATGTATATTTCTTGTTGGTGAGTGGTGGATAAAACAATAACACCAAATAGCCTAGGTAAATGGAGCAAATGAGCTGTTACCATTGACATAGAGGGATAAACAAAAAGACCTCTTTTTGCAGGAATGATGGGTAGTGGAAAGACAACCGTTGGAAAGATTTTATCAGAAGCCTTGGGATATTACTTTTTTGACAGGTTGGTTTCCTAATGATTTTAGGTATTTATTGCCATTATTTCTCTGATAGTCTGCTTGTAAAGTATTTTTGTTTGTCCAATTTCCTCCATGTGATTCAGTAAACTTTCCTATTATAAACAGTGATAGGCTGGTGGAGGAGGCTGCAGGTGGTATGTCTGTAGCACAGATTTTCCAAGATCACAATGAGCAGTGCTTCAGAGATTCTGAGGTAACTTGAACTTGAGCTTTTTTCTCTTTGTTAGAGTGCTTTTCCTTTCATGGTTCAAGGCTATGAACTTTGAAAATATGTCTTCCTTGTTTTTTGTATTGTTGAATAGTTGACAGAATTATATCGATTGAAGATCCTTCAGGTTCTTAGCTTGAGTTTTAAATCCTTTACATGTAGTTGGATAGAATAATACTGCTCTTTAGCTTGCATTCAAGAGCACCTTTTTTTCTTGATTTAGAACAAAGAACATTTTCTTTTTCCTGCTTCCTGCTTTTTCCAGCAAACAGCCATATTTTTGAAATCTGGTGTGTTAAACTGGCTTGAATTTACTGTTTATAGTGATGAACTGATTTGATAAAGTTAATTTCTGACAGAGTGAAGTACTAAAGCAGTTGTCTACCATGTATCGACTAGTTGTTGCCACTGGAGGGGGTGCTGTAGTTCGGCCTCAAAATTGGTAAGGACTTTGTCGTATATAAAACTGATGATTTTCATATTTGGCCCTTTGTTATTTCTTCTTGTAGAGCCAGTATGTGACTATCTTTTTTTTGTTTTCAACTTTATGTTGAACATTCAAAAGGAGCTATATGAGGCAAGGGATTACTGTGTGGTTGGATGTGCCAGTGGAGGCACTGGCTGAGCGAGTTGTAGCAGTAGGCACAGAGTCTCGACCTCTTCTAGGCCAAGCATCTGGCGATCGTTATTCTGAGGTCCAATTCTTCATTTTTACTTTTATGTGTCATAACAGTTATCTGCTTATGTGAGTGTTCAAATTGGTAGTAATATTTAAATTAAATGAATCTATATGTGCAAAACTTTTGTTTTCATGTTGTATTTTATTGTTTTTTTTTCAATTGGTTATATGGGATTGAAATGGGTCCCACCCATATTATATCATCACCACATAGTGGTCTTACAAGAAATATTGGATATTATCCATGTATCGCTTGGCAAGATTCGAACCTTGGTCTCCTCCTTGAATGTTGTATTTTATTGTTACAAATTGCAGTATATTTCTTTTTGGGTTTGGCAAAGGGGGGTTCTATAGGGCCCGGTCCCAAGAGAAAATAAAACTCAAATACAAATACTCGAAAAACAACAAAAAAGTGGCCAATCTGAACAATAGCAGCTACCTCTTGGCGACCAAAGGAACAAAAGACAAGAAACTATGTTCATCAAACAAGAATATAGCCTGGTAAGAAGTGGTTAGGCATTCCAAGCAAGAATTGGTCGCTGCTTGCCAAGACCAAAATTCACCCCCAGGAACTCCCTCCAGCTATTTAGCGCACCATCCGAGATGGAATACATTAATCAAACATCAGACTGAGAAAAACTCAGAAGAGAGAAACCATATGAAAGAGCTTCATTCAACAACCAGTTCTTTAACAGTGCTGAAGCCCCTCTTCAATGGGCAAGCAAGCTGGGAATGTTTGGTTGCACTACAGATGGGCACAACTCTTTTGGGCTGAGAAGAGTTCTCCATGCTGGAATGGACTTTGCAAACATGGGTTTCCAAGAACACAAATTTCTCAAAGGCACAGATCCTCATGTAACCAGGGCAAGCCCATCTCCACGTCTCACAACTGCTTCTTGGAAGGCCCCCCTCCCTTGAGCACCATCTATGAGAAGAAACACCTCTAACTGAAATGAGACTACGCTCAAGCCCTCCTCCAACAGGCGAGCAGTCTGAGATGCATAAAAAGATGTGCGGGGGATGAGGCTCACAAAAGGAGAAACCAAACAACAAGCAGACTTAACCGCCACTTCTTAAAAAACCCATCACACCATAAAAACAAAATCACAACATTTGCCCTTGACACCGCCACGTAATCTTGCAAAGGCAGAAGGCACATCTTGAATGCGGCCCAACTGGTTGCCACGACCACCTGCGGTGGCACCAACAGGCCACCATCTGGCCACCAACCCTCACAAACTTTTGCAATCCTAACCCATTTCCTTTGTTACAGAACATGCTCTGCCTGAACATACCCCAATTGTTGCCTACACCACGAGAGCTTTGCCTCGGCGTTGCCACCACTCTACATTGCCCAAAAACCCAAAATTGTTGCCAAGCCGCCGAGGGGCAAAACACCCCCACCACCGATCGTGCACATGGTCGTCCGGGCAACTACTTCTACCCATCCTCGACCCAATTGCCTAAAACTTCACAAACACTCTAGGAAAAAATCCATAACGTCTGTCGCAAGACCGTTGGGGCGAAGACGACAAGGTTATCGCAAAGAACAACATGATTAGGTCCTTGACGGCCATGTCACCCTTGTCAACATCTCTTTGCTAGCGGAGCTCCTCCATATGGCATTCTTTGGGTTAATCTCCATTGTCTTCTTCGATTATAGGAACCTTGCCAGGCTGTTGTGTCACAACACTAGGGCCTTCATGATCCTCTCCATGTTAGCCATTCACACATACTCATCCGTCACCAAGCAGCTTTGTGGGTGCATCGTGCAGTCCAACAACATTACTATTTCTACCCAATCACCTAGAAGTTCCTTTTACCACCTTGCACAACTCCTAGCGCTTCTTTACGTCCTCCATCTTAACAACTTCAATCCCAACTTCAATCCCTCCTTCAGCAGCCTACGGCCAAACGATGGCTTCCACAATATGGACACCACCTCCTTTGGTTCCATTCCTCACCTTCTCCTCCTCCACCAGTAGATCTTCGCCCATTAGAAACCGCTTGTGTTGTTGCCCCTCCAAGCAAACATTCTCCGCTCCACATCCACCTGCCACTCCCATCTCAGCAAAAAAATCCTGCTAACACCGTGATTGCAGCTTGGGCTCCACCACAGATAGGTCTGCCAAACACCAGCCCATACGCTGCCTGAACTCCAACATGCCACCATAGAGCAAATCAAAACACCAAAAATGCCGAGCACGAAGGCGAACCCAAAAAAACCCGTACCAGGCAGGAAGTCGGGCAAGAGTGGCCCTACACGGTGGTGCCACCAACCCTCCTCCATTGTGACTTAACAACCTGAGAAACCCTATGCTGCCATTGCCTCCACTGCAGAGCTCTTCCAAGCTATCAATTGTTACAAATTTCAGCATTATGTGTATGAATAAACAAGTTAGCACTTTTCTCTAGTACTAAATTTAATATTGGTAGCACTATTCTTTAATTGTAAAGTAAACATTGTAAGTGGTTGACCATAACTTAGTAAGAACGGACCCTTCAATTCTCAATTGGCTGATTGATTAGATATATGAGAAACAGGTAAACAGCTTGGAGCTCTTCCAAATCCTTATCAATTGTTACAAATTGCAGCATTATGTGTATGAATCGACAAGTTAGCACTTTTCTCTAGTTCTAAATATAACATTGTTGGCACTATTATCTAGTTGTAAAGTAAACATTGTTAGTGGTTGACCATAACTTAGTAAGAATGGACCCTTCGATTCTCAATTGGCTGATTGATTAGATATATGAGAAACAAGTAAAGAGCTTGGAGCTTTAGGAGAAAAGGATGATTGAGAGAGACAGAGAGGAGGGAGGGAAAAAGGATGATTGAGGGAGACAGAGAGGGAGGGAGGGAAAAAAAGAATGATCTCAGAGAGAGAGATTGATGTTAGCTGAAGATCCTTAGAAAGTTTCCAATAGTTAAAAGATGTACCTTTTTTATTCTTGTGTAATCCCTCAGTAACAGTCCCATATACTATGTCTGTACATATCTCCCTATAAAGTAGGTACCTGCTGCTCATCTTGCATAAACAGAGAGAGATGTGAACAGAAGATCTTTAGAAAGTTTCCAATAGTTAGAAGATGTATCTTTTTATTCTTGTGTAATCCCATGATTTGCATAAGATCAGTAACTTTCCCATACACTATGCTTGTACTGTGTACATATCTCCCTATAAAATGAGTGTCTGTTGCTCATCTTGCATAAACAGCCATCGCATGGATAACTATTGTGTGTAATGTTACCTATAAAATAGCCAAAAGTTAGCCTAAATAGCAAGTGACTTTTAAATCATATTTTGTCCTTGCTTTGTCGTTGGAGCCCCCAGTATGTGTGATGCACATTGTTCCATATGGGGTCTGTGTACAAATGAGTGTTCATTTTTTCATATGCCATAAGCATTTTTCTACTTGAAGATATATTTATTTCATATCTGTGTAAACCACCATACATCTCAACATGCTCATGAAATTGACTATTGTGCTTTCTTGTGAACTGTATTAACCATGTTATACAGAATAAAAATATAATTCATATGAAATCCATAATGGGCCTATGTACCATGCAGCAATGATGTTATATTTGTTCAATATATGCCATGTCAGAAACAGTTGTTACATTCTTGAAAGTGTTTTGGGTTTGGCAGGCTTTTTCAAGGCTCAGCAAGCTTTATGAGGATCGAGCTGAAGCATATTCAAATTCAGATGTACGAGTGTCACTGAAAAGTATATTCCTATCCATTTTAACATGATTGATGTTTTTTATATCCTTATTCCCTGATAATTCACAGATTTTTCTTAATCCCTTTTTTAAATCATAGGACATGATTCCATTATCTTTTAGAGATTAATATAAACAAGTCATTATTGTCATCAGAAATTGCGTCAAAACTTGGTTACAACAATGTCTCTCCTCTCACTCCCACAATCATTGCAATTGAGGTATGCATTCACATACATTAAAAGGACATCATTAGCTTATAGTTAAATTGCGAATTGTTGCTGATCTAGGATGGTCTTAAGACATTTATTTTCCTTGGAAATTAATCTCTAATCTCCTTTATTTTCCATTTTAATGCATTTGATTAATTATTTCTATTAGTTATTTTATTCCTTCATGGATTAATATTCATATAAAATTTGATGCGTAATTTATTCTTTTAAAATTGATTGTAGGACTTTCTTCATCCCTTGATGAACAAGTTTCTGCTAGTTTGCGTGTTCAATCATATTTATGTCAAACTAGGAAGTGCTTGGTTACTCAGGAAGATTATTATAACCATGCATTGAGGAAAAAAGACACCTTTGTCTAAGTTGAATAGTTTGTGGCTTTCTACCAGACCATAATAATCAGGATTATTTGTACAGAACTATTATCAAGCATAATCCAGGACATTTATTTTGAAGCAACATGTTTCACTTTTTGCTAGGTTTTGTTTGGTTGTCAAGTTTTTTTCCCATATTTAGAATGTTATGAAACAACTTTGAGAATTATAGCAGTAGCAATAGCAATCCAATAATGCATAAATAATATTACCCAAATGATAATTGTTGGACATTTTGAGTGGATAAGTTGTCATTGATGTCAAGAGTAAGTGGTCATTGATGTCAAGCTTTCAGCACCAGTCAGTGGCAGTTTCAATGGGCAGCATCAGTTTTAGGTTCTCCAGTTTCAGTTGATCAAGACCCGGTTCCAAGAAGTCAGATATGGCCCAAAGTGCAAAAGAAGAAGCCCAAGTGGATAATATTATAAAGGGAAGTTTTAAATTAATTATAAATTAATTAATATAATTTTTATTATAAATTAATTTATAATTTAATTTACTTAAGTTATTTAAATTAATTATTAATTAATTTTAATATTAGTTATAAAGTTAATTTATATTAATTTTTAACTAACCCTAAGGTGGGTTATTAAATTAAATTCGAAATTCGAATTCGAATTATTAAGCGTCGACGTGGGGAGCAAATACCCACATGTGTATAAAAAGGGGATTACCCACCTTACCCAAAATCACCATGCCTTCGAATTTTTGATTAATGCGAGCTTGTGTGAATCGTGTTGAAAAGAGGAGTACTTCTTGATTTTCGTGGGAAGTCAAAGGCGCACGGAGGTATAAGAGGAAGGAAGTCCTCCTTCCTTCACGTGGGCACCAATAGCCCACGCAGTGGGCTCCCAAGCGCTAAGGCGCTTAGGCTTGGGGAGATGGCAGATCGAATCACGCCGAAACCCCTTTTGGGGGAAGTCAAAGGTATGCTTTAAAGTTGAGCGTCGAAAATTTCAGGGATATTAGTTGGGCATTTAAAAATTAATTTTTTGCATATTGATTTGGTTTGTAAGGTTGTAAGGGGAGTTATAAGGCTTATGCAAAAGTAAATTTTTGGTGTTAGTTGCTTTAGTGTTTGGAAAGGGTAGTAAGGTGTTTTAGGAAGTTGTGTGGTGTTGGATATTATTTTAAGTTGGAGTTTATAAGGTGTATCCAAGTAATTATTTTTCATGTATTGATTTGATGGATGTTAATTTTAAAAAGGAGCAATAAGGCATAATTGAGTTTTTTTTTTTTTTGGTAAAGTGGTGGAATTTTATTTACAAAGCGGGTTTTTTTAAGGAGGATCCCAAAACGTCACTACAAGATTGGGCATAGGCCCCTTTGCGATCTGGGTTGGAACCAAACAAGAAACAAACCAAAAAACACTCCTGAATCAAACAATACCAAAATTCCTTCTTGACTGAAACTGCCCTATGTAGCTTGAGAATGTAATTTCCCACAAAATTAAAACTAATATCCGAACTACAGAAACCGGAGATGAAAGATAACAGACACTTATCCATTCTGCAATTTGGTAACCAGCCACCAAAAAACAAAAGAGGAGATTCGCCAGGTCGGACGTAAAGAAGGTCGGACATTTGACACATCCGTAGCTTGGTCTTTAGTGGTCTCGTCAGCTTCGGTAGATTCAACAGTCACCTGGTCAAAGCGTTTGAGGTACTTAGCCGCATATGAGATGAAACGAGTAGACTCCTCTAGAGCTTTGATGCCTTGTTTCAAGTTGAGGGAAGAACTGTCTCCGTTGCTGCTGTCCGAGTCTGAGATGACATGGGCGTCCTCTATCTTCACTTTGTGGGTTTTGCTCGTATTCTTGGTATTTCTCGGACCAGGGAATGGGGTGGCTTCAGATTTTCGGCGTTTACCTCTGGCGCTTCTGCGGAGGGCACCACAGTCAGGGGAGGGAGCCATACCTTTGGGGCAGGAATCAATGGCAGATTTGGACCCAGACGAAGGAGGGGGATTGGATGACAAAGGCTTGACAACTTGCGGGGGGGTTTATGGGAGACCACATGCTTAAAAATGATCCTCAGAAGGCCTTGGTGAAGGGGTTTTTTGCCTTTGCTCTTACACTTTTCAATGGAGCGAGCATTAGAATAGTGCAGGTAGTCTGGAATGCAAACCTGTTTGCTGTCACGGAGGTGGTTGAAGCTTCGCAGAGGTTTGTCTGGGTCTTAGCTGGTTACGTAGGCCATGACAGGGGCTATGGCTTCATCCCATGGACTGCCCAAGTGCTCGCGGAGAAGGGCCGTTTTGTCCCATGGTAGCTTCCTCCATTTTTCAGGATATTGGTCCATCTCTTCCTCCCGGTTGTGCTTATCACGCCTGATGAATCTTCCATCCAGGGGTTGTTCTGTAATTTGCTGCAACATGTCAATGGTGAGTCTGAAATGAACACCTTTGACTCGAACTTCGCCATTCTCCCAAGAATTAAGAAAGTCATTGGTGATTTCGTCCTCGAATATTTTCAGAAAATTGATGAGCCCCTTGCTCTTCATAAAGATCTCGGCCGCAGGGGTCAGGTTAAGAGTAGAAGGTTCAACATAAGCAGGGCCCATATTTGCACTCGAAAGGAGAGGTGGCTGCGACAAGCTTAAGGTGGGGATGGACGACTGTAGGCGGACAACGGTAGAGGGAGATGAAAAGGCTTTGCTTGGCGGATAGATCATGGGAATTAATGAAGGCCCATCACTCCGCGCATGGGGAGTTGAAGTGTGTGACGTGGAGACGTACCGAAAGCCATCAGACGCTCCACCTCGGGCTTTGCTAACCTTGGACCGATTGCGACACAACGGGCCGCGGTCTGAAGAGGACACACACGAACCTTGCGCCTTATGATTGGACCTGGGGGTCGCAGGTGGTCCAATGGTGAGGAGGACCATGTGATGACGCGTCTCTGCCACCGGAGAAAGCCGAGTTCCAAGGTGCGAAGAAGGAAGCTTACGATGCCTTTGGGAAAAACGTTTAAAAACTACCTGCTGGGTGAGTTGGCCTTTCGAGGCAAAAAACTACTTTTTGTATGATGCGGCGTGATCCATTTCCCGGATGGCCCGCACCTCGCTGGCCGCAAAGCTGGATGTCTTGTCAGACATTAGGTGGCTTCTCATCGTTGGTCATGGCCCATAGCTCAGGAGGGAAAGAATGTCTCCAAACATTCATTTTCCTGTCATCTATACCGTGGTTGGCCAGAAGGTCTGCTGCAGAATTGGCCTCTCGGTACCTGTGATGGGCCATGTGGGTGCTACGAGACTGGAAAAGCCTTCTGGCTTCGAGAATAATAGAGCTTACTTTCCACGATGGAGCTTTGGACCTATTTAGGTAATTGATCACGTTGCTGGAGTCTACCTCAACTATAATGCCCCTGGGATCCTCTGAAATCAACAAGAGACCGCGCCAAAGGGATCTGGCCTCCGCTACATGGTTGGTCTGCTTCCCTAGGAATTCGGAATAGGCTAACACCAAACTGCCTTTGTGGTCACGGATGATGCCCCCCGCTCCGGCGTCTCCGGGGTTTCCTCTGGAAGCCCCGTCGAAGTTGAGCTTGAGCCATCCAGGGGGAGGAGCCTCCCAGCTTGTCCTCTTTCTGGGATTGGCAGTGTAACCTAGGGAGGGGTGATCTATGGGGATCTTTAAAGCGGTGAAGATCGAAGCTTCGGAAGGAGACTGAGTTTTGGATCCGTAGTCAACCAGTTTGGTGTTTTCGGTAGCATAAGCCACAACCTTGGATGCAACAGATAGGGGGTCCCTTTGCACATCGCTGAATGCTCTTTTGTTTCTCTCTAGCCAAATCTGCCATAAAAGGTGATGGAGGCAGCTGTCCCAAAGGAAACGCAACTTGGGATCCCGGAAAGGGTTGGGCCATTGTGTGAACAGATCTCTGGCTGATCCCGGAAGAGCCCATTGAACCTGGAAAAGATTGAGAACTGCCCCTAGTGCATTATAGGAGAAATCATAGCTTAAGAACAGATGGTTAGTAGACTCCCAGTCGACCTTGCATAAATGACATCTGTTAGGAACAGGGATGCCTCTTTTGAGGAGATTTTCCATAATAAGAGCCTTGTTTTGGAAAGTTAGCCAAGAAAAAAAGCGTACCTTAGGGGTCAATTTTTTCCTTCATATCATATTGGTTGGAAAAGTTGAGTCGGACTCTTCCAGTTGAATGTTGTAGGCTGACTTGACAGTGTACATCCCGCTTTCTGATCCACCCCAGATAATCTTATCCGGCTGGGCAATAGAAGGGATGATGACCGATTGGAGGATTGAGTTTAGGTGGCCCCCTACCTCGTGACCTTCTAGCGAAATCTCCTTCCATACGCCCTTCCCTTCATGAAATGATAGGAAATCAGCAACTTTGGTTCCCACAGTGGCGTCGCAAATCCTTTTCAGCCCCGTAAGATCAGCGAGGTCTGCCAAGGGGGAATCTTGGGCCCAAGTATCTCCCCAGAAGTCAATTTTCTTCCCGTCCCCAAGGATCCATCTCATACCCTTTTTGATCGGGGTTTTTGTTTGGGATAAAGACCTCCAAAAGGCTGATCCTCTTGTGGAGGCTCTTTCGTCTATAAAGTGGAAATTTCCCAGATATTTTTTCTTGATGATCCTCCCCCATTCCTCAGATTCCCTGGTTAAGAATCTCCATGCGAGCTTGCCCAGGAGGGCATCAATCATTTTGGAGGGCTTTCTAAATCCTAAACCCCCTTGGTCTTTGGTTTTGCACACTTTGTCCCAAGCCACCAAAGGTATTCGAGACTTCTTGTCTGTCCCAGACCAGAGGAACCTGCTTTGCGCTTGTTCAAATTTGCGGCAAACCGTTTGGGGAATTTTGAACACTGACATGAAGTAGATGGGGATCCCTTGGAGACACGCCATGGTAAGGGTGGCCTTGGCAGCTTGGGATAGGAGCTTCCCTTTCCAAGCTGCTAACTTTTTTTGAATTTTTTCTAGGATGACATTCCACATGCCCTCTTTGGAGCATCCGCTAAATAGGGGCATCCCCAGATAGGTTGAGGGAAGATGGTCAATAGTGCATCCGAGGATCCTGGCTATTTTGATTTGCCGGATCAGGGGGGTGTGGAGGAAGAAAACTTTACTTTTGATGAAGTTAACCTTTTGTCCAACAGCTCTTTCATAAAAGAGGAGGATGCGCTTGATGAATTTTGCCTGAGGAACCGAAGCAGTTGTTGACATAATGGTATCATCCACAAACTGCTGATGGGAAACTGCTCTGGTGCCTGAAGCTACTGGGATCCCAGAGATGGTCCCGTTGATTTGGGCAGCTTTGAAGGCTCTGCCAAGGGCTTCCGCAAGAATGATGAACAGAATGGGAGACATAGGGTCACCCTGCTGGAGGCCTCTAGTGCTGGGGAAAAAACTTGCGGGGGATCCGTTGACCAGGATGGAGAACCAAGAGGAAGATATGCATTTTTTGATCAGCTTTACCCAGGCATGCTGAAACCCGAACTTGAGGAGGACCTTGGAAAGGAAATCCCAATTTACCCTGTCAAAGGCCTTGTTCATGTCGAGCTTGAGGAAGAAGGCTGGGCGTTTGGCCAGGGAGCTGGAATGGAGAGTTTCATGGATCATGATGACTCCATCTAGGATACTCCTACCTTTGACAGAGCTACCCTGGTTGGGTTCGATGATGGAGGGGAGGATCCTCTTCATCCTATTGGCCATGGCTTTAGTTAGGATTTTGTATAGAACATTGCAGAGGCTGATAGGTCTATAGTCTGACATGAACTTGGCAGCGGGGGACTTGGGAATAAGAGCAATAAAGGTTGAATTAAATCTGCGAGGAATAGCTCTACAGGTTTGAAGATCCCCGACCGCTTCACTGACCTCTTCCCCCACGATATCCCAAAAGGTTTGGAAAAACCGGGGGGGGAATCCATCGGGGCCAGGGGCCTTGTCAGGTTGCATGGCAAAGAGAGCCTCTTTAATTTCCTCTTGGGTGAAAACCTTGGAGAGGGCAGTGTTGGACTTAGGGGAGACAATGGTTGGGATATTGGACAGGAGGGCATTCATTGCCTCATCATCAGAGGGGGAAGGGCCACCAAGAAGAGATTGGAAATAAAGAGTTGCCTCATCCCATATATCAAAAATGTCATGGGTGGAGGATCCGTCCAGTCGGGTAACTTCCTTGATTCTGTTGGCCCCCTTGTGGCGGAGAGTGGAGGCATGAAAGAACCTTGTATTGGAGTCGCCGTCCTTAATCCACAAATCTCTGGACTTCTGTCTCCAATGCGTTTCCTCTTTGGCTAGAATATTGTGGAACTCCGCAAGAATAGTCCTTTCTTCCTCTCGGGTTGCACTACAACCGTCCCCTGATTCAATTCGCTTTTCAATAACCTGGAGTCTCTCAGAGATCGACTTTTTCTACAGGAAGATGTTCCCGAAGGTCTCCTTGTTCCAAACTTTGAGTTTTTCTTTAACCCATTTGAGCTTTTGAGCTAGCTAATTGGACGGGGATCCTCTGAAAGGCTGAAGCCACCAGGTTTGAATCTGCTGTCGGAGTTCGGGGTGGTGAATCCACATGGATTCAAACCGAAAATGGGATTTGAAGACTGGGCTGGCTCCCACTTCCAAAAGGAGGGGGTTGTGGTCGGATCCAATCCTGGGGAGTGTGGTTAGGGTGGCATCCCCAAACACTGGGATCGCCTCGTTGGAGATAAGGAAGCGATCTAACTTAACTTGAATCAGCCCGTCCCCGGTCCTCCTGTTGCTCCAAGTGTAGTTTGTGAAGAATTCGGCGAAGCACTTGATTCATTCTCATTGATTTGAATATAAAGAATACAAAGCAGTTGATTAACCAACTAGTTGGTTAATCAACGAATTAGAGATCGCCTACGAGCGATACTTTTGCCAAGAAATGAAATACAATAGTATATGCCATATGCTAACATCCCCCCGTATTACATTATTGGCAAATTCCAATCGTATCTCGAAATTTTTCATATTTGATACGGCCAAGTGCTTTGGTGAAGATATCTGCAACCTGCGCATCAGTGGAAATGTATCGAAGTTGTATATGGTGCTTTGGAACTTCATCTCGAATAAAATGACATCTGGTATCAACATGTTTGGTACGTTCATGAAAAATTGGATTTTTGACAAGATTCAAAACACCTTGATTGTCGCAAAGCAAATGAAGTGGAAGATTCTTTGGAAGGCCCATGTTTGTAAGAATGCGACTTAACCACATTATCTCGCAGACTGCTTCACTGGTTGCACGATATTCTGCTTCTGTTGAAGATAGAGCAACCACATGCTGTTTCTTACTGTGCCATGAGATTGGTCCAGACCCGAGATGAAAAACATATCCAAAAGTGGATTTACGATCATCAAGAGATCCAACATAATCTGAGTCTGTGTATCCAAGTAAGAAAAAACTATTATTCTTTCTATATTCCAGACTCATAATTTGAACTACCACAAACATAATGAAGAACTCTTTTTGCTGCTTTCCAGTGACTCATCTTAGGCTCTTGCATGAATCGTGAAAGATATCCCACAGCAAAACTGAGATCTGGCCTGGTATTTGTCAGATATAGGAGACTCCCAATCAACTGGCGATAGCGAGTTCCATCTACCTGAGGTGACTTATCATATCGAGATAACTTAAGTCCTTGCTCCATTGGAGTTGCTTTGGACTTACAATTAGTCATCCGATATTTTTCTACTAAAGTCTTGGCATATTTCTTTTGTGTTACTCGAATATGAAACTGTTCTTGAGTAAATTCTAAACCAAGACAATAGTGCAGAAGTCCTAGATCTGTCATTTCAAATGATTGCTTCAAGTCATTTTTCACTAAGCCAATCATACTTTCTGAGCTTCCTGTGATGATCAGATCGTCTACGTAAAGTACAAGAATCACTATATCAGAACCATTTCTTTTGATATAGAGATTTGCATCTGAAGGACTTCTTTCGAATCCATGTTGCACAAGGTGACTGTCTATCTTGATATACCAAGCTCGAGGAGCTTGTTTTAACCCATACAAGGATTTAATCAATTTGCATACTTTTTGTTCTTGTCCCTTTTCCACAAATCCTTCTGGTTGAGTCATATATACTTCTTCTTCTAAGTCACCATTCAAGAAGGCACTTTTAACATCCATCTGATGTAATTTCCACCCAAACTGAGCTCCCATGGCACAAAGTACACGAATGGTAGTCATTTTTGCAGTAGGGGCAAAAGTCTCTTCATAATCTATGCCTTCTTTCCGAGCATATCCCTTTGCAACAAGCCGGGCTTTATGCTTATCAATAGATCCATCTGCCTTATACTTCACTTTGAACACCCATTTGCAGCCTATGGGTTTCTTCCCTTTTGGCAGATCGACTAACTTCCAAGTATTATTTTTAAGGAGAGATTGATGTTCTACATCCATGGCCTCTTTCCACCGTGGTTCATCAAGTGCAGATTGAACCGTTGTGGGTTCGTTTGTATTCAATGTAGACATATAAATTTTTTCTCCATCCTTATCTTCCTCTCTATCATTTTCTGTACCCACTGACAAATCATCAAAGTGTTGACAAAGTTCATCAACCTCTCGAAGTAGATTCTTCCGCTTTCATCTCGTTGAGTCATACTGCGAGTACATGGCCTATCAAGAGATAGATCTGGAAGGGATTTCAACTTAGCATCTCTCAAAGTGCTAGTATACCATTTTGGAACTTTCTGTTTTTGCTGTGGAAGTTGAACCTCCTTCTTAGGTTCTTCTTCATCTAGGTATACACTTGTGGATGTGTCTTTTGATGTGAGAGCTTCATCAAATATAACATCTCTACTTACATGTGTCTTCTTGGTCTTAGGATCAATCAATCGATAACCTTTTGAGTACTCATCATAGCCAAGAAAGATACACTGCAAGGTTTTCTCATCCAGCTTTCTCCTTTTTTCTTTTGGAATGTGCATGAATGCTTTACATCCAAACACCTTCAGATGAGCAATGGAAGGTTTCCTACCACTCCATGCTCCTTGTGGAGTCTTCCCTTGTAGAGCTCTAGTGGGTGCTCTATTTAGGAGATATGATGCTGTATTTACTGCTTCTGCCCAATATTGATCCTCAAGATGTGCTCCTTTTAGCATACATCGAGCCATTTCCATAATGGAACGATTTCTTCTTTCTGCAACTCCATTCTCGCTGAGGTGTATAGGCTGTAGTCAGTTGTCTTTTGATCCCATGTTTCTTAAGAAACTCTGAAAACTCGTCAGAGGTGTATTCCCCCCCTCGATCTGAGCGGAGGGTTTTGATCAAACATCCCGACTCTTTCTCAACAAGTTTCTTGAACTGTTGAAAGTAGAGAAACGCTTCTGATTTCAACTGAAGAAAGAAAACCCACATCCTTCGTGAGTAATCATCAACAAATAGTTGAAAATATTTTTTCCCACCATAGCTGGTTGGCATAGGTCCACACAGATCGGTATGGACCAGCTCTAAAGGTTTTGCAGCTCGAGAGGAGCTGGCTTCAAAAGGCACTCGATGTTGCTTCCCTGCTAAGCAATCCGAGCAAACCGGTAAGATAGATGAGAGGGGCGGAAGACCTGTCACCATCCCATATTTGTGTAATTCAAGCAAATATCCAGAACTGAGATGCCCATAACGCCGATGCCAGAGAGAGGTGGCCTCTTTTGTAGTTGCAGCCAAAGCAACATGGGAAGAGGATATAGCATCGAGAATAAACAAGCCATGTTGGTAAGATCCAGTTGCTACATGTCTACCACTGTGTGTGATAAAACATCTCTTCTGGCCATTGACAACTCGAAACACGACTTCCATGTTTCTATCCAACATTTGGGTGACTGAAAGCAGATTATTGGCTAAGCCTGGAACATAGAGAACCTTTTCAATTTGACAATTACCATCAGGAAGAGACACAGAAATATCCCCTTCTCCTTTTACTTGATATACCTGATTGTCAGCAATTGTGACTGGCTTACCCTCTTTTTCCACAAACGTATCAAACCAGGATTTATCCCCAGTCATGTGTTTGCTAGCTCCTGAATCAATATACCATACTGCATCTATCTGGGAAGACGAAGTATGAGTCATGAGCACCTTGTGTGCTCGTTCAAAGTCAGAGTCTGAATCGGACTCAGGAGAATGTGAGTCTGAGTTGGATTCAGCATAAGCAACATGGCCTTTAGACTGCTTATGCTTATTGTATTTTTTCTTGTGCTTGCCCTTCTTTTGGGAACCTCTTTCATTTGGTTGCTTGTTTTTGAACCAACATCTGTTGGTGTCATGGTTATTCATATCACAAATTTTGCAATATTTTGTATCTTTTTGCTGAGATTGCTTTCCTTTTCCTTTGGAAGAAGCACCTCCTTTTTGAAACTGGCCTTGTTGTTTACCACTCTGTTGTGTGGAGAGAGCATTATCTGGCATGTCATCTTTCTGGACCTGAGTTGCCTCCTCAGTCTGAAGCAAGTTTACCAGTTCCACAAAAGAGACTTGTCTACCAGAAACATTGAGAGAGGTGATCAACATCTTGTAGGAACTTGGTAATGCTCTCAAGATAACAGAATTCAAGACATCATCATCCACAGGTTTTCCCATAGCATTCAGTTTTGCTTTCAAATCTGCCACTCTGCATAGGAATATGTCAATCTGTTTCTCCGGAACTCATACTCGAGATTATGTAGTTGAGTTTGAAGATGGAGAATAGTGGATTGATTCTTCCCTTCATATACTCGTGAGCAAAGCATCCCAGGGCTATCTTACTAGTTTTTGCATCACAAATATGAGGCTGCACCTCATCCGTGGTAGCAAGTAAGATAAATACAAGACTCTTCCGGTCTTTCTTATCCCGATCATCTTGATCTCGTTCTCGTTGATTGAGGACGTTTTTCGATGCCGCTCACTACGTCCCATAAATCTTCCAACTGAAGTATGGCTTTCATCTTTGTCTTCCATGGAACAAAGTTAGGACCTTTCAACAATTGGGAATCCGAGAGATACTTATGAATTGTGGCCATTATGAAGGTTCCTTATATCACCAATTGGTCTCCCTTTCTTTATACCCGCAGATCGTTATATTGTAACCATTCAATATACACCCGCCCTTACGTGAGGGAAACTATAGGTATATAGGAACAATATACTACTCAATATGTACTCGCCCTTACGAGAGGGAGACTATAAGTACATATGAGAAGCACAATATATTGAACATAGGCGATACCGAAAGGGCATCGTGTTGTTAATGACACCTACCATAGAAAGTTTTATTCCGCATGCGTGGGGCGTAACTTCCCCTAAACACTTTGGAAGAAAGAGCTTTCGTCAGGATTTACGCCTAACAACAATCACGATGTGGGTATGAAATGAGAAATAAAAAAAACTGGTTTGCCTTATTTCTCCCCGACGATTTATAGAGAACAAGCTCAGACGTCGTTGTTGCAGCTATATTAGGCGGCGAATACAGTAGTCCAAAGCACGACAGCATTACCTCGTAAGTGTGGACCAGAGGTATCTCAAATACCGAACGCTGTCGTGCAATAAATTGCACAAATAGGGTATAAATTTGGGGTCTTATATTTGTAATTTATGATTGATAATGCAAGAAAACAGAATATTTAAATGCAAAAAATAACAATCATAAATGCCCACAAATTTTAGCACCTATTTTATTCTAGCAAAAATTCTGTCTGCCAAATAGCTTGATTTCCCCCCTTTGTCTGACAATTTTGTAAAGGTATATATGGATTTCCCCCCTTTCAAGTTGCAAATGAGACAAGAAAGTGGAAAAAAATACCTAAAAACAAGGTATGCAGCCGTCAAACCAGGATTGCAGCCGTAAAAAATGCATGAACAGGCGTCAACTGCATTCTGCCGGCGTCAACTGTTCTGTCCGCCGTCACTGTACCATTCAGAGCGTCAAAAATAGCCGTCAACTGTTCTGTCCGCCGTCACTGTACCATTCGGAGCGTCAAAAAAACAAGCCCGCCGTCACAGGGACTCACTGGGCGTCAACTGTGTGTTCCGCCGTCACAGGAACAGGAAGGGCGTCAAAAAAATTCCCCGGAGGGATTGGAACCGGGAACCTTCCGCCAAACAAGAACCTGACTTACCGCCTGAGCCAGAGAGCCCGACGAGAAGGAGTAGGCACGCTGTTTGTATTGTAAACGCGAGGGCGATAGAATCAGGGAAAAAAAATAATCCCACATGGCCTGTGCGGCCAATGTGGGGGGGTTTAAAAAACGCCGAAAGCGCTTAATGCTTTCGGTTGCCTTCGGGCAACCACCCCGTCCCCGTCCTTTTGCCTCCCTACCGCCGAACCGTCCCCGAGCCACGAATCACTCGCTTCTGTCTGCGTTGTCTCCTGTCTTCGGTCTGCTCGGTCCGTCAGAGTCTGTCAGGGTCTGTCGCGCTTCTGTCTGCGTTGTCTCCTGTCTTCGGTCTGCTTGGTCCGTCAAGGTCTGTCCCAGTCGTATCTCCTGTCTTCGGTCTGCTTGGTCCGTCAGGGTCTGTCTTCGGTCGTTTCGCCTGTCGTTCTGTCCGCTGCTGTCCGAGTCAGGGTCCTGCCAGTCGTTCTGTCCGCAGCTCTGATGCCATGAAGAATTCGGCGAAGCACTTGATTCATTCTCATTGATTTGAATATAAAGAATACAAAGCAGTTGATTAACCAACTAGTTGGTTAATCAACGAATTAGAGATCGCCTACGAGCGATACTTTTGCCAAGAAATGAAATACAATAGTATATGCCATATGCTAACAGTTTGCCCCTTTGAGTTGAATGTCAAAAAGCTCGTTGGAGGATAGAAACTCGCTGAAATCCTCCATGCTTCTGCTGATGGACCCCTGCCCACCCTTTTTGTCGGAAGGGAATAGGGGGGCGTTGAAGTCATCGCCTAACAGCCACGACCAGTTGGGGAAGGATCCCCTCATCTGGGTTATGGTGTTCCATAGTCCTACTCTGTCCAACGGGGAGTTGGGAGCGTAAACATTGGTGAGAACCCAAGTGAACTTACGGATCCTGCAATGAAAAAGGATGTTGATGATCCTATCAGAGGAGGATAAAAGTCTTCCTTCAACATAGGTCGGGTCCCAGAGGACCATGATTCCTCCCACAGAGCCACGAGCCGGGCTAAACAGGACATTGCCATCCTTCCAGATTACCCTGGCTGATTTTGGGGATAACGAATAGTCGTTTTTGGTTTCCTGCAACGTGAGAATAGTAGGTTGGTGATCTTTTCTTAAGTTTGCAGCAAGACGTTTTTTTGCCGCTACATTGAGTCCTCTCACATTCCATGAGAGAATCTTCATCATAATTTTTTGTGAATTTTCTTGCCCCCTTTCCCTTGCTGGGTCGGAGGTTTGGTTCCTTTTGGATCATCTTCCCCGGGTTCACTCACCCAAGAGAAAAGGGTTGCTTGTGTTCCGTTGGCAATGGCTTCCTCCGCCTCTTTTGTCCTTTGATGCAAACCTATAGGCCTCCCCCTCTTTGTGATCAAACCGCAGTCAATGGTAGGCTTTTTGCTTCTGGTGTTCTTGGGGCTGAAGCGTTCTGCATGTGGACTGATTGGAGGGCTTTGATTTTCATAAAAGGGGCGATAGTGGGTCTCCAAGGCTGAGCTGGGGATTTCCGAGGCATGGGGAGGGGAGGGGGATTGATCCTCGGAAATTGAGCCTGGGAGGTCCGGGTTGGCCCCGAGGGCCCTGGTGATGATCGGGGGGAGGGTCGGGTCGACCCTGACTTGGTCGCTGATTTTGCCACCCTCTGCTTCTGGGTTCTCTTCCTGTTCTTGAGAGGGTGGTTTTGGTGTGGTCTTTTGGAAGATCTGCTTCGGGGGCCTGGGAGGAAGGGTTTCACGGGGCGGATCCCTAGCACCTCTGGTGGGCTGGCCTCTGAGAGACGGACATTGATTTTTAAGATGCCCCTGGGAATGGCATTGGATGCAGAAAGCAGGCTTGTTTTCGTACTCAAGTGCTTGGCGTCTTCTATAGGAGGTTCCGTAGATGAGGTTGACAAAGGTAGGTAGCTCGGAGGCTAGGTTGGCGTTGACGCAGATCCTAGCATGGACCATGTGTGATCGGGATTTGGTGGCAGGGTCGATGGCCACAAGCTCGCCTATCGTTTTAGATATGCCTCGGAGAATATCTTCGTGCCAGAGGTGGATGGGGAGGTTAGGAAACCTAACCCAGATCGGAGCTGTGTTAATGTCCTGGGTTTCGGGATCGAAATCCTCCGCCCATCGACGGATGAACAGGCTTCTGCGCCCTAGGAACCAGGGCCCTCCTGCCAATATCTTGCATGTGTCCTCGGGATTGTTTAACCTGATAGCGAAAAACCCTCTGGCCATGGCTATGACCTCCATATGCCCACTGGTTCTCCATTTGGAAAAGGCCCATTTTCTGACCGTTTCCATGTCCGGTCGGCCTCCTATAAATTTCCCGATAAGGGAGAATTTCTCTCCTAAGTAGCTTGTCACTAGGGTTTCGGGGATCACCAGATCTGAGCCTCTGGGGGTCAGATTGTGAGATGTTTCGATGGCCCTGGGCCCGGTGCTAAGAACCTGGGTGAAGGATGGGCCCTGCCCTCCTGGCCCTCCCCCCGAGACCCCACGGTCCGGGGGTTTTTTGCCATGACCGATAAAGGGGTCCACCCAGAAAGAGGCCTCACCTGCTTCGCCCACTCTTCGGTCCGCGGCTGAATCATCGTCTGACCCGAAACCTGCAGAAAGCCCGCCCTCCCTTGGATGATCTTCCCGCTCCTTCGAAACTCCTGCCTCCTTTGCTTCCCCTGCTCCCGACATCCTCCTTTCTACTCGTATCTTTTTTGGCATGGCATAATTGAGTTTTGATTATTCTTATGTCTAAGGAATATTTTGAGAAAGTGTTGGAGTGATATTTTGTTATCTAACCATTGAAATTGGAGAGAAGAAAATTGTGATTGAGACAGGTTTTCTAAAGGCACTTTTACATCAAACAAAAGGTATGGGCACATCTTCCTAGTGTGTGATTGTTGAATGTTAATGGAAAGTTGGAGTGAAAAGGATTGTTTGGTAAGCATTGTTGAGTGTGTGTTGAATTAATGCTTCAAGGTTTTCTGGAATAAAGAGTTGTTGATGAAACCTTGTTTTATAAGCATTGTTGTTGAAGTGATTAGTTGAGTGAACTTGAACTAGGGTTTGCAAAGATCATGAGTATCATTGTTATGTGAGATTAGCATTGTTGTTGAAGCAATTGGTTGAGTGAGGAACTTGAACTAGGGTTTGCAAAGATCATGAGTATCATTGTTATGTGAGATTGATTGATAAGCATTGTTGGAAACATTTGAGTGAGTGTTCATATGCTTGGACTAGGGTTTGTGAGCAAGGGTTAGTTCATTGAGTGATTGGTTGAGTAAAGTTGGTTGAGCTTAGTCAAGTGGATGTGTTGATGTGATAGTTCAAGTTCTATGAAACAAATTGTTCTATATTCTGAATTGAGTTGAGAAAGTGATTGAGAGTTTGTGAGTGTGAAGCATATTGAGTCTCTAACAATTCTCTATATGTTTCTAAAAGAGTGAGTGAAAGTGATTGAGAGTTTGTGAGTGTGAAGCATATTGAGTCTCTAACAATTCTCTATATGTTTCTAAAAGAGTGATTGAAAGTAATTGAGCATTGTGGTGAATGTGAAGCATATTGAGTCTCTAACAATTCTCTTTATGTTTCTATGAGATTGGACAAGTTCTAGTGTGGACTTGTTGAGCAGATTTGAGGCAAGTCCTAGAGAGGACTTGTGGACAGATTTGTGTGAGCTTTTGTGGAAGCTTACAATACAGATTTGAGGAAAGAGATTGAGAGCAGAGTTGGACAAGTTCTAGTGAGGACTTGTTGAGCAGATTGGACAAGTTCTAGTGAGGACTTGTTGAGAAGATTGGACAAGTTCTAGAGAGGACTTGTGGACAGATTAGTGTAAGCTTTTGTGGAAGCTTACAAGGCAGATTTGAGACAAGTCTTTGAGAAGACTTGTGAGCAGAGTTGATTGATTGATTTGTTCAAACCTTGGGTTAAGGTTTGGGGCAGATCTAGCAGAGTTGATTTGAGATTAAGTCAAGCTTTGTGTTAAGGCTTGAGGACAGAGATTGAGGACAAATTTGTGCTAGACCGAAGGACTGTGTTTAGTGCAGATCAGAGGACAAAGATTGAGGACAAATTTGTGCTGGACCGAAGGACTGTGTTTAGTACAGATTAGAGGACAGAGTTTGGTGCAGATTTGAGGACAAGTTTGTGCCAGACCAGAGACAGAGATTGAGCAGATTTGTGCTAGACCGAAGGATTGTGTTTAGTGCAGATTTGAGATAGAGCTTTGAAGGTGACAGAGTATAGAGGACGGCAGTCTCCAGTGGATAGAGATCCATTAGCCAGGACAGTGAGGACAGGTGTCTTCAGTGGATAGAGATCCATCAGCCAGAGCAGTGGGGGCAGCAGTTCTTCTAGAAGATCACTAGTCAGAGCTACGGAGAAAGGAGGTCTCCTGTGGATAGAGATCCACGAACTTGATTAGGGGATTGGTGTCTCCTTTGGATAGAGGTCCATAAACATTGTAATAGGGAAAGGATTCCCAAGAGATTTATTGAGAAAAGATTAGTGAAAGATTTTCTCCGTGGAGTAGCCCACATTGGGTGAATCACGTTAAATTGGTGTCTCTATTGTGTGTGATGATTTGTGCATTGTGTTGGTTATTGCTATTGATATTGCCATTGATTATATTGGATAATATTGTTTGGGAAAGAAAAGTAAAAAGTGGTCTTATACTGTTCACCCCCCCTCCCAGTATAAGCTTGTGTTCTTCAATAATATTAACTCAGATCCAATTTCCAGATAATCAAATATGCAATAATCAACTCTACATTCAAATTAATGCAAATCCTTAGCCACTTAAAGAGGGCAAAGTCTCCTAGCCACTTGGAGAGGGCGAAGTCTCATATGCGCAATAAATAGGACTAAGATCCTAACATCAAAGATGATCTCAACTACCACCTAACTCTTCCTATTTATAGATTAAATCAATTATTAACCCTAGCCCTAATGTTCAAGGGCTGACTATCTAAACCTAGGGCCCGAGCTAATAAAAGTAAAGATAGTCGATGTGGCTATATTGGAGCCGTACGACATGGATTTCCCCTCAGAAGCTTTGTCCTCAAAGTCGAAAAAGACTGGAAAATGCTCTCAGGCTCCCACGTAGCATCTTCTTCTGGAAGGTCTTACCACTTGATGAGGAACTCCTGAATTTGTCGAGACTAAAGATGACGAACTCTGGATTGCAATATTGCTTTAGGATGGAGAGTGATTCGACCTTCTTCATTGAGTACAAGAAGCTCCGTCTGGGATTGCATCTTTTGGCCAATAACTTGTTTGAGACAAGATACATGAAAGATAGGATGGATGCGGGAAGATGGTGGAAGCTCCAAATGATATGCCACTTCACCAATGTGAAAAACCACCTTGTAGGGCCCATAAAATAGATGAGCCAACATCTAACTTGACTTGGTTTTCAAGGACAATTGCTTGTAGGGTTGCATGCACAAAAGGCCATATCTCCTATTGTAAATTGTCGTTCAGAACAATGTGACTCCTATTGTTGCTTCATGCTGTTCTGGGATTGGGTCAAATTATATTTAAGAAGCTGAAGCACAAGCTGTTGTTGTTGTAACAAATCATCTACCTGAGCAACCTTGGAGGATCCTAGAACATAGTCTGCCACTAATGGAGGTTTTTGACCTGAGCAAACTTGGAGGATCCTGGAACATAGTCTGCCACTGATGTAGGTTTTTGACCATACAATGCTTCAACAGGAGACATATTGAAGGATGAGTGGTAAGAAGTATTGTGGCACCATTCAGCTAACGAGAGCCATTGAATCCAGTGATATTGCTTGTCTTAAGCAAAATAATGAAGGTAAGTACACAACCATTTATTAACAATCTTTTTTTGACCATCCGACTGAGGGTGATAAGAAGAGGACATACTCAACTTGGTACCACTAAGACAAAACAATTTTTTCCAAAAGTTATTGGTGAAGACAAGGTCACGATCACTCAATGATTTTTTTTCTTTAACATTAACAACCGAAGCATACAACTGTGGGCACAACAGGGGCCACCCTCCCTGTGATTCGAACTTGATTCTTTGCAATGTGAACTAAAAACCTTTACCAATACGATATCCCGACAAGGACCACTCAATGGTTTTGGGCATACCATGTAATTTAAAAACATAATCAAGAAATACCTTGGCCACCTTACTTGCTGCATAGGGATGTTGTAATGCACAAAAATGGGCATACTTGGAAAGGCAATCTACTACCACAAAGATCACCGTTTTGCTCTCAGATTGGGAAGGCCCTTAATGAAATCCATGGATATGTACTCCCATTGGCGATCAGGGATAGGCAAGGGTTGCAACAGCCCAAGAGATTTAACTGTTTCCCCTTTATTATGTTGACACACCTCACACTCGGTCACAAACGTCTTGACATCTGCGGAAAAGATTGCTTCACCCATTGGTATGTTTTTAAGAATCTCGAATGTCCATCCAAAGGAGATGCATGCATTTCTTGGAGAACATTTGACTTAATAGCCAAAGATTGAGGAAGATAAATGTGATCCTTTTTGCAAAGCACTCCATCAATATATGAGAAACAAGAATGCAATGATGAGCTTGCCTCCCTTTCCTGAATGATCCACGCAGTCTCTGGATCAGAAAACCAATCTTCCCGAAGTTGAGAAAGCCATTGTGGAAGAGGACTAGAGATGGCATTGACAACAACACATCCTCATCTCCGAGACAAGGCATTAGCCACCATATTCTCCTTCCTTTTCTTGTATTCAATGACAAAATTATAACCTAAGAGTTTGGTCATCCATTTATTTTGTTATGGGCATGAGAGACGATGCTTTAGGAAATGCTTAAGGCTGCTATGGTCGGTCTTGATGATGAAATGATGCCCCAACAAATAAGGCCTCCATTTCTCCATGGCATGCAAAAGTAGACCGTCCCAGGTTCTTGCCCAAAAGTTGCTTACTTTCAAAGGCTAATGGGTGACCATCTTGCATCAAAACAACTCCAATACCTATGCTGGAAGGATCACACTTAATGACAAAAGGTTTGCTAAAGTCAGGAGTGGCCAAAACAGGAGTGGTACACGGCTTCTTTGAGGGCTTGGAAGGCTTGGGAAGCGGCTTCAGACCAAACAAAGGCATCCTTTTTAGTGATAGTAGTGTGAGGAGAGGTAGTCTTGTCGTAGTTGCAGACAAATTTTCTATAGTAGCCTGTGAGTCCTAAAAATCCATGGAGTTGTTTTAGGTATTTGGGCAAGGGCCAACCTTGCATAGCTTTGATCTTGTTAGAATCTATCTTGACTCCTTCCTGAGTTACTATATGCACCAAGTATTCTTCCTCCTGGACCCTAAAGGAACATTCAGACCTTTTAACAAAAAGTTTTTCCTTTTTGTAATAGGTGAAGAACTTTGTCAACATGAACTATATGATCCTCCTGGGACTTGCTATAAATTAAAATATCATCAAAGAAAACTAGGACAAACTTGCTAAGAAAAGGGCGAAAGATATAGTTGATGAGACTTTGGAAAGTGGAAGGAGCATTAGTGAGACCGAAAGGCATGACTAGGAACTTATAATGACCCTCATGTGTACGAAAAGCAGTCTTAGGGATATCCTCTTCATTAACCCTAATTTGATGAAGCCCAAAACACAAGTGTAGTTTTGTAAAGTATGTAGCACTATGTATTCATCCAATAAATCATCTATAATAGGGATAGGAAACTTATCTTTGATAGTGATCTTGTTGAGAGGACGAAAATCAAGACACGTGCCATGAATTATCCTTGTGTCAGACCATCACCACTGGAGAGGAGTATGGATTGATGCTTGGACGGATGATTCCTTGCTCCAACATTTCTTGAACCAGCTTCTCAATTTTTGACTTTTGGGGGTGGGGGTAGTGGTAAGGACACTCATTAGGAGGTTGACTTCCTGGAACAAGTTGGATGGCATGATCATGTGTGCGCATAGGAGTTTGACCGATGGGCTCACTAAAGACCTCATAGTGATCCACAATGTTCAGTAAATCTGAAGGAAGAGTTGGAAGAAGCGGTTCTGATGGCTAAACCTCAATGCAATTGACTTGGGCAAAGAATCCACAACCACCTTTCTTCAATATCTTTTCCATGCTATGTGCACCAACCACTTTGGAGGGAGGGGGTTGGATTCCTTGGAGACAAATGACTCTTCCCTTCTCCGTCCACTTGACATATAATTTTGTAGATTAATTGTTACAACACCAAGCTGAGATGGCCATTCTACTCCCAAGATGACATTTGAACTACCATGGTTCATGGCAAAGAGATTGCTCGATGAAGTATATTCCCCCATTTGGATGTTAAATTTAGTCGTTTGACCCACACATTGAGAGGTAACGTCGTTTGCAATTAAGACTTGAAATTTATCCTGATTTGAAGTATTGATATACAAGCCCAAGGACTTCGCTACTTGTGTGCTACTTGAATTAATCAACATATTGACACGTTGTCGTTTAATAAATCCTTGTACCTTGATAGTATGATAAGCTTTGAGCCCCATAAGAGCATGAACAGAGAGAGCCATGGTATCATCCTCATGTTTCTCTTCATCTACTTCTGCTGGTTGCTCTTGTTGTAATGAATCTTCATCTTCATATATTGTTGTGTCTTCACCTTCCACTTGAAAGTTACGACATTCTTCATAGGCCTGATCTCGGGGATGGTGAGAATGACATTTGAAATAGAAGAATCCCTGGGAATGCTCAATATTGCGGTAAGGACGATGAGAGTTGAAGTCACGTCTGTGTTTGGGATTAGAATCTTGGAGCTTCTATTCTATCGCCAAAGTTATATGTTGAGCATCATCGAGAGTATAGGGATCGAGCATGTCGACTCCCCATCGAATTTTATCCTTAAGACCATGGTGAAAGGCTGAGACCACCACCACTAGATTCAATTGGTGGGTGTAAGTGAGAAGATTGGTGAACGCGGAGCAAGACTCCTCCATTGTTCGTGTTTTCGTTGTTTGCATAAGACGGATCACATACGATGCGGAAGATCCTTCTTCAAATCTTTGAAGAAATTGTTCTTTGAGTAGGCCACAAAAGAGAACCCCCTTGTTGGCAAAGCTGCCACAACAACCATTGATGAGCTTGGGTTCCCAACTTAGAAGTTGCTAATGCGACACGACCTACTTCAGGAACATGGTGCAAGCGGATAAGGCTATCCATCTTGGCCAACCACCCTTGAGGATTGACACCTTCAAAGGTGGGCATGTTGATGCAAGAAATAGGAACTTCATGAGGCCAATCAAGGAAATTAGAAGCACATCCTATCGTGGAATCCAAATTAGAAGAAAAGCCTCGATTGTAAGCACCCATGACTGGAGGACTATGACTAGGTGGCGATTGTGGAAGAACACTAGTATTTGGTGCTTGATGAATCATTAGAGGCTGTTGCCCCATGGTTTGTTGTGCACCTTGGACAAGAGGAGGCGAAGTAGAGGATATTTATAGGACTCTTTGGATGTTATCCAAGGACTTGGCAATGGAAGTAATCGTTTGGTCTTGATTACTCAAGGACTTGACAATGAAAATAATTGTTTGGTCTTGATTCAAAAGATATGCACGCAAATCAGGGTCAATAGTACTAGGAAGAGGATTACCAATTGGAGGGGTAGCAAGAGGAGTGACCTGGGGAGGGTTATTGGGAGGAGGAGAGGAAGAACCCGAGGTGTTGGGAGGAGGCAAAGCCATGGCGTTTAAAGAAGGAAGAAGATTGTCAAAACTATGGATATTTGGGGAAGTGTTGTGATGCTTACTAGGATTTCTGGGTTGTCGTTTACACACATCCCTTGAATGAACACGACACTGTAATCGACCATTGACTCATGCCCAACCAATAGTGGTAGTAGGTTCATTCATACACAGGGGCAATTGAAAAACTCAAAAAGCACTTGGAATGCTATTGAAAAAAGTGTTGTGAAAAATACCTTATTTTGATCAACTTGAAGAGACGATTGCAAAGAGATAGGTCTCTTGCAAGGGTCCTAGGACACTCACCTTTTGAAAAAGTGTTGTTAGAGATACCCCTTGTTTTGATCGTCTTGAAGAGACGATCGCAATGGTATAGATCTCTCACAAGGGTTTGGCGACAACCAATACTTTTTTAAATTGGGTTTGGGAAAAGGATGTAACAACAACGAACTCACATATTCTTGAAGATAATTGCACTAGAAGATGGACCGAAAAATAAAAATTACTAAAAAATTACTAGGAAACAAGCAACGGTAATGTTTGACAGAGCTTCTAGATTGGTTTGCGAGCTCTTTTGTTAAAATTCGCACCCCACAGGGAACCGAGATAGATCTTTGATACCACTTGTTATAAGACAACTTTGAGAATTATAGCAATAGCAATCCAATAATGTGTAAATCAAGGTTCCACAAGCCTGGGGGATGGGGGGACGGGTTTCGGGGATGGTAGGGGATGGCAAGCCGATTTTAGGGGACGGCTGGGGGGACGACAAGTATAATAGTATTAAAAAATTTCGAAATTTAAAATAATTTTATTACATAACAAAAATGAAATTAATTTATTCGATGAAATTAAAAAAAGAAAATCCTAAATTTCAAATTTATGCATAATTATCAATTTATTAGATAATTAATTAATTAATTAATTTTTGATTTTACATGGTGGAATCAGTAGCCACCACGATGATTCGGGCACGTTGTTCCGTCTTTTATGGCCACCACAGTATTCTACGCTATTCGCCTTGGAAGCCGCCACACAGTACTTCGCACAGTCCGACCCTATAACCACCATGCCACAATCATTTAAAACCTTTTACGCTGCTGAAAGCACTAGGAAAGGGACAAGCATTCAGTCCGGTGAGGCTCGAGATTTGAACCCTAGGCATCCGTACCCCTTACGGGGTTTCGCCACATCAATTGGTCTACACCTTGGACCTTAGATAATTTATAAATAATTCATAATAATTCGATTAAAAAATAATAATCATTTTTAATCATTTTTATTTATTATTTTTTTAAGAATTCATTCACATAAAAAAAACTATAAAAAAATTATAAAAATGAAAATGGACCACACATATGAGTCACATATAATAATAATTTATTTGAAAATATGACAGAAATGCAAGAGTATACCAGAAAACATGGATAAAAACTATTATACATGAAAACAACAACATATATATACTAGAAAACATGGATAAAAACTATTATAAATATGACATACATGCAAGAGTATACCCCCATTCTTCTTATTTTTTTTAATTAAATGTGAGACGACGGTTGGGGGACACCTAGGCATCCCCAGGAGTCCTCGGGGACGTCCCTGTTGGTTACGAATCTGCCATGAGGAAAGGATTTTGGGTTAATGCGCCCAGATTCGCCCACCAGCATGAAAGGCCGGAAGGAAGAGATGCCTTCCGCGCCAATCTCCGGAGAAGGCCGGCTCCTTTTGGGGGGTTTTTATGTTCAAGCTAAGAGTGCAGGAAAGAGATAAATGAACAGAAAGAATTTACAAATGTACTTGGAGTTGGTGGGGGGGAACTAACAGTACGACAACCAGCAATCACCAATACTTACTGCATTATAAATACAAAGCATGACTGAGAACTGCAAAATCTAAGGATACTTTCTGTACTAAGCAATATACGCACAACTACAATGGTCCCCTAGCAAACATTCTCCCTACAAGGAGAACTAACAGCACGGCAATGCATCAATCACCACTACGTACGAAAACTCAAAACAAAAAGTAACTAAGAGATGTCAGAACCAGGTATATGTGTCATGCAGAGAATTTAACCGCACAGCTACAATGGCCCCCTAGCAAACATTCTCCCTACAAGGAGAACTAACGACACGACGGCGCACATGAATCACCACTACGGACAACAACGTAACACACAACTGATGGAACTGCTACCACATCTAGTCTATGAAGTTCAGAAGTGCTTGACCATCAAATGCTAAAATTAACAAGCCATGGCACAAACAATGCTAAAGGCGCCTGATCACCAAATGCTGAAACGAATCAATGAGCCGTGACACAGGGAAGCGTAAAGAAATAAAAGCAGCAGAACAGAACCAGACATACAAATTATATTTATAAGCAGAAGCACGGTTACATTGGTTCCCTAACAGACATTCCCCTTCCACCCTTTACAATGAATTCATGGTGGGTTTTTATAGCCCGAGTCCCTCCCGTTACATTAATGGGCACAAAGTCCCAGTCAAACATTAGCTGACAAAAGCGGCGAAGGAGCTGCAAATGCTAACCTTTGTCGGACCGGACTGTACCCGCAGCATGGTCTTCTTGGAAGCTGGACAGCTACGTGGCAGTGTGTTGGGCAGAACTTCTCCTTGGCAGGAATGCGGGTAGCTGGAGCAGGTAGAACCTCCAATCGGCTTTAAATGAGGTCACTGGCACAGGTAATGCAGCCCATGCTCGTCCTTTTGCTCGGCACGTCTTGGCTCAAATCCCGAAGCTGGACACTTGTCAGATGATGGATGATGCTGTTTGACACGTGTCTGCCTTGAAAGGCAGTTTATCCAACTTTGCTTGGGATCAGAGCGTCTCGGGTTGCGCGGGTAGAGAACAGCGCAGTCGGGAAGGCCTTCATGCTTTAGGTGTATTTCCGAGTTTGTTTCCCTATTGCGCACCTGTCAAGGGCGCACTCCGACTTCGCTGCGAAGTCGGACTGCGCACAGGTGAAAACTGGTATCTGCCATCGTACGGACTTTGCCCCAGCACTTATCACTCTTTTGTCAGCCTGCCAACCTGCCAGTTACAAGGTGCGCCCAGAAAGAGGGGCGAAGTCGGACTTCGCCCGCACTTCGCACCAAAACTGGGCGAAGTACGCACTTTGCACCAAAACTGGGCGAAGTACGCACTTTGCACCAAAACTGGGCGAAGTGCGAACTTCGCACCAACACTTAGCCATTTTTCAGGTAACTTGCTGGAAAGTTTAAAATTCAACTGAGGGGCTCCAAGAAAGGGGGGAAGAAAGAGAATGTGGGAAAGAAAAAGGAAGGGAGAGCAGAAGAAAGGAAAATAGAGGAAGAGGGAAAAAGAAGAGCAGCACTGTTACAAAATTGAAAACATTGCACCCCGTGCAAAATGTGACAACAGTCCCCTGTGAGGGGACGTACCGGGGATGGCGAGGAAATGTCCTCGATGGCGCCCTCCCGTTCTTGGGATGACGGGGATAGGGGGATGCGTCCCCCAGGGTGGGGGACGTGTCCCCGTTGAAGCTTGGCGTAAATAATATTATCCAAATGATAATAATAACTCAGATCCAATAGCCAGAAAATCAAATATGCAATAATCAACTCCAGATTCAAATTAATGCAAATCCTTAGCCACTTAGAGAGGGCGAAGTCTCATAGCCACTTGGAGAGGGCGAAGTCTCATATGCGCAGCAGATGCGACTAAGATTCGAATATCAAAGATGATCTCAACTACCACCTAACTCTTCCTATTTATAGATTAAATCAATCATCAACCCTAACCCTAATGCTCAAGGTCCGACTATCTAAACCTAGGAGCTGAGCTGATAAAAATAAAGATAAACGACATGGCTATATTGGAGCCGTTACACAAAGTATAGTTTTTTTTAATAATGTATGTGTGAAGAATAGGATGTGAAAACAGGCCAAACATTTGTTGAAAGTTGATGCAAAATAGCTTTGATAAACTTGTTCTGTACAATTCTTTTTTAATAATCAATAAAGTTATAGACAATCAGATTAATGTAATGGAGGAATAGGCCATTCTATACAATATGTACACAAATTGTATATTTTATTTTAATCTGGGGTATTCTCATGGATTGGTATGATTGATGAACAAAAATATTCCTCTGAGACTGCCCTGAGAGGAAAATGAACACAAAAACAGGGAAAAACATTTCCTCTTTTGAACGAGGTAATACCGTTATTTCCTTTACTGTTCCGACCTTTTTGAGCTTAGAATATCTTAACTTTGTGACAGATGAACTTTTAACTTCTTTGACTGCATGGAGATTCGTGCTAGAGAATACAAATTGTCTAATTTTGACAATAAGATATGTGTCATGAATGCCTGAAATAAATTCAGACGATTGTCACGAAGTTGAAATGAGATCTTCTCTTAGTCACCTGGTCAGTTTCCAAAACAAGCAATTTCTCTAATTCTCACAAGAAGACAATTGTCATCATACATGCCTAAAATAATGACATAATTGTTACGAAGTTGAAGATAGATCTTCTCTTGGTCGCCTGGTCAGTTTCCAAAAAACCTGGTAGGTCACTAGGGCTTAAGGTTATGATTTTATTTCATATACAGGATGAGTATCCCTATGTAGTACATGATGCATTTCCGTGAAGAAACAGTATTATATTTAGTATCCATAAAGCAGTTAAATTGGTCACAGATTTTCAGTCCTGGTAGAAAAAAGTTAGTGGTCTCTTGATTACCTGCTGGAAGGTAGTTGTTTTGTAAATGTACAGGCTAATGCAGACAAAAGACAATATCAAAGTACCAGTGTGGAGTTTCTCATAGTAAACAAGTACACCACATAACCCAAGTGTTAGGCATGTAGTTCTTTGTGATAGAAAGAGACTGTAATTATTTATAATATAAAAGGACACACACTTCTAAACATTTGAATTTGGCTATTCAGTGAATGGTTCTCAAGTTTGAGACACAAGGGAATAGATCTGAAAATATGTGCTTTTGTAAATCACTCAAGTCATTTTGGTTCAGAAAGTAATTGATTAACAATATCAATGAGTTCCAAGGATGGTAGCTATCATGTACACCTGGAATCCAAGGAATCAGTCATGTACCAGGCAAGATGATCTAACTTAAAGGTAGTTCTTAGTGCAAAGAAGAAGAACCAGTGACAAGTTCTGAGTCTTAGAGAGAGAGCAAAACAGTGCTTTTGTCCATATCCTGCCACAAGGTGTAGGAGAGTGCATTCCTAGAAGTAGAACTGTCCATTCTAACAGTAGCAGTGGTTGTAAGAGCAGGTTGCAGCTCAAAGTCTTATATATTGTGAAGACCTTTTATGTTTTGCCCATTTCTAGTTTTGATCACCTTACAGATTGAATGTTTTATAGTATACCATGATTAACAAATTTATGAGAAAGTTTGAGAAATGAAGTACGTATGTCATCAAATAGCAATATAGAATGTTGAATAATATCAACCAAAACCGTCCAACTTGAAAAACATTGACACAAATATTAGGTATTAGGAAACAGTTGACAAAATCTAATCACTGGACCTGGAAATCCTCAACTAAGATGAAAAAAATTCAATTAATTTAAAAGCTTTGAGGGAGAGCTTCTATGTAAGTTAGTGATGAGTTCTACTCGTATATTTATCACAGACAAATGGGCAGTTAATTTACGGCTAATTACTGATCTTAGTTTGAGATGAAAAGAAAGGAGACATATTAATTTCATAACTCTCATGAGTCCGCAAGCTGGGTGATGCTGGGCAGTCATTATGTCCTTTGTGAGTCTTTTTCTTAAAATCTACTATATTTTATGTTCCTTTTTATTTTCTGAGTGATTGCTGAGTTTTGGCCTGACTTTTGCCTAGAGCCTGTATTTGGATAAAAAATATAGGCTTGTCAAGTTTGAGTCTTGATACTTGTGGTATTAATGGCCACTGATGTGGGGCCAATAGGTACTTCTCTGTTTGTGAGAATGGTTGTTAGAGGAGACTTTTTAATGTTATTTTTTGGGGGCTGTGGGGTGAGGGGAGGTACCTTATTACAAAATTACAAATAATAAACATGTATGTCTCAATAAGCCCTGATGAGAGATCCAACAGGCCAGAAGAACCAATGGATTCAAGAAGGGGCCTGAAAACACGTCTCAATGGACCAAAGAGAGGTGTTGCAGGCACAACAAAGGTAACCACAGAATGTGCTAGTCTGCTAGAAGATGGTATTAGTGCCTCATGGCATTTATGATTTGCAGGTTATTGGAGCCTATGCCATTACGTAGCTTAGCCCTGTATTATTAATTGTCTTATACATAAATGTCAAGTAAAACCGAAGTAACCATTACCATGTTCCAATGAACTTATAAACTGATTCAGGTGTAAATTAATTGTTCCCTATTCTTTCCACAATAAAAAATATACTCTGGGCTTTCCAAAGGATAACTTCAGGTTTAGAGTCATACATAGTGATTCTCTAACAGAGCTACCGTGTGAATTGTAGGAAGCCTTTTACACTGTTGATTGAAAAATATATCTCATCCCGTTGAAAGCGTCCATCAGCAATGATGAAGTCAGTTGTACACTAACCCTCATTGCTCTAGGCAAACTCTACTGATTTGAGAGGATGGAAGCATCAAGCAATTAATGGGGCTGTTGAGTGTCATTGATAAGATTCCAGCTTTAAAAATGTTTTAAGTGTGATCTAGTTACTTGGCAGTAAACTGTCATAAGTTCTGTCTACTTTCTTCATCTCCAGTCTTGTAAATTTCAATAATGCCTGGAATTTTCAACAATTGATGGATGATTTATCTTGAAATGAAAAGATGTAATTTGGCAGTTACTTTGGAATTTATTTCATCATTCCATGGAAGCAAGCGCTTCTTTGAGAGATGGAGTTCACAACCTGTTTCGACGTTCTCATTTTAAAAATCTCCAAGTGATCTGTCATCATCCCAATGTGAATTGCAAAACAAAACATCTAGATTTCAAATACTTCTAGGCTTTAGTTTTAATCTAGTCACAAAAAACTAGGCAAACAGGAAATAAGCTATTCCAAGCTTCAAATGTGGAAACAAGCTTGATTAACAGATTTCGAACATCACATATAACGCTACCATTCAATGCAAAGAAACCCTTTTGGAAATTCCACTGGGAAAACGAGAAGGCTTTATGATTACTGTGCCAAAACATGGCAGGAGTACTGTGGCATGCGGAAATGCCTTGGGCTTTATAGCATTTTGGATCATCCTCTAATCTTTCTCCTCTCCTATGTTCAGTGGAGCCGTCTTCACATTCTTTTCTCTCCCTCTGAGAATCGCACTTGCACCCTAAGAATTGAAGTTTCCTTACTTTGTCACTGGGCTTCCAAGGTTTCATCAGACCTTTTTAGGAATGCAACTCGTATTTCTTGATTTCTGAAAGTTGCAAAACAATTAATAATTCCTCTAGGCAAGATTCCTGTTGATTCCCGTCCTTTGGGATCCGATATTGGGTGCCACATGTTAATATCATTGACAAAGTAGGCTGTTTTTGAAACTCCTTGGGGGAGACTGCAGATTTGACACCATGGTAGCTGTCTGGATTCTGGACCATTGTTTTTCAACTGCTAGACTACAGATTTATTGTTATGGCCATTTTTGACCCACCTTTTGGACGAGTTTGGCATAAAACTGAATGGGAATGTTGCCTTGTGTATCTCTAAGTTCCTGTTCAACATCATTGCATTCAATAATATAAGAGGTAGTTATGGCTGAAAGACAGTGGATCCTTCTTTATATAGCAGCTTGCCTGAGTGTCCCTATTTCTTAACTGTGTTGGTCAGATCATCCCCTCCCAGTGCACCCTTCCATTTTTCTTTGGTATTGAGGGTCTATGATCCATTTCAGATCACCGAGCCTTCTTTACGTCTTGTGTGATTGATGATTTTATGCTTGTCATCATCTCCAATTTAAATTTTTTCAGTTTCTAGAAAGAGCTTTTGATTATTATATTTGAATTTTCATTTTTGATGATTTTATGCTTGTCATCATCTCCAATTTTAACTTTTTTCAGTTTCTAGAAAGAGCTTTTGATTATCATATTTGAATTTTCATTTTATGTTGGTTTGGCCTTGTAGGACACAATTCCTGTGAGCAGATTTAGTAGTTTCCAAAATTAGTCATTTCATTTCACTGTTAAATGATAGTTATCTATAAAAGTTTGGAAGAATCAATATATTAACGTTTCATCATGTCACCTGTTATCTATAAGAGTTTGGAAGAAATCAATAATTAATATGACATCATGTCACTCAGCACAACCTTTGCAATATGCTTGCTATGTTCTACACATGGTTTTTTGTTTTTTATTTTTGGTTGCCATTTTCTGGGTGTGTTTGAAGTGTAGTAATGCCTGGTCATCAAAATCTTGTACAGTATAAATTAGATTTTGTTCGATCTACATGCACCAAAGCTTTAAGGCCATCTTTAGTGTTGAATTATGACATTGATAGTTATATCAAGGTATGTCATGAGACATGCATGAACTCAAAAGCATGTGGTAAATGCCTCTTTTTTTCTAATGTTGTGACTAGGGGCATAAATTTATTTGTAGGTAGATTCAATGAATTCTCAGATTTTTGTCATCGTAATAACCATTTTTGACATTTATTATGCCTGATGTTCTTTCCTATATTAATTGAAGGTTAACCTTTGCATAGGTGAATCTAATGCTATTTCTGATGGACAGACTCTCAAGGAGATCAGTGATTTGAGAAGAGATCGAAAACTGATGAATGGTGCTGCTGGAGCATAAGCTCATGAACACAAGTTCATGACTGTAGTCTATGCAAAGTTGTATTGTTTGGGAGCCAACTGGAGTAAAATGTTGCATTCAAATAAATTATAAAATTGTTGCAATTGTTGTATTGCTTAGGAAAGAGATTGTATTGCTTAGGAAAGAGAGACAATTGTCAACAAACCATGGAAGGTATAACCTTCAAGATAGTTTATTGTGCTTTGATGTAAATAGTATTTATATTCTTTTCCCTTTGTGTTGGATATCTGTGGTAGAAGTCTGCTTTGAAACTAGTAGGTATCCAAGACAGTTGTACAAGTCAGTCTGCTATTTCATATCAATATAGGATCTCTTTCAACTGGTTTATTCACATAAATCCAGGAAAATGTTTGAAAATGGATGAAGTCAAAACTTAAACATTATTGATTTTGGGGTCCTTCAGTTTTCACCTAATGATTCATCTTCCGTCATCTGCTTGAAGTGATGTCCGTGATATGACCAGCATACAGGCATGCATAAGAAATGCTTTCCTTATTTCCCCAATCTTGTGAACTTATCGATGGACCATCCATATCTGAATGTGAAAAAACAAAAAACGAAGAACTTTTTTGTTGTTTCAAATCTATAATGGAGGACTACATTCCCTTTCTAGTTTTCATTGTGAATCTATGGTTCAAAAAAAGAATTGAAAGTTTTTTTGTTCCTACTAATAAATAATAGTTTCTATATTTTCTGAACTTCCATTGTGTTATCCTGTGAAATTTTGGGGGTTGTTCTCCCCATCCTAAATGCACACATCCATCTTCTTCAGACTTAGTTTTTTGAATTGGTTTTGTTTCTGTAACTAAGAATTTCAGATAAAGGATCCATTTACTTTTCAGATCTTGTAAGATTGACGTCTCTTCGTGCCACAAAAGCATGCTTTTCTCATATGTCATCCTTATACAAGGGACTTAAAACTATATACCTCAAATGTAGTGTTTCCATTAACTTCATTAATATATATGGGACTTACACTATATACCTCAATTGTAGCGTTCATGTTCTAACTTCATTAATATTAATATTAATATACCTCAAATGAAGTGTTCCTGTTCTAACTTCATTAATATACTGAAGGACTCTCTAGTTATGAAGGTAAGTCAGCATATCGTGTCTCAAGGAAAGGGTTAGGGTTAAAATTATGTGCAAGTTAATGTGATTTTAGTTGTTAGCCATTTAAAACAACACATGATGGCTTTTTATGTTATAAATCTAGGTCTCAACTTTAAAATTTAGTTCCATTTGGAGAGATGAGTAGCTTTTTATTTATAATGAGCACCAGAATAGCCTAAGGAAGCGAGTTCGATTAAATCAATTGGTTAGCATTAAGCTGTATGTAGATTATATTGGGGCCACTTCCATCAGATATCAAAATATTATATTTGATGTTAGGTTAATTAAACTCTATCTAACTTCCCTTTTTATCAAAAACATTCTTCATTTCCTTTTCTATTTAATATATTTATCTTCCTCAAAGTGCTATGTTTTTGCAATTAGCTCCTTGACATCATTTTCATTAAGAGATAAAATATCAGTCTGCTAGTTGTCTTCTAAAATTTGAATTTCACTAAGATGGAAATCAAAGCCCAATATTTGGCTAATTTATTTGCTACCCTAATTTTTTTCTCTATAGATATTCTCACATTTTCAATAAGATATTGTCTTCAATAAAATATGATGAGCATTAATAATAATGTCTTTTTATCAAATCCTTACATCCATCTTTGTTGATAGTATTAATGATAATGTGCATATCCTTCTCAAAACATATTTCTATTCATTTTTTATTGTAATTTTAATCCATATAAGAAATGCCTTAGCCTTTGGATAGTAGTTAGTTGAAGTTCCATATGATTATGACTAAGTGAGGAGAATTTTGCTTTAATTATTTCGAAAAACCCCACCTCCAATGACATATCCTTGATTTCTTTTGAAAGAACCATCAAAATTAATTTTGATAAACCCAAATTTTGGACATTTTCATTTTACCATAGATCAAAGTAGATCCTTTGTTTTAATGTCTTTGTGGCAAACGATTTTTCTAACGATTTTTCTATGTATATATTCAAATTTTGTAAGCAAGTGGTTAACACCTCTTTTTCCGCACTTGAGACTTTCCTTCCCATGATGAGCACCATATTTGTAAACATTATGCAAGAGAGACAACAATTGTTAGGTAATTATTATTACATTATTTGAAGGAAAATTGAATAGACAAGAAACAAAGGATTATGTTGATCTTCATCAGAATGGGAACACCAAGAGTCTCTTGAAACTCCAAGAGACATCATATTGTATAAATACATGTATAGCCTTTGATGATTCAGTTTTGAACAATCTCCTTTTTTCCATGCTTGATCCATCATTGGTATCAGAGGAGGCAAATTTGCTATTGTTAGCTAGAATTTCTTTGTTTAGAAAAAGTTTCAAGGCGAGGCCATCACCATAGTTGTTTGGGTGTAGTATTTTGACGAAGAAGACAAATACTACAAATCAAGGACAACTTCTATTGCCTTCAACACTTGACCATTCAGTGTTTTTGGTCCTCCTTTCTCTTTGGAGGGACTGGTGATGAGTAGAAGACTTGACTAAAGCTGCTTGAGAAGTACAATGAGCTTGCTCTTGACCGACCAAGGATCAAAACAATTTCGAGTAGTAATGCTGGGCCTGAGTTTGGCAGACCTGTGCTTCCTCCTATTGATGAGGGGCTTGGTACATCCTCAGGCGGATACAAATTGAGGGACTTAGCCTCTGGTTTGGGCTCTAACACTAGCTTGATGTGCTAGGGGAAAGAGTCACAATTCTTTGCCTTGATTACCCAAAGGCCTCTCTTGTGATACATATTGGATTTGTTGTACTTCTCTATTACCCTTATCAGTTCTGGCTTCCTTGATTTCCTGGCTTTCCTTGCCTTAGATGCCATCTTTTCTTCTTCTCCTCCTCCTTGTTAGGTATGAAGGCAGTATACAGGTCAGCTAGACGTCTGACCTGCTAGACGTCTGGGTCAGACGTCTAGGCAATAGGTCAGACGTCTGGTCAGACGTTTGGTCTGGCAGACGTCTGGGCCAGACGTCTGGTCTGGCAGACGTCTAGGCCAAACGACATGCCCAGTAGACGTCATGCAGTGGACGCCTAGGTAGACGACAAAACACGGAAGACGAATAGTCTTGGGAGTGGAGGACGAAGAGTCTTTGGAAGCTGAAATGAACAGGTTTTTGGAGGCTTCCGTTGGAAGATGAAACGAACAGTTTGGAGTCTTCCTCTGCTCTATAAAAGGGATGTGATCCCTTGCATAATGTTATAGTGTGAAGTTGTTGGAAAACGTCAAAGGACGTGCATGTAATCTTTGCTAAAAATAATAAAAGAAGTTGCCATTGCCCCATGGTTTTTCCTGCACATTGCAGGTTTCCACGTAAAATCTGTGTCCTTGTGTTATTGTTTTCGTGTTTTATATTTTTGTTATTGTGCTTCCTCTTGCAGGTGTGGAATCTTGGAGTTTTTCTTAACATCTGGTATCAGAGCTAAGGTTTTGTGCGAGTGGGAGCTGCAACAATGACAAAAGGTGTAACCAAGTTCGAGATTGAGAAATTTGATGGCGAGAACTTCGCTCTATGGAAGATGAAGGTGGACGATTTGTTGGTTCAGAATGACCAAGCGCAAGCCTTGAAAGGGGTCGCGAGTAAACCGAGTAGCATGAAAGATGAGGAGTGGGTAACGCTTGACAGGAAGGCGGTTTCTATAATTTGTCTCTGCCTAGCGGACTCCGTCTTGTTCAATGTAGCTGAAGAAAAGACCGTGGAAGCCCTTTGGCAAAAGCTTGAAAAGTTGTATGAAACAAAATTAGCAACTAACAAGGTTTTTATGAAAAAACAACTTTATAGCTATGAAGGAAAGTCCATCTATGTAGATCATTTGAATGAGTTTAATACTTTGATCAGTAAACTGGTTTCAGTTAATGTGAATATGGACGATGAAGATAGAGCTATCACCCTACTTTGTTCCCTTTCGGACACTTGGGATCATATGGTGATGACCATTAGTAATTCATCATCAGGAACTCTCAGTTTTGATGATGTGGTAGTCGCTTTGTTGGCAGAAGATTTGAGGCGAAAAACATCTCTGGAACCCTCAACCAATGAAGCCCTATCTGTGAGAGGTCGATCGCTTGAGGGGAGTAAACAAGGTAGAAAGCAGTCAAGATCTAAGTCTAAAGGACATAAACAAAAAGGGAAGTGTTGGCATTGTGGGAAGCCAGGACACTCCAAGAAGGACTGTTGGCAATTAAAGAATGGTGAAAAGCAAAATCAGCCATCAACTGAAGCCAGTGCAACAGATTCAGGAGAGACGACAACATGTGAAGCCTTCTGTATCAGTAACAACCGATCAATTTTATATACATGGGTTTTGGACTCAGGTGCATCCTTCCACATGTCTCCCCATAGAGACTGGTTTGACAAATATCAACCATACTATGGTGGAAAGGTCTATTTGGGTGATGATCATCCTTTAGAAATTGTGGGAAGAGGGGATATAAGGATCAGGCTAGACGATGGTAGAGAAAGGATGCTATGTGATGTGCGACATGTGCCCGATTTGAGGAAGAATTTGCTATCAATCAAAATGATGGATAAGCTAGGATATTCTGTCACCTTCTGTAACAACTACTACAAGATTACCAAAGGAGCTCTTGTAGTAGCAAAGGAAGAATCTTATGGGACCTTATACCGTTTATGCGGTGATATGGTGACAAACCATGCAACAACAACTTCTGTTCAGGATGCAGTAATGCTATGGCATCAACGCCTAGGCCATGAGTGAAAAAGGCCTAAAAATTTTGCATGACAGAGGTATGCTTTCTGGGATTAAGTATTGCAATTTAGACTTATGTGAGCATTGTATTTTTGGTAAACAGAAGAGGGTTCGGTTTACTGCAAGTCCTGGTAAGAGTTCGATTTTCTGCAACTTATACATTCGGATATATTTGGACCTATCCCCACTCAGTCCTTGAATGGCGCCATCTATTTTCCGACTTTTATAGATGATTATTCTAGGAGAGTGTGGGTTTATTTTTTGAAGAAGTCGGAAGCTTTGCAGAAATTTAAGGAGTTCAAAGCACGGGTAGAAAAGAGTTTGGGCAAGTCAATTTTGTGTCTCAGGTCATATAATGGGGGTGAATATTGCTCCAAGGAATTTGATAAATTTTGTATGTAGGAAGGTATTAAGCACCAGAAGACTGTACCATACACTCCACAACAAAATGGTGTGGCTGAGCGGATGAATCGCACAATCATGGAACGTGCAAGAAGCATGCTTAGTGCAACCATGTTGGAGAAAAAGTTTTGGGTGGACTTTGTTAATACAACTGTTTAGCTTATTAACAGGTCACCTACAACTGCATTGGATGGACAAATTTTGGAGGAGGTTTGGTGTTTTAAGCCAGTTGATTACTCTCATTTGCACACTTTTGGCTATGATGCGTTTGCCTATGTACCCAAAGAAAAAATGTCCAAGCTTGACCAAAAGTCAAGCAAATGTGTTTTTCTTGGCTATGGAGATATAGTGAAGGGGTATAGATTGTGGGATCCTACTGCCCACAAGGTAATTATTAGCCGAGATGTAATTGTTGATGAAAAATCCATGCAAAGGAAGGAGGTACAACAAAATCCTAATGTTGTAACTGTTGAAGTAGAATTGAGTGAAGATGACTATGAAGATGAACATGCTGAAGTTTTTGATCAACATGCAGAACAAGTAGAACAGGAAGTAGAGCAGCCACAACGGTCACAAGACCAAGAGCCAAAACCGATAGATCATTGGGTTAGAATATCTACACGTCCACAAAAGTATCCAGAAAGGTATTCTCATGTGTATCAGTCCTCTTTTGCTTTGTTAACTAATGATGGTGAACCTAGTTCATTTCAGGAAGCTAGAGAGTCTGAGAATGCAACAAAGTGGAGGAAATACATGAAGGAGGAAATCAAGGCACTTCAAAAGAATAAAACTTGGAAACTTGTGGATCTCCCACATGGAGGAAATACTGTTGGAAACAAGTGGGTGTACAAAGTGAAGAAGAACAACAACGGGCTATTGTAATGCTATAAAGCTCGCTTGGTGGCAAAGGGCTATGTGCAAAAGTCAGGTGTTGACTTTAATGAAATTTTCTCTCCAGTTGTGAAGATGACTACTATCAGAGTTCTACTTGCACTTGTAGCTGCACAGGATTTGGAACTGGAGCGACTTGATGTAAAGACTACTTTCTTGCATGGTGATCTCGAGGAAGAGATATATATGGATCAACCTGAGAGTTATGAAGAAAGAGGCAAAGAGCATTTGGTTTACAGACTGAAGAAATCACTGTACGGGTTGAAACAGGTGCCAAGGATGTGGTACAGGAAATTTGACACCTTCATGAAGAGCCAATGTTTTCGCAGGAGTGAAGTTGACCATTGTGCATACTACAAGAGGTTTGACGATGGCAATTTTATTATTTTACTGTTGTATGTTGATGATATGTTGGTTGCAGGCCCCAACATGAAGAAAATCATTGATCTTAAGGCTCGGTTCACTAGGACATTTGAAACGAAGGATTTAGGAGCAACAATCCAAATTTTAAGGATGAAGATACACAGGGACAGAAAAGGAAGAAAGATCTGGTTAAGTCAAAAGTCATATGTAGAAAATATTCTGCAACACTTCAATATGCAAAATGCTAAACCAATTAGTACCCCACTTTTTCCACACTTAAAGTTGTCTTCCAACCAGTGTCCTAGAATGGAAGCAGATAAGACAAACATGTCTCGTGTACTGTATTCATCAGCAGTAGGAAGACTCATGTATGCCATGGTGAGCACCAGACCAGATATTGCCCAAGCAGTGAGAGTAGTCATCCGATACATGGCAAATCCTGGTAAGAAGCATTGGAATGCGGTGAAGTGGATATTCAGATATTTAAGAGCCACTTCAGATGTTGTCATTTACTTTGGATCGACAGATTTGCAAGTTACAAGTTTTGTGGATTCTGATTATGGTGGAGATAGAGATGGGAGAAAATCCACTACAGGATATACCTTCACCCTTGTTGGAGGAGCGGTGAGTTGGGATTCTAAGTTGCAGTCTGTTGTGGCCTTATCAAACACTGAAGTAGAATACATTGCAACAACTCATGCTAGCAAAGAGGCAATTTGGCTAGAGTGATTGTTGGGAGAAAATGTAGGAGAAAATTATGCTGCATTGTGATAGCCATAGTGCTATTCAATTAGTGAAGAATCCAACATTCCATGATCACACGAAACACATTGATGTCAAGTACCACTTTATCAGAAATGTGGTGGAAGAAGGTAGGATCCTGTTGCAAAAAATTGACACTGAAGTGAATCCTGAAGATATGCTTACAAATCCGGTCAAGGTATAGAAGTTTGAGTTGTGCAGAACTTCTATGGGCTTGCTGAAAAAGTAACAAGGGAAACATTGGGCAATTGGCATTGGATGAAATCTTTTGGCAGAAGAATTCCTGAATACTGACTTCAAGTGGGAGAATGTTAGGTATGAAGGCAGTATACAGGTCAGCTAGACGTTTGACTTGCTAGACATCTGGGTCAGACGTTTAGGCAACAGGTCAGACGTATGCCCTGCTAGACGTCTGGGTTGGCAGACGTCTGGGCTGCCAGACATCTGGGCTACCAGACGTCTGGGCTGCCAGACGTCTGGTCTGGCAGACGTCTGGGCTGCCAGACGTCTGGTCTGGCAGATGTCTAGGCCAAACTTATAGGCTACTAGACGTCTAGGCCAGATGTCTAGGTTGCCAGACATCTAGGCTAGACATTTGGGTTTCCAGATGTATGGGCTGGCAGACGTCTAGGCCGGACGTCATGCCCAGTAGACGTCATGCAATGGACACCTAGGTAGACGAAAAAATGCGAAAGACGAACAATCTTGGGAACATAAGACGAAGAGTCTTTGGAAGCTGAAATGAACATTTTTTGGAGGCTTCCGTTGGAAGATGAAACGAACAGTTTGGAGTCTTCCTCTGCTCTATAAAAGGGATGTGATCCCTTGCATAATGTTATAGAGCATGAAGTTGTTGGAAAACGTCAAAGGACGCGAATGTAATCTTTGTTGAAAATAATAAAAGAAGAAGTTGCCATTTCCCCGTGGTTTTTCCTGCACATTGCAGGTTTCCACATAAAATATTTATGTCCTTGTGTTATTGTTCCCGTGTTCTATATTTTTGTTATTGTGCTTCCTCTTGCAGGTGTGGAAACTTGGAGTTTTTCTTAACACTCCTCGACTCTCTAACGGACTCAAGGTTTCCCACTATTCCTTGGTGTTCTCTATCAAAGAATAAAAGGGTTGAGATTTGCCATAATATTTCGTTGCATGGGGCTTCATCGAAAACAAAGTTTGGAAGGCATCGAAGTCTCATCTTGTGGACGCATAGAGGCGGATAGTTGGTTTGGCATCAAGGCAATTCTCAAGACTTTGAACTTGGTCTTAGGTTCAACTCTTCTCCCTTTTTTTTTTTTCTTAAATTGCATTTTTTTTAAAGTTAAAATAAGAAGAAAATAAAAGAAGAAAAAATGCAAGAAAAAGAAAAAAAAGAATGAAAAGGGAAAAAAAAGAAAAAAAGAAAAAAAGAAAGAAGAAAATATATTAAATTTTATTATAGTTTCTTTGTGGGCAAAATTTTCAAATTATAAACTATAGTGAATATTTTACAAAATTAAGGGGGTAGTAAAATATGTTTTTGGTAAAAGGTGTAATTTTCGGCCGTGATTGTCACCTTCAAATATTTTAAAAGCAATTTGCTTCAAAATTTTCAAATACATGCTTAAGCACATTCGTAGTGTTCAGTATAAATGACACCTTTGGCTTGCATTTACAGGTAAAGATGTCACAGTAAGTTACAATGTCTATAGCCTATAAAGCTGCCATAACGACATTTAGGCTCGACCCTATAGATTGTTTGGGAGAAATAAGCTCATCAGTTTTTGATTTTTTCACTTCATTTTCTACCCTATAAATCACTATCGATAGACATACATCATGAAATTAAGAAATTCCAAATATATAGGGAAGTTATGCCCACATGCAAGGATTTCTCTTTAAGCAGGTGTCATAGAGGGCGAATCCCTTTATATACTACCTTGATACTTTGTATCACTCTTCACATATATCGAGAGGATTAGCTTCTTTCACGTATTGATAGATATATAGGAAGGGTGAGTATATAGAAAGGTTTGGTATATCGAGTTGGTGGTATATTAAAAGGGGACAATTTTGGGAGTCATAAGGAACCCTCACCATGGCGACATTAATTTTTTTTCTTACATAATCACTACTCAAAAGCCTAAATTTTAGACCATGGAAGATAAAGATGAGAACTATCCTAGTGGTTGAGAAACTCTGGGACGTTGTCATTGAAAAATTCACTCAACCCGAAGTGGTTGAAGAGGCTTAACAATATTTTGATGAAGAGATGCCAAAGCACTAATGATTATCACCCTTGCTACAAAAGATGTTCAACCACAGATTTGTGAAGCAAAAATGTCTAGGGAGGCATGGGACACACTTTCTACCACCTTCAAAGGGAAGAATGGATCAATAATTCTTCACCTTCAGTCTCAACTCCACACATTGAGATTTCAAAATGGAGAAAATATTGAGGAATTTCTTTGTGGAGTTGCAGAATTGATAGCAAGATTGAATGCCATGGAAGAAATAGTAGAAGGGAGACTCTAAGTACCCATCATACTTAGAGCCCTACCATATTCTTTTCGAGTGCAGATTACTTTTCTACTAGTATCAAATAGGAAGGTGTCTTTTGATGAGTTGGTGAATATGCTTCAACAAGAAGAAGCAACCAATTTGGGACCAATTGACGAATAATGCACCCATTTCTACAAAAGAAGCCATACAAGAGTCCTTCCTCATCTTCATCATCATCATAAAATTAACCTCAAAAATAGAGGAGGTACTATCATATATTTGAAGGTGGACATGATACAATTATCGATATACCCTTGACTTGAGAAGGTCAAGTCCATAAACCTTCTTAGAAAAAGAATCAGTTCAAACCATATCCCAAGAAACAATAATGGCATGTTGCACATGAACCAGAATCTAAATTCAAACAAGACTCTGAGCTAGCATACAAGATACTGATGTCCAAGGCAATGTCAAAATCAAAGGATGAAATTTGGTATATTGATTTTAGGTTCTAGCAAACACATGATTGGAAACAAGGCGTGGTTTGACTCTTTACAAGCCAAATATGAAAAATTAGTTACCATTGTTGATGATAAGACATCATGTTAAAGGAGTAGGAAATATTCCTCTCAATTTGATCGATGAAAAATATGTGATTGAAAATGTACTAATTATAATATATTATAAAGATTTTTATTAATAAAAATAAAATTTTGTAATGAGTGGTATCAGAGCAACGATTTTGGCAAAGTGGGGATTTTTTGTGTGGAATTGCATAATTAGGGCAATGTTTTTTTGGAAAAACATCTCATCTTTCAAGAGCCATATCTCTGTGACCGTTTATCTGATTCAGATTATTCTTGAATCATTTTATGCGAAATTTGAAGATCTTAAAAATGAGTGGTCATATGAAGGAATCCAAACAATATTGAGGGAGATATGACCTTTTGAAGTCAGCCGTCTGGAATAAGGGCAGTGACGAATTTTTAAATCACGATTTTTTTGGAAGACGAAATTTGTTAGTTCGGGTAAGCAAATCAATTGCAATTTATTTTGTTTGGAAGAAAAATCACAGATCTAGTTATTTATGGGAATTTTAGCTTGAAATCAGTGGGGAGATATATATTTTCATAAAACCCTAGTTTGCATTATCTTAGGGTGTGAACTTAAGGAGCTACAATTTTTTTTTGGAGAAGATGATATTGATGTTAGGGATTGGTGGTAAAATTTTAAATCCTTGTATCATCATTATTCTCTTTACAATTTAATGCTTCCTTATTATCTTGGAGGATAAGCTCTTTCTTGGTTTAATAGTGCCCATAATTATAAATTCACTTGGGATGAAGTGGAGCATGCATTTTGAGTAAATGAGACCCATATAAAAAGATAGCTAGTTTGAAGGTCATCATCAAGGGATATGAAGAAGAAATAAACATGCTTCATAAAGAACAAAATGAAATAAAAAGAGAGCTATCAAATTTCAAAGAAATGGTAGAAGATAAAAAAGATGTTAGTATGCAGACAGACGAAACCATACCTTTGGTAGTAGATAAGTTAAAAAGTGGAAAAAGGGATTTGTTTGAATCTAAAAGGTCTATTTTGCAGGTTCATGGATGCATTCGTAAGGAAAATGTTATTGTTTCCATTAACCCTAGCAACAAATATTGCTTTGGCTAAGAGGTTGCAGGTTCAAACAACAAAATAAGGCATACAAGTCATACAACTTAAGGGTGAGAATGTTTAGATTTTTGAAGATTTGAAGATCACCATGGATAAATATGTTTTACATTCAAATTTTCATGCTATTGAGATGGATGATGAGGATATTGTTCTTGGTTATCCTTGGTTAGATTCTTTCAGTACTATTAACATTAATGTGCAAAAGAAGTTTATGAAGTTATGGTAGAGGAAAAATAAGATAACACTATAGGATATTTCTCAGCTTATGGAGCAAGGATCCAAGGAAAAACAAGAAGTGGTTGCATAGAAACAAATTGAAGAACCTAAAACAAAATCCAAGATGATAGTAGTAGCAACAAAGTCCATGGAAGAAGCAGTAACTATTGAGCCCATGGAAATAATTGTAGCAAAGTACAAGGAAGCTTTGATAGAAGTGCACAAGACACATTAAGCAAAGGAAACATGAAAGAAAAATGTGTAGAAGAATTTAAAACAATGGAGTCAAATATTGAGGAGTCAAAGAAGGTAGAACATCAAGTTAATGTTGCACCATATCGTCATCCACACCACCATGAGCGGCAACAATCTTGGAGGCAGGGCTTAAGGCAACAATAATATGGTTCTACATAGAATCAGAAGAGCACCAAGTATGGCAGTGTTTTGCAGAGAAAGCATAGTGATCCTAGTTTTCAGAGTGGTTCATCAGCATCAAGGAACAAGTGGACCCATCATTCAAATTATCAAAATACAACAAAAGCATGAATCCAACAAAGCAAATTTGGATTCTCAAGTGATAAAATGGCATACCAGCATCGTGTTTCACTTGTATGGATGGATTATCGATATTGGTACTAGTTGCTAACATTGCTTAGCAAATCGTATTATCATGTTTCTTCATATGTTTGGAGGATGAAACATTTGTAAGGAGGGTGGCATGTTAGGGTACCTAGGAATAGATATTTGGGGATACATTATTATATTGTATAAGGGTTTGTTTGGGCCACACATAACCCAAGGTTGATTGTATTATAATATTATATAATATTATAATATAATATTATATTAGTAGTAGGATCCCCAAAGTAGAATTAGAATATGAGTATATAAAGAAGATATATTTGTCATTGTAATCATCATGGAGAACAATATTATGTAATCGTCTTTACCCACGAAGTGGCTTATGGGACTTTGCCCTCCTTAAGTGGCACTCTCATATTGGGAGATCTTGTGGAGTTATTCTTTCCTTAAGGATTATTATTGGTGTTTCCCTACCTTAAGGGTATTATTTATCTCTCTCTCATTTGTGGATTGTTATTGTGGATAATTATTTGTGGATGAATGATTTGATATTTTTGCATATTGGTGAATGATTTATGTTAATGAGAATAAATTTTCGTAAGAAGGACTTGCTATTTGTATCACAAATTTTGGATCAAGACATGGTAGTTGAATTTTGAATTATTGATGGCAAAAAGAGGCGTTTCATCACAAAACATTACAAGTTTGTATAAACTAGTTTCTATAAAAATAACTTGTTTGCACTCAATATCATTTCATTTTATAATGTTGCATTGATCGCAACCATGACAGATGCTACCTCCCTTTGGCATAGGAGATATGGACATCTGAGTTCTAGATACTTTAGCTGAGTAAACATCATATGGTGACAGGTCTGCGTAACCTTTCACCCATATTTCCAGTATGTTTGGGTTGTTTAGTAGGAAAGCAACAACGAGTACCTTTTTTACTCAACACTCATTGAGCTAGAGGATCGTTGGATGTTATACACACCAATTTGTGTAGACCCATGCCAACCAATTATGGTGGACAAAGGTACTTTCAACTATTTGTTGATGATTACTCATAGAAGATGTGGGTATATTTCCTGCCACTTAATTCAGACATCCTCATGACTTTCCAATGCTTTAAGAAGCTTGTTCAAACAAAAAATGGGTATCATATTCGAGTCCTCCACTTAGATCAAGGGGAGGAATATCCATCCATAAATTTTAAAGTTTTCTTGTATAAAATAGGATCAAGTGACAACTTACTACTGCCTACACTCCACAACAAAATGGGGTTGTTGAGAGAAGAAACTATTCCATCATAGAAATGGTTTGTTATATGCTTATAGGAGTTGGTTTAGAGCACAAATATTGGGATGAAGTTGTCTCTACTATGGTGTATCTTCAAAATAGAACACCAACAATGGCACTTCAAGGGATTAAACCTGAATAAGCTTTGGTATATGAGAAAGCCTTCAATTGCACATCTCAAAGTGTTCAAAAGTAAGGCATACATGCATGTGCCAAAACAAAAGAGGACCATGTTGAATGCAAAAACTCTATCTTGCATATTTCTTGGGTATGATGAGACATCAAAAGCCTATTGACTGATTGATCTAGTGACCAAGAAAATACATATAAGTAGAGATGTGGTCTTTGATAAGGAATTTAAGACAGACAATGAGGATTATAAGGAGTCTAAAAATTCCACATCTCCAGTTATGAGCATTGAGTAAAATGAGAAAGTTCCAACAATTGAGAAAGTTCTAAGAGTAGAGTTAGATGACGAAGATAATGAAGTTTAAAAAGTTGTTGATGAATCAATAGCAGTTGCTCCTTCATAACAAAGGAAGACTTTGAAATGACTCACTAATACTCTCATAGAAGTTAAACTTGATGCACCACCTAAACTCATTTCCACATGACCATGTACTTGCAATAGTATACAATATGAATTAAATATGGGCTTGAGAACTTTAGCAATGGAAGGTTTATAATCAACATCAATGATTGATGACTGGTGGGCTAAGTGCAATCTCACATCGTTGGGCTACACCCACACCCGACCTAATAATTACTTCATGGGTTCTCAAGGTGGAATACCTGCTTATAATGATGATTTGGCATTTCCACAATATAGTCGTTATCCATTTCAACAAGGCTATCCCTATCCTCAGTTTCTTTGTCTTAAGGTATCCAACATATTTTCCAAACTTTAATTTTGTCCAAGGATTTTATAATCCATATGCAACACCTCAGTTTTCACAAGTATATGTTGGACCAAAAACAACAATGTATCCTCATGCACAAGTAACACAAAGTGTGACTAGCTACCCTACCTCACTTGGATATACTCTGTAAGGACCATACCATATTAGTATAGGAGTTATGGATTAATGATAACTACATCACCATAATATGTAGATGAAACATCGATACAAAATACTGCTCAAACTTCAAGAGTGACACCCAAGAGCCAAAGTTAGAGCTAAGAGCCAAATATAAGAGCTAGAGATAAGATCCGAGATCAATCCAATAGATAATTGGTTGTTGGGAATTCTTGGAAAACCAAATAATATAATAAGGGGATATGTTAGGTAATTATTATTATATTATTCAATAAAAAATTGAATAGATAAGAAACTAAGTTTCATGCTGATCTTTGTCAAAATGAAATACACCAAGAGTATCTTAAGACCCTAAGACATCATATTGTATAAATATATGTACAACCTTTGATGATTCAAGTTTGAACAATCTAATTTTTCCATGCTCGATCCATCAATAATATGATTCCAAATTTGGGCATGATTTTGAGATTTATTTAATTTTTTTTGTTATTCCTTTTAAGCCATAAATATCAAAAAATAATGGCAATGCCAATCCTTCACAAAATACATAATGCATTAACTTTAAAATAATCAATCCAATATTTTATTGACTCTTTCAATGTTGATGGAGCTACCCAATATATTCTCATATTTTTAAGAAAGCAACCCCAAATGGTGTGAACAAAGGGACAATGAAGAAGGATATGGTTTGATGTTTCTAAACCCTTTTTACATAAGGTACATTTGAAAGACCAATGACATCCTCTTCTTTGTAGACTCTCTTTGGTAAGAATTTTACTTTGAATTTCTAATCAAAGGAGTGTTGACACCTTAGGGAAAGCCTCTAGTGACCAAACATTCTTCCAAGAATAATATTTGGAAGTAGGAAATTTCAATTGTTGTACATCCTTCTATCCCAACTTGACTTCTACCATATTTCAATAGATTCCAAACCAACACATCATTTCATGTAAAAATAGGTAAATAAAGCTCTTGAAGCATCTGTTGAAGCTTATTTGCAATTTTTTGAGTTTGTTGCTCACATTAATATAATATTTGACCTTTGGAACTTTACAAGCTACACATGCCCGAGATAATGGTTGCCACTTTGAATCAAAGGTAAGAGGATAAGGATTCAACCAAGCATCAGACTAAAAATTTACATAATTCCGCTTATTAACTGGCCATCTATTATGATTCTTGATCACTTGCAAACTATCTGTCATGTAGAAAACTTCACAAAACCTCAATCATATGCTTTGGTCATATCTAATTCGATAAGATTACTTGGATTTTTTCATGGAATGAAGAGAATATATGGTCTCTCTTGCAATGATTACACCATCAAGAATTTGTTTACCATAAACAATACCACTTTGTTCATTTAAGATAACACAATCTAGAATGCTTTTCAACCAGTTTACAATAATTTTTTAAATGATTTTGTATATCATATTGTTGTTGCACTTGCACAACACACTCCAATTTGCATGAATTATGGACTCACTTTTAATTTTTTTATAATTTTTCTCTTATTTTCTTGGGCTAGTTTGTAGTTTTTAGTCTTTGACTGAAAGCTTTAAATTTTGACCTAAATTTTGCTTCCTATGAGCTTGTTGTGATGTTTGTGTCTGTGGGTTTCTTTAAGTGGCAAATAAACTTTCCCTTTAAGTTAGGCTCAAAATAAGCTTTCCAAAAAGTACCTGCATGCCAATGTTCTATAGCTATAGCGCATTGAAATTTATTAAATATTGCAGACTTAAATTTTCCTCTTTGTGACATAGATGACAACACTTTATGGTTTCTTATCTTTCGTTTATGTGTCAAAAAGGTTATTCCCTCATCAACAGTCAAGATTAAATATCGAAATAAGCATTTTAAATTCAAATCGCTTCGACTATCAAGATTAAATCTCAAGATAAGCACTGATGGACATGATTGAACAATTAAAAAGATAAATATTTTAATGTCTTGTTAGATCCAACAACCATATTAAATCTCAAAATAAGTATGGATGAACATGATTGAGCAGTAAAAAAAGATAAATATTTTAATGTCTTGTTAGATCCAAAGGCCAGGAATAAATCTCGAAATAGCATGGATGAACAAGATTGAGCATTAAAATAGACAAATAATTTAAAGTCTTGTCAAATCCAACAACCAAGATTAAATCTCGAAATAAGCAGGGACGAACACGATTGAGCAGTAAAAAAGATAAACATTTTAAAGTCTTGTTAGATCCAACGACTAGGATTAAACCTCAAGATAAGCACAGATGGACAACATTGAGCCATAGAAAAGGATAAACATTTAGGACAATGACAAGTATTTTAAAGTCAAATAACTCTGAGATTAAATTTGAAAATAAGCATAGACTAAAAAGATTGACCAATAAAGAGAAAAAAATAAAAAGATAAATATTTTCAACTCAAATCGCTCTAACGACCAAGATTAAATATTAACATAAGCACAAACGGACAGGATTGAGCAACAAAAAAAGACAATCATTTAGGGTAACAAATATTTTAAAGTCAAGATTATCCATGGCCAGGATTTAATATTGAAATGACGTGGATGAACAGGATTAAGTGCAAAAAAAGAGACAAGATTTCAGATCAAATGACTAAGATCATCCATGACCAGGATTTAATCTCAAAATGATATAGATAGATAGGATTAAGCGACAAAAATACAAGCTTTCAGATCAAATGGCTAGGATTAATTAATCCAACGACCAAGATTTAATCTAAAAAATAATGTAAATGGATAGGATTAAGTGACAAAAAATATAAGCTTTCAAATCAAATGGTTAAGATCATTGAAGACCAGGATTAAATCTTGAAATGACATGGATGAACAAGTTTAAGTGTTAGAAAAGATAAAATTTTTGAGCAATGGAAAAATTCATCTACGGCTAGGATTTTATCTCCCATATCCCTCCGACGGCTATGATTAATCTAGGAATATAGTGGTAGTTTGTCAAAGCACTTTAATAGCGAAGATTAAATCATCGAGAAACATCAATGGGCCAGAACCTTTCCTTTTAAACAAATAGCACATGAAGATGATATTCAGCTTGGCACCCAGAAGGATTTAATTGCCAATTTTAAAATTTATAAAACATAGATAAAATAAAGAATGTTTAAAGTTCTAACCCTTGTTTTTGTTTTCCTATATTATTTTATAAAATTCTTGCTCGTGGCTATATTGAATATGGCGAACGTAAGGACGAACATGGAATTTTAATGCAGATCAAGGAATTGCAAGCGTATTGGATAGTGGATGGATGAAATTAATGGCTAACCCAGACTATGTAGAGAAGTGGAAATTTAATGAAGTATGGTCGTTGTAGAGCTCCCAAGCATCGTGCAAATGAAGACTTTATGAGGCATGGCCAAAGTAGTGTAGAATTAATGAGGCATGGTTGTAGTATGACTAAAAAGTAGTCTTAAGGGGTACACCCTAGATTTAGATGGTAATTAAATTGTAAAATGTAACATTGGTGAAAGCCATTTTTTTATATTTTATAAATAGTGGCTCACAAGCTATTTACACGGGTTGAAAACCATAAGTTAGCTGGCCTCTTTAGTTTTCCTTCTTTGCATTTTTTACTTGTAGTTGGATCGCATTCTGAACCAAGTCTCTAGTGTTCTGAGCTTTGTCCTTGTAATCCATCGAAGTGGATAAATTTGAATCCATGTACTCAATGAACATCTTTATAATATAAGGCTTTTTGAAAATTTTTGTGTTCAATTTGCACATGCTGATGGTGGTTGTACTCAATTTGATTCACTATATGTTGATCCTTTGAAGATTGCACCATATCGAACCTCAGGCTGTGTGAATAATGGTCAGGCTGAGGTTGATTTAAATCAAATTTGTTGCTTTATCATACTAGAATTGGAGTTCATGGTGGTATTGACTTTTTTTTCTTTATTTTACCTTACCCTTAAAATTTTAAATTTTATTGGCAGTTTACTTAAATAAGATTAGATTAATTTTCATTGCTCTTATATCTGTAATATGTGTTTTTTGCAATGAATAATAAATATTGGGCAATCATAGTTTATACCGCTTAAAATTCATCTTTCTTTACCTATTTTAATTATGCATAGCTCATATATGTCAAGATATCTGTGTGGTAGAATTATATTTAGATAGTTAAGCATTTCATTTTTAAGTATTGTACCAAAAAAATTATTTTTTTAAAGATAACTAGCAAAGGCCATTTGAAGGAACAATTTTTAACAACCTCTAAGTTTATCTACACCAGCCAAGACTTGGCATACCCAAACCTTGGGGGAAATATATTTTCCTTTCAAGATGGAACAAATCTATGTTCCAAGTATGTTGTCTTGTCCTTGACAATGTGTCATTTGCATGCACAACAGAACTGGTGCTAGAAGGAGGGTTGTTAAAACTAAATTTTTTTGGTGCATTATTTATGTTACACATATTGACTGTTAAAGTTGGAACCTAAATTCATCATCACTAGGTATAAGTCATCTATAGGAGGCATTGAGTTTCTCAGTATTTCTCCATATAGAAGACCTAAAGTTGATAAAGGCAGATTGAATACTCCTTCAAATTCCAATAGTTCTTCTAGAGCTATTACTCTTTGTGTTAATCCACTAATGGCAAATATTGCTCCTTGGTTAGTGGGAAGTATCCCTTTGAACATACCAAGGATTGCACATGATATACCTAAAATTTCTAAAAGATAGCTCCATCGATATAGGCATGATGAAACAATATTAACTAAAGAGCATATATAAGCATACAAAGATGCCTTAATCCGTTTATAGATTGAACATGAGGATATTCCAAATAGAATATTTCCATACACATTTTATGAGTTTACATAAGACTGGTATATCAGATTACCTTTAGGCTCTATTACTGCTTGGGCTTAGTTAGAGGTAATATTTATCAATCATTTTAGATTACCTATTGATTCAATTATAGTATATCATTTATTTGATTTTTCCTGTAGAGAACCTAGCGAACCCCTATGGCTATTTAACACTAGGTTCCATAAATTATACACTAGATTGGTGATCCCTTACACCCTCATAGAGCAAGCTGATGAGGCAGAACATTGCCTCATACAAAGACTACTTTTGATAACTTATTAAACTATTTGGAACTACTTATGATATGTTTTTGTACTAATTTTAGTGATACTATGCATTATATGATGATGTTTGCATATTGGAATGATAAAGTGCATATGACCTATTTTGACTAATTTATCTATGTTTTATAATCTGTTTCAGCTGTATGTTTTAGTATATTTTGCATTAAAATAGAATTGTAATATGAAGGTACTGCTATCTATTTAGTTTTGTGCTTCTTTTACAAAGTTTCCCCACCACTCACCCATTTTTGAATAACCTAAAGGCGCCAAATACTTTGTCAGTAGTTGACTGTGTAGAAAACATGAATTTTTCCATACAAATTCCAGCCAGCTGTACATATACAACATGGCTTGGAATTTGTCCACTCCAGCTCATACAAAAGGTGGAATCAGTCATCTGGGTACCTATGGAGGTTATTTATGCCATCACAACTGGTCACACATGCTTCTATTGCATGAATTAATGCCAACTCTGTTCTGTTGCCTGATATTCCGGAGCAGCTCCGGAATGAGCGCAGAAGACATAAATTTGGTCAAATGCATCTTTAATTGTAGTAAAAGGAAGGTAAATGGTGGTTGCAACTATTCTAGGGGCCTCCCTATCCTTTCCAACACCTTTCCCTCACCAGATAAAGCCAGCATCTGGAATGGATAAGGTTTAATGGATCAGATCCCTACATTTTTGGGAAACACAGTCCTGCAACGGTTGTAATAGTCCTGTATTGAAGCACCAAACTTTATCATTGTTGTACCTTGCTAGTATAAATAAAGTGCTCCCATTTGGTTGAGCATATAGGGAGATATAGGAGCTAGAGGATATAGAGGTAGCATAATTTCATAAGCTTTCTTTGTAATTACAGCAGAACAGTATTGTGTAGGCCTTTTCCTGCAATACTGAAATGTTGTTGCAAAATTAATAAAAAGGTGCAATTTCCCATTCCATTGGCGTTCTGAGTGAATGTGTAAAGTTTAGATAGTTTAGAATAGGTACTTTTCACCTTCTTCTGGTTCAGGGAGCAAGGGCCACTTCCAGGCCCAGGAGAAGGGACAACATAGACAGGTTTTCTACCTATTTCTTGCTGCAGTAGATTAGCAAGAACCTGACAGTTCTTATTAGTGCATTTCTTGTTCATTTATGTTGGTATTTCTTGCATATTACTAGTTGTGTTAGACTACAAATGGTTAGTGCATATCATCTGATCACTTAGGGTAGCTTCATGCATCTTATAGCATACAACATTTTTTGTTCCCAGTTTGCATTTCCAGATCTTGGCATTTCCAGTTTGCATCAGAGAATTTCCTAATGTTTTAGTTCTGCAACATTTAATTTCTATTATTTGAATTCTGTTACTGTAACTAGATTTTGCTTTATGCAAGGTGTGATTTTCAATTCTGCAAGTTTCATTTATGATATTTCAATTTCTGCATCATTTCATTTCTATCAGTTTAAATTCTGCAACAATAGTTAGTTTTCCTTTTCTGCAAAGTTTCAATTCCTGCAATTACATTTCTGTAAGGGTAAATAGGAGTCAATTTCAGTTTTTAGGAGTTAAAAAGGAGACACAAACACCCCCAAGCACTAACTATTTCACCAATAAAGCCATCTCCTGAATGAACTGATCCTTAAAATGCTTGCCTTTCCTATCGTATATAGCCTTGGACACCGCCCTGGATTGACAAACATAATGATTAAATGATGAAGAGTTGACGACACTCATCATTTTTGGTGCCATTGTCGGGGATACTTAGGTGTTGTTAGGAGAAGCATAGCAGTCCAGGAACTATCCTATTATAGGTAACAGTTCTTGAAAACTGAATTCTAGTTCATTTAGTGGATGAGCATGGATGAATAGGCCAAGAGATGAAAGATGAAGGTTTATCAGAACTGGCTCTTTTCCACCAAGGCGTTCTTCATGATCTGGTGAAGATCTATCTATGTATGAACTTCCTGAAAGACTTAAAAGAGAATCATCTTCTTCATCAACTAAAATTTTAGGATCTTTGCAAGAAGAGCTCTTAGAGGCACTTGCTTCTAGACATACCCATAGGGCTGATCCATATGAACTAGTTGAACAAGTCAAAACTGAAGAAGCACCTATGGCAGAACAAGGAGAACGTGATAGGGAAATTGTTGGTCATGATGCTGACAATCCTCCTGTTAGAACTTTTGAATACCCTATTCATCTGAATCCTACTCAGAATGCTCCTATGAAAACAATTTCACCCTCAGTATTGCCAATATTTAGGGGAGTTGTTTCTGAAGATCTTGATCAATTTCTGTTTGAATTCAAGGTCCTGTGTCAGACTTATGACTATGTCAATGACAACCAAAAATTGAAGTTATTTCCCTCTACACTTAAAGATGCAGCCTTACGATGGTTTATGAGCCTTGAACCAGATTCAATCCGCACTTGGGATCAAATGGAAACTGCATTTTTGGATAAGTATCAGGAGTATTGTAGAGTGAGAAATAGGAAGGATGAGTTATTTCGGATTAGACAAGAAGAGGATGAAAACTTAGAGGATTATCTTGATAGATTTACCTTTATCCAAAAGAGATGTGGTCCTGTGGAAACCGACTTATTAAAAACTATATTTCTGAGAGGTTTGCAGGATGATTCCAGAGAAGTATTGGACTTAATGGGAAAAGGAGATATAAACCAGACTTGAGATTAATGATATTGTAGAGTTGTGCAGAAATTATTCCCACACTAGGCAAAGAAGAAGGAAGAGGAATCTTGGTAATACTGATATAAAATATTTGATGGAGGAAATGGCTAACATGAAAACTGATATTCTTGTTCAATTAAATACTGCATTAGGGGAAAGGAATGCAAAATCCAATTCTTCACCACCCCTAGCTATCTATTGTCCTAGATGCAGGAATAAGCATGCCCTACATGATTGTCCTTTGGATAGAACCTCTATCTCAACTATTTGTGGCATTTGTTCAAAAGAGCATAACATTGATAAGTGCCATCTCCTGCCTCACCTTAAAAATGTTTTGCAAACCCAAACTGAAGAACTTAATGTTATTGGGTAGAGGCCAGGAGGTAACTTTTCACAATACCAGAATGCCCCTCATTTTCCTACAAGTTGGGGATAAAATCCTTGGAATATGCCTTGGGGATATTCAGAACCACCTTCACAACCATGGAATCAATCTTGGTCAGCCCCTCAAGACTGGTCACATTCTAGTTGGAATCAACCATGGAATCCTTGTTAATCCACCTTGGACACAGAATCAACAATCTAGGCAGAGATGGGGGCCACAATACCCATCATATCAAGGGCAACAGAGGTATCAAGGATAGACTCAAAACCTGTTGTGAACTCCTAATCAAAACTTTCAAGGAAGAATGCCACCACAACAATCACAACCAGTTAAGCAACCTCCACTTCCATCTCAACCTGTGGCTAACCCCAATAACAATAGACAAGCAACCCCTGTTTATGGAGCTGAGTCTGAAGAGACTACTGCAGTCCATGTCCTTGACTGTAGTAACATCCAATTACATTCAGGGAAGGTTTTACCTGACCTTGCACCACCCACTATTGAAGAAATTGATGGAAAGCAAGAATTTTCAAGTCCAAAAAAACCACAAACAGAGCAAAAAGAAGGAAAAACAGAAAGTTTACAAGGAAAAATTGAACTTGCCTCAACAGACCTTCCATATCCTGAAAGGTTTGACCACACTATCACTCCTCCTGAATCAGAATTAATCATAGAATTGAGGAAAATGTCTATCTCACTCCCTTTGTTGCAGGCAATAAAGGATGTACCTCTGATTAAGAAAACCATTCAAGAGTTGTGCATTAGGAAACCTGGCAGGAAGAAGAAAGCCTTTCCTAAGACTGTGCAAGTAGAAGGTAAGTTGGCTGACCTACTCTCTGGAAAACTAGTACCCCCAAATATGGTGATCTAGGGAGTCCATTAGTTACAATTACTATTGGGTTAGTTCAAATTCCAAATGTACTTATTGATTTAGGAGCTGCAATCAACGTGATGACTAAGGAAACCATGCAAAAATTATAGCTCAATAATCTTAGTCCTACTACCACAATTTTGGAAATGGCAGATAGGTCAGTGGCCAAACCAAAAGGAATTCTGGAGGATGTTGCCATTGAAGTGTCTTCTTGGGAATATCCTATAGATTTCTTAGTATTGTAGCCTAGAAACTTAGCTAATGGCTATCCTATTATTCTAGGATGACCTTGGCTTGCCACTACAACTACATTTATAGACTGTAGGTCAGGTGAGATGACTATTTCAAATGGTGTAGACCTGAAGAAGATTTCCTTGTATCCACCAGCACAACCTTCAACCAAATTTTTTGGATAGATATGGTATCTTGATGTGATGAAGAACCAGAAACTACTGTCACCTTGGCCATTTTACATTGTAATAGTAAAGGAACATATTGAGGAAATTAATTCACCAGAAAGAGAAATCTTTGAAGATGAAACTAGTTTTGGTGAAAACATTGCAAGAAGAAGGCCTTAGGGATGATCAAATTCTTGTCCATCATTTGTTATGGAAAGATGAAGAACAAACTGCTGCACATCTGTCATCTATTCCACTACAAGAAAGCTCCTTCACATTGCCACATGGATGGCATCATCATCTTCTGACTTCTTTCACCTGTCCTATGCAAATGATCCCATCAGGTATCACATTTACACCAGAATCAAGAGTATTTCATACTCTGCAGCCACATCATTGTCCCTTAAATGCTTTAATCAGTAAATATGAGGTTGTCAACTCTGTTTATCTAGGGATTAAGCAGATTGAGATACAACCAGGAAATTTTTTGAACATTAATAGTTGGTTGACTAATGAGCAAGAAGCCAAATTATTTGTTGTTTTGCAGAGACATGTTCAGGATTTTGCTTGGAGTTATAAGGACATGACTGGCATTCACCCTGATGTGTGTACACATAGAATATACACTGAAGATGTTAAACCTGTGAGACAACCTCAAAGATGTTTGAACCCTGCTTTGAAAGATATTGTCAAGGAAGAAATTGAAAAGCTTTTAGATGTAGGATTCATCTATCCAATATCAGATAGTAGATGGGTTTCTCCATTAGTCATTGTTCCAAAGAAAAATGGGAAAATGAGAGTGTGTGTGGATTACAGAGAGTTAAATAAGGTAACACATAAGGACCATTTCCCATTACCTTTCATAGACCAAGTGTTAGACACCCTTGCTGGCAAGAAATTTTTCTATTTTCTTGATGGATTCAGTGGTTATAATCAGATACAAGTTGCACTTGAAGACCAAGAGAAAACTACTTTCACATGTCCTTGGGGAACCTTTGCTTATAGGGTTCTACCTTTTGGTTTATGTAATGCTCCAACAACATTTCAAAGAGTTGTTTTGGCCATATTCTCTGATTTGACAAATGAGAGTGTAGAAATTTACATGGATGATTTCACAGTATTTGGGGATAGTTTTGAATATACTTTGGAACAACTTGAAAAAGTTTTAATACGTTGTGAAACATACCATTTGTCTCTTAATCCTGAGAAATGCTTCTTAATGATGGAGGAAGGGATTGTCCTTGGTCATCATATCTCCTCTTATGGGATCAAGGTTGATCCTAAAAAGGTGGAAGTCATCAAAAACCTTCCTCCTCCAAAAACTCAAACTGATGTGAGGAGTTTCTTGGGACACATTGGTTTCTACCGTAGATTTATTGCCAATTTTAGTACCATAGCCAATCCAATGTTTGCATTACTAATGAAAAATTCTGAATTTTCTTGGTCTATTGAGTGTCAAAAGTCTTTTGAGGAATTAAAAGAAAAGTTAACAACTCCCCCTGTATTGAGAGGACCTAATTGGGAATTGCCCTTCCATATTCAAACTGATGCTTCCAATACTGCTATTGGAGCTGCATTAGGGAAAATTGACAATGGGGAGCATTATGCCATTTATTACATCAGTAAAAACTTGACAGGAGCTGAAAAGAACTACACTACTACTGAGAAGGAATTCTTAGTTGTAGTATATGCTATTAATAAGTTCCGACACTATATCACAGGATATCAGGTATTCATTCATACAGATCATGCTGCCATTAAATACCTGATGAATAAACCTCTGGTTAGTGCAAGAATTATTCGTTGGTTAATACTATTGCAAGAATTTGATATCACTATAGTTAATAAACCAGGGAAAGCTAATGTAGTTGCAGATTTTCTATCAAGATTGCCAAATGAAGATACAGGAGAGTTGGTTGAAGATGCATTTCTTGATGAGAAACTATTTGCTATTTCTGTGCAGTCTCCATGGTTTGTAGATATAGCTAATTATTTGGCTATAGGAAAAATTCCTCTTCACTTTACTCCTAAACAAAGGAAACAGTTAATCAAGCAAAGTTCTTCTTTTAAATGGATAGGAGGTTTACTTTTCAAATGCAGTCTTGACCATGTTTTGCGTAGGTGCATCCGCAAGGATGAGGTATATGATATCCTATGGGCATGTCATGATGAACCTTCAGGAGGACACTATTCAGTCAAGAGTACAATTCGAAAGATCTTGGGTACTGGTTATTACTGGCCATCTTTGCATAAAGATGTGAAAAATTATGTTAGACATTGTGATGCATGCCAAAGGATGGGAAAACCTACCTTCACTAGTGAAATGCCATTACAACCTCAAGTAGGAACATAACCATTTGAGAGGTGGGGGTTAGATTTTGTAGGACCCATTGACCCTCCTTCCCAAGGGAAAGTGCATATCTTGGTATGTACTGACTATGTAACCAAATGGGTAGAAGCCCATGCTTTTAAGCATGCTCGAGAAGAAAAAGTTGTTGATTTCCTGTATTCATAGATTTTCCTACATTTTGGGGCCCCACAATCCATCACCATAGATCAGGGACCTCAGTTTACTTCAAGAGTTGTTGAAGCCTTCACTCAACTATATGAAATCAAGCATAGGAAATCCTCACCTTATCATCCACAAGCCAATGGTCAGGTTGAAGTAACAAATAGGGAACTAGAGAGAATCTTAACCAAAACCATAGCTTCCCATAGGAGGAATTGGATGGACAAACTACCTGAAGCAATTTGGGCTTACAACACTACTTGGAAATCCACTACTGGATTCACACCATATGAATTGGTTTATGGTAAAAAGCCTCTTTTGCCTATTGAATTTGAGTTATTGACTCTTCGAACTGCTTTGGATGTAGGTATTGATTTGTCACAGGCACAAATGGATTGAATTCTGTAGCTCAATGCATTGGATGAGCTATGGAGGGATGCATTGCACTATGCTGAGATGATCCAAGCACAATAAAAATTATGGCATGATAGTCACATTTAGCAGAGGAAGTTTTAACAAGGCGATTGGGCTTTGTTGTTTGACTCATGATATGAAGACTATCCTGGCAAGTTGCAGACTCGATGGCTCGGACCTTATCAGGTTGAGGAGGTATTTGCAAATGGAGTTGTACGTCTTTCACCAATAGATGATTCAAGAAGGAAGATGGTGGTTAACGGTCATCGTCTTCGGATATATCACAAACCGTTAACCAAGGAGGAGTTTCTCAAGCAAGTAGGAAACTTAGATGTATCAGTATTGGAAGAAACCACTTCTTCCAAGATGGACTCAATCAAGTGACATGAACCAAGATATAAAATAAATATATATATATATATAAATAATAATAATAATTCAGAATGTGAAAACCTCTTTGAGGCACATCTGAATTGGGCTTACATGAAAACCGGTTTTTTTGGCATGTTTGCCTCACAGACCCACCACCATTCCATCCATTCTCACCATTGTTTCACTATTTACCATTCCATTCATTCTCACCTCTGTTTCATTGTTTTTCAGATTGCACCTGTTACACTCTGTGAGGAGTCAGCTTAAAATCAACAGAAAACAACATTTGTACAAAATGTAGATAGAATGGTTTCTTCAGGTATGTGCCTTTTCTATTTTAATATTGTAAATATTTATTATGTAGTGTATGATATCCCTAGTTAGTATAAAGCATACATAAGGTCTGGTTCCAGAAAGTTATCAAGATAGTCTAAGACAGAAAAGGCTTTTCAAATGCATTTGAATGGTACTGCTCTAGAATGAACCTGCTGCACATAACAGTTTCGAAATAAAGGAGCTTTGGAATTAGCTTCGGAATGAATAAGGGTATATGCTCTGGAATGAACCATACGATAAAACCTATTGGAATGAATTAACAAAAGGTTAATTCATCAATCTCCGAAATCATCCAATTGAAAAGTCAAAATTAAGTTAATTTTTCTATGGATTCCTAAGTCTTTGCACCAATTGGGTTGGAAATAGCACTTGGATCGCAGGTTTCAAGTACGAGTTCCAAGGCAAAATTTTGAGGAGGGCATAAAGTTTCAAATACTACAGCACGTGACCACTTGGCACACGATTCAAAATATGTTTAAAAGAAGAACTTTCGTAAATAATGCCATGTCACTCCCGATAGCTATAACATGCAGTAAAAATTAATGATGACTTATGCGTGCAATGACTTGCCGACACGTTCCCATTTCACGTTCCTAGCATGATTTGAAATCATTCTGGCACTGCATCTATTTACTCCTCATCCTCGAGCATTACCATTGACAAACTTAAGCATTCCAAAAATTGAAAAAAAACTACCCTATTGTTCAAAATTTGTAGGCCTGATATACTCTGCACACAGAAAATTGACAATGGGAGGACAGAAAAATAAAATTGAACCAGACAATATAGAGAATTTGCAGAAAGATGAGGAGTCCATGCGAATTCTTACAGAAGGAGGATTTCTGCCCTTTTTGCACAAATTCGATGGGCATTCAGAAGGATTGGCCGCTGAGTTTGCACGCACCTTTCGCAACAATCAAATCCACATTAGCGGCATGACAATCCAGGTAAGCCCCAAAATTCTCAGTCAAGTTACTGAAATGCCACTACATGGGGTTCAAATTGGGAAATCTAGCAAGAATACTTTAATTGAACTAGTAAACCAGTTCAAGGGAAATGAGGATAGGCCCACTGAGTTTGTATTGAGTAATAATATCTGCAAGGGGGTCAAAAGAACAAGTTTACAACCTCCTTGGGATGAAGTTGCAGTATGGGTCATTAGGTTTTTGACCTACGATGGGCAATTCCCTATCCTGTCTGGACATCACATGAGAATTCTGACCCATCTTCACCATGGCAACTCAAACCCTGAGCTTAGGGTAAACCTTCCTCTGTATTTATATCAGGAGCTGGTAAATATGGCCAAAAAGTACCAAGCAAGAAAAGGGTCTCCCAAACACCATGGCCTAATCAAGATTATATGTAGGCATCACTTCAGGGGAAACCCTAGAAGCTTTGATAGGTTTTTTCATGCATGGAATGAGTTGATTGAGGAAGAGGTAGTTGAAAGCCCTGGATCTGAAGAAGAGGTAGAGGTTGAAGGACCTGAATCTAAAGCATAAATAGAAATTGAAAGTTCTGAACATGAAATTGAAACTGAATCCTCTAAAAAATAAATTCCCTCCTCACCATAGGGACCTCCATCCTCCAGGATGAGGAAGCAAAGAGAGAAATAGTCTAAGATTGATCCTATAGGAAAGAGGAGGAAGGTTACATTTTCTGAAAATGTAACTATTTTTCCCACTCAGTCCATTGAGCAATTTGGAAGTTCAAGTAGGGAAGGGTATATGGAGATGGAAACACCTGAAGTAGACCCTGCCCTAGGATTGACAAGCTCTATTTCACAATCTAAAAATAAATAAAAGCAATCAGCTTTAGGATTGAGAAGGTCTTCAAGACTTTAGAAATCCACCAACATAGGTGATGTGGAAAAAGAAGAAGGAACTGCACATGTTGATACCCTGTAGGTGAAAGAAACTATGGAGAAAGTTGAAGATATAAGTACCAAGGGCATGGATAGTGCAATAGATATGGCTATGCCTACAATGTCCCTCAATTACCCACCATATTTAAAATATAGAACCATAATAGAGGAAGTAGAGGGACACACCACTATTGCAGAAATGTCTGCACCACTTGTGGATTATTCAGATTCTGAGGAAGAATCTGAGGTAGCTGAGGAAGGGAAATATGATTTGAGCACTGAAGAGGAAGAAGAAATAAACATAAAGACTCAGTTGCATGCAGCTAGGAGTGTCATCAAAACTCAGACAGGATGGATTGAAAAGAGTGAAGCTTCCCTGAAAGAGAAAGATGATACTATCGCTAAGTTATGGCAAGAGATAGAGACTGTAAAGGCTAGGTTAACACTTCTGGAGCAGCAGCCTCCTCAGTCTGACTCAGGGGATGAATTAGCTAATCTATTACTGAACTTAGCTGGCAATCCTGAAAGAAACTCACCTGTCAGAGCTGCAATAGAAGAAGAAGAAACAATGCAAGAAGTACAACAGGCTCAAGATCAAACAGGGGATGGACATCCAGAAGTACTTGTGCAGGTTTTTGAAGATCCACAATGGTTGAGTGAACCAATAGCACATACAGAGGTAGCAATAGTAGTACAGGAAGAGGTAAGACCACAGTCTCCTCAAGACCTTGATAATTTGAATGCACCTGAGATTGAATTGGTAGAAATTGGAACACAAACAGAACCTCCTACAATTGGAAAGGTGGATATAGGCATTCAGGTTAATGTCATTCCTCAAATGCAACCAATGGTTAGATCACTAGACACAGTCACACTTGCAAAATATAATAAATATGTGGCTTATTGGATGATGAAATGTCACCAATTGGAGGGTAAGGTCTCATATTTACAATCCTTAACAAAAGAATTGGAAAAGAAAAATTTAGAAATTGATAAATTGAAAGAGCAGGTACAAGAGGTATGCCAAATTGTAGAGTGTATGGTACAATGTAGGAGACCAGCTAGGTTCTATAGTTTGATGTTAAAGGAAATATACCTTCGTTGGCAGACAATGAGGATCACTGTTGGTCTCTCCTACAAATTAAAAACTCCTGGAGAATTTCTAGAGGCTTTTTGGCAAAGCTTTGTAGAATACCAAAATTTGTTGTGTGAATTGTTCTTGCATAATTTCTTTTTGCCAACATAAGTAATCTTCCTCCCCCACATATTTACTGGTGATCTTCAGCTTAGGTCTTTCTTATCAACATTGCAGAATCAAATTTGTTGGGAACAAGAGAAGAAAGCCAAAAAAGCCATGGAATTACAAGCAGTAATGCTCATCAGACCGGTTCACCTTAACCATAGGACCTCCACCAATGAACACTATACATTGATGAGGGATGATAGGGTAAGAAATATGTATCTGGATAACCTTCAAAAATGCATGGCTGATTTCCAAACTTTCTGTGCAACATCCTTTGCTGAGGCTTTATCAGCTTGCAAAAATAGATGGGGAGAGCTACCTATATCACTGCAGAAGAGAGAACCCATCTCGCCAAATAACCTAATGTGGTCTAGAAGAAGGGCAGAATGTATAATCCAGACCATATTTGAGGTAAAGGAGCAATGGATAGGTCTCAGGTACAGGAATCCAACAATCATCACCCCTGTTCCATATTTCTTTGATAATGACCCTCAATCAGACGATCAATTCTAGGAGTGGCTCAGGGAGATCAAAGAGCACAAAGGATATTACAATATTGGAGGTAGACTATGGAAATATGTTGAGCGCTATCTTGACATAGATCTTTGTGCTACTGTAGTAGAACAGAATGCATGAGGACATGCATTGCAATAGGTTGGGGGGAAATGATGAGGCAGAACATTACCTCATACAAAGACTACTTTTGATAACTTATTAAACTATTTGGAACTACTTATGATATGTTTTTGTACTAATTTTAGTGATACTATGCATTATATGATGATGTTTGCATATTGGAATGATAAAGTGCATATGACCTATTTTGACTAATTTATCTATGTTTTATAATCTGTTTCAACTGTATGTTTTAGTATATTTTGCATTAAAATAGAATTGTAATATGAAGGTACTACTATCTATTTAGTTTTGTGCTTCTTTTACAAATTTTCCCCACCACTCACCCATTTTGAATAACCTAAAGGCACCAAATACTTTGTCAGTAGTTGACTGTGTAGAAAATAAGAATTTTTCCATACAAATTCTAGCCAACTGTACATATACAACATGGCTTGGAATTTGTCCACTCCAACTCATACAAAATGTGGAATCAGTCATCTGGGTACCTATGGAGGTTATTTCTGCCATCACAACTGGTCACACATGCTTCTGTTGCATGAATTAATGCCAACTCTATTCTACTGCCTGATATTTCGGAGCAGCTCTGAAATGAGCGTAGAAGACATAAATTTGGTCAAATGCATCTTTAATTGTAGTAAAAGGAAGGTAAATGGTGGTTGCAACTATTCTAGGGGCCTCCCTATCCTTTCCAACACCTGTCCCTCACCAGATAAAGCCAGCAGCTGGAATGGATAAGGTTTAATGGATCAGATCCCTGCATTTTTGGGAAACACAGTCCTGCAATGGTTGTAATAGTCCTATATTGAAGCACCAAACTTTATCATTGTTGTACCTTGCTAGTATAAATAAAGTGCTCCCATTTGGTTGAGCATATAGGGAGATATAGGAGCTAGAGGATATAGAGGTAGCAGAATTTCATAAGCTTTCTTTGTAATTACAACAGAACAGTATTGTGCAGGCCTTTTCCTGCAATACTGAAATGCTGTTGCAGAATTAATAAAAAGGTGCAATTTCCCATTCCATTGGCATTCTGAGTGAATGTGTAAAGTTTAGATAGTTTAGAACAGGTACTTTTCACCTTCTTCTGGTTCAGGGAGCAAGGGCCACTTCCAGGCCCAGGAGAAGGGACAACATAGACAGGTTTTCTGCCTATTTCTTGCTGCAACAGATTAGCAGGAACCTGACAGTTCTTATTAGTGCATTTCTTGTTCATTTATGTTGGTATTTCTTGCATATTACTAGTTGTGTTAGACTACAAATGGTTAGTGCATATCAGCTGATCACTTAGGGTAGCTTCATGCATCTTATAGCATACAACATTTTATGTTCCCAGTTTGCATTTCCAGATCTTGGCATTTCCAGTTTGCATCAGAGAATTTCCTAATGTTTTAGTTCTGCAACATTTAATTTTTGTTATTTGAATTATGTTGCTGTAACTAGATTTTGCTTTATGCAAGGTGTGATTTTCAATTCTGCAAGTTTCATTTATGATATTTCAATTTCTGCATCATTTCATTTCTATCAGTTTAAATTCTGCAACAATAGTTAGTTTTCCTTTTCTGCAAAGTTTCAATTCCTGCAATTACATTTCTGTAAGGGTAAATAGGAGTCAATTTCAGTTTTTAGGAGTTAAAAAGGAGACACAAACACCCCCAAGCACTAACTGTTTCACCAATAAAGCCATCTCCTGAATGAACTGATCCTTAAAATGCTTGCCTTTCCTATCGTATATAGCCTTGGACACCGCCCTGGATTGACAAATATAATGATTAAATGATGAAGAGTTGACGACACTCATCACAAGGACACAACCAAATGTATCTTAGATATTTGGATCCATTAAATTCAATGTTTGTGAGGATAGCCCCTCAAATCACATCCTTACCCATGGCATATAATGAGGCTTTAATAGTTGAGCAACAATTAATGCCTCAAAGTTATGGTTTGGGTTAATTACCTTCACTTGGACAACCAAGAGATTATAATCAGATACCACTATGTATACAAGAGAAAAATTTCACCATTGCATAAAATAAATAAAATTTTATCTTTTATTGAAATATCATTTTGTTTTACAAAAGAGCCCTCTAGGGGCTTATAACATGAGAAAATTTCTCTTTATGTCATACACAATTTGATGATGGTGCACCCATAAGTCTTTTCCTTTGCTACAATAGAATATGGAGGGGTTTTGAATGAGCTTGAGCATGTTATCAGACCCTCCTTTGATGCCTTCAAACTTGAAGTATCTGCACACAACTAATAACAAGTTAGTAATATTATGGGGGCCTATCTCAATTAGGCTCCAGATCCATGAAAGTATAAAACAACAAATTAAAAACAAATAAAAATTGATTATAAGGGTGACTACCAAAAAGCCACCTGCAAAGAAAGTGATTACAAACAAGTGACTTGCAAAGAGGGTGATTACCAACAAAAACAAACTTGCAAATGAAGAAAATGACAAGGTATTTATAGAAATTTTTGGAGGAGAGGGGAGGGTACCAAAGATTTGGAGTGATTTTTTTTACCCAGTATGAAAGGAATTTAGGAATTAATACATATTTAATGTGCATGGATTGGGCCTCCATTTTAAATTTTAAATTCAAATAAACTTGTTTGGTAGTGTGAAACGATGAAATGGATGGTGTGGAGAGATTTAATGGGCATTTAATATTTTTGACTTGGGCCACCAGTGGGAATTTTAAATTCAAATAAATTCGAATTTAAACCACATGGAGTGTGAAAGGAGATTTTTGCATTTAATGTGGTTGTTAGGTGGGATATTAGAGGAGTTTAATTAGTGGGTAATCAAGATTATAGGAGGATTAGGAATTGAGAAGAATAAATTATAGATTAAGTGGGAATTAGAGGATTAAAAAGGGGATAAGAAAGGATTAAGAGCATTAAATGGAGTAGGAGAAAATTAAAGAAATATTAGAGGAAAATTAGAGAAATTAAGGGGGAAATAAAATAGATTAGAAGAATTTAAGAGGAATTAGAAGGATTTAGAGAGGAAATTGGAAATTTGGAAGGATTTGCACACAATTAGGAAATATCTGATGAATTGATAAGGGTTTTGTGACAAATTGGGGGTTTTGGTGAATTGACATGGCTTGGATGGGGGATTTGAGGGATTTTGATGGGTTGATTGGAATTTTAGTGAAAATTATTAAAATTTGGTGTCTGCACACTAATAAACCAAGCACTTATGCAACATCTTCCCATGTTGAACCCATTACGAGGGGCCATGTATCTAAACCAGAATCAACCATTCAACCTAGCTCCTCTAAATAAAATGATGCCTAATATGAGCAATCAATAAACCATTCCAAATTATTTGAATAATTAGGTGACCACAAACAACATTCTCAATCATACACCTCAAACAAATAATCAACCAACTTTACCTATATATTTAAAAACATCGACACCTACAAATATTGTAACAAGTTAACTAGGACCAAGTCAACCAAATAATAATAATAATAATAAAACATAGTTGAGCCAAAAAGTATTATTTTAGATAAGAAATAAGAGGACAAGTCTTTGAATAAAAAATGACCTTTGAAATTCCACAAAAGCAATAAAAGTCCTAAAAATAAGAGAAAAATATTGAAAATAAGAGGTAATTTTACTTGAGAAATTTGTTGGCAATGGTGAGAGCTAGGGTTTGACATGGCAATTTCATGAAATCATGGATGCAACTGGGGTGCAGTTTTTTACCTGGATGTAGTGAGATTTGGTGGTGCTTGCAACTTGGATGCAATTTTTTACCCCGCATGCAAGCTCAAGGGCCCATATTGTCTAGTTTCAAGGCTTCTTCCATGCATGCACTATGAGATTTTGGTCAAAAATTTCATGGTGGTGTAAAGGTTTTCATTTGAAAAGGAAGATATTATTCAGAGTTATCCCTTTGTTTGTTTCTATTTTTTGTGTGAGTCTGGTGTCCTCTCTTTTTTATGGTAGCCTCTTCAGGGGTCCTTCCACCTCTCTCTTTTCAAAATATGCAAAATAGAGTTACTAAAGGAGAAAGTAGGAGCTCTACAATAGGTATTAAGTATGCAATTATAAGAGAGAGAAAAAGATAAGAGATCACACAACCCTTAACCCTAAATAAATGCTAGAAAAAACTATAGAGTTACCATGATTAAATGTAAAACCATAATCCTTTAAACAAGGAATTTATTATTTATATGAGCAAGCATTAATTTGCTGCTTTATAGGTTTTTGGCCGATGGAGCAAGATCTCCAAATTTTGGAAACTGAAGGGATATGTAAAACTTAAATTTTGCCCTAAAGGCTTTTTCATTATTGTTTTCTCTTTCTTGGAGAATAATGAGAGGATTCAATATGGGGAGCCTTATTTCATGACAAGGGTTGGTATTTTTATGCGAAAATGAACCATAGGTTTTGATCCCAACAAATAAAATCCAACCAAAACCTAGTCTGAGTGTGACTATATGCTCTCCCCTTGGAATTTTGGAATGAGGAAACCTTGAAATGAATTGGAATTGCTACTGGATAATATATAGAAATGTCCAATGTAACTAGAGAGGCTCGTGTAACTACCTTTGGTTAGATTTATCTCCATGTAGACCTATCAAGCCCTCTTCTAGAGGCAATTATTCCAATTATAGGGGATTATGAGTGGACCCAATACCTAGATTATGAGAATATCCCATTTTGATGTATAATTTACCATGCTCATGGCCATATCTTGCGAAACCATCCTACCCTTAAGAAAAAAATGGAGGAGATAGAGAAAAATAAGGATCCATTAGGGAAGAAGAGTGTTAATATCCAAAATTGACAAACAAAAAGGATAAACAAGTGTGGTAGAAGAAAGGGGAACACAAAATCAAAAAATGAATAAATTTGTGGTTCTATAAGAGATAAACCAAGAGATGGAGGAATCCATGCATATCACCTGAGGGGAACATGAATAGATAAACAAGGAATGGAGTAAGGGTGACATCGGAAATTCTTTTCAAGTAGTCAATGAAAGATACTAAAAACCCATAGAAAGGTGATTTAATCCAGAGGAATCCCCCACTAAGTTTACACTATGAAGATACTTCAATGGATTCTAATGAGACCATTCAAATTGAAGAGATTTTGGGTGGAAGATCCTTGGAGCCTCCCTTGAAGGGGCCTATCAACTAGAAAAGGAAGAGATTGACCAAATTATTTTACAAAAAAGACCTATTCCTAAAGATGTGGTAACCTCTACATCAAACCACCTCTTAATTCCTAATTTTAATGATATTTCCACTACTTTTAATTATAGCATCTTGGAGACCTCAAATATTGAAGGAAATAAAAAAAAGGACATTAAAGAAGTGAAGAGGAGGAAAAAATCAAAAGATATTGGTAACCTCTCCTTGAGTGCTCTGTTTTTGGGACTAAATTCTACCTCATATACCAAAAGAAAGTTACACGAATTAATTAAGTTAAGGAGAGGAAGGAAATTTTTGACAAAGCTCTTGGAAGATACAGGGAAGACCCTTGCAGACTCTCAATTGGAGGTTTCCCTGAGTACATAGTTTTTGGTAAGAAAACCCTTCATAAGTGGTTTGCAATGAAGATCCTCTCTTGGAATATATGTGGGTTACACTCTCTAAGAAAATGTAGATTCCTTAAGAGAATGATAGGCTTGGAGGACCCTAAAATAATTCTTCTCCAAAAAAACCAAGTTAACTCTAGAAGAGATGGCTTATAAAACTGATCAAATTTAGAAAGGAGTAGAAGGTATGTGAAATGAAGCTAAGAGATAGGCAAGGATTTTGGTGATTCTGTGGAATCCTATAAAGTGTACAATAATGGAATATCTTACTGGTAACTGATGGATTTATATTAAGTTCATATTGGACTCCTCTCCCCTCTAGGTTTGGGTCACAAACATTTATGATCCTATTGATGCATGTCACAAATTGGAGTGTTGGAATAATATCATCTTTTCTCATGACCAGTCTAGAAATGATAATTGGATCATTGGAGGATATTTCAATGCTATTTGAAACCTCAATGAGAAGAAGGGAGGGGTAAGGAAATTGGATAAAAGTAGTGAATACTTTAATGCTTTCATCTCTAGCCTCAACTTAATTGATGTGGTCCCAAAAGAGGGGTAGTATACTTGGAATAACAGAAGAGTTGGGAAGGCTTTTGTGGCTGAGAGATTGGATAGATTCCTTATTACTAATAGTTACCTTGAGGTATCATTTATCACAAATTCCTTTATCTTACTAGATTCTCTATCAAACCATTGGACCATATCCATAAATTTGAATATTTCAACCCACCCAAGATAGTATTCCTTTAAATTTGAAAGCATGTGGTTTATTCACCTTGATATAGAAGATAAAGTTAGGATCTAGTGGAGAGAAGGAAATCCAAGTTGGGACACTAATATGTATGTTATAGAAAAAAAACTTAGTTTTATCAATTGGAAAATAATGATATAAAACAAGGAAGTATCTGGGGATATTTTCAAACAAAGGGAAGCCCTGGATAAGGAGGTTGCTATTATTCAATGACGACTAGAAGCCCAAGGTCTTATTGAACCCCTTCTTAGATATGAAAATGACCTCAGAGATGAGTGGGTGAACAAGAGTTGAAGGAAGAATTTTTTTGGAAATAAAAGTCAAGAATTAACTGGTTGAAGGAAGGAGATAAAAATTCTGCCTTTTTCCATTAAAAAACTACCCAACATCAAAATATAAATAAAATTTCCAGATTGACTAACCTTGAGGGAGAGATCATTGAGGACTCTCAAGAGATTTACCTTTTGTTTAAGAACTATTTCAAATGCCTCTCAACTGAACCATTGATATAAATAGTTCAAGATAGAGAAAGACAATCTGCCATTCCCTCGATGATATTTCGAGAGCAAAATGAAAGTCTTACTAATATTTTTAGTCTGGAAGAGGTGGAAGATGCTATTTTAAGCCTAAAGAAAGGGAAATATCTAGTGCCTGATGGCTTTCCCATTGATTTCTACTAGTGCTATTGGGATATTGTTAAGAATGATATCTATTAGGTGGTGGAGGAGGCTCATAACTCTAAGCAAAATTTGGCAACCCCAAACTCTACTTTATTAACTCTAATCCCTAAGACCCATCAAGATACTCATATGGAGAACTTTACACCTATCTCCTTGTGTAATTCTGCTTACAAAATTATTGCTAAAGTGATGGCTAATAGACTTAATAAGACTCTAGATTCAATTATTTATCAAGAGCAGGGAGGTTTTGTGCATGATAGACAAATTTTGGATAACATCCTCACCGCTCAATAAATTGTTCACTCCATGAAGAATAACATATCTAGGAGGATGCTTATTAAGTTAGAAATGGCTAAATCTTATGATCGGGTTAATAAAACCTTCCTTTTAAAAATATTGGAAAGCTTTGGATTTTGTCATGAATGGATTGAGTGGGTGAAAGCTTGCATCTCCTCAGTCATAAAGGTAGTCTTGGTGAATGGTTCCCCTACTATGTCCTTTGCTCCATCTATAGGCCTAAGACAAGGGGATGCTCTTTCTCCTTACCTCTTTATTATTTTGGCAGAAGGTGTAGGGATATTGTTCTAAAAATATAAGAGCTATGGTCACTTAAAGGGTGTTTATGTGGCCAGGGATGAGTAGAAGATTTCTCATCTCCAGTTTATGGATGACACTTTGCTTATCGGTGAAGCCACTCTCAGGGAGGCATGAAGATTTAAGGAGAATTTGGAGGATTATTTGGCTACCTATGGAGGGGAAATTAATGTGATGAAGTCTAAAGTTTTTTTTCAACACTCCTATTCATGTCCGAGCGAATATTTCTAGGTTTCTCAGCTTTGAGAGGTCCTCTCTTCCTCTCAAATACTTGGGATTTCATTTGAATGACTCTAATTGAAAATATTATATTGGAGTGAAATTATTTCTAAATTTAGAGAGGTTGCAGGGATGGAATTTCAAATGGCTTTCCTCAACTGGTAGATTAAATCTTCTCAAGTCTATTATCCAAGATCTTTCGATCTATTTCTTCTTTGCTTTATCAAAATATGTAAAGGTTTTAAAACAACTACACAAAATTCAAAAGGAATTTTTTTGGGGCGGTCCCTCTATAGAAATAAAATGGTCTCTTTTTTCTTGGAAAGATATTTGAAAACCTCTCCAAGAGGGGGTCCTTGGAATTAAGGAACTTAAAATATTCAACAAAGCCCTTAATGGTAAATTATTTTGGAGATTTTACAATGAAGAGAATATTTTTTGGACCAGAGTTTTTAAGCAAAAATATATCCTTGAGGTGGACTGGAAGGAGTTGATCAGACTTTAACACTTTCCCCTAGGTTCTTTCTAGACAAGCATATGACATCCCATAGTGTGTGGGTGTGGTCTACAGCCTTCTGGAAGATCAAGGATAGTAGCCATTATCTCTTCTAGAAGGATGCATGGAACCAATATGAACCTTTAAGAGAAGATAATTTCTTGATTGAGTTGAAGGAGGTGTTCAAAGAGGAGGGTTGGAGCTAAGTCAAGGACTACATTCAGGGCCATACCATTCTCCATGATATTGGTAGGATGGTGATTCATTTATGGAAAGAACCTAAATCCTGGTCTGGTCATATCAGGGAAGATGATAGAAAAAACCTTTGGGGAATAATCTCTAATAGGAAAATTTCATATTTCTATGGTACAGACTTGTTAAGTTGGGGGAGAAGTGGAGATGGGAATTTTACTACCAAGAAAGCTTAAAATTTTCTTATGGAGGTAAAATTCAATGGGGATAGGAATCAAATTTAGCAAAGAATATGGAGGAAAGGTGTTTGACCCAAGATCTCAATTTTTGTTTGGTTGGTGGTGCAAGATAAAATCTTAACTGGTAATAACTTGATGAAGAGAGGCTACTATGACCCCTTTAGATGCCCAAATTATGAAGCTAACACTAAAACCATTAACCATATTTTCATTTCTTTCCCCTTTCCCAATCCCTCTAGAAATACTTTGCAAACTCTTGGAGAGAGCCCCTCCATAATTTTTAGATTATAAGGGATTTGATTTTGGAGTGGGTTGGTCGAAACTCTGATATTGACTATATTAGAGCCATATGTGAATGGACCCTCACTTACATTATTTGGGAAATTTGGTTACAAAGAAATAAAATTATTTTTAAGGAGGAAAGAATCCCTAAATTCCACACTTGACTTTCTATTCAGAGGGCGGTGGCTGAATATATTTTGGTCAAGCAGTGGGAGAATTGGGATAAACCCTTAGATAGAAATCTTAGAGATATCAACATTCAATATATGGACCAACATTATATGACAAAAGCATTTGGTACCCAATCAAGAAAAATAAAACCTCTAAGAGTCACACTAAAATCAGTTGGCAACCTTCCCATAAAGGGTTTGTTAAGTTCAACTTTGATGGTGTATCTCGAGGGAACCCAGGTAAATCTGGTGGGGTGGCATATTTTATGATGACCAAGGGAATATGAGAGGCTATTTTTTATTTAGCCTTGAATATACCACTAATAATCATGCTGAGGCACTGGACCTCCTTGAAGGGCTATTATGGTCCCTTAACCGATAGAATATTTATGTTGAAGGGGATTCCCAAGTGATCATCAACCAATCAAAAGACCAGAAATGGTCTTCCTTACTCTCTAGCTGGAGGCTGGGAGCTATTACTTAGACTATAAGAGAACTTCATCACTTGTTTTAGTCCTTGGAGTACTTTCATATGTAAAGATCTGCAAATAAGGTGGCTGATGTTATTGCTAATTGGGAAGTGGATAGAGGTCTGAGAGAGATCACCCGAATCAACTAGTTTGCTAAAATGGATGCTCTTGAGGGCATCAAGCATAAAATTATTTCTTTGATCAATAAAGATAAAAAGGATGCTACTATCACTAGTCATGGTGAAAAGCAGGATGGAGAATGTTAAGATCCTGCTATAAAATAAACTCAAATAACACACTCTCACACAATTGCTTGGAAATAAACCCACATAAACATCACATTAATATAACAAAAATTTGCATAAAGAACAATCTCACAATAAGACAGAATCGCAGGCCTCTTCGAGGGGGCAACCTCCTTCAATACTTCATTAATTTTGCAAAAAATGGTTACATTGGTGCCTTTTCGGGTATTTAAGGAGTTTCCTTCCAAGGTTGGCATACATGCAAAATGCCACCTGGATTACATGCATAATGCCACCCGAATTACATGCATAGTGCCACTTTGAATTACATGCACAATGCCACTCGAATTACATGCACAATGCCACACGAATTACATGCACAATGCCACCTATCTATCATGTGTTACATAAAAAGGGTGCCATTTGTCATAGGAACTATCTAAGCTAAAACTTAGAACATTACAAAATATTAATCATGGGTACTACCCACGTTCACTAGGAATTATTACAAAAGGGGAGTTATTACATTAAGGGTTAGGATGAGATCCTAACATGCCCTTCTCCTTAAAGGAGCTTTGTCCTCAAAGCTGAAAATGAGGAAACTGTTGCTGGAGTTGATGGAGAGACTCCCATGTAGCATCCTCAGGTTGAAGTCCATGCCACTAAACCAGGACATCTGTGATGGTACGGTTGCGCAGAGTGCGAGTTCGACGATCCAGCAGCTGTTTCGGTGCAAGTAAGATGGAGCCTTCTTCATCCAATTCAGGGAGTGTTGATTGAACCTGTACCTTTGTGCCCACAACTTTCTTGAGAAGGGAAACATGAAAAATAGGGTGGATCTTGGAAGTGGGGGGAAGAGCCAATTTGTAAGCTGTCGGACCAATCCGTTGCGAGAACCCGATAAGGACCATAGAATTTTGGAGCGAGCTTCGACACCTATGGAGTTGTAGGGATGATTTTTTGTATGAGCGCAAGCGAAGGAAGACCATATCACCCACATCAAAGCGTGCTCGAACGATGCTGATTAGCTTGTTGGCGCATCCGATTCTGGGCCATGTTCAAATTTTGCTTGAGTTGGCGGAGGACCTCGGTGTGTTGACTCAGAGCATTGTCGACGGCCTGGACCTTGGAGCTGCCCGAAATGTAGGAGGAAGGCGTGAGTGGAGGGCACCCGTAAAATGCCTCAAACGGTGTGAGTTTGGTGGCGGTATGATAGGAAGTGTTGTACCACCATTCAGCCAAAGAAAGCCATTTTGCCCAATGAGGAGGATGATCAGAGGCAAAGCAACGAAGGTAGGTTTCCAAGCATTTATTAACAACCTCTTTTTGACCATCCGTTTGCGGATGGTAGGCTGAACTCATTTTGAGCTGAGTCCCCTGCAACTTAAAAAACTCTTGCCAAAAATTGCTAGTAAAGGTGGGATCACGATCAGATACAATGGAGGCGGGCATGCCATGAAGGTGAAATATGGAGTCAAGAAAAATTTGGGCAATAGTGGATGCTGTGTAAGGATGGGTTAGGGCACAAAAGTGAGCATACTTTGAAAGGCGGTCCACTACCATGAAAATAACAGACTTGCCTCCAGATTTAGGTAGACCTTCTATGAAGTCCATGGAGATGTCAGTCCACACCTGATCTGGTATCGGCAACGGTTGAAGAGTGCCTGGGGAGCGCACTATTTCTCCTTTCATCCATTGACAAGTGTCGCAATCCGCTACAAAAGAGCGAATGTCCTGTTTCATGCCTTTCCAAAAGAAGGTGCACTTGAGTCGCTCATAAGTTTTTAGGAACCCTGAATGGCCAGCAGATGGAGTAGCATGTGATTCCTTCATGAGGAGTTCTCGAAGTGGGGACTTAGGAGGAAGAACCAGGCGTTGATGGTAACGCAGATCCTGGCCATCCCAACTATATCCTGGTGTAGACTCTGGATCATCCCTAAGTGAAGCAACCAGGTCTTTCAAATCTGCATCCTGAAGTATTTCTTGACGTAAGGGCTCAATCCATTGGGGCAATGGTGCAGAGATGGCACACAACATACTAAGGGTCTCAAATTGGCGAGAGAGAGCATTTGCCACAAGATTTTCCTTCCCTTTTTTGTACGTGATTTCATAATCATAGCCCATGAGTTTTGATACCCACTTTTGTTGCTCGGGGGTGGCAAATCATTGTTCTAGAAAGTATTTCAAGCTCTGGTGGTCAGTTTTGATGGAGAAATGGCGCCCAATGAGGTAAGGCCGCCAATGTAGGACTGCATGCAATATTGCCAACATTTCCTTGGCATATGTGGATTTTACCAAATTGTGATCAGATAGGGCTTTGCTGGTAAAAGCCAAAGGGCATCCTTCTTGCATCAATACCGCCCCAATACCACGACCAGAAGCATCACTTTCAATGAAATTTTTTTTAGAGAAGTCTGGCATGGCTAAAACTGGAGTGGTGGTCATGGCATGCTTGAGGTCCAAGAATGCTTGCTCAGTCGGCCCTGTCCAAGTAAAAGAATCCTTCTTCAACATGGAGGTGAGGGGGCCGACTATCTTTCCATAGTTGCAAATAAATTTACGATAATATCCTGTAAGCCCTAAAAATCCTCGAAGCCCCTTGAGTGTGTGAGGTTTTGGCCATTCTTGGACTGCTTGGATATTCTTAGGGTCAACCTTGACACCATCCTTTGAGACAATGTGTCCCAGATATTCTACTTCAGTCAAACCAAAGGAGCACTTGGACCTTTTTGCAAACAGTTTATGGTCGGCCAGTAGTTGGAGAGTTTGATCTACATGATTGAGATTCTCTTCCCATGTGTGACTGTAAATCAAGATGTCATCGAAGAACACAAGGATGAACTTCCGCAAGAAAGGGCAAAAGATGTTGTTCATCAGGCTTTGGAATGTGGAAGGAGCATTTGTGAGACCAAATGGCATTACCAAGAATTCATAATGACCTTCATGAGTGCGAAAAGCAGTTTTAGGAATATCTTCATCCCTAAGCCGGATCTGATGGTACCCAGAGAAAAGGTCTAGCTTGGTGAAGTACATGGTCCCATGTAATTCATCAACCACAGGGATAGGAAATTTATCCTTGACCGTTATCTTGTTGAGTTCTCGGTAGTCAATACACAATCGCCAAGAGCCATCCTTCTTGAGGACCAGTAAGACTGGTGCAGAGTAGGGACTAGTACTAGGCCGAATGACACCCGCCTTGAGTAATTCCTGTATCATCTTCTCAATATCTGACTTCATGGCATGGGGGTATCTGTACGGGCGGATATTGGGAGGTGTACTATTCGGCAATAATGGAATGGCATGGTCATGAGAGCGATGCGGTGGTAGTGTGGTTGGTTCTGAAAAGATGGCCTCATGTTTGTGGAGAACCTGTTGCATGTCTGGTGGAATTTCACCCATTGGGGATGTGGATGGTTGGATGGAGAATAGTTGTGCAATGACCCCACGTGATGATTTCTTTAGCAATTTCTCCATGCCGTTTGAACTGATAATTTGAGGTGTTCCTTCTGGGGAGCCCTTGATGATGTGTGTTTGGCCATTCGGGAGAAGCTGCATCCAAAGTTCAAAAAAGTTCCAACTGATAGTGCCCAACGTACTCAACCATTGAGATCCCAAAACAATATCACATCCACCCAACTGGAGGGCAAACATGTCTTGCTTGAGTGCATAGTCCCCTATCTGTATTTTAACATTGCGACACTTTCCATTACAAGGTAAGGTTCCCCCATTGGCTACCATGACCTCAAAGGAATTACAAGTGTGGATATAGCAATTTTCCCACTGAGCAACTCTAGGGTCAATGAAGTTGTGCGTGCTTCCCGAATCCAGAAGGATGGAAAGACGTTGGCCCTTGAAAAATCCTGTAACCTTAATGGTTTGAGGAGTAGTAATGCCTGCAAGGGCATGGACTGTAATTGCTGTCTCAGGTTCCTGTTTCACTTCTTATTGTGGAGGAGGTGTTTCTAGAGGGTCCTCATCCTTATCACTCTCGTCAGAGGTATCAGGTTATTCAACATCTATCAAGAACAATTTTTTGTGTGCACACTTATGCCCTTTGAAAAAATTTTCATCACAATTGTAGCATAATCCTTGGGCACGACGTGCATCCATCTCTTCGGTGGTGAGGCGCTTGGGTGAAACAGGTTTAGTATCAATTGGGTGTTGGGCTCTAGGAGGAAATGAAGGTCTATTTTGCAGAAACTTTGATGGGCGTCTTTGGGCGGAGAGTTTAGATTCGACCAAATGGGCCAAACTGATAGCTTCCATCGTAGTTCGTGGTTTCAACATTTTGACTTCTGCTTGGAGTTCCATATTCAACCCACTGATATAACAACTCTGGAAGAACCCTTCACTCAATCCTCTTGTCTGATTGGCCAATTTTTCAAATTGAGCTTGGTACTCTCGGACTAACCCTGTTTGTTGTAGTTTGGTTAAGGCTCTTGTAAAGTACTCAAACTCACTAGGACCAAATTGAGTGAGTAGTTGGGATTCAAAATCCTCCCAAGAGAGATTTGGGTAGGCAAGACGCAACCATTGAAACCAGTGTAGAGCCTCAGATTCCAAGTTAAAGGAAGCCATCTGGACTCGATGAAATATGGGTACATTATGAAGTCGAAAGAATTGGTCAACCCGACATAGCCACCCATCAACATCCTTCCCACTAAATTTGGGAAAGTCCAATTTGGGCATTCTAAAGGGTGGATCATGGTCACGATTCCTTGTAGAACTCTCAGCTTGGTATTCCGATTTGGGTGGTTCTCTTCTCAGTTTGCTATCCACTTCTGTCAGTGTTTCTTCTAGGCGGTTGCTAGTGGTCTCATGCTCTAGGCGAAGACCTTGGACTTCTTCCCTTATGGAGTGAAAAGCCGAGTGCAAGTTCTCAATGGCTTTTGTTAGGGAGTCCAAGTGTTCTAGTTCTTTCTGGTGTCCACGGGTACCCTGGGCCATTTTTTAGACCTTTGTGACCGAGTTACTAAAAATAGAATTGAATTTTTTTGGACTTACTATTTTTAGTAAGTGCCCAAAAAAGTGCTTGGTTGCTATATATCAAAATGATCAGCTGAAGGAGGTGGTCACAATGAGCTATATCTCTCAACACTACTTTTTGGCACCCTAGACTTTTTTTTTTTATCTCTGTTTCTGTGAGTCTAACGGTGTTTACGCGTTTTTAATTCCGAGCTACTGAGAAAAAGTTGGGTACTTGGAGCACTATCTATAACCGGCCGTGTTTCACACTCAAGATTCTCTGTATTTTGCGGGTGATCGATATGACGATTCCGTTCGACCCCGAAGACCGTGAATTCCGCCCTGATCGTGTCTTGACCTCTCGACTTGATCGACTCGATTGTGGTCGCCACTTGTAAATTTTATTGTTATTCTCCAGATTGTCGACTTAAGTGTCACCCTCATGGCTTATCCCGAATGCATGTCCCTTCTATTATTTTTTTAGTAGAGGACTCCTTTCTCATATGCTCACTTTTGAAATGCAGGTTTACGAACAGGGAGGTTTGGATTTTTATTGTTATTTTTTTTTTAATTTTTTGGTGTTTTTTACAGGTTGAAGTTTTAATAGAACCAGGGAATTCTAAGTATAGGAGTATGTACCACCCATAGGCCCTCTAATATACCGACAGTGACGAACAATAGTGCTCGGACCAATATTTCAGGCCACTACTCAAGGAGGATTCCACACATACCCTTGATCACACTACCGCCTCTCTGACAATACGGGAGGGTAATCGTCCAGGATGCTGTGTCCCGTAGACTATGAGTAATACAAGGCCGAAGAGCTTCCTAATGGCTAAAAGTTTGTTTAATCCTAGATGGTCTCCCGATATACCCGAAGATACGTGGGAGCTCAAGTCCGTGCGCGAGTTCTGTCTAAGGCCTGGGTATTGGAGCCTGATCGCCCCTCACTTCACTAGACGCTTTATGGGCTATCTAGCTTAGCCAATAATGATAGATCCTTCGCGATATTTTAAAACCCCCGGTACAGGGTTTCTACCTACTCAACTAACAATATATATTTTTTGTTTTTGGTCTGGAAAAAAAAACACTGTATTTTTTTTGGATTTTTTTAATAAGGAAAAATAGAATGGAAAAAACACACAGAATTTATACCTAACAGGCGGATTGGATGGCAAGAATCATTGCAGTTGCAGCAGAACTTGGCCCTGGAAAGCGCTTTGATACCACTTGTTAAGATCTTGCTATAAAATAAACTCAAATAACACACTCTCACACAATTGCTTGGAAATAAACTCACATAAACATCATATTAATATAACAAAAATTTGCATAAAGAACAATCTCACAATAAGACAAAATCGCAGGCCTCTTCGAGGGGGCAACCTCCTTCAATACTTCATTAATTTTGCAAAAGATGGTTACATTGGTGCCTTTTCGGGTATTTAAGGAGTTTCCTTCCAAGGTTGGCTTACATGCAAAATGCCACCTGGATTACATGCATAATGCCACTTGAATTACATGCACAATGCCACTTTGAATTACATGCACAATGCCACTCGAATTACATGCACAATGCCACATGAATTACATGCACAATGCCACCTATCTACCATGTGTTACATAAAAAGGGTGCCATTTGTCATAGGCACTATCTAAGCTAAAACTTAGAACATTACAAAATATTAATCATGGGTACTACCCACGTTCACTAGGAATTATTACAAAATGGGAGTTATTACATTAAGGGTTAGGATGAGATCCTAACAGAGAAAGCCTTATGATTGCTGCATTCTGCATGAGCCTTGAGTATTTGGTTTTTTGTTATCCTTTCTAGCTTGTACATATATGGCTTGTTGACTAATTTAACTTTGGCTAGGCATGCTCTTCGATTTTTAGGTATGTGTGTGTGTGTGTGTGTGTGTGTGTGTGTGTATGTGTGTGTGTGTGTTTTATTTTTTTCTTGTTGTCTTTGTTGTTTTGTTTTGTGTTTTTTGTGTTATTAATATTATTTTTAATTTTTTTTCTTGTTTCTTTTGGTTGTTTTTTGTGTTTTGTGTTTTTGTATTGTTTTTTTTTGTATTTTTTTGTTGTTGTTGTTTATTTTTTTTGTGTTTATTTTTTTTTAAAATTATTATTGTTGTTTTTTGTGTGTTTGTGGTTATTGGTGTTTTTGTGTTTGTGTTTTTGTTGTTTTAGGCATGGTCTTGAGTGTGCCAAAGAGGGAAGGCCAGGTGCAAGCCCTAGGAAATTTTGGCAGAATAGATAACCCTATCTCCGTAGGTCTTACCCAAATGTGGCATCCCAAAAGGGGTATTTTACACAAAAAAAATTTAACCTAGTAACTCAAATATTGAGATAGACAACATACAGAGGATGGTTAAAAAACTAAGCAATGATATGATTCAATTACAAAGGTAAGTTCCTCAAAATACACCTACCAATAATAACACTCAAAATAGGAACTTTAACTTTCAAAGGACCAATCATCAATAAAATACTCACCCAAAAAATGCAGGAGTCCCAAATCTTACTAGCAACCACAATCAACCAAATAACAACCCAAATATTTTAGTGAATTTGGCAAATATTGCTTTATCCAACTGGTGTAAGGTTCATTCCACTGCTCAACATGGTGAAATAGATTACCTAGAATTTAAAACTACTTTAGATATTATCCATAAAGAAATGGAAAATTTGGAGTTAGTGCCCACCAATGAGAATGTTGAAAATTAAGCTAACCAGAATGCAGGGGAAACTTTAGTTTTAGAGACCTATGAACTGTCAAGAGTGGATGAAGATGAAACTAAAGAATACATATAAGAAGAGGTGCAAGCTTAAAAGAAATTTCAAAGAGGGAACAATTATATTTTTCAAAGTAAAGAGAAAGCACCAATTACTTCTTTTATACCTCCTAACAAAACCTCCTCCCTCCTTATGAGTAGGCCAACAAAAATCCAGTTCCAACTAAGGGTCCCATAGTACCTAAATAGCCAAAATATGACATGCCTTTACCACAACCAGAGAAAGTCTCAAAGCAAAATAAGGTTGGATATAATATTATTGAAGACATTAAGAAAACCAAGGTAAATATTTCTCTATTTAAGGTAGCTCAATTAACTGACCAAAAATATGTATTGCTTAAAATACTTGCTGGTCAAAATAAAAAAGAGTTGAAAAATACTACTGATGCTTAGGTTGCAATATACAAAGAAAAAGTAGAATACCCTCCTTTCCTTTTGACCATTAGAATCACTTGCAAAAACTTACATATTTATTTTGTGGATTCAAGTGCTTCTAGCAATGTGATTCCATATGCAGTCAACCAAAAATTAGGACTGACTCCTTATCCCTAAAATAAGAAGGTGATGCAATTGGACAAGACATAAATCAATATGGTTGGGATGCTAAATCAGGTCCATATACAGTTGGTTGCTGAACCTAGGATACAACAGTGTATCGATATCCAAGTTGTCGATATCCCATATGCATATGTAAAGTTGCTCAATCGTGATTGGTTAAGAACCCTAAGTGGTTATATGGTCATATATTTTCACATATGTGGCTTTCTTGGCTTGGCATAGCTAATTATATTTGGATAGAAAGAGATCCAAGGCTAAAATATATCATCATAGAATATAACAACATCAATAATATTCTATACATTGAATTAAAAATGGGAGTCTACACTATAGCAGTAGACACCAAAGCTGGCGAGAATAATTTAGTAGCAAAAACCGCACTAAGCAAACAAAAAGCAACTAAAGATCAACTATGGACTCTCAAGTTTGATGGTCAAAATGTAAGCATAGAAATTGCGCTGGAGTTGAACTGGTCAAACCCAAGGGCAAATCAAATCTTACTACTTATCGATTATAGTTCCCTTACACTTGTAATGCTGTTGAGTATGAGGTATTGGTTCATGGATTGCAATTTTCCATTAAGAAGAAAGTAAAAAATATATGTGTCTTGGGAGATTCTGAATTGGTGATCAAGCAAGTATGAAACCAGTTTGCCTATCATGACAAACGTATCTCAAATTATCGTAGCTGATTATGGGATTTGATTAAAGAGTTTGATGATTTTTATATTCAAACTATTTCATGTAAAAAGAATTACACTACATATTCAATAGCAATAACAAGCACTCTAGAACCAATTTCCTATTCTAAGATAAAGTGGTTCTCAGTGGAACTGGTTGTTAATCCCTCCATACCAGACAATGTCCAAAATTTTTAGGTGTTTGAGGATGATATAAATATAGTGGATTTTATCACTAACTCAAAAATATTTGAAGCTCAGATCATAGATGAAGAAGAAAAAAATTGTGTAGAGCTAGATGAAGGTGGTGATTTTTTAAATAAGTTATGCATGGTTTCTACTGAGGGCCACTCCCGTTATGAAAAAAAAAACATTACATTGCTCTCATTACATTTCTAACAAGTTAATTAAAGCATATCCAACTTTATATTTCTATCGAAGATATTATTCATTTTCCTTTCTATCAAAGATATTCTTCATCTTCCTTAAACTGCTAAGTTTCCACAATAAACTCCTTTTATATCAAATGCCTTCAAAAATTTAGATTCTATCAAGATGAAATTCAACACTACGAATGGCTAAAATATTTGTTTATCAACTTCTATATCCAAAAATATATTGTCTATAACAACCTCACAATTTCTTAATACCTTTTTTTAGGGTTATTATTCATTCCTCTAATATTCCAAGATATTATTTTTATTGTTATTTTTTGATTTAATTTGTGGGTTTAGCCCCACTTCTTGTTAACACTTGTGATATTTGATTTTTTTTTCCCATATCAATATCCCTTTGTGTTTATTTTTATCTTTGTTTTTTTTTCTTGGGTCTTCCTTTTTTTTTTTTTTTCATTCCTAGCAATACTTTCATCTTCATCAATGTCTTCAATCTTCTCACACTGCTCATAGTAAGACTTATCATATTTAGGTTTACTTTGTTATAAAAGATTTGAAGTGCAAGGAATAACCTTAAAAGCAATCTTATTTATGTTTCCCTAGAAACCATAAAGTGCAAGGATGCTATTCTATAGCAATTACCTTCTTATTCTACCCTAAAAACCCTAAATTTTTATGGGTTTCCTCCAACCTCATCTCTATATTATTATTCTTTTGAAATCTTAAAGTGCAAGGGATAACTTCTTCACCACTTTAAATTTTATTACCTGAAGAGGATTCTATACTACTTGATGAAAATGAAGATACTTTACATGGAATAAACTTGACCTTTTTTGCTATCTTTGTTTTGGATTTTATCTCCATATCTTCTTTTACACCTTAAATTCCTTCTAAACTTTCCAAATGATATTGTAGATAGGCTTTATTTACCTCTTCTTTTAGAGTGGAATATTCATGATCTGATCTAGATTATATTATTATATGATTTTCTTGCTTCATCTTGAAGCTTATCTCATGACTATAATTTTTTGTCTCTTTCTTCATAGTTTTTACTTTGTAAACTCTTGCCATGTGTCCAATCTCAAAATAAGTGTGGCAATGAAATGCAATATTTTCATAATTTACTTATTGATCCCATTCTTTTGATTCAAATTTAATATTAATAGATTGTGGCAAAGGTTTTAAAATATCCATAGCAACACATATTCTAGTATATATAGTATGCTTTCACTCCTTAGTTGTTGATCCTTGATGAATTCCCCTAGGGTATTTCTAATACTATTTAAAAGCCTAATTCACACTTGAAGCTTCCTAATAGTTTTTGTCTTAGTAGAAAAAATTTCATTCCATGGTATCAAATAAAGTGCATCTCTTTCCCTAAACCATGGGCCACCAACCATTATTTTATCCCTAATTTCTAAACTAAAAATATAAGGAGGAAAAAACATTTAAAAAGAAAAACCACATAATAATTTTAATTCAATCCCCACTTCCATTTGATCCAATTTTGAACCTCAAAAAATCCTAGCCATGATATATGAAACTTACATATTAACCCTCTAATTTTAAGAACCATTATATCATTCTCAATCATCTCATCCTTGATACTTACTTTTGGTGTAACATCTGCTACCTGGATCAAACTTACCATGTATTCGCTCTTTTGCTTAGCTTCAGCTTGGGCCACCATACTTCCAACTAGGGCATTTTGATTTCTAGCTAGGGCATCCTGACTTCCCATTAGGGATTTCAAAAATTATTTTCCTTCCACAATAGCTAATGGGGCTCACTCTTGACTTGCACTCCCTCTTGGTTCGCACTTCCTCTCTACTCACACTCACTCTTACTCCTGGATTACACTCTCTCTTGCCTTACGGTTGCTACCAACTTGCACTTCCTCTTGAATCATAATTACCTGTGTATCTTCTTTTTCTTGGTATTCCTTCGCTTCAATGATTTTTTGGAAATAATATTCCATGTATTTGTAGTGAGAGTTTAAAGCATTAATGCAATTTGGATGAACTTGCCAAGCTTTTACCATGATTGAATCCCAACTTGCACTCCATATTAGTTTACACTCTATTTTAGCTTGCACTCTCTCTTGCTTCACACTCTCTTCTACCTCACACTCACTCCTAGCTTGCACTCCCTATTGGATCAAAATTTCCTTTGTCTCTTCTTTTTTTGGATTTTCCTTGGATTCAACAATTTTTTAGAGACAATGTTCTACACATTTATGGTAAGGGTTTGAAGCATTGATGTACTTCAATGAACCTGCCACTCTTCTACCATGACTAAATCTTGGTTCACACTCCCTCTCTGATATCATTTGCTCATGACTTACAAAATTACTCTTGGTTTGTGCTCACACTCGCTATTGTACTTACTCTCTATTTGTGCTTGCACTCCCTTTTGGATGCACTCACTGACACTTGCTTTTAGTTGCACTTACTCACACTTTATTTCATTTGCACTCACTCCCAACTCATGCTTGTACTTATGAATGTACTTACTCTTAGATCACAATCACACTTGCTATTGTACTTGCTCCTTAGCACTCAATGCTGCACTTACTCCTAGATCACACTTTCACTCGCTGCACTTACTCTTAGCTCCAAGAAGGTGAATTGAATTTGAATACAAACACTATTTCTAAAGGTATGGTTTCTTTGGAAAGCTTGTTTTATATGGATTATCATACTCATAAACAACAAATTGTTCCATATGAAAAATAATTATATGAATATTATAATTTACGAAGTGCTAAAAACCCTCAAAATATCTTCTTGGGAAAATCTTGCACTGATGAAGAAAAGAAGGGAATAATACAAGCTTTAGAAGATTACAATGATATCATAGCATAGAGCTATGAAGATTTGAAAACCTAGGATGAATCTATCATTACCCACACTGTTCCATTGAAGCCATGGATAAAACCTTTTCAGTAAAAGTAGAGACTCATGAATCCTTTGTTGGAATCCCTTATTTTTAAAGAAATACAAAAAGTGTTGGCAACCCGCATTATTTTTTTTGTAAGATATTCTACTTGGGTTACCAATTTGGTGTATGGTTCATAATAAGAATGGGAAATATGCTTGTATATAGATTTTGGAAATCTTAATAGAGCATTTGATAAGTATAAATATCCCCTCCCTTCCTTGGATGAAATATTACAAATGGTGAATGGCTCTCGGATGATGTATTTTCTAGATGGTTACTGAGGATAAAATCAGGTAATGGTAGACCCTAAGGATAGGGTTAAAACTGTATTTACTAAAAAGTGGGAAAAATTTGCATATAGGAGGATGGAATTTGGTCTAATCAATGTAGGACCAAATTTCCAAAGGGTTATGAATATTACTTTCAAGGATTGCATTGGGAAATACATTATGATTTATATGGATGATCTTCCTGTCTTTTCTAAGATACATGTAAACCATGTGGAAGACTTAAGGAAGGTACTACAAAGATGTAGAGAGAATGCAATTTTATTGAATAAAAAAATGTATTTTTGGAGTTACAAAAGGAAAGATGTTAGGGCATGTCATTCCTGAAGTTGGTATTTTTATTGACCCAATTAGAGTTGAAGCAATTCAAAAAATTTATCTTCTTGGAAGTAAGAAGGAGTTGAAGTCTTTCTTTAGCAAGATTAATTTTGTTAGAAAGTTTATTTCTAGTTTTGTAAAAATAGTTTAGCCTCTAAATGCAATGCTAAAGAAGGATACCAAGATTATATGAGCTAGGGAAGCACAAACTGCTTTTCAAAAAACTAAAAGAGAAATCATGAAGGCCCCTATGTTAATATGTCTTGATTATACTCAACATTTTTATATTTATTCATTTGCATATGAGCATTAAATTGTTGGTGTTTTAACTCAGAAGGATACTGGTGATGAGAGACCAATAAATTTTGTAATCTCACCATAAAAATATTCTCAATTTAGATACTTAACCATTGATAAATAGGCCTTTGATTTGATCAGAGCTATGAAGAAATTTTGATATTATATCCTACATAGCAGACTGTTTGCGATAGTGCTTGATCTAGAAGTGAAAATAATGTTGATGTAGAATGATCTAGGAGAACACAGAGCCAAATGGATGTTTGTATTGCAAGAGTTTGATCTAGAAATTCAGCCAATGAGAATTGTTAGAGGATAGGGACTGAGCAAAGCACTAGCCGAAATTGACCCTCAAATTTCATGTCAGTAGTATTCCATGGAAGAGGTTACAAATGATGAATGGTATTAGGATATTGTTTATTATCTACTTAATAGAGTATGTCTTGGTCACTTGAATTCCATACAAAGAAGAGTATTGTGTCTCAAAAATGTAAATTTCATGATAAAATCAATCATTTTGTATCAAAAAAATCATGAAGAAATTTACGTAAGATTCTTAAGCAAGAAGGAAGCTGCTAAATTTTTTAGAAATTTCCATGGTAATTATGGAACTGGGCATGGCTTAGGGAGTGCCACATCACACCAAATATTGAGAGCTGGTTATTACTAGCCCTATGTTTTAAAATATGCCCATGCACATATCTGATCATGTCATGTTTGTTATATTGTAGTTCATCGAGAAAGGAAATATCCCATGCCATTAGTCGATGATTGAAGCTTACCCATTTGCACAATGGATATTGGAATTTATTGGTTTCATAAATTCTAATTCATAAACCAACCACAAGGTCATCCTGATTGCCACTGGTTATTGCACTTGTTGGACTGAAGATCAAGTATTTAAAAACTGCACAACAAATATTGTGATCCAAATCCTTGAAGATAACATCATGATTAGGTTTGGGATGCCATATGCTCTGGTATGTGACAATGACCCTGCTTTCTCTTCTTTACAATTTTTTGAATGGGCTTATGATAATAAGGTAACTTTGATTTTTTTTTCTAATTAATACCCTTAAGGAAATGGAGTAGCATAATCAACTAATAAAAACCTACTAGAAATAATTTATTTATTTTTAGACAAAAACCATAGGGATTGGCATAATAAACTTAAGTATACTTTGTGTTCATATAAAAAAAATATTGAGTCTTCATTAGGCACATCTCCCTATCATATAGTTTATGGTTAGGATCCTATATTTCCCACCAATCTCAAGATTCTTACCTTGTAATTCATGAAAGACTACTTAGAAACAAATGATAGGGTAGAAGCCAGGCTATTGAATTTGATGAGTTTGGATGAGAAAAGGGAATATGCATTGTAACATTTTAGTAAGCATCAGGAAATGGTAAAACTATGGTTTGATAAGAGGGCCAAAATAAAAGCCTTTAAAATTGTTGATTTAGTGTTGCTATGGGATAAAGCCCATGAGAAGAAAGGAGACCATGAAAAATTTGACACCCATTGGTTAGGTCCCTTTCAGAAATATGAGATTCTAGGAGAGAAGACCTTCAAGTTAAAAAGCCTAACTAGAGAGGATGTTCCATTACTAGTGAATGGATAATTTCTCAAACACTACTTTAGTGCTTGAGAGTATTCTAGTCTTATCCTGTAAATTTTTTTGTATATAGTTGTTGCTTTAAGATTTTATGTTAGTATTATTTGTTTTTCTTTTTTGCTTTGTTTTTGTTATGCTAGTTTCATTTTTTTTTACTTTTTTGTTGTTTTTAATTTTGGTTTATTTTATGCTAGTTTCATTTGTTTTTGCTTTATTGTTATTTTGAGTTTTGGTTTATTTTGTGCTTTAATCATATTTTTGGGGCAAAGTATATGAATTTGAAAGTAATGTAAAATGAAGTTGTAGCTTCATACTAAAAAAACTTAAAGAAAATTCTATATCAAGAGGAATGAAACCATTGTGGTTTGGATTTTAGGTGAAATTAATTGAAGTGTTCATCCTCCTATTTTGCCACAATGATCCCCGACTCAAAAAGCATACTTCAGTGCTTGTGAAATTTTCTATGTTAAAAAAAAGAAAAAAAGCTCAAGTTCTTGGGTGATTTAGACAACTTCTATCGAGGCTATGAACGTCTGGATGGTAGTAGCAAAAGGTCTAGAGTGGGGTTAGATATAACTCTGTTGGGACTATAAAAATCTTGCTGGTAGTAGAGCAATTTTCGACAATTGGTAACATGTCTACTTGAGTGATAAAGCTCATAATTAGTAAAAAATTGTTTGCTTAGGGGTAAACTAGCCTAATTTTTAGACTGTGATTACAAATTTTAACTGATCCTAGAATGATAATGAATTCACATGCACACATTTTTACTAAAAATAAAATGGAGTATTACCTTAAGATAAATTACTTACCCATAGCATTGGGTGGATACCAATTTTTTGGTTTTGAAATTTTATTATTTTAGAGAGGATTATTTTATTCCCAAAATAATCAGAATAATTGAGTCATCATTTATTGTTGTGCTTGCACAACACGCCTCAATTTTCATGAATTGGGTATCCACTTTTAATTTTTTTATAAGTTCTCTCTATTTTTCTTGGGTTGGCTTGCAGTTTTTAGTCTTTAGCTGAAAGATTTTAATTTCAACCTAAATTTTTCTTCTTATGAGTTTCTTATGATGTTTATTGCCATTTTCATGTCTATAGGTGTATTTAAGTGGCAAACAACCTTTCCCTTTAAGTTAGGCTCAAAATACGCTTTCCAACAAGTACCTACATGGCTATATTCCATAGCTTTAGCACATTGAAATTGCTTAAATATTGTAGGTTTTATTTTTCCTCTTTGTGACATAGATGACAATATTTTATGGTTTCTTATCTCTTTTTTATGTGTTAAATAGGTTCTCCCATCATAAATGGTCAAGAAGAAATCTTAAAATAAGCATTTTAAAGTTAAATTGCTTCGAAAATCAAGATTAAATATCAAGATAAGCATGGATGGACAAGATTGAGAATTAAAAAAGATAAATACTTTAAAGTCTTGTTAGTTCCAATGACCAAGATTAAATCTTGAAATAAGCATGGACAAACAGGATTGAGCAGTAAAAAAAGAAAAATATTTTAAAGTCTTATTATATCCAAAGACCAGGATTAAATCTCGAAATAACATGAACAAACATGATTAAGCATTAGAAAAGACAAATATTTTAAAGTCTTATCAGATCCAACAACTAGGATTAAATCTTGAAATAAGCATGGACGAACAATATTGAGCAGTAAATAAAGATAAACACTTTAAAGTCTTGTTAGATCTGACCAGGATTAAATATCAAGATAAGCACAAATGGACAAGATTGAGCCATAGAAAAGAATAAATATTTAGGGTAATGACAAACATTTTAAAGTCAAATCACTATGAAAATTAATATTAAATCTTGAAATAAGCACAGATCAACATGATTGAGCACAAAAAAAACTGTGGTTAGGATTAAATCTTGAAATAAGTACAAACGGACAAGATTATTCATGGCCAGGATTTAATCTCGAAATAACATTGACGAACATGATTAAGCACCAAAAAAAATATAAGCTTTCAGATCAAATTAATAAGATCATCCATGACCAAGATTCAATCTCAAAATGATGTGGATGGATAGGATTAAGCGGTAGAAAAGACAAGCTTTCAGATCAAATGGCTAGGATCAATTAATCCAACAACTAGGATTTAATCTAGAAAATAACGTGGATGGATAGGATTAAGAGATAGAAAAGATAAGCTTTCAGATCAAATAACTAAGATTATTGATGATCACGATTAAATCTTGAAATGAAACAAATGGATAGGATTAAGCGACATAAAAGATACTTTTTGAGCAATGGAAATAATTTATATACAGTTAGGATTTTATCTCCCATATCCCTCCGATGGCTATGATTAATCCAAGAATAAAGTGGTAGTTTGTCAAAGCACTTCAATAGAAAATATTAAATCATCGAGAAATATCAGTGACACAAAACCTTTCCTTTTAAACCAATAGCGTGTGAAGACGATCTTTAGCTTGGCACCCATAAGGATTTAACTGCCAAATTTAAAATTTAAAAAACGTAGAGAAATAAAGATTGTTTAAATTTCTAACCCTTGTTTTTGTTTTCCTATATTATTTTGTAGAATTCTTGCTCGCGGCTATATTGAATATGGTGGACATAATGGTGAACATGGAATTTTAATGTAGATCGATAAATTTCAAGTGTATTGGGTAGTGGATAGATGAAATTAATGGCTAACCTATATTGTGCAGAGAAGTGGAAATTTAATGAAGTATGGTCATTGCATAGCTCCCAAGCATTGTGCAAATGAAGAATTTATGAGGCATGATCAAAGAAGTGCAAAATTAATAAGGTATAGCTATAGTATGACTAAAACATAGTCTTGAGGAGTACATCCTAGATTTAGATGGAAATTAAATTGTAAAATGTAATGCTGGTGAAAGCCCAAAAAGTTTTTTTTTACAAATAGTGGCTCACTAGCTAGTTACATGGGTCAAAAACCATCTATTAGGTGACCTCTTTAGTTTTCATTTGCATTTTATACTTGTAGTTGAATGGTATTTATGAACCAAGCCTCTAGTGTTATGAGTTTTATTCTTGTAATCCATAGAAGTGGACAAATTTGAATCCATGTACTCAATGAACATATTTATAATATAAGGCTTTTGAAATTTGTTGTGTTTAATTTGTGCATGTTGATGGTGGTTGTACTTAGTTTGTTTCACTATCTGTTGATCCTTTGAATATTGTACCATCTCAAACCTCTAGTTGTGTGAATATTGGTCAGGTTGAGGTTGGTTTAAATCAAATTTATTGCTTTATTGGATTGGAACTAGAGTTCAGGGTAGTGACTTGTTTTTATTTATTTTCCCTTATCTTTAAACTTTTGACTTTTATTTGGATCTAAGAGTAGATTAATTTTCATTGTTTTTATATCTGCAATATATTTTTTTCAATGAATGATAAACATTGGGCAATCACAGTTTGTACCGCTTAAAATTCATATTTCTTTATCTATTTTAATTTTTCTTAGCTCATGTATGTCAAGATATCTGTGTAGCAGAATTATTTTTAGATAGTTAAGAATTTCATTTTTAAGCATTGTACCAAGAAATTTATCTTTTCAAACATAAATAGCAAAGGCCCTTTGAATAAATAGTTTTCAATGACCTCTGAGTTTATCCACACTAGCCAAGACTACGCATACCTGAACCTTAGGGGAAAGAAATTTTCTTTCAAGAGGGAAAAAATCTCTGTTCCAAGTATGTTGTCCTGCCCTTGACAATGTTTTATTTGCACACACAACACATATTACAAAGACTTACTGGATGAAAATTATCAAAACATTTTGACTCATCTTTCTTGGGAACCAATATAATAAAAGTGGCATAGATCTCACTTAGGAATCAAATTTATAATCAATAAAAAATTTATATTGAGCACCAAAATAACATGAAGATGTAAAATAAAATCATATGACTAGCGTTATGCCCCCTTTTACTGAACAATTTATTTGCATTTAATTTTACAATTGATTGAATGCCTCAAGGGGGTTTCATGAATATGTCTTCTTTGTTGTATAAGTGATGGTATAAAACCAAGATATAAAATGGTTTGGAGTTTGAAAGAACAAGTTAAGACTAGTATGGACTAAGAAAAAATTAAGCTTTGATTATCATAAAAAATTTTAGTGGAGGATCCAAAATTTACACCAAGAATCTTCCAAGAGTATATGATCCATGAAGAGATTTTACAGAAACATATTCTAGAAATAAAGCAGAAAAGTAACTAAAGAAAGAATAACACCATTCAATGCACATATGACACACAAGATTTACCCTGGTTCACCCAATTTGGGCTAGTCCAGTAAACAAGAGTCTATCCTCCTTGATATATTATTCTCTCTCTTGTCCCTAAAACGGGACATTACAATAATTATATAAGGAAAATCTTACAACCCTAAACCACCAAGTGGTATTAGGGTACCGTGGATACAACACTATGGTCTAAACCACCCACACCCACTAACCACCCACCAACCGTGGGAATCCTAGGGGTCGCTCCAAAAGTAGCGATAAAAGTAGGTGAAAAGTAGCGATAGAAGTAGGTGAAAATTTTGGCACCGACTTCACTGGCTTCGATCACTTTCATCCGTATCCGAGGGTGCCCCCCTATGCACCCCGAGCCATCACCTATTATGTAAGAACCTGTTGGTCCGGCTTTCATGCACACCCCGGGAAAAAGGATGAAGGCAAGGAAAGCTCCGGAGACACCCACGGGACTGATCCCACTCATCTTTAGGATCTAGCTGGTTATCCAAGGTGCGAGTTACCGAGTTGGGTCGAATGGCAATTCACTCTTTTCCACTTCGGAATAGATTTCGATATGGACTGCTCTCGTTACCTTACGGGGGGTTCTGAACTTGTTCGGTAGTTGCAAAAGTTGTTGACAATCGGATTTGACTTGAATTCTTTGATCTAGCTCTCATGGGTCGGCGATTTAAATAAAAGGCAAACAAAGAAAATAAAAATGGATCATTCACGGAAAGCAAAGAGAGGGTAGGGTAAGGCGAAAAAGAGAAGTTTATCAAACATCAATTGTAAACCCAAACTGTCAATCTTATCTATGCTATCGGCTTCACAACAGAACAAATCCCAGAAGAAAGTGTCCAGTCGGTCTAAGATCACTTTCAACTAAGAGCACAAGGCGAGTGAAACAGATCTAGCGAGAAAATCATAAATCCAAGGGCAGTTGGTTAAAAGCGGTATCTTTCACCGGCGAGCCTAGCTCGCACGGTGAAGACAGAGCAATTAGAACAAACTTAACCTCAAATCCGTAATTTCCCCTAGCGAGACAATAGAACAATCTGAAGCCTAACGACATATTTAATCTTGACAATGGCGATTACGACATATATCTAACAAACTTTAAATGGAACGGATAACAAAAGAAAATACACTTATCACACTCTGCAAAAGATTAGGCTCCTGGCCATGCTATCAGAGAAAAGCTAAAGCACATCAACTCCAAGTCCGGAAACAAAGGATTTCACAAAATTTGCAAGAAATTGCTTATAAGCCTTTTATTTCTAAGTCTCCGCCTCCTGCGATTACATTTAGAATTTGTATTTATAGACTCAGGACGGACCCTGATCTTTTCCAAAATATCTTGCTCAAACCCTAAATCTTATCGCACTTAAACCCTAGGACCCGGGTTTTACAATAAAAATCCATTTAAAAATCAAAGTCCGGATAGAACTTAACCCTTCGGCAAATCTGTGCAGTCAGCTGCCATAAATGGAGAAGATAAAATCAAATGCAATTTGCATTCATCCGCATTTGCAAATAAATGCCTCCATTAATTCTGCTTGGTGAGCCGGATGAGTCACCACTTCTCCATCAATTTGATCTCCGTAAATCCATCTACGAGTTGAAATGGTCTTCATGCCATCAATTCTGCAATAAATCTCCATTAAATGCATTTACCGGCTTCTTCTCCTCTAGCATGGCGGTCCTTGACTAAATCCGCACTTTATCTTTGCCTTTATGGTCTTTCCCGGTTGTTCCGTAAGTGCCAGGTGGAATCCTGCATGAAAGACAAAAAGATGCATTAGATTAGCATTTTAATTAAATCAGAAGCTTAAAACATTAAAAACAGATTAAATCCGCAAAATAAGCTTGCATGTCGGCCTCTGTTTGTCCCATTCACGCTTTGACACGTGTCGCTACCCCAGGAAGCCTTCTGTTTCCCGTCGGAATGCACTTTCAGGTCAACTATGACTTTCTCTCTCCTACCGCGATTCTGCGACATGTCGCGATTTCGCGACATGTCGCGAAATCGCGACCCTGCCAGCGCATCGGCAACTTCCTCCCTCGTCGGCCGTGAAAACGCGACATGTCGCGATTTCGCGACATGTCACGAAATCGCGACCCTCCTGGCCTCCGTACGCTTCCTTGATTTTCAGCCGCGATTCTAGAACACGTCGCGATATCGCGACAGTTCCCTTACCTGCATGCGTTGACCGCGTTGACCGCGATTTTGGAACATGTTTCTGACTTAGCCGATTTTTCATCCTGCAGCCCACTTTCTCTCTCCTGCCGCGAAAATACGACATGTCGCGATTTAGCGACATGTCGCAAAATCGCGCCCTCCTTACAGCTTGCTTCTCTCGTCCCAAAAATGTCGCGATTTCGCGACATGTCGCGAAAATCGCGACCTTTCTGGCACTTAGCTGCATTTTGACTTACCTGTCGCGATATCGCGACATTTCCAAAATGGAAGTGTTAATTAAAATGGAAGTGTCGCGATATCGCGACACTACCAAAAATGGAAAGTTTGATTTTTCGGTGAATTATGCAAGCCGTTTTACGGATTTTCTCGGTACCGGTGCAAGATTTTGCTTGTGCATGAATGATTCTAGCATGTAAAAAGTGAATTCTTGGATAACACGGCTAGAATGCAAGAAAAAGCACAACTTTAAAAAGGAGGCAAGCAAATTATGGATTTAAAACCTGAAAATGACCAAGAGGGTCCCTGCTGCCAAAAATGGAAGTTCATAATTTTCTAAGGATGGAATCTCATTTTTCAGTGGGGGTGTGTTGCTTATCAACAAATGGCGATATCTGCGGGTAAAATAGTAGCACTATTTTAGAACCCAAGACTCTGGTTTCAAAACAAAAAGACCATGCATCGTGCCTTGCCACAGGCATTCTTCACAATAAATTGACTACTAACTACCAGCTGTTAAAATTTCCCAAGGACATACTAGGCTGGATTACTTCAAGGAAGATTTACGATGTGCAATTACAAAGGGTATAGAACTTTCTTCAAGGATGACTGAATTGAATGATAAACTTGGATTAATCAACTTTTCTAGATTGTAAATGGGGAAACCGAGTAGAGCTCCGTTTACTAGTTTAGCTTTTACAGCCTAGACAGAGTTACCCTTTAGATTTACACGACCCAATTTACAACTGTAGGGCAGAATCTAATATTGGCTGCCTCTTTTGATCATATAACTTTTTTTTCTTTTTTCTTTTTTTTCTTATCTCTCTTTTTTTTATCTCTCTTCTTTTTGAAATATATCACTATCTGGAAGACCTTAGAGAAATTACAATTTTCTTTTAATATTTGATCAATCTGGAACTATTTCAGTCTAGGCATTGATAGCCTCTGGTGACACCCAAATAATTGCATGAACCATAGTCCCCTCTTATAACCAGCTTTTCTTGGATTCCCCGGGAGTTCCTCCAACTAAACAGCATAATAGTTTTTCTATCATTAAAACAACTGTGGCAAGTAAGACACAAGGATCCAATCATCTCTCTACCTTCATCCTGGATAACAAAATAGTTCCACGAGTTCGAGCAAGCGAGACTATCTCAATTAGAATAATGAAGCGAGAATGGGGAGGCCTTGGATTGAGGATTTATCGACTAGGAATAAAACAATTTTCAGCGGTGACTTTTCATTGATTGCTCAGGCAGAGGCAAAGGACGAGAAAATTTTAGAAGCCAAAGGACTTTATACAGGCTTCCAAGGACAGGCACAGGCTTTAAAGCAAAACAAAATAAAACTGCATAGACTGCAAATAAAATAAACTAAACAAGAAAGCGCACAGCTGTACAGACAAAGGAATAAAACAAACTGCAAGGCTATTTACAAAGGATGCAAAGCACAACTGTACAGGCAGCAAAATTAAGAACTAAAACAAAAGATCGTACAGACAGACAAAGAAAAGGAAAAGCAGGGAAGAAAATAAAAACTGTACAGGCAATAAAAGAAATAAACTAAAAGAACTGAAGCAAATAAAAATTGTTGAACTGCAGCAAAGCTAAACTGCAACAGCACTGAAATAAACTAAACTGCAACTGAAATAAAATAAACTGCAACTGCAACTGCAACTGTACAGACATTTAAAAATAAAACTGCACTGACAAAGAAATAAACTGAAAAACAAATAAATTAAAGCTGAGAGCATTAAAATTAAGCTGAAGCAGATTAAAGCTGCACGAGACATTGAAATAAAAACTGCATCGACAAAGAAATAAAGCTGAAAAACTTCAAAGCTTATTTACAATGCATACATATGTTACAACTTCCCTTCATACTCAAAAAATGCAGCGGTTGGGAAAGCAGAGAAATGGTGCTTTAAAAAATTTTGACCATGCAAGTAATTTAAAAAAAATTACCTTTCGAGTCCTGTTGACGAAATGCACTCCAGACTGTGCTTCAAAAATTTGCTATCTGGGAAAGACTTGGGTTTACTGTCTTCCCTGTCCCATTTGAAAAACAAATCTGCAACTCCTTCAAATTAAACAAATCATATAATAACAAATCATATGATAACATGTTTATGCTTCTAATTAAAGGGTTTGCGAGTTCTTTCAAAAGAATTGAATGTAAAAAACCCCGGGGATCAAATACTTTAAAACCTTGACGGACCCGGACCACCACATTTTCAAATTGATGTGACAGCTGAAAGAAATCATGTTTTATCTGTATGCCCTGGTTCTTAACAACTTGAACATTTTGTGGTTCTTTGCACTACTTCAATATCCAGGACTTCAATTTTTATCCCTCTAGGAGAATGCTTACAATTTTCCTTTTCAACTGAGCCTTGCTTAGACTTAACCTCATCAATGTGCAATGTCCAAACATCATTGTTGTTATTGATTAGGGCTATAATTGTTCTCACCTTTTCGAGTTGCCAAATCATAAACTCCAATATCTGCATCAACACGGTTTATAGCCTCCTCTTTGACATTATGTTCGGAAGTTGCGAGGCTTATGTTGAGACAGATTCATCAATTCCAAGTTGGTGACCACATTCATATTTACCATCTTTTCCTCCTTTTCTTGAAATTCAACAGGTGGTCCAGAGTAAGCCTCAATCAAGTTAATGTTTTGTCCAACAATCGAGGCGAGTTCATAGAGGGTGATGTCGGCTTTAAGTTCCCTCATATCCTCAATGATGCTATCCTCCTCGATTACTTACGCATAGTGAGATTGAATCTCACTTTCATCATCCTACGATGAGGAAGGATCATTATTAAGTTACGGACTCTCACATTTCAAGTCATAGCTGTCCATTTTGAGCTGTTGAAAATCTTGCATTTCATCCACGAAGTACTGTACAAGACTTTCTGTCTCTTCGGGAAAAGTGACGAGAATACGAAACCCTGGTTGTACTATTTTTGGGTGAACTAGAAATATCAATATTTCTTTGATCTCTAGGAAAATTTAACTCACCGGGGAAAAACTTGATTTGGGTGGTGCCGGATCTCAAGCTGTTCGGTTCAAGCACTTCCACTTTGAACTTGTCAGAACTTTTCTCCGTATTTTGCACATGCTGAGTGGATGTGACAATTAACGGAGTCTCCTTGGGTAGAGCATGACATGTTGGCACTAACTCATGATGTGGAATGGGTTCTGGAACAGGCATGTTCTGTGTAACATAGGATATCAAAGGGCTGCTCAAAATTTGAGGCCCTAACTGTCTTTCAAGAATTAAGGCTTCTTTATAAGCCCCTGCCAGGGTTGTGATATTAATATCTCTCTTGAGGAAAATAGAGGTCACCGAATCCAATGCATTCTTGTAGATTTCTAAGGCCAATTTGCATTTGGGATGTAATGGCCGAGTAATTCTACCGTAAGCTCTTTGGAACCTCATATTGAAAGACCTGACAGGTTTCTCCCGACTCTTTCTTGATCCTTGGAAAATTGCTTGATATAAAATCCTTGGGATCTATCACTTCACCGAATTGTGATATAAAAGCTTTCTCTAGATCATCCCAACTAGTAATGGAATTGCTGGTGAGGTTTAAAAACCAGTCATAAGCTCCCTCCTGGAGAGTGAACGGGAACAATCTGCAGGCAACATCTTCATGCTGTATATTCAACAATCTTAAAGCATTTTTAAAAGCTAGCAGATGTTCTTCTGCAGTTCTTGTCCCATCATGTTTGTACCTAGGGAGGTATCTTTCTGGACTTCTGGGCAGGTCATGGGCTATACCCGGAATGTTCAAAGCTGTGGAGCCCAACCAATTTGCCATTATTACTTGGCTGACAGTGATGTTCTGATTTGTAATTGGATAACCGCAAGTGATGATAGAACTGTTCTTAACAAACCACTGAACTTAAGGCCTTCTCTGGCAATTTCAAAAACTGCACTGACAACTTTCAAAAACTGCACTGACAATTTACAAAACTGCACTGACAATTTAAAAACTGCACTGACAATTTAAAAACTGTACTGACAATTTATAAAACTGTACTGACAATTTATAAAACTGTCTGGAGTTCACTGTGGGTCCTTCAAATGTTGTTGTTATGCCCTTACAATACTTGAACTGAGTTCATGCCCTCCTTCTAGCGCCAATTAGATGTTGGCTGAGGAGGAGGGGAAAATTGGCTACCAGACTTTGGATAAAATACAGTTTTACAGTTCCACATACAGTCGGATTTCTCAACTCAAGTGCACTAAGAACAGATGTTCTGTGGCCCTCCTTCTAGCGCCAATTAGGTGTTGGTCCGGCTTTCATGCACAACCCGGGAAAAAGGATGAAGGAAAGGAAAGCTCCGGAGACACCCACGGGACTGATCCCACTCATCTTTAGGATATAGATGGTTATCCAAGGTGCGAGTTACTGAGGTTGGGTCGAATGGCAATTCACTCTTTTCCACTTACGGAATAGATTTCGATATGGGCTGCTCTGTTACCTTACGGGGGGTTCTCGAACTTGTTCGGTAGTTGCAAAAGTTGTTGACAATCGGATTTGACTTGAATTCTTTGATCTAGCTCTCATGGGTCGTGCATTTAAATAAAAGGCAAACAAAGAAAATAAAAATGGATCATTCACGGAAAGCAAAGAGAGGGTAGGGTAAGGCGAGAAAGAGAAGTTTATCAAACATCAATTGTAAACCCAAACTGTCAATCTTATCTATGCTATCGGCTTCACAACGAGAACAAATCCCGAGAAGAAAGTGTCCGGTCGGTCTAAGATCACTTTCAACTAAGAGCACAAGGCGAGTGAAGCAGATCTAGCAGAAAATCATAAATCCAAGGGCAGCTGGTTAAAACTGGTATCTTTCACCGGCAGCCTAGCTCGCACAGTGAAGACAGAGCAATTAGAACAAACTTAACCTCAAATCTGTAATTTCCCCTAGCAGACAATAGAACAATTGAAGCCTAACAGCATATTTAATCTTGACAATGGCAGATTTACAGACATATATCTAACAAACTTTAAATGGAACGGATAACAAAAGAAAATACACTTATCACACTCTGCAAAAGATTAGGCTCCCGGCCATGCTATCACGAGAAAAGCTAAAGCACATCAACTCCAAGTCCGGAAACAAAGGATTTCACAAAATTTGCAAGAAATTGCTTATAAGCCTTTATTTCTAAGTCTCAGCCTCCTGCGATTACATTTAGAATTTGTATTTATAGACTCGGGACGAGACCACTGATCTTTTCCAAAATATCTTGCTCAAACCCTAAATCTTATCGCACTTAAACCCTAGGACCCGGGTTTTACAATAAAAATCCATTTAAAAATCAAAGTCCGGATAGAACTTAACCCTTCGGCAAATCTGTGCAGTCAGCTGCCATAAATGGAGAAGATAAAATCAAATGCAACTTGCATTCATCCGCAGTTGCAAATAAATGCCTCTGTTAATTCTCGCTGGTGAGCCGGATGAGTCACCACTTCTCCATCAATTTGATCTCCGCAAATCCATCTCCGAGTTGAAATGGTCTCCATGCTATCAATACTGCAATAAATCTCCATTAAATGCATTTATCGGCTTCTTCTCCTCTAGCATGGCGGTCCTTGACTAAATCCGCACTTTATCTTTGCCTTTATGGTCTTTCCCGGTTGTCCCGTAAGTGCCAGGTGGAATCCTGCATGAAAGACAAAAAGATGCATTAGATTAGCATTTTAATTAAATCAGAAGCTTAAAACATTAAAAGCAGATTAAATCCGCAAAATAAGCTTGCATGTCGGCCTCGTTTGTCCCATTCACGCTTTGACACGTGTCGCTACCCCGGGAAGCCTTCGTTTCCCGCCGGAATGCACTTTCAGGTCAACTATGACTTTCTCTCTCCTGCCGCGATTCTGCGACATGTCGCGATTTCGCGACATGTCGCGAAATCGCGACCACTGCACGAGCATCGGCAACTTCCTCCCTCGTCGGCCGCGAGAACGCGACATGTCGCGATTTCGCGACATGTCGCGAAATCGCGACCCTCCCGGCCTCCGCATGCGCTTCTTGATTTTCAGCCGCGATTCTAGAACACGTCGCGATATCGCGACGGTTCCCTTACAGCATGCGTTGACCGCGTTGACCGCGATTTTGGAACATGTTTCGACTTAGCCGATTTTTCATCCTGCGGCCCACTTTCTCTCTCCTGCCGCGAAAATACGACATGTCGCGATTTCGCGACATGTCGCAAAATCGCGCCCTCCGTATAGCTTGCTTCTCTCGTCCAAAAACTGTCGCGATTTCGCGACATGTCGCGAAATCGCGACCTTTCTGGCACTTAGCTGCATTTTGACTTACATGTCGCGATATCGCGACATTTCCGAAAATGGAAGTGTCGCGATATCGCGACACTACCAAAAATGGAAAGTTTGATTTTTCAGTGAATTATGCAACTGTTTTATGGATTTTCTCGGTACCGGTGCAAGATTTTGCTTGTGCATGAATGATTCTAGCATGTAAAAAGTGAATTCTTGGATAACACAGCTAGAATGCAAGAAAAAGCACAACTTTAAAAAGGAGGCAAGCAAAATATGGATTTAAAACTGAAAATGACCAAGAGGGTCCCTGCTTGCCAAAAATGGAAGTTCATAATTTTCTAAGGATGGAATCTCATTTTTCAGTGGGGGTGTGTTGCTTATCAACAGACACCTTTATCATATTCGGGGGTCCTTGGGGGCCTTCGGACCCCTCGGACCCCCCCTACTTGTCGTCTTTTGTGTTGTAGTGCCTGTCGTACAATTCTTTTCCGACAAAGAATGAGACACATCCAACAATCCATTCTTATGCAATGGAACAAAAGAGCTTAAAGGGATCTTTCTTGGACATGGTATATTGACATTTCCACCAAATGACACCAAAAATTTGATGGATATAAAAGGCTAAGATTAGTGTAGAATTGTTAGCAAACTAAGAAAATATCCTAATTTATTGTGCCTAGAATACCCTCTAAAATAGATGGCTAAGAGGAAAATGAAATTATCACACAATACAAAAGCATATTGGATCGTAATCAAATTTGCTATAAATTTTACAACACCCCCATAAAATTATGAATAAAAGTGGGGTATCATTTTTATAAGGTTATTAATGATTTTGCTTCACATTGAATAATTATGCATTCTAGATAACATCAATGGAATTTTTGCTTATATGAGTATCCAAGTTTGATTAGATTAAACCTTACTTGTCCATTATAATAAATGATAAAAACTTAAGATCATATGCATTTGTATTTGGTAAACATTTTAAATTGACATGCAAAAGTTGTTAGATGCTATTTTAATGATCTTTCAAGGTTTTGAACTTGTAAGTTGATTGGATGAAGACTTGCACATATAACTCAAGCTTAAAATTTGTTTAAGACAAAGGCCCATCCAAATATTTATAGAATCCATCCATATGTTCATGCAATTAATATGGTTGGATAAACAAAACTCAAAAAGAAATGTTTACATAGTAAAAAGAACCTTTAATGATTTTCAAGTATAATTGTAAAAACAAAACTCACAAAGGAATGCCTATGTAGTAAAAATAACCTTTAACAATTTTGATCTTGTAGTGTGATTGACTAAATACTTATTAAAATGCCTTCATTAAGGCTAAAGGCTCATCCAAATATTCAAAGTATTTTTTCCTAAAGAATCTTGTTAGTGCTAATTGGATGATAAACATCCTAGCCCTTGGAGTTAAAATCACATGCTAGGAAAAGATTCAAAGATTAGAAAACTCTTAGTTGATATTTTATTAAAATTATCCAAAGCTTCATCAATTTATGATCCTATAAGACACGTACCTTCCAAAAGCACATACTACATGGAACCTTTAAAAGCCCTGATATACAACTAATAGCTATTAATTGAGCTTAAAATTGCTAGACATGAAACTATCTTACCTTTCTTAAAGGTATAAGCTTATATAAAGCTAAAGTGACTGTGTTCTTGGTGAAGACTACAAATTAAGAGGCATTTAGATGGTTTCCATGGGAATCTCATGTTAGAATTCAAAGCATAACAAGTGTGCTCAAAAATCCATTTGTAATTAGAGTTTAACTCCCATTGCTACTCAAGATTCATGTGCTATTCAACAAGGAATCCCTAGAGGTGAAAAGGATGTCAATTCATCACTAGCTCAAACTTCAAGATTAATTAATCAATATAATGCAACAATGTAGAAAATATTAAAATAATTTTAAGGTTAAAGTAGTATAGGGTTATTAAATAATGTATAGGATCCCAACTCATTACACTAAGATCATCAAGGACAGATCTAAGGGCCAAGCTTCATTCTTCAACTCAACCTTGTAAAGTAGTCAAACAAATAATTTAACTTTATATTTCAAATATTTTAGCTTGTAACCAAATACTTCCAAGAATATGCACAATAATATAACTTGTTAGCTTATATTCACATGCATAAAGGGCCTAGAGGTGCCTAATGTTGCAATATTTGCATTGGTCTCATATCAAGTTAATGGCATAAATTAAATCTATTATTTCAAATGCATGCTCAAAAATCTAAGCTAATAATATTATCAAAATAAATCTTGGCCGTAGAAGCTACAATCTAAACCAAGTTTTAATATGATATCAAGGTCAAATATCATACATAAAAACTGATCTATGGCCCAACTTCAAGGATGAGAGTCTTAATTTTTTTGTCAAAACTCCAAGATAGAGCTTACTCAAGCTACATGAAATACAAAATTATCCCAACTATTGGTTCTATTGGTTGGACTTTTCTTAAGATAAGCATGTACTTATTTCCAACTACCCCTAACATGTAGCAACTTCAAAGAATATTATCAATGCTATATGTAATGGAAAGCATCTTCCAGCTCAAGATCATGCAACATTTGTTGCATAAAAACAATAGAGCTATATAGGAGGATCCATCATGCAGAAGGGGAGGGAGAGAAACATACCAAAAACACTAGCTTGTTGAAATAATATTTCATCCTTAGCTTATTCATTATTTCTCCTTGTGTATTACTATTCCAATTACAATGTTGTAGATATAATATTTGAAAGAGTCAAGGATTCAAGAATCAAACGAGTACCATAGATATAAATTCAAGCTTCTCTTTCTTTTTTTGGTGTGGATCCATAACTTTTACAAACAAGTACGAAGGATCTAGATTCAAGAATCTCTTTCTTATTTTGGCGTGGATCCATAACTCTTATAGTATTAATTGCCTTGAGTTGTATAAGTTGAAGTTAATGCCTCAAGAATCTCTAGGACTAGTTGAACATGAGTGTGACACACTTTTGAAGATGATCAATATGAATGCACAAGATGATCGAATATAGTTGTTTCTTGGTTGTTCTTCACAAATTACATTCCCTTAAGTGTTAATCAAGTTGCAATAGGTGTTCCTTCTTACATTCCCCCAAGAGAGACAAAAATGAGGACCACATTGCTAGATAAGAGTTACTCCAAAGTGAACTTGTTGATGGAGGAGTTGAGGAACACATGGGCCACTCATGGGTGTACCATTGTCATAGATAGATGGATTGTTATTATGCACATGATATTCATAAACATTATTGTTGCATGTAGAGAAAGCCCTTACTTTCTTAAAGTTTCTAATTTTTTTGGAAAATGCAAGGTTGTAACTTTCTACTATCAAATTCTAAAGGAATCTATAGAAGGAATGAGATTATTGAATGTGGTTAAAGTAGTCACAAAAACATCCCGTGTGTGTAGATATGCAAATATGATAATTCAAATCACCTATAGAAATATCTTTTGGAACACACATTATGGACATGTGTTGAATAATGCTTTAAAATATAGATAAAATTGAATGGGTGAAGCAATTGGTGTTTAGTGCTAGATATGTGTAAATTTTTATTTGTAACCATCATACCTCTTTACCACTTTTTAAAATATTTTGAGAAAGGAATTTATCAAACATGTAGAGAATAGATATGCTAGTTGCTTTATTCTATTGGAGAGGATGATTGAGGTGCGAGAGCCCTACAATCTATGGTAGTGAACATTGAGTGGAAAAAATGTGCACAAGCTAAAATATATGAGAGGATGAAAGTGAAATAGCTAGTACTAGTCAATGATTGGTGGATTTATGCTAGGTACATAGTGTCCTTTGTATCACCTACTATGGATGTCATCTTCCTACTCTTGGAGAGATTTATGAGACTTTTGATAGCATGCTTTGTCACATGAGGGAAGCCACTATATAGAAGGATTCCACACTTTTTCTATAATGAGCATATTTGAACTATTGTTCAAAGGAGAGTGGATAAAATACACATTCCATTGTACATAATAGCATATGCTATCTATCCCAAGTTGTATGTACCGAAGCATAGTAGGGTAGCTCCTATTGTAGACTGTGAGATGAATAAGGATGTTTTTAAGGTAATTAGGAAGATATTAACTAAAGAGGAAGCATGAATGATTTCTGAAGAGTGGTTAATTTTGTAAATATTTTAGGTGGTTTCAACATGATAGGTTAGGGAGGATAGACTCACCCTCACACAAAAGAACCTCAATAGATGATGAGTTTATATGAGTTTCATGCTCCATTACTAGGTACTTGTATCGCCCAAATTTTTTGCACCCTTACCTTCAGGCTAAAGGATCCGTGACCGAAAGGGAGATGAGAGAAGGATGGGACAATACCTCGGATGGAGAGGCCCTTTGAAGGTTGCGCCTCTCAGGGGACAGGTATAAGGGTGAATTTTTGATGGATGGTGGGGTTCACCAGGAAACTTTGAGTGGCAGTTTCCATGCCTAGGTCGAGAATGGGTTTGATGTGTTCATTTTATGTTCAATCATTCAGATTCCTAGGTTGGCCAAAATGACTCTAAGCTATTCTATATGAAATTTTTGGTTTATATGAAAACAACAAATATAAATGAATCCTAAATACAAAAAATATCTAAAATGGAGAAAAGTGCACCTGATTTCTGATGTCTGATGAAGATTTTGAGGCTTGTAGGAGTCTAGATCGTCTCAGATATGACAGGATCATCTGTAATTGTACAGAATCATCTAGATCATAGGATATCATCTGAGATCAGCCAAGATCGTCAGCGACCTGACGCGTCAGAAACCTGCAATCATGAAAATAGACACCAAAAACCAAAAATACAATTGCAAGAATGATACAAAATGATAGAAATAAGAATATAAATGCTTTAAATGATAAATCTAGATATCAAATCAAATGGGATGCAATGTTTCAATAATTTATTTTGAGTTTTATCATGCAAATATGCTAAATGAGGTGAACTCCAAGATGCAGAACAGAAGTGAATTAATCTAATGCACAATTAAATAAGAAAAAAAGATAGAGAATACAAACTCAGGGCTCTAATTGCCCCCAATTTGAATTGCAGTCAAAATCATCTGCAATCGTACGAGATCATCGTTGATCTCTTCAAGATCATCCAAAATTGTGGTTGAATTGCCTATGATGATCCGAGATTCCTTTGGCTGAAACACAGTGAGATCTTGCAATAAAACTTGAAAGCACAAATGCAAGTGATGGGGGAAAGGATGTTTTAACACAACAAAAACTAAAGTTGCAAGGAAATGATCAGCTAGGGGGATAAACTGGGAAATTCTCAAGTTTATATAGGATTAGGAGGAGGTTAGGAAGTTGGGGATCATCCCAATCTAGGAGATCTCCAACGTAGGAATCTCCAATCGCGTAGACACGCTTCTGCCCGAGTTGGAGAAGTTGTTGAAATAGAAGCTAATTATGAAAATTTAGTTTTGGGATGAAATCGTCTAGACGTTCTGTTACAGATGAATTCGTCCAATTTGGGACAATATCATTAGATCGACGAAGATATCGTCCAATGGTCAAACAACTTCTAAAAATGGCACGAAATGAGGTGAGCGGTTAACGGGCGGTTTTGGGGTTAAAATTCAATTTTTTTATCTTTTACTGAGGGTTTAACTGTGCCAATTTTAGGGTGTTACATTTTGGCCCCTCTTTAGCAAATTTTTTGAAGAAAATGCGTTAAAAATGAGTTCTTCATGCTTTACGAGAAAACAAAATTTATTCCTTTTTTTAGATGACGATTCTAGGTTGAATCGTACAACTGTTTGCTATGGTGCCCCCTCCAGTTTTTTACCCAAATTGAACGTTTGAGGTAAAAGCATGAAAAAGCAAAAATTAAAAAATGTTGTTTTTAAATAAAAATAAGAAAAATAGGGTAAAACCCTAATTCATTTTTACTATTCACTTTCATTGTTTCAGAGCTCTGTAGGCGAAATGGTGGAAACGACACACAAATCGACAGAGGTCCTTCGCGGGTTGTGGGTAAGGATCTAAACCTAGTGTACTGTGTTTTTAGCTTGATTTGTTTAATTTTTTACTTGAATTTTTAATTTTTTTGGGCATTGCGATCGTTTTTAGGCCATCCACAACGTCGGGACGAAATCATCCCAATTTCGTCGAAATCGTCCCAATTTTGTTGAAATTGTCCCTAAATCATTGATTTTGTCTAAGGACAAAATCGAAGAAATAGAGGCGATCCCGTACAATACGGGGCGATCCCCAAATTGAAGATTCGGAGGTGATTTCGTCCTATTAAGGATGATTTTGCTAAATTTGGTACGATATCGTCCAATAATGGGTGATATCATTTTTTTATGAGATGAAACTAATTTTAATTGATTTTAATGATTATGTACTAATAATTTTTGTTGTTTTATTGTTTATTTTGCAGAGGGGATTGCTAAAGAGTTGAGAGTGGAAATACGGGGGTCTCAAGGATGACTAAGCTGTGCTCGATCAGGCTAAGCGAGACAGACTAGCAGAGGTCAGGCTGCAACATGTGGTAGAGATGCCATAAGTTCCTATAGACATGGGGCTACTAACAAGCCTAGCAAAGAGATGGTATCCGAAGTCGTCCTGCTTTCGACTAGCGATAGGGGAGATGACTCCCACTCTAGAGGATGTATGGAGGATCTTGAGGATCCCCATACATGGGTGGTTCATGACTCCTTCGACCAATCAGGGCCATGCCATGATGATATTGTGTAGTGACCCAAGATTTTCCCTAGAGAAGGGTAGAGTGAACATCGAGGCTTTGAGGCAGATGCCTGTGGCGTCTCGATTGACCCAATTTTGATAGGGGTGGTGGGTGGCCTTCTTCTATGCCACCAGAGCGGATGCAGGTTACCGTGGCTTCTCTCAAATGTGGTCTACGACATTAGAGACCACGAATATAGGTTTTCTTGGGGTAGCTTTGTACTGTGCCGCTTGTATAGGATCCTTTACGAGGTCATATACAAGGGAGGTCGATGTCTGGTGCTGACATTGCTACTACAGGTTTGGTGTTGGGAGCACATTGTGATGCAGAGGCCGGTAGGGCTTCCACTGACAGGAGTTGATCGGGAGAGACCCCGGGTTTTCTATTGGTGGCTCTAGAGAGGGTCATAGTGGTGGATAGATCTACCGATGCCCCTAAGGTTACTAGATGACCTCACCCCAGATCGGATCACCTAGAGACCATGGAGAGAGCATCCAAGGTGGGCAAAGGACGGACAAGAGTTGGCTCGCATAAGGTGAGTCATATGGTTGAGGACAGAGCGGGGAGAGGTAGAGCTCCATCGCTATGACCAAGTTTTGAGGTAGTTTGGTCTACAACAGGGGATCCCTTCTCTTAGGGATTATGAGTACTCCCAGACTATGTGGGATAATACCACATTGAGCAAGGCTCTCGACATGCAGCAGTTCTGGAGTCAGGATGCTGATGATGCCCCCATTTAGCTAGTGGATGGGGACGATGCAGGGGTAGCAAACAGGTATGATGCCTAGTATATAGACATCCACCCTCCTCGAATGACTAGGGCATAGGGTCTGATGCACACTGTAGTGCAACAGATGGAGATGTGGTGCTAGGCTGCCATCGATGTAGTGAGGGGTCACGGAGGAAGGGATCAATGATGACCTCCTCAGGAGAGACATCAGAGAGTACCATAGGCTCCAGAGAGACAACAATAGCTAGAGAGGAGGGAGAGAATCCCTTATTAGTAGAGAGATAGGCCACCATTGGTCGATAAGGGCAAGGGTGTCAAGGTGGGGGAGTGTTGTGAGATGGTGGCTATTTAGGCTGAGAATGCCTGCCTACGATCTCAGGTGCAGACTATTCAGGATGAGGCTACACGACTCAAGGCTTGAAGTAGAGGGGTGAGCATTCTAGAGCTGGCATGGGCTATTGTGTAGACCACATTATACCAGGGGTTGTACTATCATGTGGTTTTAGAGGGGCAGAGGATACCGCTGCCAGCTAGCATTAAGGAGTCGATCAGGATGGGGTCATCGAGGACATCATCATGATCAACATCGAGGACCTACAATATAGCACGGACCTCGATGGGACCACCTCCTCCACCTTAGGGCAGGAGAGGAGATGAGGCTGAGAGCTCGAGGGCTTCTTGAGACTAGCTGCTCATTGTACATAGACCATATATTTTTGAGAGGATTGAGTATGCCAGGGTATAGATTATGGTAGACCAATCCGTTTTGATATGATGTATAAACTTCTTGATATATATATATATATATATATATATATTTATATATATATATATGTTCTTTTTGTGATATGAATTGTGCATATGTTTTATGATGCTTTAATATTTTAATGGTTGATTGATTATTCATGTAATTATGTCGTTGAAAATATTATAATTTTATGTCATGCTATAAAATTAAATGAAATAATTTGATGTAAACAAATTGGTTGTTGTGGTGTGATTTGGTGAAAAATAAAGTGACTTCTAACAATAATTTCAAAGGACATTGTCGCTGTTACATGACCATTTCATGGAGTCACCGCTCGTGAGGTCATCAAGCTAATCCCGGTATGAGAGAAATATTGCTAAAAGTAAAAGGGTGCTTAAGAGACTTTCTTAAGACTTTGTGTTGTGATGATGAAAAATGATGATGGTGATGATTTGTTTTCAAATTTCCATGAAAATATTATGCATGAAATATTAAAAATATGATTTTTTCTAGGCATAAAATTCCTAAGTGTGATAGAATTTTGAACAATTGCCTAGGAATTATACCATCGTCGCAAAACTGAATGTTTGACATAATGAAATGAAAATAGAAAAGTTTTCATTCTTTTTAAAGCATAATTGTGTAACATAATGATTTAAGCCATATGCTTTTATGGATTAAATAAATGGGAGATAAAATTATAATGATGGTTTGCGCTAGGCATAGAATTTTAGGTATAGACTTATACCATCATCGTGAAATCCAAAAGAAGAAATTGATGTAATAGTTTTATTGCATAGTTGATTTTTTATTTTGAGATAAAAAAAATAAAATGAGGACTTGCACTAGGCATAGATTCCAATTTAGGTTTAGGAACTATACCATCGTTGCGAAAGTCAAAAATATAAATGTGAGCTTTATTGCTAGATTTTTGAACATGCTTTGAAAAAAAAAAATTGGATTTTTGAAAAAAATGTATTTAATTGTTTGTACGCTAAGCCAATATTCTCAAGTAAGAAAATCAAATTATTCAAGAAGATTTGCATAAATATTTTAAATTATCTCAAAGACAAAATTTAGATTTATAAGGAACCCCATGTGCATATGTGAGTTCATTGCCGATCTTGATCTATCATAATGATACAAAATATCTCAAACACAAATGTGTGTGCAATTGTATTGTTCATTTACCAATTTTGAGCAAGATAATTTGATACAAGTAATTTGAATTAACAAAATGAGTGTTCATTGACCATGATTTATATGCATGTAACCGTACCAGACTACTATGTAAGTCGGGTCATCAAGAGCTAGCTAATCCATAAGCGGACATAGGTCTATATAAAAAGGTCGCTAATGTGACAGACATATCACCACGCTAGGAGTTACCCAAGGCCAAGCAAGTTGGGCACAAACCACCTGTTATGGGGCTTACCTCACAGTTTTCAAATAATTGAGAATTCCAGGGATTCAATCTCATTCACCCTTCTTTTCTTTCAAAGGGTAGGGGAAGGGATTTATTGCTTTTTTCTTTTTCTTTTCTTTTCTTGACACTGAGATAATGCTGAAATATTGCTGAGATGGTAAAAAATGATAATGCTTCTGAATAATTTCTCTTTTCCTCATGATTTTTCTTGCTTTTCTTTTTTGTTTTGTTTTTTTTTTCTTTTTCTTCCTAGACTAGGGATACTTGCTCGGATTGGCTGTAGAGCAAGGGATTTTTATTTTGGGTAGGGGTGAGCTTGTACTTTTGTCAATTCTCAAAGATTCTAGACCATGTGCATGATAGGATAGCAGGGGAGACTTTTTGCTCAAGATACCACTTCTACTGTGTAGCATCGCTTTGAATTTGCAATGAAATTATTTTAATGTGAAAAGGTGTACTTGGTTCAAGTAAATAACAAGATCAGTTCTCTATGCTCAAAACTTTATTTAATTCAACTGTGGACTTCAATATAAGAGAGATTAATAATCATACCAAATAATGTCAAGATATTTATTCTTGTGAGTGTGAAAGTGAGGGATTCCAAATAAATGCTAATTTATCCAAAATAACTGAAAATATAACTGCAATACTTAAAGAATTGACAGGTGCAAAAATAGAAGATGTTTTTGAGGATTTTGATGTTTTTTATTTTATTTTTATTTATTTTTATATTTTTAATTTTTTTTATATTTTAATTTTAATTGATGAATTAAGATAATACATAATATTACTTTTTGTGAAATTTTTATATGAATTACTAAAATGAGACAATATGTATAATATAGACAGTGACGAAATTACCAGATTTATTCATAATAACGCTTAAGATGCATAATGTTCATAGGTTCTTTAATATCTTTACCATCTAAGGTAGCTAATATGTATGCTCCCGATCCAAATTTAGCAGTGATAATATATGGCCCAAGCCAGTTAGGCTTAAATTTGCCTTTAAGGTCTTTAGTTGCATTAGTATTTTTTTGATTTTCTTTAAAGATGAGGTTGTCGATATCAAAGGATCGGTGATGAACTTTCTTGAGGTATGGTCATTTGAGCTTATTCTGGTAGGCACGAAGATGCTACAAAGCATTAATGTGCTTCTCATCTAGGAGTTCCAGCTGACTAAATCTGCCAGCATGATATTCATCTCCTACTTTAGTATCTTGAAGTAGCAGAGCCAAAGAAGGAACTTTTAATTCAAAGGGAAAAACAACTTCAGCGCCATAAACAAAAAAAAAAGGTGAAGTGCCCGTCGGAGTATGAATGCTAGTTCGATAAGCCCACAAAGTAGGATATAATTGAATGTGCCAATCACGACCAGATTTATTGACCAGTCTTTTGAGGATTTTAATTAATGTTTTATTATATGCTTCTGCTTGGCCATTACCCTGAGGATAATAGGGAGTGGACCAACGATGTTGAATTTTATATTTTTGACATAGTTTATTTACATATTTATTTTTAAAACAAGTTCCATTATCCGAGATGAGATTTGCAGGGATTCCGAACCTAAAAATAATTTGATTAAAAATAAATTTGGAAACTTGAGTTCCAATGCAAGAATCTAAGGGCATAGCTTCAACCCACTTTGTAAAATACTCGATGGCAGTTATTATGAATTTGTGTCCATCAGATGACATGGGATTGATTTTTTTGATGATGTCTAAGACCCATTTTGAAAAGGGCCAAGGAGATGAAATAGCCTGTAGTTATTATGCAGGCACATGGACAAGGTCAACGTGTTTGTAGCACTTGTCGTAATGGCACATGTAATCATGTGCATCATTCTCCATGGTAGGACAAAAATATCCTATCCTAAGGAGCTTCTTAGCAATGGTGCTACCACTAAAGTGTCCCCCATAAGATCCATCGTGGGCTTCACTCAAAGCTGATCTAGACTCTTCTAGATTCAAACATCTCAGTAGGATACCTTCAAAAGATATCCTATATAAGGTATTGCCAATTATGACGAAGCAACTTGCTCGTATACGTAATAACCGATGCTGGTTTCTATTAAAACCTTCAGGGAAGGTCCCATTTTGAAGAAAATTGAGAATATATGCGTACCAAAGTTCAGGAGTAGTTTCATTGATTAGGAAAATTTCCAAAGGTTCCAAGCATTATTTAATTGAAGCGGGATCTCGAAATTGATGAATAATGATGGTAGCATATTCGTCATCTAACTCCAAGGGTAAAAGAGATGTAACTGCGGCCATGGCGTTAGCCGCACAATTACTAGTTCTAGGAATAGCTTCCAAGGTAATTTGATCAAATAAAGATATTAATTGTAATACATATGCTTTATATGGGCATAATTTATCATATCTAGTCTAATAAACATCATTAATTTGATTTATAACAAGTTGAGAATCATCGAAAACTAATAGATTTTTAATTTTTAGTGCCAGGGCTGCTCGTAATCCAAGGATGAGAGCCTCATATTCAGCAGTGTTATTAGTACAAGCAAACATTAATTTAAAGGATAGAGGTATGAGATGTTTCTATGGAGATATCAAAATAATACTTGCACCAGCCCCACTCATGCATCGAGCTCCATCAAAGTAGAAGGACCATTGCTATGAATGATCTGCCTCTAGTTTAAGGCATTCATCAGGAAATTCAATAACGAGGGGATGGGTGGATTCTAAGGGTGCAACAACTAATTGATCTGCTATGATTTGACCCTTAACAAACTTTTGTCCTATAAACATGAGTTCAAACTCACTTAGCGCAAGAACCCACTTTGCTGTGCTACAAGATAAATAATATTGACTCATGAGATACCACAAGGGATTGGATTTAGCAATAACGTATGGTTTCTAACTGAGCATATAATGGCGTAGTTTCTATGTAGAAAATATGACTGCTAGACATAATTTATCTAATGTTGTGTAGTGGGTTTCATAACTAATTAATGTTCTGCTAATGTAAAAATTAGCACACTCTCTTTTCTCATCATCAAGTTGAGCTAACATAGCTCCTAAAGCAAAATCTAAAGCAAAAATATACAAGATAAATGGGCAATCAGGTTTAGGTGGTGAAAGTACAAGTGGGTTAAGAAGATATTGTTTGAGGAGTTCAAATGCTACCTGAAATTCATTATCCCAATGGAAAGAGACATCCTTATTAAGAAGCTTAAGAAAGGGTCCAGTTTTATCCGCCAGCTTATTGATGAAGCGACGGATAGCTTGAAGCTTACCTTGTAGACTTCGTAATTCAGATATATTTGTAGGTGTAGGCATATCAGTGATAGCCATAATATTGAGAGGGTCAATTTTGATGCCACGTAAAGAAACTATAACCCCCAATAATTTACCTAACTTAACTTTGAATATACATTTGGCTAGATTCAATCGGATAAGATATTCCCTTAACCGATCAAATATTTTTCTCAAGTCATCTAAATGGTCATCTTCTTCAGTAGAATGAGCTATAATGTCATCTACATAATCATGTAGTATATCATGCATAATATCATGAAATATATAAGTCATGGCTCGTTGATAGGTTGCACCTGCATTATTCAACCCGAATGGCATCACTTTCCAATAGAAAGTCCCCCAAGGGGTAATAAAGGCTGTTTTAGCCTAATTTTTAGGAGCTATCCAGATCTGATTATAACAAAAAAATCTATCCATTAAGGATATCATTCCACTCCCAGTAGTAAAATCAATGATCTGATCCATATTGGGAAGGGGAAAATCATCTTTAGGGCATGCAACATTAATATCTCTAAAGTCTGTACAAACCCTAACCTTAGTAGTTTCTTTCTTAGCTATTGGAACTACATTCGAGATCCATTCAACATAATCAATGGCTTGTATAAAAATAACATTCAGGAGTTTTTCTAACTCCCCTTTGAATAGTAAGGCCACTTTAGGATGCATTTTCCTAAGTTTTTGTTTAACAGGTTTAGCATCCGGGTGCACTACTAGGTGATGCATAACTACAGAAGGGTCTAAACCTGGCATATCTTCATATTTCCAAGCAAAGAAATCTTCATATTCTTTAAGAAATGCAATGTATTTATCCTATTTTTCTTGACTCAATTCTGATCCAATGTTGATTATGTGAGGGTTATCCTCGGTTCCAATGTTAATTTTTATGAAATTTTCTACTTCCATATGTAGATCTCTCTCAAAATTAGGTGGGGCGGGTGAAATGCCCAATTCTTGTAATTCTTCCAAGGTTAGCTTGGATAAATCATCTTGAGGAGTCATGGCCTCAAGTTGGGCTATACTAGGTATAGAGCCATCGAAATAAAATCCATTATGTAATAATTCCTCAATAGAGACATCATGGAAGATATATACCTCCAACTCATCGTCGGATTCAACGATCATCTCAGGATAAGCTATAGATCACATATTACATGTGAATGTCTTATTTATTAAATGCAAGGCATCACACACATCTAAATAATCTTGGTAACATATAAGTTGGTCATCATCCTCAAATGGGAATGGTTGACCCTTACTAGGAAATAAGCCCACACCACATCGGGCGGGCCACGCTTCTACCTCAAAATGTTCTTTCATACCATTCTAGAAAGGTCCCAAACCTTTCCCTTTATATCCCAATTTCAACATTATAGGTTTGGCTTTAATATATTCATTAGTAAAATAACATCGAGCATATCCATCATAATGAGTTATGATGTTTTTGGGTATTCTACCCCAGTCATATCCCTTATAAATAAAGGTACAACTCATAACTTGGTAAATACTTCCCATAGGCCGTGGGAGGCCTAAGGTATGAGGAGATGGCAGAAAATTATTTAAAATAAGGGAATCTTGCATAGAAGTATTCGTTTCTTCTGATATAAGGATTTTAGATAGATCGGGTAAGAGCTCGTCAATGAGAGCATAAGAGGTAGAAGGAACATTCCCTACGTCTTATGATGCTAAAAATATGACTTTGGTGGATGTAGACGATGTAGAGGTGTTGATAGATGGGTCTATTATAGGTATGAAAGTTATAGGAGTAGAAGAAGAGACATTGGTTGTGAGATTAGGATCTTTCTTAGGTCCTAATGCGGTTTGTTCAGAAGATGGTTGAGCTATATGTGAAGGTGCAACTAATGGAGAAGAAGTAGATGACTTTGTGGGTGTGAGTTTCGCACGTTTAGATGGATAATGAGAATTAGGATGTGTGGATGACAAGGTAGGGCAAAATTGAACTCCAATAGGTTCTGTAAAAGCACACATATCAAAGGGTCTTGGATCACCATGAATGGTAATAAACTGATTCTTAAATTCAAACTTAACACATTGATGTAAGGTTGAGGGAACATCTCGCATCATGTTGATCCAGGGATGACCCAAGAGTATATTGTACAAGGCAAGGCAATGTACAATAAACACAATCGTATCCAAGGTTCTTGGACCAACCTGCAATGGAATGGTAATAACTCCACACGTTTCTTGTGTTTCGTCATTGAAAGATTTTATGATCATATCAGTTCTTTTCATTTCCTCACTTCTAAACCCAAATATTTGGTAGAAGTCGAAAGTGCAAATATTTAAAGATGAACCATTATCAATCAAAACTCGTTTGACTGCTACATCTCTAATTAAAGCAGTAATATACAGGGGGTTATCTTTATGTAAACTATGTTGAGGTATATCTCTATCCCGAAAGTCAATACAATCGACTTCATGAGTTATTATAGTATTGGCCATGGCTTCAGGTTGAATATTTTGTGGTACCATCATCTGGCTTAATGTAAGCATTAATTCATCTCTATGTGTAGGAGAAGATCTTAAAAGGTCCAAGAAGGAAATTCTAGCTGTAATATTTGATAATTGTTCATTAATATTATAAGGGGGTTTAGGTTAAACATTAGGTGCATGATTCCCTTTATTAGGAACCTTAAAACAAATGGAGTTGATCCACCATTATGAATTTGATCTTGTTGATAATTTTGAGCCTATTATCTGGTAACAGCTCTGATGGTACCCACAATATTATTCTGCGGATGATGAATGGGTATTGGTCTAGCATTTATAGCTAGTTCATTAGAAAGTAATCGGTGAGACGATGGTCTAGTAGTGACTCTTCTTGGAAATGGCTCTTCTGGAACCATATAACTTGTGATAGGGTGAATGGTATCCAATTCATCTTTTGAACTATTTGATTGATTTGATGTGATTTCCATATCACTCTCAGTATCATATTCTGTATCACTAAGATCAGGTATCTGAATGTTATATAGAGGCCTGGTTGTAACCACGGATAAAGTAGTGTCGAAGATTTCTAGATCATGAGCAGGTAAATGTTCACTAATAGTTCCTACATATCGGGCAGGATGAGGGACATTATGATGTTCAATTTGATTAGCCACCTCCTTACCATGTTTTGGTAAGGGATGTTGAAAGATGTCCAATGACTGATTGGCGTTCTGATTTGGGTTTTGTGGGGTGTTATTTTAAACATTATTAGGAGGATTTTGCTTAGGTTGAAAGGCTTGCACCTCCATCTCATTGTTATCAATCAAGTCCTGTATTTTATGTTTTAATATTTTACAAGATTTGGTAGTGTGTCCAGGTCCTCTATGGAAGTAAGTGTAAATCTGCTCTTTATCCGGGTATAGTTGGACTAGGTTCCCAAATATTTGGTAATTGAATCAAACCTCATTCTAATAATTGTGATAGAATAGTTGATAAAGGTTGATTTAACTTAGTAAATTCTTGAGGAGGTTTATCAGGAGGTTTCAGTACAAACTTCTCCACTGTCTTTGCAACATTAACATTAGAAATATTTCTGCTATCGATGACTCCATCACCCACAACTTGTTTATTATTATATTTATTTTTGGATGTTTTCTCATCGTCTTTCTTTTTAAGCTGGCCTCTCCTAATGAGAGCATCTTCCACTCTTCGAGCTAAGTCTATAGCTTGATCAAAGGTGGTCAAGGTAGTAGTTGATAATTCGTAAGATAGTTGCTCTTGCAAATTATTAATAAAGATGTCCAACATCTCTCTATAAGGTAACACAAAGTGCAATTTTCCTATCAACTGTCTCCACCTAGCTAGGAAATCAGCAAAGCATTCATCTTTGTCCTATTTTAAGTTATACAAATCTTTAATGGTCACATGTATTTCGATGTAGGCACTAAATTGATGAACAAAAGACTCAGAAGTTTCTTCAAAATTCATCAAAGAATTAGTGGGTAATTGATAATACCACTCTAATGCCATTCCTCCCAATATTTTTGGGAACATTTTTAGTAATAACAAGTCATCATGCGATATATCATGACATGCTATCATAAACATACAAAGATGCTCTATGGGATCTTCAGTTCTTTTATATATGGGAAGAACAGGCATAAGAAAATTTTTAGGATACGGCTGTGCTACGACTATAAGATCTAAAGGCTGACTACACATATATCAATAGTTGTACGAGGGACAGTAGGGATCTATCTGGTCCATGCGAGAAACTAGCTGTTTCACCATGGTTTCAAGATTACTAGTTTGTCCACCATATTAGTTCGGTAGGACATAGGTATGGGATCTATGAGTGTATGATGGTGTAACACAAGGATTAGATGCTATATTGCTATTATCCAAAGTGTTGGTAGGAATAGTAATATGAAGAGGATTTGTAATAGTATTATGTTGTACCCTAGATTGTTGGTAATTGGTGTTTGGTTTTGTTTTGGGTTTTTGTTGATTTGAGGTATGTTGATCAAGAGCTTGGAAAAATAGAGTAGTAAATGATGGTTTATTTTATGCGGGAATGTCCCTAGGCTTGTTAATAGGCACTTTAGATTTTTGAGTAGCCTGCTATTGTTGCATGTTCTGGATCACAACTGCCATATCCAAATTGGATGGTCCAGCCCGATCACTCTCTTGATCAATAAAGGACAAGGGATTAGTGTGTGTTTGAAATACGTCTTCTAGAGTTGCTTGAGTGTCACTAATTTGATCCTTGTCCATATGGAATGCTCTATTAAAAACACCAATATTAGTGTTAATGAACTTCCAAAATTGTTCCATGTTTTCAAAAGTGATAGCTCCTCCCGAAGAAATTTTAGGGGATGAGGATCCTTCCTCTCTATTAGTTTATTCTTGTTCATTTCCTACAGCAAGCTCTTCTTCTTGATGGTATAGGATTTCTTCTTCCTAAACTTGGTCCTCAGGAGGGACATTTTGGTCAGTTAATGGTCTTCCTAACAAATCTTCATCATCTTCGGTTTGTTTTCCATTCCTAAGTCTAGGCATTGTGCTAAACTTAGGTTTTAGCAAATATATATACTTATTTATTTATATATGCGGTAGGGTTGAGAGGTATATATTTTAACTATATACCTACTATAATACTTTAAAAGGAAAATTTTTTGTTTTTATTTTGCTTGTTTTTTTTTTGTTTGATTATATTATTATTTTGTGAGAATAAAAATAACAAACAACATGCTAGTTGCAAGAAATAACAATAGTAAAAAGAATGACTTAGTTTTCTATGAATAGTTTATGAATATCATTGATAGGGTCAAGTTCATCAAGAGTCATGAAATGCTCCTCTTCAAATTGGAAGTGGTTTTTCAAGAATTTGACAAAGTGTGCTATGGTAATATGATCTACTTTAGACTCTGACTTGTAAAAATAAAGTTCATGGCAATACTCTCGATACAACACAGCTCTAGGAATTCTATTCCATATTTTTCTATCCATAAGAACGACTTCTTGATCCTCTATACAAGATAGAAATTTATGTACTACAACTACATTCTCAAGGTACTCCTCAAAGGTGTATAATTTTGAAGACACAAGTGCTCTTTTATCTGCTAACCACCTATGGCAAGCTCTCTGAAGTTCATGATACAAAGTCACTTGATCAGGATCCAGGATTCTATCTAGGACAAACCTCTTAATTTGCCTAAGTTCTACAAATCTGGATTCAATAATACCTAATATCCTATCAAGTTCGTCCCACAAAGATTGGGCTCTATTTGTTTGAGGTACTCTAAGAACAAAAGTAATCTCTATGGTCGTTAATTGATTTTCAACATTTATGGTGACAACTCATCTTCTATTATAATCTACCATATAAATATGATATGCAAATTTAACTATTTTCTAATGATTCTAGATGTTCTTAATAATGTTTTTTTTTGTTTTGGATTGTTTTCAAAAGGTGTTTTAGTTTCATGTCGGGTTCACCAAAATGTATCACCAAAATTTTTCACACCCTTACCTTAAGGCTAAAGGATCCGTGCCCGAAAGGGGGATGCAAGAAGGATGGGACAATACCTTGGATAGAGAGGCCCTTTGAAGGTCGTGCCTCTCGGGGGAGGGGTATAAGGGTGAATTTTTAACGGATGGTGGGGTTCACAAGGAAACTTTGAGTGGCAGTTTCCACGCCTAGGTCGAGAATGGGTTTGATGTGTTCATTTTATGTTCAATCATTCAGATTCCTAGGTTGGCCAAAATGAATCTAAGCTATTCTATATGAAATTTCTGGTTTATATGAAAACAACAAACATAAATGAATCCTAAATACAAAAAATATCTAAAATGGAGAAAAGTGCACTTGATTTATGATGTTTGATGAAGAGTCTGAAGCTTGTAGGAGTCCAGATCGTCTCGAATATGACAAGATCATCTATAATTGTACAAAATCATCTAGATCACAGGAGATCATCTGAGATCCGCTGAGATCATCAGCAACCTGACAAATTCGTCAAAAACTTGCAATCATGAAAATAGACACAAAAAACCAAAAATACAATTGCAAGAATGATACAAAATGATATAAATAAGAATATAAATGCTTTAAATGATAAATCCAGATATCAAATCAAATGGGATGCAATGTTTCAATAATTTATTTTGAGTTTTATCATGCAAATATGCTAAATGAGGTGAACTCCAAGATGCAGAACAAAAGTGAATTAATATAATGCATAATTAAATAAGAAAAAGAGATAGAGAATGCAAACTCAAGGCTCTGATTGCCCCCAATCTGAATTGTAGTCAAAATCATCTACAATTGTGTGAGATCATTGTCGATCTTGTCAGGATCATCCGAAATTGTGGTTGAATCACCTACGATGATTCGATCTTCCTCTGGCTAAAACACATTGAGATACTGCAATAAAACTTGAAAGCACAAATGCAAGTGATGGGGGAAAGGATGTTCTAACACAACAAAAACTAAAGTTGTAGGTAAATGATCAGCCAGGGGGATAAACTAGGAAAATACCAAGTTTATATAGGATTAGGAGGAGTTTAGGAGGTTGGGGATCATCCCAATCTGGGAGATATCCAACGTAGGAATCTCCAACCGTGTAGACACGCTTCTACTCGAGTTGGAGAAGTTGTTGAAATAGAAGCTAATTATGAAAATTTGGTTTTGGGATGAAATCGTCTGGACATTCTGTTCCAGATGAATTCGTACGATTTGGGACGATATTGTCAGATCGACGACGATATCGTCCAACGGTCAACAACTTCTAAAAATGGCACAAAAAATGAGGTGAGCGGTTAACGAGCGGTTTCGAGGTTAAAATTCATTTTTTTTATCTTTTACTGAGGGTTTAACTGCACCAATTTTAGGGTGCTACAGGTACGCTTACAAAGCATCTCCTTTAATAGGTTTATAAATCCTTTATTATTGAGAGGAATTGGTCAACCTATAGATTCATCCACTTTATCAAGAGGAATATAGTTAGATCTAAATGATCAAATAAACTAGTTGTAGTGTATAGTGCTTTATGTATCCAAGACTGAAACAAACTTGAGTATCAAGAGAGTCCTATAGCAGTATGGGATATTGAACTTGAGGATGAAAGACAAATTGATAGGGAAGAGGAATGAGGATTATTTGGGATCCACTTGTATGAGCCCCTTAGTTCATATAGTAGTATTAATAAGGGTGCCTATTCAAACAATATACATGATGTCACAAAATAGGATGTTAATGATTAGCTTTACCGACTCATTAGATATTCAATATTTCATTAGGTAGTGTTTCATTTTTAGGCGTTGGAATTTTCTTTATGTAATTAGAACTTAAACTAATCAATGAATTCAAAATACTTATTATGATGGTATTCAATTATTGTTTAATTGATTTTTGATGCTCATAATTTTATATATATGGAAATTTTACATAGAAAATCCAATTTTAGATATACACATACATACATACATATGTACATATCTATCTATATATCTATATCTATATCTATATTTATATATATATCTACATCTATCTATACATATACATATTTTGTCATGGAGTTATCCTACCATCATCTCAAAATTTGGAAAAATCCTTGTCATCCTAGAGATGTGTCTTGATATCTCATCATTATGTCATCATGAAGACATCATGGAGCATTAGCTATTATTAAATTCATAAAAAAAATTGAATAGGACTATGTTTCCCTTCAAATAATGCTACCAATAAGCTAAAGGAATACAATCTCTCTCAAAATAATTGGTTCAATTTTTTATTTTTAAAAATTCTTTTGAGGTTTATGAAAAATATATACTTCTAATCTATAGTTACATATATCAAGTTTATAATCAATATTGAAATTTGAATCTCTCTAGCTTGTGTCTCAATATCAATAAACATAAAGTGGTAAGGCCTTTTCCTTTAGTGATGCATTCCTTATCAGGTGGGGTGAATCTAAGGAATAACAAAAGTATAGATCATGGGCTTCATATCTTAAGTAATGTGTAGGTATGAGGGATTTGATTGTAATTGTAGACTTGATAAAAACAAATAATTTAGAAACCAAGTCCTAAGGTTCAAAGTACAAATGCACTAAAGGTCTAGGCAATGTACATTTTAAGTAAGAAGACTAAGTTATTCTTGAAACTAGTTCATTGGGATTTGAGATGGCTAAGTTTGAGACCCTACATTGAAGAGAAGTTGTTTTATGTTATTGTAGAGGTCAAATTTACACTGAAGTGACTTGTTGTTGAAAGGGTCATTTCAAAATTGTTGGTGTGAGAGCATTTTTTCATGTCAATTTTTTCACAAAGTATCATTTTCTAAAACATATTTTTGCCAATTTGTTGCTTGCTAAAACATATCATGGGATTTTGTGTTATATTTAGGTATGTTTAGTGTAGCTTAGGATGGTGTTGAAGGAGGAAGAAAACAACAAATATTTGATAGAGAATATTCTAAGAAACATCACAAAAATAACATATGTCATGTGGGCAAATGATATTAGTGACATCATGATATCACATGTGAATCATGAAGTTGCATTAAACCAATAGGTAAATTAATTATTAGAAGAGGAGCAAAGTTGGTTGTTAGAAAATATTGTAAAAAGAACATACAATTTTTTTTTACAATAGGTTATTATAAAATCTAGCTAGGTTAAAATATAGAAAGAATCTCAACATCCATGATGATAGGCCACAAAAAATATATGTGTAGTTTCTATATAGCAAGATATAAATGGTATTTGTATGAGTGGAAATGGTGATTATAAAAAGAATATTCCAATGGATTAATATATTTTGTACTAATTTATAGGATGGGTACATAATAATATCAATTGAAAATTAAGGATTGAATATGCCTTGCAAAGGTGGTAAACATTAGCATATAGGCATTAGGAGAGGAAGGTTGAGAAGACGCTAATGGACCACTATAATTGAGAGAATATTAATGGTAAATATTGACAAAATGTTGATCATTGAATGAGTTGGAATGATAACTCTAGTAGCTGGGAATAGAAGGCAATGCTCATTGATAAGGTAAATGATTGCTACTATGAGATACATTATGTAAATTAAAGCTAATTTGGATGTGACTTTTAAAAAAACTAAATCTTGGGAATTTTAAATGTCTTAAGGAAGAAAGAACTTGTAAATGATTTATTTGAAGAGAAGAGTAGAAATAAGGTATACAAGAGAAGATAGAAGGTAAACTTAAAATTTTTGTAAAGAGATGATAAAACATGTGATATTATTAGTGTAGTGTTGCATAATATAATATTTAAAAATCATCATGTGTGGGTAGTATATTAGGTACATAAAATGTCATATTTATGAATATATTCAAGAAATATTAAAATCAACATATTATTCAACAAAGAAAAGTAAATCTCATATAACTAGAACACAATATGGAAGGTGCCTTAGACACCAATTAATATCACTAATGAATAAAGAATCATTTTCAACCATTCAAAAAATGGCCCCACACAAGGGACATAAATATTAAAGTTACAATTTAGCCTAGGTCAAGGTTAAATATATGATCTTAAGGATAATAATATAATATAACAATAAAATAATCTATTAAATGTGAAAAATAGACCATAGGTAAATATACAAGTGAATACAATACAAGGTTGATTGTGGCCTCAAGTGAAGATTAACACCACATATTTCAACATACCCACTTAACTTGAATAGGGACACAAACATATAACCTTATTAGTCATCAACCTTACACTCTCTTGCTCCAAGATTCTCTCACAATTATACAAAGGGAACCTTGGGCATGACCTTGGTCAAGATATCAATTATTTGCTTTACTAAACACATATAGCCTAGATCATACATCCCAAGTGCATCTATACCTCAATGTGCTTGATTTTTTATGAAGAATATGATTTCAAACAAGTTTAATGGAGTTCTTATTGTCACAATAAAGCGATATAGAAAATTTCTAAGGTAGGCCCAACAACCCAAGGACCTTCAACATCCATTATAGATGTTTGGTGACCTAATTAGTAGCATAATGCTCAATTTTTATAGAGGATTAAGATATGGTGGACTATAAATAATAACACTAAGAAACCAAGAGATAAATTTAGAACCAAGATAAAACACAAAGCCATTTTTAGAGCAATATTTTGTAGTATCACATGCCTAATATGAATTAGAGAATATTTTGAACAAAAGAGTATCCTCAATAAAATAATATATTTCTATCTAGTAGGTACCTTTGGTATACCACATAATTCACTTAGTGTTTTCTAGTGACTCTCATAAGGTGCATGCATGTACATACAAAAATGGATCACAATTAAAGCAATATTTGACCTAGTGTATGGAAGGTAGAGAAGATCTTCAACAAGAGATCAATACAAAGTGGCATCCACCAAAGGAGTAGTACAATCTGCTTGAAGATTTGAGCCTAAAGCAAATGGAGTTTGAGTGGACTTAAACCCCATAATAAGTTGGTACAAAATTTTAAGATATAATTAGGCTATATGATAATAATCCTTGAAGGTGATTACTAAATCCCTAAGAAATAGTTAAGAACTAAATTTGTCATATCAAATGTGTCATGAAGTTATGACTTTATCTCCTATATCAAAGATGTAAAACTTCTCATGATGAGAAGTTCATCAACATACAACATAATAACTAGCATCTTCCCACCATTATGCCAAGCATAAACCACTTGCATAAGCCCATACAAATAATTCTTAAGGTGACACCCAAAGGAGTAGATCCATCTAAAGAATATTCAAGTGTTTGTTGCATATATATCCTCCTAAAGCTCATCATGAATAAATTCATTCTTCACATATATTTGATGTACTTACTATCCATAAGAATAAACAATAAAGAGAATCACATGCATCTAATCCATTTGGGCAAGGGAAAAAGGTATCTGTATAATCAATTCCCTTATCGAGAACCTTTACCAATAAGGCATACCTTGTGCTTCTCAATATAACCATTTGTATGCTTGGTATTGTATACCCACTGAAAACCAACCATGTTCTTAACCCTAGGCAAAGGAATAATAGTTTGATTATTCATAAAAGACTCATATTTTTCCAACATTTTATATTTCCACTCTAGGACATCCCTTAGCATGGGTGTAAGTGAGAGGATCTCAACAATAATTATCCTTGTATACTAAAACTTGGTAAGGATGGAGCTTTTAATGAAATTATTGATAAAGGATGGATTGTGCATCCTAAAGGAAGGTTTGGGCCCACTTGGACATTGGTTAATCTAGCTAAGTCTAGGGAATATCCTATGTAGAAACTACATCAAAAGAAGAAATTAAATAAGCCATCATATTCTCACCATATATCATATCATCACCACCATATAATATATACGGGATTAGGTTCATTTGAAGTAGGATTATGAGAAGAAAAAATACTAATGGAGAATCTAGAGTGCTCATAGCTATATCACAAGGACCTACTAAAGGAATCAAATTCATTGGCTAGAAATTTGAAATCTATTTAGAATAATCAATTGAAATCTATGGAATGAAAGGATAAGAAACATGAAGGGTGGTATTATCTACTAAGAGTAATACAAGTGGATCACAAGGAATTAATGGATAAACTATATCAAATACCACATCATATTGACTGATGACATCCTAACTAATTGGTTTATAATTATAATATTAGGATAACCTAGATGAATGTATCAATGAATCTTAGCCTCAATATTATTTCATTTAAGGATATGAACCTATGCAATATACCCAAATATATAAAAGTTGAAAACATTGGGTTTAACTCTTTTCAACCTCTCAAAAGGTATCATAACTTTGACTACTCGAGTTGGTACCCTATTGATGATGTGTAGTACAAGTTATAGCTTTACCTTAAAACTTATATTCATATATTTGGCATGAGATATATAACCTAGAGGGAAGTTGGTAATTTAGGGAAGAGCCACCCTAACATTGAATTTGGATAATTTGAGAATTTGTAGATAAAATATTGAGGCAGATTTGACTCATAAGATAGTTGATCATTCAGGATATTCGATGCCACCTTGAAATTGATATTTATTTCTCTAGTAATTAGGAGAATCATATTAAGTTCTTAGGTGCGACCTAAGAGATTGAAGATTTCAAAAAAGAGATAGAGTTGCTAAACAAAAGTTTGAGAAGCTTCCTACAAATAGAGAAGAATTTTAGCTTCTAATAAAAGAGCAACATAAAGAATTGATAAAGTTGTAATGGATTGAGAAGCATTCAAAGATTCCCAAGTACAAAAAAAATTGTAGTGGATTGAGAAGCATTCAAATATTCCTAAGTATAGTGAATAGAAAAATAAAGCATACAAAAAAGAGAAGAAGAAAAATACAAGTGTGGAGTCATCATCCACATAGATAAAATGTCATATTAATAAGAAAACCATAGAAATAGAGATAGAAAGAAGATAGATATATCAGTATTGAAGAAGGATAAATAAGCATAAAAATCTTACTTTATATAGCTTCAAGTATTCAATTGAAAGCTACAAACAGTTGAAAGCTACAAGCATCCATAAGCAAAATATTGAAATAAGGAACAACAAGCTAAAGAAGGATACATTAAAGAATTAGGCTAACTGAATATATCTACATATCATTTTAGTCTTGTTCAAGGATAACTTTTTGAAGCAAATTTTTGAAGGTGGACATATACTACAATATAGATGAGAAGAGCCCAAGAGGCCATTATAAAAAAAGCCTACAAGAGGCCAATATTGAAGAGAAAAGAGTCTAAAAGGCTTAGATAAAGTAAGAGGCTCAAGAAGCCTATCTACAAAATAAAATATTTGAGAAATATTTAAGCTGCATGTGATAAGTAGAAACTAGAGCAACATTCTACAAGCATAAAGAGACTATAGTGAATATAATCAGTCCATAAAAGTAGCATTCTATAGAGTATAAGGGATAAAGCTTATATCTAGAAGCAAAGTGAAAATAACATAAATGAAAAGAGTTAAGCGTTTCTATTTTTCACAACAAATTAGAATAGCAAAAAATGTTAAATATATATGTGCATTGCTTAAAGTATCCAACCATAAGAGGACAATATTCTTATCATACATGAAAATGTAGGAACTTGTATAAGTGACCAAAACTTGCATTATTCATAACAAGATGAAGCAAACTTGTTAGTAATGGAGATGAGCACAAAGGTGAAATTAGCATAATGCTATAGTAAGAAGACTAACTACAACAAAGGAGACATACAACTAAGGAGCAACAAAGGAGAAGTTCAACTAAGGAACGAAGGATATTAGTTGCAGTGAAATAAAGTACGAAAGAGTTATGTGAAACAACAAAGAAGAATAATGGCAAAAGAGACTAGCTATGGTGTAGGAAGCCAACGATGATGCATACTGGTAGGAGAACCAAAAAAAGGATATGAATAAAATAAAGGTGAAACAACGATGCATACTAGTAGAGGAACTAACAAAAGACAATAAAGGAGATCGGATGTGAAGCAATGATGAATACTAGTAGAGGAATTAGTGAAGGTATCAAGCAAGTGAAAGTGAATTGACTATAGTGGAGATTGATTAGGGTTTATAAAAGATAAATGTAAGGATAGAGTGTATCATTACTTGGCACAAATAACAATGTAATGATTGCTAGAATTAGGTGAAATTTAAATGTCTCATTTCTAACATTTCACATGCAGAGTTCCACATGGAGGAAATTTTTGATTGGCACTGATGTTTTTAACCTGAGGTGCATCATTGAAGCAGTAATAGAATGTAAACAAATATTGGTAGTGATCATTAAATGCAACAATGAAATGCAAGTCAAGGTTGATAGTGAACTTTGAACACAATAGTGGAACACCAATCAAGTTAATACAAGCCAAGGTTGATTTAGAGCTCAAGCTAAATAAGGATAATGTTAGCTTTATAATTAGTTTAAGCTATTGGAGTTATAAGGTAGAATAATAGAGGTTTAAGGTTCAATATAAGTTTTAAGGTTTTATATAAGTGTGGAGTGATAAGGTTTTCTACATTTTTAATTTATTTGGTTATTTACTGATTTTTTTTAATAAGCTATGTGTGGCTTCTATTGGGGGCCACTCCCATTAACAAAAAAATAATACATTGCTCTCATTAAATTTATAACAAGTTAATTATAGCATACTTATATTTGCTTTTCTATGAAAGATATTCTCCATATTACTCCAATTGCTAAGTTTTCATAATCAAATATTTTTTTGAATAACTAACAACAAGAATAACCCTTACCTAACACATAACTACAATAGATAGAAGGAAAAAAATATAACAATCATCCATCAGGTTGACTAATTTTATTTTTTAGCAAAGTTTCTTCCTCCTATAAAGTGGAAAGATATAAGAATGCCTTTTTGCACTTCAAGATCCTAAGGTAATATATAGCTTTTTTAGGATCTTCATTTTCAAAAAACTGACCATCATCGATTGTTTCATAATTAGCTTCAAGAATACCATATGAGGTGCTAATATTTTCCATGGAATCATCTGGATGATCTTTAGTAACCATTTTATTTTTATCACTGATCTGATTCAAATTCTCCTTTTGGGGTTGAGTCCTTGTTGCTTGCATGATTCCTACTGGATAATTGGTGCCTTTGGAAGATGAGCTTCTTTCTTTTGAACTAAGATATTTGAAGGTTTTGAATCATTCACATGCAAGGCCTTCTCCACTAAGGAGAAATCAAAACATGATCAGATGTTCAGACATCTCTTCTTTAGGTGGCCATATTGCTGACAACCATAACATCTTATGGAGAAGTTTTCATATTCAATATTTTGGATCCATTCCCCTTTGCTCGAGGATATAGTAATGGATTGAGGTCTAGGAACTGAAACATCCATCCAAATAGCCAATATTTCTTTAATCATATTAATTTTACTAGATAAATTTTCCTCTATTTGGGCATCCATATACTAGAATGTACCAATGCTATCACCAATTTTGGTGAAAATATTATCTCCCCAAAAATCCACAAGGAGAGCATAAAGATTCACCTAGATTGGGAAGCAATTAACTTCTTTTGTAAATGGGTTGAGTCCAAGGTCTAGTATAGACACCCCTTTGTTCAAAAAACCAATTATATCTATAATCCATTACCTTATATCTATCCACTAAATTAGAAAAGGAAACAAAAAAGAAATTTTTGGGTAGGAGAGTTACTTGGAATTTCTGAACCGGTTCACCAAAATTTAATGTATCCTTTGAGCTCCTCTAGGCTTGGTATTTTGCCCTTGAGTTTACAAATAATTATTTAGGCTTCATGATCAATTAAATCCAACCCAAATTCATCCTATGAAATATTGATAGAGGGTAGGGTTTCATTCACCCACGAACCCAAATATCCCTAAGAGATATTTCTTATGATTGAAGATATTTTCTCAGTGACTGAAGAGACAGTTTGAAAAAACCCTCTCCCTTAAATTATTGACTACACCTAGGGTTTGCACTAAGCCCATCATAAAATTTGGTACTTCCTATAATCCTTTTGTTCCCCATGGGCTTCACCCTCGCTTGCCTCCACATCACTGTAGGAACCCTTACCCATATCTATCATCATTGACTTCACACTCATCGTAACCTCCTACTACTCATATCCATCATCATTGAATTTATTCTCACCATAACCTCCATGATACATGCTCATGGTTCATGCTCGCTGTAACCTTTGTGCACTGGGATCACTATAGCCCCTGTGCATTGCGCTTGTTGTAACTTGCTTGTCATAGCCCTTGCACATCATGCTCATCGTAGTAGCCTATTAACCATAACCCCTACACATCACACTCACCATAGCTTGCTCGCCATAGACCCTACGCATCGTGCTCCTTTGTGCACTGCACTCGCCATCATTATTTAAAGAATTTTTATATTCGAATAGTTATTGATTTTTTAATTTTATTTTACATGGTGGAATTGGTTGCTACCATGAATTCGAATAGGCTATTCGAATTTTTATGGCTGCCATAGTATTTCACATTGTCCACCCCAAAACATGCCTCACAAATCTCCACACAGTCCATCCCTGTAACCATCATGCCACAATCATTTTAAACCTTTTATGCCGCTAAAAGTACCAATAAAGGGACAAGCATTCAGTCCAACGAGGCCTGAGATTTGAACTTTGGACCTCCACCCCCCTTACGAGGTTTGGGGTAACCAATTAGTCTACACCTCGAACCTGAAGAGTTTTTGAATTATTAAGATAGATGTTTTTATTTTTATTGATTCTTAAGAAAAATTAAAAATATTAGACATTTTTGAGATTTTGCAAATTTATAATTTGGGAGTTAAAAGGTTTTCAACATCAAAGGATTAGAAAAAAATAATTTACAAATTTCATATTTGAGTTATTTTTAAATTAGGAAGTTATAAGGTTTTCTACTTCATAGGAATAAAATTTGCAAAAATCATATTTGAGTTGCAAGATGGATAAATATCAAAGAGGAAATTTTCAACATAGGAGACATTATCAAAATATAAAACCATACTTTATGAAAGAAAAAGTTCAAAATGACATTTATATCAAAGGTAATTTTTTGAATACAATGGGCAACATCATAAAATAATTCTTCAAAACTCTTATCAAAGATGTAAGATAATATCACTTGAGTCTAATCAAAGGGTTCAAATGGAAAAAAATGTTTGGTATATAGATTCAAGAGCTAGTCATCATATCACTTGAAAATTACATTGGTTTAAGTATTTATAAATTAGGGATAATATCTCTCTAAATATTGCATATGACATATATATCAAGTTCAAGGAACTGGTAGAGTAATACCTACCATGCATTTTTCAAATTTTGTGCTAGAGAATATTTTATATGTTCTTGGACTATCAACCAATATTATTTTAGTTACTCAATTGGTTGAAAAAGGAAGATCAATTGAATTCAAATATATAAATGAACATAGCAAATGCATCATCAAGAATCAAAACAAAACATAAGCTACAAGTTCAATAAAAAATAGAATATATACCTTAGATTCAATTGGTTTTTCTCAAGATATTATTGAATGTCTATCTCAAGATGAATTTAATGATAAATTGCCTGAGTGTTTAGAAATATAGGATACAGGGAATTGGATCCAACATAGTCCAAATTTTTCCTATAAATATAAGCATTGGATGAACCCAAGGTTCAAGATGATGAAACAAATTCAAGAGAAGCAAAGGTTTGTGAACAATGCAAGGTCACTTGAAGATTCAAGATAAAAACGAAGACCAAGATTGAAGACTAACATATTTAATAACCAAATAATGTAATATATGGGAGCTTTTGAGATATATTATGTTATTTGGTACATGCTAATGTACCCCCATGGTACCTTCATGGTACATTTGTAAATAGTAGATTAGGGTTGAGTCTATAGTTTAGAGTGTGAGTTATATTTTTCCTTTTATGTAAGTGTGAATGTGTAGAAAATGCACAAGTGTCATGTAAGTGTAAATGTGTAAGAAATGCACAAGTGCCATATAAGAGAGAATGTACACAAGTGTATTGTATGTAAGACTGCAAATATATAATGTGAGGCTGTGCACACATCCTAGATTAGGAGTCCAAGAGTCTTGTAGATATTTCCAAGTGTTGTAGAGTCAAGTGTTGATCTTGTATACAAGTGGAAATATGAGAAGCCAAGAGTCATAGGAGAGCAATAGTCAAGTATCTAAAGAGTCACATTACTATTGCTATATTATGGAGACAATGCTCCATAGGAAAGTAATTCAATGAAGAATCAAGTATTGATAATTCAAAGTTGTAACAAAAAGAGGAGCAATAAATCTTGTATACATTTTGAGCAATTAATATTGTAAGTTGTTCTTCATGCATAGTTTATGAATGATTCAAACTATTTACATTCATAATTTAATATATAAATGAATGTTCTTTGATTTATTATAAGCCTTGATATATATTAATTTGCTCTATATTATTCTTCTCATTATAAGATTATCTTGACCTTTAATATTTTGGGTATTATATATTTGATCTTGTAAAATATTTTATTATATTTTATGGTAGATAGGATTAAAAAGCCAACAATAAATATCCTTGATCACCCATATATTGGACCAAAATTCCATCTTTTTGTTTGTGTAAATGATGCAATAAATTGAAGAGCTTTCCAAAAATATGAGGATACAAGAGTCACATAACCACATTTAGATATGTACAAGGAGGGATCATCACTAATGACCACACGCTCACCATAATATTATCCATTATAGTTAATGAAAATATGAAAATGCTTCATCATGTGCCATGTTGCCCCTAAATTTGTAATCCATTCCTTTGAATATGTGGAGGTCCAATAGGCCAAATGAGAAACAACATGTGTATGTGAAGTCTCACCCTCATGATAATTATCACCCTATTCAAATAAAGATAAGAATCATCTCCACCATTATTGGATGCCTCAAAATTCTTGATTTGCAAACAAAATTCAGTCTTGTAACCTTCCTTTTTGTAGATTTCATACACTGGTTACTTAAATTGCTTTTAAAAATATTTCTTTTCCTCTATTTCATATTATTTATCTTGGGAATTTAATGTGTATGAAGAGGAAGATACACCTATTTGACACATTTTTAGGGCTTATTGATGAATGAGATAAGAAAACACAATATCAAGATCTAGAGGAGCTTGGTTAGGAAAGGATAAAAGAAGCATCTCAAAGAAAGTATCTACTTGTTCATAGTCCTATTAAACATTGAAGATAGTCAATATTATCCTTGTTATTCTTAGTGGATACCTTGGTAGAATGAATATCCTCCTATAATATATTAAAATTATTAATATACTCTTCAACCCTCTCTAATCTATTCATAGTTAAGTTAAAAAGCTTTGCTTCTAGGAGACTCATCTTAGTAGAGTCCACTTTGTCGAACAATGTCTCAAAAACATTCAAAATACCTTAGAATCAACATTATTAGTAATGTTATTGTATTAAGCCTTATCCAATGTAGAGCAATGACACCACATGCTTACCCCTTGGACTTTCATTTTTCCTTCTTCTCGAATTAATTATTGTTGTAACTTTATTAATATACCTCTATACTCTTTTGTAGAAAAAAAAGGATTCTATTTTGATATTTCATGAGGAATAATTTTTTCTAGTAATAGTAAATGATCCATTAAAATATTTTGAAAAAATTGTCTTCTTTATGCAAAATTAGCCTGAAACACCATTAATACAATAAAGATCTTAAAAAAACATGTGATTTGATAAATGGACTCAAAATGATTCCATATGAAGAAGATATAATCCAAGTCAAATATGAAGAACACAAGCTTATACTAAGAGGGGGGGATGAACAGTATAGCGCCCACTTTTTAATTTCTTTCCAAAAAAATATCAATTAGTATCATTAATTGCAATATCCAAATATAGCAATGTGCATTAATAACATAGATAAAAATAGTAAGAAAGAGCATAAATCACCACACACAATTGAGACACAAGATTTAACATGGTTCCCCCAATGTGGGGTACTCCACAAGATAATCTCCTTATAATATTTTACAAAGAAATAGGGATCCTTATCCCAATACAAATGATTACTTTGATCTGCTCAAAGCTAGGATATCCACTGATCTGCTCAGCAAGGCAATTCACTGATCTTCTCAGATAGGCAATCCTGATCTACTCAGGTAGGCAATCCACTGATCTGCTCAACAAGACAATTCACTAATCTACTCAGCTAAGCAATCCACTAATATTATTAGGTAGGTAATCCAATGATCTGCTAAGGTAGGCAATACTGATCTGCTCAAGTAGGCAATCCTAATCTACTCAGGTAGGAAATCCACTGATCTGCTCAACAAGGCAATTCACTGATCTGCTCAGCTAGGCAATCCACTGATCTACCCAGGTAGGCAATCCACTGATCTGCTTAGGTAGGTAATCCTGATCTGCTTAGGTAGGCAATCCACTGATCTGCTTTAGCAATATCACCAAGAACTTACTCAAAATTTGCTCTAGCAAGCTCACCAAGAACTTGCTCAAATATGCTCACAAATCTACCCACAAATTTTCCCACAAATCTATCCAAAAGCCTTCTCAAAGGCTCAATCAATCATGCACAAAATCTACCACAAATCTATCTAGAAATCTATCCAAAAACCTTCTCAAAGGCTCAATCAATCATGCACAAAAGCTGCCAAAAATTTGTCCAAAAATCTATCCCAAAAGCCTTCTCAAAGTCTCAATAAATCATGCTCAAGTAGCACTCAAATATCATCCACAAATCTATGAAGGCAAGGCTCAATGATGAACTTAAAAATGAATGGCAATGCACTCTACAATGGATGACAACAATGATCCACAATGATCTCAACTCAAATCAGAATATAGAATAGTTTTTTCATGGAACTTGAACAACCACTTCACTCATTCACTTGACTAGGCTCAAACAACTCTACTCAACCAATCACAACAAGGAACAACTATTTCTCATAATTCCTAGTCCAAGCATGTATCAACCAACCCAAATGTTTCCAAGAATACTCAACAATTAAATCTCACATAAAAATGATACTCATGTTCTCCTCTAACTCAAGTTCAAGTTCTTTGTACAACCAATGGGTTTCAACAATAATGCTTATAAAACATTCTTCACATAACAATGATACTCATGTTCTTCTCAAACCCTATCTCAAGGTTTTCACACAACTAATGGCTTCAACAACAATGCTTATAAAACAAGGTTTAAACACAACTCTCAAACCAGAAAACCTTGAAGTATTCAACCAACCACTTTTGAAAAGGAAACCACAATAAATCATTTCTCTCCAATGATATTTCAGAAATCAACCACCTTAAAAAAAGTCAATGGAGAATATTGCTCATACCTTTTTGATGCCTTATTTGTTGTCCATTAAATTTTCCACACTCAACAAACTTTCTTTTTCAACTTTCAATAAGGGTTAGGGATGATGATTAATAACACAACAATAATATCCAAATAACACCTTATAACTCCTACTCAATAAAATACATCATGTCCTCTCATGAAAGAATTAATCCTCTTTGAAAAAGAACAAAGCAACCTTCACTTTTGAACCTATTTACAAAATCAGAAATATCTCTTGACACACACCTTATTTATCCCTCTAAGAAATTTAATCAAATAGTTTTCAAAATAAGCTTTCCAATGATATATAATATGATATACTTCTAAAAAGAAAATCACCAGAATTCTCTCTTTTTCTTAAGGTGCATCATAACCCTTATTTCTCCTAGGGCAACTTTAGAAAACTCAAAAAATGCTTTGAGCGTTTCAACACAACAAGCATCCCCGAAAAGACTCAATCGCAGGACCTCCTGCTTCTTACACAATGCACAAACCACTAGGCCAAAAGTTCCTATGCGTTTGGTTATCCTCCACAAACGATTCTTCAATGGACCCGAATTTCGTAAACCCTTCACATGCCTCTTTGCACACGCTTCAACACACAGGCTCTTTTCGCATTACGTTATCAATTCAAATGCATTCGAAAATCTAGGACAAGAATTTATCAAAAAATTTGGTGGCATATATATATATATATATATATATATATATGCATTTCCTCATTTCTTTAGACGTCGACGCTATTATTTTTAATATATGCCTTTCCTCCTTTCTTTAGATGTCGGCGCTATAATTTTATTTTTAATTTTAAAATTTAAATAATTTAAAATTTAAACTAAATATTTAAAATTAAATATCTCTATCACAGGGGCACCTTTTCGATGAAACAAAAAACCAACCTAGGTTTTAAGAAAAACCCATTTCAAATATGCCATCCATGGTTTTAAATAAAACCTTTTATTTTGCCTGCCTTGGTTTTCACAAAAACCCTGTATATATCCATGCTCTCCAAAATATCATAAATGATATTTTATGAAGTGCTTTTGCCACCAAAACTCAAATGTGATCCATGTAACATCAATGATCCATGTGACATCAATGACAATATAAAATAACTCAAATTGCCAATAAAATCCATATAAAAGCACAAATATTTGAACCCCTTAATGTTGTGGGCATAAGGACTAGCATGACTCTCTCTTGCCATATGAGCCTATTAATGCCAATGGTGTTGCTTGAAATTTATGGAAATCAACTCATAGCTACATGGGGGGTGCATGAAACCTTCCCATGCTACCAAATCTCATAATGTGGTCCATCACAAGTCTAACACATGTTCCACATGGGTTCTTTTATGTCATTACTGCAAAGTAACCCTTAAGACCATAAGCCAAGCTTCCAAAATGATGTGATTCATCTTTGAGACCTATTGGAATCAACCAATCAACACCAATATGGTTGAACACCATGTGTTACATGCATCCTAGAATATGGGACACTTATTTGCAATAGAAGTAAAATAAAATAGGAAAGCATCATGTTTGAACTTGCAACCTCTCCCTTTACATGCCTTTGCCTTGAACATCCTATCATTGTGCTAAGACACATAGTGTAATGTATGAATGTTTCACAACACTAGTGTCTTGCAATATAAAATCTAACCCATTGTATGCTAAATTACCATTAGAACAATAAATATTCCTTAGAATATTATAAATTTAAAAATCTAAAATTTAAATCCTTGGAGGGAAAGGGGTAAAACCTTTAGATTGTAGAAACGAGGCTCTAGATGATGATGAAATCTCTACAAGTGTTGAACTAGGACCCTTTAAATTTTTTAAAGAATGCAAAGATGCTAATGATTTACCTAATATCTATCTTGGTTTTCCCTATGCATTCATTCTGGACCTCACTTGTCAAGCCATCCTCTCTTATACAAGTAGAATAAAATTTGTTGGACCATTCTAACAATGTTTTTAGTGGCTCATAGGTCTTTGCTATAATTTGGGCCTGCCCAAGATTTTATTGGCAATTTAGGAGGATAGAAAAATATTCAACCTCTTCTTCTCTATTTTGAAATTCATGAAGGTTTCCCTCTCATATATACTACATTGATAACAACATCCAAAATAAAGAAGAAAATTATTATTTTTAACAAAAATCTATAAAAGATAAACAAGTTTTTTAAAAAAACTTAGAAAATATAATCTACTATTTCACAAATTATTTCTTTAGTAGTTATGGCATCACTAGAACAATCCATCATAACACAATTAATTTACCAAATGGTTTGAATGTCAAAGAGGTAAGATAAATAACCTATTTGTTATTTGTTTTTCTAGATCAATCAACTGCTATGACATAGAGAGATCCTCATGATCCAAGCTCTAACTAGGGTTTTTAGTACAACCTTGAAAGAATTATAGAATACATGCTTCCACAAGTTGCTTTTAAAATATTCACACTACTTGTCGAACTATTGTAGAATAGCATATATTAAAATTTACGATTGAGTAATGAATATTTAAATCCACTCTGATACCATGTCATATCTATCAATATATTTAGGAATAAAAGTGTAATCAATATATTATTCAACAAAGAAAAGTAAATATAATATAAACATAACATAATATGAAAGATGCCTTTAGAAATAAAATAATCTCACTAATAAATAAAGAATTGACTCAAATCAATAAGAAAATAGTTGACACAAGGGGTATAAATATCCAAACTACAAATTAATTTAAGTCAAGGTTGAAAAACTAACCTTAAGGATAATAATATAATATTACATAAAGTCACCTATAAAAGGTCAACAATTGCCCATAGGGAATTATGCAAGTAAATACAATATAAGATTGTCCATAGGCTTAAGTGAAGACTAAAACCACATTATTTAACATAGAAGTTGTTATCTTAAACAATCATCCTTATTACAAATATCTAAAGTGAGATATTTTAAGGTGCACATAACTCTTAGAGTTTTGTTCACCATAAATATTATGGTTAATATTAGGTTATTTGGTTGGAGTTCAATATGGGATGAAATCATGGAAAGGGGATTGCTTATTATTGAAAGATAAATAGGATCCTTTAGAATAATTTAATAATTATCTATCATTGGAGTGTATGCACAAGTATTAAACTATAGAAAATTAAGAAATGCTAGATTTATTTATTGCATGAATAATATCTTGATGAGAGGGGTGTTACATTTAAACTGAATCTAACCTAGATCAATATTAAGAACATTTAAATGCATGATAAAGTGCCAAAATCTACAAGAGGCCATTACATATTCTAAGACGATACTAGAAGATTCCAATATTTGTGCAAATGACTAATTTATACCATGATTGGTACTTATTAAAAATATGGATGGTGAGGTGGAGAACTTATGTAGATAGAAAGATTGACAACTACAAAGACAAAATTGTAGAAATAAATGGTATGTTAATGAATTTACAAAAGTAAATATGCTACATTATAGAACCTAAGGCCTTATATAAATTTGTTGAAATATTCAAGTGTAACAATAAGTAGAGATGCCAATAAGAACCAAGGTAGAGGATGAAGGAGATGGACTAGAAAATTAGGATTTTAATAAGAACCAAAATAGAGGATGGAGGATTTGGAACAAAAGAGTAGGAGTCAGGTGATAATCAATTTACAGGCAAGGATTGCTCCATCATAGGATATAACATATTACTATCTCATCAAATTTGCCAAAATTAATTGATATGCTTGTACAAGTAATAAGATTATGCAAGGTGATTTCCTTGATAGGATGAAAGTATTTGATTAAATAATGTAGGTTTTATCTCTTTATTCCATTTGGTTAGACAAGTAATGAAATTTGTAACTAGCAAGTTGATATTGAGTTAACATGTACATATTTTATTATCTATAAGTTATCTAATGTTCTCCAAAATGTGTGTATATAAGCACCTAAATCACTATTATTAAACCCTTCATCGAATTACCAAATCATTGAAAAAAACTCTATTATTATTATCCAAATCCAGAGAATCAATTCCATACATGTTTAACAAGTTGCCCTAGCACAAATAATACACTTATTACATATTAAACTAGTTTATTGTAACAGTAAATGTCACACCATAATTCTAGACATAGTATACATATGGTTTAAAGCCAAGCTTATCTTGGAAAAGCAATACAATTATCTGATTTATTTTAATATAGACTATAAGATAGAAAAAATACAAAGTATCCAATATTATGAAGTTGCATTATTAAGGAATTAAAAATTTAAGAATTAAAATGTTCCACTCATAGGTTGCTTGAAGGTAGGATAGAGGCTTAATCATAACAATAATTCTAAGAAATCAGGTTGTGATTAGGGAATTGCAATTTATTACCAATGAAAATATGATAATTATACATCATTATTAAGAATACATTCAACATGTGCTAACTAGACAAGCAAGGGTAAAATTTATAAGAGAAAACAAAAGCAAGAGAGTAAATGAGAACCCCATATATACACCATAATTTGGTACCAAATTATGATCTTGGAGTGAATCTAAATTCCATTCAAATTTCATTCCATATGTTTTCATCCAGAAGTAGTTTTGATATATTTTCTTCATCAAAATCATGACTTCTATAGGACATCAATTTCATACAATGAATGAAATCAAGTGAAATAAGATTAAATGAGAATAATTTAAAAAACATATATATTAACATAAATAATAGAGACAATCTATCAAGAAAGAAACTCCTCTCATACACTACTCAACCAATATATACATAAAATTAGAAAGACAACATGCAACATCTAAATTGTACAAAGTCTATAATATAAAATATCTTGAACCACTCTCTAGGAAAGAAAGGGATGTATATATACAAGAAGACTATAGGAGGATATTGTTGGAAATTGCCTAACCACCAATTACCTGCTAATATTTATAAACATCTAAAATGAAAATTAAGCTCTTACTAAATTTATTATAAAATGTGCCATGCACCCATATGTGACAACCTATACACATTTATAAAGCCTAGATACAAGGATAAAATTCTCATACATGTGTGAGACACATACTCGATGACCCAATTACAATGGTGTGTGAGCTAGTGCATATTTTATACACTTCCTATATTTCCCCTCTCTAAATTGGTCAATATCCTTCCTTACTATTATGGTACCTATGGGTGGGAAGGATGAGTAGAAACTCATGTTAGTAGTGTGGATGAACTAGTAAGAAGGACCTCAAATAATTAAATCTCTTGTTGCATAGCTTGATATCCTTGCTGCATCTTCTATTTGAAGTCCACATGCTTGGAACTATTTTGTGAACTTGTAAATATCTTGCTTCATAGAGGGAATACATAGATCCCTCTTATTCACCTTATATTGTAAAATACCAATCCATTGATATATTTAAGTTAGCTACTCCTAATTATTACATTGCAAAGACTCTATATCTGTTCATTGTAGAGTTATATTTATTTTCAATATTTCACCCGAGAGTATTAAATCCTTGATTTTCTAATCTTAGAAGACTCCAATATTAACCAAACCTTATAACTTATTGGATAGCTAACTCAAAATGTTGGATAACAACTAGTGTTTGAGGTGCACCAAATAATTGATTTACCCAATGGCACCTTAAGATCCTCTAGAATAATGTACCTCTTGATGGTTTATGGTGTAGAGTACTCAATTGCTTGAGCATTAATTAAGAAAATACACATCAGGTGTTTGTACAAAACTGTAATCCTAAGTAACAACAATGGTTGTCCAAGTAGGGTCCTCATCTGTGTCTACCTGTGTCTCTTGTACTTGGATAGAGATCAAATCCTCTAATTATTTGTGCCTATTATCGTTGTAAGACTACTTGTACAACTTGATGATCTAACTGGTTATGTGTATAGCCTATATATAAAACTCCTCTAGAAAAGCTTCCATAAAGTTATAATGCACTTATACCATCAACTAAATCATTTGGCTATAAAAACTAGTGATGAGTGCATTTATTTATACTCCTAAAACATTAGAGTTGCTCAAAATTATTAACTCCATTGTTTACACATAGGGAGGATAATTAAAATTTGATTTTACCTCCTTTATTTCATCCTTATATTTCAATTTTCTACCCTCCTATTCTTATTTACTAGTGATAGCATTTCATTTTTGCTTATCTTGCTATAATGGTTGTTGCTTTGTCACTCAAAGAGACTATATTCTTTGGCTTGTTCCTTTTATGGTAGTCATATTGTACCCACATGTCAAAGGTAAATTAAGTTACTAATGATCTAACTCTTTTCTACAAAGTCCTTTGATAATGACCCCAACTTAAGATCATCATTAGAGTCACCTAACTCTAGGAGTGACTTCTCATCTAATTTTGTGAGCTATGAATTATTTTTCTCATGAGGATCTCCTTGGTTTGTGCCAAAGTGGGTGGCTTCTCCATATACTCATCATGTTGCACAATTATAACTATGCACTCATCCATAATTTAATCTCTAACTACCCCATGAATGTATTTAGTTGTGTAATATCTTACACAACTCATCTCTCACCTTCTACATAGTCTCTTATGTATAATCACTTTCCTATGTAGTGTGTTATGCATACAAAAAATCTTGAGTAGGCATTTGAGAAACAATCACTACCTATGCAATCACCTCCTAGGTATATTTTTTCTAAGGGTGTGAAGTTGGAATAAAATTTACAATATATATCCATTGTCATAAGGGTTGTTGAGGACTACTCAACTTCTCACCAGTGTTCCCTATTAGAATTCACAATATTTTCTAGAAACGAATAGAAACAAAATAATCACTTAAATATTATATAGAAAGTAAAGGAAGGATGAAAGGGATTTAGGAGAACCTATAGGTACTATAATTAATCACTATATCCATAGATAATATTTCACAACACTGGTAAAAATGAGGAGTGTGAGGGGGGTATTTATAACAATACTAAAACCCTAATCACATCATAAAATTTAACCTAAGTTGACATATCAAGAGGGATTTAGGTTAATTACAAGTCATAAATATGGTTTAACCATAACAAGATTAACCATAGCTCATAGGGATTACATAGTAAAATATTACAAAATAATCAATACATTGTACAATGAAATGCCTTTAGGCCTATCCAATACATCATACAATGTTGCCCCTAGCCATGAATCAAATTATAATTTCAACACCCCATAATATAAACTAAGGGGCCAAGGAGAGGAGATATTAGTAATAACAATATCACCCCCATAATGGATAATCTAGTGGGCCTTTGCATTTTGAGTTAAACTCATATGAATATCCCTATCATGTGAAATTTATTGCTATAAAAATATCTCCTACACAAGACTCCCCTTAGGTTGGACTATAGTCACTAATGACACTATTAGACAATCTTGTATACAACCAAAAAATACTTCTACTTAGACTTCAAATGAAGAAGAGAGGTCAAGATCACCACCTCCTTTAAAGATAAGCTCCTTAAATATTCTATTGTCACATAAGGTATATCTTAAAGGTATATATTTTGCTCTTATAACATACATCATCATTTTTGAAAACTTCCTCTTGCTCATAGGTCACTTTATTTTAGTCTCAAAAAGAGACTATGCATGAACATGCTTAAAAGAAGAGCTATAACAAACTTCCAAGAGTACCCAAACAAGAAATAGAAGAAGAAAGAGTACATAAAGATTACATATTCATGAATAGGCTAAATCAATTGCCTAAAGGAGGAAGAAGGATTGACTAGAGCACATCCTAAATTCTTTTCTTGCAAGCCTCCAAAATATTCAAAGTCTATTAGAACCATCATAAATCCATCCATATATCCCAAACAATTAGGTAAAATATTTTGATTTAACCAAATACTATAATTTTAACCATTAAGGTGGGTAACTAGGGATTTGTGGTCCATCACACAATCTACCCTAAAAGTATAATAGGTCCATAAACTGATGCCACTAGAGCATAAAGCTTAAAAATTGTGCGATTTGAAAAAAAATGCTCAAAATGCTTCCATGTACAAAATTTATGGCCTCCAATTTTTTTTTCCTAAAGAACCCCAAAAAATTAAAGGCTTTAGCCTTAGGGTTATAGGGACCAATATCGACTCTCCATTCAAAAAAATCTAATTCACTAGTGTGATCCAATCACTTTTTTCCACTTCAAATCCTATGATCCTCTTAGCCATTGGCACTTGTCTTAATTTGATTGGTTCAAATGGTTTAAATAAATAAATAATGGGTTGACATGACATGAAAGTAGGTCATATTAGTTTCCATGTTGACCACCATGCGGGAAAGAGAATACAAACTACTTGAAAAGACATTTGGAGACATCAGAGGGACTTGATATAAGGTCTATTTGATGCTAAACACAATGCCCTATCCAAATATCCACTGCCACACTTGAGAAGGGAAGCCAAATCCTACCTATAATCCTCCTCTTTATATTAGCTACAAAAAAGGCACCTACAATTTAAACTGGCAACCTTACCTTCCCAAATCCATCTTGATGATTGTCCATCTATGATGCGTAACCATGGTTAGGGGCCCTAGCCTCACATAGACGAAAAAAAACTTGTATGAGTACACAAAGGAGGAGCACAATTCAATCCTATGCAACCCTTTTCCAATGCATAGTCTAAACCATAATGCCACACCAACTGCCAGTTAAGGGCACAATATTTCAAAAAGAAACCTATCTCCCATACACTACCATGGTTAACCAAAGGTATCCTCCCTACGAATTGAACTTTGATTGACAATAAAGTATTTTTGGCCCCTTCCTTTTGGCCATAGTGGTTGCCTTGTAGGGTGAGTCATGGTGCATCCCTTATTAGAAGAAGAGGACAATGCACCCTAAGATCAATGGGCAGCAATACAAATCCATAAGAAGAGAAACACAAAGATTTGATACTCAAATTGTTACAGGAAACCCTCAATCCAATGTCATCTAATAGAACTATTCTTTGGAGGAAAAAACCCAGATTTTTATGACTTTTTTTTAGCAAAGAAATCTAAAGATATAATCTCAAAAAATAAATTTACATAAAAATATCCTATGGTTAAGAAGAAAATTCAAAGGCTTCGAACCATGTTTTTGCATGACTAATCAATATAGCTCCATCACTACTCTGATAACATGTTATAATTCATAATATTTTCCAGAAATGAACAAAAGCAAAATATTTACTCAAATCTTATATAAAAAGAAAAATAAGGATGAAAGAGATTTGAGGCACCTATAGGCACCATAAATAATTATTATCTCCATAGATAATGTTTCATAACACTATGATAAATGTTGAGGAATATTATATTATTTGGTACATGCTAATGTACCCCCATGGTACCTTCATGGTACAAATGTAAATATGTAATAGATTAAGGTTGAGTCTTTAGTTTAGATGAGTGATTTATATATTCCCTCTCATATCAGTGTCAATGTGCAAGAAAAACACAAGTTTCATGTATGTAAGTGTGAAAATATGCAATATGAGGATGTGCACAAGTTTCTTGTATTAGGAGTGCATGTAGGAGAGTAAGAGTCATGTAGAAATGTGCAAGTGTCATAAGTCCAAGTATACATGTAAGAAGAGAGTGAAGAGTCTCTTGTAAGTATTACATTTTATTGGTACCTTTATAAATATTAGTTTGGTAGTTGATTTATATTTTATATAATGTATGTGTCAATATGAGAGAAAGTGTAAGGTGTCAAGAGAGAGAATGAAGAGTCAAGAGAGAGAATGAGATATTATTGTTATTCCAATATTGAGATTCATTGTTATTTTGATTAGTGGTATATATTTGATTTATACTTGATCCTAGATAAATCTTTCTATAAATTAATCTATTTGGAAAATTACTTCAAAAAAACAAGTGTGGAGATCGGAGTGTAAGCACGGTTCAAAAACCTTGAGCAATTTAGAGTTACATATAATTTAAAAGGTATTATAAAGTGCTTAATTAAATATTTTCTTAAGTTTATAAAGGAGCTATAAGGTATGATAAAATTTATAAAAGATTTAATTCATTTATGGATTGATAAGTATTTAGTTTTTGAGTTTTAATTTTTATGATATGGAGTAATAAGGATGTTTACTTAGTTAAATTTTTTATTATTTGAAATATATATATATATATATATATTTTATTTTTTTATTTTTAATTTACATGGTGGAATCGATAGTCGCCACGAATCCGGGCAGGCTGTCTAGCTTTTTATGGCTACCACAGTATTCTATTTTGTTCACCCCAGAAGCCGCCACACAGATCTTCATGCAGTCCACCCCTATAACCACCATGCCACAATCATTTTAAACCTTTTACGCTGTTGAAAGCACCAGGAAAGGGACAAGTGTTTAGTCCAGCGAGGCTCGAGATTTGAACCTTGGACCTCCGCCCCCCTTATGGGGTTTGGATGAACCAATCGGTCTACACCTCGGACCTTATTATTTGAAATATTAAAAGAGTTAAAAGATTTATTTTCTAAAGTTTGGAGTGATAAGGAATTCAACTAGTTTGTTTGAAAGTTTTTAAAAGTTTTTAAGAAGTTTAAAGTTTTTTAATATTTGAAGGAGAAAGAGCTTATTAAAAAATATATAAAAGGAAAATAAAGGCAAGGGCCATTATTTCAAAAAGCCTTCGAAAAGTTACTTTGAAGTTGTTGTGATATCTAGTCCAAAGAAATAGTAAGTTACGCAGATATAACCGGTAAAAAAATAAAAATAAACACTACCTATAGAAGGAAGAACTCAGTATGAGAAGAGAAAAAAAGGATATTGAAGAGAAGAAACAAAATAAGCCATAACAAAAAAATCTATATCAAATAGAGATTCGGCTCAAGAAGCCAAGAAGGTAAAGAAAGGTTCTATATTCTAATAACATAAAAACTATATTAAATAGAGATTCAGCTCAAAAATCCAAGAAGGTAAAGAAACGTTCTATATTCTAATATTGTAAAAATAGCTATTCAAAATTATTTAAAACAATAATAAAGCTATTCAACATTACTAAAAAATAAAATAGCTTTTCGACATTATTGAAAATGAAAGAATAGTTATTTGGCTATATTACAAAGGAATAGAGCAAGGTAAAATACATCATCCAGAGAAAGATTAAAGTTGCTGTAAAAACATTATTATTTCAGGAAATATAAGCGTTAGAGGGTGCTATATTATTTAGTGAATTTAGAAAGCAATTGAGCACTACACTATAGAAAATAAAGGAAAGAAATTAAAGCATGGATATGATAAAAATATTGGAGCATCTGGAAAAATAAATAAAAGCAACAAAAGTTTGTAGCAGAAGAAATATTTAGAAGAAGAAGAGGTCTATTTAGCTTGCTTAAAAAAAATAAGATGAGTGGTTTATTTAGCCATTAAAGCATACAGTTAAGTTATTCAACTATATACAGTACATGAGCTCTCAGCAAAAGTTAAATTCATAAAAAGAAAGAAAGAGCTAGTGCAAGGCACATGTTATTCAGCCTAAGCATCATTATTTGGCATAAGCACCATTATATAGTGTAATATTTTATCCTATGTAATATTCAACAGGTGCTAATGTGAGGTCCACTCACCAGAAAACTACTAGATGCAGTAAAACAATAATAATAATAAACTAACAATGGTTCAGTGCAATGAGAAACTATCGAGATCAATGAAAAGAAGGTAACAAAGTTTTAGTGCAGTAAGGAGATAAGGCAACTAAATTTTAGCATAGGAGGAGATACTAGAAGCAACAAGGACATAAGACAACTCAAGTAGCAAAGTATCTAGCATTCAAGGAAATAAATAACAAATAGGTATCCAGAGCTTTTCTATTCAAGAAACAAACAAAAAATAAGCAATAACATCTACAACGATTCACATGGAAAGAAAAGTCTCTCTAAGGCTTCTCTAAGAATTCATAAAACTTCACAAAGGAAGAGGAACATTTGAAACCTACAACAGAGAGTTATATGAAGCAATTGGTATAAAGAAAAGTGTTGTTTGAAAGCAACTACAAGTTGAATATATGGAATAACATCAAAACATGCAACAACAATACCCATATGTTACTTTGATTTTTTTTTTATTGAAGAACACAAGCTTATACTAAGAGGGGGGGTGAACAGTATAAGATAAAACTTTTCACTTTTCAATCCAAATGATAAAAATAATAATATTAATGCAATAATGAAAAAAATCATCACACATATGAGAGACATAGCTTTTACGTGGAAACACCCTTTCGGGAGAAAACCATGAAAAAATATTGCTTATATATTTATTCAATAAATTTCGTGGGCATCAACCCATAGGAGACACCAATCCTCTATTACAATATTCATGGATACCAATACACAAGAGACACCAATCCCCTCTCAAGTTCATAGACACCAATCCATAGGAGACACCAATCCCCTCTGTTGGTTTGTGGGTACCAACCCATAGGAGACACCAGTCCCCTCTCAAGTTTATGGATACCAATCCATAGGAGATACCAATCCCATCTGCTAGTTCCAATCCATAGGATACACCAATATCCTCTACTTTGGTTCGTAGACACCAATCCATAGGAGACACCAATACCCTCTACTCTGGTTCATGGACACCTATCCACATGAGACACCAATCCTCTTTGTTCTAGTTTGTGGACACCAATCCATAGGAGACACCAATTTCCTCTGATTTGGTTCAAGGACACCAATCCATAGGAGACACCAATCCCATCTACTTTGGTTTATGGATAAAAATCCACAAGAGACACCAATCCACAAGATACACCAATCCCATTTAATCTAGTTCATGGACACCAATCCACTGGAGACACCAATCCCGTCTACTTTGGAGTCTAGTCCAAAATATACTCACAAGACTTGCTCAAAAATGCTCCAAAACTACTCACAAAACCTACTCAAATATTCTCCAAACCTTCTCACAAAACATGCTCAAATATGCTCTAAAATCTGCTCAAATATGCTCCAAAATCCTGCTCAAATATGATCCAAACAATGCTCATCTATTCCCAAATATTGCATACAAAACAATGCTCATCTATTCCCAAATCTTGCATAATGATGTCATCAAGTTCTTCACCTATTCTTCAATGTGCTTTCCTCAAATAAATCAATTCAAACATATTCTACCCATAATTATTTTATCTTCATGAACATATAGAGAATGATATGCACTAACAAATGCCCAATATGTTATTCACATTCATTAAGTCTATTTATTCCACATTCACTTCAAAACCAATCACAATGCATAAATTTGTCCTTCTCATCTACTCCCAAAATCAATCATGAACAATGCACAAATTTGCTCTCAAATATGATCTATAACCCTTGCACATTTACTCCCAATTTCAATAAAAAATAATGCACAAGTTTGATCACAAATATGATCTATAACCTTTGCACATTTATTCCCAATTTCAATCAAAACCAATGCACAAGTTTATTCTCAAATCTGATCCATAACTCTTGCCCATTTATTTCCAATTTCAAGCAAAAAACAATGCACATCCAATAATTCCTTATACCTCCCACTATATGACAAAAAAATATCTTCCTCAAATAAAACCACCTTGAGAAAGGAATTAAATCACCATACCTCTAAATTTGCCTTAATGATGATGATCTTCTTTTGCATGAGCTTTCCAAACCTATCTTGACAAAAATAATTTTCCTTTTGTTTGTCCCTTCAAAATATGGTTAGCAATTCTCTTTTTCCTTTCTTGATTAAATATCAAATCAATCACTTTAAAAACCTTTTATCAAAACATACATAATAAAGCTTTAAAAATTACTCCTTATATCTCCCCTTTAGAACTTAAAAATAAAGCTTTATTACCAAATAAAATGACCCCTTATATCTCCTTTTTATAGAATGCAAAGTAACACTTTAAAATCACAACATTATACCTTATATCTTCCTTTTATTGATTTTGCAGAATAAAAACAATACAAACCCTTATATCTCCCTCAAATTTAAATTTTAATAAAAAATTTAAATACCTTTGCACATCCGCGAATCGAACCCCTGACTTGTAGAAGCGCAGTGCTTTCACAAGCGCTCGTGACTAGCTATGCTACCACAATAGGTGAGACAAAAAGGGGTACCCAAATATTTATCCGTGTCCTTGCACTCTCTCAACAACAAAACCACATCAAAATGACGTAGACCAGATTCAACCCCTTAACCTCTTGCACAGTAGTGCTCCATGCAAAGCCACACAACAGGCTGGGCTACCCCAATAGGTGAAACCAAAGGAGAAAAATGTGATATTTTTCTATCTCCTTCAACAGTAAAACCTCAATGATGTCGACCAAATTCGACCCCCTAAAATCTTGCACAACAACGCTCCATGCAAGCCAAGCAATCGACTGGTCTACTGTAGCAGGTGAAACAAAAATGCATACATGAATATTTATCCTTGTCTTGCTCTTCCTCAACCTTTTGTTGCTCTTCTCTTCTTTCTGTCGTTCGCACTCACAATGTCAGATTTAATAAAAAAAATTCATCTCTCAAAGGTGAATTAATGCCATGTATTTATATGTTTTCCAATTGCTTCGATTTTCTCCAAGGAGGTCGGCTCAAATTTATTTGCTTTCAAACTTTATAGTTGCTCCCAAAGACGTTGATGCTTTTTATTATAGAATCACTTTATATTATAATATTTTAAATCTTATGATTTAAATATTATAATATTAAATTTTAAACCTATGTCCCTCTCTTGTAATATTTAAATCTTTTTGTCCCAAGCAACTTTTAAACCTTCTGTCCTTCTCTTGTAATCTTTTTGTCCTGTTGAGTGGTAATTTTACCCAATTGTGAAATTACACTCTCCCTTAGGATTTTATTCTCAAAACCCTCTCTTGCAAAGAAGTCAAAACAAAACAACTTCTCCAAGGTCTCCGCTATATTAGCATTTGCACATGTGTATTAGTAATCTCAATAAAATATCAATGAAATGCTAGGAACACCTTAGTGATTGCAAGTAACTATTAACAAGGGGCATGTGTTGGTTCATTTTACCATGCTATATTAATGATTGTTCATGAAACCGAAATAAAAGTAAATGTGAATTGACCCTCATATGACCACGATGTAGTGCCTTAATTCCTTTTATCTTGAAATATTTTAAGGTAGATTTTATCTTCCTTATTAAGTGGATTTAAACAAGTTTTATCTTGCATTAAATCCTACTTTAAGCATGAAAATAAAGATGAAAATCTATCTAAGAATGTAAATCTGAAATGATGAATAGGCTCATTAAATATAGCTTCTTATCATGAAGATAAAGATAGCCTTTGATATGATTAATAAATTATTCCTCTTTGGTGAAATTAATTTTCACAAAGAGACAATAATTTATAGCCTTAAAATAATGGCTTTAAAATGTCATTTAATTATCCCTCTTTAATGAAATACTTTTCATAAAGAAAAATAATTTGATATTTTAAAACAGTAGCCTTTCAATGTAATGATAAATGACCTCTCTTGGATGAAATCAGAATTTTCACAATAAGAAGGTTCATTTGTTGCTCTTAAATGATGGCCCATAAAACGCTATAAAAATTACCCCCCTTTGATGAAATTGAATTTTAATAAAGGAAATGTCATCTTATGCTCATGAATGAAAATGCAGAATTTAAAAATCTGATTTGCCTCCAAGAATTAAAAAAAATAAAATTTCCGAAATTATAAAAACCCTTAAAAATAATAGTTTTAAAAAATAATTATAAAATCGAAATGGCCTCGGAATAAGTTCGAATTTTTTGCGTATTAAATATTGAAGTTCATTCTTCACTCCCATGTAATTATTTTTGTCATTTTATTTTTTTCAATTTTTATTTTTATGTCCGAAGTTTAAAAAAAAATGCAAAATGAAGGGTTAGAAAACAGAAAAATAAAATCTGAAAATAACTTGAATGCTGAAAATGAAAACATGCAAAGCCTTTTCAGTTTGATGGCATCCTATCCTGCAAAATCGAAGATGTGAGAAACTCTTACATGCAACCTATTTTATTCCAACCTGCATTCACACAATCAAAATAAATCAGGTGCTAGCTCCTAAGGACACATAAAATAAATTCCAGATTCCGAACATTCAATGATGTAACCATTAAAAATGTATTAAACATTATTTATAAATTCAAAATCTAAAAACAAGAAAAATAAAACATTAAATCCATGCATGTAGAAATTTTCTCCTCCTTTTTTGACAAACTAAATCTAAATTTCTGAAAAGGCATCTGCATTAAAATAAAGTTTCCATTTTACAATAATATTTCGGCAACATTATGGTCTTTGCAAAAAGAACCAACCCCTATTCCATGCTTCAATGGGGTATTTACAATTTTTGAAATTGTTCGTTTTCCTCACCAATTTCTTGTTTTCATCTCGTATTTTCTTTTTTTGCTTTTGGTTCAACTTTGTTTGGCTTGCATTTTGTCATTTTGTTATTATCCATGTTTCAAAACGGCTTTGGAATACACAAACAACAACCTTTCATGTTTCAGGTCTTTGTTTGGTTCCCACATTACACTTTCCCCTTTGTGTCCATTCATATATGCTCAATAACCGTCATGGTCACCATAATCATCTCCCGTAGATTGCTATGCCTCTTACACATACATAACAAAGGGGTATTTGTTTTTTTTTAAATGGCTAAATCTCACATGCTTCATGAATCATGATTCCTATTTATGAAACCATCCCTACATTACCAATGTAGGCACTATGAAATTAAAATCATTCTATGTTGTCCTTCTCAATTATTAGGTGAAACCTTATCATTTCACATAGGGCCTTTATGGATCATCGATTTATTTATCGACGTATTTCATTTATCATTGCATAAAACGTATGTTAGAGATATTTCAAATCATCGCCATTGGTGTCACTTGCATATGACTTGTTTTGCCATCTCGTCAAGCGCCTGAATACATACTTAATGACTATAGTGAACCGCATAGAATAGTCACCTACACCGTATTATCATGGCTTCCATGACGCCCTCAGTATCTTAATGAGAACAATGGCGATGTATGCAACCAAAACATCGTTGTGCTTACCTTGTTGAATTAATTTAAAAAATTTTCACTGTGCTCGCTGGGATATTCCCATAGTCATCGTTGTCATGAATACATTCACCACATCACCGTCTACATTTACCATTCAGATGTCCTCATCGCAACACTAAAAATTCCTTAATTTCCTCTTTCGTATCTGTGATCCATGTTGGCAAAATCATATCTCCCTGACGGTCCACGTTCATTGCATCCTGGTTGTCACCCATAACACCCTGTCCACACCATGCTTTCGGGTTGGATTTCGTGAGCCTTGCGACCTCCACGTCGATGCACACGTAGCTATACCGTCCACACTAGGTCGTAGTCCACACTTGCCCTATGCTAGTCTAACGATGAAAATTGGCTTCCTGTCAATCTCGTCACCTCGACCACCGCCATGGATGAAGTCATCATTCGATACCTGAAACTTCTTGGCCTACCATTTTTTACCTAATTAGCCTCCCCATTCACTACCACTGTGCGTTGTGTTGCTGCGCTTCATGTGCCACACCATTAAAATCATTCACTAATGCATCCATCCGCTAACGGGGCCTATATTACCACCCAATGTTCATCTCCTCAAACACCGTGTTTAATGGAAGGCTCCAAATTGCCCACTGTAACCTCATTGTCAACCTTGCTCACTAGTTTATCAACATCTTATGCTAACTGAGACTAACTCTCATTGTGTCTATCTACCTGTGGCTATAAAATGGGGTTTCATTTGTCATACTTGAGCTACACGTAGATGCCATCGATGGCTTCTATCAAAAGACCATCTCTATGTTCGAGCTGAGTGGTCATTGTTATGTTGGTATATACATTAAATTCCTAAAATTATGATCAATGTTATTTCAATGCCCCCTCTCTCATCTTGCGAGCCTACTATACTTTGTCGAAATCATTGTGTTCTTAATCAAATCAGTCAATATCTCCATGCAATGTCTATCTGACATTCATGTCTCATGTGTTTGGCAATTTCATATGTCGTCTGATGACTTCATGTCATTGGGTGTGGGTATCCGTCATCGAATGGATTGTTAGACATACATCGTATGGGCCTTCCGATGTATCCATGTCATTTGAAATGTATACTCTCCCCACTGCCAATGATTGAAATTGGTCCATTGAGTAAGTCCTAGTCGCTCCTTGCCAAATAAATTGCTGCTTTAGCATCCATGCCAGGGTTATGCATAACGACTATTTATCACCAAATTGGCTAAAATTAGGATTTTCAAATTTTGGAATTGGATAATATTTGGGACCCTTGACGAGGGCCCATTAGCCAAATATTTTTGGGTGCAATTTTTCTTTTTGGGTCGATTCACCCCAATTTTATAATAATTTGACCATTTTAAGTTTAAATTTCCAACATTGCCCCTAATAATAGTAAGCCTTCTACATGCATTTTGACACTATTTGCATTGATTTAAAAACTAATTCACCAAATTTTTATAAATACATTTTGGGGCCGATCCCTTACGCATAGCCTTAATCCACGCCACACCTCCTACTAAGCTCGGTGCCTTCGTAACAAATGCCACTGCTCATCATTTAGCCACTGGTATTACAACTCATCAACCAAGCAGGCTCGTCCGTCGTGAGTCGAGCATTCATTGTCGTTGCCCTGCCAAGCCATATGCCAAACATTTATTAGGCATTTAATTACAACCAAACCCAAAATATAAAAATAAACTACTTTAACCAAATGAAAATATTCTCACAACACTAAAACCAAAGCAAATCCCTAAAGAAGCCCTATGGCTTCATTTATTGCTTTACTTTTTATCGTTATTTGCCTTTTATTTTATATATTACTTGTTGGCATTTTTGCCACATTGTTTCTGTTGTTACTGTTAATGTAAAAGAATGCACAAATTGTAGAGATATTAATGCTTCTGTTTGTCCCTCCATGTAAAAATCTCTGCAAGTTTTGTGTTAGAGCAAATCCAATACAAAAATCAGCTAAGTATGGAAAATGTCGCGATATCGCGACATGTCGCGTTTTCGTGGTCAAAACAGTCAATGGTAGCGAGGGGGTAAAACTGTCGCGATATCACGACATGTCGCAGTTTCATGGTCAACGCAGTCAACAGGAGCACCAAAGTGAAAATTGTCGCGATATCGTGACATAAAGCAGCAAGGAAGAATGCCAAAAAAAAATTGTCGCGATATCGCGACAGAAAAGCAAGAAAGGAGCAAATGGTACGGACTGGCGTGATATCGCGACATGTCGCGTTATCGCAGAAAGGGCTGAAAGAAAAACACAAGGCATGAAAGACGTCACGATATCGCGACATTTTTAGAAATGAAGCTAAGTAAGAGAAACTTGTCGCGATATCGCGACAGGAAGCGGCAACAATAGAGAAAGCAAGAAAATGTCGCGATTTCGCGACATATTGGACAGGAAGGGCAAAGTGCGGAGAATTGTCACGATTTCGTGACATGTCGCGTTTTCGCGAGGCGAAAGCAAGGAGGCGGCCAGATTGTACGGAATGTCACGATTTCGCGACATGTCGAATTTTCGTGGCCTAAAAGCATCAAAGTGCAAGAAGATAGAAAATGTCGCGATTTTGCGACATGTTGAAGATGAAAGAGCCAAATGGAAAAAATGTCACGATATCGTGACATGTCACGTTTTCACTTCGTTGTTCGTTTCGGATTTTTTGTGGAGCAAAGATCTATTGCGACATGTCATGTTTTCGCGACATGTCACGTTTTCGCGGGTAAGAAGGCGAAAAAGACAGCACAAGGAGAAAGATGTCGCGATTTCGTGACATGTTTCATTTTCGCGATTTGGAGCAGCAAACGAAGCCAGATAGAGGAGAGTGTCGCGATTTCGCGACATGTCATGGAGATGAAGCTGAATGAGAAGAAGATGTCACGATTTCGTGACATGTCGCATTTTCACGACTGGTGGCAGAAAGAGAAGGCAGTAAGGTAAAAGTGTCGCGATATCGCGACATGTCACGTTTTCGCGACCTGTCACATTTTCGCGACCGAAGCAACAACAAAGGCCCGATACAGTTTAGTTTGCATTTTCCTTCAGAATTGCATAGGAGAACGTGCAGAGCAGATAAGGATCAAGTAAAAGCTCTCCAACTATTTTTGAGATCGTGGTCAAAGAAGCGGTTCCAAGATTAAATGTTGCTGATTACCGATGTGCGCAAGATGGAAGAACCTGAGGCAGTTTTTGATGCCGCCAGAATTAAAGATGCCTCCAATATTCAAAGCTCCTGTTCATGATCTCTTAACAACTTCCAGCTTCCCTTGATAATGGTCATTTAGTGAAGAAATATGGGCCCTTGTTTCTGTTTCATTTTTGGTTTTAATCCATTAAAACAGGGACTGTCATTTCTCCGAGGCAGATTAAGGGGATTGTTTCTTCGAAATCTGTTTCATGTATTAAATGTTGTAATACGAAAGGAAGAGGACGGACCTCTATAAATACCAATGTAAAACTCAAGAAAAGGGAGGAGGATCTTGTTGCAGAAATTGAAATAGAAATCCTAGATGCAATTGCTTCCATTCTTAGTTTGTCTTCCAGAGTTGGTGATCTAATTTGTTGTGTATGTTTTGCTTTCTATGAGATTTATTTCTATGTAGTCCAGGGTAATATCAGTTAAATTTTGCTGTGTTGAATTTGGCTGTATTGGCATTTGAATGTTTGAAGTTTATTTGGAAGCGAACTCATGGCTAATGCGTGATCCAATTTCTGTATACGTATTCTAAGAGTCAGTTGTTGCTTAGCTTTAGGATCTAGTTGAAGTTATTGTTGTTCGAGGTTGTTCTCCCCATTAACGATCGGCTTCGGCCATATTTACATCCCTTTCAGTTATTTCCCATTTCTTTTCGCATTTTCCCATTTCTTTCCTGCATCTCTAGTCTTGAAACCAGTTTAGATTAGTGTGGGAGCCAGCCCTCTCTGGAGATTGGCCCGGGAGACATCTCTTTCTCTCGGCCTTTCAATGTTGGCCGAGTCTAGGGCACACAAATGATTAAATCTTGTACTTAGGCAGATTTGTGACCAACAATTTTGGCACGCCCGATGGGACAGACTGTTTCTGTCTCTAAAAGATCCACAATCGGTGGGATAAGCATTATTCTCACAAGTTCCATATTTTGACACCCGGAGGAATCAAGATTTTGATGAACTGTCTTGACCTCAAAGCGGCGATTGTAAGTTCATCTGGTGACTCTGCTGAAGGTGACTGTATAGTACCCAAAAGTTTCTAATTGTGAAGCTGGTGAAAATATTTGCTTCATGATCACGAGATCAAGTGCCAAAGATTCGAAAGATCCAGTCGAATTCTTCGAGATTGATGTTCAAAACTGGAGGGAGCGCTCAAGATTGGTAAGTCCTATGAACCCATCATTTGTTATCTCATCGCAGGCTGTAGGTCAGTTTGTGCCATCCCCAACTCCTCCCAGTACTGCTACGAGCTTGCTACATCCAGATCCATCAGTCCAAATGGCCCAGCATCCTCCACCAAGGAAGTTCTCGGCATGGAATGGTTCGGGAGCCTTGAATTTACCGACACAAAATCCAGTTCCTCAAGCTGCTTTGAAAGCTTTGCCGACCTATGATGGTACTGGTAAGACTGCTTATGAGCATATTAATGATGTAGCCTCTTTGGCGGCCATTCATGACATAACGGATGAAGATGTAATGATAAAATTGTTGGTGTTGTCATTAAGAGGGAAATTGTTATATTGGTACCGATCATTGCAACCAGGCACTATTACATCATGGGATGAATTAGGAGAACTGTTAGTTAAAAATTTTCATGAACAAGCTGATCCATACTCCTTGTTGCACCAATTTCATGCAATTCAAAGGCACCCACAGGAGGAGATAGGCGACTTCAATGTCAGATTTACCGGAAGGCGGCCAGAGAATTCATGATGGTCTTCGGCCCACTCATGAGCTAGCTGCATTTTATTATCTCAGAGCTTTTAACACAGACATCGGCTTGGCTGTCCGGCAGTCCAACGTAACTACATTTCCAGAGCTGTTTGAACAAGCGCAAAAGGTGGAAGCTGACTTGATTGCCATAGGTAGGCTTCCTCCAAAGGTAACAATGCCTATCTTACCTGATCTTCCTAAACATTTGTATTCTGGTTCATTTTCATAGCCTATGCCTCCCATGTATCCTATTCCATCATGGAGCTCAAGTGCGCCTCAGACCGCACCCATTCCGGTTCCCCAGCTCCCTGCTCCAACTATTCCACAATTGCCTGCACCAAGCATTCCGCAATTACCAGCTCCCACTTCATTCCCAGCATTACCTGCACCGCTAGCACCTCTACCTCTATCGGCACCTCCTGCGCCCTCAAATCCTGATCCCTTCACAATTCTGTTACAAGAGGTACAATCTGCTAATTCAGCTATAAGAGCGATGGGAAATAAAATTACAATCATTGAAAGAAAGCAGGCCGAGAGAGATTTCCAACCCAGGAGATTTCAACCTCCGCCGATCACTAGAGAACAAGCGGCTTCAACAAGCAAGGTGCCAAAAAAGAACCCGACTGTGTTGACGAATGAGGAAGCTGGCCTGGCAGAAAGAACATATTGGTGCTCTACATGTAATGATCCACACGGTGAGGAGACTTGTATGGTTCATTTGAACTATCTACAAACATTGGCTGCAAGCTCTTCTGGAGGACAAGTTAATATGATTACTGAGGTGGATCATAATTTTATGGTTCCATCTGAAGAACAAGTCTCAGTTCTCACGAGAACTAGGAAGAAGCCAGTCATTGTAGATCCAGTAGAGATGGAACCATTAAGGGTACCGGCTGATCCGAAGATGCAGAATGAAAGAAAACAAGTACAAGTGAAAGCTCCTATTTCAGTATCGAAGCCAGATCCACCTGTTCTGTTAAAAGACCTTTTGCCACCACGAGCAAAGGAAAAATTGCAAGAAAAAGCCTCAGCTTCATAGGCAAGAGCTGAAATAGAGGAACGAGCCAAAGAAAAGCTCAAGTACCCATCTTTGACTAAGATACTGAGGGTAGAAGCTACCCAGCAATATCGGAGCAAATATGAGGACACTAGTGAAAAGAGGGAGTCTGGTGCATCTGCATACAACATTGTTGAAGAATTGAAGAAGGTTCCGGCCAAGGTTAGTCTCTATGATGCATTACAATTACCTGGGCAAGTTGATCTGTTACAAGAATCATTGAAGTCTATGAAAGATAATGAGAAGAATCCTACCCAGATGATTTTTGCTCAAACATTAACTACTTCAGCCACTGGAAAAAATAGACCACCCCCTTTTTATTTGTCACTCAAGATGGAGGGTTGGATTGTGCACAACTACATGATTGACTCTAGTGCTGCAACAACTGTTATGCCAAAGGCAGTTTTTGAAGTCATGGGTATGGAATATACAAGAAGTAGCCCTAGTGTCTTGTGGTTGGATGGGACTCCCATGAAAATAGTGGGTGTAATCAAGGATGTTCCTGTTGCTCGCATAGTATGCCTCGGATTACAGTAATTCAGGAGATAGTTGTGGTTGATTTGGAACCATATTTCAGTATGTGTTTGTCAAGAGAATTCACTGCCAAGTTGGGAGGCTATCTTTCTCTGGATTATTCTCACTTGGAGATTCCTTTCAAAGGAAGAAGAGTCCGTATCTACAATCAGAAGCCTTCTACTTTTCATGTAGAGAAGATGGAAGAAGAAGAAAGATCCAAACATTCTGTTCACATGATCACTGAAGAATTGAAAGATCCTGATTTGATGGATGAAGTCCTGGATAAGCTTCACTTGGAGGATGAGTTTTCAATGCTTGATTTTAATGCCATGGTGGAAACTAAGATTGGTTGTTATTCTATTCTCAAGACTGAAAAGGCTCAAGAACAGAGTGATGGTAGTCGAAGTCAAGATCAGCTCTATTTCGATGGAGCACAATGCAAAAATGGCGCTAGCACTAGGACTGTTCTAGTATTACCTTCTTGTACTTTGACCTGGAGCTGCATAGATAATACAGTAGAAGATGAGGCTTTATGCTTAGGTTTCAAGACGGTTGAGACACTTGGAACGCGACAGTTGCAAATCTTTGATGACTCCGAGCTGATTATCAATCAGGGGACCACTGAGTGTCTGTCCAAGGTCTGGGATCTAGGAGATAGAGCCATGTTTGGGTGCGTGTCTCTCCCGAGAGTTCACAGCTAATTCGGGAGTTACCTTGTACATAGAAAAAAAAGAGAAAAAAAGGAGAAAAGAAAAAATTTTAACTTCGGCTCTTTTTGCATGCGAGCCCGCAGGTACGTTTATTTCTTTTCCTTTTCCTTCCTTCCCAGCAGTTAGTGGCTTCCTCTCTACTTCTTCCTTCCCCTCTACTTCATTCCCTTCTTCTCCTACTCCTTCTTCTGCAAATAATCAAGCCACTACTGTTGTTTCTACTCCCCTCTCTGATGTCCCCTTTTCTTCACTTCCCTTTCTTCTAATTCTTTGTCTTTTGAGCACTTATTCACAACCACACTTCCCACCACCTCCTCCATTCCATCCATTTCCATTTCATTTTCTGTTTTCAGCAAAACCCAGCAGCTGGTAGCACAGTAGCACCCTGTTGCTGTATCTACCACTTCCATTCCTCCACCTTCCATCATTTCATCATTCCCCATTTCCGTTCCACGGCCTGCACATCCGTCGGTCATCACTCCATTCATTTCCATTTTTGTAACTCAGGTGCTTTTCACTACTGCCATGGAGATCCTTGCACAACACCTGGTGATTACCCAGCTCATCCGAGCTAGGCAAAGTGTAGTAGTTCTAAAGAAATAAAGGAAGTTCTGTTCTTCCACAAATTTCTGTTGAAGGTCCTATTTTGAGAGTCGAGTACCAGCAAGAGCTTGTTGCAGTAGCCCGCAGACACGTCCAGCATCAACCAACACTAGTTTTTTTTGCTCCTCTAGTTTCTTGACTCTGTTGCCCAATGGATAAAGGCCTGAGATTCGTGCATACAGCAGAATTGTATACCCCGCGAGCCACCAAGAATGTTGGCATTTTTGCCACATTGTTTCTGTTGTTACTGTTAATGTAAAAGAATGCACAAATTGTAGAGATATTAATGCTTCTATTTGTCCCTCCATGTAAAAATCTCTACAAGTTTTGTGTTAGAGCAAATCCAATACAAAAATCAGCTAAGTATGGAAAATGTCACGATATCGCGACATGTCGCATTTTTGCGATCAAAACAGTCAACGGTAGCGAGGGGGTAAAATCGTCGTGATATCGCGACATGTCATAGTTTCACGGTCAACGCAGTCAACAGGAGCACCAAAGTGAAAATTGTCACGATATCGTGACATAAAGTAGCAAGGAAGAACGCCAAGAAAAAATTGTCACGATATCGCGACAGAAAAGCAAGAAAGGAGCAAATGGTACGGACTGGCGCGATATCGCGACATGTCGCGTTATCGCGAAAAGGGCTGAAAGAAAAACACAAGGCATGAAAGACGTCGCGATATCGTGACATTTTTAGAAATGAAGCTAAGTAAGAGAAACTTGTCGCGATATCGCGACAGGAAGCGACAACAATAGAGAAAGCAAGAAAATGTCACGATTTCGCGACATATTGGACAGGAAGGGCAAAGTGCGGAGAATTGTCACGATTTCGTGACATGTCACGTTTTCGTGAGGCGAAAGCAAGGAGGCGGCCAGATTGTACGGAATGTCGTGATTTCGCGACATGTCAAATTTTCATGGCCTAAAAGCATCAAAGTGCAAGAAGACAGAAAATGTCACAATTTTGCGACATGTTGAAGATGAAAGAGCCAAATGGAAAAAACGTCGCGATATCGCGACATGTCACGTTTTCGCGACCTATCGCATTTTCGCGGGTAAGAAGGCGAAAAAGACAGCGCAAGGAGAAAGATGTCATGATTTCATGACATGTTTCATTTTCATTTCATCCGGTAGAAGGTGGAAAAGACAGCATAAGGAGAAAGATGTCACGATTTTGCGACATGTTTCATTTTCACGATTTGGAGCAGCAAACAAAGCCAGATAGAGGAGAGTGTCACGATTTCGCGACATGTCATGGAGATGAAGCTGAACGAGAAGAAGATGTCACGATTTCGTGACATGTCGCATTTTCACGACTAGTGGCAGAAAGAGAAGGCAGTAAGGTAAAAACGTCGCGATATCGCGACATGTCACGTTTTCACGACCTGTCACATTTTCACGATCGAAGCAACAACAAAGGCCCGATACAGTTCAGTTTGCATTTTCCTTCAGAATTGCATAGGAGAACGTGTGGAGTAGATAAGGATCAAGTAAAAGCTCTCCAACTATTTTTGAGATCATGGTCAAAGAAGCGGTTCTAAGATTAAATGCTGCTGATTACCGATGTGCACAAGATGGAAGAACCTGAGGCAGTTTTCGATGCCGCCAGAATTAAAGACGCCTCCAATATTCAAAGCTCTTGTTCGTGATCTCTTAACAACTTCCAGCTTCCCTTGATAATGGTCATTTAGTGAAGAAATATGGGCCCTTGTTTCTGTTTCATTTTTGGTTTTAATCCATTAAAACAGGGACTGTCATTTCTCCGAGGCAGATTAAGGGGATTGTTTCTTCAAAATCTGTTTCATGTATTAAATGTTGTAATACGAAAGGAAGAGGACGGACCTCTATAAATACCAATGTAAAACTCAAGAAAAGGGAGGAGGATCTTGTTGCAGAAATTGAAATAGAAATCCTAGATGCAATTGCTTCCATTCTTAGTTTGTCTTTCGGAGTTGGTGATCTAATTTGTTGTGTATGTTTTGCTTTCTGTGAGATTTATTTCTGTGTAGTTCAGGGTAATATCAGTTAAATTTTGTTGTGTTGAATTTGGCTGTATTGGCATTTGAATGTTTGAAGTTTATTTGGAAGCGAACTCATGGCTAATGCATGATCCAATTTCTGTATACGTATTCTAAGAGTCGTTGCTTAGCTTTAGGATCTAGTTGAAGTTATTGTTGTTCGAGGTTGTTCTCCCCATTAACGATCGGCTTCGGCCATATTTACATCCCTTTCAGTTATTTCCCATTTCTTTCCCCATTATTTCTTGTATTTTCCCATTTCTTTCTTGCATCTCTAGTCTTGAAACCAGTTTAGATTAGTGTGGGAGCCAGCCCTCTCTGGAGATTGGCCCGGGAGACATCTCTTTCTCTCGGCCTTTCAATGTTGGCCGAGTCTAGGGTGCACAAATGATTAAATCTTGTACTTAGGCAGATTTGTGACCAACACTTACATATATATATATATATATATATATATATGATACTAACATATATATATATATATATATATATATATATATATATATATATATATATATATATATATATATATATATTAATACATATTATTATATAATAATAATATATGTTTTTATATTTTTATATATTTTTTATTATATATATTTTTTGTTTTTAATTTATTTGTTTATTTTGATTGATTTGATCAATTTTAAGCGATTGATATTAAAACCTCAAACATTAATTTCACCCCAAAAATATTAAAGCCAAAGCACACTTGAAATCCAAACCTCAAACCTAAACAAATCACCTTAAATGAAATCAAGAAGGCAAGACAAACATATGCAAGCCTATCAACACTCTAAAAGAAAACAACAGAAGACCAAAGTCATTACACAAGGAATCTTGTAATTAACATTTCCAGCATCGAGGATGGATATAACGAATTTATCGCTCCAAGGACACCAAAACGCTCAAAACATAAGATTTAAAGTGGGTACCCAATTATTTGGGGCTAGTTGTGGAGCAACCACAACAAATGGTGACTCTTTTGGGAAATGCTCCTGAGCATTTCTGTAAGAACCCAACCTAAAATGAAAACACACAAGATCAGTGAGATACAATAATTTAGCAACGTACCAAGAAAGTGGGGGTAAACAGCTTCAGAATGAAAAAAACTAATCCATCTGCCTTTGCTCAATGCATGCAAACGTGATTCATTCTTGCATCTTTGAAAATCCTTCAGATTCCATCATCCTTTTTTGCATTAGGCTATGAAGTATCACTCATAACAAAATGGCTATAGACAGAGCCCCACTTCCAGTCAGGTGTCTATATCCCCGATGGAGTTTATCTAACTCACCCTTGTCTGCTTAATGCTTTGCAAAGCCTTTCCTTCTATCCAAGCTATGTCTAGACAATGCCCTACTATCGATCAGGCATTCATAGCCCCGGTAGAGTTTATCTAGATCTTGTGACTAATTTGATCAAGATTTTTGATGCTCGTTCTCTTTTTTTTTCTAAAATAACAACCTTGCAAAGCTTCAATCATCACTGAGGTAAGGTAGCCTACAAGTGAAGCATTTTATATTTTTGCCTAGGGTTGCAGATCAAGATAACTTCATCCTTCCTAATTCCATAAACACCATTTACCATGTGTGATTTTAGGTGGAGCTTTGACTAATCTTTCATTGTTCCACTTTCCACCATTTTGGTCCCAAAATATGAGCATGATCACCAAATAACTCATCCCCCTTTTCTCGAGTTCATCAATTTTCAGATTAGGTACTCCAACCTATTAAATAAAGGAGCTTCAAAAGTGAGCCAAAGACCATAAGTTAACAACCATGAAACATCACCTCAAAACAAGGGAACAACCCAAAACATAAAACTCAAAACATAAACCAAAACTATATACAAATGTACAATATGGTACAAGATGGTGCCAAGCTTGAACTATTACTTCCCTGGATCCCAAACATGATTAGCGCATTTCAAAAGACATGTAGCATGATACGCATACCAAATTTCACAGCAATCCAAGCGAAACAAGATTAATCCAAACAATACAACAATATTCAACTTGCCTCGCTCACCCCACCAACTTGCTTTAGTTCTATTAATGATCCCATGGGTGGGATTCAAATCATTAAGTTGTTTAGATAACATTTGATTTTCAATTCTTTCTTTTCTATTCTTTAATATGTCAATTTCACAACTCCATTCATGATTTAGAATTAGACTTTCTTTTTCAAACATGACATTTTGCAGACAAGAGCCTATTTCTAAAAATTTCGAAGCCAATTCATTATTCATGTTTTTAGGCCAATCAAACTTATGCAAAAATTTGCAAGCATATAGGATATCTACTAAATGATAATCATTATATTTTTTTATCCTATATTCCATCATTAATTGTTGATGAATTTGATTTAGCAATTTACACATATCAAATTATTTTTCATTCATCAAAGCAATATCATTAGTGGTGTGATTAGAAATCAACTTTACTTCATCATTAACCTCTAATGGCATTTCATCATTAATAGCATTAGCATCCAAAGGAACAACACGCAATCCATTACTTGAAATTTTTGTAGCCACTAACAAAGGTAAAGATTTCACCTTATCATCCCTACTCAACATATCATGGTTAGAGTTTACCAAAACTTGATGAGCATTTGTGACGTTTTCTTCCTCTTCATGATTTTCATCATTATCAAACACCTGTTCAAACATACCAAAGTTAGGCACCCAATCAAAAGTGTGACCATGCTTCTCAATCCATAAGTCTTGTTTATCTAGGGAGGTGTCAAATAACACATCACCATGATCAATCATTTGAGTTATTTCACATAGATCAACCTCTTTGTCATTTGGTTTTGATTCCTGGTTCACTGTGCACGATAACTCTTCATTTGAATACTCAAAACAATCATGTGAATTTGTATCCAAATTTTTAATATCCTAAAATGGAAGAGCAGATTTTACCTCTTCCTTATCCAAAATAGATGAGTCATAAGAAATATTTACCATTTCTTCCCTTTCTATTTCAACAATATTTTCAATAAATTCATATTCAACATGATCTAATTTAGGAATTTTCTCTATTCTTGCAAAAGTAATATCCTCATGTGAAATGTCAATTTTAGAATCCTACATATCAAGTGGAATAGAAGTCTCATCAATAGGGGTATAAGAAAATAACACATCTTCATATCTTCCCAAACCATTGTAAAAATTGTCATCTAAATTCGTGGGATGAAACTCTATTGTATCTGTGACATGATATTTTGATTCATCTATCAATTCCTTTTCTTCTTTATGCAGGGTATTAGAATCATTATCATTCTCCAAAATTTGATGAGATTCCAATCCTTATTCCAAAATATTCTCAAATTGTACAGGAGTTGCAATATCTTCCTGCAAGAAAATTATTGTGTTATCCTGCATATCAATTGACACAAACGGTTCATTAGAAGGTTTAGAGTGAGCATATTCATCCAATTTCTTCCAAGAATCATAGTAATCATCTTCCAAAAACAAGTTTTGATGCTCAACTATTTCTTCAACATCTTCCAATTCATCAACGTGTTTCTCATAAAATTCACCTTCACCTTCCTTAGATGGTTCAATGACTTCCAAAATTGGGCTACTATTTGTATTCAATTTTGCAAGATTAATATCTACATTTTAACCCATGATTCAATTTCATCATAATTTAGAAGGTGAGGAATTTCTTGATCATCAATTTCAATAATCTCATCCAAAGTATCTTCCAAGAACAAGTGGTGAAATTCTATTATGTCTTCAAATTCATTTATTGGTTCTCTTCCAATTTCACTTTCAACCACTTCATTCAATTTGATGGTAGGTTCTATCCTATCACATATGTCCAAACTAGTTAGATTTATGACACCATTATTTGAATACTCGTTCTCTTCTAAAAATAAACCCATCTCTACACAATCCTCATTAATGGATGTTGGCTTGGCAACTTGCACCTCCTCTTGGACTATATATAATGTGGTTATAACATTTAGACATTCAACTTCATCCCCTTGATCATTCACCTTAGGTATCATTGGAGTGGAGGGTGCTATCTTAGATGGTTAGAGTAGGTTGGAATCACTAACTCTAGATGAAAAATCTCTCATGGGAACATGTTGTGCCTCCACTTGCCCTTGTTCTACCATTATTGCAACCTCATAGATTCTAGGAAAAGATGAGTCATCAATATTTTCCTCAATAAGTGTAGCAAGTACGGGGGTATGGCTCCCATGTATACTTTAATAGCTTCTTCTTCTTGTATGTCAAAACTTTCCCACATTTGAGAGTACAACTCACATAATCAACCATTGAATTGACTCAAGGATTCACTAGGATCTTTACGAATAGAAGTAAATTGATTTTGCAACATATCTAAGTCAACCTGATTACCAAAATGATAAAGATAGGTTGATTCTAGTATGATCCAAGAAGTCCTAACCTCCATGGGTAATTGGCCATACCACAAGAATGATCTGTCATCCAAAATGTATGAGAAAAACCTACAAGCGATAGCCTCATGAAAAAATTGGCATTGAAATAATGTGCTCTTGTAAACATGCAATTTTTGTAGGTATTCTAATGTCAACTCTTGATTAAATAGTCATAGAAACTCCAATAAAATTTCAAGAATTTGATGGGGTGTTCCAAACATAACAATCATAATACTTTCCTAACATAGATACCATTTCTTCTCTTAAAGATATGATTTTCTCATCATATGTCGCCATTAGTGAAACTCAATGAATAATTTCAGAACCATATTTTGTTAGTCAAATAAAGATATCTTGCAAATAAGCATAAAATGACTAACAATTTTCAAATGAGTAAATCATAAAGATAATCATGTTAGCATCATCCCAAAAATATGTATCAATTAAACCATGACATGAAAGAACATTCTCAAATTTGCCAAAAGGTAAGTATTAACACATCATCAAATAGAAAATGTTAGAATCAATGAAAGTGATCAACAAAATTTCATTAGTCAAGACCAATGTCTTTGAATAAATATTTCAAGTAACATGAACAATTTAGCATCTAACTAGCAATAAAATAAATCAATTCAATCTCTCCTAGCTCCCAAAGTGTTGAGTGCTAAAAGGCCAAAGATGCTAATCAAATGAACTTGAAATATTTAGCAATTCACAACCTTATGATTATACCAAATCACATTATTTCTTGTATGAACAATCCAAAAGCATTAGATCAATGAATACCAATTCATGCCCTCCTTCTAGCACCAAAATGTCGAGTGGTAATTTTACCAAATTGTGAAATTACACTCTCCCTTAGGATTTTATACTCAAAACCCTCTCTTGCAAAGAAGTCAAAACAAAACTTCTTTAAGGTCTCCGCTATATTAGCATTTGCACATGTGTATTAGTAATCTCAATAAAATATCAATTAAATGCTAGGAACACCTTAGTGATTGCAAGTAATTTTTAACAAGGGGCACATGTTGGTTCATTTTACCATGCTATATTAATGATTGTTCATGAAACCGAAATAAAAGTAAATGTGAATTAGCCCTCATATGACCACGATGTAGTGCTTTAATTCCTTTTATCTTGAAATATTTTAAGTTAGATTTTATCTTCCTTATTAAATGGATTTAAACAAATTTTATCTTGCATTAAATCCTACTTTAACCATGAAAATAAAGATGAGAATTTATCTAAGAATGTAAATTTGAAATGATGAACACGCTCATTAAATGTAGCTTCTTATCATGAAGATAAAGATAGCATTTGATATGATTAATAAATTATTCCTCTTTGGTGAAATTAATTTTCACAAAGAGACAATAATTTATAGCCTTAAAATAATGGCTTTAAAATGTCATTTAATTATCCCTCTTTAATGAAATAATTTTCATAAAGAAAAATAATTTAATGTTTTAAAACAATAGCCTTTTAATGTAATGATAAATGACCTCTCTTGGATGAAATCAGAATTTTCACAATGAGAAGGTGCATTTATTACTCTTAAATGATGGCCCATAAAACGCCATAAAAATTATCCCCCTTTGATGAAATTGAATTTTCATAAAGAAAAGGTCATCTTATGCTCATGAATGAAAATGCAGAATTTAAAAATCTGATTTACCTCCAAGACTTAAAAAAAAAAGAAAATTTCAGAAATTATAAAAACCCTTAAAAATAGTAGTTTTCAAAAATAATTATAAAATTGAAATGGCCTCGAAATGATTCCAAATTTATTACGTATTAAATATTGAAGTTCATTCTTCGATCCCATGTAATTATTTTTGTCATTTTCTTAGAAAACAAAAAAATAAAATCTGAAAATAACTTGAATGCTGAAAACAAAAACATGCAAAGCTTTTCAGTTTGATGGCATCATGTCATGCAAAACCGAAGATGTGAGAAACTCTTACATGCAACCCATTTTATTTCAACCTTCACACAATCGAAATAAATCAGGTGCTAGCTCCTAAGGACACATAAAATAAATTCCAGATTCCGAACATTCAGTGATGTAACCATTAAAAATGCATTAAACATCATTTATAAATTCAAAATATGAAAACGAGAAAAATAAAACATGAAATCCATGCATGCAGAAATTTTCTCCTCCTTTTTTGACAAACTAAATCCAAATTTCTGAAAAAACATCTGCATTAAAATAAAGTTTCCATTTTACAATAATATTTTGGCAGCATTCTGGTCTTTGCAAAAAGAACCAGCCCCTATTCCATGCTTCAATGGGGTATTTACAATTTTTGAAACTGGTTATTCATTTTCCTCTTCAACTTCTCGTTTTTATCTTCTATCTTTTTCTGCTTTTGGTTCAACTTCGTTTGGACTGCATTTTGCCATTTTGTTATTATCCATGTTACAAAACGGCTTTGGAATGCACAAACAATAACCTTTCATGTTTCGGGTCTTTGTTTGGTTCCCACATTACACTTTCCCCTTTGTGTCCATTCGTATATGCTCAATAACCGTCATGGGTCACCATAATCATCTCTCGTAGCTTACTATGCCTCTTACACATACATAACAAAGGGGCATTTTTTTTTATAAACGGCTAAATCTCACATGCTTCACGAATCATGATTCCTATTTATGAAACCATCCCCACATTACCAATGTAGGTACTATGAAATTAAAATCATTCTATGCTATCCTATCTTATTAGGCGAAACCTTATCATTTCACATAAGGCCTTTATGGGTCATCGATTTATTCGCCAACGGCTTTCATTTATCACTGCATGAAACGTATGTTAGAGGTGTTTCAAATCACCACCATTGGTATCACTTGCATATGACTTGTTCTGCCATCTCGTCAAGCGCTTGAAGACAATATTATATTGCAAATTTTAACTCAACGTATGACCACAAGGAAAAAGCGTATATAGGTGCTGAAATTAAGTGGAAGGAAAAAATACTCATTGTTCACATAAGGACTAGCTCTCATAGACTTAGATGGGAGATGGACAACGCCCAAAGAACAATGGGAAGAAAGGATATGTACTCTATGCAGCACAGGGGCAGTAGAGACAGAGGAACACTTCATCTATAAATGCCTGAAATGCCCGAGTTTTTCAGATATCCGTGACAAATACAAAGAAACACTTGGGAACGAGTTTATAGCAAATTTATTTGAAGACAGTAAAATAAAAAAAGTTGGAAAATTGCTTCATATACCGCACCCTTGGAATTGATGCGTCCCTCTGCTACCGGGGCCTATATTACCGCCCACTGTTCATCTCCTCAGATGCCATGTTTAATGGAAGGCTCTAGATTGTCCACTGTAACCTCATTGTCGACCCTGCTCACTGGTTTATCAACATCTTCTGCTGACCAAGACCAACTCTCGCCGCATCTATCTACCCGTGGCTGTCAAATAGGATTTCGTTTGTCATACTTGATCTACACGTAGATGCCAGTGATGGCTTCTATTGGAAGACCCTCTCTATGTCCGAGATGAGTGGTCATTGTCATGCTGGTATATATATTGAATTCCTAAAATTGTCATCGATGTTCTGTCAACGCCTCCTCTCTCGTCATGCGAGCCTGCTATGCTTTGTCGAACTCATTGAGTTCTCAACCAAACCAGTCCATATCTCTATGCAATATCTATCTGACATTCACATCTCATTGAGTATCATTTGATGACTTCGTGCTGCTTGGTGTGGGTATCCGTCGTCGAATGGATCTTTGGACATACATCGTATGGGCCTTCTGGTGTATCCATGTCATTTGAAATGTATACGCTCCCCACTGTCGGTGATTGAAACCGGTCCACTGAGTAAGTCCTAGTCGCTCCTCGCCAGAGAAATCACCGCTTTAGCATCCATGCCACACCTCCTACCAAGCTTGGCGCCTTCGTAACAAACACCACTACTCACCGTTTAACCGCTGACATTACAACTCATTAACCAAGCGGGCTCGTTCGTCATGAGTCGAGCATTCATTGTCGCTACCCTGCCAAGCAATATGAAAAATATTAATTAGGCATTTAATTACAACCGAACCCAAAATATAAAAATAAACTACTTTAACCAAATGAATAATTCTTACAACACTAAAACCAAACAAAGTAAATCCCTAAAGAAGCCCTATGGCTTCATTTATTGCTTTACTTTTTATCGTTATTTGTCTTTTTATTTTATATCTTACTTACATACATACATACATATATATATATATATATATATATATATATATATATATATATATTTTGATTAATTTGATCAATTTTAAGCGATTGATCTTAAAACCTCAAATATTAATTTTACCTTAGAAATATCAAAGCCAAAACACACTTGAAATCCAAACCTCAAACCTAAACAAATCACCTTAAATGACATCAAGAAAGCAAGACGAACATATGCAAGCCTATCAACACTCTAAAAGAAGACAACAGAAGACCAAAGACACTACACAACAAGGAACCTTGGAATTAACATTGCCAACATCGAGGATGGGATATAACGAAGTTATCGCTCCAAGGACACCAAAATGCTCAAAACACAAAATTTAAAGTGGGTCCCCAATTTTGGGGCTAGTTGTGGAGCAACTGCAACATGTCCCAAGCAACTTTTAAACCTTTGTCATTCTCTTGTAATATTTAAATTTGATATTTAAATATTATAATCTTTTACTTAAATAATTTTCCTTGCTTTGAAATATACCTTGCCTTGAATAATTGTCTATTGTTTGCTATTCACCAAGTCCATTTTTGACACCATTGATATGTTGTCCAACCTTATAAACTTCTCACCTTGGAAGAATATTTCTGCCTTGAATACCATGCACCTTTGACATCAATGACAACTCTGATATTTTCAGTATTTATCACCCAACTTTTGCAGGTAATAATTGCTCGTTATATTCTTGGAAAGTATTTAAATTAGGGGTTTTAATTGATTCTTGGGAGATATAAGGTTATGATATCTAATTTTTCTAAGTTCATAAGATAGGGAGACAAGAAATGAATATTTGAACTTAGTAATAATAATAATAATTATTATTATTATTATTAATGAAGAGATAAGGTTAGAAGTTAAAGTTATTTTATTAGTTGGAGTAAAAAGGTTTCTTGAGTGGAGTGATTTATTTTTTGAAGATTGATGATTATTTAAAGTTTTAAAGTTTAAAAAAATTGAAAAAAACTTTAAACTTTAATTTTTTTTTAAATTTAATTGAAGTATTTGAAGTTTAGAAATTTTGAAAAACAAATTAGGGAGTTAAAAGGTTTTCAACATCAAATGATAAAAAAAAAAAAGAATAAAAGAAGAGAGAATTTAAAAATTTATTATTATTGAGTGCTAAGGAGTTATAAGTTTTTTCAATTGGAGATTATTGAAAATTATTATTAGAATTAGGGAGTCATAAGGAATTCTACTTTCAAAAGTTTTTTAATTTGTTTGAAATTTAATATTTGAAGTTTGCAATTGAAAATTTAAATTTTGGAGAAATAAGGTAGTCTACTCCAACGGAATTAATTAATTTTTTATTAAATTTAGGAGTTATAAGGTTGTCAACTTCAAAGGAACATGACAAGGAAAAGCAAGAAAAAAAATGATCAAAAAATAGAAATACAAAAATATGAGTTGTCAAAAACAAATGAAGAAGAAAACTTATGTTTTCAAGAAGAACAAATATACATTCAAGATGTCTCACTAGAAGAGACTAAGGAAATGTTGCAAGGTTTAAAATGTTGTACATATCACATGATAGAAAAAAATGAAGAATTAAAGGATACATCAATAAAGGTAAAGATGATATTATAATCAATTACGAGAGAAGATGTTGGTCGAATATCTGCCTAAAATACAAACATATGTTTGTGCGACCTAGACACGACCAACATTGAAAGGACAAAGGAAAGAAATGTCATTCGGGCCAATCTCCAAAGAGGGTTGGCTCTCTTACTAAATCCTATACCGGTTTTAAGTTTAGAGTTGTAGGAAAGAAATAAAAATAACGAAAATAAATTGGAAATATAGCCACAGGCCAAAGGATGTAGGATTGGGGACAGACTAGCAACAAGAATTCGAATCAAGCATTATAGCAACATAGAATAGAAAGAAGACAAAATAATACACTTACAAGTTTGCAGAGACAACTTCTAGAGTTGCATTCTAGTACTCACTCCCTCACCAAAAATGCTCAAATCCAGATGTAGAATTAATACTTAGTAGATAATGAACATGAACATAAAATATAAATGCTTTGGAGTAGAAAGAAATCACAAATAAAAAATATTTGTAGGATTAGAAGCCAAATTCCTTCTATTTACATAGAAAACTTGAAGAGTTTTTCTGTAGAGTTTCTTTCCTCCTTTACAATGAGAAATGATTAGTATTTATAGAGGGTTGTGCCTATTACATTTAATGCACTTACCAACAAAATACCGGTAGATCAAAAACCAACGAGCATAATTTTCTCCTCAGCATTTGTGATGTTCTAGTCAAAATATTTTTATGGAAACCACGATCCGGATTTGGTGGAAGAATCCCATGGAGAAATCAACATGATTAAATGATAGGAAGGGGCCTTGAGCATCGGTGCATTGGAATCCAATGAAATCACCTAAAAATTGGGAGCTTGGTCATCCAATTTGCTTCACTCTTGTGCCTTGGAACTCCACATTCACTAGGATTGTCCACTGAGTATTAAATCTGCTCTAAAAATTAGCAAGGTTGGTGGGCGGTGCATTGGAAATGAACAAGAATGACCTCTAATCTTGCTATGTTGAAGCAAAAATCCTGGAAGCACTGTTTAGATTGCTTTGAAAATAATATTCTTCCTTTATTTGTCCCTTTCCAAGAGAATCTACAAAATCATGCCTTTTGAAGCAACACATCCGAGAATTTAATGTAAAGAAATTGATTTCGCCCGAGAACGAAGCAAAACAACCTTTTCAGGGCCACTATGGGCAACACCGCTATTAGAATATTATAATGTGCACTATACCTTCATCTATACACTTGTCATATTTTCATATAGGTCTCATGCCTATATATTGTAATCTTATTTGTATCAATATATCTCATATATTTTAGTTCCAAATAAGTGCAGCTTGCTAGTATTCCGATTGATGTCTTGGTAGTTTCACCCATCAAATGCTCTTCTATTATCATCTCCTTTTTCTAGGAGAAAACGCTTTCGTTATCCTTTGAAAAATACCGGCATTCTTTATTTCATTCTTAGTGAGAATTAAAGTCAGATTGTAATTTTAATCATGAAAGAATTTACTGATTTCGCCCCTCCTGGAAGGTGACAGGGATTTTCACCCCTTCCAGGGGTGAAGTTGACCTCGACTATGTTGCTTCAAGGTGGCACGTATTACAACCTCCTTTCACTCGAATTTTCTTTGAAAACCTTCATTCGCCTCCTGGAGAGGCGAAACCACATGGCGCCTCTCAACAAGGGTGCTTTTGACTTTGACCACGTTGTTTACTTTGTGCCAATATTCTCCTTTTATATTTTTTCCCCATCATGAGTGAAAGTTCCTAAAGCACCCAAGGAGGGCCCCACACATTAATAGCTTCCCTTTCCTTTGAAAATTCATAAAATATGGTCTTTCACCCCAAAGAGGGCCAACAAGGAGTTTCACCCCTTCTTTGAGGTGAAAGCATCTTGCTTATCCCTTTTTAAAACCCTCCATTGTGTGTCTTATGATTTTCACCTCTTAAAAGGGCGAAACTACATTCTTCACTAAGTTTCGCCTCCAAGAGCGGTGAAAGTGATTTTTGCCCCTCAATTAAGGTGAAACTAATTGATTTCTCCTTATAACTTATTTTTTAGAATTTCTCATGACTTTTGCCCTTCTCTAGTGCAAAACCACTTTTCAAATAGATTTTGGGGCAAAAACACCCGAAGTTTGTCCCTGTTCACCAATTCAAAATCAAGCAATTTTTTTAATCATTTTCGTGGCACTTCAGACGAAACCTCTTTTTATTGCATTTCACCCAAAATAGGGGTGAAAATAATTTATTATTTCACATTTAGGCGCTCTTCTTCTTACTTGGAAAAAATCTTTTGATCATGGCATTTTCACCCCAAAATAAATTTTTGCCCTAAAAATGCCCAAAAATGGATTTTTGGTGGTACAACTTCTCGGAGCCATAACTTTTGATCCGTTGACCCGATTGTCTATTGTAATATATCATTGGAAATATTGGGAAGATATATACCACAAAACAATGGATCTAACATCCATTTGGTCTAGCTTCCATCCCTCTTCAGGGCCTTTAAGGTATTCATATTGCATTTTTAAGCTGTGTTAGAGAAATTTCACGGGATGAAAAATTTAATATCTCTCAAACCATTTAGGATATTGGGGTGATTCTTTCACCATAAGTCTAATTTTCCAATTTCCCTCATTTGGATAAATTTTCATATCCATATGCATCTATGTAGGCCAATTTTCCAAAAATGGTCGCTTCTCGGTTTTCACCTTTTTTGACTTCTGACTGTAATGTGGTAAAAATACCAACACTTTTGGTGGCTCACAGGGTATTCAACTTGTCTAGATGTAATCAACACCATGAACTTTATCCATTGGGTAAATAAGTCATAACCACCTGTTGCATCAAATTGTTTACTACTTGCACCAGATTCTTCCTACGCTACCCGATATTGTTCAACTGTCCTTTTCACCCAATGCTAGGAAATTTGCCAAGCTTGGATGATCTTCTCCGCTTTAGGGTGCTCTAGAAAGACTTCAATATTTGATGCCAACGACTCTTGTAATCCAAAAAAAAATGGGAAAAAAGGGAATAGATGCTACTGAGGTTTTGGATCAATGGAAGGAGCAGAAATGGATGGGGCCATAGTTATGCTCACCCTTGATGGGGTTGGTGTACTTGAAGTGATGATGAGATTAACGTGGGTGAAATATGAGGCAAATGATATACAAAACGAGTTAGGGATAGAGGCAAACAAACTAAAATATGGAGAAATAGAAGAAATGGGAATGACAAAAGGAGCATTGGTGACTGATGACTATGAAATGGGGAGGGGAACATAAGTGGTGGGTACAATGAATGAAAGTGAAGTGGAAGGAGGTACTGTAAAATGAAGGGAAATGGTCACCAAATGCTCATGATCAAGAGAAGAGAAAATACATACCTACGGGTTCCAACATCATTTGAGTCGATGAAATGGGTGGTTGCAAACATAGATTTTTTTTTGTTAAGATCACACCATTTAGTGCCCTCAACACTTTATTTATTAGCCGACGTATTTACAGTATATACAAAAAAATTTATGACATGATTGGCATGCTGCCACCACAAACCTGACTTTGGATTCTTATCCGATGAATCTGTAGTGTCTAAACCAGTTTTGATTTTACTTCAGGTGATCTTTGAAGTCTGGCTCTCCTCTTCCCAAAGTTTACCATGTTGTAAAAAAGATGCAACATGGTAGGTTATCATGCATTCCTATACTCATACAATAAATGAATAATGTGGCGAAGAGATTTACTACATGGGACCCTTATTTGAGTACTGGTTGCGGTCATAGCTAGTTCTAATATCACCACTTGAAAGAATCCACTGACTGTGAGCTCTTGAGTATGGGTTCCTCTAACTCCTTAATGTGACAATAAATTTTTTTTGGCAATAACCCTTCTATCAGGATATCCTTAGGACCAGCCTCCTGATGAGGTATGCTTATTGGATTTTGGATAAATAATTACGTGCTATGCCCTAGAACACAAAAAGGGTCCACAAATTTGTCTTCTTTGCACTTAGAACTTGCCACTTGAGCTTGTTCCTCTTCTTGGTCCATATCCTAATGGAAACTGCAAGCAACCATATTGTTCATTACTGGAGTATTTCTCACATATTCCCTTCATTGGTCTTGGATGAGATCCACCTCTTGTGCTCCACATAGCTGCATTCCAGGTCTCCACATATTTTGAGGTATCTGCCATTGTGAATACTATGCAAGACAAATAGGATCACCAACTATCGAAGAGAGTGATGGAGAAGCAAGTTCTCTCCACTGTAATTTTCCTACTTAGAGTAGGAGCCGTTCTGCTTGTACTACTTTCTAAAAAATTTGAGGGAATCTCTATTCCCCATATTGCAATAGGAGGAGGCTTATGTTCGGGTGGAAATCTTGAATATAGTAGAGGTGGGCCTGGGCAGGTTTCGATTGGATATTATCTGGAATTATCCTCCAACTCCTCCAATATCAAACATTAAAGTCTATGATGCTCTCTAGAGGTGCTCTCATGATGGTGGAGAGGTGCATCAAGAGTTGAAAAGGATCTTGAGAACCATCAAATGTGTTGATGAGTGCTCTCTCTAAATCCTCCCATGAGTAGATGCTCTTACGCTCGAGTAGTTTATACCACTGTAGTGCCTTTCTCTCTAGAGACAAGACGAGAAGTTTGATCATGATGTCTTCATGGGTTATGCCATATATGATAACTATAGCAGCAACATCTTCAAGGTGCTCTCGGGCCATTCCCTTAGTACCATTATATTTTGTTAGGGTCTTTAGGATATTTTTGGGAATATCATGCCGACTTTGGAGATTCAGAGGGCTAGGATCATCTTAGTTGGGATAGCATACCTATGCCATTATAGTAGTGGTTCTCAAATATCATGGTCTATGCTATTGAGTTGGAGTCACAAGATGAACATTATTTCTCCGCTTGTGAGGACAAGGTTGCTCACCAAACCTTAATTCCTCCGGGGTGTATTCTTTCAGCATAAAAAGCAACTACGATCTAGAGATCTGGATCTTCAACTCAACATATTCACTAGGCAATTTTTCTAGATTAAAAAAATCTAGAGATTCAACAAAATCGGGTTCCCTTAAAACATGGAGACTATTTGTCCCACCGGGTGTGCCAAAAACTATTGGTTGAATATCTACCTAAAATACAAATAGACGTTTGTGTGCCCTAGACAACCAAATTTTAAAGGCCGAAGGAAAAAAATGTCCTTTAGGCCAATCTCCAGAGAGGGCTGGCTCCCTTACTAAATCCTACAGTTGTTTTAATTTTAGAGATGTAGGAAAGAAATGGAAACTATAGCTACAGGCCAAAGTATGTAGTATTGGGGATAGACTAGCAACAAAAATTCAAATCAAGCATTATAGCAACATAGAATAGAAAGAAGGTAAAATAATCCACTTGCAATTTTGTAGAGACAACTTCCAGAGTTGCATTCCAGTACTCACTCCCTCACCAAAAATGTTCAAATCCAGATGCATAATTTAAACTTAGTAGATAATGAACATGAATATAAAGTAGAAATGCTTTAGAATAGAAAGAAATCACACACAAAACTTGTTTACAGGATCAGAAGCCAAATTCCTTCTATTTACACAAACAAATTGAAGAGTTTTTCTGTAAAGTGTCTATCCTCCTTTACAATGAAAAATTATTAGTATTTATATAGGGTTGCACCTCTTCCATTTAATGCGCTTGCAAATAAAATGACAGTAGATCAAAAACCAATGAGCATAATTTTCTCCTCAGCATTAGTGATGTTTAGGTCAAAATATTTTCATGGAAAGCATGATATGGCTTTGGTGGAATAATCCCATGGAGAAATCAACATGATTAAATGATAGGAAGGGGCCTTAAGTGTCGGTGCATTGGAATGAAGTGAAATTACCTAAAAATTAGGAGCTTGGTCATCAAATTTCCTTCACTCTTGCACCTTGGAACTCCACATTAACCAGGAATGTCCACTAATTATTAAATATGCTCTAAAAATAAGTAAGGTCGATGGGTGGTGTGTTGGAAATGAACAATAATGGCCTCTGATATTACTATGTTGAAGCGAAAATCTTGTAAGCGATGTTTGGATTGCTTCAAAAATAATATTCTTCCTTTCTTTACCCATTTCCAAGAGAATCTACAAAATCATGTCTTTTGAAGCAACACATCTAGGAATTTAATGTAAATAAATTGATTTTTCTCGAGAACAGAGTGAAATAGCTTTTTTGGGACCACCATGAGCGACAACACTATTAGAATATTATAATATGCACTATGCCTTCATCTTGAAACTTGTCATTCTCTCTTGACACTTGTCATGTTTTCATATAGATCTCATGTCTATATATTGTAATCTTCTTTGTATCAATATATCTCATATATTTTATTCCTAACAAGCGCAACTTGTTAGTCTTCCGATTGATGTCTTGGTAGTTTTGCCCATAAAATGCTCTTCCTCTTATCATCTCCTTTTGTACAGAGAAAATGCCTTCGTTATCCTTTGAAAAATGCCTGCATTATTTATTTCATCCTTAGTGAGAATCAAAGTTAGATTGCAATTTTAATCATGAAATAATTTACTAATTTCGCCTCTCCTGGAAGGCGACAGGGATTTTCGCCCCTTCTGGGTGTGAAGTTGACCTCGACTATGTTGCTTCAAGGTGGTGTGTGTTACAACCTCATTTCGTCTGAATTTACTTTGAAAACCTTCATTCACCCCCTAGAGAGGCGAAACCACATGGCACCTCTCAATAGGGGCACTTTTAACTTTGAACACATTATTTACTTTGTGCTAATATTCTCCCTTTATATTTTCACCCCATCATGAGTGAAAGTGAGTAAAGCACCCAAGAAGCGCCCCACACATTAATAGCTTCCCTTTCCTTTGAAAATTCATAAAATATGGTATTTCACCCTAAAGAGCGATGACAAGGAGTTTCACCCCTCCTTTGGGGTGAAAGCATCTTGCTTATCCCTTTTTAAAACCCTCCACCATGTGGCTTATGACTTTCACCTCTTAAAAGGGCAAAACTAAATTCTTCACTAAGTTTCACCTCCAAGAGGGGCAAAAGTGATTTTCACCCATAAATAGGGGAAAAAATAATTGGTTTCTCCTTATAACTTCTTTTTTAGAATTTCTCACGACTTTTTTCCTTCTCTAGTGTGAAACCACTTTTCAAATAGAGTTTGGGGTGAAAACACCCGAAGTTTGTCCCTATCCGCCAATTCAAAATCAAACAACTTTTTAAATCATTTTCGTGGTACTTTAGACGAAACCTCTTTTTATTGCATTTCACCCCAAAGAGGGGCGAAAATGATTTATTATTTCACATTCAGGCACTCTTCTTCTTACTTGGACAAAATATTCTAATCACGGCACTTTCGCCTCAAAATAATTTTTTTCCCCGAAAGTACCCGAAAATGTATTTTTGGTGGTACAACTTCCCGGAGACATAACTTTTGATTTGTTGACCAGATTTTATATTGTAATATATAGTTGGAAATCTTGGGAAGAGATCTACCATAGCGAAATGGAAGTACCATCTAGTTTTTCTAGTTTTCATCCCTCTTCGGGGCCTCTAAGGTCTTCATATTACATTTTTAAGCTGTCTTGGAGAAATTTCTCGAGATGAAAACTCTAATATCTCTCAAACCATTCAAGATATTGGGGTGATTATTTCACCATAAGTCTAATTTTCCAATTCCTTTCCTTTAGGTAAATTTTCAAGTCCATATGCATATATTTAGGTTTATTTCCCAAAAATAGCCACTTCTCAATTTTTACCATTTTTGACTTCTGATTGCAGTGTGGCAAAAATGCCAACACTTTTGGCGACTCGTAGGGTATTCAGCTCATCTGGATGCAATCAAACCCAGGTCCTTTATCCATCGGGAAATGGAGTCATAACCACCTACTGCATCAAAATTTTTACTACTTGCACCAACTTCTTCTTGCACTGCCCAATATTATTCAGCCGCCCTTTCACCCAACACTAGGAACTTCACCAAGCTTGGCTGATCTTCTTCGCTTCAGGGTTCTTTAGCAAGACTTCAATATCTGACGCCAACGACTCTTGTAAGCCAAAAATGGAAAAAAAGGGAATAGAGGCTATTGAGGATTTGGCTCAATGGAAGAAGTAGAAATTGATGGGGCCCTTGATGGGGTTGGTGTAATTACAATTATGATGAGATTAATGGGGGCAAAAGATGAGGCAAATAATAGTGGAATACAAAATGGATTAAGGATAGAGGTAAACAAACTAAAATATGGAGGAATGGAAGAAATGGAAATGACGAAAGGAGCATTGGTGACTGATGACTATGAAATGGGGAGGGAAAAAAAAGTGGTGGTACAGTGGATGAAAGTGAAGTTGAGGTACTGTAAAATGAAGGAAAATGGTCACCAAATGCTCATGATCAAGAGAAGAAAAAATGCATACCTATGAGTTATGACACCATTTGAGTCAATGAAGTGGGTGGTTGCAACCTTAGATTTTTTTTTTTTTAAGATCACACCATTTAGTGCCCTTAACACTTTATTTATTAGCCAATCTATTTACACTATTTACACAAAATTTTGTGACATGATTGGCATACCGCCACCACAAACCTGGCTTTGGATGCTTATCCAGTGAATCTATAGTGTCTAGACTAGATCTAATTGTACTTCAAGTGATATTTAAAGTTTGGATCTCCTATTCCTAAAGTTTTCTAGGTTACGAACAAGATGCAACATGGCAGGTTATCATGCATGCCAATATTAATACAATAAATGAATAATGTGGTCAAGAAATTTACTGTATGGGAGCCTTCTTCGAGTACTAGTTGGGGTGATGGCTAGCTCAAATATCACCACTTGAGAGATTCCACTGGCTGCAAGCTCTTGAGTATGGTTTCTTCTAACTCCTTAATGTGACAACAAGATTTTTCTATTGATAGACCTTCTATCAGGATATCCTTAGGATCAACCTCCTTATGAGGTATGCTTATAGGATTTTGGATAAATACTTGCATGCTATGCCCTAGGACACAAAAAGGATGTAAAAATGTGTCGTATTTGCACTCAAAATATGCCACTTGAGCTTTTTCCCCTTCTTGGTCCATCTCTTGATGGAAACTACAAGCAACCATTTTTTTCATTGCTAGAGCAGTGCTTGCATATTCCCTTTGTTGGCCTTGGATGAGATCCACCTCTTGTGCTCAACACAACTGCATTCCAGGTATCCACATAGTTTGAGGCATTTACCATTGTGAATACTATGCAAGACATATAGGAACAAAAATTACTAGAGAGAGTGATGGAGAAGCAAGTTCTCTCCACTATAATTTTTTTGCTTGGATCAGGAGCCGCTCTACTTGTACTACTTCCTAAAAAACTTGAGGGAATATCTATTTTCCATATTGCAGTATTAGGAGGCTTATGTCCGGGTGGAAATCCCAAATATAGTAGAGGTGGGCCTGGGTAGGTATCGGTTGGATATTCTCTAGAATTATCCTCCAACTCCTCCAAAATAAAACATTGAAGTCCGTAACACTCTCTAGAGGTGCTCTCGTGATGTTGGAGAGGTGCATCAAGAGTTGAAAAGGATCCTGAGAACCATAAAATGTGTCGATGAGTACTCCTGTTAAGTCCTCCCATGAGTAGATGCTCTTATGCCAGAGAAATATGTACCACTCTAGTACCTTTCCCTCTAGAGACAAGACCATAAGTCTGATCATGACATCTTCATGGTTTATGCCATGGATGATCTCTAGAGCAACAACATCTTCAAGGTGCTCTCGAGCCATTCCCTCAGTGCCATTGTATTTTGTTAGGTTCTTTAGGATATTTTTGGGAATATAATGCCAAATTTAGAGATTCAAAGGGCCAGGATCATTGCAACTAGGATAGCATACCTATGCCATTATAGCAGTGGTCCTCAGAGATCACGATCCATGCTACTGAGTCGAAGTCACTAGGTGAACATTCTTTTTTTGCTTGTGAGGTCAAGGCTACTTACCAAACCTTGATTTTTTTAGGGTGTCTTCTTTAAGCATAAAAGTTGTCTATGATCCAAAGATTTGGATATTCAGCTCAATAGAGTTGCTAGGTGATTTTTCCAGATGATGGTAAGCCAGATATTCACAAAAATTGGGCTCCCTTAAAACATGGAGACTTTTTGTCCCATCGAGCGTGCCAAAAACTATTGGTCGAATATCTACCTAAAATACAAAATACGTTTATGCACCCTAGACATGATCAACATTGAAAGGTCAAAGGAAAGTAATGTCCTTTGGGCCAATCTCTAGAGAGGGTTGGCTACCTTACTAAATCCTACACTAATTTTAAGTTTAGATTTGTAGGAAATAAACTAAAATAATGGAAATAAATGAGAAATATAGCCATAGGCCAAAGGATGTAGGATTGGGGACATACTAGCAATAGGAATTCAAATCAAGAATTATAGCAGCATAGAATAGAAATAAGAAAAAATATTCCACTTACAAGTTTGCAGAAACAACTTCCAGAGTTGTATTCTAGTACTCACTCTCTCACCAACAATGTTCAAATCCAGATGCAGAATTTAAACTTAGCAGATAATGAACATCAACATAAAAATAGAAATACTTTAGAGTAGAAAGAAATCACACACAAAACTTATTTGCAGGATCAGAATCCAAATTCCTTCCATTTATGCAAAAAACTTGAAGAGTTTTTTTGCAGAGTGTCTATACTATTTTACAATGAAAAATGATTAGTATTTATAGAGGGTTGTGCCTCTTCCACTTAATGCACTTACAAACAAAATACCGGTAGATAAAAAACTAGCGAGCATAATTTTCTACTCAACATCAGTGATGTTCTAGTCAAAATATTTTCATAGAAACCATGATACAGCTTCGATGGAATCCCATGGAGAAATAAACATGATTAAATTATAGGAAGGGGCCTTGAGCATCGATGCATTGGAACGTAGTGAAATCATCTAAAAATTGGGAGATTGATCATTGAATTTGCTTCACTCTTGCACATTGGAACTCCACATTCACCAGGAAAATCCATTGAGTATTAAATCTATTTTGAAAATTAGCAAGGTCGGTGGTTGGTGCATTGAAAATGAACAAGAATGGCCTTTGATATTGATACATTGAAACAGAAATCCTAGAAGCACTGTTTGGATTGCTTCAAAAATAATATTCTTCCTTTCTTCGTCCCTTTCCAAGAGAATCTACAAAATCATACTTTTTGAAGCAACACATCTAGGAATTTAATGTAACGAAATTGATTTCACTCAAGAACGAAGTGAAATAGCCTTTTCTGGGCCACCATGGGTGACAGCTCTGTTAGAATATTATAAAGTGCACTATACATTCATCTTGACACTTGTCATGCTCTCTTGATACTTATCATGTTTTCATATAGATCTCATGCCTATATATTGTTATCTTCTTTGTATCAATATATCTCATATATTTCAGTCCCAAAAAGTGCATCTTGCTAGTCTTCCAACTAATGTCTTGGTATTTTTTCCCATCAAATGCAGTTCCTCTTATAATCTCCTTTTACCGAGAGAAAACACCTTTGTTATCCTTTGAAAAATGCCTGCATTCTTTATTTCATCCTTAGTGAGAATCAAAGTTAGATTACAATTTTAATCACAGAAGAATTTATTGATTTATCCCCTCTTGGAAGGTGACAGGGATTTTCTCCCTTTTGGGGGTAAATTTGACCTCGAAAGTGAGCGAAAGTGCCTAAAGCGCCCAAGGAGGGCCCCACACATTAATATCTTCATTTTCCTTTTAAAATTCATAAAATATGGTCTTTCACCCCAAAGAGGGGTTACAAGGAGTTTCACCCCTCATTTGGGGTGAAATCATCTTGCTTATCCCTTTTTTAAACCCTCCATCATGTGGCTTATGACTTTCGCCTCTTAAAAGAATGAAACTACATTCTTCACTAAGTTTCACCTCCAAGAGGGGCGAAAGTGATTTTCGCTCCACAATTGGGGCGAAACTAATTGGTTTCTCCTTATAACTTCTTTTTTAGAATTTATCATGACTTTTGCCCTTATCTAGTGTGAAACCACTTTTAAAATAGAGTTTGGGGCGAAAACACCCGAAGTTTGTCCCTATCTGCCAATTCAAAATCAAGCAACTTTTTTAATCATTTTCGTGGCACTTTAGATGGAACCTCTTTTTACTATATTTTTCCCCAAAGGGGGGCGAAAATGATTTATTATTTCACATTCAGGTGCACTTCTTCTTACTTGGAAAAAATCTTCTGATCACGACATTTTCGTCCCAAAATAATTTTTCACCTCGAAAGTGTCCGAAAATGGATTTTTGGTGGTACAGCTTCCCGGAGCCATAAATTTTGATCCGTTGACTCGATTGTCTATTGCAATATATAGTTGGAAAGCTTAGGAAGAGATATACCACAATAGTAAGGATGGGCCATCGATTTTGTCTAGTTTTCATCCCTCTTTGGGGCCTCTAAGGTCTTCATATTGCATTTTTAAGTTGTGCTAGAGAAATTTCTCAAGATGAAAACTTTAATATCTCTCAAACCATTCAGGATATTGGGGTGATTCTTTCACCATAAGTCTAATTTTTCAATTTACCTCCTTTGGGTAAATTTTCAAGTCCATATGCATCTATTTAGGCTAATTTTATAAAAATAGCCGCTTCTTAGTTTTCACCTTTTTTGACTTTTGATTGCAGTGTGCCAAAAATACCAACACTTTTGGTGGCTCGCGGGGTATTCAGCTCATCTGGATGCAATTTACCCCAGGGCCTTTATCCATTTGGCAATGAAGTCATAACTGCCTACTACATCAAATTGTTTACTACTTGCACTAACTTTTTCCTGCGCTGCCCGATATTGTTCAGCCTCCCTTTTCACCCAATGCTAGAAACTTTGCCAAGCTTGGTTGATCTTCTTCGCTTTAGGGTTCTCTAGCAAGACTTAGATATCTGATGCCAATGACTCCTGTAAGCCAAAAAATGGGAAAAATGGGAATAGAGGCTACTGAGGATTTGGCTCAATGGAAGGAGCAAAAATGGATGAGACCATAGTTACGCTCACCCTTGATAGGTTTGGTGTACTTACAACGATTATGGTATTAACAGGGGTGAAAGATAAAAAATTGAAATATGGAGGAATGGAAGAAATGGAAACAACGAAAGGAGCATTGGTGACTGATGACTATGAAATAAGGAGGAGAAAAAAAGTGGTGGGTACAACAAATGAAAGTGAAATGGAAGGAGGTACTATAAAATTAAGGGAAAAGATCACCAAATGATCATGATCAAGAGAAGAGAAAATGTATACCTGCAGGCTCCGACACCATTTGAGCCAATGACATGGGTGGTTGCAACCTTAGATTTTTTTTTTTAAGATCACACCATTTAGTGCCCTCAACACTTTATTTATCAGCCGGCCTATTTACACTATTTACACAAAATTTTACGACATGATTGGCATGCTGCCACCATAAACCTGGCTTTGGATGCTTATGAATATGTAGTGTCCAGACCAAATATGATTGTAATTAAGGTGATCTTTGAAGTTTGGCTCTCCTCTTCATAAAGTTTACCAGGTTGTGAACAAGATGCAATATGACGGGTTATCATGCATGCCAATACTCATACAATCAATGAATAATGTGGCAAATATATTTACTGTATGGGAGCCTTCTTTGAGTATTGGTTGCGATGATGGCTGGTTCTAATGTCACCACTTGAGAGAGTCCACTAGCTATGGTATCTTGAGTATGGATTCCTCTAACTCCTTAATGTGATAGTAGAATTTTTCTAGTGATTGCTCTTCTATTAGGATCTCCTCAATATTAGCCTCGTGATGAGGTATGCTTATTGGTTTTTGGCTAAATACTTACGTGTTATGCCTTGGGACACAAAAAGGGTGCAAAAATGTGTCCTCTTTGCACTTAGAATCTATCACTTGAGCTTGTTCCTCTTCTTGGTCCATATCCTAATGGAAACTACAAGCAACCATATTGTTCATTGTTGGAGCAGTGCTTGTATATTCCCTTCATTGGCCTTGGATGAGATCCACCTCTTGTGCTCCACACAGTTGCATTCTAGGTCTCCACATAGTTTGAGGTATCTGCCATTATGAATATTGCATAAGATAGATAGGAGCAACAACTACCAAAGAGAGTGATGGAGAAGCAAGTTCTCTCTACTACAATTTTCTTGCTTGGAGCAGGATCCTCTCTTCTTGTACTACTTCCTAAAAAACTTGAGGGAATATATGTTCCCAAGATTATAGTAGGAGAAGGCTTATGTTCAAGTGGAAAACCCGAATATACTAGAGGTGGGCCTGAGGGGGTGTTGGTTGTATTTTCTCTGGAATTATCCTCCAACTCCTCCAAAATTAGACATTGAAATCTGTGATGCTCTCTAGAGGTGCTCTCATGATGGTGGAGAGGTGCATCAAGAGTTCAAAAAGATCCTAAGAACCATAAAATATGTCGATGAGTGCTCTCACTAAGTCCTCCCATGATCATATGCTCTTACGCTCGAGTAATTTGTACCACTGCAACACCTTTCCCTCTAGAGACAAGACCAGAAGTCTGATCATGATGTCTTCATGGGTTATGCCATGGATGATCGCTAGAGCAACAACATCTTCAAGGTGCTCTCAGGACAATCCCTCAGTGCCATTATATTTTGTTAGGGTATTTTTGGGAATATCATATCGATTTTGGATATTTAGAGGGCTAGGGTAATCCCAAATGGGATAGCATACTTGTGCCATTATAGCAGTGGTCCTCAGAGATCATGGTATGTGCTACTAAGTCAGAGTCACCAGGTGAATATTCTTTCTCCGCTTGTGAGGTCAAGGTTGCTCACCAAACCTTGATTCCTTTGGGGTGTCTTATTTCAACATAAAAGGCATCTATGATCCAGAGATATGGATCTTCAACTCAACAGAGTCACCATGTGATTTTACCAAATGAAGGTAAGCTAGAGATTCACCAAACTTGAGCTCCCTTAAAACATGGAGACTATTCATCCCACTAGGCGTGCCAAAAACTGTTGGTCAAATATCTGTGTAAAATACAAACATATGTTTGTGCACCCTAGACATGACCAAAATTGAAAGGCTAAAGGAAAGAAATATCCTTAGGACCAATATATAGAGAGGGCTAGCTCCCTTACTAAATCCTACACCGGTTTTAAGTTTAGAGTTGCAGGAAAGAAACAAAAAATAATGAAAAGAAATGAGAAATATAGCCACAGGCCAAAGGATGTAGGATTGGGGACATACTAGCAACAGGGATTCGAATCAAGAATTATAGCATCATAGAATAGAAAGAATTTAAAATTAGCATTCCAGACTTCTAGAGACAACTTCCAGACTTGCATTCCAGTACACACTCCCTCACCAAAAGTGTTCAAATCCAGATGTAGAATTTAAAATTAGCAGATAATGAATACGAACATAAAATAGAAATACTTTAGAGTAGATTTTTTCTTGTTTACAGGATCAGAAGCCAAATTCCTTCTATTTACGCAAAAAACTTGAAGAGTTTTCCTACAGAGTGTCTATCCTCCTTTACAATGAAAATGATTAGTATTTATAGAGGGTTGCACCTCTTCCATTTCATGCGCAAAATATCGATAGATTAAAAAACAATGAGCATAATTTTCTCCTCAACATCAGTGATGTTCTATTCAAAATATTTTCATGGAAACCATGATCCAGCTTCGGTGGAAGAATACCATGGAGAAATTAGCATGATTAAATGATAGGAAGGGGCCTTGAGCATTGGTGCATTTGAATGTAGTGAAATTGCCTAAAAATTAGGAGGTTGATCGTCGAATTTGCTTCATTCTTACACCTTGGAACTCCACATTCACTAGGAATATCCATTGAGTATTAAATTTGCTCTAAAAATTAGCAAGGTCGATGGGCGGTGCATTGGAAATGAACAAGAATGGCCTCTGATCTTGATACATTGAAGCAAAAATCCTAGAAGCATTGTTTGGATTGCTTCAAAAATAACATTCTTCCTTTCTTCACCACTTTCTAAGAGAATCTACAAAATCATGCCTTTTGAAGTAATGTGTTTGGGAATTTAATGTAAAGAAATTGATTTCACTCAAGAACGAAGTGAAATAGCCTTTTCAGGGCCACCATGGGTGATAGATCTATTAGAATATTATAATGTGCACTATGCCTTCATCTTGACACTTGTCATGTTTTCATATAGATCTCATGTCTATATATTGTTATCTTCTTTGTATCAATATTTATCATATCTTTTAGTCCCAACAAGTGCAACTTGCTAGTATTTTGAATGATGTCTTGGTAGTTTTACCCATAAAATGCTTTTCCTCTTATCATCTCCTTTTTTAGGGAGAAAATGCCTTCGTTATCCTTTGAAAAATATCTGCTTTCTTTATTTCATACTTATTGAGAATCAAAGTCATATTGTAATTTTAATTGTAGAATAATTTACTGATTTCACCCCTCCTGGAAGGAGATAAATATTTTCACCCCTTTCGGAGGGTGAAGTTGACCTCGATTATGTTTCTTCAAGATGGCGCGCGTTACAACCTCCTTTTGCTCGAATTTGCTTTGAAAACCTTCACTCACCCCCTGGAGAGGTGAAACCACATGGTGCCTCTCAACAGGGGTGCTTTTGACTTTGACCACATTGTTTACTTTATGCCAATATTCTCCCTTTATATTTTTCCCCATCATGAGCAAAAGTACCTAAAGTGTCCAAGGAGGGCCCCACACATTAATAGCTTCCCTTTCCTTTGAAAATTCATAAAATATTGTATTTCACCCCAAATATGGGTGAGAAGGAGTTTCATACCTCCTTTGGGGTGAAAGCATCTTGTTTATCCCTTTTTAAAACCCTCCATCATGTGGATTATGACTTTTGCCTCTTAAAAGGGCGAAACTACATTCTTCACTAAGTTTCGCCTCCAAGAGGGGCGAAAGTGATTTTTGCCCCTCAATTGGGGTGAAACTAATTGCTTTCTCCTTATAAATTATTTTTTAGAATTTCTCATGACTTTTTTGCTTCTCTAGTGTGAAACCACTTTTAAAATAGAGTTTGCGGCAAAAACACCCGAAGTTTGTCCTTGTCCACCAATTCAAAATCAAGCAACTTTTTAAATCATTTTTGTGACACTTCATATGGAAACTCTTTTCACTTCATTTCACCCCAAAGAGGGGTGAAAATGATTTATTCTTTCATATTCAGGCGCTCTTCTTCTTACTTGGACAAAATATTTTGATTCACAGCATTTTCACCCCAAAATAAATTTTTGCCCCGAAAGTGCCCGAAAATGGATTTTTGGTGGTACAACTTCCCAGATGCATAAATTTTGATCCATTGACCCAATTGTCTATTGCAATATATAGTTGGAAATATTGGGAACATATCTACCACAATTAAAAAATGACCTATCCATTTTGTCCAATTTTCATCTCTTCGAGGCCTCTAAGGTCTTCATATTGCATTTTTAAGCTGTGCTGAAGAAATTTCTCGAGAATAATACTTTAATATCTCTCAAAACAATTAGGATATTAGGGTGATTCTTTCACCATAAGTCTAATTTTACAATTACCCTCCTTTGGGTAAATTTTCAAGTCCATATGCATCCATTTAGGCTAATTTTCCAAAAATAGCCGCTTCTCGAGTTTTGCCTTTTTTGACTTTTGAATACAGTGTGGCCAAAATATCAACACTTTTTGTGTCTCACGAGGTATTCAAATCATCTAGATGTAATCAAACCCAGGGTATTTATCCATTTGGAAATGACATAACCACCTGCTGCATCAAATTGTTTACTACTTGCACCAACTTCTTCTTGCGTTGCTCGATATTGTTCAACCATCCTTTTCACCCAACGCTAGGAACTTAGTCAAGCTTGGCTGATCTTCTCTACTTCAGGGTGCTATAGCAAGAATTTGATATTTAATGCTAATGGCTCTTGTAATCCAAAAAAATAGGAAAAAAGTGTTAGTCTTACAATGACACTGAGAGGGGGGGTGAATCAGTGTAGCTATTTTAAACTCGAATCTACAGCTCTTAATACCGCAATAATTAAAACTTTATTACTAAATACAGCAAGTATAACAAAAGAGAATCACACAACACAAGATTTAATGAGGTTCACCAATGTGGCTACTCCTTAAAAATGACTGCTTGGACTACCATCCAAATCCAGCCTTTACAAAGCAACAACTTTACAATCAATTTACCAGCACCCACTGGAAGGAGCACCAACCCCTGATTTATCTGCACCAACAGAAAGGAGCACCAACCCCTGATTTACCAGCACCAACTGGAAGGAGCACCAACCCTTGATGCCAAGCACCAACTTGGACTTCAATTCTAAAACTAGAAGATTGATAGTAAGATACCTTTGCTTTTACAAGACCCTGACTGGTCTTCTTCACCTCTACGTTCTCTGCGCACTCTGCTTTATTTGCACAATCACTTCACACACTCTACTTCGCTATAGTCGAACTTCACGATCATATTCTACCTTTTGTGCACTCTACTCTCCTTGTGAATTTTGCACTTAGCATGATTCGACACGACTTGCTCTCTACGCACCGCAACCATATTTCACACACTTTCAACATACCTCTCAAATCTTCAAACAACCCTCCTTTTATAATAGAATTTTTGTGATGAAAACCCTAATCTTAGTCGGCTGTAAATCCTAATCTTAGTCAACTTTCATGACAACTGTAAACCCTAATTTTAGTCGACTGTCATCGATCTTCGTCGGCTTCAACTCAACCGCAAAAATACATGTCACGATATCGCGACACTTTCACTTTCTCTCTCTTTCTCCTTGCTTTGGCCCTCGAAAATACATGTCACGATATCATGACCCTTTTTCTCCTTGCTCTTTCTCTTAGCTTTGGCCCGTGAAAATACAATATGTCATGATATCGTGACACTTTCACCTTCGTACGCTTTCTCTATTCCTTTGTCGCGAAAATGTGACATTGCACGATATCGCGACACTTTTGTTATCCTGCCTGCCTGCCCTTCTTGAGTCACAAAAATGCGACATGTCACAATATCGTGACACTTTTGCTTCTCTACCTTCCTGTCCTTTTTGAGTCACGAAAATGCGACATGTCGCGAAATCGTGACACTTTTGCTTCCAAAGTCTTGCTTTCTGCTTTTGTCGCGAAATCATGACACTTCTACCTTTGAAGTCTTATTCTCTGCTTTTATCATGAAATCGTGACACTTCTGCTTCCCTACTTCACTTCTTTGCTATTGTCACGAAATCATGACACTTTTGCCTTCGAAGTCTTATTCTCTTCTTTTATCATGAAATCACGACACTTCTGCTTCCATACTTTACTTCTTTGCTTTTGTTGCGAAATCATGACAGTTCTGCTTCCGTACGCTTCCTTTCTTTCTTTTGTCATGAAAATGTGACATGTCACGAAATCGTGACACTTTTCAAACTTGCTTTCTCTCTCCTGTTTTAGTCGTGAAAATGCGACATGTCATGAAATCATGACACTTTTCCAACTTACTTTCTCTCTCCTATTTTAGTCGCGAAAATGCGACATGTCACAAAATCGTGACACTTTTCTTACTTTTTCTCTTTCTTCGAACTTTTCACGAAATCGCGACACTTCTTTCTGCTTTCTCTTTTTCTTCCAACATGTCACGAAATCATGACAGTTTTTCCACTTGCCTTTTTCTCTTCGAACATGTCACGAAATCGCGACAGTTTTTCCTGCTTTCTCTTTCTCTTCCAACATGTCGCGAAATCACGACAGTTTTTCCACTTGCCTTTTTCTCTTCCAACATGTCGCGAAATCATGACAGTTTTTCCTGCTTTCTCTTTCTCTTCCAACATGTCGTGAAATCACGACAGTTTTTCCACTTGCCTTTTTCTCTTCCAACATGTCATGAAATCGCGACAGTTTTTCCACTTGCCTTTTTCTCTTCCAACATGTCACGAAATCGTGACAGTTTTTCCTGTTTTTCCTCTCTCTTCCAACATGTTGCGAAATCACGACATTTTTTCTTGCCTGTTGTATATGTCACGATATCGTGACACTTTTCTTACTTGTCTTTTTCTTTGATCTTTTGCATATGGGCCACTTTGGTCTTCTTGGAAAATCACTGTACATACTTTGAGTAACCTTTGAACTCCTATCTTCTGCATCTGAATAGCTTTTGAACTTCCCGTCCATTGCATCAACGGATCTATCCGACCGTGTTGACAACAATGACAATATCGTTGTCTGCACCTTGCTCAACAATCTCCCCCTTTGGAATTGTTGGCAACACATGTGTAATTTTCTGTAACTCTTCTCCCCCTTTGACAATAATACCAAAGGGCTACTGTAGACTCCCCCTGAGTCCATGCACAAAATTCTTAGGCACACTTTATTACACTTAGCAAAAATCATGAACATGAGCAAAAAGATAATCAAATACTTAAATGCTCCCCCTAAGAATGTTATCCCTGTAGCTAGTCAATTCTTGGGAAGGGTGACCACTCCCAATTTATTATGAAGGTACTCAAAAACTTCCTTGGGTAATGGTTTTGTGAATATATCTACTGCTTGCTTTGTAGTTGGAACAAAATCCAACTTAACCTCACCTTCTGCAACTTTCTCCTTCAAAAAGTGATACCTGATAGCAATGTGTTTTGTGCGTGAATGCATAACCAGATTCTTGGAGATGTTAATGGCACTGGTGTTATCACACTTAACTGCTATTGGCTCACTGAAGCTAATACCAAGACATTTCAGGGTTTGTTTCATCCACAACACTTGCATACAACATGTTATCGCTGCAATATATTCTGCCTCTACTATCGATAAAGAAACTGACTCTTGTTTCTTACTGTGCCACGCGACCAATCTGTCTCCAAGATAGAATGCACCTCCACTGGTACTCTTTTTGTCATCTACACATCCTGCCCAATCTGCATCTGAATACAAAATAAGGGTGAAGTCTTTACCTTTTGGATACCATAACCCATATTCCATAGTACCCTTGAGGTATCAAAGAATCCTTTTCACTGCTGTCACATGATTCTCCTTGGGATTAGCTTGAAATCGTGCTACCATGCATACTGCCTACAAAATATTTGGTCTGGTAGCTGTCAGGTACAATAAGCTTCCAATCATAGATATTTACATGGTTTGATCAACAGGTGGAGATTTGTCATCCTTGCTCAACTTGCAATCTATTGTCATGGGAGTGCTAACTGGCTTACAATCCTCCATTGTGAACTTTTTTAACATCTCTTTCACATATTTAACTTGAGAAATAAATATGCCCTTCTTATTTTGATTAACTTGCAACCCGAGGAAATACGAAAGTTCACCAATCATTGACATTTCAAATTATTTTTGCATCTTATTTGCTAAATATTTACATGACTCATCTTTGCTACTGCCAAATATGATATCATCTATGTATACAACAAGAACAATAAGATGCCCATTTTCTATTTTGACATACAAATTACTATCCACCATACCTTTCTTAAACCTTTGTTGGGTGAGATAGTTGTCTAGCCTTGCATACCATGCTCTGGGTACCTGTTTTAAGCCATATAATGCTTTCTTCAACTTGCAAACAAAGTTGGGATTATCACCAAGTTGGAAACCATCTGGTTGCTCAATATAAACCTCTTCTTCAAGTTTCCATTCAAAAATGCTGATTTCACATCCATTTGATAAACTTTGAAATTCTTGTAGACTGCTAAAGCGAGAAACATTTTGATTACCTCTAGTCTAGCTACTGGTGTAAAAGTTTCCTCAAAGTCAATGCCTTCAACTTGTGCATAAACCTTACATACCAATCTTGCTTTATTTTTGACTACCTGTCCGTCTTCATTCAATTTATTTCGAAAAATCCATTTAGTCCCGATTATATTTTTATTTGCAGGTCTAGGTACTAACTCCCAAGTTTTGTTTTTCTCAATCTGATCTAATTATTCATTTATTGCCTTCATCCAACTTTCATCTTTGCTTGCGTCTGCAACATTTTTGGGCTTAATGCTGGATAATAGAGAGTAGTTACTTAATACTCTTCTTCTTGTCTGAACACCAACTTTGGGGTCTCCAATTATTTGCTCTCTAGGATGATTTTTCTACCAGCTGCCTATTTTGAATTTTTTATTTTCTTCCACTTCTGAATCACAACTTAAATCATCTGAGTCAATTTTTTGTATATTTTCCGTTTCGTTTTTCTCATCTCCTTCAATAACCTCTTCATAAATTGGGTAGTTCATTTTATAGCTAATTACTCGTTCTCTACCTTTATCAAATTTAACATCGGCACTGTCCACAATTTTCTTTAACCTCTTGTTGTAGCATTTGTAAGATTTGCTCTTTGACGAATAACCAACAAAAATACCTTCATCCGCTCTATCTTCAAACTTACCAAGATTATCTTTAGTTCTTTTGATGTAGCACTTGCTGCCAAAGATTTTGAGGTATTTTGTTGTTGCCCTTTTACCAAACCACAACTCATAAGGAGTTTTGCTTTCATGTGTTCTTAGCATGTACCTATTTTGGATATACACTGCATTATGGACTGCTTCTTTCCAAAATCTATATGCTACTCTTCTTTCAGCCAACATAGTCCGTGCCATTTCTTGCACTGTCCTGTTCTTTCTTTCTACCACTCCATTCTGCTGAGGTGTCCTGGCTGCTGAAAACTGTCTCCTAATACCGTATTTTTCACAGTACTCTGTAAAATCCTTTGAAATGAATTCTCCTCCTCTATCTGATATTAAACATTTGATCCTCTTTCCTATTTCATTATCAACATGGTTTTTGAAAATTTTGAACATATCAAGAGCTTCTGATTTATGCTTCAAGAAAAATATCCATGTCATTCTGGAATAGTCATCAATGCATAACATAAAATATTTGTCACCATTTATGCTTTGTGTTCTCATGGGTCCACATAAATCAGTGTGTATTAGTTCCAAAGGTTTGCTTGTGTAGTAATCTTTTGTTTTGAATGTGACTCTAGTTTGCTTCCCATTTTGGCATGAAGCACAAATGTTGTTTGCAGGTTTGCTGATGGTGGGAATATCTCTCACTGCCCTTTTTGAGCTGATTTTTACTAGATTATCAAAATTGATATGACCAAGTCTCTTGTGCCACAACCAATTTTATTCTTCTTGTCCAATAAAACAAGCTCCTTTTGAAGTCTCTGAGAGCGTGTACAGGTTACCAGATGTCCTTGATCTAGTTGCTATCAATTTTCCACTATTTTTTTTTATGACTTCACAACCCTGCTTCATAAAAACTACTTCATGACCTTTATCACAAATCTGACTTACGCTCAACAAGTTATGTTTTAAACCATCCACAAACAAGACTTCTTTTGACTTAATTTTTTTGTCACTAATTTTAATTGAACCTTTGCCAACTATCTTAGCTCCATCATTATTTCTAAACTTTACTGAACCACCTTCATATTTCTGTAACTTCTCAAATTTTTGTTTGTCACCTGTCATATGACTGGAGCATCCACTATCAAGTATCAATGGTACATATTTATTATGTGCTTTAAATGTTGTTTGTATGATTAAGGATTCCTTTTCTTCCTTAAGTCACTCTTTTCCTTTCCACTCCATTTTGATAGTAGTTTTGGGCTCTTGTTTTACATTTCCCTTATCAGTAGCTTGTGCATGTTTTTCAAGAAGTTTTCTATTTTGTCTCATCCTATTTGGTTGAAATTTTCTTTCCTGAAACTGATTTTATGCAAATGTACTTCTACAGTTTCTTGCCATGTGCCCAAAATTATGACAGTTATAACATTCTACTGTATAATTCATCAGAGGAGAAAAAACATTTCTACTGGTGAAATTTCTTGGTCTTACATTATATTTGCAGTCTGAGATTTTATGTCCATAGCCATTGCATTTAAAACAAAAACCATAAAAGGTATAATTGAACCTGGGTGATGGTCTTTGCCATGTTGTCGTAGGAGCCACAGGTCTTCTTCTTCTTTGATGTGTGACATTGGTGAATCCATCATTGTCAATTCTCCTTTCGTGCCTGGCATTATTGCTTTCTTTTGCATGATATGTTTTTCCTTGATCAACCTGTTTCTTATCTTCATTCTTTATGGATTCTACATTTCTGGCCTTTGACCCATTTGATGATTCTCCTTCGATGAAACCCAGACAAAATTTGATGCTTGTAGGCATTTGGTCATTTATGATCTTATCCAACTTCATAGAACTTTCTTCACATTTGTGATAACAACTAATTTGCTTATTCATCTCTTCTAGCTGCATTCTTAAACCAAAAATCTCTTCTTCTAGCTTGCTGCAATAATCTATTTTCATGGTTATTTGCACTTCGATATCTTCGAAGATTTTCTTAGATTCTTCTATCTGTACTTTCAAACTGGTTATGATTTCATTTGCATCCTTAAGCTTTCTTGAAATTTTCTTATTCTTTTTCTTTTCTATCTTCCACTCTTCAAGTGCAGAGATCAAATCACCTTCTAGATCTACTTCAGCCTCAGGGTTTTCACCACATACTTCAGAGTTCACTCCTTCATTTTCTGATTTTACTTCTTCAAATGCCATGAAAAGAGCTTCACCTGTTTCCTCTTTAGAATCCCCACCAGAGCTATCTTCTGATGAACCGGCATTCCTGGAGATGAAACTTTTCTTCTTGAAGTTGCCTTTTCTAAAATTTGTTTTCTTCTTCCAGTCACTTCTTTCTTGGTGAGATCCTTCATCATTTTTGTTCTTCTATTTAAGTGGACATTTATTCGCAAAATGCCCAACGCCTCCACAGTTGAAACATTTAAACAGTAGCTTCCCTCTGTATTTTCATTTTCCCTTTTTTAGTTTTCTAACAAAGTTTGCTTCCATTTCATCTAATGTCTCTTCTTCCTCGAACTCTTGTTTTGCATTTTTACTTTTAAGGGTTTTAAAAGTCGCTTCTCTGTCTATGGGTTTAGATCTTCCTATCCTCATCTCATATGCAGTCAAAGAACCATACATCTCATCTATACTAAAATAATTTAGATTTTTAGCTTCTTCTATCGCTGAGACTTTAGAATAAAACCTTTGAGGAAGAGATATTAATACCTTTTTCATGACAATAGAGTCTTCGATATCCTCGCCGAGTCCTCTGATCGCATTAATGATTCCATTAACTCTCAGCATATATGCCTCAATGTTTTCATCATCATTCATTTTTAATGCTTTGAACTGAGCTAGATGTGTCTGTAACTTGGCTTCCTTGATCTTATCATCCCCTTCATGAATACTCCTTAGTTTGTCCCATATCTCTTTTGTCGTATTACAACTCATGATCTTTACTAGTTCACTGTCTATTAATCCACACATGAGAGCATTTTTTGCTTTTGAGTTATTTTCAAACAGTTTCTTTTCATCAGCCTCTTTTAGAGGAGTGATGGGTATTGTGTATCCACTAACTAGTGAATCCCAGATGTTGTATACTAAAGCATAGAGATATGTCTGCATCCTAATTCTCCATAACACGTAATTAGATCCATCAAACAATGGTGCTTTGTTTAATGAGAAGCCTTCACCACTTGCCATTGTGTTACTTCCAAGATCACCCTAGCCGGTTAAGCTTCTATAGGAACTTAGCTCTGATACCAATTGTTAGTATTACAATGATATTGAGAGGGGGAGTGAATCAGTGTAGCTATTTTAAACTCAAATCTACAACTCTTAATACCGCAACAATTAAAAATTTATTACTAAATACAACAAGTATAACAAAAGAGCATCACACAACATAAGATTTAACGAGGTTCACCAATGTGGCTACTCCTCAAAAATGACTGCTTGGACTACCATACAAATCCAACCTTTGCAAAGCAACAACTTTACAATCAATTTACCAGCACCCACTGGAAGGAGCACCAACCCCCTGATTTATCTACACCAATAGAAAGGAGCACCAACCCCTGATGCCAAGCACCAACTGGAAGGAGCACCAACCCCTGATGCCAAGCACCAACTTGTACTTCAATTCTAAAACTAGAAGATTGATAGTAAGATACCTTTGCTTTTGCAAGACCCTAACTGGTATTCTTCACCTCTACGTTCTCTGCGCACTCTGCTTTCTCTACGTAATCACTTTGCACACTTTGCTTTTCTACAGTTGAACTTCACGATCATCTTCTACCCTTTGCGCACTCTGCTCTCCTTGCAAATTTTGCACTTAGCATGATTCAACATGACTTGCTCTCTGCGGATCGTGACCGTATTTCACACACTTTCAAAATATCTCTCAAATATCCAAACAACCCTCCTTTTATAACATAATTTTTATGATGAAAACCCTAATCTTAGTCGGTTGTAAATCCTAATATTAGTCGAATTTCATGACAACTGTAAACCCTAATTTTAGTTGGCTATCATTGGTCTTCGTCGGCTTCAACTCAACCGTGAAAATACAACATGTCACGATATCGCGACACTTTCACTTTCTCTCTCTTTCTCCTTGCTTTGGCCCCCAAAAATACAACATGTCGCGATATCACGACACTTTTTCTCCTTGCTCTTTCTCTTAGCTTTGGCCCACAAAAATACATGTCGCGATATCGCGACACTTTCACCTCTGTACGCTTTCTCTATTCCTTTTTCACAAAAATGTGACATTGCACGATATTACGACACTTTTGTTATCCTGCCTGCCTGCCTTTCTTGAGTCGTGAAAATGCGACATGTTGCGATATCGTGACACTTTTGCTTCTCTACCTTCCTGTCCTTTTTGAGTCACAAAAATGCGACATGTCACGAAATCGTGACACTTCTGCTTTTGAAGTCTTGCTTTCTGCTTTTGTCATGAAATCGTGACACTTTTTCCTTCGAAGTCTTCTTCTCTGCTTTTGTCGTGAAATCGTGACACTTCTGCTTTCGTACTTCACTTCTTTGCTATTATCATGAAATCATGAAACTTCTGCCTTCAAAGTCTTCTTTTCTGCTTTTGTCGTGAAATCGTGACACTTCTGCTTCCATACTTTAATTCTTTGCTTTTGTCATGAAATCGCGATAGTTCTGCTTCCGTACGCTTCCTCTCTTTCTTTTGTCACGAAAATGTGACATGTTGCGAAATCGTGACACTTTCAAACTTGCTTTCTCTCTCCTATTTTAGTTGCAAAAATGCGACATGTCACGAAATTGTGACACTTTTCCAACTTACTTTCTCTCTCCTATTTTAGTTGCGAAAATGTGACATGTCACAAAATCGTGACACTTTTCTTACTTGTTCTCTTTCTTTGAACTTGTTGTGAAATCGTGACACTTCTTCCTACTTTCTCTTTTTCTTCTAACATATCACGAAATCACGATAGTTTTTCCACTTGCCTTTTTCTCTTCCAACATGTCACAAAATCGCGACAGTTTTTCCTGCTTTCTCTTTCTCTTCCAACATGTCACGAAATCGCGACAGTTTTTCCACTTGCCTTTTTCTCTTCCAACATGCGTGAAATCACGACAGTTTTTCTTGCTTTCCCTTTCTCTTCCAACATGTCGTGAAATCACGACAGTTTTTCCACTTGCCTTTTTCTCTTCCAACATGTCACGAAATCGCAATAGTTTTTCCTGCTTTTTCTCTCTCTTCCAACATGTCACGAAATCATGACAGTTTTTCTTGCCTGCTGTATATGTCACGATATCGCGACACTTTTCTTGTATTTTTATTTGATATTTTTCATATGGGCCACTTCGGTCTTCTTGGAAAATCATTGTACATACTCTGAGTAACATTTGAACTCCTGTATTTTGCATCTGAATAGCTTTTGAACTTCCTGTCCACTGCATCAACAAATCTATTTGACTGTGTTGACAACAATGACAATACTGTTGCTGCACCTTGCTCAACAAAAAGGGAATAGAGGCTACTGAGGGTTTGGCTCAATGGAAGAAGTAGAAATGGATGGGGCCATAGTTGCGCTCACCCTTGATGGTGTTGGTGTACTTACAATGATGTTGGAATTAATCGGGGTGAAAGATGAGGCAAATGATAATGGAATACAAAACGGGATAGGGACAAAGGTAAACAAACTTAAAGATGAAGGAATGGAAGAAATGAGAACAGTGGAAGGAGCATTGGTGACTGATGACTATGAAATGGGGAGGGGAACAAAAGTGGTGGGTACAACGAATGAAAGTGAAGTGGAAGGAGGTACTATAAAATGAAGGGAAATGATCACCAAATGCTCATGATCAAGAGAAGAGAAAATGCATACCTGCGGGATCTGACACCATTTGAGCCGATGATGTGGGTGGTTGCAACCTTAGACTTTTTTTTTTTTTTAGGATCACACCATTTAGTGCCCTCATCACTTTATTTATTAGCTGGCCTATTTACACAATAATTTATGACATGATTGGTATACTGCCACCAAAAACCTGGCTTTGGATGCTTATCCGATGAATTTTTAGTGTCCGAACTAGATCTGATTGTACTTCAGGTGATATTTGAAGTCTGGATCTCCTCTTCCCAAATTTTTCTAGGTTGCGAACAATATGCAACATGGTAGTTTATCATGCATGCCAGTCCTCATACAATAAATGAATAATATGGCAAAGATATTTACCATATGGGAGCCTTATTCGAGTACTGGTTGTGATGATGGTTGGTTCCAATGTCACCACTTGAGAGAGTCCACTAGCTGCGGGCTATTGAGTACGGGTTCCTTTAACTCCTTAATGTGACATCAGTATTTGTCTAGCGATAGCCCTTCTATCATAATCTCCTCAGCATTAGCCTCCTAATGAGATATGCTTATTAGGTTTTGGATAAATACTTGCGTTCTATACCCTGGGACACAAAAAAGGTGCAACAATATGTCCTCTTTGCACTCAAAATATGCCATTTGAGCTTGTTCCCCTTCTTGGTCCATATCTTGATGGAAACTGCAAGCAACCATATTTTTCATTGCTAGAGCAGTGCTTGCATATTCCCTTCATTGGCCTTGGATGAGATCCACCTCTTGTGCTCCACATAGCTGCATTCTAGGTCTCCACATAGTTTGAGTATTTGCCATTGTGAATACTATGCAATACAGATAGGAGTAGCAACTATTGAAGAGAGTGATGGAGAAGAAAGTTATCTCCACTATAATTTTTCTTCTTAGAGTAGGAGCTGATCTGCTTGTACTACTTCCTAAAAAACTTGAAGGAATCTCTATTCCCCAAATTGCAGTAGGAGGAGGCTTATGTTTGAGTGGAAAGCCCAAATATAGTAGTGGTGGGCCTAGGTGGGTGTCAGTTGGATCTTCTCTAGAATTCTCCTCCAACTCCTCCAAAATCAAATATTGAAGTCTATGATTCTCTCTAGAGGTGTTCTCATGATGGTGGAGAGGTGCATCAAGAGTTGAAAAAGATCCTGATAACCATCAAATGTGTCGATGAGTGCTCCCAATAAGTCCTCCCATGAGAAGATGCTCTCACACCTAAGAAGTCTATACCACTGTAGCTCCTTTCCCTATAGAGACAGGACCAAAATTCTGATCATGACATCTTCATGGGTTGTGCCATGGATGATCGTAGAGCAAAAACATCTTCAAGGTGATCTTGGGATATTCCCTTAGTGCCATTGTATTTTTTAGGGTCTTTAGGGTATTTTTGGAAATATCATGACAAATTTGGAGATTCAAAGGTCCATGATCATCCCAGCTAGGATAGCATACCTGTGCCATTATAACAGTGGTCCTTAGAGATCATAGTCTGTGCTACTGAGTCAGAGTCGCCAGGTGAACATTCTTTCTCCACTTGTGAGGTCAAGGCCACTCACCAAACCTTGATTCCTTTAAGTTGTCTTATTTTAGCATAAAAGGCATATACGATCTAGAGATCTGGATCTTCAGCTCAATAGAATCACCAGGTGATTTTTACAAATGAAGGTAGGCCAGATATTCACCAAACTTGGGCTCGCTTAAAACATGGAGACTGTTCATCCCACTGGGCATGCCAAAAACTATTGGTCGAATATCTACCAAACTTACAAATATACATTTGTGTGCCCTAGACACAACCAACATTGAAATGCCGAAGGAAAGAAATGCCCTTAAAATCTCTAGAGAGGGTTAGATCCCTTACTAAATCCTACTGTAGCACCTTAAATTTGACCCATTTGCATGAAAACATAAAAAAATTGTAAAAACATCATATTTGCATTTATTACCACGGAATTTGTTCTTCATTGATGAGATCGTACTACAATCAGTGAAATTGTAGTATGACCTCAGAAATCGTAGCACTATTTCCATATTACAATCCTTGTGATCATCGTACGATATTACAGATCATAATACGATCTTGCCTTGAAACAAAAAATTTAAAATTGGAAAATGACAAATTTAGTTTAATGGTTTTTAACCTTGATTGTGTAACTACATGGAAAATAGGAGCTGAGATCCGTTCGGTCTTGCTCAGCTTAGAAGGAGTTGCAAAAAATTCAACCTCCTCCCAAATTATTTAACCAAACCCCCTATTTCTAAAATTTCCTTGGCTCCTTGCACTTTAGAAAAACTTCACATAATTTTACATCATAGCTCTGGTAATTTCATTATTTGCTTACAGATCAGAGGATATTGTTGCAGGATCAAAGGACTTTGTTGTAGATCGAAGATTACGATATTGTGATTGTAGTACGATTTTACGAGTTCGAGATATGATCACGCTCAGAAGGCTATGATCTCACCTGCAGTTGGCTTGGGGGCAACCTCAAGCTCTGGTTTGCATATTCTGCTATTTATTTAGTTGATCTACATTACATTTAGCATTCTTTATCACATAAAGCATTAGATTTAATCATTTGCATTCCTAGAGTTCACCTAATTTCATATAATTGCATATTTCATATATTGCAATACATTAATTCATCAATGAATATCAGTGTATTCATTTAATCCTAGTTAAGCTTACAATCATAAGTAAATCTCTAGATTTTCTATTTTATATCCCCTATCCATGAATCTGCTATTGTCTATCAAAATAAGATTTATCTATCCCTATTCGTAATATGATCTCATAGATCGTAATACGATCCTATAGGTTCATAGTACGATATCGACCTACTACATACGATCTAGACTGCATACAAAAATTAGAATCTTCATCAGACATCCGGATACAGTAAGAGTTTAAAACCATTTTTTTAGTACTGCACTATATTTTGCATTTTGTTTTCTACTTTTTATTGTATGCATTTGAATTAAAATTGCATATAGGTTATATTAATTTCATATTGGCCAAAATTAAGTATATGCATGATTTTATCAAACCAAACACATCAAAACAAATCCCAAAACTAGGCTCAAAAACTTCCATAAAATGTTTCCTAGTGAACCCAACCCATTTGTCAAAAAATCACCATAATAGGGTATGAACTCAAGTACCTCTCCTCTGAGGTGTAGGCCATCCATTCTCCCATTCCCCTCTAAGGCACGGATCCATCAACCTTGAGGAAAGGAGTGTGAGAAATTTTGGGCTACATTATTTGGTGAACCCGAAATGAAACACATAAATATCGTTTTGATTTATAAAACAAAATAAAAAACCAAAAAAATCAAAGTCATTAGTTACACAATTACATATCATCATAGATGGTATATTACAATAGAAGAAGAGACATTCTAATTAATTTAGTACATCATTGTCAATCCAAGAAATCTCGTCAATAGTTGGGAGTCCTAACTTAACATCTCAAGAACATTGGAACGAACTTGATAGAAGATTAGATATCATAGAAGCCAAAAAATCTGAACTTAAACAAATCATAAGGTTTGATCTATCTAGAATCCTGGATCCCGATAGATTACCCTTTTATAATGATATTAGAAGAGCTTGTGAGAGATGGTTAGCAGATAAGAGAGCCGTTATTTCCCCAAGCCTATATTCTTTTGAAGACTATCTTGAGAATGCAATACTAGTACACAAGTTCTTGTATCGTGTAGAGGATCAAGAAGTTGTCTTGGAAGATAAAAGCAGATTTAGTAGATTTCCCAGAGCTGTGCCATATCATGAATATTGTCATGAGCTATACTGTATGCCTGATTATGAAGTTGACTGTATCACCATAGCTCACTTCATAAAGTTCTTGAAAACAAATTTCCAATTCGAAGAACACTATATGACACCTGGAGAGTTGGAACCTATTAATGATATTCATAAACTTTTTCAAGAAAATTAAGATATAATATCTACACTATAATATTTTCTATTCTGCTTTCTTCATTCTCTGCAATTTAAAACTACAAAAATCCAAAAACAATATTATATTAATTAGGTATATATATAAAATATATACCCCCATAATTTGAACGCATATATATATATATATATATATATATATATATATATATATATAATATTTGCAAAAACCTAATCTATCAAAATACCTAAAATTTTAAGGAATGGCAAACAAATAGAAGATGATTTTATGCAAGAACCACCTCAGGAAGAGCCCGCTCAGGGTGATCCTGATAGACCAATTATTGAAGATTATGTAACTTCAGAATCAGATGAGGAAGACATAAATAAATAAGAAGGACAATACAATATTAAACCTCAAACGAATGAAGAAAGTAATCTCATATTTAAATCCACACAAAATTTTTCTAAATTCATAAAGAATAAAATTGAAGTCATAAATAAAGTAATAGAAATAGAAGGTCAACTTCCCCTTGGAGATTACTCTATGGAGGCTAATTTAGAATCTACCATTCAATTGGCTGGAAGACCAATGCCATACATAAAACATATTAAAGCTAGCCCATCTCAAAATGTGAATCAAACTCCAACTCAAAACATCAATCAATCATCACCTACAAAAAATCCAAATCCTCAACAAAAATTACAAACTTCTACTACAAATCAAAAGACTTCTATACCACAAAAGGTTAGGAAAATACCAAATCCTAACAAGAATCAACAAAATGTTCAACATAACACAGTTCCATCTTATAACACCATTCCTACAAGCAATTTACATAATAGTGTTTCAATTGGAAATCCTTATGTAACACAATCTTATCTTCAAAGACCTAATAATATGATGCAATAGAATCAACTTGTTGGACAACCACATGGCCTTGAAGCTATGGTTAAACAATTAGCTTCTTGCCTAGACTAGATAGATCCCTACCGTCCCTCATACAATTATCGAGATATGTGTAGCCAACCCTTGGATCCTATGGTGGTTGCCCAACCATACCCTAAGCACTTCCCTATGCCTGTTCTCCCAATATATAAAGGAACTAAAGATCCTATTGAGCATCTTCGTATGTTTAGGATAGCTTGTCATGATATCTCATATGATGACTTGTTGTTGCTAAATATGTTCCTAAAAAGTCTCAAAGGCATGGCATTAGAGTGGTACTATCAGTTGCCTACAAATTCTTTGAGAAACTTTGAAGAGACAACATAAATGTTTGTCCATCAATTTAGTGCCTACATAGAGAGGCACATGACCATTAAGGATTTATACAACTTGAAATAGGGTAAAGATGAGAGCTTTGCTGAATTCTTGACTAAGTGGAGATAATTGCTAGGAAAATTGCATTTTGCATTACCTCATCATGAGATGTTGGACATTTTTATCGACAATTTGCAAGAGCAATTGTCTTATGAACTTTCTATAGCTACAATAACCACTTTTGATCAAGCTATAGATTTAGCAAGGAGAGTTGAAGATGCTCTCATTAGAAGAGGTCAGTTTAAGAAGAAATATGAAGATAAGTCTTCTAAAAATCAATACAAGAATAAACAAGTGGTAGGTGATGGAGTCACTGATAATAGAAATACCACACTTGTCAACACTACAGAAGCCATGAAAAAATTTGTATTGAAAATTCTAGATAAACCTCCAAGAGATTTTACAAAGTTAAATCAACCTTTAACCACAATTTTACCTCAACTGTTGGAACGAGGTTTAATTTAGTTTCCCAACATATGACAACCAAATACAATTGCAGCTGGATTTAGAGCTGATTTGCATTGCAATTTCCATAGAGTTGATGGAAATTCAACCAATTCTTGCAAAATATTAAAACATATGATACAAAATTTGATTGATAATAACAAAATGTTGGTGGAAAGTTTCCCACTAAAATAGAATATTCAAAATAATGCTCATAATAATACACAACAAAATCAAACTCAGAATGCAAATTAGACCTTGGACATTTTCCAACATCCTTTACCTAAGCATGGTAAAGAAGTAGTAAATCAAGTTGAACATCATAATGTTCCTCATCCAACTAGGTATGTGGGAACCATTAGTGGTTTCATACCTAATCAAGATTTAGAAACACCATTTGGAACTACAGTATCTGTAGTCACAAGTAGACCCATGCATAACATACAACTTCCATATCCAGATGATATAGAGAATGAGACAAAAAGTGATTTGGATGTTACATCCAACAATTCAAATAGCTCTGAAGATGAATCAGAGGCCATTCTTCCTGTCATAGACTTGATAGTCTCGAAAGAACCATTTCCTAGGAGGGTCACAACACGACCTTCATCACAACAATTACTCTCTAATGAGCAAGTAGTGAATTCTAGACCTTATCCCATCTATTATGGACATAATAATATTGTAGGTACCATTGGAGCTATTACTAGACAACAAGCACAAAATTCTCAAACACAAGATCAAAATAAAAATGATAAATCAGCTCCATTCATATTAAAAGCTCCTACAAAAGGGAATAATACATCAAGTACACAACCAAAACCTCCTTATGATATTAATGAGCAGCTTGCTAACATTACAACAAGGATTTCTCTCTTGGATCTTTTAAGGACTTCTTCTATACATAGAGAAGAATTGATGCATACATTGAGTAAAATGATGGTACCGCAAGATATACAACCTAAGGCTGTTATAAATACTGTTATACCTCATGAAATAGATTGTATTGATTTTTGAGACAAAGATATTCCTCTTCATAGTATGCATAAAGACAATCCTTTATATATTACAACATTGATTAGAGATGTAGTAGTCAAAAGAGTTCTAATTGATAATGGTTCATCCCTAAATATTTGCACTTTTGATTTCTACCAAATATTTGGATTTAGAAGTGATGAAATGAAGAGAACTGATATGATAATCAAAGCTTTTAATGACAAGACACAAAGGACATGTGGAGTTATATCAATTCCATTGCAGGTTGGTCCAAGAACTTTGGATACGACTGCGTTTGTTGTACATTGCCCTACATCGTACAACATACTCTTAGGTCATCCCTGGATCAACACAATGAGAGTTGTACCTTCCACCTTGCACCAATGTGTTAAATTTGAATTTAAAAATCAATTGGTTACCATTCACGGTGATCCTAGACCATTTGACATGTGTGCTTTGGCAGAACCGATTGGGATTCAATTTTACCCTGCTTTGCCACTCACCCTAATTCAGTTGCATCTTCTAAACGTACAAAAATCTCACCTAAACCATCATCATCTTCACCTCCATTAATTATATCTCCATATTTATCACCTACATATTTAACACATCTATCTTCAAATCCGCCATCACAACCTACACCTCCATATTCTACACAAACTACACCTCCATCTAGTTCTACATCCACATATTTTGAACCTACATCTTCATCTAATTTAACATATCTTCCATCTACATCTACACAATTTATATTTACAGCATCTAAAACTATAGAAGATACTCCTACTTCATATTCTCTTACAGATGAATATTTACCCTATTTATCCACAATTCTCACAACATCAAAAGAAGAAAAATTCTCCATGCAAGATTCTCTTGCCTTAACTCAATTACCACCATATCCTCGAAAATTGGGCTTGCCACAACCTATGGGAAGCATATACCATGTTGGGAGTTGTGTGTTTATTTATAAGGGATATGATTGGGGTAGAATAAGACCCATGACTGTCATAATTGATCATGATGGATTTGCTAGGTGTTATTTTTATGATAAATATGAAAAATCAAAACCTATGATGCTTAAATTAGGATATAAAGGTAAAGGTTTAGGACCTTTCCAAAATGGTATAAAAGAACCCTTAGAGATAGAAGAATGGCTTGCCAGATGTGGAATAGGCATTTTTCCTAGGAAGTTTCAACCATTCCCATTTGAGGATGATGAGCATTTAATCTCATATCAAGACTACCTAGATCAACAAGAATACCTTAAATATATGGGTAGGATGTTTTCTTGTAATATGTTATCCATAACTTATCCAAAAATGATTGCTGAACCAGATGAACAATTGGAAGGAGATATCTTCCATTAAATTTATGTTGAAAAAATCTTGGATATATACCACATATAACCCATCTGGATGCTATAACCCCTCAATAAGAATTATCCAAGTTAACTTTGGAAGAATTACAAGAAATGGGTCTTTCACCCACTCCACCTAATTTTGAAAGAGATATAAATATTGAAGTGGAAAATGTTTTGGAAGTCAATATTGGTACGGAAGAAAACCCTCGCATAGTCAAGATTGGATCAGAATTAAGTCAAGAAAACCAAAATTGTATATTGCATTTCTCATAGAGTATAATGATGTATTTGCTTGGACATATGCAAATATGTCTGGCTTATATCATTCTGTGGTTATGCATCATCTAGTAGTGCATCTGGATGCGAAATTAGTTAAACAAAAACTTAGAAATATGCATCCCAAGATTGCTATACTATTCAAAAGTGAGTTGCAAAAACTCTTATATGTCATTTTTATCCAAGCCATTGACTATGTTGATTGGATTTCTAATGTTGTTCCAGTAACTAGGAAAGAAGCTACTAAGATTAGAGTTTGTACTGATTTTAGAGACATAAATGTTGCATGCCCTAAAGATAATTTTCCTCTTCCTAATATGGATTAAATCATTGATTTTACAGTCGAAAGTGGAATATTATCCCTTATGGATAATTTTTAGGATATAATCAAATTAGAATAGCTCTTGAAGACCAACCTAAAACAACTTTCATCACCCCTTGGGGGATATTTTGTTGGAAGGTAATGCTTTTTGGTTTAAAGAACACAGGCACAACATATCAGAGAGATATGACATACATATTTCATGATATGATGTATGATATTATAGATGATTATGTAGATGATATCATAGCTCGATCAGCTGAAGAGGATGATCACATAAATGATTTAAGAAAAGTATTTGATCGGTTAAGAGAACACCTTATCTATTTCAACCCAGCTAAATGTGTATTTGGAGTAATGGCAAATTATTAGGAGTTATTGTTTCTATGCGAGTCATAGAGATAGATCATTTAAAGATCAAGGCTATCCATGATATGCCACCTCCTAAAAACATATCAAAATTAAGAATCTTACAAGGAAAATTGCAAGCTATTCATCGCTTCATTGATAAATTGGCAGATAGAACAAGAATTTTTTCTTAAATAACTCAACAATAACATTTCTTTTCAATGGAATAAGGAATTTCAAGAAGCTTTTGATAATATTAAACAATATATTCTCAACCCTCCACTGCTTGCTCCACCTAGACCATATTATCATTTTATTTTATATATTTCTGCTTCGAAACTTGCACTTGGAGCTATGTTGGCTCAAATCGATGATGAAAGAAAGAACAAGGCACATATTATATAAGTAGAAATTTAATAAAAAATGAAACAAGATATACTCCATTAGAAAAGCTTTATCTAGCAATTTTTTTTTCTACACAGAAGTTGTGTCATTATATGCTTAGTCAAAAAACATATGTCATTGCTAAATCTGATCCATTAAAGGTACTTTATGAGTAGACCTTACTTATCAGGACGCACATCTAAGTGGGTTTTGGATCTCAGTGAGTTTGAACTCACATTTTTCAACCAAAAATACATAAAAGGCCAAGTTATAGCTGATCAATTAGATTTTGCACCTTTAGAATCTACTCATCCCCTCACCATTGAGTTCCCTGATGAATGCCTCAATCTAGAGGAAGATCATTCTGAAACATGGTATTTATATTTTTATGGAGCTCGATGCATGAGTGGTGTCAGTGTAGGTATTATTTTAATATCTCCTCAAAAGCACCTCATACCATTATCTTTCAAATTACAATTTGCTTACACTAATAAAACTGCCGAATATGAGGCTCTAATTCTTGGATTACGAGCCACCCTAGAATTAAAAATAAAAGATTTATTAGTTTTTCGTGATTCTCAGCTTGTGATAAATCAAATCAATTATGTTTATCAGACACGAGATGAGAAAATTTACCCTTATAAATATTATGTCATTCAATGAATATCATTATTTGAAAAAGTCACTTTAGAAGCTATTCCTAGAACTAGTAATTGTGTTGCCGATGATATGGCTGCGGCTACTTCTCTGTTGCATTTGGAGTTGGATGATGAATATGCTACTATAATTATTCATAGACTCCAAGAAACAGCTTTTGCTAAGTCATATCTAGAACCATTAGATGTGTTTCTAATCAATGAAACTACTCCTAAGCCTTGGTATATAGATATCTTCAACTTTCTCTAGAAAGGAACCTTCCCTGAAGGGCTAGATAGAAACCAGTGTAGGCTATTACGTAAGCGAGTTGTTTGCTTCATAATTGTTGGTAATAATTTATATAGAAGATATTTTGAGGGTATATTGTTAATATGTCTTAACCTAGAAGAGTCTAAGAAAGCTTTAAATGAAGCCCATGATGGATCTTGTGGAGGACACTTTAGTGGTAGTGCCATTGCTAAGAAGCTCCTTAGGATAGGATATTTTTGGCCTACCATGGAAAAGGATGCCAATGATTATGTGCGTCATTGTGACAAGTGTCAAAAGTATGCTGACCTTGTCCATGCTCTTGCTCAAGAACTCCAAGCCATATCATCTCCTTGGCCCTTTTATAAATGGGGTCTAGACATTATTGGTAAAATAAATCATGTTTCATCTGATGGTCATAAATTCATAATAACTGCAACTGAGTATTTTACGAAGTGGGTAGAAACTATACCTTTAGCTTCTTGCACGGGAGCTCAAGTTTCTAAATTCTCTTAATCAAATTATTTGTAGATTTGGAATCCCATAAAATCTTATTTTAGACAATGGAACTTATTTTAAGAACAAAGATGTTAAAAAATTATGTCAAAAATATAAAATTCAACATTGTTGGTCTACTCCCTATTATCCACAGGGTAATGGCCAAGCTAAAGCATATAATAAAACTCTAATTAAAATCCTTAAAAGATTGGTTAATAAATTAGGCCGTGACTAGCATGTGCAATTATATCCTACCTTGTGGGCTTATCAAACTAGTATTTGTACTCCCACTGGCGCTTCACATTTTGTTTTGGTTTATGGTGCTGAAGCTATTTTTCCATTCGAGCTAGAAGTTCCTTCTTTAGCTCTTTTACTTCAAGATGTTGAAGTAGGATATGAATATCGCGCTGGCAGACTTAGTTAGTTCGAAATTCTAGATGAAAAATACATTCATGCTTTAGAGCACTTTCGTGCCTATCAAGACAAACTTAAAAGAGCATATTCAAAGAAATTTCATAATCAATCTTTTTGAAATTGGTGATCTAGTCTTAAAAGAAAATAAAAAAATACTAATGCAAGAAAAGATCTTAAAGGAAAATTCCAACCAAATTGGCTTGGACCATTTATCATCACTGCTAAATTTGGATCAAGTGCATATATATTGGCTACCTTGGGTGGAAAATATCTCAAGTAACCCATGAATATTATGCATCTAAAAAATATTATGCATAAAACCAAAAAGTCTCATCACTGTACATAGTTGTAAATAATTTTCTCATGCATTTCAATATATTATCAAAAATAACCAAAAAATTACAAAATCTAAAAATATACAAAAAATATATATTCCAAATCATTATTAGATCATTATCTCTGCATCTATTATTTCCTAATATTACAAATTATATTTTAGTTTACTTCAGATAAATTCACAAGTTATCTTGAACCACGCACTAAAATTCACATATTTAATAAATTTTGATTTTGTTGTTTTGATTATAAATCTCTCTTGTACCAAAGAAAATTATTACTTCATAAAACAATTTTGAGTTTTGAGAATTATCTTGCGAATTTTTGAACCAAGAACACACTTTTACATCTTAAAATGATTTGTTGCAAATTTGAAAAGTGATGCTACATAGTAAGTCTTAATACCTTAAGTAAATTTTTTTTCTTGCTATCCTATCATGTGCATGGTATAGAATACTGAGAAATTGGCAAAAGGACAAGTTCCTCCATATCCCAAATAAAATCCCTTGCTCTACGTCTAATCTGAGCAAGTACCCTGAAAATAAAAGAAAGAAAAGAAAGAAGAGAGAAAAATAAAAACAAGAAAAATGTTCCAAAGCAATAAAACCTCCTTGTTCAGAAATGGACAAGAAATCCCTATTATATAAATATGAAGCAAATAAGGGGGTATTGAACTCGAATCCCTAGAATTTCTCAGTTATTCGAAAACCATGAGGTAAACCCCATAACAGGTGATTTGTGCCCAACTTGCTTGACATTGGGTAATTCCTTTCACATGGTGATATGCCTATCACATTAGAAACCTTATTTTGTACATACCGATGTCCACTTATGGATTAAATAACTTTTGGTAATTTGATTTACATAGTAGTTCAATACCAATGCATGCACAAAATCATTGTCAAATGAACATTTCACTTGCACACACATTGGTTCATTTAAGTTCACTTTATCATTAAATCACTCAAAATCGGTAAATTAACCTCACTAAATCATACACATTTGTTACTTGAGAGATTTTGTATCATCATAACAATCAAAACAAATAATGAATTCACCATTTCACACATTGGTTCTAGATAAATTGGAATTTTTCTTTGAAATAAGTTAAAATATTTCTTTGAGATTTTGTTAGATAATTAATATCATTAGTTCTTAAAAATTGTTTTATCATCATAGCACAATAATTTATCTCAAATAATATTGCAAAATCAAACATAATCATCATGCATTTCATTTTTATTTTCGCGATGATGGTATAGTTCCTAAGTAACTATTTCTCTTCAAATTTCACACTTGGGAATTTTATGCCTAGCGCAAATCATCCTTCAAATTTTTCATGCTTCGATCAATATATTTCACAAAAAATTATCAAAAATCTTGTCCCAAAACAACATCAAACATTTCTTTCTCATCATAAAGCCTTAAGATTTTTCTTAAGCACACAATATTTTGGTATTAGCAATGCAAAACTTTCTCATAACTGGATCTGATTCATGACCTAGCGAGCATAGAACTCCACCAACAGTCATATAACAACACAACATCCTTAGAGGTTCATTGCTAATCCCTCAAATCTATCATCACACAAAAATATATTTCTAAAAATACACTTTACCATATCTTTTTCCTTTTATGTTAAGCATGATCAAAATGTTCAAAAATCAAAGCATGACTACAAGAAATTATGTAACACAACCATTATAAGAAAATATAATAAATCATACATGAAGTCACATAGAGACAAAATATCCATATATATATATATATCTCAAAAATCCATATACAAAAATAAAGTTAGACTGATATGCCACAATCCTAAAAAATCGGCATACTCAATCAAATACACCATACAAATATACAAATATCTAGGCTCACTCTCTAGAAGCCCTAGAGCTCTGTGCATCATCATATATACTAGGGGGTGGAGGTGGTGGTCGCATCTCTCGTGTCTTCATAGCAGTCCTAGAGGAAGTCACCCTGGATGTAGAGCGGGATGACGATCCAAAGCGAATCTATGTCGCGATATCTATAGGCAAAGGCTGTCTCTACTCTATAGGTACTGCTATAAAGCACAGGGTCTGATAAAAGGTCATCTGCTACACCACTCGTAGAAGCTCATATCCTATATAACTCAGATCAGATAAACCTATTTGAGTTAGTGTCACAACCCCAGATCTCTATCCATCCTGAGCCCTAGTCTCTGCTAGCTCCCCCTCATGAGTTACTTTTTCATTTTACTTTTCTTATTTATTTCATCTTACTCCTAATTTTCAAGTTTTACCCAAACATCAATTTTGGTATAAAAACTCAAAGGGGGTACCATAAACATCATATTTCGAAACAACTTGCATAAAAAATTAAAATCATTAACAAAAATTGCAATAAATTTTTACTTTCTCGTAAAGCGTGTCACACTTTTCTTTAACACAATTTTCTTTTGAAACTATGCTAAAGAGGGGGTAAAATGTAGCACCTTAAATTTGACCCATTTGCATGAAAACATAAAAAAATTGTAAAAACATCATATTTGCATTTATTACCATAGAATTTGTGCTTCATTGACAATATCATACTACAATCAGCGAAATCATAGTACGACCTCCGAAATCATAGCACTATTTAAAATTAGAAAATCACAAATTCAGTTTAACGGTTTTTAATCCCGACTATGTAACTGCATAGAAATAAGAGATCAGATCCGTTCGGTCTTGCTCATCTTAGAAGGAGTTGCAACAAATTCAACCTCCTCCCTATTCTGCATGCTCCTCCCAGCTTATTTAACCAAACACCTTATTTCTAAATTTCCCTTGGCTCCTTGCACTTTAGAATACTTCGCATAATTTTGCATCCTAGCTCTGGTTATTTTATTATTTGCTTACAGGATCGAAGGATATCATTGCAGGATCAGAGGTCTTTGTTGCAGATCAAATATTATGATATCGTGATCATAGTATGATTTTACGAGTTCAGGATACGATCATGATCAGAAGGTTACGATCTCACCTGTAGTTGGCTTGGGGGAAACCTCAAGCTCTGGTTTACATATTCTGCTATTTATTTAGTTGATCTACATTGCATTTAACATTCTTTATCACATAAAGCATTAGATTTAATCATTTGCATTCCTAGAGTTCACCTAATTTCATATAATTGCATATTTCAAATATTGCAATATATTAATTCATCAATGCATATCAGTGTATTCATTTAATCCTAGTTAAGCTTAAAATCATAAGTAAATATCTATATTTTCTATTTTATATCCCATATCCATGAATCTGCTATTGTCTATCAAAATAAAATCTATCTGTCCTTGTTCGTAATATGATCTTTTAGATCGTAATACGATCCTATAGGTTCATAGTATGATATCAACCTACTGCGTATGATATGGATTGCATACAAAAATTGGAATCTTCATCAGAAATTCGGATACATGTAAGAGTTTAAAACCATTTTATTAGTACTGCACTGTATTTTGTATTATATTTTCTACTGTTTGCATTTGAATTAAAATTACATATAAGTTAGATTAATTGCATATTGGAAAAACTTAGGTATATGCACGATTTGATCAAAACAAATCCCAAACCTAGGCTCGAAAACTACCACTAAATATTTCTTGGTGAACCCAACCCATTCATCAAAAAATCACCATAAGAGGATACAAACTCAAGTACCTCTCCTCTGAGGTGTAGGCCATCCATTCTGCCATTCCCCTCTAAGGTGCAGATCCATTAGCCTTGAGGAAAGGAGTACAAGAATTTTTGGGCTACACCTACACTGGTTTTAAGTTTAGAGTTGCAAGAAAGAAATGAAAATAATGGAAAGAAATGAGAAATATAGCCATAGGCCAAATGATGTAGGATTGGGGATAGACTAGCTGCAAGAATTCGAATCAAGAATTATAGCAAAATAGAATAGAAAGAAGACAAAATAATCCACTTACAAGTTTGCAGAGACAACTTCCAGAGTTGCATTCCAATACTCACTCCCTCACTAGTAGTGTTCAAATCCAGATGCAAAATTTAAACTTAGAAGATAATGAACATGAACATAAAATAGAAATGCTTTAGAGTAGAAAGAAATCACACACAAAACTTGTTTGCAGGATCAAAAGCCAAATTCCTTCTATTTACATAGAAAACTTGAATATTTTTTTCTGCAGAGTGTCTATCCTCCTTTACAATAAAAATGATTAGTATTTATAGAGGGTTGCGCCTCTTCCATTTAATGCGCTTACAAATAAAATATCAGTAGATCAAAAATTAGCAAGCATAATTGTCTCCTAGGCATCAGTGATGTTATGGTCAAAATATTTTTATGGAAACCACGATCTAGCTTTGGTGGAAGAATCCCATGGAGAAATCAACGTGATTAAATAAAAGGAAGTGGCCTTGAGCATCAGTGCATTGGAACGCAATGAAATTGCCTAAAAATCAGGATCTTGGTCGTTGAATTTGCTTCACTCTTGCACCTTGGAACTCCACATTCACCAGGAATGTCCACTAAGTATTAAATCTACTCTAAAAATTAGCAAGATCGGTGGGTGGTGCATTGGAAATGAACAAGAATGGCCTCTGATCTTGCTACGTTGAAGTGGAAATCCTAGAAGCAATGTTTGGATTGCTTCAAAAATAATATTCTTCCTTTCTTCGCCCCTTTCCAAGAGAATCTACAAAATCATGCCTTTTGAAGCAACACATCTAGGAATTTAATGTAAAGAAATTGATTTCACCTGAGAACGGAGTGAAATAATCTTTTCGGGGCCACCATGGGTGACAACTCTGTTAGAATATTATAATGTGCACTATGCCTTCGTCTTGACACTTTTCATTCTCTCTTGACACTTGTCATGTTTTCATATAGGTCTCATGCCTATATATTGTAATCTTCTTTGTATCAATATATCTCATATATTTCAGTCCCAACAAGCACAGCTTGCTAGTCTTCTGATTGATGTCTTGGTAGTTTTTCCCATAAAATTCTCTTCCTTTTATCATCTCCTTTTACTGGGAGAGAATGCCTTCGTTATCCTTTGAAAAATTCCTGCATTCTTTATTTTGTCCTTAGTGAGAATCAAATTCAGATTGCAATTTTAATCATGGAAGAATTTACTGATTTCACCCCTCCTGGAAGGTGACATGGATTTTCACCCCTTTCAGGGGTAAAGTTGACCTCGACTATGTTGCTTCAATGTGGCAAACGTTACAACCTCCTTTCACCCAAATTTGCTTTGAAAATATTCATTTGCCCCCTGGAGAGGTGAAACCACATGGCGCCTCTCAACAGGGGTGCTTTTGACTTTGACCACATTGTTTACTTTGCACCAATATTCTCCCTTTATATTTTCACCCCATCATGAGCGAAAGTGCCTAAAGCGCCCAAGGAATGCCCCACACATTAATAGCTTCCCTTTCCTTTGAAAATTCATAAAATATGGTCTTTCACCCCAAAGAGGGGACAAGGAGTTTCACCCCTCCTTTGGGGTGTTTTAAAACGCTCCATCATGTGTCTTATGACTTTCGCCTCTTAAAAAGGTAAAATTACATTCTTTACTAAGTTTTGCCTCCAAGAGGGGCGAAAGTGATTTTTGCCCCTCAATTGGGGCGCAACTAATTGGTTTCTCCTTAAAACTTATTTTTTAGAATTTCTCACGACTTTTACCCTTATCTAGTGTGAAACCACTTTTCAAATAGAGTTTTGGGCGAAAACACCCGAAGTTTGTCCCTGTCGGCCAATTCAAAATCAAGCAACTTTTTAAATCATTTTTGTGGCACTTTAGACAGAACCTCTTTTTACTGTATTTCACCCCAAAGAGGAGCGAAAATAATTTATTATTTAACATTTAGGAACTCTTCTTCTTACTTGGAAAAAAATCTTCTGATCATGACATTTTCGCCCCGAAAGTGCTCGAAAATGGATTTTTGGTGGTACAACTTCTTAGAGAGATAACTTTTGATTTGTTGACCCGATTGTCTATTGTAATATATTATTGGAAATATTGGGAATATATATACCATAGTGAAATGGATGGGCCATCTATTTTTTCCAGTTTTCATCCCTCTTCGGGGCCTCTAAGGTCTTCATATTACATTTTTAAGTTGTGTTGGAGAAATTTCTCGAGACAAAAACTTTAATATCTCTCAAACCATTCAGGATATTGAGGTGATTATTTCACCATAAGTCTAATTTTCTAATTCCCATACTTTGGATAAATTTTCAAGTCCATATGCATCCATTTAGGCTGATTTCCCAAAAACGATCGCTTCTCGGTTTTCGCCTTTTTTGACTTTTGACTGCAGTGTGGCAAAAATACCAACAAAAGCTAGATATGGAATTTTTTCAATGCTTGGTAATTATCTAGGTTCAAATTTTGATGAAGAACATAAGTAATCTAAAGGTGTTTTACACTACCCAATGATATAGGAAATATAATGTATATGGAATTACTTTCTAATGAAGTACTTAAAGACATGATATAAGATAAGAGAAAATGATTAAAGATTTTAAGAACAAGCTTATTGATGTTACTAATGAAGCAAATGATTTAAGAGTTATGACAATAAATGTATGTTATGATTCCATAAAATTAAAGCCCATGATGATAGATGCATGTTGTGATACTAATGATCTTCATAAAAAATAAAAAGATGCATGTTGTGATCCTCATCAAAATGAAAAGAAAAATTATGATTTAAGCAATGATACTTGTGACTTAGAATTCATGACAAAGATAGAACTTGTTACAAAAATAGATGCTACATGTGACATAAAGGATTTGAATATAGTTCATGATTGTTTAGAAAAAGCTTATGCTATCAAAATTGATGATGACATGGATTCAAATGATGACAAGAATAGTGATGCTCAAAGTTGTCTTGATATTGAAAGAAATTAGTGTGATGATGGATTTGGTTATTTTGAAAGGTATACTAAAGGGATTTGTTCAAAATTATTAAGTAAAATGGGATATAAAGACACATGTTTGGAAAAAAATGGACAAGAAATGAAAGAACCAATTGTACAAAAAATAAGACCAAAATATGAAGGTCTTGGATATATATGATAGACTAGCAGTAATGAGCCATGGACTAAATTTGTGTTAGTAAATAGTGACATAAAGTCTATGACATAAAATAATAAAATTAGTAACAATGAAGGACAAACAAGAAATAATGAATTAAAAAAGGAAAAAGTAATCCTATAATAGGGAATAGATGTAATCATTGTGGTAGATATGGACATAAGATAGAGAAATATTGGAATCTCCATTGTTGTGAAATTTGTGGAGGACATAATCATTCACAAATATTTTATCTACAAAAAGAAAAGAAATATTATAGATTAAAAATGAATTGTGGATGGATAAACATTAATGAATGAGAAGATAAAAATAATGTTGTATGGTTTCTACAGAAGGAAACCAAGTATGATCAAATTTTATTGAGAATATTTTTAGTCTTATCATAAAGAAATAAATGATTATGACCCAAGCATAGCTTGGAAGATGGCCTATAGTGAAAGAACTTGTAGTGATGATCCTACATATATGATAGTATTATGAATGTTCTAGTGGATGACCCAGAGATAATGATAATATAGAGGTGACCCAAAGGCAAAGTCCTAGAGGCAGTGACCCAAATGCAGTGGCTTAGTGGGAGTGACCTAGAGGCAGTGATCTAGAGGTAGGGGCCCAGAGGCAATGACTCAAAGGAAGTGACCTAGATGTGGTGATCCAGATGAAGAGATCCAAATGTGACTCATACATTGATATAGAGGTAGACACAAATAGTTTATAAAATAATACCTAATGAAGGTTGCATATATTTAGCCATACCAAAGTCAAAGCTAAATAATGAAGAGAAAGAAGAATTAGAGAATGAAGGCAAAAATCCTTCTTACCAAATAATGTAATACAAGGGGGTGTTGGAAGTATTACATTATTTGGTCCCCTTGTAAATATTATTTTGGTAGTTGATTTATATTTTATATAATGTATGTGTCAATATGAGAGAAAGTGCAAGGTGTCAAGAGAGAGAATGAAGAGTCATATTGATATGTGGTAAGATGAGATCTTTGTCACATTGATATGTGGCAAGATGAGAGTTTTATCTCAATATGAGGAATATGAAAGGATGCATCTCCCAGATGTTAGAGGAGAGAAATAGTCAAAGTACTAAAAAGTCATGTAAAATTATATATTGGAGATAAATCTCTATGCAATGTAATCAATTTGAATCATTCTTGTAATCTTTTGATATTATATATATTTGAGTTATATTTGTGAGATATTGCTATTATTTTGATTAGTGGCATATGTTTTATTTATACTTGATCCTGGATAAAGTTTTCTATGAGTTAATCTACTTGGAAAGCGAACATATTCTAGTATACAAGTGGTAAGATTATAAGCCAAAGGTCATGAAAGTGTTGGCAATTTTGCCACACTAAATTTTGATTGTAAAAATTATGAGTATGAAAGATAAATGATGTAGTTTTTGGGCATGTCTTTTGCCTTTACTATTTTAATGTAACATTTTTGCTCCCCTCATTTTTGATTTCATTAACATTAAAATTAAGAAGAATGATTTAACTGGCAAAAACAATTAAAATCGGTATTTAGATGATTTCGGAGATGCCGAGGATTTTGGAGCAAGGATAAAGAAAGACAATACATTTTTACCCCAAGGAAGGGGAAAAAATCATTTTTGTCTTTCTCTTGGGTGAAATCCATCATTAAGATACTTTCACCCAGGTTTTTCCCAAGTCAGAGCAAAAGCAACAAAAATTTCCAAGCTGGAAATGAAGGGAGGAGCTCACAAGGATAAAATTAATGATTTTGCTAGAACTTGTGCAATTCAAGGTGATTTCACCCCTTTTGGGAGCGAATTTCTATTTTTAAATATGTTCGGGGTAAAAATAATAGGTGGGCATAATTCAAAGTCAATTTCACCCTAGGAAGGGGTTAAAATTCATTTTTGCCCTTATTTTGGGTGAAATTCCATTTTAAGGTAATTTCAGAGCGAAAGTATTAAAGAGGAATCATTTGGAGTGAAGGCATGTGTCAGTCAAAGTCAAATTCATTTTGAAATAAGCAAGGAATATGGTGAAGGCATTTCCTAAGTGATTTCACCTTGTTTTTAGCAAGTTTAATGATTTCACCCAAGTTGGGGCAAAAACAATGGAAGTGCCCAAGTTTGGAGTGAAAGTAGCAAAAAGGCATCCTCATGTGCTAGTCAAAATCAAAGTTGATCCAACTTGGGGCAAAAATTACTTTTTCCCTCTATAAATACTAAGCATTTAATTTTAGAGGTGAAATCCTCTATAAATACTAAGCATTTTGATATAATGAAGGAGGATAGACATTCTACCAAAAACACTTTGAGTTCTCTGCATCAATAGAAATATATTTGGCTCTGGTTCTTGGAGTAGTGTTGTATGCAATTATTTTATGCCTTTCATTTATGTTAAGTTCATGATCTTTGTTAGGTAAATTTAAATTTTGCATTTTTGAATTTAATTCCTGGTAGAGAACTGAATGCTGAAATGATCATTGGAAATTATCCCTGCAATCTATGAATGGTTCCTATGCTTTCCTTTTTGTTACATGTTGATTAAAACTTGATTTGGATTTTAGCTGCTAGTTTATCCCTACCTTTCATCTCAAGCTCATAGCCACATTTACCATTCTTTGCTATCATTTCCCATATCTTTCCTGTTACCCTAATCTTTAAACTAAAATAGATTAGTAAGGGAAACAACCCTCTCTGGAGATTGGCTCGAGGGACATCTCTTTCCTTCGGCCTTTCAATTTTTGCTGGGTCTAGGGTGTACATGCATTTTTTTCTTAGGTAGATTCATGACCAAAAATTTTTGGCATGCCCAGTGGGACTCCAAAAAGTTCCACTTTGAATAGTATTAATGTTTGATCATCTTTTACTATATGACTAGAACATTTGGCGACTCATTTTTACCCAGAAGCCTCCAAACGTGAAGTGAGTGAAATATTTCTTCATGATCACAAGATCGAAGGCTAAAAATTCCAAATACCCCATTAATTTTTATGAGCTTGATACACAAGTTCTAGGATAACATCTAGGTTAGTCACTTTGACTATTCCATCAGTTGCAACTTCTTCATAGATAGCTGGTGTGTTTTCTGTTCCTTCAAGTCCTGCTAGCACAACTACTAGCTTTCCTACTCCCCAAGTAAATACTCCAGTCTAAATGGCTCAAAATCCACCATATCCACCACCAAGATAGTTCCTAGCATGGAATCACTTTGAAGCTTTGAATATTCAAGATCAGAACCCGATTATGCAAGTAGTGTTGAAGGCTTTACCTACTTATGAAAGTACAGGCAAGATGGATTACGAGCATGTACAAGATGTGGCTTCTCTGATAACCATTCATAGTATCACAAATGAGTATATCATGGTAATATTGCTTGTGGTCTCTCTTAGAGGTAAGTTTCTTTACTGGTACCGGTCTTTACAACCTGCCACTATTACCACTTAGGACTCATTGGCCAAATTATTTATAAAAATTTTCAACAAACAAGCGGATCTGTTCTATCTATTGCATAAATTTACCACCATTAATAGGTATTCGTAGGAGGAAATCATTTAATTCAATTTCAGATTCACTCAAAATTTGTAAAGAGTCCCTAATGATCTCTGACCAACTCCTGAGCAAGCTACATTTTACTATCTCTTAGCCTTAAAATCTGACATCAGTATGACCATTCAAAAGTCCAATGTTAACACATTCTTGATTTGTATTATGCTGTGCAAAAGGCTAAGGTTGATCTAATTGCTATTGGTAAGCTTCTACAAAAATTGTCAATGCATAATTTTCACTATCTTCCATAGTATTTGTATGCTAATGCATCTTCTCAGTCCCTGCCAATGTCTCCTATGTATCTGATCCCTTCATGGAATCTGAGTTCATCTCAGATTGTGATGATAGTTTCTATCCTACAACTACCTACTCCATCCATTCCATAATTACCCACTCTAGTTCCATTACCCACACTACCATCTTTGCCTATACCTCTTCCATTACTGGCTCCTTTAGCACCCTCAAATCCTGATCCACAAGAGAAGTTGCTGAAAGAGATGCAATCAATGAACTCAACCATAAAAGCAATGAGTAATGAGATCATGATGATTAAGAAAAATAAGGATGAAAGATATTTCCAGCCTGGGATATTTCAACCTTCATCGATCACTAGAGAGCAAGCAACTTTAACTAGCAAGACACCTAAGAGAAATATGACTGTATTGGAAAATAAAGTATATGGCTCATTGGACAAAGCATACTGGTGTTATACCTGCAATGATATGCATGGTAAGGAAACTTGCATGGTTCACCTGAACTATGTGTAAACATTGGAAACAAGTTCTTTCGGTGGTAAAATAAATATGATTACAGAATTTGATCATAATTTCATGGTCCTTTTTGAGGAACAAGATTTGGTTCTTATGAGAGTTAGAATAAAACCCGTCATCATGGACCTAGCTAAAATGGAGCCTTGAAGGTACTTACTAATTCGAAGGTAAAAAATGAGAAAATACAAATGCTAGCAAAATTGCCTATTCTAGTTCCCAATCCAGATGTACCTATCCTATTAAAATATCTTTTGCCTCTACGAGTGAAAGAAAAATTGTAATAAAATACTTCAACTTTGTAGGTGAAAGCTGAAATGGAGGAGCAGGCAAGAGAAAAGCTCAAATACCCATCCTTGACCAAGTGTCATAGGGTAGAGGCTACACAGCAATATCAGAGCAAATATAAGGCTACCAATGAAGGAAAAGAGTCTAGCGCATCTACATACAACATTGTTAAAGAGCTGAAGAGGGTTCTAGCCAAGGTAAGTTTCTATGATGCATTGCAATTGCCTAGACAAGTTGACTTGTTGCAAGAATCACTAAATTTTATGAAAGATAAGGGGAAGAATCCAACATAAACCATTTTTGATCAAACACTAACCACTTCTACCAGTGGAAAGAATAGACCACCCCATTTCTACTTGTCTCTCAGTATGGAAGGCTGGATTGTGCACAATTGCATGATCGACTCCGATGCTATGACGACTATCATGCCAAAGGTAGTTTGTAACGTTATGGGCATGAAATACAGAAGGAGCAACCTAGTTTTCTTGTAGTTGGATGGAACCCCTATGAAAATAGTGGGTGTTATCAAGGATATTTCCATTGTCCTACATAGCATACCTTAGATCACCATAATCCAAGAGGTGGTTGTAGTTGATTTGGAGCCATATTTTAATGTGTCTGTTAAAATAATTCACTGCTAAGCTAGGAGGTTATCTCCCTATGGATTATTTCCACCTGGATATTCCTTTAAAATGGAGAAGAATCCAAATTAATAATGAGAAGCCTTCTACTTATCACATAGAGAAGATTGAAGAAGATAAACCCATGAATTATGTCAACTTGATGACCGAAGAATTATAGGAATTGGATTTGATAGAAGAAGTTCTAGATGAGCTTCGAATGGAAGATGAGTTTTCAATGCTCAATTTTAATGCCATGATGAAAACTGAAATTGGTTGTTACACCATTACTAAGCCTAAAAAAGCTGAAGTGAAGGTGTCTGATGATCAAGATCCTATTCCTGATCAATTATGGAAGATGTACTTTGATAGTGAGAGATGCAAGAAGGGTGAAAGGCCTGGGATCATTCTTATATCTCCTTATGGTTTACAAAAGACTTATTTGTACTAACTGACCTAAATCTATACAAACAATTTTACTGAGTATGTACTCTACTTAGGTCTAAAGAAAGTAGAGAAGCTCGGGATCAAACAATTATAGATTTTTGGATATTATGAGATGATCGTCAACTAGGTAACCAGTAAGTGTGTTTCCAAGAAACACTACTTGAAGGTGTACCACAATAAAGTATAGGATCTATTTGAGTCTTTCAGAGCATTGAATGTTCAAGTGATTTCATGAGAATAGAACAAACATGTAAATATTTTGGCATCTCTTGGTGCCAAATTTTCTCCAATCAAGCATGTGGTGAGGAAACCAAATATTGTAAGCTTAGTCTATAGGCCTTCAGTCCCAAATAAGAATATCTATTGGTAAGTATTTGATAATGATGAGCAGATTGTAAATTTTCTGATAAGATAAGCCAGTAGTGTGGAAGGGAGAATGCTTGATGAATAAGAAGCTGAAGGACTGATCTAGTTGAGGAATAATCATATCCCAAAAGGATTGATTATGCTTGAGAGTCTCTTTGATTAGAATGAAAAAGCAAAAAAGTATAAGATCAAAGTGGACAAGAAGGAGTACACTGAATTGTAGTTGGGATCCAAAAATTCAATCAAAGTTAGCATCGATTGTACTCCAAAGGAGCTTGAGAAGATCAAGGAATTGTGCCATGAGTTTCCTAACATTGTTGCTTAGATCTACCATGATTTAAAGGGGTACAACAAATATATGATCCAACATACCATTGAGTTGTAGGAAGGGGTGAAACCCTTTAAGAAAAAATAGAGGTCAGTCAATTCCAAGATCAAAGCCTTGATAAAAGTGGAACTGCTGAAGATGCTGGAAGCCAAGATCATTCACCTGATTAAGCATTTTACCTGGGTAGCAAATATGGTCCCTCTTAGGAAGAATAATGGGGATATTTTGTGTTGACTTTTAGAATTTGAATTAGGAATCCCTAAAGGATCATTACCCTTTACCTCATATTGGTAAGATTCTTCATGTAGTTGTTGGTGCTAAGATATTTTTATTGTTGGATGGATTCTTCAGCTCTAATAAAATTTAGGTCAAGGACGAAGACCAACATAAAATGACATTCACCATGAAATGGGGAATATTTTATTATTAGAAAATACCATTTGGTCTATCGAACGCTGGGGCAAATTTTCAAAGAGTGATGGATGTAGATTTTGGTGAGTTGTTAAATTGTGTAATTGTAATTTATCTAGATGACATGACTATCTTCTCTCACAACATGGAGGAGCATAGCCTACATTTGAAACAAGTGTTTGATAAATGTTGAGTTTAGAATATCCATCAACCTGAAGAATTCCATATTCATGGTAAAAGAAGGAAATCTCATGGGTCACGTTATTTAAGAGAAAGGTTTGAATATTGATCCAAATAGAGCTAAGGCTTTTTTGAAGCTTCCATTGCTAGCTAATAAGAAATATTTATAGTCATTCTTTAGGCAGATAATTTTTTTTTTCAAAATTTCATTGCAGATTTTGCCCAAGTGGTAAAGCCAATGACTGATCTTTTAAAGAAAAATGTTGAGTTTAAATGGACTGAGTAGAGGAAGTGAGCATTCAAAGAAATTAAAGAAAGAATTTCTCAAGCCCTGGTCTTAGTAAACCCTGATTATTCAAAGGATTCCTGTATGCCATTGGTGAATAGGAGAGCTATGCAACGATGCTTACGTAGAAGAGAGATGATGGAGATGAGCACCCAATTTATTTCCTAAGCTAAGTCATCCAACCACATGAAGAGAAATACAATTTCATTGAGAAGCAAGTATATGTGATGATGAAATCCTTGAAGAAGTTCTAGAATTTTGTTTCCCAGAGAAAAAAAATAGTTTATGTTGTTCATCTAGATGTACAAAGTTTCATCATTCAAGGAGATCTTGGAGATAAGAGAGTTGGTTGGGTCTCTAAAATCTAGGAGTATGATGTTGAAATCTAACCAACTAAGGTAGTCTGAGACTGAGCACTGTGTCAGGAGTTTGCAAGAAGCACTACTTCTAAATCCATGATTTTCCAATTTGAGGATTCAGTAAGCGGAAGTAATTTTTCTAATCACTTTGTAGGTGATTGTTATTGGACATAGGACCTTGTTGAATATTTCTATTTAGGAAGGTGTTCTTCACATATTAATGCCTCATAGAGAAGGAGATTTAGACTTCAGGTCCTTAGGTACGTGATGCTGCCAAATGGACTGTCCCATAAGAATATTGATGGAGTACTTCTTAGGTGCATTCAAGAATCAGAGAAACAAAGAATCATGGAGGAGTTTCACTCTGGTTTATTAGGAGGCTATTATGTAGGGAGACCAATGACATTGAAGATCATCAATGTAGGTTATTTATGACATACTCTCTTCGTAGATGCTTTCAAATTTAGTTAGAGTTGCAATAAATGCCAAAGATATATCGACAAAAGCAAGAATGCATCATTACCCCTTCATACAATTCAAGTAGAAGCACCATTTCAGTAATGGGGCTTAGAATTTATTGGGATCATTGATCCCAATTCCTATTTCGAACAAAAATACATCTTGACTGCAACCACTTATTTCACCCGATGGGCCAAAGCAATTTTGACCAAGAAGGTAGACAAGGCAATAGTTATCTCTTTCCTTGAAGGTTTAATCACTCGTTTTGACATCCTAGATGTAATCATAACAAATAATGGAACTCCCTTCATTGGTGCTAATATTAGTGAATTCATGGGTAAGTATGGTATTTATTTAAAAACTTCATCTAACTACTATCTACAGGGGAATGGTCTGGCCAAATCCACAAACAAGAACTTGCTCAAGATTCTAAAAAGGATGCTTAGGGATAACAAGCAAAGTTGGCACTTGCTCTTAAATAAAGCATGATGGGTCGATCACATCTCAGTGAAAAATTCCATCAAGATGTCCCCCTACTTCTTGGTATATGGTAAGGAAGCAGTTTTTCCCATTCATATTGAATTATTAGCCTTTCAAAAATTGCACTTACTTGATGGTGAGGGTGATAAATTCAACCCCATGAGCGCAAGGTTGGATTAACTTTTGCAGCTAGAGGAGGAGAGTGAGAAATCATACAATGCTTTCATGGAGCATTCCCAAATGATGAAGAAGTGGTTTGGCAATAAAAATTCTGAGAAGTTTTTCAAGGTTGGTGATTTGGTGTTAAAGTGGAACGAGAACAAGGCTAAGCCGGGAAAGCATCTATTGGGAATATTGAGTTGTCATTGATGTCAAAGGAGCATGGTATTCAAAGAAAAAATATTCTTCAAGGGTGAAAATTTTATAAGGATGGACAATATATCATTGAGGTCAAAGATGGGCTTGTTCATCCAGAGCAAATATATTTTACAAGAAAACATTATTGTAAAGCAAGGCAATTATTTTTTAAGGATTATAATATTTAAATATTATAAAAGAGATGAAAAAATATGTAAAAGTGCTTGGGACAAAAGGTTTAAAAGAAAGGAAAAAGTTTAAAGCTTGGGAGAAAATTTTTAAATCATAAAAGGCTTTGGACAAAGATTTAAAAAGTAAAATATTATAATATTTAAATCCCAAGATTTTAATATTATAGTACAAATGAGTTTTAGTTTAAAAAGCGCCAATGTCAAAAGGTAAGCAAAAAATAAAAAAAATATAAGAAAAATATAAGCATCGACGTCCATGGTGAAAATGAAAATGCATGTAAATATAAGTGCTGACGTACATGGTGAAATTGAAAATGCATGTATAAATAAGGAGCAAAAAATCAAATGAGAAGGCTAAGGTTAAGGGACGCAATTCGATATTATCCCAGCGCATAGAATTCAATGAACAAGGAGGGCAAGGAGCACAATGAGAACATTCAGTGATTGGTAAAATTTGAAGTAGAATATATACTTGTTCATAAATTTTGGTTCCTATTCGATGTGGTGTCCTAGCTAGTTTGTTGGCCTATGATAGGGCACTACTGTGCAGTGAGATAGAGGTTCGAATCACACCATGAGGTTTTTACTATGCATTATTTTAAGAGAATAAATCTATGAAGATCACAAATATCAATGCCGATCCATTTGGTTTCACCCATTGGGCTATCTTAGTTGGTCAAAGGTCCTTTGGGAGAGCACTGTGTTTGGCAAGGTGTGGAGATCAAATCTCCTTCATGACAATTAGAGAGTTTTGGCTATCGAGGTAAGGGTAAATAAATTTTTTTATTATTAATTAGAGTGGGAGTCATAAGGTGCAACGATAATATTTGATTTTATATTTTACATATTGAGTAAGTAGGAGTTATAAGGTGTATTGGGAAATATTGAAAATTGTCTGTTGCATATTGTATGAGGAGTTATAAGGTGTATTATGGTTTATTTTTAATTGTATTTTTGCATGATAGAAGAGGGAAATTTGAGGGTTTAGTAATTATTAAAAGCTTTATTTTGTGAGACTAAAAAGGAGTTATAAAGTATTATTTTCAAGCCTTATTGAGCACATCCTTTTGAGAAGGGTTTTTAATATGGATTATTTGAAGAAGAGATTTTCTAACCAGTTTTGAAGTGGCACAAGAAAGGAAAATTATTTTTGTCAAGACAGGTTTTGAAGGCACATCATCATCAAGGCAGATTTAGAGGTATGGTGATTTAATTTCTTTTTCAAAGGTGGTTTTGTTTGAGAAAAATATTTTTGATGTCTTATGGTTGGAATCATAAGGATTGATTTGATGTGCATTAGTGTTGATTGAAATTAAAAGTAAATGTACAAAGGTTATAGGTCATATTTGTGAGTAAACTTGTGCAATGGTTTTGATTGATATTGGGAGTAAATCTGCAAGGGTTATAAAATAAATTTGAAAGCAAAAGGTGTGCATTGTGTATGATTGGGAGTATATGAGCTTGGAATATTTATGGATTGTTATATTTGGTTTTGGATATAGATGAGCATTGTTTGTATGCAATATTTTGGATCATATTTGAGCAGATTTGTAAGAAATTTTGAATAAATATGTGTGAAAATTTGAGCAAATTTGTAAGAAGGTTTGAGTAGAGTTGTGAGCAGGTTTGAGCAGAGTTGTGAGAAGGTTTGAGTAGATTTATGAGCATGTTTGAGCAGTGGTTGTGAACATGATTGAGTAAGATTTGGAGCAAATAAAAACAGAGGGGATTGGTGTCTCCTGTGGATAGAGGTCCATGAACCAGAGCATAGGGGATTGGTGTCTCCTATGGATAGAGTTCCATGAACTAGAGTAGAGGGATTGGTGTCTCCTGTGGATTGAGGTCCACAAAAATTGTAATAGGGAATTGGTTCCCAAGAAATTTATTGAGAAAATTATAAGAAATATTTCTTCATGGATGTATCTCACATTGGGTGAACCATGCTAAATTTTTTTCTCTTATGTGTGTGGTGATTTGTGCATTGTTTCATTATTGTAATTGATAATAATTGAAGTTACTACTTTGGAAAGAAAAGTAAAAGTTTTATCTTATACTGTTCAACCCCCCTCTTAGTATAAGCTTGTGTTCTTCAATTGGTATCATAGCGGGTTCCTTTGTGAAAGCCTAACAACTTGAAGGAAGATCTTACAAGAACACACATGCCCACTGAAGTGATAGAAGATGCTCCTATGGTTGAAATAAACAAGAGATATCTCAAAAGTGAATAAGAAACCATGGTTAACATAGAGGAGGAACTTATCGTTGCTCTTGGAAAATTGAAAAGGGGTAGAGAATAGAATTCAGAATTGAAGGCTCAAGTTCAAGAGGATGAGGAAACAAAGACAGAGCTTCTACAAGATCTCATAGAATTAAAAATGAAAGTTGAAGAGGCAAAAATAATTAAAGAAGTTATGGTTGAAAAATTAAAGGTAAAAGAATTAGAATGTAGAAAAATATAAGGTTAGAGAAACAGAAAGAGAAGTTAAGCTCAAAAGGAAAAAATACATCAAATAAAGTAAGTAAATAAGATACCATGATCTATGCTGATGTATTGAATGGTAAAAGTATCAAGGAGGAAGAAAAAAGAAAATCAACATGGAAAGAAGTCAATCACAGGAACAAAAATGAAAGAACCAAGCGACCATATCATCCAAGGCAATAAAAAAGGTTTAAATATTTCTTCCATGGTTATTGTTTTTCATGTAATAAATATGGTCATAAAGTTGTACATTGCATGGTCTATGTGAAAAATAATGTTGGCATAATTGATAGAAATTACAATTCTTTTACACCTCTCATGAATAACAATGTCATGTGTTATAAATTTAATAATATTGGGTACAAAGCTAGATGGTGTAAAATAGTATTTCCTAAACTTCCTAAATCAAGCAAGAAAGAGGAAAGTCAAACAGTTCAGAAGGAAATGCCCTCAAAATTTTGGAAAAATAAAAGTAACAAGAAAAAGAAAAGTCCATGTTGGTACAAACAAATATTCATGTGCAAAATTAAAGGAATCAATGGTATATTGATAGTGGTTGTTCAAGTCATATGACAGGTGAAAAAAGGAAATTTATTTTGCTCAAGAAAATAAATGGAGGAACAAAAAAATTTGGTGATAATGCTTCTGCTAAAATTTTTGGAAAAGGAACTTTGAGTTTGGATAATGGAAGATTAAGAACAAAAAATGTGTTATATTTTGAAGGATTGAAGCACAACCTACTAAGTGTAAGTCAATTATGTAATCAAGGGCACACTCTCACATTTTATCCAAATGGATGTGAGATCAGAAAATCCAAGACATGAAATCTTATTGCAGACACCAATAGAACTACAAATAATCTCTACATGTTGAGAAAAATCAAGGGAGAAAAATGCTTTTTATCACAAGAGGATGAAATTTGGTTATGGCATAGAAGGATGGGTCACTTGAACTTTGATAACATAATAAAAATAAGTAACAAGCAGGCAATCAAATATTTGCCCAAGATAATAAAACCCCCAAGTATGATTTGTGCACAATGCCAACATGGTAAGCAAACAAGATCAAGTTTCAAATCGAAGGATTTTTATTCATCCAAACCTTTGGAACTAGTTCACACTGATCTATGTGGTCCTACTAGGACAAAGAGTTTACAAGGTGATAACTATTTCATGTTATTTATTGATGATTTCTCTAGAATGACTTGGGTAAAATTCTTAAAGGAAAAATCAAAAGCATTTGAAAAGGCATTCAATGCACTTGTAGAAAATGAATTAGGTAAAAATATCAAGTGTCTAAGATTAAATAGAGGAGGAGAATTTAATTTAGGTGAATTTATAGAATTCTATGAACAATATGGAATCAAGAGATAATACTCAATAGCAAGAACTCCAAAACAAAATGGAGTAGTTGAAAGAAAAAATAGAACTATTCAGGGTATGGCCAAGGCTATGTTAAATGAATCTAAGATCTTTGATATTTTTGGAAAGAGGTAATTCATACAGCTATCTATATCATCAATAGAGCTCAAGTAAGAGTAAATCACCATAAAAACCCTTATGATATTTGGAAGGGAAGACCAACTACTATGAAGTACTTCAAAATTTTTGGAAGCAAATGCTACATTAAAAGAGAAGAAATTATTTTGGGCAAGTTTGATTCTAGGTGTAATGAGGGTATCTTCCTTGGTTATTCCTGTATCACTCCAAATTTTTTGCACCCTTATCTTCAGGCTATAGGATCCGTGCCCAAAAGGGGGATGTGAAAAGGATGGGACAATACCTCGGACTGAGAGGCCCTTTGAAGGTCCCGCCTCTCGGGGGAGGTGTATAAGGGTGAATTTTCGATGGATGGTGGGTTCACCAAGAAACTTTTGAATGGTAGTTTCCACACCTAGGTTGATAGCGTGTTTGATGTGTTAATTTTTATGCTTGATCATTCAAGTCCTAGGTTTGGCTGATATGAATCTAAACTATTCTATATGCCAATGCGGATTTCAATGAATACAGAAAATAGAAATAGATGCAAATTACAGAGAATAAGTTAACCAAAAGAATTCATACCTGATTTCGGATGTCTGATGGAGATTCTGAGTCTTGTAACAGTTTAGATCGTCTCAGTTTGAACATTATCGTCTGATATTTCTCGAGATCATCTCAAATCACAAAAGGTCATATGAAATAGGACAAAATCGCCTGAAATCTGACGAATTCGTCAGACGAATCCATCAAAAACCTGCAATCATAGAAATAGACACAAAATACCAAATATGCAAATGCAGAAGCAAGGGATAATGATAGAAATAACAACAAACTTGCCTAAATAATAGTTTCTAATAACAAATGAGGAAATGCAATAAATTTAATGATTGATTTTACCTTTATCATGCAACTATGCTAAATGAGGTGAACTCCAAGATGCATAAAACATAATAACCTAAAACAATGTAGAGATATATTATGAAAAATGCAAAAATCCTTAAGAGAATGCAAACTCTAAACTCAGATAGCCCTCAATCTGGACTACAGTCAGGTCACCTCCAATCGTATGAAATCGTCCGCAATCGTCCGAGATCGTCTGCAATGATCCAAGCTAGCCTCGACTAAAAATAGTAGAATTCCTGCAATAAAAACAATGCAAAATACCAAATGCAAGCAATAATACGAAGGAATAAATGGGCTAACTCTACAATGAAATCCTGTCAACAAAGGGGTTGGGAGTTCAGGGAGAATCAACAAAGAATTAGGTAGGGAGGCAGGGGGATAAACTAGAAAAATACTAGTTTATATAGGATTAGAAAGAGGTTTGGGAGGTTGGGGATCATCCCAATCTTGGAGATCTCCAACAGGGAAATCTCCAACCGCGCAGACACGCTTCTGCCCGAGTTGGAGAGGCTGTTGAAACAGAAGCTAATTATGAAAATTTGGTTTTGGGACGAAATCGTCTAGACGTTCTATTCCATATGAATTCGTCAGATCGGGGACGATTTCGTCTAATCCACGACGATATCATCCAACGGTCAAAACAAATCCTAAAAATGTCACAAAAAATGGGGAAAGCGGGTAAAATGCGGTTTAACGGGAAGTTTGGGTTTGAAATTCAAATTTTAATATTTTATCTTTTTACTAAGGTTTTAACCGTGCTAATTTTAGGGTGCTACAATTCCACTAAGGGCAAAGCCTATAGATGCTATAATGAAATATCACATACAATTATGGAAAGTGCAAATGTAAGAGTTGATGAAGAAATAGATCTAAGAGAACCAACTCAAGAGATTGTGTATCAAGAAGGATAAATTTGCAAAGAAGAAGAAGGTGAAGAAACTAAAGAATATGAGACACAAAGGACACCACCTAATACACCTTCTATGTATGTGTAAAAGAATAATTTGAGAGAATTGATTATTGGGAATACATATGAGAGACAAATGAGGAGGAAGATAATAGGAACATATGAACATGTAAACTTTTCTTTGCTATCTAAAGTTGAGCTCAAGGATTTTAATTAAGCAAGTGAAGACAAATAGTTGATTAAGGTAATGGAATAAGAGTTAGACCAAATAGAAAAGAGTGAGACTTGAGAACTTTATTCACATCCAAAAGACAAGAATGTAACTGGCACCAAATGGTTCTATAGAAATAATTTGAATGAAGATGGTCGGGTTGTCAGAAACAAAGCAATACTTGTGTGCAAAGGCTATGCACAAGTTGAGGGGATTGACTTTGAAGAAACATTTTCTCCTATTGCACATATTGAAGCCATAAGAATGTTCCTGGATTTCTCAAGCTTCAAAAACTTCAAGGTGTATCAAATGGATGTAAAATCAACTTTTCTCAATGGTTACTTAGAGGAAGAGGTTTTTTCAGTATAATAGATAAGCCATGCTATGTAGGTAAATTAAAGAAAACTCTCTATGGACTAAATTAAGCTCCTAGTTCTTGGTACTCAATATTGGATAAGTATCTCCAAGAATAGGGTTTCAAAAAAGATATAGCTGATAGCAATATATACATCAAAAATGAAGGAAATAACTTGTTGATTGTAGTGGTCTATGTGGATGATATAATTTTTAGAGGCAGTAATGACAAGATGTGTCAAAAATTTGCAAAGTGTATGCAAAATGAATTTGATATGTCCATGCTTGGTGAGTTATCTTTCTTTATTGGGTTTCAAATTTCACAATCAGATAAAGGTATATTTCTTTCTCAGACCAAGTATGTGAAATAAATGTTGAAAAAGTTTAGGATGGAGGATTGCAATCCTATAAGTACCCCCATGGTTATAGGATGTAATTTAAGTAAATATGATGAGTCTACTAAAGCAAATCAGACATTATATAGATCCATGATTGGAAGTTTACTATATGTCACAACTACTAGACCAGATGTAATGCAAGCAGTCGGATTGGAGGCAAGATTTCAAGCTGCACCAAAATAAACACATGTACAGGCAGTAAAGAGAATATTTAAGTATTTGAAATGAACTATAAGTTTTGGATTGTGGTGCCCCAAATGTAATGATTTCACACTCACTACATTTACAGATGCATATTGGGCAAGCAATGTTGATGATAGAGAAAACACAAGTGGAGGAGAATTATTTCTTGGAGATTCTTTAGTCTCTTTGCTAAGAAAGAAATAAGCATCAGTATCCTTATCCACTGTTGAGACATAGTACATTGCAGTAGTTTCTTATTGTACACATATTTTATGGATGAAGCAGACTTTAAGTGATTTCAAAATAGAACATGATCATCCTATCCCCATACTGTGTGATAATACAATTACCATTAATATTTAAAAGAATACAGTGATGCATTCAAGGACTAAGTACATTTCAATCAAATATCATTTTTTGAGAGAGCAAGTGACTGATCAGTAATTCAAATTGGAATACATTTCTACAAAGAAACAAATTGTTCACATATTTACCAAGCAACTTCCAAAGGAAAATTTTGAGTATCTCAGAGGAAAGTTGGGAGTAGTTTCACTCCCATATCATAATTAATAACCTCAAGAAAAGGATGTGGTGAGGGAGTTGTGCTAAGTGTATTATCTTTAGCCCTAAGGAGCCCTTTGCCATTGATGTCAAAGGGGGAGAATTCAGTGAGGGGGAGCAGATTGTCAAGGGAGCAAATTGGAAATCCAGCTACAATAAAAGAATTTTTTAGTAGGGTTGCCATCAATGACAAAGGGGGAGATTGTTGGAAATATTGAGTTGTCATTGATGTCAAATCAAGGCAGAAATATTCTTCAAGGGTGAAAATTTTATAAGGATGGACAATACATCATTGAGATCAAATATGGGCTTGTTCATCTAGGGCAAATATATTTTACAAGGAAATATTATTGTAAAGCAAGGCAATTATTTTTTAAAGATTATAATATTTAAATATCAAATTTAAATATTATATAAGAGATGGAAAAAGATGTAAAAATGCTTAGGATAAAAGATTTAAAAGAAAGAAAAAAATTTAAAGCTTGGGAAAAAAGTTTTAAATCATAAAAGGATTTGGACAAAGATTTAAAAAGTAAAATATTATATATTTAAATCCCAAGATTTAAATATTATAATACAAATGAGTTTAAGTTTAAAATGCGCCAATGTCATAAAAGGTAACCAGAAAATAAAAAATATACAAGCAAAATATAAGGGCCAACATCCATGGTGAAAATGAAAACGCATGTATATATAAGCGCCGATGTCCATGGTGAAAATGAAAATGCATGTATAAATAAGGAGCAAAACATCAAGTGAGAAGGCTAAGGTTAAGGGGAGAAATTTGATATTATTCCAATGCATAGAATTTAGTGAACAAGGAGGGTAGGGAGCGCAATGAGAACATTCGATGATTGGTAAAATATGAAGCAAAATATATACTTGTTCGCACATTTTGGTTCCCATTCGATGTGGTGTCCCAACTGGTTGGTTGGCCCGTGATAGGGCACTACTGTGTAGTGAGACAAAGGTTTGAATCCCATTGTGAGGTTTTTGCAGTGCATTATTTTGAGAGAATAAAATCTCAAAGGTCACAAATATCAATGTTGAGCACTTTGTTTTCACCCACTGGGCTAGCTTAGCTAGTCAGAGGTCCTTTGGGAGAGCACTACGTTTGGCAAGGTGTGGAGATCGAATCTCCTCCATGACGATTAAAGAGTTTTGGCTATCAAGGTAAGGGTAAACAAAATGTTTTATTTTTGTTAGATTGGGAGTCATAAGGTGCAATGATAATATTTGATTTTATATTTTGCATATTGATTAAGTAGGTGTTATAAGGTATATTGGGAGATATTGAAAATTGTCTTTTACATATTGTGTGAGGGAGTTATAAGGTGTATAATGGTTTATTTTTAATTGTATTTTTGCATGATAGAAGAGGGAAATTTGAGGGTTTAGTCATTATTAAAAGCTTTATTTTGTGAGACTAAAAAGGAGTTATAAAGTATTATTTTCAAGCCTTGTTGAGCACATCCTTTTGATAAGGGTTTTTAATATGGATGATTTGAAGAAGAGATTTCCTAACCAGTTTTGAAGTGGCACAAGGAAGGAAAATTATTTTTTCAAAACAGATTTTGAAGGCACATCATCATCAAGGAAGATTTAGAGGTATGGTGATTTAATTCCTTTCTCAAGGGTAATTTTTTTTGAGAAAAATATTTTTGATGTCATATGGTTGGAGGCATAATGATTAATTTGATGTGCATTAGTGTTGATTGAAATTAGGAGTAAATGTGCAAAGGTTATAGGTTTTATTTATGAGTAAACTTGTGGATTGGTTTTGATTGATATTGTGAGTAAATATGCAAGGGTTATAAAAAAAATTTGAAATAAAAAGGTGTGCATTGTGTATGATTGGGAGTACATAAGCTTGGCAGATTTGTGGATTGTTATATTTGGTTTTGGGTATAGATGAGCATTGTTTGTATGCAAGAGTTTGGATCATGTTTGAGCAGGTTTTTGTGAGCAGATTTGAGCAGAGTTGTAAGTAGGTTTGACTAGAGTTGTGAGAAAATTTGAGAAGAGTTTTAAGTAAGTTTGAGCAGATTTGTGAGTAGGTTTGAGCAGATTTATGAGTAGGTTTGAGCAGAGTTGTGAGAATATTTGAGCAGTGGTTGTGAACAGGATTGCGCAGGATTTTGAGCAAACCATAATAGAGGGGATTGGTGTCTCCTATGGATAGAGGTCCACGGACCAGAGCATAGGGGATTGGTTTATCTTGTGGATAGAGGTCCACGAACCAGAGCAGAGGGGATTGGTGTCTCCTATGGATTGAGGTCCACAAATATTGTAATAGGGAATTGGTTCCCAAGAAATTTATTAATAAATTTATAAGAAATATTTCTTTATGGATGTAGCCCACATTGGGTGAACCACATTAAATATGTGTCTCTTATGTGTGTGGTGATTTGTGCATTGTTTCATTATTGCAATTTATAATAATTGAAGTTACTACTTTGGAAAGAAAAGTAAAAGTTTTATCTTATACTGTTCACCCCCCCTCTCAGTATAATTTTGTGTTCTTCAACATCATAATTTTGAAGCGATATGGGAGGGCTCATTCCAGATTTCGGATGTGAATTAGGTTAACTAATTTTATTTACAAGATATGGGCAACCGTGTGTTGCCAATACCAGTAAATGGTATTCATTTGAAGGCCTATTATCAGTGAGAAAAAATTCTAGACGAGTATGTAAATATGTACATAGTGTTTTTATGTCATTTTATTAAGTATTCCTTTTGTGTGGAGCAAAAAAAAATGCTTCCATTTTTATTTTCCAGAGAAGAAAAAAAAATATTAAAAAAGAAAAAAGCAAAAAACAATAAAAGGTAAAAGATGTTTTTGCCCGAAAAAGGTTTTTGCCATGCATATTTTTAATTTCTGGGATAAATCCCCTTTGTGCTCCACTAGAATATATTTTCGGAGTGAAGTTCCAAGAAAAGGAGGAAAAAATCACGTGCTTTTTTAAGACCTCCAGTTGGAAGCATTAAGTTCAGCAAAAGAAGGGAGCAAAATTAACTTTGCCTTGGTTTTTAATAAAGCACTTGCAGTTAAGCTTAATTTTTAGCAATAATATTTTTTGGGGCGAAATGAAAAAAGATAAATTATTTTAAGATGGGGCTGCCAAGAATGTAATTTTGCCAAGCAAGAAAGGAAGAGCATTTTCAGAGCGCCAATTGTATGAAGCTACCAATTGCATGAGCATTTTTGTCCAAGGAAGTTTTTGGTAAAACAGGCATGCCCAGTTGATATTTTTCATTGGCATGGGTTAATTTCAGAGCAAATGCATGAAATAAAATTAATTTTGCTGGCAAAATTTAGAAAAGGAATTTTTGGTATCATCATGTAGTGAAGTTAATGGTTTTAACCCTTGAAAAGTACCCATCACTCCCATATGGCATTTATTATTCCCAAAATGAGTTGTTAAATACCCAGATTGTGCCCTCCAAGATAAAAATTAGCTAAGCATGAAGTTCAAAGAATATTTATAGCCATGAGGGTGTTATTTACAGTTAAGTGGTAGTTTAAAAATTATAAAAAGTGTGTCGGGTGAGAGGACCAAGGAGCACATTCACCCGGATTTTTTTAGGTGCACCACATGCATTTAATTGGGTAGTTGGGAGTAAAAGTTTTAAATATGATGAACCAAAAGCTTGTATTTAAAGAAATATTGAGATTATTTTTTTGGAGCATTGTCAGATTATCATTCACTTACCCAAAATTATTCCTTTTTTGCAGGATTATCAAATTGTTGTAGTAAAGTTGATTATATGAAGATGGGAAAGAAAGTTGATGAGCCCATGAAAGCACAAGGAGGCAAAAAAGCTAAAAAAGCCAAGAAAAATGAAAATATAGAGCTTGATCCATATTATGATACGGTGACTCAAATTTGTGACTATGTTATTTTGAAAAAGGGCATGGAAAAATTGCACCAGGACATGGAGACTGCTATCGGGTAAGGCTTGATGCCAAAAATCCTGTTAACCATTTCCTATCATGCGTAGATGTTTTGGTACCTGTGTACACCTATTCACACTTACCCCGAGTTGGTGATGGTGATTTAAAAGTTTTACAATCCTGCCAGAAGGGTTTTTTAGAATATGAAGGGAGATAAACTGTTCACCATTTTGGCTAGCATAGTTAGAGACCCATTTACATGTGGAGTGAAGCCTTCTATGGATGTTATGTTCAAAAAATTTAATCTCAAGGAGCAAGAGGAGAGGTACCAGTCGACGATGATGTTGTGCTAGTTCATGGAGAATTAGCTGATAAAGGTGCCATAATTTGGAGAGTTGTTGATTTTTCCAAAGTCTCTAATATAATTTAAAATTCTAGAAATGTTTTCAATGTTGGCCTAGGTGTCCGGTATTCCTACCATTTCCACGATGTATAAATGGAAAGCGGTGCTTGTACAATATATTTTGTAGGTGGAATTTTATGCCCTGAAAACAATGAAAGTGAGCACAAACCCAATTTTCTTTGATTAGGTGGATTACGTCACTCTAGAAATGCATACCTAGTTAGAGAAGATGCAGAGTGAAGGAGTAGTATCATTCAGACACACTTTATTTTTGGCTTGGTATTTATTCTTCCACATGCATTGGTATTTTTATTTCATAGCTATCAAGCAGGTTGATGAGACAAATAGGAAGCTACCAGTTTATTTGTGGACTCCAAGCTTGTCCAAGAAGGATTCATTTTACAATTTTAATCACATGTTTCTAGGTCTCACTCTCAATCTTATTTCTAGTACATGTGAGAGAGTGCCAAGGGAAATGAGGGAGGAGATCATTGCGAAGGAGAAAGGAGACATTTTATTGCTTATGCTAGACATCATGGTATGAATTTTTAGATTCACTGGTAAGCCATTTATCCTTTCGTATTTTACTATAGAGCACCTTATTGTGTTGGAAGTTGTCCACTAGAATTACTTCATCAATGACGTTTATGGGGCAGGTCGAGGAAAGAAAAATACATGCACCATGCCATTTCACTTCGATAATATTGAAGTAGACCAGGTTGGCCAAAATAAGTTGATTAAATAAACTCTCTACAACCTCGGTATGGTGGAGTTACCCCAGTGGTGGAAGTATGACCCTTTGGGTCACTTCGTGACAATGATCAAAGTAAAAAGTTCTCATTGCTACCCCAAACCAGATATTGAGTGACATAGAAACAATATGGAGGGACATGATCTTGAATGGCATGTTGAAAAATATGATGTCACTCCCACCATGGCATGATTTTTATGAGATGGAGGCCGAGTATAACCTTGCAGTACATAAGCACCAGATTCCTCCACCGAGCTTGTTTATAAAAATGAAGGAGCAATTTCCTGCTTGGTTTGAGGAGAAAATCACCAACTAGTGGGTTATGAGGGCTCACCGAGGAAAAACTGGGTCAGCCTATGGCCTATCAATGGATGATGCATTTTCAAACATATATGATGAATATTATGATAGTTACCAGCCAATTTATTTTGCTAAAATTGTACCTCAAAGATTTCAAATATCTGATAGTGAAGATATCATGGTTGAAGGGGAGCAACATGTGGTTAAGGAAGCACCACTTGTGTAGGAAGAGAAATAGCCATCATTGATAGAATAGCCCCAAAAAAAATAGATGAGTAAGCATGAGGTACTTCCATTCTAAAAAATCTCCAAAAATCTAAGGACTGGTGCAGTTTCTTCATTGGGTGCAAACCCTCCTCCTATAGCTAAACTTGCATAGGCTGAAGTTGCAAAGAATCCTTCTTTGGTTTAGGAGGAACAACTTGACCAATGTGTAGATATTATAAATCTTGAGGACAAGACGGAGGGAGAAAAATTCATGGAGCAATTAGTATTACAACAACCCACATCATCGACTCAAATGGTGTCAAATCCTGAAGGTATGTTTTATCTACCCTCTTCCCTTTCTCTTGAGCACTCAGTAACTGTTACACCCCTTTCTACAATTGTATCTTCTATTTAAATTCCATTTGGTATACATTCCACCTCAATTTAACTTCCCATATCTCAGTCACCAGTCACCAATTCTCCATCTTCTTCTATTCCTGCTTCTTTTGTTTCCCTTTCCTTCAGTTCTTTTGCATTTGAACCCAATTTATTTTTGCTTCCTTCATCCTCCATCCTAAAAATTTCTACTACAACTATAAGTATACAAGCTCCTCTTCGAGTAAGTGTAATTTTAGTTGAACCCCTCACTTCCATTACCTCAAATGATTTTTTTCCACCAACCATTCCTGTTTTGAATTCCCTTCCCAATCCAAGCCCTCAGTAGGCTCGTTTCCCCCCTACTCCATTTTTTGAGTTGCAAGTAATTTTAAATCCAGATATGAAGATTGTGCCAGAGCATCTTGTTGCAATGAAAATAAGTTGAGCCCACAAAAGTTCATCATAGTGGATTTAAATCCAAAAGTACAAAGAGGCTCAAGCTCTAGCAAAGCCATTGAAAAAGGTCTCCTTTGATCCTAAAGCAATGGAGTCCCACATCATTAAGGTGATTCCCTAGGTCCAAAAGCACCAAGGAGAAATGGCTCCAAGTGATTACACTTATGAAGTCATTAAAGAGGACCTGACGAAGATTGATACTATAGAAAATATGGAGAATACATAGGTGGATATGAGCTCTCTTTACCTGCATGACGAGCATTACAAGATTTTTTTTTGAGTTTGAGGCGAAGATTGTTGAGTTAGACAAAGCTCTGGACGAAAATAGGGCACAGTTGGAGATAACAAAATTAGAGGTAGAGTGTTGGTAGCGGAAAGTGAAAGAGTTGGAGAATGCAATAAAAGGATATCATACATCTTGGGTAGAAGCAGAGAAGAAAGTACAAGCATTGACTACCTAGATTGAAACTTTATAGAAATAGCTAGTCGAGAAAGCCACACTGTCAGTGGGCTTCTCCAAGGAGAAAATCAAAGAAGCTCACCATAATTTAACTAAAGATTGTGTGACATTGGTAGCATAAGTGCTCAAAGTTCTATTGTATATTCATGAGGCCCGGATAGTAATTTTTCTTGGTGATCAGACTTTGGAGTATGTTGAAGAGTAGTTGGAACCAAAACTAGAGATGGCATAGAATATTTAAGCATTGGCCTAGTCTGACTTTTGATTTAAGCTGATAAGCAAGATGGATCACGCTTGGTTTGAAGTTAGGATTACATTGCGTAGCTATTTTTCCATATTGGAGCTGTGTTGAGCAAGGTGCAACAAACAGTATTGTCATTGTTGTCAACACAGTCAGACAGATCTGTTGATGCAGTGGACAGGAAGTTCAAAAGCTAGTCAGATGCAGAAAACAAGAGTTCAAAGGTTACTCAGAGTATGTACAGTGATTCTCCAAGAAGACCGAAGTGGACCACTTGCAAAAGGTCAAAGAAAAAGACAAGTAAGAAAAGTGTCGCGATATCGCGACATATACAACAGACAAGAAAAACTGTCACGATTTTGTGACATGTTAGAAGAGAGAGAAGAAGAAAGAAAAACTGTCGTGATTTCATGACATGTTAGAAGAGAGAGAAGAAGAAAGAAAAACTGTCACGATTTCGTGACATGTTGGAAGAGAGAGAAGAAGAAAGAAAAACTGTCACGATTTCACGACATGTTGGAAGAGAGAGAAGAAGAAAGAAAAACTGTCACGATTTCGCGACATGTTGGAAGAGAGAGAAGAAGAAAGAAAAACTATCGCGATTTCGTGACATGTTGGAAGAGAGAGAAGAAGAAAGAAAAAGTGTCGCGATTTCGCGACATGTTGCAAGAGAGAGAGAAGAAAGGTGTCAGATTTGGACATGTTTAGAAAGGAAAGGGAGAGAAAAAGTGTCGCGATTTCGTGACATATTGCAAGGAAGGTTGTACGGACGAAAAAGTGTCGCGATTTCGTGACATATTGCAAGGAAGGTTGTACGGACGAAAAAGTGTCACGATTTCGTGACATATTGCAAGGAAGGTTGTACGGACGAAAAAGTGTCACGATTTCATGACATATTGCAAGGAAGGTTGTACGGATGAAAAAGTGTCACGATTTCGCGACATGTTGCAGGAGAGAGAGTCCGAGAGAAAAAGTGTCATGATTTCGTGACATGTTGCAGGAGAGAGAGTCCGAGAGAAAAAGTGTCACGATTTCGTGACATGTTGCAGGAGAGAGAGTCCGAAAGAAAAAGTGTCACGATTTCACGACATATTGCAGGAGAGAGAGTCCGAAAGAAAAAGTGTCATGATTTCGCGACATGTTGTAGGAGAGAGAGTCCGAGAGAAAAAGTGTCACGATTTCGTGACATGTTGTAGGAGAGAGAGTCCGAGAGAAAAAGTGTCGCGATATCGCGACATGTCGGGTTTTCATGACCCGAAGGCAAGAAAAAGCGCTAAGGAGAAAAAGTGTCGCGATATCACGACATGTCGCATTTTCGTGACCCAAAGGCAAGTAAAAGCGCTAAGGAGAAAAAGTGTCACGATATCGCGACATGTCACGTTTTCGTGACCCAAAGGCAAGATAAAGCGCTAAGGAGAAAAAGTGTCGCGATATCGCGACATGTCGCATTTTCGTGACCCAAAGGCAAGTTAAAGCGCTAAGGAGAAAAAGTGTCGCGATATCGCGACATGTGTTTTCGTTGGTTGAAGCCGAGAAGAGTAGCAAGGAGGCAAAAGTGTCACGATATCGTGACATGTTATGTTTTCGCGGGGCCAAAGCTAAGAAACAGAGCAAAGAGAAAAAGTGTCACGATATCGTGACATGTATTTTCATGGGCCAAAGCTAAGAGAAAGCGTACGAAAGAAAAAGTGTAGCGATATCGCTACATGTTGTATTCTCACGGGCCAAAGCTAAGAGAAAGCATGCGGAGGAAAAAGTGTAGCGATATCGCTACATGTTGTATTCTCGTGGGCCAAAGTTAAGAGAAAGCGTACGGAGGAAAAAGTGTAGCGATATCGCTACATGTTGTATTCTCGCGGGCCAAAGCTAAGAGAAAGCGTACGGAGGCGAAAGTGTCGCGATATCGTGACATGTTGTTTTCACGGCAATAGCAACAGAAGAGTTATAAGGGCAGTTGAAGCCGACGAAGACCGATGTTAGCCGACGAAGATTAGGGTTTGCAGAACTATGATTAGGGTTACAGTCGACTAAGATTAGAGTTTTTCATCATGAAAATGTTGTTATAAAAGCATGGCTATTTGGAGAATTGAGTGTAGTCATCGATATCGTCGAATGCATGTCGAAGTGTGAAATGCGGTCGTAAGAGCGCAGAAAGCGCAGAAGCGGCGAGATGATGGCGAAGTGCACAAAGTGAGCGAAGAGTCATATCGAATTGTCCTAAGTGTGCTACGATTGCGTAGAGAGAACAAAGTGCACAAAATGGAGAAGATGATCATGAAGTTCGACTGTGATGAAGCAGAGTGTGCGAAGTTCGGTCGTAGTGCGTAGAGAGGGAGTAGACGATCATAAAGTTTGACTGTGATGAAGCAGAGTGTGCGAAGTGATTGCATAGAGAGAGCAGAGTGCATAGAGAATGCAAAGGTGAAGTAGACCAGTCAGGGTCTTGTAAAAGTGAAGGTATCTTACTATCAAACTTATAGATTCAAATTGAAGTCTAGGTTGGTGCTTGGCATCAGGGGTTGGTGCTCCTTTCTGTTAGTACAGATAAATCAGGGGCTGGTGCTCCTTCCAGTGGGTGTTGGTAAATTGTTTGTAAAGTTGGTGCTTTGCAAAGGCTGGATTTGGATGGTAGTCCAAGCAGTCATTTTTGAGGAGTAGCCACATTGGTGAACCTCGTTAAATCTTGTGTTGTGTGATGCTCTCTTGTGATACTTGCTTTATCTGGTTTTAAGGTTTCATTATTTTAGTTTTAAGAGCTATGAATTTAAGATTAAAAGTCTACACTGATTCACCCCCCCTCTCAGTGCCATTGTAAGACTAACAATTGGTATCAGAGCCAAGTTCCCTTCTAAGGCTAAATCAGTCAGGGTTGATCTTGGATTAGTACGCAATGGGTAAGAAGAATAGATCCTCCTCCAAAAGGGCATCTCGGTCGTTTTAGTTCCTGTGGAAGAGAAAATTGAACCAAAAAGTGTTGAAGACTTCTCATCAAACAAAGCACCTTTGTTTGATGGATCAAATTATGCGATCCGGAGAATCGGGATGCGAGACATATCTTTGTGCTTTGGGATACGGCATCCGGGATTCGAGTAGTTAGTGGATACACAATACCCATCACTTCTCCAAAAGAGGCTGACAAAATAAAACTATTTGAGAATGACTCAAAAGCAAAGAATGCTATCAGGTGCGGATTAGTAGACAGTGAATTGGTAAAGATCATGAGTTGTAAAATGGCAAAAGAAATGTGGGACAAACTAAGGAGTATTCATGAAGGTGACGATGAGAACATAGAGGATGATTCTAAAAAGGAAACAGGTGAAGGTCTTTTCATGACACTCGAAGAAGAAACAGAAAAAGAATAGGAATGTGATGAAGAAGAAATTGATGCAGAAATAAATTTGAAAGAGGAACTAATTGCAGCTCTGGATGAATTGAAGATAGAAAGAAAAAGGAATAAGGAGATCTCAAGAAAGCTTGAGGATGCAAATGAAATAATAACCAGTTTGAAAATACAGGTAGAAGAATTCAAAAGGATTGAAGAAACTCTCAGGTCACAGATAAGTGAGAAAGTGATTGGTTGCTGCAAACAAGAGGAAGAGATTGTTTTATTGAAGAAACAACTAGAAGAGGCCAATACAAATCTCAAATTTGAGAAGAGCACAAAGTTGCTAGATAAAATGATAAGCCAACAAAGAAGCTCCATGGATAAGCGTGGTCTTGGATATGAAGTTGAACAACCTTCATCTTCCAACTCTGTAGAGAAGAAGAAGTTCACTGTTGAAGGATCGAAGCAAGAAAAGTTTGAAGCTGAATCTTCAAAAGGAAGAACATATCAAAGGAGATCTACAGCAAAGCAACCACAACAAAAGAGGTTCTATCACTCTCACTCTATTCATAATAATACTTTTTATGGCTATTGTTTCAGATGCAACCAGTATGGTCACAAGGCAATTTATTGTGGATTGAATGATAAATCAAAGAGTTATGTTGGTAGAAATACATCTGCATTTCTGAGTGAACACTATGTACAATGTTTTCAATGTAATGGTCATGGGCACATAGCAAGGTTTTGTCCAAGCACTTCTGTATCTAATCTAAGGCAAAACAGTAGATTTCATTTGACGCAAAGAACGCAACACAGACAGGGAATAAATCATGTACATAAAAGAAAGGAAAATAATCATTCAGCAAGGATGCACAAGAGACAACCACACAAGAGAAATGTTCGAGTTCACAAAAAGGTGCAAAATAGGGATGTAGTTGAAAAATCCAAGCCCGAGTTCAAGAAAGTTTGGAGAAGGATAGAAGAAAGGAAATCGTGTCTCCTTGGACTGAAGGAGACTACTCCGCTATTGCACTAAGCAACTCCAGGTAACACATCCTCAGGGGGAGCAATCTTGAAGTTTCATTTTAATGCTCCTATGTATTTGTTTGATTACCTGAGGATGAAAGGCAAGCAATTAGGGAAGTTGTCGTATAGTTGTCGAAGTGTGTTTTTTAGTTCATGTAGTTGTTTGTGGAAGTGTCGTGAAGGGTGGTGATTAAATTGAGAGTTGTCATTATTGGTAGTATTGCTATATGTCATTGTTGTACTGTTAATGGTTCTTACTGCCACTTGTCCAAAGTTAAGGATTACAATAGGTCAGATAATTTGGTTAGTGAAAGAATGTTGCCTTAGCCGCATATATGTGTTTCGATAAAAGCAAGTGTGCATTGGAACTACACATTGACGTAAATATTGTTAGATCTATTATGTCGTTGTGGTGAAAAATATTGAAGTCTGATCATTGACTCATGTTTAGCTCATCAAGATGAGCAACTTTGCTTTGTGAATCATACCTATCCGAGGTCCGAAGTATGAGTTTGAGTAAGGTGCACTATAGTTGGCCGTGAAGTGTTTGACAAAATGTTGTCTCCTGATTCGAACAGTTGAAAGTAAGGTGTGACCAGCGGTGACTGTAGAAAACATAGACCAAGTTGAAAATGTAAAAAAAAGGGATTTGGTTGTGTTGTGGTACAGTGTTTGATGCTTGCACAGAGTTGGCGGTAAAATTACAGTGTTGGACAAAAGTCGGTACAAGTGTGAGTCACTTGTCAATTTTGTTGACAGATGTGAAATCAGCATTTTTGATTGGAAGCTTACTGTACCTGACAGCTATCAGACCAGATATTTTGTAGGCAGTATGCATGGTAGCATGATTTCAGGCTAATCCCAAGGAGACTCATGTGACAACATTATGGTGGTTGATTTCTGAAATATCATTGAAGGGAAAATGATTGTTTGTGGTTTCCTTTTTCGAAAGTAGTTGGTTGAATGCATCAAGGATTTCTGAATTGAGAATTGTGTTTAAACCTTGTGTTATAAGCATAGTGGTTTAAGCCCATTGGTTGTGAAAGAACTTGAGTTAGAAAAGAACATGAGTATCATTGTTATGTGATATTTGTGGTTGAGCATTGTTGGAATTATTTGAGTTGGTTGATACATACTTGGACTAGGGTTGTGTGAGAGAGAGATGTCCCTTGTGATGTTTGGTTGAGTTGATTTGATTGAGCCTAGTCAAGTTATGTGTGAAGTGATTTTTTGAAGTGAATTTGATTTGAGATCGCCATTCATTATTGAGTTCATTTTGAGTACTACTTGAGCATGATTGGTTGAGCCTTTGAGAAGACCCTTGGGAAATATTTAAGGACAATGCTAGGACATATTTCTAAGCAGATTTGGACAAGTTCTGAGTGAGCTTGGTGGAGCAGACTTGGACAGAGTACAGAGGACAAAGTCTAAATGGATAGAAATCTAGCAACCAACACAGTTGAAGATAGATCTGAGTGAGGATTCTTCAAGTGAAGAAGAGGTCCACCAGTCAGTACAGCAGAGAGACAAAGTCTTCTATAATATCACAAGGGTACTATGGAGTATGGGTTATGGTATCCTAAAGATGCAGATTGGGCAGGATGTGTAGATGACAGGAAGATTACTAGTGGAGGTGCATTCTATCTTGGAGACAGTTTGGTCACGTAGAACAGTAAGAAACAAGAGTCAATTTCCTTATCCATAGCAGAGGCAGAATATATTGCAGCGACAACATGTTGTACGTAGGAGAAAGTTGCAGAAAGTGAGGTTAAGTTGGATTTTCATTCCAACAATAGATTGTGGAGTGGTCACGTTTCCCAAGAATTGACTAGCTACAGGGATCACATTCTCGGGGGAGCATTTAAGTATTTGTTTATCTTTTTGCTCATGTTCATGATTTTTGCTAAATGTAATAAATTTTGGCTGAGAATGTTGTGCATGGACTCAGGGGGAGTCTGCAGTAGCCCTTTGGTATTATTGTCAAAGGGGGAGAAGAATTACAAGAAAATTGCACATGTGTTGCCAACAATTCCAAAGGGGGAGATTGTTGAGCAAGGTGCAGCAAACAATATTGTCATTGTTGTCAACACAGTCAGATAGATCTGTTGATGCAGTGGACAGGAAGTTCAAAAGCTAGTCAGATGCAGAAAACAAGAGTTCAAAGGTTACTCAGAGTATGTACAGTGATTCTCCAAGAAGACCGAAGTGGACCACTTGCAAAAGGTCAAAGAAAAAGACAAGTAAGAAAAGTGTCACGATATCGCGACATATACAACAGGCAAGAAAAACTGTCATGATTTCGTGACATGTTAGAAGAGAGAGAAGAAGAAAGAAAAACTATCACGATTTCGTGACATGTTGGAAGAGAGAGAAGAAGAAAGAAAAATTGTCACGATTTCGTGACATGTTGGAAGAGAGAGAAGAAGAAAGAAAAACTGTCACGATTTCGTGACATGTTGGAAGAGAGAGAAGAAGAAAGAAAAACTGTCACGATTTCGCGACATGTTGGAAGAGAGAAAAAGAAAGAAAAACTATCGCGATTTCGTGACATGTTGGAAGAGAGAGAAGAAGAAAGAAAAAGTGTCACATTTAATATTGAGAAAAAGAAAAAGTGTCACGATTTCATGACATGTTGGAAGAAAAAGAGGCAAGTAGAAAAAGTGTCACGATTTCACGACATGTTGAAAGAGAAAAATGAAAGTAGAAAAAGTGTCACGATTTCATGACATATTGCAAGGAAGGTGTGTCGGAGAAAAAGTGTCACGATTTCATGACATATTGCAAGGAAGGTTGTACGGACGAAAAAGTGTCACGATTTCGTGACATATTGCAAGGAAGGTTGTACGGACGAAAAAGTGTCACGATTTCGTGACATATTGCAAGGAAGGTTGTACGGACGAAAAAGTGTCACGATTTCGCGACATGTTGCAGGAGAGAGAGTCCGAGAGAAAAAGTGTTATGATTTCATGACATGTTGTAGGAGAGAGAGTCCGAGAGAAAAAGTGTCATGATTTCGTGACATGTTGTAGGAGAGAGAGTCCGAAAGAAAAAGTGTCACGATTTCATGACATAATGCAGGAGAGAGAGTCCGAAAGAAAAAGTGTCACGATTTCACGACATGTTGCAGGAGAGAGAGTCCGAGAGAAAAAGTGTCACGATTTCGCGACATGTTGCAGGAGAGAGAGTCCGAGAGAAAAAGTGTCACGATATCGCGACATGTCGGGTTTTCATGACCCGAAGGCAAGAAAAAGCGCTAAGGAGAAAAAGTGTCGCGATATCGTGACATGTCACATTTTCATGACCCAAAGGCAAGTAAAAGCGCTAAGGAGAAAAAGTGTCACGATATCACGACATGTCACATTTTCATGACCCAAAGGCAAGATAAAGCGCTAAGGAGAAAAAGTGTCACGATATCGCGACATGTCACATTTTCACGACCCAAAGGCAAGTTAAAGCGCTAAGGAGAAAAAGTGTCGCGATATCGCGACATGTTGTGTTTTTACTGGTTGAAGCCGAGAAGAGTAGCAAGGAGGCAAAAGTGTCACGATATCGTGACATGTTATGTTTTCATGGGGCCAAAGCTAAGAAACAGAGCAAAGAGAAAAAGTGTCACGATATCACGACATGTATTTTCATGGGCCAAAGCTAAGAGAAAGCGTACGAAAGAAAAAGTGTAGCGATATCGCTACATGTTGTATTCTCACGGGCCAAAGCTAAGAGAAAGCATGTGGAGGAAAAAGTGTAGCGATATCGCTACATGTATTCTCATGGGCCAAAGTTAAGAGAAAGCGTATGGAGGAAAAAGTGTAGCGATATCGCTACATGTTGTATTCTCGTGGGCCAAAGCTAAGAGAAAGCGTACGGAGGCGAAAGTGTCACGATATCACGACATGTGTTTTCATGGCAACAACAACAAAAGAGTTACAGAGGCAGTTGAAGCCGACGAAGACCGATGTTAGCCGACGAAGATTAGGGTTTGCAACCGACTATGATTAGGGTTACAACCGACTAAGATTAGAGTTTTTCATCATGAAAATGTTGTTATAAAAGCATGGCTATTTGGAGAACTGAGTGTTGTCATCGATATCATCAAATGCATGTCGAAGTGTGAAATGCGGCCGTAAGAGTGCAAAAAGCGTAGAAGCGACGAGATGATGGCGAAGTGCACAAAGTGAGCGAAGAGTCATATCAAATTGTCCTAAGTGCACTGCGATTGTGCAGAGAGAATAGAGTGCACAAAAGGGAGAAGACGATCATGAAGTTCGACTGTGATGAAGCAGAGTGTGCGAAGTTTGGTCGTAGTGCATAGAGAGGGAGCAGACGATCGTGAAGTTTGACTGTGATGAAGCAGAGTGTGCGAAGTGATTGCACAGAGAGAGTAGAGTGCACAGAGAACACAAAGGTGGGGGATATCTTACTATCAAACTTATAGATTCAAATTGAAGTCCAGGTTGGTGCTTGGCATCAGGGGTTGGTGCTCCTTCCAGTTGGTGTTGGTAAATCAGGGGTTGGTGCTCCTTTCTGTTGGTGTAGATAAATTAGGGGTTGGTGCTCCTTCCAGTGGGTGTTGGTAAATTGTTTGTAAAGTTGGTGCTTTGCAAAGGCTGGATTTGGATGGTAGTCCAAGCAGTCATTTTTGAGGAGTAGCCACATTGGTGAACCTCGTTAAATCTTGTGTTGTGTGATGTTCTCTTGTGATACTTGCTTTATCTGGTTTTAAGGTTTCATTATTTCAGTTTTAAGAGCTATGAATTTAAGATTAAAAGTCTACACTGATTCACCCCCCCTCTCAGTGCCATTGTAAGACTAACAAGCTGGAAAGAGAGGGCTAGAAGTTGATGACTATGTTTGAATAGGAGTATTGCATTTTACTCATTTATTTTGAGGCTCTAGTTGATGTTGGATTTTTGAACTTCACTGATGATCATGGGGAGCTTTTGATGAAGAAAGAATTGGAGGTGGCCTGGAAAAAATTTATCGAATATACTTCATATATTTATAGTTTGGAGGATCCAATCATGGAAGAAAAAGTATTGCCATACATTGAGAGGCTCACCCGCATCGAGTCATCCCTGTTGGAGCTCAGTCAAATATCTAATTGCATCAACTTGGATCATGTCCATATATTGTATTTTATCATTGATTCACTAAGTACACTCTTTGTGTTCACATAGGATTCCTAGGATGAGGTAGTTGTAGTGTATGAAACTATTAGTGCAAGCCTCATCAAGAGAGAAGAACATGCACGGGAGGAAGCAGAGCTAAAAGAGGCTACTAAAGAGAAAGAGAAATGGGTACAAGAGGAAAGAAAGAAGAATGAGACTATTGAATCAAATGTACCATCTGATGCAGTTGGTGGTAGTGACAGTTGAGCCCAATGGATGAAGGCCTGGGATTGATTACATCCAAAAGAGCTGAATACCTTGAAAGCCACCAAAAGTATTGGCAGTTTTGCCACACTAAATTTTGATTGTAAAAATTCTGAGTATGAAAGATAAATGATTCAATTTTTGGGCTTGTATTTTACCTTTACTATTTTAATGTAACGTTTTTGCTCCCCTCCTTTTTTATTTCATTAACATTAAATTAAGAAGAATGATTTCGCTTGCAAAAGCAATTAAAATAAGCATTTAGATGATTTCAGAGATGCTGAGTATTTCAAAGCAAGGATAAAGAAATAAAAGATGTTTTCACCCTAGGGAAGGGGTAAAAATCATTTTCACCTTTCTCTTGGGTGAAATCCATCATTAAGATACTTTCACCCAGGTTTTTCCCAAGTCAGAGCAAAAGCAATGAAAATTACCAAGATGGAAATGAAGGGAGGAGCTCACAAGGATAAAATTAATGATTTTTCTAGAACTTGTGCAATTCAAGGTGATTTCACCCCTTTTAGGGGTGAATTCTATTTTTAATTATGTCCAGGGAAAAATAACATATGGGCATAGTCAAAGTTAATTTTACCCCAGGAAGGGGACAAAATTCATTTTTGCCCTTCTTTTGGGTGAAATTCCATTTTAAGGTAATTTCAAAGTGAAAGTATTAAAGAGGCATCATTTGGAGTGAAGGCATGTGTCAGTCAAAGTCAAATTCATTCTGAAATAAGCAAGGAATATGGTGAAGGCATTTCCTAAGTGATTTCACCTTGTTTTTAGCAATTTTAATGATTTTACCCAAGTTGGGGCGAAAGCAATGGAAGCACCCAAGTTCAGAGTGAAAGTAGCAAAAAGGCATCCTCATGCACTGGTCAAAGTCAAATTCATTCCAACTTGGGGTGAAACTTATTTTCACCCTCCCTTGGGGGTAATGTTGCAAGCCAAACAAGTTTAACTTCTTTCCTACTTTTGTCACATGCCCGTGCATTTAATTTATCAACCCAGGGAGCTTCGTAAACTTGCGAAGGGTCTTGAACAAGATTTGCTTACAATACCACTTGAGATGAGTCCGCTAGTTCTACTATTGGGGGGTGTTTCAAATGGTCATCAATCATTCATACACTCCTCAATAATTTACGTAAAAATAATTAAATCTATAGAAAGGAAATATTCATGCATTCCTAGAAATAAACCTACTGCAATACTAGAAATAACAATGCGATAAACAATATTATAAAAGTGGTAAACTAATCTAGAAAACACAGGAAAAATAGGGGAAGAAATACTAGCTTGGAGTGGGCCCAGGCTCCAGCAGCTTCCTCCTAGCTGAACACACACTTAGAAACTCTTAGAACTGTATTATAATTATCAAAGTATTACAATGCTTCTTCTGTATATCTCTCTATAATTACTATCAAAAAATTCTATATCCTCAGAGAGGTCTGCATGTGTTTATATAGCACACCCGCAGATCTTCTATTACAAAGAAGTTATAACGGTCGATTCATTCCAGACTAAACTAAGATAGTCTGGTAAATGTGATCGATGTCTGCTAAAACTAGAATTCATTTCTAATGGTGGCATGTTCACTGATTGGTTTGTGCTTCACCTGAAGTTCTCATACGTTGGTGCGATCCTCAATTTAACTCTACATGACGTAGAGTTGGAACTGCACCATTCACTGTTGTCCACATCGTGCTTGTTTGGTCAACGAGCGAAGAACAGGGGCACATTCCCTATGAGGAAGGTGCCTAAGTATGTCGGGTGCCTTCTCTATGCGAAAGGTGCCTTACTGCCATTGGCGCCTTCCTGGAAGAGGAAGGCGCTTATCTTCTGTTGGTGCCTTCTTGTGAGAGGAAGGCGCTTGCCTTCTAGTGGCACCTTCTTGTCGGTGCCTTCCTTATGAGAGGAAGGCGCTTGCCTTCTAGTGGTGCCTTCCTATTGGTGCCTTCCTTATGAGAGGAAGGCGCTTGCCTTCTATTGGCACCTTCCTGGGAGAGGAAGGCGCTTGTCTTTCCTTGGCACCTTCCTGGAAGAGGAAGGCGCCTACTTACGCTTGGTGCCTTCCTGGAAGAGGAAGGCACCTACTTACACTTGGTGCCTTCCTGGAAGAGGAAGGTGCCTACCTTCTCTACGTTGATTCTAAAAGAAACAAAGTGCCAGGTCCATGAAAAGACCTCGACTGATCCAAATCTAACTAAATCAACTACAATTCCACAAAAACACACTGAAAACACACGAATTAGATAACACACATAATTTCATCAAATAATTATATAATCATTCATAAACATATGCAATCCTTATTATATAGCCGCATAATAATCAAGAAAATGTATACAAAATATGAGCATTTTTGATGCTCATCATCCCCCCATGCCTAACATATGCCATGCCCTCGTGGCATCAAAAATTGCTAGGTAGCCTTGTTGACCCCTCATCATTGTCATTTCTTGGTGGATTCAGTTATACCTACGGCCCGTGTATGCCTCTTCTATGTACTGACATCTAGAGGTGTGGCTCCTCTTTTCATATGTGAAGCTACGGGTGCTATTGTATACTGTGCCTTCCTCATCCTGGCCACTATCGAAGGTGATCTAACCAACGTTGTCTCTGCTACCTAAAATGCAACTTCTGTAGCTTGCCATAGGTCAGCGTCCGGAGGTCTAACCACTGCAAGAGGGATATCTAAATTATCCCTCTTGAGATGAACTACTTGGGCTTTGTAAAATTGGGCTGCTTTAGGAGTAAGCCCTACGTTCTCCTTTGCAATGGCAACAAACTCGAATTCAGGGCCATCCAGCAATTGGTTTGCCACTCTAGTGCTTTCTCCAAGGCTGTGTCGACCTGATCATTGCTCCCAGAAGTCCCTGCATCTTGTGGGATCTGATTTTTCAATTCCTAAAGGTTTTGGGCTGCAACATTAACTTCTGGGTCATTCTGTTCTTCTTCTACTAAGAGGAGGAGTCACCGGAGGCATTTCCTCCTGGGGGCTAGTTCTGGAAACCGAAACTCGGCCTCGTTGCTAATAAGCGGCGCTCCTTCCCCTTCATACTCGAGCACTGGGGAATGCCCTCTTTCCTCTGTGCATTCGGGCACTGGTGAATGCCCTCTTTCTTTCATGAAATAGGGCAATGCTAATTGCTCGATACTTGCCATATCCTCTACAGGGCTTCCCTCTTCTTGCCCTATTTTGGCAACAACATCCTGTTGCCTTTCTTGGTCGCCATCTCCCTCTACGTCGGGGTTCTACCTCTGCGCTTCTGCATGGCGGACCAATGTTGATATCAGCCCATGGTGGGCCAAGGCAGATGGTGCTCCCTTTTGGTACCTAGCCGCTTCTTCCTTCAAGGCATTTTCTAGGTAGAAGGGCACGTTCAACTTCCTTCCATGCACCAGGTGATTCAAAAACTGCACATGGTTAGCGTGCAAATGGGTATACTTCCCAGTGCATGTAAAGAATCGAGCAACCTACTTGAATATCTTCCACAGATTCATGGGAAGGCTGCTTTTGGGTAGCCCTTCCTTATCTATCTGCACATTTTCTCCTGGCAGTAGCACTTTGGTGTACGACCTTTGTATATGCATTCCCCTGTGAGGGGTAATCCAGTCGCCTGCGAGATGTATTCGGGGGTGACCAGAATTTCTACCCCTCGCACCTGAGCTACGTCGCCCCTCAATGAGGCAGTGAATTCCTTGGATGTCTCCATATCCTGGCCCTGACTGACCAGGGTACAGTATTCGAACCATCCCTCGGCCTCGAACTATGTTTTTACCGCCCCCTTGATTCCTTCCGTATCACTCGGCTCATTCTTTTTCACCGCGTGATTCTTCGACCTTCCTCCCATGGCGCCTTCCCTTACTACTACATTTTTTTTTTATCCTTACTTCTTCAGGAAGGTGCCTTCTTATAGGGAAGGTGCCTAACCTTAGCATTTAATTCTAGGGTACACCTTTCGAGCCATATCATTGGCACGTGGTTTCGGCCATGGGGGGATATGATTTTTATGACGACAATATTTTTTTTGGTATTGCATAATTTATGAATAATTATATAAATATTTGAGTTAGTATGCACGTACCTTATTTGGTGTTTCATGCATCGTGAAGAGCATTGATTCGTTGATTTGTGACACGGGGGAGGGGTATGGTCATCTGATGTCGCTCGTTCGTGTGGTGATTTTGTTCCGATCGAGGCATCCGGGAGACTTAAGTGCTGGTTGTACGTGGAAGGCGCTCTTTGGTACCTTCCCAATGTGGAAGGCGCTTATGTGGTGCCTTCCCGATGTGGAAGGCACTTATATGGTGCCTTCCCAATGTTGTCGGTGTTCTCTGATTGGATGCACCTTCCGGTGGTGGAAGGCGCATCGACGCCTTCCCGATGTGGAAGGTGCTTATATGGTGCCTTCCCGATGTTGTCGGTGCTCTTTGAATGGATGTGCCTTTTGATGGTGGAAGGCATCTCTAATTGGATGCGCCTTCCGGTGGTGGAAGGCACCCTTTTTATTGGATGCGCCTTCCGGTGGTGGAAGGCACCTTTTTGATGATGGTGCCTTCTTGCTACGGAAGGTGCTTCTGAATGGGTGCGCCTTCCTGATGTGGAAGGCAATGCTGAATACTTGCGCCTTCCTGGGGTGGAAGGCGCCTCGGTATGTATGCGCCTTCCTGATGTGGAAGGCGCCTCGGTCTATATATATATTTTTTTGTGGCGCCTTCCAGCCACGGAAGGCACCTATATATATATTTTTTTGTGTGTGCCTTCTCTATAAGGAATGTGCCTTCTTCTAATGGGGTGCCTTCTTTATAAGGAAGGTGCCTTCTTTTGTCGGGTGCCTTATTTATAAGGAAGGCACCTTATTCTAGTGGGGCGCCTTCTTCATACGGAAGGCACCTTCTTCTGGCTGGGCACCTTCTTTATAAGGAAGGTGCCTTATTCTGGCGGGGCACCTTCTTTATAAGGAAGGCACCTTCTTCTGGCTGGGCACCTTCTTTATAAGGAAGGCGCCTTCTTCTGTCGGGTGCCTTCTTTATAAGGAAGGCACCTTATTCTGGCAGGGCACCTTCTTCATACGGAAGGCACCTTATTTTGGCTGGGTGCCTTCTTTATAAGGAAGGTGCCTTCTTCTTGGCAATCATGTTGTGATTGACTGGGAAAGGGTGATCAAGCCTTCTCAGTCTCGCTTCACGCTACCTCAACTTCTACCTATGAGTGTCGGTGTCGGAATGCTGAGCCGAATCAGGCCTGGTTTCTAAGATACCTATTCCTCGTGTTGTCAGGTCTTCCACCTGCAAAAAGAAAATGAAAAGAAAGAAAAATAAACGAAGTTAGACATATTATGTGCCTATTAGGCCCTGGATTAGGATGCCTACAGCTTGCATGCGAGCGTCGTCCCTACAAAACACATCATAAGAAAAAAACTAAATTAACTGATTTTGGTGAGCACCTCCATGCCCACCATTTTGCCTGTTAAGAGTTTGGTCCGGATCTAACAAGATGGGGTCTCCCCCATGTCTATTTTAGATTCCACCTGTAAGGTTTCAGATGTGTTATAGGGGCACAGTCGATGGCCATTGACCGTTAACACGGTGTTGTTGTCGTCAATTGTTCTAACGTGCACTGCCCCATTCTTGATGAGCTCTACCACCCCATACGGTCCCATCCATATTTGCATTAATTTACCTTTTCTTTCCTAGAATCGAGAATCATACAATAGCACCCATTCTCCTTCTTGGAACTGCTTCAGTTTAATGTGGTGATCATGCCACCGCTTTCTTTGCTTTTGTATGATTTCTATTCTCTGCAAAGCGTCCATTCAGATTTCGTCCAACTGATCTAGCTATCGAATCCTTTCTTCTTGAGCGTCATCCAAGCTCAAGTTCAATTCTGAAGCCGTCCTCAATGTCTTGATTTCAAATTCAATGGGCATCATCGCACTCTTCCCATAGACCAGTTGGAAGGGTGTGAAGCCTGTGGTGGATTTCCACGTGGTATTATACGCCCAGACTACCTTCAAAAACCGTGTAGCCCAATATTTTCTATGTTGTTGCACGGTCTTCATCAGGATGTTCTCTATTTCTCTGTTCGTCACTTCCACTTGCCCATTTTCCTGCGGATGGTAGGGTGTAGTTTTATTGTGCCGAACTCTGTATTGCTCCATCAGCTCCTTGATCAACTTGGAGGTAAATTGAGGCCCTTGGTCTGTTGTTATCTCTCTAGGGACCCCAAATCGTGTAAAAATGTGGGCAAATAAGAAATCGATGACTTTTCTTTCTTTTGAATCTCTCAACGCTTGAACTTCAACCCATTTGGTGACGTAATCTATACAGACCAAAATAAACCTCCTCCCTATTGAAGGTGGATTAATTGGTCCCACGAAGTCCATGCCCCACTTATCGAAGGGTTCTAGGTGTACCTGAGGTTGGAGGGGCATTTCGTCTCGATGGGTTGGCCTACCCATTCTTTGGCATTCATCGCACTTACTGGCATACGCAACCGCATCCTTGAACAGAGTGGGCCAAAAGTACCCAACCTGTAGGATTTTGTAGGCAGTTTGTTTCCCTGCAAAGTGTCCTCTGCATGGTTCGTCGTGACATGCTTTGAGTACTTCTGAGAACTCCTGTTCTGCTACGCATCTCCTTATAATTTGGTCACATCCTATTTTGAATAGGAGGCCATCAATCCATAGGAACGATGCACTTTTCTCTATGACCACCTACTTTTCTCGGAAAGAGAGAGCAGGTGAGGTTCTTTCGATGGCCAAGTAATTGGCTATATCTACATACCACGGGATTTGCTCACTAATGGTGAACAAATGTTCATCCAAAAACTAGTCTTCCACTGTTGTATGGTCTACCGATATCAATATGGATAGAAAATCTGCTACGACGTTGTCTTTGCCTAGTTTGTCGACTATTGTGATGTCGAATTCCTATAGTAACAAGAGCCACCTGATAATTCTTCTACCAATGGTCGGCTTGCTCATCAAGTATCTGATAGCCATGTGGTCCGTGTGGACAAATACCTTATACCTGGTGATATAATGGCGGAATTTGTTTATGGCGTGCACAACTGCAAGGAACTCCTTCTCCGTCACCATGTAGTTGAGCTCGGCTCCTACCAAGTTTTTGTTGACATAGTAGATGGCGTAAAATTCTTCGCCATCCTTCTGTCCGAGGACTGCTCCAATCGCATTGTTGGATGCATCATAGTAGATATGGAATGGTATGGCCCAATTTGGTCCTCTTAAAACCGGTGTAGATATCAGTTTCTCTTTAAGCAACTGAAATTCTTCTTCATAGTCTTCCATCCAATTGAACTCCACATCTTTAGATAATAGAGTGTGTAGTGGTTTTGCAATTTTGCTGAATTCGGCGATAAATCACCGATAGTACCCAGCTGATCCAAGAAAACTCCTCACCTCTCTCTGTGTTCTGGGGTTGGGTAGGTCTCTGATGACCTCAATTTTTCTTTTATCAACCTTTATTCCTTCTATAGAGAGGTGGTGTCCCAGTACGATGCCTTCTTGCATCATCATAAAGCATTTCTCGTTGCTCAAGGACAAATTGTTTTCCTTGCTTCTTTCGAGCACTCTTTCCAAGTTTGTCATTGCTTCGTCAAAGGTTTCTCCATAGACGGTGAAGTCATCCATGTATACTTCGACCGCATCTCCCATCATGTCTGAAAATATGCTAAGCACCGCCCTTTGAAAGGTGGCAGGTGCGTTGCACAATCCAAAAGGTAATACCCGATAGGCAAACATTCCCCATGGGCAGGTGAACGTTGTCTTATCCTGATCCTCTTCTCCTATCTAGATCTTGTTGTATCCATTGAATCCGTCCAGGAAGGAGAAATACTTCCTCCCTGAGAGTGTATCCAAGACTTGATCAATGAACGGGAGCGGGAAGTGGTCCTTCTTGGTCGCTTTGTTTAATGCTCTGTAGTCCACATAGATTCACCATTTCCTATTCTTTTTAGGGACTACCACTAATGGTGATACCCACTCACTATCAGAAATTGGATAGATGAATCCGACAGTCAAGAGTTTTTGCAGTTCTTCCTTGATAATGTCTTTCATTATCGGATTCATTCTTCTCTGTGGTTGCCTACTTGGAGTTGCTTGATCATCGAGGTATATACGATGGGTACAGATTTTTGGGCTGATACCCTTCATATCTGAGTAATCCCATGCAAATGCCTATTGGTGTCTAACCAGGAGCTCTTCTACTTTCGTCAATTGTGTGGGAGTCAACCCACTGCTGACATTCAACGTTCTTCCTGGCCCGATGTGTATCTGCTGAACGTGGTGATCTTGGGCGCCAACCAATGGTGATCCAGGTGCAGATATGGAGGACTCCCCATGGAGGAACTCCATAATAGCACCATCTTCGTCTTCTTCTACCAACTCATCCAATGTCATCATCGACTGGATCATGGATAGCTCAAGATTTTCATGCTCGGTCAACATGGGTTCTCCTACTGAGTCGACGAACTGTGTTGGGGGTGAAATAGTCAACCTTTTAACATTTTGTCCATCGAAGATGGTCATCAGCCCATCTCGATAGCTGATGTAAGCGTCAGCTATTGCCAGCCATGGCCTTCCCAAGATGAGCGGGTAACCGCCCAACCTAGTTTTAGATTGCAAGACTAAAAAGTCAGCTGGGTATTCCCATGCGCTGACTGTCACTATTACGTCTTCCAACATTCCTTCTGGTGCCATGGTCGATCGATCGACCAGCTGCAACACTATCATAGTGGGTTTTAGGTTCATGAGTTGTAGCCTCTGCATGGTCTCCTGAGGCATTACGTTGATGGCTGCTCCGAGATCGACCAACGTATTGGATAGGGAATGTCCCTCGATTTTTATAGTCAGCACCGGGCTACCCGGGTCTACATACTTAGGATGGCACATTTTGCCCATCATCAAATCTACTAGTTTACCCATGACATTGATAGTCTGGGTTGCTCTTCATCCTAGCTTCCTTAGACACATCTCTCTTATCGCCTTGGTATATATCAAAACATCTCGGATGGCTTGAAATAATGGAATTGTCACGGTGAGGTTCTTCAAGCTAGACAAGATATCAAACTCTGACTGCATTACTTTCCTCTGTTCTTGCAGTCGGTTGGGAAATGGAGCCTTTGCTCTCTCAAGCGTTTCTTCTATCACCTCTTCTACAAGAGGTGTTTCTCCTACCTCTTCCTCCTCTTCTACCAGTGGAGGTGTTCCTACTCCTAGCTGTCTACCAGACCTAAGCTGAATATGGTACATCGGATACATCTCACCCTCCATGTTGTATGCTAGCTGGTTCACCCTGTTATTTGGATTTGTTGTCGATTGTGTGTGTAGTTGTGTAGGTCTCACTACTGGAAATGCTAATAAATTCTATTAGGGGTGAGCTGGTGCTACATTATGTGGAGCCTGATTCCACGCAGTGTGGCCTCTCCACTGCTACCTAAGATATGGATATGGCATCCATGGCTGCTGGTTCGGGAATGCTGCTGGGGGTGTGTTGGACCAGGGTGATGGCCCCCACCACCCCATGTTAGGTGGTTGAGGTGGGCCTTGGGGCATGTATGGTCCTCCCCCATATGACGACATTCCGGTTGGCATATTCCCCGCAAGGGGTTGTGGCCAACTCTTTCGATTGCCTATGAAATAGGCATCCACGCTTTCAGCATCCTCCTGATTATTGGGCAATTGTGGGCACAATCGAGTTTTATGGTTCAGCCTACAAACTATGCATACTCTGACTTTGTTCTCTGGGCATGCATTCTTTGCATGCTTCCCTCTGCATTTTGGATAGAAATAAGCCAATGTTGCTTCATTTTCTTGCTTCTTTTTCTCTAATAACAGCGTATCCATCTGCAATGCTAGAGATGAGAGCATTTCCCTCTTTAAATCTTCCAGCATGTTACCTATTTCTATCTTCGTGACTAAAGTAGTCACTTTCATGGTTCTAGAAGTGGTCTTGCCTCTCCTTCTTGAGTAGTTTCGGCATAGTTGTCGGATGTCTTCCATAGCGTGCTGGTAGACATCACCTCCAAAAATCATGTTAAGAGCCTCCAGTGATTCATTGGTAAGTCCTCTCAAAAAGATGCTTTTGAGGGACTTATCAGATAGTTTTGTGTGAGGAGATCGTTGAAGATTGAAGTTGAATCTCTCCCAGTATTCCTCGAGAGACTCATCTTCTTTCTACGTCATGCTCAGGACCTCTTCTCTGGAGTCTCTTGCTCTCCCAAAATCTTGGTATTGCTCTAAAAAGAGCTTCTTCATTTGATCCCAAGTGGCAATGTGTTTGTCTCCCAGACCGATGAACCATCGTAGAGTTGCATCGTCCAACATGGAAGGAAAGAGTTTCAGCTTCTACGTATCAGATTTGTAGTCCACAGACCTGCATAAGACATCAAACTTAAATAAAAATAGGTTAGGGTCCTCAGTTGGGTATCCTCTAAAGGTTGGAAGGTGAGCAGGGGATATGTTTTTCATTTTGGTATCTCCTACTCCATCAATCGAGAAACTAAAGCCAGATGAGACTTCTTCGTTGTCAGCCATTTTTTTAGGAAATGCGGTCTCTAATGCAGTATTTATGGCCTTATAGTCATTTAAGACTTTCTGAGTCAAGGCTCTAAGGTTGTCTGGTGTTATCATCTGATCTTCTACAAATTTCCACAATAGGGCTTCCTCTAAGGGTGTCCTATTAAATAGGGGATTTATGATGATTCGTTCTTCCCCACGTTGATGGGATGAGGAGGCACTTTGCACAAAGTGCGGCTCCTCACTCCAATGGATTGTTGGTGGTGGGTCGGGTGAGTCTAATTCAAATTCAGAATGTTTGGCTGACTCAGGTTCTGGTGGATTGGTTTTTATAAACCGATCTTCAGGTCCTCTTCTTCTCGAAGAACTCATACAAGGTCAGATGGAAGGTTTCCAGGTATTGTAAATAATCTAGTTGAGATGCTTCCCCGAAAACGACACCAAAATGTTGCGGGCCAAACAAGGTTAACTTCTTTCCTACTTTTGTCACATGCCCATGCATTTAATTTATCAACCCAGGGAGCTTCGTAAACTTGCGAAGGGTCTTGAACAAGATTTCTTACAATACCACTTGAGATGAGTCCGCTAGTTCTACTATTGGGGGGTGTTTCAAACGGTCGTCAATCATTCATACACTCCTCAATAATTTACGTAAAAACAATTAAATCTACAAAAAGGAAATATTCACGCATTCCTGGAAATAAACCTACTGCAATACTGGAAATAACAATGCGATAAACAATCTTATAAAAGCGGTAAACTAATCTAGAAAACATAGGAAAAATAGGGGAAGAAATACTAGCTTGGAGTGGGCCTAGGCTCCAGTAGCTTCCTCCCAACTGAACACGCACTTAGAAACTCTTAGAACTGTATTATAATTATCAAAGTATTACAATGCTTCTTCTGTATATATCTCTATAATTACTATAAAAAAATTCTATATATCCTTAGAGAGGTCTGCATGTGTTTATATAGCACACCCGCAGATCTTCTGTTACAAAGAAGTTATAACAGTCGATTCATTCCAGACTAAACTAAGACAGTCTGGTTAATGTGATCGACGTCTGCTAAAATTGGCATTCGTTTCTAATGGTGGCATGTTCACTGATTGGTTTGTGCTTCACCTGGCATTGGTAGGACATTCTCATACATCGATGCGATCCCCAATTTAACTCTACATGACGTAGAGTTGGAACTGCACCAGTCTTTGTTGTCCACGTCGTGCTTGTCTGGTCAACATGCGAAGAACAAGGGCACCTTCCCTATGAGGAAGGTGCCTAAGTATGTCGGGTGCCTTCTCTATGCGGAAGGTGCCTTACTGCCATTGGCGCCTTCTTGGAAGAGGAAGGCGCTTATCTTCTGTTGGTGCCTTCCTGTGAGAGGAAGGTGCTTGCCTTCTAGTGGCGCCTTCTTGTCGACGCCTTCCTTATGAGAGGAAGGCGCTTGCCTTCTAGTTGTGCCTTCCTATTGGTGCCTTCCTTATGAGAGGAAGGCACTTGCCTTCTATTGGCACCTTCCTGGGAGAGGAATGCGCTTGTATTTCCTTGGTGCCTTCCTAGAAGAGGAAGGCGCCTACTTACGCTTGGCGCCTTCCTGGAAGAGGAAGGTGCCTACCTTCTCTACGTTGATTTCGAAAGAAACAAAGTGCCAGGTCCATGAAAAGACCTCGAATGATCCAAATCTGACTAAATCAACTACAATTCCACAAAAACACACTGAAAACACACGAATTAGATAACACGCATAATTTCATCAAATAATTATATAATCATTCATAAACATATGCAATCCTTATTATACAACCACATAATAATCAAGAAAATGTATACAAAATATGAGCATTTCTGATGCTCATCAGGTAAAATTCAATTTTTTTTTCCTACAAGTCAAGCAAGACAACATTATGGGATGAAATTCTTGAGAGAATATGGTTTCGGGGTGAAATTAATCAAATGAAGGGCAAAACTCCATTTTTGAGTGCAACCATTAGCAAAGTAAATCATTTTTACCCTTGATTGCAACGAAAAATATTTTCACCCCATTGCTTGGGTGAAATCAAGTTTTTGCCTCTCTTTCTCAATGAAGTTCCTTTCGGAGGTGCCACTGTTGCAGATATTTTTTGGAAAAGGTAAAATATTGATAAAATTTAATGCTTGTGGCAATGAAATCGATATTTCAAAATTTCTACTGAAGGGTTGCCAATATTAAATGCGACGCCCCTGATTTTGGTGCAATCTGGTTCATTCTTGAGGTGTCTTCATTAATTTTGCTCCTTTTTAGAATAAAGTTAATTTTTGTTGGGTCTCCCTTGACAAAGATAAAATTTTGAGGTGCAAAATGATGAAATGGTGACCATAATTTAATATTCAAGCTCTTTATTATCGCACAATATTACTGAGTTTCGATGCACCGACATATAGAATGATTTTCCTATCACCCATTTTTGCTTACTTCCTAGACACACTCCATGAAATAGGGATCGCTGCTTCTTGAAGAATGTTCTAATTCAATCATCATTACTGCCAAGGAAAGAATTGCTCTTACTGGTCTTTGACTAGCCAATTTTTTTTTTAATACGCATTTAATTTTAGAGGCGAAATCCTCTATAAAAACTAAGCATTTTTTATAATGAAAGAGGATAGTCATTCTACCAAAAAATACTTTGAGTTCTCTGCATCAACATGAATATATTTGGCTATGGTTCCTGGAGTAGTGTTGTATGCAATTATTTTTTACCTTTCATTTTTGTTAAGTTCATGATCTTTGTTAGGTAAATTTAAATTCTGCATTTTTGAATTTAATTATTGGTAGAGAATTGAATGCTGAAATGATCATTGGAAATTATCCCTGTAATCTATGAATGGTCCCTATTCTTTATTTTCTGTTACATACTGATTAAAACTTGATTTAGATTTTAGCTACTAGTTTATCCCCACCTTTCATCTCTGGCTCATAGCCACATTTCCCATTCCTTGTTGTCATTTCCCATATATTTCCTACTACCCTAAGATTTAAATCAAATTAGATTAGTAAGGGAACTATACCTCTCTAGAGATTAGCCTGAGGGACATCTCTTTCCTTCAACCTTTCAATGTTAGCTAGGTCTAGGATGCACAAGCATTTTGTACTTAGGCAGATTCATGACCAACATAAAGTTGTCATATGGAGAGAAATAGTCAAGTACTTGAAGAGTCACATTACTATGGCTATATTATTGAGACAAAGCTCCATGAATAGTATTTCGATAATTTGATTGTAAAAGGAATACATAGAAAAATGAATAAAGCTTGTATATAGATGTTGAGCAATTTATATTGTAAGTATTATTCATGCATAGTACATGAATGATTTAACCCATTTACATTCATATTTGATATTATAAGTGAATGTTATTTCATTATTATATTGGCCTATATATATTTGATTACTCATTTCTATTATTCTACTCTTCATTATATATTTAGACCTTTAATATTGTGGTTTCTTTATATTGCAACCAGTGATATTCTATGATAGTATGGATTAAAATACAACAATGGTATCAAAGCCACCACCACTTAACTCTGTCCATTCTTGATAAAGTTATATTAGAGTCTTTTCACTTTGAAAGCAGTGAATATTTGGAATCTATTTTAAAATGTCTAATTGAGTAGAAATTGAGGGGACAAGAATTTAGTCATCTTGATTTGTATGTAGGGTCTTTCCACTTGGTTGAAGAAAAACTAGTGAAGACTAGGACTCATATAAGATTGATTGAAAGCCAACTCAGAAGATAGTTGGACATCAATAGAGAGAGAAACTCAAAAGAAAGTTGGACATTGACAAAGAGAGTCAACTTAGGAGAAAGTTGGTCATTCGAGGATATTCATAGTCATCTTGATATTTATATTGGATTCTCTAGAAAAGAGGAGAAAAATACTTTGGTTCTTAGGTGTGACCTAAGACATTGGAAATAGATTCCAAATATTGGAGAAATATTTTAGCTATAGGATTTGGATTCCAACAAGTTGAAAAGCATAAAATATTCCTACAAAAATTGAGAATCATCATAGCTTTTAGGGATAGAGAAGCATTCTATATTACTAAGTATAAATATTGAAGCAATAATATACAAAGATAATATTTGTATTGATAAGTACAAAGAATATATAGAATAAGTACAAAGATAGAGATATATAGAATTTTTGGTTATTTAAAAACCATAAGTATCAGGTTGATTGTAGTAATATCAGTCTTGGCCTTGATTTATTTGAAGAATTTTGAAAAAATCTTATTATACAAGTAGAGAATAGCACTAAGCAAACAAAGAAGATCATTGTCTAGAGTCTCATAGGATATAATTAGCAAGGAATATTAAGGCACATTAAGTGTCTATTTTGTGGATCTATCATCCATATAGATGAAGTGTCTAGAACCCAAGAGGCCAAGCATAAGAAGACAAAGCCTAAGCAACCAAACACAAAAGGAGAGGCCTAAGTGGCCAATAGAAGAATATGAAGCCTAAGCGGCCAATCATAGAAGGAGAGGCCTAAGTGGCCAAAAAAATAACAAGAGGCCTAATCAACCAACATAGTGTAAGAATCCCAAGTGGTAAATATATAGTAAGTAGGTAGAACATCAGTCTATGTAGCTTGCACAATAAAAATCAAAGTGAACAATAAATAAAGGAAACAACTAGCTCTAAGGAAACAAATAGCTCTAAGGAAACAAAGTAGTGGATAAAGAAATGTAATTCTATAACACAAAAAAGTGTTAATACTATCCTAAGAGAATTAGATCCAAGAAAATGAGCCAGTGAGTATAATTTTTGTTAGATATAATCAAGGAAATCAGATGAATATGAATCAAGGAAGTCAAATGAATAAACCAATTCAACAAAGAAAATATCAATCTCAATATCGATATAATCCTCAATAACAACAACAATTTCAATATCAATATCAACAATGTCAATATCATCCTTAGTACCAATATGGTCATCAAAAACAACCTCAACTACAATTTAGAGAAGAAAATAAAAAAGGAAACTTAGTTCAAGAAATTCATGAAATTCAAGAATTAGAATAAACATCTGAAGGAATTAAATTAAAGCTCTTACAGTAAAATTGTTTGTCAATGAAGATGATCATTTTTCAAAGAATCATGAATATACTAACATTGCAAATGCTATAGAACATCAGGATACAAGAGGAGAGACTTCAAATAAATAACATGGAAAGATCAAGACCAAGACTAAAAATAACATAATAAAGAAACAAAAGAAGATCAGTAAAGTAAAGAAAAAGAAAGCAAAAAGAGATATAAATCAAAATCAAGTGCTCGAACAAGAATATGATGGATCACATGTTGAATATCTAGACAAAATACCAATTATGAAGACTATATATGAATATTAAAGTCTTCATGGTATAAATGTAAATATGCAATATATTAAGTTTAATTATTTAGTTTAAATGAGTTATTTATATTTCCTCTTTCATGTAAGTTTTAATGTGCAGGAAGTGCAGAAGTGTCATGTAAAAGTGCAATGTGCAGGAAATGAACAAGTGTCATGTAAGTTAGAGTACAAGAGTGTATTGAGAGAATGTGCACAAGTGTCATGTATGTAAGTGGTAAATATGTAATATGAGGATGCACACAAGTGTCTTGTATTAGGAGTGCATGTAGGATAGTAAGAGTCATGTAGAAGTGTGCAAGTGTCATAGGTTTAAGTATGCATGTAAGAAGAGAGTGAAGAGTCTAGTATACAAGTGGCAAGATGATAAGCCAAAGGTCATGGGAGTTGTCATATGAAGAGCAATAGTCAAGTACTTGAAGAGTCACATTACTATGGCTATATTATGGAGATAAAGCTCCATGAATAATAATCTAATAATCTGATTGTAAAAGGAAGACAGAAAAGTGAATAAAGCTTGTATACAAATTTTGAGAAATTCATATTATAAGTATTCTTCATGCATAGTACATGAATTATTTTGGCCATTTACATTCATATTTGATATTATAAGTGAATATTATCTCATTATTATATTAGCTTATATATATATTTGATTGCTCATATATATTATTCTACTCTTCATTATTAATATTTAGACCTTTAATATTGTGGCTTCTTTATATTGGAACCTATGATATTCTATGATAGTAAGGCTTACAAGCCAACAATAAACAATGGAGTGTGAGGGGGCTATTTATAGCAATATCAAAATATCAATTACATTATAAAGTTTAACCTAATATAACATAAAAAGAGATATTTAGGTTAATTACAAGTCATCAATAGGGTTTAACCATAAGAAGGTTAACCATGGCCCATAGGGCTTACATAATAAAATATTTTAAAATAATTGATATATTGTACAATGAAATGCCCTTATACCTATCCAATACGTAATAAATTATTGAACTTGGCTATGAATTAGATTACAATTTTAAAATTCCCACCATTAGGTACATACTTTTATTTTGTTGATACCATTATCTATTCATTTGTTGTGTGAGCCACTTACATATTACATGGGTGCAACATCATCCCAATAAAACTCCATTGGTATGCTATCAATGATATTGTTGATGTAAAATTTTGTCATGTTATTTGCATGTATAATAGTATAGGGAGTATATTAATTATAGAATTGGATGGATTTTTAGAGAAGATAATGGATCAATAACTTATTTGGGATGCTTGCAACATAGTATCTTCACTAGGAAGGATATGATGACCATTAAAGAATAATGATTTTTTTTCAATAAATTTACATAGGGTTTTTATGAGGGGTCCTGGTCCAAAGAATAATGATATTACAAACATAATGTTTGTAAAATATTATTGCAAGAATAATATTGTGATTGGGATAGGTTATAATAAAAAGTTACAACAAATAGTAAAAGTGTTGTTAAAATGTTAAATTATCTAGTCAAGTATCTTGGCCAAATAGTTAAATATCCAGACATGTAAATAATATCTTGTAAAATCTCTAGAAATCCATGACAGTCCAAAGTAATTTTGAAGTATTATGTAATAATTGAAATATCATAGGAAAATTCCAAAATAAAATTCTCTAGAAGTGACATGTGTCGTTAATGCTCACACTTTAGTCATATCAATCCAGTGTGGCATCTTAAGGTTGTATGCATTAGACGCCCAAGAACTACACTTATATATATTACTTTATGGAAAAAAGGAATTGAAACATATTTGCAACACTCTCTTGATGAAAAATAATTAATTCCACACTTTGTTGATAAAGAAAATTCTAAAACTAGTTGTAATCTATGTGATAAACTAAATTAAATAGTAATCCTTACTAAAATGAAAGGAAATAAGAAATATTAAACTAAAATAGAATAAAATTCAATGTTGAAACAAAACATAATTTAACATAAGCCATAATTTAGTAAAACAAACTAAAACAAAAATGCACACTTGTAGGAAAACAAAACAAAATTGAAGCAATTCACACAATTGAACAAGAATAGAGTTTAATTGAAACAAAACTCATGATGAAAATAAATTTAACTATCATAATTAATGCAAAGGAATATTATTCTATTTACCATAATAAATTATAGAAATAAATCAATAAATAAAACCTACAATTACGCTAAATCCCTTCCACCATTCCAAAAAGTGGGTCCTCACTTTGAGGTCTAGTGGGAGGTAGAATATTTCAACAACAAAAATTAGTCTGTGTAGTCAAAGTCATATAAAATAGGATAGATTCTAAGTCAAAACAGAGTGTGAAAGTTAATTTCTCATTCCTTTTTCAACCGACCTTTTTCCTTTTGGAGAACATCATTTTTTTTAGTAATTTATCTAACTACTCAGCTTAGTATTGAGCTTCCTTTTTATTAGCACATCTGGTAGAGGTTTATCTGCAAACTTATTAACATAATCCTACACGTTTCAACTATCCAGTTAGATTGCAACAAGTCTAATTTGATAGGGTTTATAGGTGTTTATTAATACAATAAACACCAAATAATATTTCTACTATATTTCCTTCATTTGATTGGTTGTAATAGTTTTGAAATTCTTGACATTTCTTCCTCATTGTGTACAATTGAGCTATTCTAGCATTACAAAAAATTAATAATTTTGGTCCTTCTACTATTCAAAATCCTCAACATTATTTGCAATTAGCAAATCCAATCCTAGCGCTAAATGTGGCTATCATCAAGACAAATTACATGGTTAGAGACTTGGGAATTATGCTCATGAAATGACTAGGTTGTTAAGTTTTTGTTATAATCTATGCATAAATATTTTTGGGCACATAGAAATTAGCTTATTTTGGTTCATGGATTATTCTAGTGCACAACTAGTCCTCAAATTACTCTCGTGCATAGTTAGCGCTTAGACTACAGGGGTCTTGTAGACACCTAAAATGTGTCATGTCAAGGGCGACTACTCATATGGACATGCTACAAAAACATATGGTGGATCTTGGATAGACTCCAAGATAGAGCAGTGGTTCTAATCACTCAATTTAGGCATTTTAGCCTAAGCAATCTGAACCGCAGCCTAGACTTGTAGTCTCCAATCTAAACCGTGGTTGACAGTTGTGGTCTGCAGTTTGGACCATAATTGTGACCTGTGATATTAATTGAAGTTCAATTAGGCCTTCCATGCGAGCCAAATCAGTTGGAACAACAAAAAGATCTAGAAGGAGGCAGTTGAAGGATGGAATATTCCAGAGGCTTCCATCCCAACTGTCCTAACCACCCTTCTTGGTCTTGGATTCTCCATGAAGCCACCCCTAGCCCTAGGGGAATGCTATAAATACCCCCTCCAAATGGGGAGAAAATGGGAGAGAATTAATTGATCAAGAGAGCAGCGAAGCCCTATCAAATTGCATATTGAATCTATGAATTTGAGAGCCCCTTTGCTATTCACCTAAAGACCAATTAGCCATGGATGCCCTAGGTGCCTAGGAGATTCAAGAAATACAAATTTGGGAAAACGAAGGCTGTTCACAGTGATTTGACCGCCAAATATATTAGCGGACAACAAAGGCAACCCTTGAACATCAATTTGGATAAGGAGGTCAAGCCCACTACCCATTTTGAGGGTAAACCTATCAGAGGTCAAACCACGACTATCATCCATGGTTCATAGTGCAGACCGCCCACCATAGCTACGGTTTGTAACAGGTTACTGATCACCTTACTTGCTTTGCTTTTGACCACATAGATTAGTTATATTAATCTTTTCATAGGTTTAATTGCATTTTAGAGAAAATATGACCATAGGAATTAGTCATTTCATGCATTGTATTAAGTAGGATTATATTGGATCTTTTATGCACTTTATTGCTCCTAACTTGATTTTAGATCCATGCATCATTTTCTTATTCATGTCCTTCATGTTGTAGTATAATTCTTGATCAAATTAGGATAGTTTAGATTTTTTCTTTATGTTTTCTTGTTTTACTAGTTTAATGGCATTTACATACATATTTCCTTAAAGGGCCTCATCACAAGAGGCTATCGATATTTTTAATCATGTGTTGTTGTTTCTTGTTCATAGGGAGATAGGTGCAAGAGGATATTATGTCATAATAATTTCACATCGTGAAGAAGGGGGTCAGCTCCACCCCAAGGCAATTTGTGACTAATCAATAGAGCACTATAAGTGTGTCTACCCTATTGAGGGCATTGGCAATTGTAGTATCAGTATCATTTTTAAAGTGACCCTAAGAGGGTATTTTTGTAATCAAAGCTCATTCAAAGATTAATACAATAAAACTTACGTTGTTTTTGTTCAATTTATGTACTTGTGTGAATCTTTATGCTTTCATGATGGTATAGATCAATACAGTAGCTAGGTGCATGCTCCATGATTAGGTCAGATGGCGATAACGGTGGAACTTCGCATTTCTAGCCCCTGAGTACTGACATTTTTTTATTTTTTCATCTCAAGTGCTAATCGTAGCTAACAACTACGATTATTTTTTGGCTCGTGGCTGTCACCTATGGTTTACACTACATCCCGTAGACCAGAGCTATGGTTTACAGCAGAAGCAGTAGACAGCAGAGAAACCACTTGGCAGCATAGCAAGAGTTGAGGTAGGTTCTATTTCCATCCTCTGTTCTACATTTTATCTTCTCTATTCTTACAGTAAGTGGCAAATTGATGGCAAATTAGGAACATTAAAGGAAAAAGGATCAATGAAAAAATCCTAATTTAATTTCACATTATTTCCATTAGAAAGGCGCTGCTAGGAACAACAGACCTTTGATTGCAGTCCGCCCTAGAATACAATGACCTTGATAAAAATTGTGTGGTCGTTTGCATGCATGAGGCCCAATCAAAGGCCATGTCATCATAATTGCATTGGCATAACATCATGTAGCACATAGCATTCATACCTTTGTGAATTTGAAATGTTCCTTCTTATGAATATCATGTAGGAATGATCATATGAATTCTATTTTATGCATTTGTATTTATGTAAAGTAAAATGAACCACACACACCACGTTTCATTTAAAAATCAGTGGAGTTGGGCTCTCACATCCAATCCATTTTATTGAGACCAATAGTGGATGTCATTACCACTTGGTTGGCTCATTTGAAATTGTATTATCGGGACCCACTCATTGCCAAGGCCGACCCAAGAATTGTCCTATCCATGCAAAATAGCACGCACTCTTCTTCGAAAGGGTGTATCACTGCACGTGGTGTTCTGGGTGAGGGTTGGTAGTACCTATGCTACTTCATTGAGTATGGAATTCATTACCATATTTGGCTTGTGCGAGTATATAGGTGAAAGCCAATTTAACTGAGTATAAAATCCAATAATATTTCAAAATGTGCGAGAGTTTCTCATACTGATACAACACATTTGAAAACATCAAAAAATTTAGGGCTCACAATAAAAATTTAAAAGGAGATAATCATCATTTGTATACATTGTTTGCATAATAAAACACATCTATATGTTAGGTACACAAATGGTGAACACACGGGATGATCGAAAAATGTCTAGGACCGATGCCCATGATCAACCTCCAACTGGTTCACAATAGCATGTGTCAAGTCCTCATACACATGAGCAAACCAAATGACGTTCGACGAGCATTAGAGGTGACAAATCAACATGGGGAGATCCCATTGAGTGGACCCCCAATATAGGAGCTTCAGTACACTCCTCTAGACACAGGACTGAGCGCAAAGCTTCTCAGCATGAGGACACTCTACTCCAAAGCCATTATCGAGACTACACTGCATGCACGTCCATGGGATTGGCCGAGGAATATGTTGTGTAGGGGACCAAGTTGGTTCCCATACATACTAGGTACACAGGAGGTTCTAACCCTCCATAGTTAGAGTATAGATGGACCAGATATTCATCCATTTAGGGGTAAGAGGACAGGCTCACTTCTGAGCATAGGTCCAACCATACTCCCACGTATGGCCCACCACGTAAGATCACCATTGATATATCAAATGTGGGAGCTAATGGAACACCACCACATGAGCGGTGGAGGTCTAAACAGTTATATGGTCTAGGTAGTGTTCTTGAGTAGCTAGGCTACAATCCTATAGCTTCGACCACTCGTGCTTCGAGTGAGCGTAGTAGCAGTTGTATCAAGATCACTAGAGAGCATGGAGAGGCTTCTAAGCACCCTCATATCACACGTTCGCCATCAACACATTTGTCTGATGGGTACAAAACCCATAAGGAAGCTTGCACAGAGCATACAGACCAAAGGCCTCCCACAACTGACTAGATCGACAGATCACATAGAATGGTGTCTGAGCAAAGACATCAACTCATCCAAGATAAATTGGAGGATGATCACCTAGAGAGGCAACATATTGAAGATGAAAATATTCAAGCGCAAAGGCTCCTACGACAAAGGTTATATGAGTAGCGCATGCATGAGGAGCATATTCTAGATCAGAAGGAGCACATAGAGTAGGATGATCAGCTAGCTAGGGCTGGCCTATACCATCTTAAGTAGCATAGAGAATGTGTGCATAGGAGGGTTATGTCCCTAGCTGATATGCACGAGGAGCACAGAGACACTCGTACTCATGTTAGTGCCCAATAAAGGGAGCGACTATCATCGCTCAATGATATTAGACAGAGGCAGCATGAGCATGTAGATATAGACGGATATGATTAGAAGTATCCTGAGAGTTATCGAGTTGAGGAGGAGGAAGAGCCACTTCCTCCACCTCCCTTGAAGAAGACATTACCTCCTAGACCGCATCCATGTCAGCTTACGAAGGAGGACTTTTTATCTTCTGAGGCGTACAAGGTTTTGGTTCATAAGGTCAAAGCAATAGAGAGGCAAGGTGTGACTATGAAAAAGTTGATACTGAGGAAGATACACAATGAGCATCTAGACCCCTCGGTACCTACACCTCCATATTCTGATCATTTTGATATGCCCAGGTTAGAAAAATTCAAGGGTGATGAGGATGTACAAGAGCATATTACGAGTTTTTTGGATGCTTGTTTCCAGATAAAGAGTCATGATGCCTTATTGTTGTGCACCTTCATTATGAAACTCTCTAGCCTAGCCCGAGAGTGGTTCAACCAATAGAAGAAACATAATATTATTGGTTTCAAGTAGTTAGCTGATGCATTTCTTGAACGCTATTCATTTTGTGTCAAGAAACATACCAACCTTTTTGATTTGGTTGCGCTAGCTCAACACGATGAAGAGCCCATTGAGCAATACAAAAAGAGATAGCATAGAATAATGGTAAAGCTACCATTCCCTATTCCTGCAGCCAAGTTGACCTAAATTTTTACAAAGAGTTTTTCCAAACACATCTCGCTACTGTTGTAGCTACAACAGTACGCTACATTCGAGGAAGTTGTGGCGCAAGCCAAGGTGATTGAGGACATCAAGTTGCAAGAAGGTAACTTGAATCTCAAGACCAAGAAAGATGGGTTTAAAAAGAGTACTACAAAGTAACAGGGCAAGCAAGCCCACGTGAATCAAGTAGTACTGAATCTTGGAGGAGAGGACAAGGGACAACAAAAGCCTAATTATGCGGCCTAACCTCCTGCATGTTATGAGATGTGCAAAAAAATTATAAGGGCAAAAATAGAGAAGAGTGCCCACCTCACCAGTTCACACCTCTGATGGAATCGATGACTTTGATTTTCCATAAACTGTGCGAGGCCAAGGCCATACAATTTCCCGAGGTCAAATTAGTAGATCCAAATGTTCCAAATTCAAAGTGGCATCAAGACGATCTGTTCTGTATATTCCACAGCAAAAAAGGCCATGACATCGAGACATGTTGGTCCTTCAAACACATTGTGCAGAACATGATAGAAAAATGAGAGCTTGTAGTACCAACTAATCCATAGGCACCCGATAATAGAAATATGGATATTTTCAAGAATCCACTACCTAATCATGAAGCACCTCGTAAAAATTCTGGCTAGGTCAATCAAGTGAGAGTCAAACCACCTACCCAGGGGTTTGTAGGCATGGTCAATGTTATTACTAAACATGGGAGGTATGATAAACCAAATCAACCTCATGCTCCTATTAGAATACAAGATGCACCGGATCAACGACCAACTCAGAACATTCCAGTCCCACTAACTACATCGGTGGTGACCATAAGGAGTAGGTTAGTTCAAAATCTACAGACAATTCCTATGAAGTTGTCAATATATGGGCTTATTCAACAATCCCCTAGACATAGGGAGACTCTTATGGACATTATGAGGTCCATTGAGGTATAGTCCCAAGATGCACACGCATTTATAAATTTTGTGGAACATGTACAACAGTGTCAGGAACCCATGATATAATTTTACGATCATAAAGTGAAGATGGTTCCTACTATTATGGCTAACCCACCATTGCATATTATCGCATGTGTTAACCACATGCCTTTCAAAAGGGTCTTGATCGACACTGGGTCCTCGATCAATATAATTATGACCAAGGAGCTGAGCCATCTCAAGTTGCCAAAATCACACATTGTTCCTATCACCTTTATGTTGAGAGCATTTAATGATGCCCTATGCTCGACGGTTGGTACAATTTTTCTACCTGTTTAGGTGGGACTCAAGACCATATCTATAATGTGTCACATGATAGAGGGCACCATGCAGTACAACATTCTACTTGAAAGGCCTTGGGTTCATGAAATGCGTTGTGTCCCCTCGATCTTGCATCAATGTGTGAAGTAAATTCACGAGGGACAGGTTCATGTAGTGTCTTCAGATGAAGAACCATTCAAGTTTGTGAATCTAGCAGATTTTCTTGGGGCTTTTGTACTCCCGTATACGCACTTGGATATCTAGCCTACTTCGTCGGTTAAATATTCCAAGAGGTAAATCAACAGCCCATGCTCAACCATCAACATATGTGTGACGTAGATCTGAGCATATGACTACAATTTCTCTGAAATCGACTGCATCGACAATGCATCGGCTAGATGAGAAGCTAAAGGTGAAATTGGGTGATAAAGTAGATCATATGCCCAGACCAGTCACCAATGAGACTCCCACTCCCATGGATGTGGAATAACCTCAAGAAAAAGCCAAGGAGGCACCTCAACCTACTTCATCTGCATCTTCAGCAGTGTCATATGCACTGCAGGTGATCGTTCATCTAGCTAGCATAGGGTTAGATGACTATCTTGTGCAAAATGTTACTTTCGGACCTATCCTGAATACTGCACAAGAGATGGGTCGACCGCACGCCCATCAATTTTTGATTGGATCTGTAGTGCCATTGGGTGAGCCACCCAACCAAACAAACTTCGTCTACACATGGCTAGATCAAGCACCCACTAGAATATTCGTAGATGAGGACGATGACGAGCCATTCACTGTGAATGTGCGCTATCTATCCAACCCAAAATAATCCATGCACATTTTTGAGTCATATCATTGGCATGGATATGATCTTGGTCTTTTTGAATAAGGACATAGGACTTCGCTCGAACCTCATTATCAATTAGCTACTGATAGGTGTGAGTTAGGGTTACAGGTACAAGATCATGATGATTTTCTTGTCATATCCTTAGATCACATGTACCTGAGTCTGGGGGACGATGTGGATTTTAATCCATATCACCCTAATCCTTCCAACTGTTGGAGGACTCATCAGATGGTATCATGTGTTACCATAGGGCCACCCAATTCATATCATTATGGGCCCTTAGAGGACAACCCTAGAGGCAACTTGGGTAACCAAATTCATAGTGCTATCGATGACACTGGTATGCAGGGGCATAACCCCACTACTATAGGTGATCTTGAGTTAGGAGATATTTGTGATGATGATGGAGAGGAGTCCACCTCCGAAATGAGTGGACCTAGTTATTATGTAGATGATGAATCCTCAAATTATGATAAATATGAGGAGGAAATCGAGTCGACCTTTCTAGGTTCGACATTTATACTCCATCTGCTACCTATGGAACAAGTGGAAGAGACGAATGAGCGCTTCATAGTCGATAGTGATTATAAATATGAAATAGAGGAGGCCTATTTAAGGCCTTGCCTAGCTAATCTCCCACTATTCATAGACACAATAGAGTGGTCCATCCATGGTAGTGGCCATAGTGATGTAGATGAGAGGGTCGATTCTAGGATCGTGTATCCATAATATCTATTGCCTAGGGAATAAGGGCATGTTATGGAGGAAATCCCTCCCAATACTGAGTGCTCTGAGGAAGAAGTAGTGTCAGTTTATGCGGTAGTATCGTATATACAATCATTTTATTGGATTTATCTGAATAGTGATGATAGTGACTGTGAAATCAGATACATGGGGCCACATCTGGCAGGTCGCCCCTTAGAAGAGGGGGGAAGTGATGGATTGTATTTGTACAGTGAAGATGAGGATTCATTGGATATGGCCTATTTGGGACCTCATTGCCTACGTAGTAGGGCTCCACCTCAAGGTCCCCCACCTATTATAGCTGTATGTTTGCATCGGGAGATTAATCTCCATCACATCCTAAGGGAAAGAAGAGAGCTCAAAGAGAGGTATTGGAAACTATTTCCCCATATGCCTATGTACGCGGAGCTCCTTAAGCTAAGAGATTCCATTTTGTATCTAGTGCACCAAGAGGATCCAGTTATATGGGCATCCCATATAGAGGATTCGTTTGTGCCCATACCATCTGAGCCAGATCTTGGGTATAGAAGCTACGCTTTAGATACAGAGTTTTTTCTGTGTGGTTCTAGAGATCAATTCCATTCCATCAATATGTTCTCCATTTATTTGACCACTCCACTCCATAATCTAGCAGATATGTCCAAATTGCTGCATCTAAACATGGATGCTATCAATTGGGATCACACTGACTCGTCGATCCAGCCTGAATATTTCTTCCCTAATGAAGAAATGTTGCAACCATTTCATTTTGCACTAGGTTGTGCTTATGATGTTTATCATGCTAAGGGTGCTTCTCGCAAGGAACATGTGAACCCAACTAATGACATCCATCTAATTCCTATGCCTCACCAGCTTGAGGAGGGATCACATATGTCAGTAGAGAAAACCTTTGATGTGGATATCAGTAAATATCCCACCAATCCAAAGAAGGTTAGATTTGGAGAGATTCTCACTCTAGATGAGCGTGATAGCATCATCCCTCTCCTGAAAGAGAGACTTGATCTATTTGCTTGGACTTACAAAGACATGCCAGGTCTAGATCTGAAATTGGTTACTCATAACCTTTTGCTAGATCTGTCGAAGAAGCCAGTCAAGAAAAAACTTAGAAAAATGCATCCAATAGTAGCCTTAATGGTGAAATACAAGTTGCAAAAGCTTTTGGACGTAGAGTTTGTCATCTCCATCGACTATCTAGAATGGGTGTCCAATATGGTACCCGTAGGAAAGCTAGATGGAAGGGTTCGTATTTGTATGGATTTTATATATCTCAATAAGGAAACACCCAAAGATTCATTTTCGTTTCCAAATATCAATGCTCTGGTAGATGCTACTACAGGTCTCAAAATGCTCTCCCTTATGGACAATTTTTTGTATACAATCAGATTCATATTAAACCCTAAGATCAGCATAAAACCGTGTTTATAACGCCATGGGGGATATTTTTCTACAAAGTTATGCCATTCAATATTAAAAATGTTGGTGCCACATATCAACGGGCAATGACATATATCTTTCATGATTACATGCATAAAATATTATAAGATTATATTTATGAATTACTAGCTAAGTCGTTGCTATGAGAAGAGCATGCAGAGGTCTTAAGGAAGGTATTCGATCGCCTGATAGAGCATAATGTCAGGTAAGAAATGCGTATTTTGCGTAACTTCAAGTAAACTCTTGGGATTCATCATTTCTAAATGAGACATCGAAGTAGACCCAAAAAAGGTCAAGGCTATTCTAGAGATGCATCCTCCCACTAATATCAAAGAACTAAGAAGCCTTCAGGGCAAAGTAGCATCCATAAAGTGATTCATCGCTTAATTATCGAATAAATGTCGATCCATGAATCGACTACTACATAAGGGGATCCCATTTTATTGGGATGAGGATTGCCAAGAAACCTTTGCTGATATTAAGCAATACCTGGCAATGTCACCAGTATTAGCTCCACCAAGGCCAGATGTGCCTTTTTTGCTATATATATCAGCAACCAACTTTGCATTAGGGACCATGTTAGCCCAAAATAATGTGCAAGGTAAAGAGCAAGCCGTATATTACATCATTCGCACCTTGGTGAGTTATGAGTCAGGATATGCATATTTTGAGAAGCTTTGTTTAGCAGTGGTGTTCGCTACCAAGAAATTGCGGCATTACATGCTAAGTCATACAATATATGTTATATCGAAATAGAATCCTTTGCAGTATATGATGAGCAAGACATATCATAACACATGTACTGCAAAGTGCATCATGCTATTGACAGAATTTGATTTGCAATTCATCAGCCAAAATTCGATCAAGGGACAAGTCATAGCTGATCAATTAGCTGAGGCACCATTGTCCAACAGTAGGCCTCTAACCATTGAGCTTCTAGATGATGCGGTCTTCATAATATCTGAAGCTCTTGAACCCGAAGAACTAGAGAATAATGCTGATATGACATTGTTCTTTGATGATTCGAAGTGTGAGCAAGGGGGTGGTGCAGGAATAGTGTTTTTCATGCCACAAGGAGATCCAATGCCCTTATCGTTCAAGTTAGAATTTCCATACACCAAAAATAATGCTGAGTACAAAGCTCTACTTTTGGGCCTCCACAGCCATCGCCATGGATATTAAAATATTGAATATTTTTGGTGATTCTTTGCTCATAGTTAACCAAGTTAAGGGGCTCTTTAAGTGTCGATGTCCCATATTGAAAACCTACAAAGATCTTGTTGCCACTTATCTGGCTAAATTTGAATGGTATGACATCGAGGCAATCCCTCGTTCATCAAATAGGTTCACAGAAACCATGGAATCTTTGGGTCCTTGATCACTTAAAATCCATCCACTAATTTTACTACCGTCCATGTTAGAACACTCTTGCACCCAGCAATGAAGCATGTAGCCTTTGATAACAAAGAGTCAGTCAACATGATTGTCGTGGAACCAACAACTAATTGGTTTCGTAGAGTGAAAGACTTTCTTAAGAAGGCACTCTGGGAGTCATTGACTTCTTCAAGTCCTACGGGGAGTGGTACTACCATTCACCATAAGGTTTTTTTCCAGTATGCATTTACAAAGTTAAATACATAGGGGAAGCAAGTCATCTTAGCAGTCGAAGCTGAGGCTTGTCAAAGCTGGATGTTGCAAATCCAAGAATTCTTAAAACTTGGTATGATCCCAAAGGGATTTTCGCATGTAGCAAGACACACATTCAAATATAAAGTGACTAAGTGTGTCTTGATAGGAGAAATTTTGTATCGACGTAGCTACGAAGGAGTTCTCCTTCGATGTCTTGAGCCCCAAGAGTCATCTTGGGCAATTTCAGAAGCTCATGATGGTACGTGCGATGGCCATTTTAGTGAAATGGCTGTCATCAAACACATCCTTCACATGGGTTATTATTGGCCCACTATGGAGAAGGATTGTAATGTGTATGTCAAGAAATGCGTTAAATGTCAGCATCATGCTAATCTTATGCACTTGCCATCACAGGTCTTACAGCCCATTCAAGCGGCTTGGCCATTTGCTCAGTGGGGACTAGATCTTATTGGTAACATTTCTCCTCCATCGTTAGGCTGACATACATTCATTATCATGGCTACTAAGTATTTTACAAAGTGGGTGGAAGCCATTCCCCTTACAATGACCACTGGAGCTCGCATCGCAAAATTTATTCTCGAGCATATCATATGTCATTTTGGGATACCATCCAAAATAATTTTGGATAATGGAACTTCTTTTAAGAATAAAACTGTGTGGGCTTTAATGTCTAAATACCACATTAAACATAATTTTGCAACTCCATAATATCCGCAAGCAAATAGGCAAGCTGAGGCCTCAAACAAGACTATAGTAGCCATCATGAAAAATACAATGCAAGAACACCACAAGGATTGGCATATATAGTTGCCCCTTGCATTATGGGATTACAAGACTAGCATTCAAATACCCATTGGGGCAACACCATTTTCACTAGTATATGGCACTGAGGCCATTATGCCCTTAGATTTGGAAATTCCAACGCTGCACGTCACACTGAAATAGTTCATTGATGACGACACCGTGTGGTAAGCTCACCTCGATCAATTAACGTTGCTCGATGAACGTCACATGAATGCCCTCAAACATCTTCATTTTTATCAAGGGTGATTAAAATGAGATTGCAATATCAAATTCCACTAGAGAGACTTTGAAGCTGGGGATCTTGTGCTGAAAGAGAATCAATAGAACTTGAATTTTCTGCCTGATATGCAAGACAAATTCATGGCTAATTGGCTAGGGCCTTACATCATATCTAAAAATATTGGTCTAGGTACCTATCACCTAACGTCGTTAGAGGGTGTGGAAGAGCTTGAGCCTCTCAATATCATCCATCTTAAGGCATTCTATGCTTGAGAGTGTATTAAAGGCCCCAAAGGCATCTGTAAGCCCTTTGGTCAACCCAAAAGCTCCGAGGGTTTTGTCCACAACCGCTCGATCATCCCAAAAGGCTCTGAGTTCTTGAATTGAGAAGCTTAGTCAAGTAAATGCACCAAAGGCATATGTAAGCCCTTTGGTCAATCCAAAAGCTTCGAGGATTTTGTCTTAACCGCTCGGTCATCCCAAAATACCCCAAGCTCTCCGTTGAGTAGCTTGGTCAAGTAAAAGATCCAAAGGTAATTCCTCATTTTTGGTCATCCTAAAAAATCCAAAGACATGTACTCGTCGTTTGGTCAATTATGAAAGCTCAAAAATGTATAAAAATTTAAAAATATTTAAAATTCTAAAAAAATCGGTAAAGCTTAAAATCCAAAAACATTTGCTTTTGTAGTTTGCATTTTCATATATGCATTCACATCATCATATTGCATTTAGGCATTTGTCATCCGTTGCATTCCACAGTAGAGTGTAATGCATCTATCAAAATTTTACAAATGATCACACATTTGTGTGTCAATCATGCACCCTTACATTTATCATAATTCATTACATTCATACACGATACCTGTTGCAGAGAAATATGTATGTATATTAAGTTTTCTAGTCACTCAGCCATACCTAGTGGGTTCTTCAGATATTGTAGAAATATTGCTTTGCTGTTATACACAAGGTCATTAGTTGGGATAGTGCGTCAACATATCAAAATCCTGTCACTAAGCAAAACAATATAAAATCCTACTAAGACAAGAGAGGATGAAAGCTGTGAAAGTAGTCTTAGGTATATAGAGAGATGGGTTTCACAACCTGCTTATCTTGCAAATAGTCGATCTAGAGAGGTGTACTTTGGCAAAAGGACAAGAATTTCCCCTATAAATCCCAAAGTCACAGAGTTTAAATCCCAAGTTACAAAGTGCAAAAGTACAAATTTCAAGTTCAAAATGTAAAGTGACATAGTGAATCAAAAGCACTATAAAAATCCCTTGCTCAAAGAAAATGGTAACACGTGGACTAACAATGATTTTTATCACTACATATGAGCAAGTAAGAAGGGTGAGAACTTGAATCCCTATATTGTCCACATTTTGAAATCCATAGAGTGATCCCCGATTGTAGTAATGGGTTGGACGAGTCCCACCTAAAATCGGAGGGGTAGTTCTATTAGGTGATCCCCAAATGTAGCAATGGGTTGAAAGAGTCCCGCCTGCATTTGGAGGGGTAGTCCTAATCAATTTGCAATATGAGCTAGCTCTAGGTACCTAGGATTGTCTAGTTGTATAAGTCTAATCAAAGCTGAAACAAGGATGGTACGATCGTATGAGGAACCCTATATCACATATGGGTTGAAAGAGTCTCGAATGACATACGGGGTATGCTTATGATCTATCTGAAAATACTCACATGCACACACAAGGATAATGAATAGTTGGGTATGTCACAACAAAAGCCTTGTCCAATAAAAGCCTTGTACAGTTAGTATGTGATTTTTGGAGAAATCTACTAGGGTGTTTGAGTCTCAAGGAAAACCCAAAAAGTTCTCCAATAACAACAAGATACCAAATATCATTAGACTTCAGAAATACAATTCATTCATTCATCAGAATACATTTTACAAAGCACAATCAAACATATAGGATAGATACCGCATGAATATCATAAATAATGTTTAGATGACCACTGACTATTTAGTGCATCAAAGAAGAAATATACAGAATGACATATTCGTTCATTAGCATTATACCAATCCATTTCACTGCATTTCATATATGGGTGATTAGTTTATTAAGTTCTTGTAATGAGAATTATCAATTATTTTGCATGATTGCTATACATTCTGTGGTGTCATATTTTAAAAATTGATATACATAGTTTACATTCATTCCTTATGTTTTAAGTGATTAAAGCATACCGGTTCATTTCCATTAGATTATGATTATGTACATAATGTATTACCATACATTGCATAGCATACCATAAACTGCATAAAATAAACGCATGTCCACAAAGCAAAAATAAATATGCATTTAAAAATAAACATCGCATCCATATTCATACATCATATCTCGCACATCTAATCATCTAGATCACTATATATCATCATCATAAAGTAAAATAGTTATCTAGTGCATGTCATCCATACATCACATCATATAAACATAGCATTTACATAAGCCTTGCATCCATGTGCATCAAATAAACATAAAATCAAAAAATATAAATAAACATGTACACATAATGAGCCATAAAAGATCATATCATATATATATATATATATATATGTGTGTGTGTGTGTCCAAAAGAGTACATAGGGAGTACAAAATGCTCATAGGCTACAACTATGTAGGTCATTTACCTTACACAGAAAATGATATATCAAAAATGTAGTCGACAACTGCTATAACTCAGATCTAGGCTGCCCCCCTGTACTGGAGCTCTTGTCGCCTCCCTCCGCACTGTGCTTTGGAGCTAGCTCTCCTGGCTGACCTGGCACCTGTGGTGGATCCTGCCTACCTCCAAATCCCAAAGCACCCAACACACAAGAAATTGTTAACTACAGTAGGCTAGTCCTCTGACTGGAGGCCCCTGATATTTGCCCTAGATATCTGGTCTTGGCCTACGATCTCGCTATGTGTGCGCTAAATGACCTATGCGTCCTCTTAGTCCTATGAGTCTTATGACTCGAGCTCATTGTAGACTTTCTAGTAGTCCTATTTTGGGTCCTCTGAGACTATGATGCGAAAGGATCCTCTAGAACCTATAGACCATGCATCTCAATGTAACCGACTAGTTGATCAATGCAAGCAAGCTAGGTTGTGTGCATCTCATTGGTCCTCATGACCATACCATGTAGTCGCTATACCTTGGTTTTCAGATCCTATGTAGCTACTGTACCTACTGTTGGTACTGTAGGAGGCCCCATAGTAGCCTAAGGAGGCAACATACCCCCCCTCGATGCCTAAGCAAGATCCTACTCTGCCTCTACTATAGTCTACTATGCCTGTGCTAACTCTAGGGTAGTCTGCAGTCTCTGCACCTAGGCCTCTACATCTATGGCCTGAGTCATGAGCTCTTGTACCTGGTCCTGCACCTTAGTTAGGCATCGCTCCCTGTCAGCCACCTTCACCTCCAGAGTGGCGATGATAGTGTCTCTCTCGAGCTACTATGTGAAACTTCCCGAGCTGACTCTGTAAGTCAACCACCTGAGCCAACAATCGTCCCTCTGCGCTGTCAGGAGGGACTTCACCCTCCTCTAGAGTATCCTCCTCAGGTTCAATCTCAGGAATATCCTCAGTGAAGACCTCTGTGCCCCAAATACCCTTTGTATGTTTGCACACCCTACACCCATAAGGATTTGCCTCTACCTTTTCCTGAGCTGACTCTCAGCCCAGAGGCCTGGTCCCATGCCATCTGAATAATGACCACCACCCATCATAGTCTAATGTGGTCCCAGTTGTCTCAACCCTTGACTCCTGGAAGTCATCGGGTGCATCTCCTAATGGTGGAGGAACTATCAATGGGAGGTCCCTCTCCAAAGCTAGGCATTTGTACCTTAGTGGCATCTCTGGTATATCATGCACCATGCCAAACTATCATAGGACATGAGAAAAGAACTAATACTCTTTGACCTTTGGTTTATGTTAGATAAGCCATCTATCTTGGTGGGCCCATCGTAGCCACTCGTCCACCTCAAGCCATGTAAGGCAATCCATGTAGGGACGCTAGACAATGTTCCTTGGACCAAGTGATGTAAACCTAATGATGTAGTGCTCAGTGTTCCTAGCATGAGCCCTACTGTAGATACCCTCCTCAGCACGAGGCCAGCATGCGACATAACATTGATGGTCAACATATATGGTGATGATGCATAGTGGTAGCTTCGTAGGATGCTCAATCTAGATGTGATGCCACCCCCAAATCTATAACAAAATACTGCAACTGATGCCCTTACGACTACGCTCTATGTTATGGTATAGCTCTCTGTAGAGTTGGCATAATAACTAAGCTAATCATAGTGGCTTCTCTATAGAGTTCTAAAGCACCCTCCAAGTAGTGGCTAACATGTTCCAAGGAATCCTTGCACCCGAGGAGTCTGAAAGGACAATCTGCATAATGAGATGCATGAATAGGTCATCTCATACAGAAAAGACATCATTGTGATACCATTCATCGATGTGCACCCCTTCGTGGTTAGCATCATCCTGTACATCAATGCTCTGGTCATCGAAGATGGCATTGAAGACAACATCCTTTTCCATGGAGGCAGAGGACATGATAGCCTCACCATCGATGGGGATCCTAAAGATCCTGTAGACATCCTCCAAAGTGATAGTCATCTCATCAGGAGGAAGGTGGAATGTGTTGGTCCACGCATTCCAACACTGGGCCAATGCAGTAAGATAGGCTTGATCTACCCTAATGGTGGGTAGTGTATCGCTCCAAAATTTTTGCATCCTTACCTTCAGGCTATAGGATCCGCGCCCAAAAGAGGGATGTGAAAAGGATGGGACAATACCTTGGACTGAGAGGCCCTTTGAAGGTCCCGCCTCTCGGGGGAGGGGTATAAGGGTGAATTTTTGATGGATGGTGGGTTGGAAACTTTTGAGTGGTAGTTTCCACACCTAGGTTGATAGTGGGTTTGATGTGTTCATTTTGTACTTTAATCATTCAATTCCTAGGTTTGGCTAAGATGAATCTAAACTATTCTATATGCCAATGCTGATTTTTATGGATACAAAAAATATGAATAAAGGCTAAACACAGAGAATGTGTTGAATGGGACAGAACATACCTGATTCCGGATGTCTGATGAAGATTCTGAGTTTTGTAGCAGTCTAGATCATCTCAAATCGTACGTAATCATCTGAAATTACACTGAATTGCCTCAAATCTCAGATGATCTTCTGAGATCAGACGAGATCATCGTCAATCTGATGAATTCGTCAAAAACCTATAATCACAGGAATAGATACAAAATATCAAAGATACAACTGCAAAAGCAAAGGAGAATGATAGAAATAATAGCAAACATGCCTAAATAATAGATTCAAATAACAAATAAGAGAGATGCAATAAATTTAATGATTGATTTTAACTTTATCATGCGGTTATGCTAAATGAGGTGAACTCCAAGATGCATAAATATAATAACTAAGATAATGTATAGAGAAATGCAGAAAACAATAAAGAGATGCAAAATCTGGGCTCTGATTACCCCCAATCTGGACTACATTCGGGATCACCTCCAATCGTACGAGATTTTCTGTGCTCCTCGACAGGATTGTCCAAAATTGCCTAGAATCGCTTACGATGATCCGTGCTTGCTTCGACTAAAAAATAGTAAAGTTCCTGCAAGAAAACATGAAATATATAATGCAAATGATGGTGTGAGGATGCTCTGAGGTGCGTGGAAGTTCAGGGGGTTTAAGCAGAGTTTCAAGGTTTAATCTCAGTTTATATAGGATTAGGGAGAGGTTAGGAGGTTGGAGATCATCCCAATTTGGGAGATCTCCAATGGGGGAGACTCTAACTATGCAAACACGCTTTCTGCCCAGGTTAGAGGAGATGTTGGAATAGAAGCTAAGTATGAAAATTTAGTTTTGAGACAAAATTGTCTGGATGTTTTGTTCCAGACGAATTTGTCAGATCTGGGACGATTTCGTCTAATATGCGACGATATCATCCAATGGTCAAAACAAATCCTAAAAATGGCATAGAAAACAAGGGGAGCGGGTAACAGGCAGTTAACGGGGAGTTTGAGGTTAAAATTTGATTTTTATCTTTTTACTAAGGTTTAACTGTGCCAATTTTAGGGTGCTACATTTTGCCTCCTCTTTAGTGAATTTTTCGAAGAAAATGCATTAAAGACGAGTTCTTCCTGTTTTACGAGAAAGCAAAAATGTACTCAATTTTCTAGATGACGATTCTTGGTTGAATCGTATGACTGTTGACTATGGTGCCCCCTCCATGTTTTTACCCAAATTAGACGTTTGAGGTAAAAGCACGGAAAAGCAAAAATAAAAAAAGAAAGTTGTTTTTTAAAATAAAATTAAGAAAATAGGGTAAACCCTAATTCATTTTTACTATTCATTTTTACTGGTTTTAGAGCTCTGCAGGCAAAATGGTCGAGACAGCGCACCGATCGACAGAGGTCCAACGCAGGCTACAGGTAAGGATATGATCCTAGTAAATTAGGTTTGAATTTAAGATGTGCAATTTTTTGTTTTTAAATTTTGACTGTTTGGGGCATCACGGCCGTTTTTAGGCCGTCAACGACATCGGGATGAAATCGTCCCTATTTCATCGAAATCATCCCTAGATCATCGATTTCGTTAGAGGGCAAAATCGAAGAACTAGGGGCGATCCCGTCCAACAAGGGGTGATCCCCAAGTTGTGAAATCGAAGATGATTTTGTCCTACAAAGGATGATTTTATCCAATTTGGGACGATATCATCCAATGGTGGACGATATCATCATATTTATGAAATTTTTATTTGTTTGAAATGCATTTAATTGATTTTAATAGTTGGTTTATTAATGAAATTTGTTTTTTTATTGTTTTTTTTGTAGAGGGGATTACTAAAGAGTCGGTAAAGGAAATATGGGGGCCTAAGAGACGACATAGCCATGCTCGACCAGGCAAAGCGTGATCGACTAGCACAGGTCAGGCTACAGCATGTGGTAGAGATGTCGCAAGTACCGATGGACATGGGGCTACTGATAGCCCTAACAGAGAGGTGGTATCCAGGGTCATCCTACTTTCGGTTATCGATAGGGGAGATGGCTCCCACACTAGAGGACGTATGGAGGATCATGAGGATCCCCATACAGGGATGGCTAATGACTCCTATGGCCAATCAAGGCCAGGCTATGATGAGGCTGAGTGGAGACCCGAGCTTCACCCTGGAGAAGGGCGGAGTGAACATCGAGTCTCTAAGGTAGATGCCTAGGACATCTAGGCTGACTTAGGTTTTTGCAGGGGTGGTAGGTGGCTTACTGCTATGCCATCGAGTGGGTGCATATTACCATGGCTCCTATCAGATGTGGTCAGTGACATGAGAGACCACGGGCATAGGTTTGCATGGGGTAACTTTGTACTATGCTGCTTGTATAGGATCCTACACGGGGTCATATACAAGGGAGGCCGATGTCTGGTATTGACATCGCTACTACAGGTTTGGTGCTAGGAGCACATCATGGTGCAGATGCCGATAGGGCTCCCACTGATAGGGGTTGAACGAGAGAGGCCCTAGGTTTTATACTAGTGGCTACAAAGGGGGTCACAATGGTGGATAGATCTGTCGATGTCACGAAGGTTGCTAGATGACCTCATCCCAGACCAGATCACCTGGAGGCCATGGCGAGAGCACCTAGGGTGGGCAGAGGATGGGCAGGAGCTAGCTTGCATCAGGCAAGTCTATTGGCTAAGGATGGAGCAGGGAGAGGTAGAGCTCCACCGCTACGATCGGGTTCTATGATAGTTCGGTCTATAGCAGGGGATCCCTTCTCTTAGGGATTACGAGTACTCCCAGACTGTCTAGGATAGTACCACACTGAGCGGGGCTCCAGACATGTAGTGGTTCTAGAGTTAGGACACGGATGATGCCCCCATCTAGCCAGTGGATGGTGATGATGCTAGGGTTATCGATGGATATGATGCCTGGTACACAGGCATCTGCCCTCATCGGATGACGAGGGCATAGGGTATGATGCACGCTGTTGTGCAACGAATGGGGAGGCAATGTCAGGCTGCTATTGAGGCAACACAGGGTCATGGTGGGAGAGAGCAGCGATGGTCTTCATAGGAGAGATTCCAGAGGATGGCACGGGCTCCATAGATACCACAACAGACAAGGAGGAGGGAGGAGGGACTCCCTTCTCAGTAGGGGGAGAGACCACCATCTCTCGATAAGGGCAAGGGTGTCAAGGTAGGGGAGAGCAACGAGACGATGGATCTCTAGGCAGAGGTTGCCCGCCTTCGAGCTTAGGTGCAGACACTATAGGATGAGGCTACATAGCTTAGAGCTCGGGGTGAAGGAGTGAGCATGCAGGAGTTGCTACGGTCTATGGCTCAGACTGTGTTCTACCAGGGAGCATACTACCAGATGGTTCCAAAGAGCCAGAGGTTACAACTGCTAGCCAACATTACAGGGCCGATTAGGATGGGGTCATCGAGGACATCGTCACGATCTATGTCGAGGACCCATGACATAGGGCGGACTCCGATGGGGCCTCCTCCTCCACCTCAGGGTGGGAGAGGAGATGAGGTTGAGAGCTCGAGGGCTTCTCGAGGCTAGACGCTCACTGCACAGAGATTGTATTTATTATTATATATTTTTTGAGAGGATTGAGTATGCCAGGCTATTGATTATGGCATACCAGTCCAGTTTTGATATGATGTACATAATTTGTTGATATATATATATGATATTTTTGATGATATGACTTGTGTATATGTTGTATGATGCTTTAATGTTGAATTTTGCAATTTATTATTGATGATTCATGTAATTATGTCATTTTAGAAATATTATAATTTTATGTCATGTAAAATTTAAATGAAATAATATGATGTAAACAATTGGTTGTTTTGGTGTGATTTGATGAAAAATAAAAGGGACTTCTAACAATAATTTCAAAGGACATTGTCGTTGTTATAGACCATTTCATGGAGTCACCACTCACTCGGTCATCAAGCTAATCCCAGTATAGAAATATTGCTACAAGTAAAAGAATGCTTAAGATATTGTCTTAAGACTTTGTGTTGTGATGGTGATGATTTGTTTTCATATTTTCATAAAAATATTATGCATGAGATACTAAAAGAAATATGATTTTGCTAGGCATAAATTCCTAAGTGTGATAAAATTTTGAACAATTCCTTAGAAATTATACCATGGTTGCAAAATTGAATGTTGACATAATGACATGAAACATAATAAGTGTTCGTTCGTTTTAAAGCACAATTGTGTAACATAATGATGTAAGCCATATGTTTTTTTTTTTTTTTTAAATGAATGGGAAAATAAAATTAGGACAATGGTTTGCGCTAGGCATAGAATTATAGGTATAGACTTATACCATCATCGCAAAATCCAAAGAAGAAATTGATATTTTAGTTTTATTGCATGATTGATTTTTTATTTTTGATAAACAGAAAATAATAATATACAAACTTGACTTTATTTGCTAGATTTTGTAATAGGTTGTTTAAAATATTTTTGGATTTTTGAAAACAATGCATGTAATTGTTTTTATACTAAAAAATGTTCTCAAATAAGAATAAAATTTATTCCAAAAGAGTTGCAGAAATATTTTAAATTATCTCAAATACAAATGTAGATTTTTAAGGAACCCTCATGTGCATATGTGAGTTCATTGCCGATCTTGATTTATCATAATGATATAGAATCTCTCAAATACAAATGTGTGTGCAATTGTATTGTTCGTTCACCAATTTTGAGCAAGATAATTTGATACAAGTAATTTGAATTAACCAAATGAATGTTCGTTGACCATGATTTATATGCATGTAACCGTACCAGACTACCGTGTAAGTTAGGTTATCAAGAGCTAGCTAATCCATAAGCCGACATAGATCTGTACAAAAGAAGGTCGCTAATGTGATAGACATATCACCATGCTAGGGATTACCCAAGGCCAAGTGGGTTGGGCACAAACCACCTGTTATGGGGCTTACCTCACAGTTTTTGAATAATTGAGAATTCCAGGGATTCAAGCTCATTCACCCTTATTTTATTTTCAAGGGGTAGGGAAAGGGATTTATTGCATTTTGCTTTTGCCTTTTCTTTTTCTCTTCTTTTCTTCTCTTTTTTTTTTTTTTTTATGTATTTTACTTGGTACTTGAGATAATTCTGAAATATTGTTGCGATGGTACAAAATGATATTTTTCTTTTTCTCATTTTCTTTGAATTTTCTTTTTCTTCCTATGCTAGGGATACTTGCTCGGATTAGCTGTAGAGCAAGGGATTTTTATTCTAGGTAGGGGTGAACTTGTCCTTTTGTCAATTCTCAAAGATTCTAGACCATGTGCATGATAGGATAGCAGGGGAAACTTTTCGCTCAAGAAACCACTTTTACTATGTAGCATCATATTGAATTTGCAATGAAATCATTTTAATGTGAAAAGATATATTTGGTTCAAGTAAATAACAAGATCGGTTTTCTATGCTCAAAACTTTATGTAATTCAACTGTGGACTTTGATGTAAGAGAGATTAATAATCATACCAAATAAGATCAAGATATTTATTCATGTGAATGTGAAAGTGCGGGATTCCAAATAAATGCTAATTTATCCAAAATAATTGAAAATATAACTGCAACACTTCAAGAATTGATAGGTATGAAAATAAAATATGTTTTTGAATATTTTTCCGATTTTGATGTTTTTAGACTTTGATTTTGATTGATGAATTGCAAGAAGAAATACTATTACTGTTTTTTTGAAATTTTACTAAAATGAAACAATATGCAAAATACACAATATATATAAATGATGAAAAAGGACCAAATTTTATGCATAATAATGCTTAAGATGCATAATTTTCATAGGTTCTTTAAGATCTTTACCATCTAAGGTAGCTAATCGGTATGCTCCCTATACAAATTTAGTAGTGATGACATATGGTCCAAGCCAGTTGGGCTCAAATTTACCTTTAAGGTCTTTAGTTGCATTAGTATTTTTTTGATTTCCTTTTAAGACAAGGTCGTCGATCTCAAAGGATCGTTGATGAACTTTCTTGAGGTATGCACGTTTAAGCTTGTTTTGGTAGGCACAAAGATGCTCCAAAGCATTGATGCGCTTCTCATCTAGGAGTTCCAGCTGACTAAGTATGCCAGCACGATATTCATCTCCTACTTCAGTATCTTGAAGTAGTAGAGCCAAAGAAGGAATTTCTAATTTAAAGGGAAAAACTGCTTCAGCGCCATAGACCAAAACAAAGGGGGAAATTCTTGTGGGAGTATGAACGCTAGTTCGATAAGCCCACAAAGCAGGATATAATTGAATATGCCAATATCGACTAGATTTGTTGACCAGTATTTTAAGGATTTTGATTAATGTTTTATTAGATGCTTCTGCTTGGCCATTACCCTGAGGATAATAGGGAGTGGACCAACGATGTTGAATTTTATACTTTTGACATAATTTCTTAACATATTTATTTTTAAAACAAGTTCCATTATCTAAGATGAGATTTGCAGGGATTTCGAACCTACAAATAATTTGATTAAAAATAAACTTGGAAACTTGGGTTCCAGTGTAAGAAGCTAATGGCATAGCTTCAACCCACTTCATGAAATACTCAATGGCGGTTATGATAAATTTGTGTCCATCATATGACACAGGGTTGATTTTTCCAATGATGTCTAAGCCCCATTTTGAAAAGGGCCAAGGAGATGAAATAGCCTGCAGCTCTTGTGCAGGCACATGGACAAGGTCAGTGTGTTTCTGGCACTTGTCACAATGATGCACATAAGCATGTGCATCATTATCCATGGTAGGCCAAAAATATCCTATCCTAAGGAGCTTCTTAGCAATGGAGCTACCACTAAAATGCCTCCCACAAGATCCATTATGGGCTTCACTCAAAGCTGATCTAGATTTTGCTAGATTCAAACATCTCAATAAGATGCCTTCAAAAGATCTCCTATACAAGGTATTACCAATAATAACGAAGCGACTTGCTCGTCTACGTAATAACCTGCATTGGTTACTATTACAACCTTCAGGAAAGGTCCCATTTTGAAGAAAATTAAATAGATCATTGTACCAATGTTCAAGAGTAGTTTCATTGATTAGAAACACATCCAAAGGTTCTAAGCATGATTTTCTTGAAGTGGGTTCCTGGAGTCGATGAATAATGATGGTATCATATTCGTCATCTAACTCCAAGGGCAAAAGAGATGTAGCTGCAGCCATAGCGTCAACCGCACGGTTGTTAGTTTGAGGAATAGCTTCCAAGGTAACTTGATCAAACAAAGATAATAATTGTAAGACATATGCTTTGTATGGATGCAATTTATCATCTCGGGTTTGATAAACATCATTTATTTGATTTATGACAAGTTGAGAGTCACCAAAAACCAATAGATTTTTAATTTGTAGTGCTAAAGCAGCTCGTAATCCAAGGATAAGAGCTTCATATTCAGCAGTGTTATTAGTACAAGCAAATGTTAGTTTGAAGGATAGAGGTATAAGATGTTTCTGCGAAGATATTAAAATAATACCTGCACCAGCCCCACTCATGCATCAGGCTCTATCAAAGTATAGGGACCATTGCTCAGGATGGTTTGCCTCTAATCTAAGGCATTCGTCAAGAAACTCAATGATGAGGGGATGGGTAGACTCTAAGGGTGCAAAAGCTAATTGGTCTGCTATGATTTGACCTTTAACAAACTTTTGTCCTATAAACGTGAGTTCAAACTTGCTTAGCGCAAGAACCCACTTGGTTGTGTGACTAGATAAGTATGGTCGACTCATGAGATACCGCAAAGGATCGAATTTAGCAATAACATACATTTTTTGACTGAGCATATAATGGCATAGTTTTTGTGTAGAAAATATGACTACGAGACATAACTTCTCTAATACGGTATAGCGAGTTTCATAACTGATTAAGGTTCTACTGATGTAATAATTAGCACGTTCTTTCTTCTCATCATCAAGTTGAGCTAACATAGCTCCTAAGGCACAATCTGAAGCAAAAATGTACAAGATAAATGGACGATCAGATCTAGGTGGGGAAAGCACCGATGGTTTAAGGAGATATTGTTTGAGGAGTTCGAATGCTTCCTGACATTCATCGTCCCAATGAAAAGAGACATATTTCTTAAGAAGCTTAAGAAAAGGTCCGGTTTTGTCTGCCAACTTATCAATAAAGCGACGAATAGCTTGAAGCTTACCTTGTAGACTTCATAATTCTAATATATTTGTGGGTGTGGGCATATCAGTGATAGCCACAATCTTGAGAGGGTCAATTTCAATGCCACGTAAAGAAACTATAACCCCTAATAATTTACCAGACTTAACTACGAATATACATTTAGCTGGATTCAATCGGATAAGATACTCCCTTAACCGATCAAATACTTTTCTCAAGTCATCTAAATGATCATCTTCTTTGATGGAACGAGCTATAATATCATCTAAATAATCATGTAGAATATTATGCATCATATCATGAAAGATATAATTCATAGCGCATTGATAAGTTGCCCCTCCATTCTTTAAACCGAATGGCATCACTTTCCAACAAAAGGTCCCCTAAGGGGTAATAAAGGTTGTTTTAGCTTGATCTTCAGGAGCTATCCTGATCTGATTATAACCAAAAAATCCATCCATTAGGGATATCATTCCACTCCCAGCAGTAAAGTCAATGATCTGATCCATGTTGGGAAGAGGAAAATCGTATTTAGGGCATGCAACATTAATATCTCTGAAGTCTGTGCAAACCCTAACTTTAGTGGCTTCTTTCTTAGTTACTGGAACTACATTCGAGATCTATTCAGCATAATCAATGGCTTGTATAAAAATAACATTTAAGAGTTTTTCTAATTCTCCTTTGACTAGTAAGGCCACTTGAGGATGCATTTTTCTAAGTTTCTATTTAACAGGTTTAGCATCCGGATGGACTACTAGGTGATGCATAACTACAGAAGGGTCTAATCCTGGCATATCTTCATATGTCCAAGCAAAGACGTCTTCATATTGTTTAAGGAATGTAATGTATTGATCTTGTTTTTCTTGGCTCAATTCTGATCCAATGTTGATTATGTGAGGGTTATCTTCGGTTCCAATGTTAATTTTTATAACGTTTTCCACTTCCATATGTAGATCTCTCTCAAAATTAGATGGGGTGGGTGAAACGCCTAATTATTGTAATTCTTCCAAATTTATCTTGGATAATTCGTCTTGAGGAGCCATGGCCTCAAGCTGGGCTACACTAGGTATAGAGCCATCGAAATAAAATCCGTTATGTAACAATTCCTCAACGGAGACATCATGGAAGATATCCCCCTCCAACTCATCGTCGGATTTAGCAATCATCTCAAGGTAAGCTATGGATAGCATATTGCATGTAAATGGATTATCCCTTAAATGCAAAGCATTGCATTTATCCAAATAATCTTCGTAACATATGAGATGGTAATCATCCTCGAATGGGAAGGGCTTACCTTTACTAGAAAATAGGCCCACACCACATCGGGTAGGCCAAGGTTCTACCTCAAAATGTTCTTTCATACCATTATGGAAAGGTCCCAAACCTTTCCCTTTATATCCCAATTTAAGCATTATAGGCTTAGCTTTAATATACTCATTAGCAAAATAACAGTGAGCATACCCATCATAATGAGTCTTGATGTTTCTAGGTATTCTTACCTAGTCATATCCATTATAAATAAAAGCACAACTCCCGACTTGGTAGATACTTCCCATAGGCTGTGGGAGGCCCAAGGTACGAGGAGAGGGTGGCAATTTATTTAAAATATGGGAATCTTGCATAACAACGTTTGTTTTCTCTAATACAAGAATTTTAGATAAATCGGGTAAGAGCTCATCAGTAAGAGCATAAGAGGTAGAAGGAACATTTCCTACATCGTCGGATGTGGAAAGTAAGCCTGTTGTGGATGTAGATGTTATAGAGATATAGATGGATGAGTCTATAGGTATGGAAGTTATAGGAGTAAAATAAGAAGCATTGGTTGTAGTTTTAGATCTTTTCGAGGTCCTAATGTGGTTTGTTCGGAAAATGGTTGAGCTATATATAGAGGTGTAGTTGATGGGGAAAAAGTAGATGATGTTATGGGTGTGTGTTTCACACGTTTATACGGTTGATGAGAATTAGGATGTGTGGATGACAGAGCAAGGTAAAATTTAACTCCAACAGGTTCTGCCAAAGCACACATATCAAAGGGTCTAGGATCACCATGAATGGTAACCAACTGATTTTTAAATTCAAATTTAACACATTTATGTAAAGTGGAGGGAATAGCTCACATCGTGTTGATCCAAGGGCAACCCAAAAGTATATTGTATGATGCAGGGCAATGTACAATAAACACGGTCATGTCTAAGGTTCTCGAACCAAATTACAAGGGGATAGTAATAACTCCACACGTTTCTTGTGTTTCGTCATTGAAGGCTTTTATGATCATATCAGTTATTTTCATTTCATCATTTCTAAACCCAAATATTTGGTAGAAGTCAAAAGTGCATATGTTTAAAGATGAACCATTATCAATCAAGACTCGTTTAACTGCTACATCCCCAATTAGGGTAGTAATATATAAGGGGTTATCCTTGTATAAACTATGTTGTGGTATATCTCTATCCCAGAAGTCAATACAATCAACTTCTCGAGTTATGATAGTATTGGACATGGCTTCAGGTTGAATATTTTGTGGTACCATCATTTGGATTAATGTGAGCATTAATTCATCCCTATGGGTAGGAGAAGATCTTAAAAGGTCCAAAAGGGAAATTCTAGCTGTAGTATTTGATAATTGTTCATTAATATTAGAAGGAGGCTTAGGTTGAACATTAGGTGCATGATTCCCTTTATTGGGATTTTTCAAAACAAATGGAGCTGATCCATCATTCTGAGTTTGATCCTGTTGAGAGTTTTGAGCCTGTTGTCTGGTAACGGCTCCGATGGTACCTACAATATTATTTTGTGGATGATGAATGGGCCTTGGTCTAGCATTTATGGCTTGTTCATTAGAAAGTAATTGGTGAGAATATGGTCTAGTAGTGACTCTTCTAGGAAATGGTTCTTTTGGAACCATAGAACTTGTGATAGGTTGAATAGGATCTGATTCATCTTCAGAACTATTCAATTGATTTGAGGTGATTTCCATGTCACTTTCAGTCTCATATTCGGTATCACTAAGATCAGGGGTCCGAATATTATATAGAGGTCTGGTCATAACCATGGATAAAGTTGTGTCAAATACTTCCACATCATGAGTAGGTGAATGTCCACTAATAGTTTCTACATATCGGGTAGGAGGGGGAACATTATGATGCTCAATTTGATTAGCCACCTCTTTACCATGCTTTGGTAAAGGATGTTGAAATATGTCCAATGATTGATTGGCATTCTGATTTTGATTTTGGGGGATGTTCTTTTGAGCATTATTAGAAGGATTTTGTTTAGGTTGAAAGGCTTGCACCTCCATATCATTGTTATCAATCAGGTCTTGTATTTTATGTTTTAATATTTTACAAGAGTTGGTAGCATGTCCAGGCCCTCTATGGAAATCACAATGTAAATCAGCTTTGTATCCGGGTATAGTTGGATCAGGTTCCCGAATATTTGGTAATTGAATCAAACCTCATGCTAATAGTTGTGGGAGAATGGTTGATAAAGGTTGATTTAACCTAGTAAATTCTCGAGGTGGTTTATCAGGAGGTTTCAATATGAACTTCTCTGTTGTTTTCGTAGTATTAACATTGGTACCATTTCTGCTATCAGTGACTCCATCACACACAACTTGTTTATTTTTATATTGATTTCTAGATGTTTTCTCATCATATTTCTTTTTAAGCTGACCTCTCCTAATAAGAGCATCTTCCACTCTTCGGGCTAAGTCTATATCTTGATCGAAGGTGGTCAAGATAGCAGTTGATAATTCATAGGATAGTTGTTCTTGTAAATTATTGATAAAGATATCCAAAATTTCTCGATAAGGTAACACAAAGTGTAATTTTCCTATCAACTATCTCCATCAAGCTAAGAAGTCAACAAAACACTCATCTTTGTCTTGTTTTAGGTTGTACAAATCTTTAATAGTTACATGCATTTCAATATAGGCACTAAATTGATGCACAAAAGACTCGGCGGTTTCTTTGAAATTCCTCAAAGAATGAGTGGGTAGTTGATAATACCATTACAATGCCATCCCTCCTAAACTTTTCGAGAACATCTTTAGTAATAACAAGTCATCATGTGATATATCATGACATGCTATCCTAAACATATGAAGATGCTCTATGGGATCTTCGGTTCCTTTGTATATAGGTAGGACAGGCATAGGAAAGTGTTTGGGATATGGTTGTGCTACAACTATAGGATCTAGAGGCTGAATACACATCTCTCGATAATTGTACAAGGGACGATAGGGATATATCTGGTCCATACGGGAGACTAACTATTTCACCATGGCTTCCAGATTACCAGTTTGCCCACCATATTGGTTTGGTGGTACATGAGCATGGGATTTGTGAGCGTATGCTGGCGTGACATAAGGATTAGATGCTATATTGCTGTTATGCAAATGGTTGGTACGAAGAGTATTATGAAGAAGATTTGTTGTAGCATTATGTTGTATCCTAGATTGTTGGAAATTGGTATTTGGTTTTGTTTTAGGATTTTGTTGATTTGAGGTATATTGATCAATATATTGGCAAAATAGAGCAGTGAATGAAGGTTTATTTTGTGTGGGAATAACCCTAGGCTTGGTAACAGGCACTCTAGGTGATTGGGTAACTTGTTGTTGTTGCATGTTCTAGATTATAGCAGCCATATCCAAATTGGATGGTCCAACTTGATCACTTTATTGATCAATGAAGGACAAGGGATTAGTGCATGTGTGATATATGTCTTCTAGGGTTGCTTGAGTGTCACTAATTTGATCTTTGTCCATATGGACTGCTCTATTAAGAGTGCCAATATTAGTATTGAGGAACTTCTAGAAATGTTCCATGTTCTCAAAAGTAACAGCTCCTTCTGGAGATATTTTAGGGGATGAGGATCCTTCCTCTCTATCATTTTATTTTTGTTCATTTCCTACAACAAATTCTTCTTCTTGTTGGTCGAAGGTTCCTTCTTCCTGAATTGGGTCTTCAGGAAGGACATCTGGGTTATTTCCTAGTTTTCCTAACCAATCTTCTTCTACTTCAGTCTGTTTTCCATTCCTGAGTCTAGTCATTATGTTTAAATTTATATTTTAGCAAATGTATATTAATATATTTGCAACAAATTTAGGAGGTATATATATTTTAATTATATACCTACTATAATACTTAAAAGAAAATGTTTTGATTTTTGTTATGATTTTGTTTTGTTTTTATTTTATTTTATTTATTTATTTATTTATTTATTTATTTTTATTTTTTATCTTATAAAGACAACAAACAACACAGTAAATGCAATAAATAACAATAATAAAAGAATAGCTTAGTTTTCTATAAATAGTTTATAGATGTCATTGATAGGATCAAGTTCATCAGGAGTCATGAAATGCTCCTCTTCAAATTGGAAATGGTTTTTCAAGAACTTGATAAAGTGTGCTATAGTGATATTATATGTTTCAGACTCTGAATGGTAGAAATAAAGTTCATGGCAATACTCTCGATATAACATAGCTCTAGGAACTCTATTCCATATTTTTCTATCCGTAAAAACAACCTCTTGATCCTCTATATGAGATAGAAATTTATGTACTACAACTGCATTCTCAAGGTATTCCTCAAAGGTGTACAACTCTGAAGACACAAGGGCTATTTTATCTGCTAACCACCTATGGCAAGCTCTTTGAAGTTCATAATATAAGGTCACTTGATCAGGATCCAGGATTCTATCTAGGACAAACCTCTTAATTTGCCTAAGTTTTGTTGCCCTAGACCCAATGATACCCAATATCCTATCAAGTTCGTCCCACAAAGGTGGAATCCTATTTGTTTGAGGTACTCTAAGCACATAAGTAATCTCTATAGCTGCTAATTGATTCTCAAAATTAATGGTGACAACTCGTCTTTTATTATAATCTACCATCTAAATATGATATGTAATCTTTGATTCTAAATGCATTTATGTTTTGTTTTTTGGATTGTTTTCAAAAGGTTTTTAGTTTTTCACGTCAGGTTCACGAAAATGTATCGCTCCAAAATTTTTGCATCCTTACCTTCAGGCTATAGGGTTCACGCCCGAAAGGGGGATGCGAAAAGGATGGGACAATACCTTGGACTGAGAGGCCCTTTGAAGGTCCCGCATCTCGGGGGATGGTTATAAGGGTGAATTTTTGATGGATGGTGGGTTCACCAGGAAACTTTTGAGTGGCAGTTTCTACACCTAGGTTGATAGTGGGTTTGATGTGTTCATTTTGTACTTTAATCATTCAATTCCTAGGTTTGGCCAAGATGAATATAAACTATTCTATATGCCAATGCTAATTTTTATGGATACAAAAAATATGAATAAATGCTAAACACAGAGAATGTGCCGAATAGGATAGAACATACCTGATTCTGGATGTCTGATGAATATTCTGAGTTTTATAGCATTCTAGATCATCTCAATTAGTACGTAATCATTTGAAATTACACCGAATCATCTCAAATATCAGATGATCATCTGAGATCAGACGAGATCGTCATCAATCTGACGAATTCGTCAAACGAATTCATTAGAAACCTGCAATCACAGGAATAGATACAAAATACCAAATATACAACTGCAAAAGCAAAGGAGAATGATAGAAATAACAACAAACATGCCTAAATAATAGATTCAAATAACAAATAAGAGAGATGCAGTAAATTTAATGATTGATTTTAACTTTATCATGCGGTTATGCTAAATGAGGTGAATTCAAGATGCATAAATATAATAACTAAGATAATGTATAGATAAATGTAGAAAACAATAAAGAGATGCAAACTCTAGGCTCTGATTACCCCCAATCTGGACTACAGTTGGGATCGCCTCCAATCGTACGAGATCATCTCTGCTCCTCGACAAGATCGTCTGAAATCGCCTGGAATCGCTTGCGATGATCCGTGCTTGCTTCGATTGAAAAATAGTAAATTTCTTGTAAGAAAACATGAAATACAAAATGTAAATGATGGTGTGAGGATGCTCTTAGGTGCGTGGAAGTTTAGGGGGTTTAAGCAGAGTTTTAGGCAGAGAGTCAGGGGGATAAACTGAGAAAATCTCAGTTTATATAGAATTAGGGAGAGGTTAGGAGGTTGGAGATCATCCCAATTTTGGAGATCTCCAATGGGGGAGACTCTAACTGCGCAGACATGCTTTCTGACCAGGTTAGAGGAGCTGTTGGAACAGAAGCTAAGTATGAAAATTTGGTTTTGGGATGAAATCGTCTGGATGTTCTATTCTAGATGAATTCATCATATCTGGATTTATTTCATCTAATCTACGATGATATCATCCAACAGTCAAAACAAATCCTAAAAATGGCACAAAAAATAAGGGGAGCGGGTAACAGGCGATTAACGGGTAGTTTGAGGTTAAAATTTGAATTTTTATCTTTTTACTAAGGTTTAACTGTGCCAATTTTAGGGTGCTATAGGTAGATCCATGACGTAACCGAACATGACAGCTCAAAACCAAGCTCGGTCATCATCAGATAAAGCCTCACAGAGAGTCTTCATAAGGTCAGGCTCCCACACTCTAGAAGTTAACTTTTTAAAGTAAAAAGCATAATGTAAGCTAAATCTGGCTAAAAAGAGCTAAAGAAGATAATCTTTTTTAATTAGACAACCTAGAGTTAAAAAAAAAATAGCAATAGCAAACCGCAGCTGAAACCTACGGTCCCCAATTTGCAAATTGGGAACTGTAGGTGAAACCTAAGACCCCCAATTTGCCAACTAGGAACCACAGCTACCAGATGTGATTTAGGAGTGACACCCATTTCGGGTACCCTCCTAGACCACTAAGGCATAAAATTAAATCCTACAACTAGCCTAAACTAGTGGGGTTCATTACCAACAGTTTAGTGAGGTTCATTTTCTACATTAATTGTAGTTCATTTTACTAGTATTGAGTGTGTGGTCTCAGTTTCGAGTTACCTTACCTGCACCCTGGCCCTAGCTACTAGATGGCTGATCAGGATCCGCCATCGAGGTAGATGAGTGTAATTATAGTAGAGTTTTGTAGTGTTTCGGATCGAGGAATGTTCTTTCTCTTGGAGCTCTCAAATTTCTAGTAGTTGCAAGAAAAATAATGAAAATTTCAAATGGGAATTCAATTTATAGGTCCTCCTAGTCTCCACGGACCGTAGTTGACACCTGCGGTTCCAAAACTAGGGTTTTTCGCTCGTAGGTTTGTCCTGTGGTTCCAAAATTTTTGAAATGTAAACCATAGGTCGTACCAGAAGGCTGTAGCTAGCAATAAATGCACTCAAAACCCACTGTGGGAAGGTCTAAAAAGACAAATTAATGACTCCTATTGAATAAAAATTCAAAATAAATGATCAAAATTGCAAATTTGTTGATGTTAAAAGCACCAGGATCAATCGAATAAATGCAAAATTAAACAAAAAAATCAAATAATAAAAAACCAAATGCGCCTCGTATTCAGTGATTTATCATATAAAATTGGCGGTTGTAGCGACTTGCTATCCATGCAATCCGAAAAGATGAGTAAATCACCATAAGGACATTTGGGGTAAACTTGTCATTTCTTTTATGAAATATTTCAACAAATCATCGACAATATGATTCAACACAAGTCTAATTGCATTTGTATTATTTTGATTCTCTAAGATGACTATCATATCTTGACTGCTCCATGGGATATAGATGTGCAAATACTACTAAGAGTTGCAATCATAAGCTGAACCAGGACTAGCCAAGGCATTAAAAGCCTTGAATCTAAAGTTGTTCAAGATCATTCATTATGGTCAAGTGATTTTTTCACTTCATACATTGTCATTACCCTCATCGACTCGTCGCTTGAGGGGGTAGTCATAAATTCATGTCATAATCAAAATTAATAGATCTCAAAGATCGTAGATCCCTTGATCTTGTAAAAATTGTGTTCGTTCTTGCGAATCATTGCTAATAGCTATCATAAGCTTCCCCATTTGCTTGGGGTAAATAGAAAATATGAAATTTTATTTGTAACTCTCATCCTTCGGTTATATAGGCCTAACTCCTATTGTAGCACCAAAGCTACACGAACGTCTAATGGTGAGTGCAGACTTTTCAAATGTAAGTTTTTCCAAGTTGGAAGCAATGATTCCAGGATGCGCGTCCTTTTTCTAGACCTGGGGCATATAATGTTGATCAGACTAATGATCATCATAGAACCGTCTTCAGCATTTTAGGATGTATATTTTTTCTCAACGTTGTTTGATCTCATAATGCATCTCAAAAGGGGCATCTGTAGACACCTAAAATGCATCATGTCGAGGGCGACTACTCATATGGACATGCTACAAAACCATATGGAGGATCTTGGACAGACTCCAAGATAGAGTAGTGGTTCTAACCACTCAATTTAGGCATTTTTGCCTAAGCGATCTGAAGAACACAAGCTTATACTGAGAGGGGGGGTGAATAGTATAAGACCTCTTTTTACTTTTTCCTTTATACTTCAAAATAGTAAAGCAATATCAAAGCAATGCACAATATCATCCACAAAGTGACACCAATTTTAACGTGGTTCACCCAGAATGGCTGGGCTACATCCACAAAAATTTTCTCTAAAAGTTATCTCAAAGTTCTTTGGGAATCCTTCCCAATTACAATGTTTATGAGCCTCAGCCCAAAGGAGATACCTTACCCCAATCAAAATTTATGAGCATCTGCTCAAAGGAGATACCTTCCCCCAATCAGAATTTATGAGCCTCTGCTCAAAGGAGATACCTTCCCCTCTGCTTTGGAAATGATCCCTTAGAAGATCAACTGCATCTACCTCTTGCCAGCATGTGGAAATCCTTTCCATCGAAGACCTCCTATCCTCAATGCTTAGCCTAAGAGACCTCTGCTTTCTATGATCATGTCCACAGTAGCTCAGCAACCTGTACCAAACATAGTTAGTCGGTCTAGTACAAGTCTTCCTCTATCTCGTCGGATCTGTCCAACTCTTGAACAAATCAATCCTCTCGCATACAAGCCTTCTCAAAGACTTGCCAAGCTGTCCCTCGGGTTCTTCTCATAGAACCAATGCACCTCTATCCTCAAGTTCTCTGATAGAACTATCAAACTCAGCTCACAATTCCTCTGCTAAGACCTGTCCAAATTTGCTCACAATTCCCCATCGAAACCTATCCAAAATTGCTCACAAGTCCCCACCGAAACCTGTCCAAAAATTTCTCACAAGTCCCCACCGGAACCTGTCCAAAAACTGCTCACAAGTCCCCACTGGAACCTGTCCAAAAACTCAGCAAGCTCACCAAGAAAAACTCTCTTAGTAGGAAATCACAAAGTGAATTGTTAGAGACCCAATGTGATTTGTCAAACTCATAGAAGCATAAAAAGAATTGTTAGAGACTCAATATGTTCTATACACAAATCCCAATCTCAAAACTCAACTCAAATCAACCTCAACTCAATCTCAGAAGAATAAGATAGAATGAAGTTTGCATTTATCAAGAACATGAAACACAACCCAACAATTGCCAACCATGCAAGATCTCATATAACAATGATACTCATGTTCTTTCCACAACCAAATAACTTTTCTCAACCAATCAATATTTCACAACCAAATACTATTTCACAACCAAATAGGGCTTCAACAACAATGCTTATCAACAAGACTTAATCAAACAACACCATTCAACTCAACATCAACCTTGAAGCATTCAACCAATCATCACAAGAAAAGGAAACAAGTAGAAATCCTTTTCCCTCCAAAGATATTTGAACAAAACAACCACCAACACAATATCACCAAATGCAAAGAATACCTTGCTCAAATCAACTCAATGGAGTAAGCCCAATATCATGAATCAAGTAAAGCAATAAATTGATCAAACAACCTCTATGGAAGCAACTCAACCATCAAACTCAAAACAGCCAACCAAGGGTTCCACCAACTCAATGCAAGTAGCTAGACTCACAAATATAAACCCTAGTGCACAAAGCTTCCATTATCTCAAACCAAAAATTATGCATTCACCAAAAACTCTCCTTAAGGATAACAATGCATAAGAAGTCTTCAACAAACTAGAAAATAGGATTTACACCTAGCCAAAGGATACCTAGTAGAATACCTTTTCACTCCAACCTTATTTCAAAAAACATACACCAATCATACTCATAAGAAGAATGTGCCCATACCTTATTGGAGTAGAAGATAATTGAACCTTCAAGTTGTCACCACACACAACTCTCAAACTTCCAACCAAGTTAGGGTTAGATTAAAAAGAAATGAGCAATAATATAAACTTCCTTTATTACACCTTTTAGCTCCACTTCTTTAAACACAACCACCATAACATGCCAATAAATCAACAATCACTAGACTCACACCTTATACCTCCATTTTTAATTTTAGCATAGCAAAGAATAATCTTAAAAATACATCCAAAGAAATATGCCCTTATTTCTCCTAAGCTTTTATTCAATGCTAATCACAAAATCCAAAACTCATAAAATTTAATCACACCTTATAAATCGCTGTCCAAGAAACTCCGAATTTTACGACATAAAGACGTTTTAATAAAAACGTGTGTTACTCTAGCAAAGCACCCCTACGAGACTCGAAATGACGACCTCCACCAATGCAGCACCCAATAGCAGCCTTCACTGCCACTAGCCCACGCGGGCTACGAAGTTCACAAGTGAACTTCCCTCCACTTCATCCTTGAAAAAAAACTCCCATGAGACTTTTCAACCGCACGTGCTTCTAAGTCTTCCTTCGATCGTAGCGAATACGGAGCACAAACACCGCAAATTGCATTTGGGGAATTTTGAATTAATAGCCTTCCAACCTTAGGAGTTGGAGAATAAATAGTCTCTTCGAAGACACCTTGACGTCGGCGAAATAAAGACCATTTCGAAATTAATCAAAAGTCTTTTCAAAAAGGGTTTAAAAACCCTTAAATAATTTTAATAAATTAAGAATAAAAAAAAGGTTTAAAAACCTTTAAGTATTTTTAATAAATTAAAAATAATTTCTCCTTTAATTAATTAATTAATTAATTAAAACCTTGAAGGGTTTTAAATAATAATTAAATAAATAATAAAGAGAACCTCCATTGGTTTTAATAAAAACCCTATCCAAATTGGTTTTAATAAAAGCCGGTTTGGTTTTAATGAAAAACCCTTGCCAATGGAATCTCACCGGATTCTCTTAAAAATATTCTCTTGGAATATTCCACCTTTGAAGCCAACACATCCTCTTAACATTAATGCCATTTCCTTTTGACATCAATGACAACTCATAGACAAAAAGCTAGGATCTCAAACCCAAAATTGCCAACACAGTCTAAACCGTAGCCTAGACCTACAGTCTCCAGTATAAATCATGGTTGACACCTACGAGCTACATTTTGGACTGCAACTGTGACCTACGGTATTAATTGAAGTTCATTTAGGCCTTCCATCCGAGCCAAATCGGTTGGAATGGCCAAAAGATATAGAAGGAGGTAGTTGAAGGATGGAATATTCCAGAGGCTTCCATCCCAACTATCCTAACTACCCTTCTTGGTCTTGGCTTCTCCATGAATCCACCCCTAGACCTAGGGGCATGCTATAAATACCCCCTCCAAATGGGAAGAAAATGGGAGAGAGTTAATTGATAAAGAGAGCAACGAAGCCCTATCAAATTGCATACTGAATATGTGCATTTGAGATCCCCTTTGCTATTCACCTAAAGACCAATTAGCCATGGATGCCCTAGGTTACTAGGAGATTCAAGAAATAAAAATCCAGGCAAACGAAGGCCCTTCATAGCGATTTGACTGCCAAATCTATTAGAGGACAACAAAGGTGACCCTTGAACATCAATTTGGATAATGCGGTCAATCCCACTACCCCTAATTATGAGGGTAAACCTATCAGAGGTCAAACCATGGCTGTCAGTCATGGTTCACAGTGTAGACCGTCCACCATAGCTACGGTTTGCAATAGGTTACTGATCACCTTGCTTTTCTTTTGACCGCATAGATTAGTTATATTAATTTTTTCATAGGTTTAATTGCATTTTAGAGAAAATTTGACCGTAGGAATTAGTCATTTCATGCATTGTATTAAGTAGGATTATATTGGATCTTTTATGCACTTTATTGCTCCTAGCTTGATATTTGATCAATGCATCATTTGCTTATTCATGTCCTTCATGTTGTAGTATAATTCTTGATCAAATTAGAATAGTTTAAAGTCTTTCTTTATGTTTTCTTGTTTTACTAGTTTAATGGTATTTACATACATATTTTCTTAAAGGGCCTCATCACGAGAGGCTATCAATATTTTTAATCGTGTGCTATTGTTTCTTGTTTGCAAGGAGACAAGTGCAAGAGGAGCTTATGTCATAATCCTTCCACATCGCAAAGAAGGGGGTCAACTCCACCCCAAGGCAGTTTGTGACTAATCAATAGAGCACTATAAGTGTGCCTACCCTATTTAGGGCACTGGCAATTGTAGTATCAGTATCATCTTTCAGGTGACCCTAAGAGGGCATTTTTGTAATCAAAGCTCATTCAAAGATTAATACAAGAAACCTTACTTACGTTGTTTTTGTTCAATTTATGTACTTGTGTGAATCTTTATGCTTTCATGATGGTATAGATCAATACAGTAGCTAGGTGCACGCTCCGTGATTAGGTCAGGTGCATAACAAGTGCTCATACTACTCTAGCACTCAAACATTATGGCACATAGACACTCTAGATCATGCAGTTTCCTTAGAGAACCAATCCAACAAATATTTCTTTATTCTTTAGGGTATTTTAGCACTAATTTTTCAAACATGGAATCCTATAGATTTATTAATAGACTAATCTATTCTTCAATTAGAAATAAAACATGCAATTAGTCCCTTAAGAATGCACAAAACTATTTCAAAATAAATAAATAAAACATTCTTTTATTCACTACATTCATCATTAATATCAACATAAATTATAGATTAATCCTTGGCATATAATTATATTAATTAGATAAAATGAAAAAAATGGTATTTGGTTGCTAATAATGAAGTAATTTTGTAGCCTCATCACTCCTTACCTATTATTTTTATGCATGTCCTCATGCATTCCTATCAACCAAGATCACATTCATATGGTTTTCCTTTTCTATATCATCCCAAAACTTCACTTCTTCAAAGTGATATCCTTTATCTCTTCTGATTTGTAGTAGCCATTACCTAAATTTAGGTTCACCTTGTGGTCCAATATTCATATGGTGGAACAAGGGATAAAATGGTGGGTGGCCAAAATTGAAGGCCTATTAATTCAAGCTTCAGTGTGAGAATTACCTCAATAATTGTAAATGCCAATTTTTGGGACCATATTATATTTGTAAGTGTAATTGGTTCTCTTTTCTTCAAACTAATGGGCATTTCATCCTACCTCTATCTAAATTCAACTCTAGCCATATCCAAAATTTCTCTATAAAATTCTCTAAAATCTCTCGAAGTGGTATTCATTTGACAACCATATTGAATTTTAATAACTTGATTTCCCATAAAAGAATAATGAGTGCTAAGAAGGCCTTTAGGATTGGGTTGGTCATTTTGCAACAATAGGTTAATCCCCACTTCACTAGCTCTATACTGTTGTAGTCTATCTTGCTAGTGAATCTAATTTTGTAGAGTGGAAGCCAATGCTCTTAATTGCACATCCCCAATATAAATATGGGGAATGAATTGTACATCATTAGGAAGTGCAAACTTGTACAAATAGAATTTTGATAACATATTTTTCTATTCTACAATACTATACAAGAATGCTTCAGCAAAATTTTGAATAGAATTTAAATCATAGGATAGGTTAGAGTTGATTATTATTACCTGCCACCTATAATACTATTTCTTTAGGAATAAACTATAAATCCTGGTAGGTAACCTGCATTCAACCAACCTATCTACAATGTTGCACATATTTCTCAATTTGGTCTTAAGATTGGTAACTCTTTAGCTTGCTTTTTGTTCTACTTTTTCAAATTCTTAAATGTTTGAATTCTCTACTCCTATCATGACCTAAATTTCCTTAAACATACTTTACTCCAATTCAATCCCTTATTAATATATATTTTTTAATTATAAATAATAATAATCATAAGGGTTGATAAATTTCTCATCCTAACAAAAGGTAGACCTAGTCTCTAGAGATATTTACTAGATTTGTAAATATCATAACCTTCAACTAAGATTTATGATCCACGCCTATTGTGCTACCATCCCCACTCCACCACAATTCCATTTGTTTGAAGTATTAGCATAGCTCTCTTTCACTCCAACTATCTATAATTCCTAACAATGTAGTTGGTTCTCCTTTCGATCCATTGAAAGGAAAGGCCCTAGTACTTACCCTTGCACAAGTCATTTAACTCAAGGTTTCTAGGCCACTAGTCATTCTCTTCATGCAAATATTTTAGTGTAAGAAATCTGTAGACATAGTTCACTACTCGTTATCACAAGCCTTTCAATGAAAGAGTTCCATGGATATGCTAATATCTACTCACTACCCAATTCCATTAGAGTAGGAGTACTAAGCATTATCCACATTAAAATACCAACATCTCTTCCTAAGAGGATATCTTACCCAACATATAATATACAAATGGGCTCCCTCTAGTTCCCATTACCCAACTATTTCAAAGGTGAAATCAATTACATGAGTACAATATGGAAGAATTCTTCATTTAATATCCTTTAAACTGATTTAACCAGCTTACTTACATTTCATTACTAATAATTGAGTAATGAGTATCCGTCAGTTAAAGGCGTCACCCGAAGGCTCTAAAACCCAAATGTCTATATACATTTACAGGGTAGAATTAATATATCTACTTTACTCAAGACACATTATTATTCCCAAAGATACTCTAAAACTCAACATTGTGGAACATAAACTAATGCAATATATAATTAAGCATAGTTACAAGTAATTCTAGTTTAATTCCATAAGGAACCAAAATAACATATGCATATATTTACATGAGGTCAAGTTAACTCAATTACATGATCTTGATTAATCATAAATAATCGTTCGACATATTATACAAATTATGAACATAAATTCCAAAACACACTTCTGGTAGTACATCACTAGACAACCCCTAGAGATGTATATACAAGCAACTTAAATCATGATATGACCATCTCTACAAAAGATTTGCATTAAGTAGTTGGAGTTCTACTACCGTTCGTCACTTGAATAAGACCCGTTTTGTCCTCCAATAGGTGATTGTTACATACCTAACATATCTAGTCGTCTATGTTAGGATGATTTAATTTAATTACTATAAATATAGTTTACATTGATTTAATTCATCATCCATGATTTATATTCAAGATTTTCATTTTCGCTGTCACAAGGATTGAGCCCTCCAAGTGGCGAGGACAAACCCTCATAAAGTGAAAACTTACTGATTTGCTTCATTCCATTATTCTTTCAATTATTCTCAAATATTTATGTGTTAAATATTGTTTAGCATTGTGTGTGTTCAGTGATTAATGCATTGTGAGTAAAGGATAGGAGTATCTTTTCAAGTGGTATTATATTACAGCTTACCGATATAATTGGGTCATCCTACAGTAGAAATTATTGTTCTAGGTCCTGGCATAGTAAGAAGCACAAATTTTTGTGACATTAAATAACAAACCCTAATCCAATGATCAACGAGTTTAGAAGGCTCATAATTTTGACTTCCAATTGCACTTTGTATTTCAGAAACTAGGCAAAGGAATAGGTCCACAGGTAGAGGTATATTCCATGTGTAATCTTGAACTAGTGTCAATTCCTTCTAACAAAGCAGAGCAAACAAAGATATACGATGTTAAGCATTCATAAAACCATATCTCAAAATGAAAAATATATGGCTCACAAAAATTGGTGTCCTACACGTCCGATATTATGCTAAAATATTTGCATAAGATAATAGTAGTCAACTTCCCAAATATTGTTGAATCACTATGTAAAACATAGTAATACGGTGTTCGCAGTTGCCTTCCCGATAAATCCAATCAAATTGGAGTATTTTTTGAAAATGCTAAGGTACCTTATTGTTTAACATTATATTAAATTCATTTTTTTTTGTCGCAGGGATAATTATCCCATACGCGATGTGTGTTGGTAAAATAAGCATTTTAAGAAACTAGGCTCTCCTAGTTGAATGTGACTACGGTCACATAAAACTCTCTCCTCACACGAGTTTCCCTTGTCGTGTCATCTACCATATTTCTTGTGTGTCTCCTTTGAGTTGCTTTGTGCTCCTCTCATGTCGCGTGTCCACATTGTGTCCATTTTAGATTTATACCAAATTCCCAAATCCGAACAAGTTTCTTTTGCTTCCTCCAAACTAGGTACTGAACCTTACCAATGGTTTGCATGGCACAAACGTGGGCATAAGTGTACCATATTCTAGGATGAATTCTGCACACTTTTACTTGATATATTTGATGAAGGATCCTCATATTCATACATGGTTCAGTTTTTGTCACTTAAGCAAACATGATCAATAAGGGAATATATTTTAGAATTCACTAGTCTATTTTCCTACACAAAAAACTTACCATTCGATGTGGTGGTATCTAATTTTAGAAATGGGTTGAAAGAGAATATTCAAATCAAAGTTTACTTACAAGATCCAATCACTCTAGATGCCTATATAAAGATTTCCAAGTTGGCTAAGAAAAAGGTGCAATATGGAACATTTTTCTGTCGTGATTCCTATAATCGATATCAATACCGCAATAAATATTTCCATATAAATGATCAACCATCAAGATATTACTACTATAAATACTGTAATCACCATCCAAAATATTAGGCATGTGTACCACGACAAAAAATTCAAATAGAATATGTTGACAAGGAAGATGAAGAGGAAATAGAGGTTATCAATTCACCTGACTTCCCCATAGACGAAGACCAAATTGAACCCAAGGAGGCAATAGTTGAAGAACACAAGCTTATACTGAGAGGGGGGGTGAACAATATAAGACCTCTTTTTACTTTTTCTTTTATACTTTAAAAATAGTAAAGCAATATACCCAAAGAAATAACAAAACAATGCACAATATCATCCATAAAGTGACACCAATTTTAACGTGGTTCACCCAGAATGGCTGGGCTACGTCCACAAAAATTTTCTCTAAAAGTTATCTCAAAGTTCTTTGGGAATCTTTCCCAATTACAATGCTTATGACCCTCGGCCCAAAGGAGATATCTTCCCCCAGCTCTGCTCTGACTGGTGATCCTCTAGAAAACCTTTGCCTCTGTTGCCCTTAGCAAATGGAACTCTATCCACAGAAGACACCTATCCTCCCTGCTCTAGCTGGATACCTCTGTCCTCAACTCTATCACCTCCAAAGCTGGTCCCTAAATTTGCACTAAACATAGTCCTTAGGTCTAGCACAGATTTCCTTGATCCATTTCTCTGATCTGCACCAAACACAGTCCTTCGGTCTGGCACAAATGTCCTTGAATCTACACCAATCTCTGTCCTCAACTGGTTCTCAATTCTAGTTCACAAAAGTGGTTCACAAGCTTTCACTAAAGCTTGCTTGATCTTCACCCAAGTCTTCACCAAGACTTGTCTCAGATCTGCTTTGCAAGTTCTCACTAGAACCTACCCAAACTGCTCCACAAGCTCAACAAAAGCTTGCTCAAATCTGTCCAACAAGCCCTCTCAATGACTTGTCCAAAACTTGCTCACAAGCTCAAAAAAAGGCTTGCTCAAAGTTGTCCACAAGTCTTCACAAATACTTGTCTCACATTTTCTTGTAAGCTCTCATAAAAGCTCACACAAATTTGTCCTTAAGTTATCTCTGCGTAGTTATAGCCGAACTTGGTTGAACTTCAACCTTTGCACCTCTGCGCAATCATAGCGACATCATCTTCGCACACTCTGCTTCCTTTGTGATCTTTCACACTTAGAATGATTCGATGAAATGCACTTTGCACACTACGATCGAATTTGCACTCTACTCTCAGCGATCGAACTTCTTGCACTGCGCACTATCTCCAAACATCGCACATCAACCACACATACATCAACATTCAACTCTCCAAACAACCCTCCTTTTATAATAGGATTTTCATGAAGAAAAATTTAATCTTATTCGATTGTTATACCAAAAACAAACCCTAATCTACATCGGCTGCAAGCCCTAATTTTTGTCGGCTAAAATTTAACTTTGTCGGATTCACTACCTCTGTAACTCTTCTGTAGATTCTACCGTGAAACTACAACATGTCGCGATATCGTGACACCTTTGCAACCATACACTTTCTTTTGGATTTTGTCATGATATCATGACACAACTGCCTTTGTCGACTTCCACTAAGCTCTTGTCGCGATATCGTGACACTTCTGACTTAGTCAGCATCAACTTTGCTTTTGTCGCGATATCACAACATTTCTCCCTTCGTCAACCTCCTTTCTACTTTTGTCGTGAAATCGTGACACTTCTGTCTTCATAGCCTTCCTCTCTACTTTTGTCACGAAATCATGACACTTCTCCTATAGAAGACCTACATTCTGTTTCTGTTGTGAAATTGTAAAACTTTCTCCAATCGAGCACTACCATTTCAATTTGTTGTGAAATCACGACACTTTCTCTTCCTTGCACTCTTGTCTGCTTGCACTAGCGAAAACGAAACATGTCACAAAATCGCAACACTTTTGCTGCCTTGTGTTTTTCTCTACCTTACGCTCACAAAAATGAAACATGTCGCAAAATCACGACGCTTTCACCTTTGAGCTCTTCCTCCTTGAATTTGTCATGAAATCGCAACACTTCTAGCTTTCGTACGTTTTCTTTGCAGCCTGTCGTGAAATCGCGACGCTTTCAGCTTTCGTACGACTTCTCTGCAACCTGTCGTGAAATCATGACACTTCTCATTTTAGACTCTTCCCTTTGCTGCATGTCACAAAATCATGACAGTTCTTACTTGGAACATTTTCATCTGTAGCATGTTTCGAAATCGTGACACTTTATCTTGCTTCCACTTTGTCTTCTGACTTGTCACGAAATCATGACACTTTTTCTCCTTAGCGCTTTTCTTTTCTTCGGGTCACGAAAACCCGACATGTCGCGATATCGCGACACTTTTTCTCTTGGAATCTCTCTCCTGCATTATGTCATGAAATCATGACATTTTTTCTTTCGGACTCTCTCTCCTGCAACATGTCGCAAAATCGTGACATTTTTTCTTTCGGACTCTCTCTCCTGCAACATGTCATAAAATCGTGACACTTTTTCGTCCGTTCAACCTTCCTTGCACTATGTCACGAAATCGTGACATTTTTGACTCTAAAAATTCTCTCTCCTCTTTGAGTCGTGAAACTACGACATGTCGTGATATCGTGACACTTTTCTAAAAAGCTTTCTCGCCTGCTTAAGTCACAAAAATGCGACATGTCACGATATCGCAACATTTTTCAAACTTACTTTCTTTCGAACCTGTCATGCCGAACCTTCATCAAAACAACTTATTTTACATCAAATCAAATTCCTTCAAAAGCTTCTTGACATCAATGACAACTTATACACTTGAGAAAAGGCAATATACCCAAGGTACCCAAAATTGCCAACAATCTCCCCCTTTGTCATCGATGGCAAACCTTTACTGAAAACACGTCTCAGGAGCCAAAACTGAAACCAAATGTGCTAACAACTGAGAAACTGTGCCCACAACCGAGAATCTTCCTTTGAAGTTTTGCTCCCCCTGACTTGAAGCTTTCCTCTTCACTTGAAGCTCTCCCCTTTACTCATATCTCTCCCCCTTTGTCATCAATGGCAAAGGGTCACCTTTAGGGCTCGGGCCTAAGAATGAGCCTCTTAGCTTAGTCCCTCCCCCACCTCCTGATGAGGTGATTAATTATGGGGTGGGAGTAGAACTCCCATTAGGCATTGATCATCATCAGCATCTATAATTTCCTTGTCGGGCCTTCTCTTGAACTCTTTGCCCGTATTCCTGTTCCTGTTCCTGTCACTGTTCCTGTTCCTGTTATCATTCCTGTTCTTGTTCTTGTTCTCATCCCTGTTCTTGTTCATGCCTTGATCCTTGGACCTGTTTATACCACTGTTACTATTCCTATACCTTGGAAGTTCAGCTCTACATTGTCTAACTGTGTGACCTTCATTCTTACACTTATAACAAGTAACAATGCTATTTCTTTTAGGCATACCTGTTCTTTGAATCTGCCTGTTCTGACTAACCCTGTTCTGACCAAACTTGTTCTGGCCGAACCTATTTTGATCAAACCTGTTCTTGTAATTAATCTTGCAATAGACTGCCTTGTGCCCAAACTATTGACAAGAGTAGCAGTACCCTTGAAAGAAACTAGCGCTTCTAAAATTACCGTTTACCTTCTTCACTTGAGCCATGCAATGTGTAGCCATGTGACCAAACCTGTGACATGCAAAAAATCTGCCATGAAATTTTCCTTTATTCGACCTCTTGGGTCCTGAAAACTTATTCTTCTCATTCTGAATTTCATTTTATATTTTTGCGCATCTATCATTCAAGGACTCATGATCTGAAATACTTTCCTCATCAGAACTCTCTTCCTTTTGGAGTCTCTTACTAGACTCTCCAGCTTGTTCCTTAACAAAACCAAGGCCTTTTTTATTCGTTGTCTTTCTTTGACCTTTGATGAGTGACTTAACCTTTTTGGAGCTATCTTGAAACCTATAAAGCTTTTCCTTGTACTCTTTAGTTTCCTCTTTCAAAGAAGCCATTTTCTGTTCTAACTCACTATACTCAAGAACCTTAGACTCTAACTCATCCTTGAGTTCTTGTATCTTAGCCATAGAGAAGTCAATAATTTCTATAAGATCATCTCTCTCCATACAACATTCATCTAACTTATCCTTGAGTCTAGCATTCTTCTTTCTTTCCTTTTTCAAAACACTAAGAGTGTTAGTAAGTTCACTTTCAAGATCCTTTATTTGTTTGCTTTCTGAATCATCAAAGCCTTTTTCAGATTTCTTATCACTAGAGGTGCTACCTTTTTCAAAAACCATACATGCATCTTCCTTATAGTTTTCTGAAGCATCCTCATACATACTAGAAACCAAATCATTATTTGTGCAATCATCCTCAAGGTGACCAAAATTTCCACATCTAAGACATTTCATGATAATGAATCTATGTTTCGGTTCTTCCTATTTTTCTGATATGAACAACATCTCATTTTCATTATCACTTGAAGAACTTTCACTATCACTACTAGAACACTTACTTGACTTGTCTAGGTAGAAAATCTTATTGTGCTTGTGAGAATACCTCTTTCCTTGATTGTTGTGCTCATCTTTGTTCTTTCTGTGATGCTTGTGCTTTTCAGAATCCTTGCTCTTAGAATCCTATTTTTCTTCATCACTTTCATTCTTGGAAACAGTACAGTCAGTAGCATAATGACAAAACTTTCCACAATTGAAACATCTTATATTTTTCATGCTTTTGTGCTTTCTAGAGAACTTGCCCTTTTTGCTGTAATATGCCTCTTCATCACTAGAAGACTCATCACTCTCTTGAAGCTGTTTACCCTTAGATTTCTTGGTAACCTTGAAAGCTGCCTCTTTCTTGACGTCAACCTTCACCTGAGTTCTCAACTCAAATGCTGCAAGTATGCTATGAAGCTCATCCTTTTTCAACTTATCCAAATCTTTAGCTTCCTCAATAGTAGAAATATTTTCACTAAATATATTCGGAAGAGATCTTAAAATTTTATCACAAACATCATTTTTAGCAAGCTCAAGACCTAAGTCTTTCATGGAGTTAACAACCTCATCCATACGAAGCATGTAGTCACTAATATTTTCATCATCATTCATCTTGAGTTGTTCAAACATACCTTTGAAGTGTCTCAACTTGGCATTTCTGACATTTGTATCACCTGTATGAACCACTTGCAACTATTTCCATATTTCACTAGTTGTCTTGCAGTGAATCACTTTGGTGAGATCTGCTTTCTATAACCCTTTTAGAATTGCATTCATTGCTTTTGAATTGCTATGATGTAGGAGCCTTTCTTCTTTAGTATTTGGACCATGTACAGGAATAGTGTACTCATCTTCAATTACTTCCCATACCTCATTACCAAGTGCCATTATATGAACCTTCATCCTTGCACTCCAAAGACCAAAATATGACCCATCAAGAATAGGTGTTGCATTGCCACTTGAATAATCCATTGTGTTCTTTATTATCTTTTCCTTCAAGCTGTTAAACTTTTCGAAGGCACTGGCTCTGATACCAATTGAAGAACACAAGCTTATACTAAGAGGGGGGGTGAACAGTATAAGACCTATTTTTACTTTTTCTTTTATACTTTAAAAATAGTAAAGAAATATACCCAAAGCAATAACAAAACAATGAAAAATATCATCCACAAAATGACACCAATTTTAAAGTGGTTCACCCATAATGGTTGGGCTACATCCACAAAACTTTTCTCTAAAATTTATCTCAAAGTTCTTTGGGAATATTTCCCAATTACAATGTTTATGAGCCTCGGCCCAAAGGAGATATCTTCCCCCAGCTCTGCTCTGACTGGTGATCCTCTAGAAGACCTCTACCTCCGCTGCCCTTAGCAAATGGAACTCTATCCACAGAAGACACCTGTCCTCCCTGCTCTGGCTGGAGACCTCTGTCCTCAACTCTATCACCTCCAAAGCTGGTCCTCGAATTTGCACTAAACACAGTCCTTCGGTCTAGCACAAATGTCCTCGATATCTTTCTATGATCTGCACTAAACACAGTCCTTCGGTCTAGCACAAATGTCCTTGAATCTGCACCAATCTCTGTCCTCAACTGGTTCTCAATTCTGGTTCACAAAAGTGGTTCATAAGCTTTCACTAAAGCTTGCTTGATCTTCACCCAAGTCTTCACCAAGACTTGTCTCAGATCTGCTTTGCAAGTTCTCACTAGAACCTGCCCAAACTACTCCACAAGCTCAACAAAATCTTGCTCAAATCTATCCAACAAGCCCTCTTAATGACTTGTCCAAAACCTGCTCACAAGCTCTCAAAAAGGCTTGCTCAAAGCTGTCCACAAGTCTTCACAAAGACTTGTCTCACATCTCTTTTAAGCTCTCAGAAAAGCTCAAACAAATCTATCCTTAAGTTCTCTCTGCGTAGTTATAGCCGAACTTGGTTGAACTTCAACCTTTGCACCTCTGTGCAATCACAGCGGCATCGTCTTCACACACTCTGCTTCCTTTGTGATATTTCACACTTAGAATGATTCGATGAAACACACTCTACAATCTACAATCAAATTCACACTCTGCTCTCAATGATCAAACTTCTTGCACTGCACACTATCTCTAAACGTCGCACATCAACCACACATACATCAACATTCAACTCTCCAAACAGCCCTCATTTTATAACAGGATTTTCATGAAGAAAACTTTAATCTTAGTCGGCTATTATACCAAAAACAAACCCTAATCTATGTCGGCTGCAAGCCCTAATTTTTGTTGGCTAAAATTTAACTTTGTCGGCTTCACTGCCTCTGTAACTCTTTTGTAGCTTCTACCGTGAAACTACAACATGTCGCGATATCGCAACACCTTTGCAACCGTACACTTTCTTTTGGATTTTGTCATGATATCGCGACACAACTGCCTTTGTCAAATTCCACTAAGCTCTTATCACGATATCACAACACTTCTGACTTAGTCAGCATCAACTTTGCTTTTGTTGCGATATCGTGACATTTCTCCCTTCGTCGACCTCCTTTCTGCTTTTGTCACAAAATCGTGACACTTCTGTCTTCATAGCCTTCCTCTCTGCTTTTGTCACGAAATCATGACACTTCTCCTATGGAAGAACTGCATTCTATTTTTGTCATGAAATCATGACACTTTCTCCAACCAAACGCTGCCATCTCAATCTATCACGAAATCGTGACACTTTCTCTTCCTTGCACTCTTGTCTGCTTGCACTAGTGAAAACGGAACATGTCATGAAATCATGACACTTTCACTACCTTACACCCACAAAAATGGAACATGTCACAAAATCATGATGCTTTTGCCTTTGAGCTCTTCCTCCTTGAATTTGTCATGAAATCGTGACACTTCTAGCTTTCATACGTTTTCTTTGTAGCCTATCGCAAAATCGTGATGCTTTCAGCTTCCGTACGACTTCTCTGCAACCTGTCACGAAATCGTGATGCTTCTCATTTCAGACTCTTCCCTTTGCTGCATGTCACGAAATCGTGACAGTTCTTACTTGGAACATTTTCATCTGTAGCATGTCGTGAAATCATGACACTTTATCTTGCTTCCACTTTGTCTTCTGACTTGTTGCGAAATCGTGACACTTTTTCTCCTTAGCGCTTTTCTTTTCTTCGAGTCACAAAAACCCGACATGTCGTGATATCATGACACTTTTTCTCCTGGACTCTCTCTCCTACATTATGTCATGAAATCGTGACATTTTTTCTTTCAGACTCTCTCTCCTGCAACATGTCGCGAAATCGTGACATTTTTTCTTTTGGACTCTCTCTCCTGCAACATGTCGTGAAATCATGAAACTTTTTCATCCGTTCAACCTTCCTTGCAATATGTCGTGAAATTGCGATATTTCTGACTCCGAACATTCTCTCTCCTCTTTGAGTCGCGAAACTACGACATGTCGCGATATCGCGACACTTTTCTAAAAATATTTCTCTCGCCTGCTTAAGTCGCGAAAATGCGACATGTCGCGATATCACAACATTTTTCAAACTTACTTTATTTCGAACCTGTCATGCCGAACCTTCATCAAAACAAATTATTTTACATCAAATCAAATTCCTTCAAAAGCTTCTTGACATCAATGACAACTTATACACTTGAGCAAAGGCAATATACCCAAGGTACCCAAATTTGCCAACAATAGTTGAAGAAGACACTATGGAAGTACATGCTCTTATGGGATTATTAGCTCAGCATAGAATCAAGGTGTTAGGATTCTTTCAACAAAGGAAGGTAAATGTATTGATTGATTTAGGAAGTACTCATAATTTTATTGACACAAAAAATGCCATAGCCTTAAACTTGCACATTAACTCCTCCAATCAAGATAGGTTTCAAGTTATAATTATAAATGAAGGAAATTCTCAATGTATAGGTAGAACATCTCCAATTTCATTACAAATTGGAAGTTATACTTGGAATGGGCATCTCTTTGTTATGAATTTAGGGAACTTAGAAGTTATTTTGGGAGTTGAATGGTTAGAACAATTAGACACTGTTAGTTTTAATTACAAGAAGCACTTTGTGGAATGGAAATAAAATGGAAAGATCATTCACCTCCAAGGAATTCCAACACCTTCATCAAGGGTAGTAAGTTATCACAACATGGAGAAAATATTAATAAAAGGTAGTTACGGATTCATTGCTCAAATTAATTGTATGGAACGATAAGCACAAGATATGCCAAAAATTCAATCAAAATATCTACAAAATATTGTGGCTAACTATGATGATGTATTCCAAGAACCAAAGGGACTACCTCCCCAAATATCTCATGACCATGCCATACACCTTTTCCTAGGAAGTCTTCCCCCTAATGTCCATCCTTATCGATATCCCCAACCTCAAAAAAAGAAATTAAGAAAATTGTCCAAGAAATTTTATAACATGGAGTCATCTGTCACAGCATGAGTCCTTATTCTTCACCAATAGTTTTGGCCCATTGCAAAGACAATTATTGGTGTATGTGTCCTAATTTTTATCCTCTTAACAAAATCACCATCAAGGATAAATTCCCTATTCCTGTCATTGATGATTTATTAGATGAACTACATGGTGTAAAATTTTTTACAAAGTTGGATTTACATTCTCGTTTTCACCAAATTAGAGTTAGGGAATATGACATCCCTAAAACAACTTTTCATACTCATGAAGGTCACTATAAATTCCTTGTCATATATTTTGGTCTCACTAATGCCCCATCCACATTCCAAAGTCTCATGAACCATGTGTTTAATCCTTTCCTTCACAAAATTTTCCCAATATTTTTTGATGAATACTCATATATAGTAAAACATGGAAGGATCATCTGATGCATGTGGGAAGGGTTCTTCATATTCTACACAAGGAAAAATTATTTGTCAAATGCTCTAAATGCTCCTTTGGTGTTCAAGAAGTTGAGTACCTGGGTCATATAGTCTCTCAGGAAGGTGTTAAAGTGGATCCTAATAAGATAAAGGTAATTTAGGATTGGTCCCTACCTAAAACCCTTAAGAAAATTCACGAGTTTTTTGGGTCTTACCGGCTACTATCGCATTTTTATGCGAAACTATGAAAAAAGTGTAGCTCCTCTCACAACTCTTACAAAAAAGGATGTTTTTTTTGGTCAAAAGTAGCCACTCAAGAATTTGAGGCCCTCAAAGAAGCAATGTGTACTACTCTAGTTTTGGCAACTCCGAATTTTCACAAACCATTCATGATTGAATGTGATGCTTCCGAAACAGGTATTGGAGCAATACTAATGTAGGAAGGTCATCCCTTGGCATTCGAAAGTAAACAAATTTTAGGAAAAAATTTAGGAAGGTCCACATATGAGAAAGAAATATTGGCTATTCTACACGTAGTGGAGAAATGGAGACACTACTTAATCAGTAGTCACTTTATTATTAAAACCGATCATAGTAGTCTCAAGCACTTTATGGAACAATGCTTTTCTTATCCAGAGCAAAACAAGTGGTTAAAAAATTATTGGGATATGATTTTGTTATTTAGTATAATAAAGGGAAATAAAATGATCATGAAATTATGAAGATGAAGTGGTTATTAATGCTATTTCAGGTCCATTGTACCAATGGATTTCTTAGTTGCAAGAAGAATGGTTGTCAAATACAAAAATTGCTCAAATAATTCAAGAATTATTGTTGGGTTCATCCAAGCATCCTCTTTTTTTCCTATGATGACAAGGTTTTAAGAAGAAAGAATCACATTTACATTCCACACAATTCTACAATCACATCCCATATTCTAGACTAATCACATGCTTCTCCATCAGTAGGACATTCAAGTTTTTTGAAAACTTATATGCATATAAAAAAATCCTTTTATTGGAAAGGATTAAAAGTAGAGGTTAAATAGTGGGTGGCTGAATGCGAAGTATGCCAACGTAATAAGGGTGAAACGGTCAAATCGCCAGGATTTCTTCAACCATTATTCCATATCATCAATACAAACATATTTTAGTGGATTTTATTAAAGGTCTTCATAAATCAGAAGGCAAAATAGTAATTTTTGTGGTAGTGGATCGTCTCTCCAAATATGCTCACTTTCAGGATTTACAACATCAATTTTTAGAAAGCAAAGTGGCTAAGGTATTTATGGATTCAATTTTCAAATTGCATGGAATGCCAAAAAATATTGTAAGTGATCATGATCCCATATTTACTAGCAATTTTTGGAAAGAATTATTTCATCTTAGTGGTACCAAGTTGAATATGTCCTCTGCATACCATCCACAAATAGATGGCCAAACTAAGATAGTTAACAAATTTTTGGGTACCTATCTAAGATGTTTTGTTCAGGATAAATAATATCAATGGAGTCATTGGCTTTCCTTGGTAGAATGGTGGTACAACACTTCGTACCATTATTCCATTAATATATCTCCACTTGAAGCATTTTATGGAATTAAACCACCAACAATAGTAGATTATGTACTCGATTCTTCCAAAGTGGCCCAAGTAGATGATTGGTTCCAACACCAATAGTCAATGCTCAACATTCTTAAATATAACTTGGTCCAAGCATAAAATCGTATGAAGTAGCAACAAGACACACACCATTCGGAAAGATAATTTAATATAGGTGATATGGTGTTCTTGCATTTGCAACCCTACAAATAGTTGTCATTGAAGATCAAGACCGGTCAAAAGTTGGCTCCACAATTTTATGGCCCTTACAAAATAGTGCGTTGCATTGGAAAAATGGCATATCAACTAGAGTTTCCTCCCTCATATCGTATACATCCAATACTTCATGTTTCTTGTATTAAAAATGTGATCAGCCAAAAAGTGCAATCTTAGTTAGAATTACCAATAATCGATGAAGAAGAATGTATATATCTCCATCCTGAAACAATTTTACAAAGCAGAACACGTATGTTGAGATCTCGTCACATCAAATAATTCCTCATCAAATGGAAGTACCTACCTGAAAAATATGCTACATGGGAACCTAAAAGTATTTTCTAGATATTTCCAGCTTTGAGGACAAAGATTTCCGAGGAGAGGAGCCATGTTACATACCTAACATAGCTAGTTGGCTGTGTTAGGATTATTTAATTTAATTACTATTAATATTGTTCACATTGATTTAATTCATCATCCATGATTTATATTAAAGATTTTTATTTGCACTGTCGCAAGGACTGAGCCCTCCAAGTGGCGAGGACCAACCCTCCTAAAGTAGCAACTTACTGATTTTCTTCATTCCATTATTCATTCAATTCTTCCTGAAAATTTATGTATTAAATATTGTTTACCATCGTTTGCGTTTAGTGATTAATGCATTGTGAGTAAAGGATAGGAGTATATTTTCATTGATCATTGAGCACCAACTACTCCTTGCAAATATTTACTTCATCTTCAGTTGGAAACATCCCATGCTTGTGTCCAAATGTAGAGCTTCCTTGGTGCAAACTCCACTTGCACCTACAATTGCAGCACACCGACGTCCAGATAATACTTCGGTAGCAGTGCAACAGTTCCAACCGAGAAAATATTACCTTTAACCGAGGATCAAATATGGCTCCTTGGATTTAGTAATGCTCACAAAGCATTCATACCAAGCCTCAAAATCCAACCAATCTCTTCGAGGATTCTCAACAAGCATTCAAGCAATAACAAATCTCTCTAATTTTTAACAAAAGAAATGACAAAACAATGCATTCACTAACACATTCCTTTCAACGAATAGAATTCTAGAATAACATATACAGTAGAAAATATTAATTATTCCTCTACTATGGCTATCATTTACCATTCTTCAAGAATTCACATCAACCTAGCCTTTAAGGTTTAATTCATTTCTATCTTCATAATAACAAATAGAACCAAGCAATAACAAAATTATTCATTCGCTCAAGGGACGAGTTTCCATTTAATCGTCATCATATCTTCTATCCATAGAAATGAAATATAAATTATGCATTCAAAATACACATTCTCTATAGGCATAGAAATTAGGATAATCAAATGCAAATGAAGATCATCCTTCTCATTTCCAATATTTACGCATTCACAAAGTATCTAGTCTAACTGCTAAATTTACCCAATCGTTTATGACATGACATAAGAGTAAATAAAAGATACATGGAAATGGCCTCCACTGTTCTAAAACTCATGCTATCAATTTCAACTACTAATGGGATTATTTGATATGTGTGTAGCAATGATGGATTTTAGAACACAACCAATATCCTATACAATAAAAATACTGTGAAATATTTTCTCTATCAACATACCAGATAAAAAACAAAATCATTTCTTTCATATGATGGACCATAAACAATATAACCCAGACATAGTTGAATTCACAAAAACCCATTTTCAATCACAAGTTCTTTGAAGTTTAAACACTAAGAAATCTTTGGTTTCTCTTTTCTTACTAAACCAGTCACTCACTACCTTCACACCTCGGCTGCATCCAAAATATCCTATCCTCCAAGCTTGCTCTCTCTTTATTTTTAAAACTGTGATTCCTCTTTATTTCTCTTTAATTTTTATTTTTCCTCATTTCATTTGATGTCCACTCTATACTAGACTCCAGTGCATTAACTTCACTTATTTCATTAACAACCCACTCCATTGCACTCCTCCACAAGTAATCCAACGAACATAACATAACCAAATCCACATTTTTACCATAAATGCTATGGGTTCTTAAATAGACATAAGTAAAGCACTTACTGAAGCATTAAAATAGAAAATCATTTATAAAACTATACTTTGCTCTAATTTGATATTTTCCTAATATTTTTAATATGGTAATTATCAATCAACCATTGTTCTTTTATTTTATAATATTGCATTATAAGAACTACTGAAACACATAAATTTAACAAAGCAATTTCATTATATGCATCTCCATGAAAAGGGGTATTATTTCATATAGCCTCCCATAATTTTTGATAATTTACCCATCACATTATTTCCCCAAGGTATTCTTTTCTCAGTGGTTGCTTTTTCTGCCACTATGAAGAAACTTGTTCTTGAAAAAATGCACTTTTCATTAGCAGCATCATGTTATCACATAAAATGTATGTTCCTCAGATCCAAACATGGAATTATGCTTCATCCCACAAAGGATCCACATCACATATTTCTCATAAATGCAAGTAATTTTGCATAATAAAACTGATTTAATCAATCATTCCATCCATAAGCAATATAAAAAATATAAATCCATAAAAATAGAAGGTCTAATAAAAGTAGGGTCATGATAGCTCCAAGTAATGATATCTCTTGACCCATATAGAAATAATTTTAATTATGGTTACCGATGGTAACCATACCTCAAGGAGTAACAAGTATTAGCCTTGGAATTTCCAATGGCTTAGTTTGCATCCCCTATTCCATTGGTGGTTCTACATCCACTATTTCCATGATAACCTACTTAATGACTATGGATATTTTTAGGTGATCATGGAGCACCTTTCTATGTTGATGCTCCCACCAGTATGGTTCTTTTTTTTGATACCCATTCTAGTGCCTCTTAGTCTAGCACACCTTGGTCTGGTGTTCATTTTAGCACACTCTATTCCTGTGACCATTCTAGTGCATTCTAATCTATAAATTATTTTGGTAGTTGCTTTAGCACTTGTTATAGCACTTGATTTGGCACCCTAAATAGATGTGTGGAAGTCTCTTTGACTTCCATTGGCTCTTTCTCTTTTTTGTGCAAAAAAGATTGTTCTAAAACAACAAACCCAAAATCATTTGAAATATTTCTATAGACAATATTTACAATCAGGGCTATAGGATGTTTGACCCTACTCTTGAATCTCTTGATCATCATTGATTTTAACAATTAACTCTAACAAGATTGTAGTTGTTGTATCAAACCTAGGATTTGGCTCAAAAGGTACATTTCCCTCAAATTTTCCTTTTAAATCATGCAATTCTTGTAACAATTAAGAAATATACCTTTTCTTCTCTTGTAGCTCCAATTGGGCCTTATGTAGTCATTGCTTATCAACAAATTGACTTGTGCCAACACAACCAATCCATGTTTTCCACCTATTTTTTCTTTTTTTCAAAGGGCTTCAAATCACTTTGGTGTAAAAAACCTTAGTTACTTTGGTGAAACAAAGATGTCATTTTGGAGCAACAAAATTATGCACTTTGGTACAATTATTATTTCATTTTGATGGAACAAGAGATGCTTCGGATTAGCTTGGAAATAAATTTTACCATTTTTCTTTTGTATGCCAATGAATTAAACATAATTTATGCAATATTAAGGATGAAAAGTAGTAAATTTAAATAAAATGCATACCTCACTATTAGAAAGGCTCCATGCACCTTTTGTAATATTTGGTTATTTTTCGCAAAAAATCCTGAAAGGCAAAAAAATTACATAAATATAGTTACCATAATTACCATCATAGATTTTTTTTCAAGGCAAACACGTCAAAAACTAGTTTTCATGTAAGCCCTAGTTTAATAGCACTTCAAAGAGGTTTTCACTTTTAAATTTTATTCTTTCACCTTTCTTTTAATTTTTTTCACTTTTTTATTTTTTATCTTAGAAGATATAATTATTCAGAATATGTTCCAGAATAGAAAACCTCTTCTACAACATAAAGTTTTGACTGTGAAAGAAAATATTTAGCATATTTCACCATGGTGAGTGGTTTATGGTAGAATAATAAATGATATCTATTTACCACTAATTTTATTCTTGAGTCATCAATAGGAGAAATTCATACAACTCCATTTTCAAATACTTATTTCATCTCATATGGTCCTAGCCACCGAGTTTATAACTTTCCAGGAAAGTCAACATAGTGATAATAAAAACAATTCCCAATCTCCCTATTTGTATTTTCCTTTATTGTCGAATGATCTTCATTTGGTGAATTTCATCCAATTATAGTTCATCCCAAGTATTCATTTGTAGAATACTCTCTTGCTAAACCTGTGATAACTCAATTCCTACTTCCAAAGTATAGATAGTGTTATTAATTCAAATTCAATAGGAATAACATATTTCTTACCATAGATCAATTTGTATGGTGTGAATCCTACGATGGATTTTTAAGTACTATTATAAGCCCATATAGCCTCTAATAACCTATTCATCCAATCTCTCTTATGATAAGCCACTATTATTGTTAGTATGTTTTCTAATTTTCTATTAGTAACCTATTTGACCATTTTATTAAAGGTGATAAAGTGATGAATTTTTATGTTTGATTTGATAGAATTTAGTAAATACTTATATTACCTTAGACATAAATTGTGGTCCTTGGTTGGCAAAAAAACATGACTACCATAGCGATCTCTACAACTATGGCGTCTTCTGGCATGGTTTCTACTGGTAGGACTAGCGGGATTTCCTAGGCCCCTTCTGGGGACCTAGAGCAGGTTGAGATTCCTCCATCAGAGGATGGTCCTAAGGGCCATGAATCAGACCCTTAAAATAATACCGATGCCCCTTTGATGTACCTAGAGAAGATTTTAGGCAAGGCAAAACCTAGCTCCATAGGAAACGCAAACCATCCCCCTATGACCGTATTAGGAGAGAATATGGTCTTCCCTATCTCGTTCTTGACAGAAAAAATATCTAATGAATCCCTCTCTCTGGTAGGAAAGTTCATGGGAAGGAGACCTAATATGGAATTGATATGAATATGGGCCAGTTTCAAATGGTGAACAACGGGAAGCCTTCAGTTGGTGGCCCTCAATCAGGGTTTCTTATTGATCTTCCTGAACAACAAGGATGATTATGCTCGGATCCTCACTGGGGGACCTTGGTTATTTGGTAGGAAAAGTCTATTTTTAATAAAATGGGGGGAATAATTCAACCCCAAAACTTAGGACATCAACTTCGCACCAATCTGGGTTCGTATCCTAGATCTCCCCATCTAATTTTGCTATGAATATATCCTTCGATGGATAGGGGGTTACATTGGGGAAATTTTGGTGATTGACCCTACAACAAAGGCCCGATACTGCATGGGCCATGCTCGAATTTGTGTCAATGCCAACCTTACCTCCCAACTTCCCACCCACTTAAACCTCATTTATGGGGACTTCCAATGGTACCAAGCTTTTGAATATGAGAATAAACCTACATTCTGCATTGAATGCAAAACCCAGGGACACCTCCAATCTCAATGTCCATCCCTCAAGCCCCAGAAGTAAGCTCCAGTAAAATCTCCTCCCCTCTTCATTTTAGATAAAATCATATAGGAGAGCGCAACAATCGTTCCAAAGGGTCGAGGGCACCCGATCGGAGAGATATAAATGGAAGCAGGTTGCTCACCAGGAACCCCTCATCAATAATCCATATTCAAGCTCTGATCAGGTATGTTCTATGTTCACTTTCCCTAACAAATTTTTGCCTTTAATCTTTACAAATGATGAGGTTCTCTTCCCTTAATCCATTCTTTTCTAGAACCCCTCCACCAATCCCCATCCCCCTCCATCCCCCCTAAATCTGGTTCTTATGTTCCCATCCCTGACATATCCCTACTTTCCATAATTTCCTAGCCTGATCCATTATTTTATCCCAATTCCCTCCTACGGTTGGGTGTCCCTCTTCCTTCTCCCTCAAAAGAACCCTTATCCCCTTCCAGTTCCTATTTTGAATCCTTAGAAGACGCTTCCAATCCCTCCTATTTCAAAGCGGACACTAGCTCCATCATCACGAGAAGAAAAAAATACCCCATAGAAACCGAGGGCGAAAAGAAAAGAGGTCATCCATCCAAAAAAAAGTAAAATAATAAGGATACCGATGACCAGATTGTGAACGGAGTGCAATTAACCATGTTCCCTGCACTGTTTAACCAAGCTAAGGATGAGACTAAGAATCCCAAACCTCCCCCTCTTCAGAACAAGGGAGGAAAGAAACCCGTAAAAACATCTAGATGAATATCCTCTCTTGGAAGATCATAGGTCTTAACAACATGAGAAAGCTCATACCATGAGGAAAGAGTACAAACCTTCCATACTCATCCTTCAAGAAACTAAAACTGATATTGAAAGAACTCACGTCATAGTTCAAAAAATTTGGAAGAAGGGCCACTGGGCTTCATCCCCAACTAAAGTATCGATGAGAGGCCTCCTGTGTTTTTGGGACCCTAAAAAGGTAGAAGGCAAAGTCATATCCTATTCCAATAGGACCCTAAACTTGGTTTTCTACTACAAAGAAAACAAATTCACTTGGGTGTTGTCCAACATCTATACCCCTAACAATCCCATGGAAAGGTGTAGTATGTGGAGATACCTGTCTCTTATGAAGGATGCTTTATCCAACCTTTCATGGATGGTAGCAAGGGATTTCAATTCCCCCCTCTTCCACTCTGATAATAAATGGGGTGCATGCACTCTCTACAAAAGTATCATGGACTTCCAAGAGTTAATATCTAAGAATGAGCTTATGGAAATCCATATCAGAGGTAACCAATTCACCTGGAGCAATAAAAGGGTTGGGGATGAGCACATACAAGTCAAACTGGGCTAGTTTTTCCTATCTTAGTAGGCCATTCCCCTGTTTGGAGACACATCCTTGATATCTCTCACCAGAATCGACTTTGATCATTCCCATCTCCTCTTGGAATTGAATAAGGCCCCTTATTTTAAGACCCATTTCAAATTTGAGAACATGTGGATTCATCACTTGGACCTAAAATAGAGGATTGGGGAGTGGTGGAATACCCCTATCCCAGGATCAACCATCTCTCAGGTTTTCCAAAAGCTGAATTCCATCAAAGAAAACCTAAAAATCTAGAACAGGGAAGTTTTTGGGAATATCTTCAAGGCCAAATAGGAAACATTGAGTCAACTCAAAACATCAGAACAACAAATCTAGCATGATCAGTGGACCCCTTAGCTAAGGAATGAGGAAAGACAACTTCTAGTAGAATATCATAATATGCTTGCCATAGAGGAGTCCTTCTGGAGACAGGAATCCTGGGCTCTTTGGCTCAAGGATGGGGATGCTAATACAAGGTTATTCCATGCATCTACTTTGCGTAATAGAAGCACAAATAATATCAAGGAGCTCACCTTGGAATATGGAACTATCTCTTAGGACATATTCAATATTTGAGAGTAAGCCTCATCCTTTTTCAGCAACATGATGGAAGCAACCATCCCCACAAACACCATAGCCCAGGAAGCCCTACTGGAAAACATTCCCCCCTTGGTAACCCATAAAATGAATCAATATCTGATCCAAACCTTGTCTAAGAAGGAAATCAAGAGTGCCTTATTTTCCATGAAGATTGACAAGGCTCCAAGTTCATATGGGTTCCCCCCCCATTTATTTTATATTTTTTGGAATATAGTGGGGAAATATGTTTACAATGCCATCATGGAGCTCCAACTCACTAAAACCATCCCTCAAGGGACCAACTCCACCTTCATTACCCTGGTCCCTAAAATACCCTAATGCAAAACCATGAATGACTTCAGGACCATTAGCTTGTGCAACATCATCTACAATATCCTTACCAAGTCCCTCGCTCAAAAATTGAATAAAATTATCCCCTCCATAATTGATCCTTGCCAAGGAAGCTTTGTTGAAGGAATATCCATTACCGATAGTATCATTTCCCTTCATGAAACACTCCACTCAACCCTTTGCAAAAAGAAAGCTGCCATGTTCCTAAAACTGTATATCGACAAAGCTTTTGATAGGGTGGATAGGGATTTTCTTCTAAAAGTCCTATCCCAGTTTGACTTTCACATAGAATGGATTAACCTCATTAAGGGATGCATCTCAAATCCATGGTTATCTATTTTAGTCAATGGTTCAGCTGCTGGTTATTTCCCTAACCTTAAATGAATCATACAGGGGGATCCCTTATCCTCTTTCCTATTCATCATCCTTACTAAATACCTGGGTAGAGCTTTCAAGTAGGCATGTGTGATAGGGTGTATTACAGGAATCAAATATTCTTCAAAATCCCCTCCCCTATCCCATTAGCAGTTTGTTGACGACACCATCATTGCAACTGTCGTCTCCATTATCCAAGCCAAATCCATCAAAGTTATCCTTGATACCTATGCCTCTGCTATAGGCTAAGAGATCAACTACCTCAAGAGTAGATGTTATTTTTTCAACACTCCAGGCAATAGGAAGTGGAATATTGCTCACATCCTTCAATGTTGCATCATAGATCTTCCCACATCTTACCTGGGTCTTCCCCTGTTCACCAAAATCCTAAGAGAGTCAATGTGGGACAACATTATTGACATGATCAAATGCAATCTTGCAGCATGGAAAGTCTCCCTTATATCTCAAGAAGCCAAAGAAACCCTTACCATGGCTGTCCTCCAGAGCATTCCAATCTATTTCATGTCTGTTTTCAAAGCTCCAGCTTCAGTTCATTTCAAAATTGAGCAGATCCAAAAAAAGTTCCTTTGGGAAGGTCCAAAAACACCAAAAAATTTCATCTTGTGAGTTGGGATAAGGTTTGCCAACCAAAGGATAAATGAGGCCTCAGGATGAGGATGTTTGCCAAAATGAATCTAGCCCTCCTGGAAAAACAGGCCTGGAAACTGTTTACTAACTTCAAAGTAGAATGGGTCTCAACTGTCCAGAGCAAGTATCTCAAAAATATGTCTTTGATGGAAAATAGCATCCCTATTAATGGATTTGCCTTCTAGTAGAAGGATGTTATTCAAGCAAAACTCCTCGTCATGAAAGGATCCCAATGGCAGCTAGGTCAAGGATCATATATCAGATTTTTGGGAAGACACGTGGCTCAAAGATAAACCCCTCAAGGAGTTCCATGAGTTTTTTGATATTAGACCAGGTCTAGAGAGAAAATGGGGAGCCAAGGTGAAATATTATATAGAAAGGCAGGGTCAGTGGAAGGCTTTCCCAGGTAGGGTGGGGGACCATCTATCAAATTTTCTTATAACTATCATAATTCCCACCTCTGCCACCCCAGATCTTCCAATTTGGGTAGGAACAGATAGTGGGGATTTCTCAGTAAAGTCAGCTCACTCCCTCCTAGTTAACCCTCATGACTCCCTGATCCCTTTCACAGCTATCTGTATTAAGTGTCTTATCCCTAAAATTGGTTTCTTTACTTGGACTGCTATAAAAAAAAAACCCTCACCACTGACAACCTCAGGAAGAGGGGAATCCTGGTCCCCAAAAGATACCACCTATGCTTGTCCAATTGGAAATATATCAACCACCTGCTAGTTGAGTGTGATTTTGCTAAGGAGGGCCTAGATTTCATTTTTTCCACCTTTCAAATTTAGTGGGCCCATCCTAAATCCCTCGTGGATTTGTTCATCCAATGGCCCACCCATTTTTGGCATCCCAAGGTGGCCTTGTGGAAAATATGCCTCCATCACTTCATCTGGTAGGTGTTGCTAGAGCGCAACCGCAGGGTTTTCTCCACCAACTCAAACAACCCTATTTCCACGACCATTAAATCCCTAGCCTATGCTTCTAAAAATTTTCAACTTCTCCCCTAGACAAGCCTCCCGTTCAACTAGGGGGAATCCAACATCATCAATTCCCTCAACATTCCCATTCCCATCCTAACCCTTCCTACTCCCCATCCCCGTCTCAGAGCTTTTTGGAATCCCCTAGAAAAGGGATGGTTAAAATTCAATTTTGATAGGGTTTCTAAAGGGAATCCTAGTCTGGCAGGAGCAGGGGGTGCTGTGAGGAACCACCTAGGGGAGATAGTCTTAGCCTTAGCAGATAACCTTCACCATCAAAACAATAATGTGGCTGAGGCTTGGGCTCTATGGCAAGGCCTCAAATTTATTAGAAATGCTCACCTTAAAATTCATGTTGAAGGGGATTCTTTAAACATCAACAAAATTCCACTATGGAACATCAAACCATTGATCAAGGAAAGTAGAGAATTGTTGCATCAACACATCCAAGTGGAAGCTAACCACATGTACAGGGAAGCAAACGGGCTTGTTGAAAGGTTAGCCAACTTGGGCATAGGTCAAATGCCAATGATGGTGTGTCACAATTCCCCTCACCATATATTATTCAAATGGCGCTTACGAAAGCACTTGTCAAGTCCTCTGAGGTTTTTCATGCTAACCAATGATGTCTATTTCTAATGTCATACAAATGATTCTCCAGGTCTTCCTCCATCATTTTTCCTTGTGGAGTGTGGCATGATGCCACCTAGTGATTGGTCAGCCTGCTAATATCCATTATAATAATAACAATGAATGGGAATTTTTGTCCATCCTTGCTACTTTCCAATGCTTTTTGCCAAATCTTGCAATAGATATTTTGGCTGCTCCCCCGCTTGCCTCCCACCGCCATCCATGTCTACTTTTCCATACCAAAACATATTTGTCACCCATGTGAATATCATCCCAATATCCACTCCTTATTCTTGTCTCCCCTGGATTGGTAGCCGATCGTCCACCAATTTTTCATCCACTCTCCTTGACATGACCCTTTCGCTTCCCTCCTCTTACTTATCCCATGCTCATCATTTGCTCATCGACATCCCCTGTAAGCTATTACTTTGGAAAATTTTTGACTCCTCTCCCCCACCTTTCATCTTCATTCCATCCCCTTCCGCCATGGCCTTCGTAGAGCCAAGCACTCTCTAGCTTGACTCTCTATCCATTGCCTTTCTGCAAGGTTGTAGGCCCTTTACCTTGCTATCCAAGTTCCATGGAGCCGAGGATGATATTACTATAGATTTATTTTGCACATGGTCGAATGACCATGTCTGTGTTATAAATATTCACTTCAAGGTTACTCCTCAACTGATTGGAGAGATTACGGCTCTGCCCCTGTCAGGTCGACTGGTCCGCCGAGACAAGCACTATTGGGAACCATAATTGGAGGGGTTCCAAAACTACCAAAAATTCCTATGGGATGGTGTGGCATTGAAGAGAGAGTCCCTTCTTGATCCTTTCCCCATTGTCACTATCCCTCTCATGCGGTATTTGGCTTACGATGACTCAAAAAAACCAATGGCTAGTTTTCACCTTGCTTTAGTTAACCACATCAGAGGTTACAAACCCATAAATATCCTAGGGTTTCTTCATCACTCCATTCACATTTTCATGATTGCCGCCCATAAAAAATCTGCCCCTCACTCCCACCAGGGTCTTTTTACCATTATCTTTTAATATGTCATGTCCAATCCTCCCATTGTAGTGACCCCCTTGTAGTCGAACCCCCCTTATCCACCTCCCCAAATCCTTGCTCACTCTCTGTCTAGTGAGCCTTTGGGCAGTAAAGAGGTTCTTGCCACCCCTGCCACCAATTTTGGTGCTACTACTTCTCTAGCAAAGCCCTCCACTTCTACCAATATCTATGCTCCCCTTCCCAAGCCTTTTGGTTCCCTAGCCAATCCCTCCGCCTCCCCTCCCAAGGTTGTTGCCTCCCCTCCCAAAACCACTACTTCATCGTCCAATACTACTCCCTCAGGTAGCAAAATAACTCCCTTAGGCAAGTGAAGGGTGAGAACTAAAGAGGCTTCCCCTCATGTTTGAAGATCATCCTGCACCAAGAAACCCAATGTCGAGTCAAACTAGAATTTCCCCCCTCCCCTGGAGGGTAACGATGTCAGTGGGTATTTAGCTTCGACCTCTGGCATCTTGAACTAGCTGACAAGAATGTTCCTTAGAAGCTTCATCGTGGCATTTGAAAGTGCAAGCTCGGCTCTAAAATGGGCCCTCTAATAGAATGCTAAACATGCAGACGAGGAGGTCTTGGAGATTTATCCCTAACTTGCTTCAAAGCTGCTACTTTTTGAAGGTGTCCAAAAATCCCTGCTCGGGTGGCAATGCACAGGTTTTTGACTCCATGGTTTTTTGTATTTTGGGATTATATGTTTTTTGTGTAAGGGCTTTAGCCCCGGTATTTGGCTATTTATGTCTGTGTATTTTAGATCCTGCATGGGTTTGCAGTCTACTTCTACCAGACTTAATCTCCCTTGTGAGGGAATTTTATCTGTTGTCTCCCCTATGCAGGAATGGTAAAATTTTAGTGGATCCATCCCTTTTAGAAATGGATTTTGTAGTATTAAAGAATTCCTAGCTACTACAAATTTTTGTACATCTGGGGTGGGGGTGCAGTTAAAACCCTTATAAATAATATCTCCAACTTACCAAAAAAAACAAAATTGTGGTCCTTTGTTTGAAATGATAGAGTGAGGAGCACCAAAACATTGAAAATTTTGAGCATACAAGAAATCAATTACCTTATCCTCAAAAGCACGTAACTCTACCCCATTTATCACATAATCAGTGCACAATAAAATATGTTAATTCCCTTGAGAAGGTGGGTTATGTTGGCATTTTAGCTAGATTTAATCATATGTTCTAATATCCAATATTTTAAACAAACTTCAATATTTGAGGATTCAATACAAATGGCCAATATCAATGAATATAAAATTCATGAAATAACAATAATATAGATTAATTGGCCAATATCAATAACAATATGCATAAGAAAACTTACAATATAATTTCTCAAAATTATATACAAGCTTCAATATTCTTTAATAAATCTTCTGTTATGATACATGGAGCTTTGTCTCCTTAATATAACCTTAGAAGGTGACTCTTCAATGCTTTAATATTTCTCTCCTCACATATATGAAATATGCATCCTTTCATATTCCACACATAAGAAAAATATCTCATGTCCCTTGGCTTTACATATTGCCACTTGTATACTTGACACCTACATATGACTCTTGACTTTCTACACACTTGCACACTTTCACACTCTACACATTTGCACATATTGTTACATGACACTTGGACACATCCTACACATAGACACATACTTTAGGAAAAATATAAATCACACACCCTAAACTATTGACTCACACACTAATCTAATATTTACAATATTACAATGGTACCATGGGGATACATTGACATGTACCAAATAATGTAGTATTCTCCAACACCCCCTATATTACATTATTTAGTTATTAAAGAATTTAGTCTTCAATATCTGATTCTTGTGTTTTTCCTTCTACTCTAGCTTTGGTACTACATATTTTGATATTGTTCTATTAATCTATTTTCTTAGTATTCATTAGAATTTCTTTGTCTTTAACTATCTTCTTTCTTTGATCATTTTTCATCTTCCTTTTTTGTTTTTTTGCTTTGTTCTTCTCTATTTTGGTCCTGATCATATTCTGTTGTTTCTCAAATTTATTTCCTATTTTTACAACAGTTATCAATAGATCATAACCATATGACACATATCCTTAATCAATACTAATTTGGCTATTGTTTAATGTAGAATATAAGCATATACTATTTTCACATTCATTCCTCATTGAAGAGTTTTTGAATTTTGATAACTTTTTTCTTCTTATTTGATCTTGAACTTCTAAAGAGAGTAATGCCATATATGTTATTATCCCTATATCAATAGGTACTATAATTGTATTTTTGAAGTTTTCACTTGCTTCAGATAATTTAGTGTCTAGATAATGTTCAAGTGCTACAAACTATTCTTTTTCAGCTTCTCTAAAAATTATTTGCAAGATCTTCTTGAGTTTTGCATATTTTTGTTGTTCAACATTCTTAATCATACTTTGTGTATAATGTTTTAGATGTTCTAGCATTTCTTCACTATCCTCTAAGGATGTATTAATAATTTCTTCCATAATGAAATATTTTGAAGTTGAAATCCTTATTTCTCCCAAAATTTCAAACAACAATTTTTTAAACAATCAACTTTCAATTTTTTTTCAAATTTAAAAATTTTCAAATTATTATTTTGGAGTAGAAAATTTTATTTCTCCAAATTTTAATTTAAGCAATCAATAATTTCAAATTCTTTTCAATTTGCAAGATGCTTTCAAATTTTCAAATTCAAATTTCAATTTCAATTTCCCTTATATCTCCCAAATTCATTTTCTAATTTAATTTTTAAATTTATTTCTACCTTATATTTCCCTATCAAATTTCATTCAAATTCAAAATATTATTTTCTTTTTCCTTATTTATCTTCTACTTTATAAAATCATAAAATATTTTAATTGCCCCAAATAAAGCACTTTAAATTTTAAATTAAAGGTAGATATTCGACTTTACCTCTTTGGCACTTGCATTTGAATATGCTTGATAGAGAATGTTAATCACACAAATATTCTTGCTCTGGTGTTACACTTTGAGCTACAACCCAATTTAGGTGGTTCTTTACTCTCTTCTCTCCACGTTGCTCTTCAAGTCTTTTAACCCTTAGTGCAAAATATTTGTATAGCTCTTGCTTGTTTACAAAAATTATCTTCATAGACGTTAATGCTTTTCTTATCAAGAAAATAATATTGCATCTTATTTCTTAGATTCTCTCTATGGTTGATTAGCTCTAATATTTGACTTGTTGCTCTTTAGCACTAACTTATGTTTTACCTGCAATATCTTCTATCTTCAATATGACTCCAATGGATATTCACCTCTTAGGTGGCTACAATGACTCTTCACTTCTTAGGTGGTTACAATGTATCTTCACCTCTTAGATGGCTATAATGGCTCTTCACATCTCAAGTGGCTATAGTGGTGCTTTACCTCATGTTGTTTCAATGATACTTCATCTAATAGGTTTTAGTTGATCCTCAAATGTTATCCGGATTAACATAGGGATTTAATCTCTTTTCTTCAACTGGATTATAAATCTAGTAGCCTCTTTCTTAATAATATAGCCTATTTTAACATTTGCTTCTTTGAGATACCAAGCTTAGATATATTTGCTAGACATTTTCTCATAGCGATAATTCTCACATGAAATCAATCTTAGCAAACTTAATATTTTTTCGACAATAAATATCAACCATAAATTTCTAAGATATAGGTTCTCACCTTCAATATTATTCAACACTCTATTTTCTTTTGCCTACTTTTTCTTCATGTGGCTTCAAATTCTTTTTGTGGCTTCTTCTTCACAAAATATTATCAAACAACTTTTACTTTTTCTTCTAACTTTTTTCTACTCTAATTTCAGTGTTCTTTATGCTTTCAAAAAATATCACACCATAGTTTTTCTCTGATGCTAACTTCTAACCTGCAACTTATTTTACCTTTAAATTTAAATTCACACAAGAGTTCTTCTCCGATGTTAGCTTTTAATCAATCTAATACTTATCTCTCCAGATTCTTCTTACAAATTCACAAAGAATTTTCTAATGCTAGCTTTTAAATATAACTCCAAAATTGGATAGAGTGTGGTAGCTCTAATACAATTGTTATATTTTTAGCTAGATTTAATCATAGATCCCAATATCCAGGATCTTAAAAAATCTTCAGTATTTGAGAATTCAATATAAATGACCAATATCAATGAGTATAATATTCATGAAATAACAATGACATAGATTAATTGGTTAAAAATCAATAACAATATGCATAAGCAAACTTACAATATAATTGTTCAAAACTGTATGCAAGATTTAATATTCTATGATACATTTGGGAAGAGATTGCCTTAAAATTTTACCCTTATCTTTGCCAAGATTTTTTTCCCTATCATTGAAGTACAAAATTTCATCATCTATAGAATGCTTTTCTCTTTGGACAATTTTGCCATCATTAGGGAGCTCAATTTTGTTTTCTAGTAGTTCAATGTTGATTGTGAAGATTAGCCCCTTCACTATGACTTTTTTGTCATCCCAACTATGGTCCAATTCCTTAGAATTTTCCATATCATGGCCACTAAAGTTTTGAAGAAAAGGTATAAATCCAACATCTCTCAGGATTTCTTCAACAAACTTATCCAACTTGAGCACCTTGGGCTTGAATCTATAATCATAGTCACCCATTGACAACAAGTGGGGGATCCAATGAAAATAGGGATAGAGGGAAAAGTGTTGGGAGGAATGAATAGAAGGGGGATGCTGATGGGGATAACATGATAGGTGGAATATTGGAAACCAAAATGGGCTTTGAGTCTAAAAAGTAGAAGGTAACGAATGGTTTTGTAGGTGAAATACCTATTTATAAAAAGCACAAAAGGAAGGTTTGATATGGCTTTGGGACACATACCAATGCAACTTATGATGATGGACAATATTGAAAAGAGATGATCAAACCCATGCTAATAAATCCTCCTTGGCCTTAGCATATTAATTAGGAAGGAGACATTAGAATGATTGACAACATGACCACCCTTGAAATGGAGAAAATAACTTATAAAGCTCTATATAAATAGATTAAATGAGCAAGGGATGTTGACATGGTGGGGACATGCGATCATGAGATTTTAAAACGTGAAGTGGGAGGGAAAAGAAACCAAAAAAAATTGAAATGGTATCTGATTGAGATGTGGGATTTCATAATTTTGAAAGGTGTGACATTCACTCCACAACCAAGCATAATTACAGAGAAGGTGGAAATAGATTACCATTTGATAGAAAGTGATGAGAATAACTTGGCACACATGAGGGGGATTGGTGGTGGAAAGGTAGGGATTGAGATTCCAAGGAAGACCCAAAAAGGTGTTCAAGGAGAAAATGTAGATGATAGGAGCCCCAAACTAGAAAGCCACATCTAGTGGGAAGGTGCAGGAAGGAGAGATACTTGAGGCAAGGCACATGATTTTGGAAGGAGACATTGACTAACAGTTTGGGTTCCTTCTTTCTAGGAAAAAACTGATCCATGTGGTAATAAATGTGGAACACACAACAAGGTCATGTGGACAGAAGACCATCAGTAGGACAAGGGGAGACAAGAGTTTGAAGAGGAACATGGGACAAGAGGAAGGGATATTCTTGAGAAAGGCCCATAAAATTCAAAGAATACATAACCTAATTTTTTTTGCAATAAACATAAGGAAATCCAAGGAGTCATGTGGATCAAATACCATGAGTCGAACATTAGCACACAAGATTTTGGTGGAAGTTATTGTTCCAAATAGAGAGATCTTCTTAAGAAAGGCCTAGATTAGCCATAATATTTGTAGCTTGGTTGCCTTTATGGTAAATATGTTGGATGACATAGTTTCCAAGATTTTGAAGGACTCTTTTAGATTTCTCAAAGAGGTTAATTATACTCTAGGATGGGTATTGGAATCCTTTTAGATTGTTAATTATATTCATTAAATATCCTTCTATTATGAGCTTATTGGAAGGGAGGTTTTCAAGGAGAGCTAGGCCTTAGAAGAGGGATATGGCCTCAACAAAGTGGTTCATTTGAATTCCAATGTTCTTAGCATAGGCAAGTAGGATTTGGCCTTTATCATTTTTGAAAAGTCCACCAGAACTAGCATGACCAAGATTTCCTTTGACAACATTTTCAAAATGCAATTTGATCTAGTCCAAGGGAAGAGGTTTCTATTTGAATTTAGACCTATCAGTTTTAAGAGTGTTAGGGGGGACTGGTGGAGAAAATGGAAGGCTAAGAGAATCAACCAACCTGGTCTCCATGGGAGTTTCCTTGACATCAATAGGAGGGATTAGATGAGAGTTATATTTAGCAATAATAAGAAATTTGATTCCCATAGATAGGGGGGTATTTATCTACATCACAAAAAGTTGTATTGTTTCTTTCCATATAGATTTTCTATGGATAGTGAGGAAGGTTGAAGCTCCAAAGGGTTTTTGATCTATGGCCATAGAAGGGAGAGGACCATTGAAGGTACATGTCTATGATAGAATTGGGATGGGCCAAAGCATACCCAAGGGTATTAAGGATGAAATTAAGGTCAACTTAGGAGAAGGAGAATTCAAGGAATAAGTGATGGGTACATTCAAAACTTGCTTTGCAAAGATAACATCTATTGGGGATTGTAATTTCTTTTGAATGTAAGTTATCGATGGAGAGAATTTTATTTTGGATAGCTAACCAATATAAAAAATCCACATGAGGTGTTTGATCCAAACATGCTTGATCAAAAACCAATTATTACCTCCTTATTCATGAATATAGTAGATAGATTTTACTAAAATCTGACCATCTTCGCTAGTATTCCACACAAGAGAGTCTTTAACATCTACACTAGTAATGAAGCAAGTTCTTAGTAAATTAGAATTTTTTTTTCTTGCTTTGATTTCCATTTCACAAAAGTTGTCCCTTGGAAAGGCTTTCTAATATTTCCTTTCATAGTTTTGAGTCTATAAAGTCATAGACCCTACTTCCAAAGGAGGTGATATGTTAAGGGTTTTAAAATAGCCATGTTGGGGTGCTCCATAAGAGGGGTGTCCAAAATCCAAGGATCATTCCAAAATTTAATAAGATTACCTCTACCCAGTTTCCATATGATCCCTTTTTGGATGAGTTTTTTGGTTTTAATAAGGGAGTTCTAGCAAGTAGATCCCTTGGGGGGATAGTTCTTCCAAGAAATTCTTACCCTACCATAGGTATTTAGCATTGATGATGTCGATCATATTTTATTTGTATTTTTTTATTAGCCTGTAATCCTATCTAGGTAGAAAGGTTGTATTCATCTATTTTAATTTCTTGAACCCCAACCCTCCATGATATTTCTTGGAGTAGATCCAGTCCCAAGCAAACAAGTTTCAAAGCCAAACTAGAGAAACTCTTTTTGAATTTGCTCAATTTTATGATAAATGGAATTGGGGGATTTGAATAGGGAAAGAAATAATATGGGAACGCTTTACAAGGATTTTTGAACTAGAAGGACTTTTCTAGCTTGGCTGAGGAGGGATCCTTTCCAACCTACAAGTTTTTTTGCATACTTTCAATAAAAATGGCCCATAAACCTTCCTGGGCTTTCCTAGAGAACAAGGGTAAACCAAGGTATGTGTATGGGAGCTTTGAAATGGTGCAAATAAGGATTTTGTCTATTTTAAATTACCTTTAAAGAGGGTGTTTATGAAGAAGATTTACTCTCAAGGTAATTCACTTTTTTCCCTACAACTTTCTCATACAAATTGAGAATATTCTTGATGGCCTTAGATTGGGGATGAAGGATAAGGTGGTGATAATGGTGTCATCAATGAATTGTTGGTGGGTGATGGGGTTCAAATAGGATCTTGGTTTAATTCCAAAAATAGTTCCTTGGACACAAATAACTTTTAATGATATCCTAAGAGATTTTGCAAGGATGATGAAGAGGAAAGGTGAGAGGGATCCTCCTTGCATTAATCCTCTAAATATTTTTAAGTATTTGGCAACATAACCATTGGAAATAATTAAGAAGTTGGTTGAGGTGATACATTCCTTAATTAGTTCTATATAGTCTATTTGAAAACCAAACCTGGATAAAATAGATAAGAGAAACTCCTAAGAAAATCTGTCAAAAGCTTTGTTCATATCAAGTTTTAGAAATAGCCTTGGTTTCCCATTTTTATCAATAGAATGGATGAGCTCATGAATGGATATGATTCCATCAATGATAATTCTTCCTTGAACTGAGATTCCTTGTCATGGATCAATAATGATGGGAAGAAGTTCTTTCATTCTATTGGCCATGACCTTGGTGAGGATTTTGTAAATCATATTGCACAAGCTTATGGATCTAAAGCTGGGTAGAGACTTTGAATTTGGAGATTTGGAAATTAGGGCAAGAAATATTTATTTGATATATTTGGGAATGTGCTTGGTTATTTGTATATCTTGAATGGTGGTAGTGACATTAGGACCAACAATATTCTAAAATCTATGGAAGAAAATGGCCAAGAATCCATCTGGTTTGGGAGCCTTATCCCCTATGATAGAGAATACTAATTTTGATTTCATAAAAATATAAGGGACTTGAAATGTGGGAGTTTATGTTATAAGGAATCATGTAGGGTATGTTGGAGAGGATACTATCGAAAGCAAGAGGGGCATAGGAGGGACGTGGACCAAGTAAGCTTTAAAAGTAAGCAACCACTTTGGCTCAAATATCTAATAGGTCATTAGTTGAGAAGCCATATTCCATGTTTATCTCCTTGATATTATTTAAACTTATATGTTTGAGAGTGACTACATGGAAATACTTGGTGTTGGAGTCTCCTTCCTTCAACTATATTTCTCTGGATTTTTATCTCTAGAATATTTATTTGCAAGCTAGGATATTATGAAATTTTGTCAAGAGCTCTTTCTCATTGTGCCTTAGTCTCACCAAAGAATATCTTCCTTGAATGAAGAATAATTTTTATTTAATTTAATTTGTATTTTTTGCTTTTGAGTAAAGATATGGCCAAATAATTATTTGTTCCAAAGCTTTAGATTTTTTTTTATGAACTAAAGCTTTTTAGAAATCTGAGAAATGAGTGGCCCTAAAACCTCTTTAGCCCATCACTCAGAAACTAATGGACCAATACTTTGATGTTGGAGCCACACGGATTCAAACCTGAAGGGGGTTTTGAAATAAGAGGTTGGTTGGAGGGCCTCTAGAAGGAGGGGGTTATGGTCCAAATCTATTTTGGTAAGGGAATGAAGAGTGGCATCCTCAAAGGGAGAGATACATTTCTTAGAGATAAGGATTCTATAAAGTCTAATATGGATGATTTGGTTTCCAAAACTCTAGTTGCTCCAAGAAAATATTGTACCTCTTAATTGAATGTCCATAAACTTGTTGATATTCACAAAATTAGAAAATTCTTCATGACATTTGAGGGTGACCTGGGAGCCACCAAGTTTATTGGATTGAAAGAGCGGAGAGTTGAAATATTCAGCCAATATCTAGGCTTCATTATTGTAAATATTTCTCATCTGGATCAGAGTGATCCATAGGGAGGCATGATTTGAAGGGGTGTTTGGAGCATAAATGTTTGATAGAGCCCACCTAGCATTCATGGTTTTTTAGAATAATAGGACATTGGTAATTATTTCTAATGCTAATAGGAGCCTTCCATCAATTTTATATGGGTCCCAAAGACATAACAAACCTCTAGAAGTCCTTGGGATGGGCTGGAAAGATATTCATTGATTTTCCAAATTATTTTGGAGACTTTTTCAATATTGCAAGTTTCAATTTGGTTTCTTGGAGAATAATTAAGTAAAGATTCAATTATTTCCTCATGGATGCCAATGATATTTGCTTGACATAATCATTGGGATCTCTCACATTATAGGAGAGGATCTTCATTTAGAATGTTTTGGGGGGTGTTTTTTCCTATATTGTGGCTAGAGGAAGAATTGTTTCTAGATCCCACTTCGAGCCTAGTTTCTATGATAGGGTTATCCTTTTTGGGGATACACAGTGTGTTTTGGGCACCATTGGAAATTTCCATTTTAGATTCTCTTTTTCTAAGGTCTTGAGTAGAGAGCTTGCCTTTTTTCTTCTCACTTACAACATTAGCATGGCATTTTTTATGATTATGGTAGTAAGGAGATAGGGGATAAGATCATATTAGTGACTTGATCAAGGGGGCTGTAGGCAAGGACAAGTTAGCCTTTAGATCACCCATATTACATTCAAAACTCTTTAGAAACAAAAAATATTCAAATTATTTTGGACCAAAAACTTCAAATTTATTTATATAAGTATCTTAAATATTTTTATACAAACATTGACATAGACTTCCTGTAATGTGCACTTTGTTTCTAGATCTCTAGTAAATTACTTCTAACGAATTCCTATCCAATCCTATTGAGGAAATTTCACTTTGTAACCACATGTTAGATACAAAGTAAAACCATCAAAATGCTTTATTGATCATTTTCTATATCTTTACATCATACATGTGCAAGTATATAATAATTCTTACATGTAAGTCCTAAAGGTAAAAAAATATCATAGAAGCCATTTAAGTAATGGGTTAATGGTAAAAACTAACTAGAAATATCTAAATAATAATATGGAGAAGAATATACAATAATGAAGAGATTAAGTACATTTTTGATATTATATCCTAACACAAGTATTGTAGCCCACTTCGAGGGGGCAACCTCCTTTATGAGCCATGCTCCTTTATAATTTAAGTATTTAGGATGTCTTCACCTTTATTACATTGCAATATATGAAGATAAATTTTTCAAAGTAGATTACAATTCAAAACTAGATTAAACCTAAAATAACTATTTAAGCTATCTAACCCTAGCATTAATTATTGAGGGTTACCTTATATTCAAAAGGGGGTACCCACTCATTACTTACTAAACTATTACAATAAAATAAAAAGGATTAGGATGTGAGGTCCTAATGAATCCTAAGTTATACTTGAGCAAATATTTTTTAATATTTTAAACTAATCCATGTTTGCTAAAATAAATATGCTAAAATAGAAAGAAACTAGTTATGTTTGTAGAATTGAAAGTTGTAGAAAGAAAATCTAGATTTATGATTGTAAAAAGGAACCTAGATTTTAGTTACAATAATGAAATAAATTCAAGTCCATTTTTGAGACATACATCCTTTACGCCATGATAGATTACTATTTAACTTGAGAGATGAAATAGAATTGAATTAAATTTCTAAATAAAAATAGGCTATGAATGAAGGCAATAAATAAGGAAATTGAACCAAATTGATTGCTATCAATAGTTCTAAATTGAATTATTGGAATTAAGACTATGTTGAACTAGAAAAATTATTGCTTTTGAAATAATAAGTAATGAAAGTTATCGAAAGGTAACAAGTAAAGGGGCAAAAAAGAATATAAAGCATAACGCTATAGAAAGATAAATAACCATATACACTCTTGCTGGAGGAAAGAAAAGTTAGAACACACCAACATGAAAGGAAATGAAGAGAAGGAAACCACCGATACTTGATAAAAATGAGTGGTCCCTTAGTAAACAATCAAGACTTGGAATTACCCTTGAAAATTCTAAAATAACTAAACTATTTAAAGCAAACTTTCATTGATTTAAACAAAAATTATGAAAGGAAAATGAATAATTATCTACCCTAGTCTCCACTAAATACTTTGCTAGATTTTTAGGTGCATAGAGAGTGTGGATTAATATAGGATCATGGTGCTCCAACTTGTTATAATGGTTGGTCATGAGGACAAGTGGCGTAGCCTTCTACAACATGTCATTGCATTGTGCAATTACAATATTTACCCCAATTTAGGTTTAGACAAGCATTCATCAATGATTTATGTCTTCTAACATGATGTGGTGGTAAAAAAATTGTTTTAATTATTATCCTTTATTTACCATGCATTAGGAATTTATACCATTAGCTAACAATTATATGCCTAGTCAATGGATAATCACTATTTCCATATTATTGTTTGACCATTTTGAGTTTCTTTCTAGACCTATGTGTGATAATTAGATACAAATACAATATTTTTATCTTCACATTTCTACATGCACAATAATCTAGTGATATCAATAGGAATCAAGGTATGGATGTTGTTATGAAGTATCTATGTCATATGAGACCCTTTTGCAATAGCTACATAATGCAAGACCTTTCTATAACAAATAATAAGGGATAGATGTTGTTTTGCAACACCTCTGTATCATTTCTACAACAAGTCTTATAGAACAAAGGTCAAGACATCCCATAATGAAAATATAAAAATATTTTTCATGTACATATCTAGCCAAGTAGTCATCAAAAAGCATTTAGTTTCTAAACATATAAAATTTTCAATGTTAGCAATATAATATTTTCTTAAACATTAATTCCAATTTATATAATAAAATATAGGAAATATACAAAAAGGGGTAAAACATGACAAAGAAATATTTTTTGGGCTAATTAAGAGTGACATATCAATGATTCATCATTTAACTAAACTTGAGTATGTTGCATGTCCTCATGCAATAAAAGAGATATTCTTTTAACACTTCTATATAAAGGGAATTTGTTCCTTTAGTTGAGTCTCTAATGGTGAAAATTTTATTAGGACCTCATGTCCTAACCCTTTTACTTATTGTAATATTTTAATGTGTAATAAGTAGGTACCCCTTACGAATGTAAGGGTGACCCTCAATCATTAGGGTTAGGGTTAGATAGCTCAAATAGCTATTTTGGATTTAATCTATTTTTGTATTGTAAGCTATTTTAGGTAAAGTTATCTTTATATATTGCATTGTAAAAAATATGAAGGCATCTTGAAGAATTATATTGTAAAGGAGCATTGCTCATAACAGTGGTTTCCCCTCAAAGTGGCCTATGATAAAGGAGGTTACCTCTTGATGTGGCATGTAATACTTCCAATTCTTTAGTGCAATCAATAAAAAATTGGTATTTTATGTTCAAGTTACAACATTATGTTTATGTATGAATTTATTTCTAGTTCTAATAAATTTATGTTGGAAATATTGAGTTGTCATTGATGTCAAAGGAGCATGGTATTCAAGGCAGAAATATTCTTCAAGGGTGAAAAGTTTATAAGGATGGACAATATATCATTGAGGTCAAAGATGGGCTTGTTCATCCAGGGCAAATATATTTTACAAGGAAATATTATTGCAAAGCAAGGCAATTATTTTTAAGGATTATAATATTTAAATATCAAATTTAAATATTATAAAAGAGATGGACAAAGATGTAAAAGTGCTTGGGACAAAAGGTTTAAAAGAAAGACAAAAGTTTAAAAGCTTGGGATAAAAGTTTTAAATCATAAAAGGCTTTGGACAAAGGTTTAAAAAGTAAAATATTATAATATTTAAATCCCAAGATTTAAATATTATAATACAAATGAGTTTAAGTTTAAAAGGTGCCAATGTCATAAAAGGTAAGCATAAAATCAAAAATATATAAGCAAAATATAGCATCGACATCCATGGTGAAAATGGTGAAAATTAAAATGCATGTATAAATAAGGAGCAAAAATCAAGTGAGGAAGCTAAATGTTAAGGGCGCAATTCGATATTATTCCAAGGCATAGAATCCAACGAACAAAGGAGGGCAGGGATCATAGTGAGAACGTTCGATGATTGGAAAAATCTGAAGTAGAATATATACTTGTTCACCCGTCTTGGTTCCCATACGTTGGGGTGTCCCAGATGGTTGGTTGGCCCATGATAGGGCATTATTGTGCAATGAGACAGAGGTTTGAATCCTACCATGAGGTTTTTTGCGTTTGAGGTTTTTGTGCATTATTTTTTGAGAGGATAAAGTTGTGAAGGTCACAAATATTGATGTCGAGCCCTTTGGTTTCACCCATTGGGCTAGCTTAGCTGGTCGAAGGTCCCTTGGGAGAGCGTTGTGTTTGGCAAGGTGTGGAGATCGAATCTCCTCCATGATGATTAGAGAGTTTTGGCTATTGAGGTAAGGGTAAATAAAATGTTTTATTTTTATTAGAGTGGGAGTCATAAGGTGCAACGATAATATTTGATTTTATATTTTGCATATTGTGTAAGTAGGAGTTATAAGGTGTATGGGGAAATATTGAAAATTATCTTTTGCATATTGTGTGAGGGAGTTATAAGGTGTATTATGGTTTATTTTTAATTGTATTTTTGCATGATAGAAGAGGGAAATTTGAGGGTTTAGTCATTATTAAAAGCTTTATTTTGTGAGACTAAAAAGGAGTTATAAAGTATTATTTTCAAGCCTTATTGAGCACATCTTTTTGAGAAGGGTTTTTAATATGGATGATTTGAAAAAGAGATTTGCTAACCAATTTTGAAGTGGCACAAGAAAGGAAAATTATTTTTGTTAAGATAGGTTTTGAAGGCACATCATCATCAAGGTAGTTTTAGAGGTATGGTGATTTAATTCCTTCTCAAGGTGGTTTTGTTTGAGGAAAATATTTTTGTTGTCATATGGTTGGAGGTATAAGGAATTATTGGATGTGCATTATTTGATTGCCAAATTGGAAATAATTGATAAGAGTTATAGATTAGTTTTGAGAGTAAATTTGTGCATTGGTTTTGAGTGGAATTGGGAATGCATGTGCAAAAGTTATAGATCAAATTTGAGAGAAAATTTGTGCATTATTCATGATTGATTTTGGGAGTAGATAATAAGGATAAATTTGAGCATTATGATTGGTTTTGAAGTGTATGTGGAAATAAGAAAAATAGTATAGTCTCACACAAATAGAAGGTTTGCTTTAAAGTGAAAGTGTCACATAGTGCAAGGATAGGATGAAAGGATTCAATTGAAAAGAAGGACATTTTTAGCTACCTACAAAAGGGAAGGAAAGGTGAAATTCAGCAATTACAAGATCAATTATCAAATGCTAGACTAGAGCTACCTTTAAAATGTAATAAATGTGAGACATGTGAAAGCGATAGACTTAATGAATGTGAAGAACATATTGGGTATTTGTTAGTGCATATCATTCTCTATATGTTCAAGAGGTTAAACGAATTTTGGGTAGAATATGTCTGAATTACTTTAGTTGAAGAAAACACTTTTGGGAAATATATGAGTATTTTTTGTATGCAATATTTGGGAAGAATTGAGCAAGTTTGTAAGTAGATTTTGGATCAGATTGTTGAGCACATTTATGAGCAGGTTTTGTGAGAAGATATGAGTAGGTTTGAGAAGTGTTAGTGATCATATTTGAGCATGATTATGAGTAGGATTGTGAGGAGATTTGAGTAGGGTTAGTGAGTATATTTGATTAGGATTATGATCAGGATTGTGAACAGTGTTAGTGAGCATATTTGAGCAAGTTTGTGAGAAATATTGAGCAATTTTTGAGTAGGATTATGAGTAAATTTGAGCAGGATTATGAGTAGAATTATGAGCAGGTTTGAGCAGTATTGAGCAGGTTATGTGAGTAGAATTGAGCATGTATTGTGAGTATATTTGAGTAAGTTTTAAGAGTAGATTTATGCAAAGTTGTGAGTAGGTTTGGAGAATATTTGAGCAAATGTGTGAACATATTATGGAGTAGATTTGAGCAGATTTGTGAGCAAGATTTGGAGCATGAACTAGAGCAAAGGGGATTGGTGTCTCCTGTGGATAGAGGTCCACGAACCAGATCATAGGGGATTGGTGTCTCCTATGGATAGAGGTCCATGAACCAAAGCATAGGGGATTGGTGTCTCCTATGGATAGAGGTCCATAAACCAAAGCAAAATGGGATTGGTGTCTCTTATGGATAGAGGTCCATAAACTAGAGTAAAGGGGATTGGTGTCTCCTATGTATAGAGGTCCATGAACCAAAGCAAAGGGGATTGGTGTCTCCTGTGGATAGAGGTCCACGAACCAAAGTAAAGGGAATTGGTGTCTCCTATGGATATAGGTCCATGAACCAGAGCTAAGAGGATTGGTGTCTCATGTGGATTGGTGTCCATGAATATTGTAATAGGGGATTGGTGTCTCTTGTGAGTTGGTGCCCACAAAATTTGTTGAAGAAATTTATAAGAAATATTTCTCCATGGATATAGCCCATATTGGGTGAACCATGTTAAATTTGTGTCTCTTATGTGTGTGATGATTTGTGCATTGTTTCATTATTGCAATTGATAATATTGGATGATATTTCTTTGGAAAGAAAAGTAAAAGTTTTATCTTATACTGTTCACCCCCCTCTCAGTATAAGCTTGTGTTCTTCAATTGGTATCAGAGCAGGTTCCTTCGTGAAAGCCTAACAGCTTGAAGGAAGATCTTACAGGAACACACATGGCTCATAAGGAAGGGTTTTCATCAAATAAGGCTCCATTATTTTATGGGACTAACTATGCTTTCTAGAGTATGAGGATGAAGACTTATTTGATGGCACATGGATATGATACATGGCAATCCATTGAGAATGGATTCACACCATCTACAACTCCTCCTACAGATGCAAGTGGTAAGAAACCATATGAAGATAATGCCAAGGCAATGAATGCAATTTTGAGTGGGTTATGTGAATCAGAGTTTGTGAAAGTCATGCAATGCACTTCAACAAAAGAAATGTGGGATAAGTTATAGAGAACATATGAAGGAGACGACAAGGTCAAAATGATAAAACTTCAAACACACAGAAGGAAGTTTGAAGACTTGAAGATGAAATATGATGAAGATATTGCTATGTATCTACTTCGTGTTGATGAGGTTGTCAACACTATTCGTGGACTTGGAGAAAATATTGAGTGATATACTATTGTTCATAAAATATTGAGATCACTCCCTATGAGGTATGATGCAAAGGTTTCAATAATAGAAGAGATGAAGGATCTCAAAACTTTAAGCATGGATGAGCTACATGGAATTCTCACAACCTATGAGATGAGGACAAAAAAAGAAAAAACATCAAAAAGAGAGGCAACATTCAAAGCTTCAAAGAAGGAAAAGAATAAAGAACAAGAATCAAGTGATGAATCAAGTAGTGAAGAAGAGGTTAACTTTGTGAGAAGAAATAAGAAGGGTCCAAGAAAACACAAAAATATGCAGACTGTGAAATGTTTTAGTTGTGGTAACATTGGTCACTATGCAGCTAATTGTCCATAAAATGGAGGTAGTAGCAGTGAAGAAGAAAAGGATTACAAGAAAAATAAGGAAAGAAAGTTTTATTATGAAAATAAAAACATACATGGTCAAGGCAAGCATGAGAAGAAGATCTTTCAAAGGCACAAGAAGAGTTTTTATGTTGAAGAAGCAAGCAGTGCTTCAAGTGACAATGATGAAAGCCTCTCCGATAGTGAAAAAGAAGAAATCCTATTTTTGGCCATAGAAGAGAAAGAAGATGCTCCTGTTATTGAAGATCAAGAGAAAGAAGATGATCCTATAGTTTAATACCTAGAAAAAGAGAAATATTCAAGAAGATGAAGAGGAAGCCACATGGTTGACATAGAATAGAACTTATTATTGCTCTTGAAGAGTTGAAAAGGGTTAGAAAGAAGAACTCAAGATTGAAGGATCAAGTACAAGAGGATGAGAAAACAAAGGCAAAACTTCTACAAGATCTCACCGATTTAAAAGTTAAGGTTGAAGAGGCAAAGAAAGTTGAAGAAGGTATGGCTGAACAGTTAAAGGCAAAAGAGCTAGAATGTGAAAGACTAGAACATGAAGCTTATATCTCTAAGTAAGGGACTTGAAAAATTTAATTATAAGATATATCACTTTAGGAAAAGCTCAAAAAACTTGGATGATATTATAAAAATACGAGAGATCTCCATTTATGAAGACTGGACTTGGTTTTGAAGAAGGTCAAGAGAAACAAAAAGAGGGAGTCAAGCTCAAAAGAAATAGAAGCATCAAAGAAAGTATTTGAAGAAGAGCCCAAGACCTATGCTGATGAGTTGAGAAGTGGAAGCATCAATGAGGAAGAAAACAATGCACCATCAAGGAACATGGACCATCACAGAAAAAGCAAAGAAAGAACCATGAGACCATATTCTCCAAGGCAAGATGAATATTTCTTCCAAGGTTATTGTTACTCATGTAATATTTTTGGTCATAAAGCTATACATTGCAGGGTTCATGGTAAGAATGATTATGGCTTCACCAAGAGAAATTTCAAGTCATTTGCACTTTCCAAGGACTACAATATCATGTGTTTCAATTGCAATAATTTTGGGCATAAAGCAAAATGGTGTAGAACAGTGTTTCCTAAATTTTTGAAGACAAGCAAGAAGAAGGAAAGTCAAAATGTTCAAAGAGGTATGACTTCAAAAGTTTGGAGAAAGAAAATAAAACAAGAAGAGGAGCATAGTAATTTGGGAGTTTCACTCCCATCCCATAATTAATCACCTCAAGAAAAGGAGGTGGTGAGGGGGTTGTGCTAAGTGTCTTATATTTAGCCCCAAGGAGCCCTTTGCCATTGATGTCAAAGGGGGAGAATTCAGTGAGGGGGAGCAGCTTGTCAGGGGGAGCAGATTGGAAATCCAACTGTAGTAAAAGAATTTTTTAGTAGGGTTGCCATCAATGAAAAAGGGGGAGATTGTTGGAAATATTGAGTTGTCATTGATGTCAAAGGAGCATGGTATTCAAGGAAAAATATTCTTCAAGGGTGAAAATTTTATAAGGATGGACAATATATCATTGAGGTCAAAGATGGGCTTGTTCATCTAGGGCAAATATATTTTACAAGGAAATATTATTGCAAAGCAAGGCAATTATTTTTAAGGATTATAATATTTAAATATTATAAAAGAGATGGACAAAGATGTAAAAGTGCTTGGGACAAAAGTTTTAAATCATAAAAGGCTTTGGACAAAGGTTTAAAAAGTAAAATATTATAATATTTAAATCCCAAGATTTAAATATTATAATACAAATGAGTTTAAGTTTAAAAGGCACCAATGTCATAAAAGGCAAGCATAAAATAAAAAATATATAAGCAAAATATAGCGTCGATGTCCATGGTGAAAACAAAAATGCATGTATAAATAAGGAGCAAAAATCAAGTGAGATGGCTAAGGTTAAGAGTGCAATTCGATATTATTCCAGTGCATAGAATTCAGTGAAAAAAGAGGACAGGGAGCGCACTGAGAACGTTCGACGATTGGTGAAATTTGAAGCAAAATTCATACTTGTTCATACATCTTGGTTCCCATCCACTGGGGTGTCCCAAATGGTTGGTTGGCCATGAGACAGAGGTTCAAATCCCGTCATGAGGTCTTTGTTGAAAATTATTTCTTTGAGAGGATAAAGCTACGAAGGTCACAAATATTGACATCGAGCCCTTTGGTTTTACCCACTGGGCTAGCTTAGCTGGTCGGAGGTCCCTTGGGAGAGTGTTGTGTTTGGCAAGGTGTGGAGATTGAATCTCCTCCATGACGATTAGAGAGTTTTGGCTATTGAGGTAAGGGTAAATAAAATATTTTATTTTTATTAGAGTGGGAGTCATAAGGTGCAATGATAATATTTGATTTTATATTCTGCATATTGTGTAAGTAGGAGTTATAAGGTGTATTGGGAAATATTGAAAATTATCTTTTGCATATTGTGTGAGGGAGTTATAAGGTGTATTATGGTTTATTTTTAATTGTATTTTTGCATGATAGAAGAGGGAAATTTGAGGGTTTAGTCATTATTAAAAGCTTTATTTTGTGAGACTAAAAAGGAGTTATAAAGTATTATTTTCAAGCCTTATTGAGCACATATTTTTTAGAAGGGTTTTTAATATGGATGATTTGAAAAAGAAAAGATTTGCTAACCAGTTTTGAAGTGGCACAAGAAAGGAAAATTATTTTTGTTCAAGACATGGTTTTGAAGCTCACTATCATCAAGGCAGTTTTAGAGGTATGGTGATTTAATTCCTTTCTCAAGGGTGGTTTTGTTTGAGGAAAATATTTTTGATGTCATAAGGTTGGAGGTATAAGGAATTATTGGATGTGCATTGTTTTTGCCTAAAATTAGGAATAATTGATAAGAGTTAAGATAGGTTTGAGAGCAAAGTTATGCATTGGTTTTGATTGAAAGAAGGGAGTGAATGTGCAAGAGTTATAGATCAAATTTGTAAGCAATTTTGTGTATTGTTCATGATTGATTTTAGGAGTAGATAATAAGGACAAATTTGTGCATTATGATTGGTTTTGAAGTGTATGTGGAAATAAGAAAAATAGTATAGTCTCACACAAATAGAAGGTTTGCTTTAAAGTGAAAGTGTCACATAGTGCAAGGATAGGGTGAAAGTATTCAATTGAAAATAAGGTGATCTTGCCAAAAAACATGCACCCATCTACTGTATTATATCATATTCATTCATTCAAGCATAAAATAATGACAAGATTGCATAAATTCAACAAAATAAATATTTATTGTATTAATATTTGCAAATAATCTCGATTACAATCATGCCCCTCTTAGGGTCACCCAAATGATGATACAATTAATACAATGCCAAATCCCTCAACAGGGTAGGCACACTAATGTTGCTTTTCAACTAGTCACAAACTGCTCTAGGGTGGAGTTGCCCTCTTCTTCACATTGGGGAAGGAACTTGATGGTTGAATCTCCTTCGAATACGTTCCCTGCAGTCAAGAAACAACATAAAAGTGTCAAAAATATAGGCAACCTCTCATGATGAGGCCCTTTTGGGAAAAATGCATAAAGATACCATTAAGCATGTATAATCAAGAAAGCGTGAAAAGCACTTCTAAACTATGTTAATTGGATTAATATTTATGGAATTGCATAAATAAAGATAACAATTACACTATGCATAGACCAATTATATGAAATAAAGCATGAAAGTGCATAAAGAATTCATTAATGTCCTATTTGATGCTTAACACAAAGAAACTATTCTAACCTAATTCTACCGATCAAAAATCTGCTAAACTACAATTGAATCATGGAAATAGTTAAACTAAGCTAACTTGCCAAACATAAAAGAAAAAGTAAGGCGATGATACCTCTACTGCAAACCACAACTCTAATGAGCGGTTTGCACTGTAAACCGCAGCTGAAAGCTGCGGTTAGCAATCTAATAGGTTTACCCTCAATTTCAAGGGTAGTGGGCTTGACCTCCTTGTCCAAATTGATGTTCAATGGTCGCCTTCGGTGTCCTCAGACTGATTTAGCAGTTGATTCACTATGAAGGGCCTTCGTTTACCTAAATATATGCTTCTTGGCTCTCCTAGGCTCCTAGGGCATCCATAATGCAATTCATCATGAATCTTGGCAAGTAGGTAGGGGATAAGTGCAATAGCTCTCTCTTAGTATACTCGATTGAGTGTACAATTCGATAGGGCTTTGTTGCTCAAATCTCCAATGCTCTCTCTGATAGTATTTCAATAGTGCTTTGCTATCAAAATCCTCTATATATTTGCCCTCATTTGCAAGGGTACTTATAGGATGTCCCAGGGCTAGGGGTGGCTTCCTAGAGAAGCCAATATTAATAAGGGGTGGTTAGGATAGTTGGATTAGAAGCTTCTGTCCTCTAACCACCTTCTTCTAGAACAAATGGCCATTCAAACTGATTTTTCTCGGATGAAGGCCAACTGAACTTCAGTTAAGACCGCAGGTTACAACTGTGGTCTAGAATGTAAACTGCAGGTCTCAACCATGGTTCATCCTATAAATTGTAGGTCTGGGCTGTGGTCTATCCAAGATCCTCCATATGGTCTTGTAGCATGTCCATATGAGTAGTCACCCTCGACATGACACATTTTAGGTGTCTATAGATGCCCCTTTTGAGATGCGTTGTGAGATTGAACAATGCTGAGAAAAAATAGACCTCCTAAAATGATGTCGAAGTTTCTATGATGATCATTAGTCAGAGCAACATTAGATTCCCCAGGTCCTACAAAAAGGATGTGCATCCTAGAATCATTGCTTCCAACTCTTTGGAGGCTTAAACTTGAAAATTTTGTACTCATCATCAGACATTCGGATAACATCAATACCAAATAGGATTTCATGCCTGTCAATCCAAAGGGATGAGAGTTACAAACAAATTATCATATTTTTTATTTTCCCCAAGAAAAGGGGTAAGCTTATGATAGCTGTTGATAATGATTTGCAAGGACGAACACAATTTTAACAAGATCAAAGGATCTATGATCTCTGGGATCTTCTATTGATTTTGATTATGATTTGATATTATGACTACCCCCTCAAGCGACGAGTCAATGAGGGAAATGACAATGATTAAAGTGACGATGTCTCTTGCCCACCATGGATGATCTAAAAAAAAATATATTTGAGCAAATTAATGCCTTGGCTAGGCCTAGTTCAGCTTTTGATTCCAACTGTTAATAGTAATTATAGATTCCTATCCCATGGAGCAGTCGAGCTACAAAAGCCATCTTAGGAAATCAAAATGAAACAATCCAATTAGATTTATGTTGAATCAAGTTATTGATGATTTGCTGAAATATTTCATAGAAGACATGACATGAAATGCCTCATTTTTGTGGAGAATTCCAGTCCTGAAGGCCTTCTTAGGTATTGAAAAGAAGCATATCAAATTAACGATGACAATTTTGTCCCAAATGTCCTTATGGTAATTTACTCATCTTGTCGGATTGCATGGATCGCAAGTCGCTGCAACCGCCAAGTGTATAGGGTAAATAACTAAATACGAGGTGCATTTGGTGTTTTTAATTATTTGATTTTTTTTTGTTAATTTTGATTTTTTTATCAATCCTGGTGCTTTGAACCTCACCAAATTTGCAATATTGATTGATCTTTTTGAAAATTTGATCCAATGGGAGTCATTAATTTACCTTTTTAGACCTTCCCACGGTGGGATTTGACTAAATTTTCTACCAGTTGCAAACCGTGGCTAGGGTCTGCGGTTCCCAATTACAATTTTGGGAACTACGGCTAGGGCCTGTGGTCCATGCAAAATAAGAAAAGCTTATAAAAGGCTCAATTTTTAAATTTGTTTCATTATTCCTTGACAATGATTGGAAATTAGAGAGATCTGATAGTGACAGCTAAAAACTGACCTGACCCTACCAAACTCTTACACTCACACCTTCACATCGCACGATGGCAGAGCGGACAATCTTCATCCGACCAAGGTAGAGGTGAGGGCAAGGTAATTCAAACCAAGACCTCGCATCCATTACCAGTAAAATTAACCTCATTAATAAATGGGCTAATTGAACCTAATTAAACTGTTGGTAACGAACCTCATGCTAGATTAGGCTAGTTTAGGTATTATTTATTATTATTTTTTTTGTTTTTTAGCCACAAAAATGACCCGAGTGGGATCTCAGTCGAAGACCGTAGGTACCAGCTATAGTTCCCAATTGATCAATTGGGGAACACTACTGCCAGCTGTGATCTGCATTTAAAATCCCAATGGTCAATTTTTGACCACATGCAGATCATAGGGTTGACCCGTGGTTCGCAAACTTTAGGAAAAATTTATCAAAATTTTAATTTTTCCAAGGTTTAATAGTCAAATAATGTCATTTAATACATTTTCGACTTGTCTAAGTGACATTTTTTATTTTTAAGACTGTCTGATGACATATTTTTGTACTTTATTAGTTTTTAGATGTTTTTGATGATTTTTAGGTCATTTTTAAATATATTTTCTTGTTTTTAGTTAGCTTTTTCCTTATATTATGCTTTTTTATTTTAGAGATTGACCTCTAGAGCTCGCAAACCTGACATTATTAATACTTTATGGAGAGCTCACTATCAGGGAGCAAATATGGTTTGGAGCCATCAGCTTCGGCTACGTCCTAGATCTACCCATGATTAGGGTGGATCAAGCTTACTTGACTGCATTGGCCTGGCATTGGAATGCGCAAACCAAAACATTTCACTTACCTACAGGTGAAATAACTGTTACACTAGAGGACATCTATAGGATCTTCATGATCCCATTTATGGCGAGGCCATCATATCTTCTACTTCTGGGGCCAAAGGGCCCATTTTTGATGCTATATTCAGTGACCGAAGCCAGGAGGCTCAGTGTAGTATCGAACAAGGAGGAGTCCACATCGGATACTGGCAGGGGAAGAACATCTTCTCTATGCGGGAGGTCATTTTTATGCACCTAGTGGTGCAAGTTTTTCTTTTAGACTCCTCAGGCATGAGGATTCCTTGGAACCTCCTGGAAACTATCCGAAGAGTGGTTTAGAGATCAGTGGCTCAACCGTTGCAACTGGCCTAGGGGATCACCCTGCTCTACCAGATATACAAAGAGCTATATTAGATCACTAACCAGAGCCATCAAGGCATCAGATACAACTTGCTACTACATATTTGGGGTTGGTAGCACATTAGGATAAAGCATCCTGGAGAGCTACCACTACACATCTCATAGATCGACGATGACCACCAGTGCTATACCGTCTGATGTCCTTGCGAGAATGAGGGTTTTAGGAGTAGGACCCATGTTGGTGATATCCAACATTATATTATATGGTTTGCATCACTCAACCTCGATGATATTGAGTGGTAGCCATACATGGATTACCCAGCATGGGCTGAGGCAGGTGAGTGGCTTCAATAGGCTCGTATAGATAGGTGGCTACTCAATCGAAAGGTTGAGATTAGAGAGTATCAATTTTGCTCTCGTATCATATGTTAGTTTAGCATAGTGTAGGACATCCCAGATATCCCATTCGTGTATCGATGCTTGGCATTAGAGTGAGATCTGCCATGGATTTGATCTCTAGCTCTAGGGGATGAGCCAGATGACTTCTAGGATACTGGGGTTGACAGGGCTACTACCACCCCAACATATGATGGATGGTGGTCCATGCTTCGATGGCATGGATCGGGATCTCTAGGTAGAGTGCAAAACTAGGCAGAGGCAGAGGCAAATCTTGACAGACACAGGGTGCACCAGTGGACAGAGGGCGGATGGGGCACAGAGGCCACTACCGAGGAGGCTCCTGAGGTCAACCCAAATTATGAGGCTCTAGAGGAGGGTGAGGTACCTCCTAAAAGTGTAGAGGGGTTACTCCTAGCTTAGGTTGCTAACTTGTAGATTCATCTCGGTAGATACGTTACGCAATGTTGAGTGAATATTTTGTCCTTTTACAAAATGAACACACAACTAGAGTCTCTGACGGGAAACTCTTTCTTGCAAAGAAAATTTGTTATTTTAATTTCTCCAAGTTTCTTGTGAACAAACATTCATATGCATATAACCAATTAAGACCTAATGCAAATAAATGAATGTAATCTAGAATAACTTAAATCCTGCAAGTAACTGTTAACAAGGGGCCTTTGATGATTCACAGCAAACTTTGTAACCCTAATCTGTTAAAATAACCAACCGCGTAAAGCAAAAGAAAGAACAAAAAATCCCTTTCTTCTTTTATGCTCTTGAAATTAATGAAACCCTCCCGAAAATAAATTAGCAACCTCTTTTATCTTTTGGCTTAAAGAAATATTTTAAATGAGAAAATGCGTGGTATAGGCCACTTCATTTTAAGCTCCGTGCCTTTAGCATGAGGTTCATTTTATAGTTAATTGGTTCATTTTATCTTTGTTTAAGTGTTCTGCTATTTCTACGTTAGCTTTTGGTGTTAATAAAATTTTGCAAAGTATTCTGGAATGTACCAGAATCCGAAACTCAGATTTTCAAATAAGATTAAAAAATATATCAAAAATTGAAACAAAAATGTTCTTTCTGAGAATCAGCTGGAAAAACTACAGAAGGACGTTAATCTGGTTAGCAATCTCCTCCCTGCAAAACCCCAAGTTATGAGATGAAGCTCTAAAACAACCTGACCTAACAGACCTGTAATAAAACACAGTCAAATCAAATCAGATGCTAGACTCTAAGGAAATAAATAATTTGCATCATTCTATCATTCACCTATCGCAACCCACATTATGGTGTAAACGAATAGATACAAAACAAAATAATGCAAAGGAAAGATATACAGAAATAACAGTAGTCTTAGCCTTCAATCTCCTTTTGGTTTCACACACAAAAGTTACTCTTGCCAAATAAACTCCTTTATTCAATAAAAATAATGCTTTCTGTTTACAATTTCCAGCCCTTGTATCTACATTCGCTTCTACTTTTAAACTTTCTGCTGCGGCTCTTGGTTTCCCTCTGCGACGCTTCGTTTCATTTCCCATAACGCTTCGTTTCATTTTCCCGCTTCTTTGATGCTTTGACCTTTCGCTCGAACCTGAAACGTTTGGTCTTCTCTGCTAAATGTAACTGTCGATCTGAAGCGTTACCATGACCCTCATGCCTTTCTGCCACGTGTTCAGCGCTTTTCTGTATGTTCTGTAATGGCCCCATGTGAATCGCGACGTTTTTATGCATGCCGCTTTACTTCCTTGCTTTCATCGCGAAAACGCGACATGTCGCGATATCGCGACATTTTCCTGCCAGCAGCCTTGCCAATGCAACCTGTCATGAAATCGTGACGTTTTTCATCTCCGTACGCTTCGACCGCAACCTGTCATGAAATCGCTACCATTTTTTGTTTCGGGCCATCTCGCCGCAACCTGTCATGAAATCGCTACCATTTTCTATTTTGGGCCATCTCGCCACAACCTGTCTGAAATCGCTACCATTTTTTGCCCTCTGCATGGTCTTCACTTTCTGTCGTGATTTCGCGACGTCTTTGTCTGGCTGGAACGTTTCGCCAAAAGTTGCATGAAATCGCTACGCCTTTGTGCCTTAGACTCTTTTCATTCACCCGCGTGAAAACGTGACGCGTCGCGATTTCGTGACGCCTTTCGACTTATGCGCTTTGTCTCAATTTTGATCATGATTTCGCTACATTGGGCCTTAACTACCCCCCTTATTGCCTTTGGCTCAGTTTTGTCACGATTTCGTGACCATTTTATACTTTGTGCCTTCTGCCCGTTTTCAAGCCGTGAAAATCAAACACGTCACGATTTCGTGACGGTTCCGCCCACCTGCTGCCGTTGACTGCGTTGACCATGATTTTGTGACATGTCACGATTTCGCTACGCTTTTCCTTCCGTTTGATCTCTTGACATTTTTGCGACATGTCGCGATTTCGCTACAGTTTTCCATTCTGCCTTTCTCTCTCCTCTCTGGGCCGACGGAGCAACATGTCACGATTTCGCTACACTTTTCGTTTTCAGCGATGGAGCAACATGTCGTGATTTCGCTACACTTTTTCATTTTCAGCAATGACGGAGCGACATGTCGCGATATCGCGACAACTTTCGGCCGCGACAGAGCGACATGTCGCGATATCGCGACAACTTTTTTCCTTAGTGAAATTTTTGCCTTTTTCTTTGATTTTCTTAGCATCTGGGTCACTGTTTTCTTCTTTGAAAGCATGCAAAAAGGTGGGCCCCCAATTTTGGGGTGTGTTGTGGATTAGCCACAACAAATGGCGACTCTGCTGTCAAATGCTCTAGAGCATTTTGGTGAGAACCCAACTTGAAATATACAAGCTTAGATACAGGCGTCGGCACATAAAAGATAAACAAATACCGACGGATCAGAAGTACATGAAACATCATAATCATTAGTATTAGCTCGGTGTGTGCTATTTGTTTTCATTCCATATCGCTTGAACTTGATCAACATTCCATTGTCAGTTTTACATGCATGCATATGTGAGACTGTGAATGATTTGTGTAACCTAATAAATATGCTTAGAGATTTTGCTTTTACAAATGCATAGACCTTCTAATATCATACACAAATATTCAAGATTATCAAACCCTCTTAGGATCAACCATGTGTATAATGAATTGTTTTATTAGATCCCAAAGTTGGTTATGAGTCACTACTATCTTGAACCCATGTGTAAGTGAAAGTGAAATCGAGCTTTGGGAAATCAGACTCCCAACCTAATCGAGATGAGAGTTTAACCCTATTCTTACTACTCTGATTTGGAATTCATTACCTCACTTTGAGCAAAATAATTTAACCAATTATGGAAGAAATGGTCATGCTAGTCTAACCCTTTGAACAGTCAGTGGTCTTGTTTTTTAGACAAGACATGTTGTCATGCATGGGCATACCTAACCCCATAATCCATGACTTAACTTCATTTCTTTGGACCTTGGGGATGACTACCCATCCTTTGCAGAGGACAAGTAGTACGATCCTTCCAATCCAATATAAAGATGAGATGGGAAAAATTAGTTTTTACTTCTTGGATCTTGGGGATGACTACCCATCCTTGCTAGGGACATGTAGTACGATCCTTCCAATCCAAGTTTTAGATGAAAATGGAGAATATTAATTTTATTACTTGGACCTTGGGGATGACTACCCATCCTTTGCAGAGGACAAGTAGTACGATCCTTCCAATCCAAGCTTTATCATGAAATGAGACATAGGAGCTTTGGGGAATCAGATTCTCAACCTAGGCGAGATGAGAATTATGCCCTATCCTTACTACTCCATGTAGGTCAAATCAAAGTTTTGGGGAGTTGGATCCTCAACCTAAGTTCGATGAGGACTTAACCCTATCCTTACTACTCTGATTTTAGGCTTTAAGCTTAATGGAAGTGGTAAAAACCACTGTTTTAAGGATCATGTTGCATAATAGGATAGACATGAAATATTTCTTTCGCTTGACCTTTTCTTCCAAGCAAGGTTTTGATCATTTTGCTCAAGATCCTTTTTAATGTGTATAAAATGTGCTTGGTTCTAGATATCTCGGGGCTCAGTTTCCAACCTTAGGATTTTTTATTTATGTTGTAGCATAACCCTAAGAGGATTTGACACACTTTAATGATTTGTATCTGAAATGCATATGCAACTAAGATGGCTTGTATGTGCAAAGTGAGATGTAATATGAATGCATTGCCCTTTGAATTGCAGATGAAGTGTTGCCATAATTTGTAAAACTGACTACTTCATGCATCACAAGCCTCAAACGATATTATTTAACTGTTTGTGTTACATGTGGAGCTTTTACAACATAATTCCAATGTTTCATATTTTCCCGATCTTAGGCATGTGTTAACATTTCAAACTTTTATTCTTCTTTTTTTTTATAAGAAAATAAAACATGTCAAATAAACACACCACCTAAACGTCCAACCTGCACACACAAAAGAAACAAAGCACGGCATTAATACAAAACCTAAACATGTCAAACAAACACACAACTTAAATATCAAATCTGCACACACAAAAGAAACAAAGCATGGCATAATTACATATAATACAAAACCCCAGCCGCTTCAAGCCTGGAAATAGTGTTTCAAGTGCAACCCATTGACAGGTAATGCCAAATCCTTTCCATCCAAGGTTCTTAGTCTAACACTATTTTCCCCTAGGACTTCTGAAATCTAGTACGGACCCAACCATAAGTAGTCAAACTTATCATGATCCCCTTTCTTCTCATGTCTTTTATCCCATAACAACACTAGATCTGATATTTTAAAAGCCTTGGCTCTAGACTTTTTGTCAAACCATATTTTTACTACATCCTGGTGTTTACTAAAATGAAGCATAGCCTCATCCCTTTTTTCATCCAGATGCATTAATTGTGTTAGTCTAGACTCAAGTTTATCATCAGTTCCGAAATAATCTTTCATGAAATGCAGTGTTTGTAACTTGAGATTTGTAGGAAAAATGGGATCTTGTCCATAAACCAGATGATAAGGAGATGTTCCTATTGATCCTTTGACTCTGATTCTGTCAGCCCAAAGAGCCAACTTAAGTTTGTTATGCCAATCTCTAGGATTTCTTTCCAACAATTTTTTTATGACGCATAACAAATTCTTGTTAGAAGATTCAGCCAATCCATTGCCTTGCGGATAATAATTGGAAGAGAATTTTAAACTCACACCGTTGTCAAATGCCCAATTAGCAAATTCCAAAGAGGAAAAAGCTGAACCATTATCACTTACAATGGAATTAGGCATCCCAAACCGAGTGACAATATTATCCTCTAAGAATTTAATAACAACCTCCGAAGTAGCATTCTTTGTGGGGATAGCTTCAGTCCACCTTGTGCAATAATCCGTAGCTGTCAGAATGTATTTGTGGGAATCGGATGAATTGGGACTGATAATCCCAACAAAATCCAGGCCCCATTGCGCAAAAGGTCTAGACTCAATTACGGATTGTAAAGGCATGGAAGCACCCCTGTCTCTATTGGCTACAGTTTGACATGTATGACATGACCTCACATGAGTATGGGCATCTTTGAACAGTCGAGGCCAATAATAACCGGCTCTAAGGATTTGATGGGCTGTGGCATTAGCGGACCCATGTCCTGTCCCATGTTTACCATGAAATTCCTCGAGTATTTGCGTTGCCTCTTTTTGATCAACACAACGAAGGTAAATACCCTCATGGTTTTTCTTGTATAACGTGCCAGATCTAATTAGGAAATTAGCAGACTTCAAGCGCAAGGCTCTTCGTTGAGTAGAATTCAAATGCGGTGGACATTTACCATTTAGTAGAAAATACACCACATCTGCATACCACTCATCTTTGGTTATATCTGCGACTTCATAATGTTGACATGAAATTGCGAGATCCTTTTCTGCTATAGCCTTAACCAACCCTTGTCCCCGCACTATCTTCATGGATTGAATCTCCAGATCAAACTCTTGCAAAGTTGAAATCCACTTACCTCGCCTTTCACCTAATTCATTCTGTATGAACATGGCTTTGACTGCAGGATCCGGGACTATAGCAAACACCCTACTGTGGACTATGTAATGCCTGAATTTTTTAACGGTCTTGACTAGAGCATACATTTGCTTGTCCAAGATGGAGTATCTCAGTTTCGCATCTTTGAGAGGACTACTCAGGAAGGCAATAGGATTTTCAATGTTGCCTTCACTCTTCCGAGTTAAAACACTCGCAAAGGAGTGATCTGAAGCAAATGTGTAAATATAGAAAGGCTTCGTATAATCGGGACTCACTAAAATCGGGGCTTTAGAAATCGCGTCCTTGATATTTTTGAAAGCATCTCTATTTTCATCTGTCCACTTGATCTGGACCTCTTTCTTTAACATGTCGTTCAAAGGCTTTGCTATTTCCGCAAAATCTGCAATAAATTTTTTGACGAAATTGATCTTCCCAAAAAATGATCTCAACCCCTTTTTGTTGTTGGGACAAGGAATCTGTTGTATGGCCTCTATTATTTTAGGGTCAATGGAAATTCCATCCTTAGATATCACATGTCCCAATAGTTTTCCTTCCGTTACCCCGAAAATGCACTTCTTTGGGTTGAGAGAAATGCCATGTTCCCTGCATCTTTGAAAGACTTTCTTTAGATCCCTGACGTGGTTTTCCCTGTTCTTAGAAAAGACAGGAATGTCATCTACATAGACGATGATGCACTTACCTATGAGCCCCTTAAAAGCAAAGTCCATAGCTCGTTGGAATGTGGCACCTGCGTTCAATAGTCCGAAAGGCATTCTCTTGTATGCAAAGGTGCCCCACCTTGTGGTGAAAGCGAGTTTTCATCCTATCACTAGGATGGATAAGGACCTGATTATATCCCGAATAACCATCCAGGAATGACATCATCTCCGACCCATTTACCTTTTGGAGTATTTCATCAATGGTGGGTAACGGGTAGTTGTCCTTTTGTGAGGCTTTATTAAGATTTCTAAAATCGATACATAACCTTATTTCTCCACTCTTTTTCCTCACGGGGACCAGGTTAGCAACCCATGTGGAATGTCTAACAGGAAAGATGATCTTAGCTTCTAACAGTCGCTTTACCTCTTTCTCTATCAAGGGTTCTAATAATGGATTGACTCGCCTTTGTCTTTGCCTGAAGGGTTTGGAGTCTGGTTTCAATGGAATCGTATGCATTATGACATTCTGATCATAGGTTTTCAGCTCCTTATAACTCCAAGCTATGCAGTCTATGTATTCCTTTAATGTATTGGCAATGGAATCTTTCTCCTGCTTGGTACATGCTTTTGCTATGAATACTTCTCGAGGGTTTTCTGCACTTCCAATGTTAACCAAGTCACAGGCTTCTCTGGGAGGTGGAACCTTTTTACCTTCTCTTGGTTGGTATCCGATATCGAAAGTTTTTTCTAATGAAGCCATCTCATCTGGCATCTTATTACATTTTCCAATAATTTTTTCTTCCAAATCTGCCTCCTCTAAATCCCTCTCATCTTCATCTATAACCTGCTTTTCAAATATACCAGAATTAGTGACAAAATGGAATATGTGCCTGTCACTATCAAACACTTGGAAATTCGTGACATTATCTGGTATCGAGGGACAAGGGACCAGTTCTATGGAGAATTTCTTGCATTTCTTATGGTCCACTTGGTTTCAACATACTCGCAGCTACGGCTAGAGAGTCTGCGGATGATTGCCTTTTCTAGAGATCAAAGATATGTTAAAGGCATCAAACTCATCTATTAAATCTCTAACCCTGGTTCTGTAAAGTCTGAGCCGCTTGTTCTTACATACGTATTGTCCCTTCACTTGTTTTACCACCAGCTCCGAATCACCAAGGACCTTGATACACTTAACTTTCTTTCGAAGGGCCAATTGAAGTCCGAGAATCAAGGCCTCATATTCTGCCATATTGTTGGTGGCAGGGAACTGTAGTCTATATGCAGCGAACATAGGCTCTCTGTCTGAACATGATAATTCAATACCGGCTCCCGCTCCTTGTCTGGACTTGGATCCATCAAATCTTAAAGTCCAAATGTCCTGATGTCCTTCAGTAACGTTGCATCCAATCCTTTCATTTTGGGAACTTTCAGGTGTTTCTATGTCCAAACAATATGCTCCCAATTCCGCTTCAATGTATTGGATCTCATTCGGTTTGTTGTACTCTGTGATCATCTCCTTGAGCCTAGGTTCACTATCAATCCGAATTTGGTTGGCCACTCCCCTCCACGGCAACCACATATGTGAAGAATCTATCACAATGTAACCGTTTAGGTTTTTACTCCAATCTCTTCCCAAAACCATGCCATATTTGATAGGAATGTCGAGCACCAATATGTCTATGTGATGTTGAACCCTAGGTTCTGAATTGACTTGAATAAGAACATCACCCAATTCTCCCACTGCCTCCATGGTTGATCTATCCAGTTGCACCACCCTGCTTCTAGAAGGTTTTGGTGTAAGTCCCAATTTTTTATAGATTTCTAGGGGCATAATGGTAGCCGAGGCCCCTGAATCTATTAAGCAATTGTGGAGGTTTTTACCTGCAATTCTAATGGTTATCGAAAAAGGAGGTATATCTCGTTTTTCCTTTTTCAAAACCAATCGGGACTCAACACTTTTAGCTTCATGAACTTGGGCAAGTGGATCTAAACTTTTTGGTGGACTTACTTCTTGGCCTAATAATCGGGACATATCATACATTGAGACATTGGCCTTAGTTTTCTTCATGTCTTCCACCAAGTCATAAGTGGGTTTTTCTGAATTTGACATGTTTTGCACCATCTTAGACTTTTCCACCATGGATGGAGGAGAGGGATTGACATCTCCTTTGAAATCGGGAGGGAGTAATTGGTTGTTTGGAGGAGTAGAGGAAGTTTTGGGCTCCTTAGAACTCCTAGTGTAATACTTGTGATTTCCTTTCCCAAAACGTTTGTTGGCATGAACTTCCAATGTTTCTTCATCTTCGTTTCCAAAAAATTCCACATCCTCCTCTTCTTCACTTTCTTGGGAATGTATAACCTCGATTCAATATAGACTCATGCTTCCCGTGGCCACGGTGCATACAATCGTTGTCACAAGGTCCCGATTCTCCAAAATCTTTCGAGACATCTGCATGATTGGCTACGGGATTGGGTACTCGCCCATTATTCGGCTGCGTGTTGTATGTTCCTTTTCCTCTATGGTTATGAGGCCGGTTATGACCCATGGCTTGGTCCACCTTTTTATTGACATTTCCCACCGTAACCAAAACTTTGGCCAAGGTTTCCTTCATGTTTTCTATGGTGGATTCGGACCCTTGTGGTTGAGGCACTGTAATTCTGGGTCCAGTTGTGTTTGCTGCATTAGCCACCTCTGGAATAGGTACAATGGCTTGGGTCTGGGCAGGTGGATTCCATCCTGGATTCACACTTTGAATCGGAGTGATTGTTGGGTAAGTCATTGGGCTTGGCGTGCTAATCGGAGCAAACCCCGGCATGGTCAACAAATTATTGCCCATGCCGAACCCAGGCAAACCCATCGGGCTATTTTGAATTAATCCCTGCGTTTGAACGGAGGCATTAGGATAACTTGGAAATGACGCCACTTGGGTGGGTGTTTGGAAATTGTTCATCATAGGAACCTGTGGTGCCATTAACTGGTTCATCATGGCAAATTGACTGTATGGACCATATTGTCCCATCCCAATCAATTGAGACAATCTTGCTCCTGGCAGGTTCATTTGTTGTTCGAGAGTCATTGTCTCTGCATAGGCTAAAGGAAGCGTTGTAACCTGAGGATTCCTTCTAGTCAACAAAGACGTTAAAGGATCTAAGGCTCCGAAATATAATTGCAAGGCGACCGTAGGATCTACCGCAAAGTGACGAGTCAGATTCGTGTATAGTTTTTGGAACCTCTGGTTGAATGTTCGTATGGGCTCATTGGGTAATCTTTTGCATGATACGAACAAATTGTAGATTATGGAGGGATCCAATAACATTCTAAATTGGCTTATGAAGGCGGTTTCTAATTGGGCCCATGAAGTGATGGACCCTGTTGGAAGATTTCGATACCATTCATTGGCCGTGGGGTCTAGACTAGCAGGGAAAACTCGGCAAGCAACATCCTCGTGAGTAACCCCTTGTCTAAACATATAATCCTTGTAGATTTGGACATGATCTTCTGCTGTTGTGGGACCATCGTGCAAGAATTTGGGTAATCCCCTTTCAATGTTTCTAGGCAAGTCATGGACTGCCCTAGGAATATCTAAGGGGGAACTTTGCGCACCATACCAAAGGGCGGTGGGTCGTTGTTGTTGTTGTTGTTGTTGGGCCATGTTGTTCAAAGGTGTTAACCCTATGGGAACAATGGAAACGCTTGGAACTGTGGAGACAAATACACATGGTGTTACTGTCGCACTTGAAATTAAGGGCTCAGGCCCGCTAGACGTACTTGAGTCTAAAGAAATCCCTAACTCAAGTATACTGGGTGGTATTTCGATCTCTAATGTTTTGTTTTTTGGCTTCCTAGCAGTGGGAGAAAGGCTTTGGAAAATAGTTTCCCTTGTGGTTTTGGACCTAGTAGCTATGTACTCAGGTTGGGCCAGCTTGGAAACTCTAGAACTCAAAAGACTTCTCTCAACTTACTTGCAAAATACAGTATCTAAATGTTATACCTGCAAGCACAATAGGTGGAAACAAAACTACCCACGTTAATTGTTAGAACAAATCATAATCACAAAGCAATAAAGAAGGCCCTCCTTCTAGCGCCAAAATGTTGAGTGAATATTTTGTCCTTTTACAAAATGAACACACAACTAGAGTCTCTGACAGGAAACTCTTTCTTGCAAAGAAAATTTGTTATTTTAATTTCTCCAAGTTTCTTGTGAACAAACATTCATATGCATATAACCAATTAAGACCTAATGCAAATAAATGAATGTAATCTAGAATAACTTAAATCCTACAAGTAACTGTTAACAAGGGGCCTTTGATGATTCACAACAAACTTTGTAACCCTAATCTGTTAAAATAACCAACCGCATAAAGCAAAAGAAAGAACAAAAAATCCCTTTCTTCTTTTATGCTCTTGAAATTAATGAAACCCTCCCGAAAATAAATTAGCAACCTCTTTTATCTTCTGGCTTAAAGAAAGATTTTAAATGAGAAAATGCGTGGTATAGGCCACTTCATTTTAAGCTCCGTGCCTTTAGCATGAGGTTCATTTTACAGTTAATTGGTTCATTTTATCTTTGTTTAAGTGTTCTGCTATTTCTACGTTAGCTTTTGGTGTTAATAAAATTTCGCAAAGTATTCTGGAATGTACCAGAATCCGAAACTCAGATTTTCAAATAAGATTAAAAAATATATCAAAAATTGAAACAAAAATGTTCTTTCTGAGAATCAGCTGGAAAAACTGCAGAAGGACGTTAATCTAGTTAGCAATCTCCTCCCTGCAAAACCCCAAGTTATGAGATGAAGCTCTAAAACAACCTGACCTAACAGACCTGTAATAAAACACAGTCAAATCAAATCAGATGCTAGACTCTAAGGAAATAAATAATTTGCATCATTCTATCATTCACCTATCGCAACCCACATTATGGTGTAAACGAATAGATACAAAACAAAATAATGCAAAGGAAAGATATACAGAAATAATAGTAGTCTTAGCCTTCAATCTCCTTTTGGTTTCACACACAAAAGTTACTCTTGCCAAATAAACTCCTTTATTCAATAAAAATAATGCTTTCTATTTACAATTTCCAGCCCCTGTATCTACATTCGCTTCTACTTTTAAACTTTCTGCTGCGGCTCTTGGTTTCCCTCTGTGACGCTTCGTTTCATTTCCCATAACGCTTCATTTCATTTTCTCGCTTCTTTGATGCTTTGACCTTTCGCTCGAACCTGAAACGTTTGGTCTTCTCTGCTAAATGTAACTGTCGATCTGAAGCGTTACCATGACCCTCATGTCTTTCTGCCATGTGTTCAGCGCTTTTCTGTATGTTCTGTAATGGCCCCATGTGAATCATGACGTTTTTATGCATGCCGCTTTACTTCCTTGCTTTCATCACGAAAACGCGACATGTCGCGATATCGCGACATTTTCTTGCCAGCAGCCTTGCCAATGCAACCTGTCATGAAATCATGACGTTTTTCATCTCCGTACGCTTCGGACGCAACCTGTCGTGAAATCGCTACCATTTTTGTTTGGCATCTGTGCAACTGTCGGAAAAATCGCTACCATTTTCTGTTTCGGGCCATCTCGCCACAACCTGTCATGAAATCGCTACCATTTTTGCCCTCTGCATGGTCTTCACTTTCTGTCATGATTTTGCGACGTCTTTGTCTGGCTGGAACGTTTCACCAAAAGTTGTGTGAAATCGCTATGCCTTTGTGCCTTAGACTCTTTTCATTCACCCGCGTCGTGAAAACGCGACGCGTCACGATTTCGCGACGCCTTTCGACTTATGCGCTTTGTCTCAATTTTGTCATGATTTCGCTACACTTGGGCCTTAATGCCTTTGGCTCGGTTTTGTCATGATTTCGTGACCATTTTATACTTTGTGCCTTCTACCCGTTTTCAAGCCGCGAAAATCAAACACGTCACGATTTCGCGACGGTTCCGCCCACCTATGCGTTGATTGCGTTGACCATGATTTTGTGACATGTCACGATTTCTCGCTTTTCGTTTCCTAGTTTTCCATTCTGCCTTTCTCTCTCCTCTGGGCGACGGAGCAACATGTCGCGATTTCGCTACACTTTTTCGTTTTCAGCCGCGACGGAGCAACATGTCGCGATTTCGCTACACTTTTTCTTTTTCGCAGCGACGGAGCGACATGTCGCGATATCGCGACAACTTTCGGCCGCGACAGAGCGACATGTCGCGATATCGCGACAACTTTTTTCCTTAGTGAAATTTTTGCCTTTTTCTTTGATTTTCTTAGCATCCGGGTCACTGTTTTCTTCTTTGAAAGCATGCAAAAAGGTGGGCCCCCAATTTTGGGGTGTGTTGTGGATTAGCCAGAACACGCAATAGATGGAGCGAGACACCACTATTGCCACTTTGTAGGCACAACTAACTAACAGAGATCACAAACTAACTTAGGCAGAGCAGTAGATCACTAGCCTAACTACACGGGCTATGACAATAGAGGGGAGGGTCCAAAATCTCACTAGTGTATGTGATTTGGCAGAGGAACAACTGGGTATAGCTATAGCAAAGAGGAACTTGTCCTAGGCTTAGAGAGGAGATCCTTCATCTTCCTGTTCTATCATGGCACCACTCGCAACACCAGTGCCAATGCTACCTAGTGACTATGATCTCATGTCAGAGATCCAATGTTTACAGGCCCTTATGGAGGAGGGCAATTCTAGACATACAGGCAAGGTAGACCACATAGACCAGTTAGAGGAGTACATCAGGTTGATATATGGGCAGGTCCTAGAGGATTCTCATGCTACAGGGAGTCAGTGGACCAGATATAGGACTACATGACAATCCATAACTAGCTCCAGCCAAAGGAATCATAGATCAGAGAGGACACATAGGTCCTCCAACACACATGACATCAGCTCACATAGGAGCCACAAGGAGACGGGTGAGACTTCTAACCATAGGACTAGCCACCTAGACATACCAGTATATCGTGTGCTAGGCCTCTTCAGGCTAGGTGGTACACAGGACCCTTAGTAGGGTGCATAGTAAGCACCAGAGATGACTACAAAGCAGGCTCCAGGTCACATGGTTGAGGGAGGTGGCGAGAGCTCTAGTTCAGGGGGAGCCGGCTAGAGCTAGGGATCTTGTCATATCACAGCTATATTTTGTATATTTACCATTTTTGGTGTAAGGTCGAGGACCTACATGATTGTAGTCGACGAGCATTTTTGTACTCTTATGATGTACTCTGAGACATATTAATTTATATATGATTTGATCATTTATGGCTCATGATGTGTACTTGATTTATATATTTTGATTTTATGTTTATGTTATGCACATGGATGCAATGCTTATGTTAATGTGATGCTATATGATGTGATGTATGGATGACATGCACTAGATAGCTATTTGATTTATGATGATGATTATATGCAGTGATCTAGATGTTTAGATGTGTGATGTATGATGGATGCAATATTTTCTCTTAACGCATATTTGATATTGCTTTATTGTATGCATTAATGTATGTAATGATTTATTTACATGATGGTAATCTAATGTAAATGAACCTGTATGCTTTAATCACTTAAAATATAAGGAATGAATGCAAATATGTTTATTAATATAATGGATGACACCATAGAATGTATAAAAATCATGAATGTAATTTAAAATCCTTAAGATAAGAATTTAATCAATTAATCACACATATATGAAATGTAATGAATGCAGTTGTTTTATGTGAATGATATAATGTGTCATTCTATTTTATTTTGCAAATTTGAAAAATGTGCACGATATAGTCAGTGGCCATCTAAATATTATTTTTAATATCCATCCAGTATCTATCCTATATTTTGATTGTGCACTATTTGATGTATCATGGACTCGATACTTTGCAATTTGATGATTTTATATGGTTTACGATATTTGATATTTTGTTGCTATGAGAGAAAATTTTGAGGTTTTATGTGAGACTCAAACACCCTAATAGACTTATCAAAAGTTGCATACTAACCATACTAGACTTTTGAGATAAAAGGCTTTTTCTAGGATAGGCCCTAACTGTTCATTATCTCTGTGTGTGCATATGATTATTTTGAGATAAGACACGAGCGTTCCCCGATGTCAGGCAGGATTCTTTCAGCCCATTGCTAAGATAGGGATTCCACAAATGTCTTATCCAATCCCAAGTTTATATTTTAGTTGGACTAAGCCACTAGGCAATGTAGGACACTTGAAGCTAGCTCTTCCACATTCAAACATTGGTCTGCCCACAAGCGAGATGCAAGTGTATCAGACATATCATCATGCATAAGGTACAATAGTGCCAACAATTCCAGGGATTTAGGATCATTCCTTTCTATAATTCAATTTTTGGGATACTTTCTCATATGTAGTGAAGCAAGGGAGTTGATTCCATCTTCATTCTAAACTGTCTTTGGATCTTCATTTGATCTCTCTTTAAACTGGATTTTGGATCTTCACTTGATCTCCACTCGAACTTTGATTTATGATCTTCATTTGATCTTCACTTTGCACTTTGATTTAAGCCTATTTTCTTATCTTCATTTGATCTTCACTTTGCACTTTGATTTAAGCCTATTTTCTTATCTTCATTTGATCTTCACTTTTCGGCATTTATACTTGATAATTTTCTTCAGAAACTTTCCTTTGGGGGATTTACTTGGAAATTTTTTTTCTGGTATATTGATTGAGAATATCGATCTTATGATATCAATATGGGATATCCATCTGGGAAGTTGATCTATGATATCGATATAAGGTATCAATCATGAGGATTCATGTGGGATATCACTTTGGGATACTGCTCATTTTATCGTAAGCAAGGGATTCTGAATAGGGAACTAACCTATCCTTTTGCCAACTGTCAACATTTCCCATATCGACCGCACAGAGGGATAATAAATAATAAATATTTTTACTTCAGGATACCCGGTCCTGCTTTGTGGCTTTCATCTTCCCCTAGTCCTTGCTAGGATTGTTTAATTTGTTTATTAATGATAGGATTCTGATATGTTAAGGGCTATACTAACTGAACCTTAGCTACAAAAGTAAAGCAAGATTTATACCAACTCTTGATAATACCACTAGGTATGGTTGAGTGACCGAACAACCCTAGTATATCTCCATAGCAACATTATAGGTTGTGTTGAAAAATATAGTTACTCACATGAATGATGGATCATGATAAATGCAGAGATGCATGATTTAAACACAAACATGGTGTCATTTGTAATACTGACAAACATAATCCCTCCTACTACAGAATTCAATGGATGATGAATGTCTATATGCAATGCAGTAGTGCAACAAATGCATGTGTGAATGCAAAATGAAAATGCAAAATTCAAATGCAAATGCAAATGTTTTTAGATTTTATGCTTTACCAATTTTTTTTGGATTTTATTGATTTTATAATTTTTATGGGTTTTGAGCCTCATAACTGACCAAACGACGAGTACATGCCTCTGGAGCCTTGAGATTGACAAAGTGATTTTTAGGAATCCTTGGAGCTTTTAGGATTGACCAAAGGGATTATGTGTACCTTTGGGGTGTTTTGGGATGACCAAGCGATTTTGAGAATCCTTGGAGCTTTTGGGTTGATCAAGCAGTTTTTCAAAAACTCTTCGTGCCTTTTGATGACACGACCAAGCAATTTTAGGAACCCTTGGAGCCTTTTGGGAAGGGAATACTGCCCTATATTCCCCTAGTGTGAGTGCCATTCGACAATGGTGAGGGAGGTGCAATACCTTTGGATTCCTCATTTTTCCTTATCAAATTTAGTGTGTCTAGTGGGAAAGGTATGCTACCTTACAGATCCCCAACATGCATGCTATTTACTTGAAAGTAATCAGCTTATTTAGGAAGAGTGACATAAATAAACTCCTAGGTGAAGGTCGAACCTCACCGGTGTGCCTGTGCTTCGACATGGGTGAATGAGAGAACCATCCTTACAGATATCATCCAATTCTACTAGGTCTTCAATGACCCTCTTAAATTACTGGAAACTCTAAATTTTGTGTTCATACGCTTAATGATACACACAAAAAGGACCCCTATTAGGTGACCCAATCTCGGATACCCTATGCTTGACTTCAAGAAATATGAATGCTCGTGCCTCGTGTAACTTTTGAAACAAAGTTAGAGTAGTCATCTGAAATGAAACTACTCCTTGCACTGGCCTATTGTACCTACGAGGTGACTAGTGACTCCAAGGTCACTCTTAAGGAGGTGTGACCTACACTTCAGCATGTTGGGGCACTCTAAGAGAACCATCCACATGATAAACCCCCTTATCTATCAAATTTTGCACCACACTCTTAAACTCACGAGAATCTCAGATGCCATGAAACTCTATTCGATGATAGAGACAGTAGTGATGCTCCCTATAACCCATAGGTTTAACTCTATTTGGGTTTAGAGGGATGACATTATGCAAGGTGATGATCTTAGCCTCTTGTAACTTCTAAAATATTCCAAACATAGACTCTTTTAATAGAGTCCCACTATGCTGTGACTGCTTTGGGCTCTTACCCTGCATTGGTTTGCTTTGATAATCAAATAGTTTGGTTGGCCGCATGGGATTTTGCTTCCACTGAGGCTTTTCTTGTACTTGCACAAGAAATGATTTGTCCTTAGGCAAGGGTTGCTTTTGTAATTCCAAATTTTCAATCCTGTTCTTGATGAAATGCAATGTCTTATCTTGCTCATCCATTCGATGATCCATCCATTCTATATGGCTTTAAATGGATCACAAGATTGACAAAGAATTCATATGTATCTCTAATGACTGATTCAAAATACCTTTTTCATTCAAATGAAATAGAAAAGTGGATGCTATGGATCCATTAGGTAATTGCAAATCACCTATTTCCTTTGCTTGAGTTGATGTGGAGGCTTATTGATAACACACTTCATCAATGTTGTCCACATGCTCATGCATATGACTTGGCTCAAGTTGTTTCACTTCGTTGTGTGGAACTGTGTCACCTACGGTACCCCCAATATGATGTGGAGAACCTACTTTTTTATGCTCTCGAGATGGGACCATGAGAAATGAGTCAAGAGTGACCAATTTCAAAAGTTCTAGCCCATAAAATATGAAAACACCACTAGATTACCCCATCTACTGCTCTATATGATTAGGAATCACATGATATTCTGGCCTAATGTCGACCATTCCCACAAAATCATGAGAAGACTCTACAACTTCATGCATCATAGGTAATTCATCAACATACTGAGGTTTTTCTATTTTAGTTGTAATAACTAAACCTTCCTCATACTCATACGTTGTCTCCAGGATAGGATCCACAGGTGGAGACTCGATGAAAAGTTGACCTAGATCCTCAGTGGATGCTATGGTGGGCAACATCATAATGTCGGTCTTTATAAGCTCTTCATATTCACCATCATCCTCATGAGAACTATCTGGTGACATGATGGATGAAGAGGGTGTGATACACTCAGGTGCATCCATAACCATGCTAGATTCTTCCTCCTTGATGGGAGTGTGAAGATCCTCTAATGATACCTTCGAAGTAGCTGTGAGTAAATCTATAAGGGTATTCATTAATCCTTACCTACTAAGCGATATCGAGAGTACAGGGGTCGTAGGTGACTCCACAGGTGGTAGCGGTTGGGATGGTAACTCCACTATAGTCTGTGAGGCTGTGTCCACACTTTGGATAGACTCATCCAATTTAACTTGTAGATGCATAGGTGCCTCACCAGGTTCCTGCAGATGATCCTTAGGCTTATAATACTTGAAGGGATCTGGGTCTACCTCAACTACATGAACTTCACCTCCATGGGTGTACTTAATGCACTGATGCACTATAGATGGCATGCACTTCATGGCTCTTATACACGATCTTCCAAGCAACAAATTATACTATCTTGATCCCTCTAAAACGTAGCACAATGTAGGAATAATATTTTGTCCCACCTCGATGGGGAGGACTATTGTGCCTACTGTAGGATATTCCACATCATTAAAAGATTGCAATATGAAATTTTTTTCCTTGATGTGGGAAGGTGGAATTTTGAGATGCTTGAACGCTGAGGTGGTGATGATATTAATTGATGATCCTGTATCCACCAACACTCGATTATACACAATCTATTGTATCCTCACTATGAAATCCAATGAAGGATCAAATTCCATGACAAGGATAGGTTTGACTTAATATTTATGGAAATTAATCACAGGATCCTTATATTATGGAATATACTGTATATGCCCTAAGGATTGTGATGATTTTTGAGCATTGACACTGCTCACCTATCGGGTTTGACTACTTTTGACCTCACGCTTATGCATAGAAATCTCTGTCTATTACTCTTCGATAACCCTGGGCATGCCTATCCATCTAGAAGAATGGCTATCTACTTGCTTACATGGCAACTCTTGACAATGCACTGGGTACATCGCGTTGAATTGTTGCCTAAGCACTCTAGATATGAGCTTATTTTTGGGAATTACCTCACATGATTGTTATTCACATGCTTTCTATTGGTAAATCCTCTCATCATGTCATTGGAGTTCATCCAACCTTTGTTTATGCGCTCTCTTTCTCTTTGTGGACTCACGCTCTAGGCACTTACACTGATGGCACACTTTCTCCAGTTGGTCTTGGAGTATTCGCCTCTCATGGGCTACATGAGACTCAGATTCCCTATAGGGCTGACTTATGGAGTACGATCCACAAATATCTATCTCCCTAGGTGGAGACCTAGTGATGTGGGTTCTCATTGTGTGTGAGGAAACCCCATGATATGTATGGGTGAACCCCCTGCATGACGAAGGGAGCTTGCAATAACTATTAGAATATCACGCTAGGAGTATTGGATCCTTAGGTGCATGATGAGTGTGATGCCTAGCAAGGAGGTGTATGAGGTTTGAAATATCATCATGAGAAAATCGAGAGCATTCAAAACCTCTCCATGAAATCTCTGACTTATTAGCTAGTGATTGAGCTCTATCATGCCTAGTCATCATGATGCATCGAATAAACAAGGTGTAGCACCCTAAAATTGGTGCAGTAAAACCTTAAATAATTACAATTACTCTAGTAAATATTCAAATTCAAATTTTAACCCCCAAAACCGCTCCCAAACCACCGTTTAACCCGTTTCCTCCTTTCTCGTGCCATTTTTAGAGTTTGTTTTGACCGTTTGATGATATCGTCGTCGATCAGACGATATCGCCTCAGATCGAACGATTTCGTCTAGACTAGGACGTCCAGACGATCTTGTCCCAAAACTAATTTTTCTCAATTAGCCTCTGTTCCAACGATGTCTCTAATCCGGGCAGAAGCGTGTCTGCATCGTTAGAGACCCTCCCCATTGGAGATCTCCCAAATTGGGATGATCTCCAACCTCCTAACCTCCCTCCTAAGCCTATTTAAACTTAGGCCCTCCCCTTAACCTACCCCTGGCTGATATTTCCTGTAACTTGACTTTATACGCATTGAAACATCCCAAATTACTATTTGCACTAGTCCTATCCAAATTTTGTTGCAGGAACCTTAGTGTTTTTCAGTCGGAGCAAGCTCAGTTCGTCCTGGACGATCCTGTTCAATTCGAGACGATTTCGTACCAATCCGAGATGATTTCGACTGCAATCAACGTTGGGGGCAATCAGTGCCCAGAGTTTGCATTTTTCTCCTTTCATCTCCTATTCTATTTTGCATCTAGTCAGTTTACTTACTATTTTTTGCTATTCTGCATCTTGGAGTTCACCCATGTAGCTTTAAATGCATAATAAAGTCACCAATTGTCATCAAATCATTGTAGTGCACTCGTATTTTGCTTATTATCATCATTTTAATGTTATTGTTGTTATTCTACATCATTGCCCTCTGTTAGAATAGTTGCATTTTTTGCATTTTGTGTCTACTTCTTTGATTGCAGGTCTCTGACGAATTCGTCTGACGAATTCATCAAATCTCAGACGATCTTGTCTGATAGCAGACGATCCTGTCAAATCAGAGGCGATCCTGACTGCTTCAAGAATCAGAATCTTCATCAGACATCCGGATCAGGTATGGCTTTTTAATCTTGCTTACTTTCTCTGTTTTCTGTTCTAATTTGTTTTTCTGTATTCATTTAATCTGCATTTTCATAATAGAACAACTTAGATTCATTTGGCCAAACCTAGGACTCGAATGTTTAAAGATAAAACTGAACACATTAAACACATTCCCCACCTAGGCGTGGAAACTGCCATTCAAACGTTTCCTGGTGAACCCACCATCCATCAAAAAATCACCATAATACACCTCCCCCGAGAGGCGGGACCTTCGCAAGGCCTCTCAGTCCGAGGTACCGTGCCATCCTTTTCCCATCCTCCTTTCGGGCACGGATCCTATAGCCTGAAGGTAAGGATGCAAAAAATTTGGAGCGATACATTTTGGTGAACCCGACGTGAATGCATTTAAAACCTTTTGAAAACAAAACAAAAATAAAAATAAAAAACACAAAAAACATAGATGCATTTAAAATCATTTAAAACTAATAAGTTGCATATCATGTCTAGATGGTAGCTCCTAAGAAAATATTAGCAGTTACTATAAATGTTGAAAACCAATTAGCAGCCATAGAAATCAATTATGTGCTTAGTGTGCCTGAAACAGATAGAAATCAACTTTTGTGGGACGAACTTGATAGAAGACTAGGTGTCATTTCATCTAGATCAACAAAACTTAAACAAATCAAAAGGCTTGTCCTAGATAGAATCCTGGATCCTCATCAACTCGTCTTTTATCATGAACTTCAGAGAGCCTGCCATAGATGGTTAGCTTATAGGAGAGCTCTTGTGTCTTCAAAATTTTTCACCTTCGAGGAATACCTCGAGAACGCAGCCTTTATACACCAGTTCCTAGGTCATGTAGAAGACCAAGAGGTCGTTCTTATGATTAGAAGAATATGGAATAGAGTTCCTAGAGCTGTGTTATATCGAGAGTATTGCCATGAGCTTTACTTCTATCAACCAGAATCTGAGACAGATAATATCACTATAGCCCTTTTCATTAAATTCTTGAAAGAAAATTTTCAATTTGAAGAAGAACACTTCATGACTCCTGAAGAACTTGAGCCCATTAATGACATTTATAAATTATTTATAGAAAACTAGATCATTGCTTTCAGTATTATTTCTTGCATTTATTGTGTTGTTTGTTATCTTTACAATATTATTACAAAAACAAGAAAAACTAAAAAAAAAAACATAACAAAAACCAAAACATTTCATTTTAAATATTGTAGTAGGTATATAATAAATATATACCTCTTAAGCTTATAGCATATATATATATATATATATATATATATATATATATATATATTATATTTGCTGAAATCTAAGTTAAGCACAATGCCTAAACTTAGGAATGGTAAACAAACTGAAGGAGAAGAAGAAGATTGGTTAGAAGATAAAACTAGAAACCCAAATGTCCTTCCTGAGGATCCAATTCCGGAAGGAGAAACTCTAGATCAACCAGAAGATGACCTAGGTGAAGATAATGAACAAGAAGAAAATGTTAAAGAGGATGGATCCTCATCCCCTAGAATAGCTCCAGATGGAACTATTGCTTTTGATAACTTAGATCATTTCTGGAAATTTTTCAATAATAACATTGGTGCTCTTAATATGGCAGTTCGTATTGATAAAGGGCAAATTAGTGACACTCAAGCAGCCATGGAACATATGTTTGATGTGCACACTAATCCCTTATCTTTTATTGATCAAGAAAGTGATAAGGCTGGACCATCCAATAGAGATATGGTCACTATGATTCAAAACATGCCAAAACAACAGGTTACCCAACCTCCTAAGGAACCTGTTATTGAGCCTAAAATCATGCCCACACAAAAGAAAACTTCCTTCACTGCTTTACTTCGCCAAACTATTGATCAATATGCTTCAAGTAAACAAAAACCTAAAATGAAGCCAAACACCAATTTTCAACAATCTGGAATACAACATAATACAACTTCAAAATTCCTTCATAACACCTTTCCTACCAACAATTTACACAATAGCAACATAGCATCTAATATGCATGTCCCTCCATCATATGTTCACAAATCTCATATTAATGCCCTACCGGACCAATATGGTGGGCAAACTAGTAATCTGGAAGCCATGGTGAAACAGTTAGCTTCGCGTATGGACCAGATAGATCCCTACCGTCCCTCGTACAATTATCGAGAGATATGTAGTCAACCTTTGGATCCCATAGTTGTAGCACAACCGTACCCTAAGCATTTTCCCATGCCCATCCTGCCTATATATAAAGGAACTGAAGATCCCATAGAGCATCTTCGCATGTTTAGGATAGCATGTCATGATATATCACATGATGACTTGCTATTACTAAAAATGTTCCCAAAAAGTTTAGGTGGAATGGCATTAGAGTGGTACTATCAACTACCCACTCATTCTTTGAGAAATTTTGAAGAAACAACTGAATCTTTTGTCCATCAATTTAGTGCCTACATCGAGAGGCATGTAACCATTAAAGATTTATACAACTTAAAACAAGACAAAGATGAATGTTTTGCTGATTTCTTAGCTAGATGGAGGCAGTTGACAGGAAAACTGCACTTTGTGCTACCTTATAGGGAAATGTTGGACATTTTTATCAATAATTTACAAGAACAAATATCTTATGAGTTATCAACTGCTACTTTAACTACCTTCGATCAAGCTATAGATTTAGCTCGAAGAGTAGAAGATGCCCTCATTAGGAGAGGCCAACTTAGGAAGAAGGATGATGAGAAAACATCCAGAAATCAATATAAAAACAAACAAGTTGTAGGTGACGGAGTCACTGACAGCAGAAATGTTGCTAATATCAATGCAACGAAGACAACAAAAAAATTTATATTGAAACCTCCTGATAAACCTCCTCGAGAATTTACTAGATTGAATCAACCATTATCAACTATTTTACCTCAATTACTCGAAAGAGGTTTGATTCAATTACCAGCTATCCGGGAACCCGATCCAACTATACCCGGATAGAGAGCTGACTTACACTGTGATTTCCATAGAGGACCTGGACACTCTACCAACGCTTGTAAAAGGTTGAAACATAAAATACAAGATCTGATTGATAATAATGAAATGGAGGTGCAAGCCTTCCAACCTAAACAAAATGCTCCTAATAATCCTCAAAAGAACATTCCCCAAAATCAAAATCAAAATGCTAATCAATCATTAGACATATTTCAACATCCTTTACCAAGACATGGTAAAGAGGTGGCCAATCAAATTGAGCATCATAATGTTCCCCCTCCTACCCGATATGTAGGAACTATTAGCGGACAATTACCTGTTCAGGATCCTCAAACATTTGACACAACCTTATCCCTGGTCACGACCAGGCCCCTACATAATTTTCAAACTCCAGATCCTAGTGATGTAGAATCAGATACTGAAAGTGAAATAGACATCACCTCAAACCAATCGAATAGTTCTGAAAATGAATCAGATCCTATTCAACCCATCACAGATGCTATGGTTCCAGAAGAACCATTTCCTAGAAGAGTTACTACTCGACCCTCTTCTAATCAATTCCTCCCTAATGAACAAGCCATAAACGCTCAACCGAGACCAGTTCAGCGTCTTCAATATAACATTGTAGGTACCATTGGAGTCGTTACCCGACAACAGGCTCAAAATTCTCAACAAGAACCAAACCAGAATGATGGATCAGCTCCATTTGTTTTGAAAAATCCCAATAAAGGGAATCATGCTCCTAATGTTCAACCTAAACCCCCTTACAATATTAATGAGCAATTATCCAATACTACAGCCAAAATTTCCCTTTTGGATTTATTAAGATCTTCTCCTACCCATAGGGATGAGTTGATGCTTACATTAAGCCAAATGATGGTACCTCAAAATATTCAACCTGAAGCCATGGCCAATAATATCATCACTAGAGAAGTCGATTGTATTGACTTTCGGGATAAAGATATCCCACAACACAGTTTACATAAGGATAATCCCTTATATATTACTGCTCTAATTGGAGATGTAGCTGTTAAAAGAGTCCTGATTGATAATGGTTCATCTCTAAACATTTGTACTTTTGACTTCTACCAACGATTTGGCTTTAGAAGTGATGAAATGAAGAAAACTGACATGATCATAAAAGCTTTCAATGACGAAACACAAGAAACGTGTGGAGTTATTACCATCCCATTGCAAGTTGGTCCTAGAACCTTAGATACGACCGTGTTTATTGTACATTGCCCCGCATCGTACAATATACTCTTGGGTCATCCTTGGATCAATGCAATGCGGGCTGTCCCATCAACTTTACACCAATGTGTTAAATTTGAATTTAAAAATCAGTTGGTCACTATCCACGGTGATCCTAGACCCTTTGATATGTGTGCTTTGGCAGAACTTGTTGGAGTTCAATTTTGCCCTGCTCTGTCATCCACACATCCTAATTCTTATTTTTCATCTAAAACTATGAAACACACACCCATAGCTTCACCTATTTCTCCTCCATTCATTTCACCCTCATATATAGATCAACAATCTTCTAAACAAACCACTCTAGAACCTCAAAAAGATCTTCAATCCACAACCAATCCTTCATGTTCTATCCCTATAATTTCAAAACCTATAGACCCATTCATTAACACTTCTACATTATCAACATCTACCATACCTTCCACATCTAAAGATATAGGGAATGATCCTTCTACATCTTATGCCCTTTCTGATGAACTTTTACCAGATTTATCCACAATCTTAATATCAGAAAAAACAAATGCTTTCATGCAAGATTCAATTCTTTTAAATAACTTGCCACCATCTCCTCGTACTTTGGGCCTCCCACAACCCATGGGAAGTACTTACCAAGTCGGGAGTTGTGCCTTTATTTATAAAGGATATGACTGGGGAAGAATACCCCGAAATATTAAAACTCATCATGATGGATATGCTCGGTGTTATTTTACTAATGAGTATATTAAAGCTAAACCTATAATGCTTAAAATGGGATATAAAGGGAAAGGCTTGGGACCTTTCCAAAATGGCATGAAAGAACCTTTCGAGGTAGAACCGTGGCCTACCCGCTGTGGTGTGGGCCTATTTCCTAGTAAGGGTCAACCCTTTCCTTTTGAAGATGATGATCAACTCATATGTTATCAAGATTATTTAGATAGGCGTGATGATTTGCCTCTAAAAAATCAGCCATTTACATGTAACATGCTATCCATAGCTTACCCTGAAATGATTGCTGAATCCGATGATGAGTTGGAAGGAGATATCTTCCACGATGTCTCCGTTGAAGAGATGTTACACAATGGATTTTATTTTGATGGTTCTATACCAACTATAGCCCAGCTTGAGGCCACTAATCCTCAAGATGAATTATCCAACTTAACCTTAAAATAATTACAAGAATTGGGCGTCTCACCCGCCCCACCTAATTTTGAAAGAGATCTACACATGGAGGTCGAAAACGTCATTAAAGTTAACATTGGAACCGAGGATAATCCTCACATAATCAATATTGGGTCAGAATTAAGTCAAGAAAAACAAGAGCAATACATTGCATTCCTTAAAGAATATGAAGATGTCTTCGCTTGGACATACGAAGATATGCCAGGTCTGGACCCTTCCGTAGTCATGCATCATCTAGTAGTCCATCCGGATGCTAAACCTGTTAAACAAAAACTTAGAAAAATGCATCCCAAAGTGGCCTTGCTAGTCAAAGGGGAGTTAGAAAAACTCCTGAATGTTGTTTTTATACAAGCTATTGATTATGCTTGAATGGATCTCAAATGTAGTTCCAGTCACCAAGAAAGAAGCCACCAAAGTTAGGGTTTGCACAGATTTTAGAGATATTAACGTTGCATGCCCTAAAGATGATTTTCCTCTTCCAAACATGGATCAAATCATTGACTTTACTGTCGGGAGTGGGATGATGTCCTTAATGGATGGATTCTCCGGTTATAATCAGATCAGGATAGCTCCTGAAGATCAGGCTAAAACAACCTTTATTACCCCTTGGGGTACTTTTTGTTGGAAAGTGATGCCATTCGGCTTAAAGAACGCAGGTGCAACCTATCAACGAGCTATGACTTATATTTTTCATGATATGATGCATGATATCCTACATGATTATGTAGATGATATTATAGCTCGCTCTATTAATGAAGATAATCATTTAGATGATTTGAGAAAAGTTTTTAATCGATTAAGAGAATATCTTATTCGATTAAATCCAGCCAAATGCATATTCGGAGTTAAGTCCGGTAAGCTATTAGGGGTTTTAGTTTCTTTACGTGGTATCAAAATTGACCCTCTCAAGATTGCGGCTATCACTGATATGCCCGCACCTACCAATATATCTGAGTTACGAAGTTTACAAGGTAAGCTTCAAGCTATCCGTCGCTTCATCGATAAGTTGGCGGATAAAACCGGTCCCTTTCTTAAGCTCCTTAAGAAGGATGTCCCTTTTAATTGGGACGACGAATGTAAAGAAGCTTTTGAACTTCTTAAACAATACCTCCTTAACCCACTGGTGCTTTCTCCACCTAGACCTGATCGTCCGTTTATCCTGTATATTTCAGCTTCAGATTCTGCCTTAGGAGCTATGTTAGCTCAGCTTGATGATGAGAAGAGAGAACGTGCTAATTATTATATTAGCCGAACCTTCATCAGTTATGAAACCCGCTACACAGCATTAGAAAAACTATGTCTAGCGATCATATTTTCTATGCAAAAATTATGCCATTATATGCTTAGTCAAAAAACTTATGTCATTGCTAAATATGATCCCTTGAGGTATCTCATGAGTCGACCTTATTTATCGGGTCGCACAGCCAAGTGGGTTCTCGCTCTAAGCGAGTTTGACCTCACATTCATAGGACAAAAGTCTGTTAAGGGTCAAATCATAGCAGATCAACTAGCTGCTGCACCCTTAGAGTCTACCCATCCCCTCATCATTGAGTTTCTTGATGAATGCCTTCAATTAGAGGCAGACCATATTGAACAATGGTCCTTATACTTTGATGGAGCCCGATGCATGAGTGGGGATGGTGCGGGTATTATTTTAATATCCCCACAAAAACATCTTATTCCTCTGTCCTTCAAATTAACATTTGCTTGCACCAATAATACTGTTGAATATGAAGCTCTAATCCTTGGATTACGAGCTGCCTTGGCGCTAAAAATTAAACATCTGTTAGTTTTTGGTGATTCTCAACTTGTCATAAACCAAATTAATGAAGTTTATCAGACCAGAGATGATAAACTGCGCCCATATAAAGCCTATGTTTTACAATTAATGTCTCTATTTGATCAAGTTACCTTGGAAGCTATTCCTAGAACTTGCAACCGTGCAGTTGATGCTATGGCCGCAGCTGCATCTCTCCTCGCCCTTGGAGTTAGATGACGAATATGCCACTATCATTATTCGTCGACTCCAAGAACCCGCTTCAAATAAGTCATGCTTAGAACCTTTGGATGTGTTTCTAATCAATGAAACTACTCCTGATCCTTGGTATATAGATATATTTGATTTTCTCCAAAATGGGACTTTCCCTGCCAATTCTAATAGAAACCAGCATCGGTTATTACGTAGACGAGCAAGTCGATTTGTAATAATTGGCAATACTTTGTATAGGAGATCTTTTGAAGGTATCCTATTAAGATGTTTGAATTTAGAAGAATCCAAATCAGCCTTGAGTGAAGCCCACGATGGATCTTGTGGAGGACACTTGAGTGGTAGTGTCATTGCTAAAAAGCTCCTTAGGATAGGATACTTTTGGCCTACCATGGAGAATGATGCACATGAGTATGTGCGCCATTGCGACAAGTGCCAGAAACATGCTGACCTTGTCCATGCGCCTGCACAAGAGCTGCAGGCTATTTCATCTCCTTGGCCCTTTTCAAAATGGGGCTTAGACATTATTGGCAAAATCAATCCTGTGTCATCTGATGGACACAAATTCATCATAACCGCCACCGAGTATTTCACGAAGTGGGTTGAAGCTATGCCTTTAGCTTCCTGCACTGGCACACAGGTCTCTAAATTTATTTTCAATCAAATCATTTGTAGGTTCGGAATTCTTGCAAATCTCATCTCTGATAATGGAACTTGTTTCAAAAATAAAGATGTCAAAAAATTATGCCAAAAATATAAGATTCAACATCGCTGGTCCACTCCCTATTATCCTCAGGGTAATGGTCAAGCAGAAGCATCTAACAAAACCTTAATCAAAATTCTCAAAATATTGGTCAATAAAACTGGCCGCGACTGGCACATTCAATTATATCCAGCCTTGTGGGCCTATCGAACTAGTGTTCGAACTCCCACTGGAACTTCACCTTTTGTTTTGGTTTATGGTGTTGAAGCCATTTTTCCCTTTGAATTAGAAGTTCCTTCTTTGGCTCTACTACTTCAAGATACCGAAGTAGGAGATGAATATCGAGCTGGCAGACTCAGTCAGCTGGAACTCCTAGATGAAAAACGCATCAATGCTTTGGAGCATCTCCGTGCCTACCAAAACAAGCTTAAAAGATCATATGCTAAAAAAGTTCGTCATCGATCCTTTGAGATTGGCGACCTTGTTTTAAAAGAAAATAAAAAAAATACTAATGCAACTAAAGACCTTAAAGGTAAATTTGAGCCCAACTGGCTTGGACCATACATTATCACTGCTAAATTTGAATCAGGAGCATATAAATTATCTACCTTAGATGGTAAAGAACTTAAAGAACCCATGAACATTTTGCATCTTAAACGTTACTATGCGTAACAAAAATTAGTCATTTCATCATTTGTACATATTTTGCATGTTGTCTTATTTTAAAAATATATCAAATTGTTTACACAAAAACAAAAACAAACAAAAATAATAAAAATAAAAACAACAATATTCTTGACTCTTTCGAAACCAAAACAAAATAAAGAAGAAAGAGAGAGTCAACATTCTCAAACTTCTCAAAAAGTATTTGTATATATTTCTTCTTACAAATGTTGCAGTTATATATTTCAAATTATTTTGGATAAATTAGCATTTATTTCGAATCCCTCACTTTCACAAACACAAAAATAAATATCTTGATTTTTATCTGGCATGATTACTAATCTCTCTTATATCAAAGGCCACAAAATTCAATTAAATAAAGTTTGAGCACAGAGAATTGATCTTGTTATTTACTTAAACCAAGCACATCCTTTCACAATAAAATGATTATATTTGTAATATCCTTGCTATGCTACATAGTAGAAGTGGTTTCTTGAGCGAAAAGTTTCCCCTGCTATCCTATCATGCACATGGTCTAGAATCTTTGAGAATTGGCAAAAGGACAAGCTCACCCCTACCCGAAATAAAAATCCCTTGCTCTACAGCTAATCCGAGCAAGTATCCCTAGTATAGGAAGAAAAGCAAAGTTCAAGAAAAAGAGAAAAAGAAAAATGTTATTTTATATCATTACAACAATGTTTCAAGCATTATCTCAAAAATCAAGCAAAAATACAAAAGAAAAGCAAAATAAAAGCAAAAGAAAGCAAAAGCAAAAGCAATAAAATCCCTCTCCCTACCCTTTGAAAAGAAAAGAAGGGTTGATGAGCTTGAATCCCTGGAATTCTCAATTATTCGAAAACTGTGAGGTAAGCCCCATAACAGGTGGTTTGTGCCCAACCTGCTTGGCCTTGGGTAACTCCTAGCGTGGCGATATGTCTGTCACATTAGCGACCTTCTTTTGTACAGACCTATGTCTGCTTATGGATTAGCTAGCTCTTGATAATCCGACTTACATAGTAGTCTGGTATGGTTATATGCATCTAAATCATGGTTAATGAACACTTATTTGGTTCATTCAAATCACTTGTATCAAATTATCTTGCTCAAAACTGGTAAATGAACAATGCAATTGCACACACATTTGTATTTGAGAGATTTTGTGTATCATTATGATAAATCAAGATTGGAAATAAACTCACATATGCACATGGGATTCCTTATAAATCTAACTTTTGTCTTTAAGATACTTTGAAATATTTCTGCAAATTGTTTGGAATAAATTCATTTTCTTCTTTAAAGTACAGTTGTTTAGTATAAAGACAACTACATGCATAATCAAAAATCAAAATTTCTTTCAAACCATACAATAAAAACACATATTTATATATTGTCGACTTTCGCGACGATGGTATAGTTCCAAAACTAAAATTGGAATTTTATGCCTAGCGCAAGTCCTCCTCTTCATATTTTCTGTTTATTTTCAAAAATTAAAAATCAACCATGCAATAAAACAATCTATTTTCTTCTTTGATTTTCGCGATGATGGTATAAGTCTATATCTAAATATTCTATGCCTAGCGCAAACCATTATACCAATTTTATTCCCCATTTATTTAAAAATCATAAAATCCATATGACTTAAATCATTATGTTATACAATTATGCTTTCAAACAAACAAACACCTATCACTATTTCATGTCATTATGTCAATATGCAAATTTGCAACCATGGTATAATTTCTAAGGAATTATTCAACATTTTATCACACTTAGGAATTTATGCCTAGCAAAAATCATTTTAAAATATTTCATGCATAATATTTTCATGAAAAGTCTGAAAACAAAATCATCATCATCATCATTTGCATCATCACACCAAAGTCTTAAGACAGTCTCTTAAGCACCCTTTTACTTTTAGCAATATTTCTATACTGGGATTAGCTTGACGACCGAGTGAGCGGCGACTCCATGAAATGGTCTATAACGATGACAATGTCCTTTGAAATTATTGTTAAAAGTCCCTTTTATTTTTTATCAAATTATCATCACAACAACCAATTTGTTACATCAGATTATTTCATTTAAATTTTTAAAGCATGACATTTAAACCATAATATTTTTCAATGACATAATTACATGAATCATCAAAACAATCACACCAAAACATTAAAAGCATCATACAAACGCATAAGACAAGTCATATGATCAAAAAATATCTCATCTATATATATATATCAAATATATGTACATCATATCAAAAATAGATTGATATGCCACAATCTACATCTTGGCATACTCAATCCTCTCAATCAAATATACAATCTCTGTGTAGTGCAGTAGCCTCGCCTCGAGAACCCCTCGAGCTCTCAGCCTCATCTCCTCCCCCGCCCTGAGGTGGAGGAGGTGGCCCCATCGCAGTCCGTGTGGTGCCATGAGTCCTGGATGCCGATCGTGATGATGTCCTAGATGACCCCATCACGACAGGCTCTGCAATATGAGCTGGTAATGGCACCCTCTGCTCTGCTGGCACCGCCCCGGTAATATAGAGCCTGATAGAATGTAACCCAGGCAATAGCGCATGCTAAATCCTGAGTGCTCGCTCCTCCGCCCCGAGCTCTAAGCCGTGTAGCCTCATCCTGCAATGTCTGCACCTGAGCCCGCAGGCGGGCAACCTCAGCTCGGAGAGTCGCTGTCTCGTTGCTCTCCCTAGTGTCAACACCCTTGCCCTTATCGGGCGATGGTGGCCTCTCTCTCTATGGAGAAGGGGGTCTCTCCTCCCTCCTCTCCCACTGCCACGGCCTCTACTGAGCCTGTGGCCTCCTCTGCTCTCTCCCTCCGTGACCCTGTGTTGCCTCAATGGCTGCCTGGCACCGCCTCCCCATCCGACGCACAACTGCGTGAATCGGACCCTGAGCCCTCGTCATCCGAGGAGGGCGGATGCCTGTGTACCAGGCATCATAGCCGTCGGCTACCCCAACGTCGTCCCCATCCACTGGCTGAATGGGGGCATCATCTACGTCCTGACTCCAGAATCGCTGCATATCTGGAGCCCCGCTAACTGTAGTGTTATCCCGGACAGTCCGAGAAAACTCGTAGTCTCTGAGAGATGGGATCCCCTGCTGTAGACCGAACTGCCTCAAAACTCGGTCATACCGGTGGAGCTCCACCTCTCCCCTCTCCATCCTCAGCCAGCAGACTCACCTGATGCGAGCCAGCTCTTGTCCATCCTCGGCCCACCCTGGATGATCTCTCCAAGGCCTCCAGGTGATCTGGTCGGAGACAAGGTCGTCTAGTAGTCTCCGGGACATTGGCAGATCTATCCGTCGTTGTGCCCCTCTTCGAAGCCACCAATAGAAAACTCGGGGCCTCTCCCCGTCAATCCCTATCAGTGGAAGCCCTACCGGCCTTCGCACCACGATGTGCTCCCAGCACCAAACCTGTAGTAGTGATGTCATAACCGGACATCGGCCGCCCTTGTATACGACCCCATGCAGGATCCTATACAACCGCATAGAGTACAAAGCTCCCCCAAGAAAACCTGTATCCGTGGTCTCTCATGTCGCAGACCACATCTGTCAGTACCCATGGTACCCTGCATCCGCTCTGGTGGCACAGCAGAAGTCCACCTACCACCCCAGCCAAAACCCGTGTGAGTCTAGATGCCCCAGGCATCTGGCGTAGCGACTCGATGTTCACTCCGCCCTTCTCCAGGGCGAAGCTCGGATCGCCACACAGTCGCATCATCGCGTGGCCCTGATTGGCCGTGGGAGTGATCAGCCGTCCTTGTATGGGGATCCTCAAAATCCTCCATACATCCTCCAGTGTGGGAGTCATCTCCCCTGTCGGTAACCAAAAACATGAAGAACCCGGATACCACCTCTCTGCTAGGGCTGTCAGTAGCCCCATATCTGTAGAAACTTGTGGCATCTCTGCCACATGCTGTAAGCCGACCTGAGCCAGATGATCTTACTCTACATGCGACAGGGCGGCCAAATCATCCCTCAACCCGCCATATTTCCATTCTCTGCTCTTTAGTAATCCTCTCTGCAAAATAAACAAAATCAACAATAAAAATCATTAATAAATCATTAATTAAAAATGCAAGTCAAACTAAGTTCAATTTTATAAATGATGATATCGTCCACAATTGGACGATATCGTCCCCAATTTGAGAAAATTCGTCTCCGATTTCGCCAGCCGAAATCGTCCCCTTTTTGACGAAATCGTCCCCATTTCGCTGATTTCGCCTCTGGACGAAATCGGCGATATCGAGACGATTTCGACGAAATCGAGACGATTTCGTCTCGACGACGTCGACGGCCCAAAAATGGCCGCGATGCTCAAAAATCAATCAAATCTAATCTACAAAGCATAAAATTCTAAATTAAAGCATTCTACATTCAGTTTAGACCCTTACCCGTAGCCCGCGCCGGACCTCTGTTGATCTGTGCGCTGTCTCAACCATCTTGTCTCCAGAGCTCTAAAAACTAGGAAAATGAACAGTAACAATGAATTAGGGTTTTACCCTATTTTTTTTAATTTTATTTCAAAAACAATTAAAAGCATTTTTAAATTTTTTGCTTTTCCGCGTTTTTACCTCAAACGTTCGATTTGAGTAAAAACACGGAGGGGGCACCATAGTAAGCTGTCGTACGATTCGACCTAGAATCGTCGCCTAAAAATGGGAATAAATTTTTGCTTTCTCGTAGATCGAGAAGAACTCATCTTTAACGCATTTTCTTGGGAAAATTCGCTAAAGAGGGGGCAAAATGTAGCACCCTAAAATTGGCGCAGTAAAACCTTAAATAATTACAATTACTCTAGTAAATATTCAAATTCAAATTTTAACCCCCAAAATCGCTCCCAAACCGTCGTTTAACCCGTTTCCTCCTTTCCCGCGCCATTTTTAGAGTTTGTTTTGACCGTTTGACGATATCGTCGCCGATCAGACGATATCGCCTCAGATCGGACGATTTCGTCTGGACTAGGACGTCCGGACGATCTTGTCCCAAAACTGATTTTTCTCAATTAGCCTCTGTTCCAACGGCGTCTCTAATCCGGAGCGAAGCGTGTCTGCATCGTTAGAGACCCTCCCCGTTGGAGATCTCCCAAATTGGGATGATCTCCAACCTCCTAACCTCCCTCCTAAGCCTATTTAAACTTAGGCCCTCCCCTTAACCTACCCCTGGCTGATATTTCCTATAACTTGACTTTATACGCATTGAAACATCCCAAATTACTATTTGCACTAGTCCTATCCAAATTTTGTTGCAGGAACCTTAGTGTTTTTCAGCCGGAGCAAGCTCAGTTCGTCTTGGACGATCCTGTTCAATTCGAGACGATTTCGTACCAATCCGAGACGATTTCGACTGCAATCAACATTGGGGGCAATCAGTGCCCAGAGTTTGCATTTTTCTCCTTTCATCTCCTATTCTATTTTGCATCTAGTCAGTTTACTTACTATTTTCTGCTATTTTGCATCTTGGAGTTCACCCATGTAGCTTTAAATGCATAATAAAGTCACCAATTGTCATCAAATCATTGTAGTGCACTCGTATTTTGCTTATTATCATCATTTTAATGTTATTGTTGTTATTCTACATCATTGCCCTCTGTTAGAATAGTTGCATTTTCTGCATTTTGTGTCTACTTCTCTGATTGCAGGTCTCTAACGAATTCGTCTGACGAATTCGTCAAATCTCAGACGATCTTGTCTGATAGCAGACGATCCTGTCAAATCAGAGGCGATCCTGACTGCTTCAAGAATCAGAATCTTCATCAGACATCCGGATCAGGTATGGCTTTTTAATCTTGCTTACTTTCTCTGTTTTCTGTTCTAATTTGTTTTTCTGTATTCATTTAATCTGCATTTTCATAATAGAACAACTTAGATTCATTTGGCCAAACCTAGGACTCGAATGTTTAAAGATAAAACTGAACACATTAAACACATTCCCCACCTAGGCGTGGAAGCGCCATTCAAACGTTTCCTGGTGAACCCACCATCCATCGAAAAATCACCATAATACACCTCCCCCGAGAGGCGGGACCTTCGCAAGGCCTCTCAGTCCGAGGTACCACGCCATCCTTTTCCCATCCTCCTTCCGGGCACGGATCCTATAGCCTGAAGGTAAGGATGCAAAAAATTTGGAGCGATACACAAGGCTCGAGAGGTTTCCTCTCTTACTTAAAATTATGGCCTCAAGGAGGGCCTTATCTTGATGTATTAAATAATAAAGAAGCATACAAAGTAAACAATGTGATTATCTCCTTTACATTTTAAAATTTGAGCCTTAAACTATTTGATGTGTTTTCAAGATTTATTGTATCAGTGTAGAAACTCTTATCATGTTTTACAAAACTTCTTGGATTTTATTCTCAGTTTAATGGATTTCACCTGTACGCTTGTAGCTCGAGAACTTGGCTATGAAATCCAAGTTGCGTAATCCAACCTATAATGTGTGGTAATGAAGCCCACACACGATCACGGAGCATAGGTCCTCTCAGATCCTCACCCATTTTACCCCAGTTAGCGTTATACCCTTCGAAGAGAATACATGTAAATTTTCTAGGGTACAAAAGGTTCTAGGATCTGGTATTGGTCTAGTATCCAAAAGGTTCACGGTATTTGGGCCAACGGATGGAAGTTATGCCCACCATCGTTGAACCCTACTAGTGGTTGGATGTCAAGCCCAACTCACTAGCGTTTAAGTTCCAAGTGGTGTGTGTGGTTCCTTTTAATTTGCATGAAAGAGAAATGCATAATACAACATTCAAATGATTCTTCTCTATATGTAATGCAAGAAAAAAAGAACATTTCACATTAAGAGAGTATGCATGATTAATTTCATATGATATTCAAAAAATGCATACTAACTATGAAATGGCCATTGATCGAGCCTCAAGCAAGCAAACATAATACAAAATACATCCTAGCATGCTGGAGACTAGGGCGAACTGCACTCAAAGGTCCACTGTTCCTAGAAGCACCTAGTAAAAACCTAAAAATGAAAGACCTAAGGACTTATGTGCATATTTCCAATTATGTTGTCTTTCCTAATTAGTCACATTCATTTTGCATTCTAAAATTTAACAGAAAGTGAAAATAGATACAAAGAGTGACAATGGGACCTACCTCAAGTCCTCATCCGAATAAGCTTTATCCCTCTGCTATTTTATGTATCTATTAGAAATCACAGGTCTAGCCTTGGGCTTGACTGTGGACCGTGGGTTCAACCTGCGGTTCAATTATTGGCCCATAGCTGATAGCTATGCTCTATACCTACAAGTCAAAAAAACCAAGAACACATAGTCAGATGCCATTTTTGTGGAGTTCCACCATTATCACCTTCTGATCTTGCCAAAAAGCATGCACCCATCTACTGTATTATATCATATTCATTCATTCAAGCATAAAATAATGACAAGATTGCATAAATTCAACAAAATAAATGTTTCTTGTATTAATAATTGCAAATAATCTCTATTACAATAATGCCCCTCTTAGGGTCACCCAAATGATGATACAATTAATACAATGCCAAAGCCCTCAACAGGGTAGGCGCACTAATGTTGCTTTTCAACTAGTCACAAACTGCTCTAGGGTGGAATTTCCCTCTTCTTCGCGTTGGGGAAGGAACTTGATGGTTGAATCTCCTTCGAATCTATTCCCTACGGTCAAGAAACAACATAAAAGTTTCAAAAATATAGGCAGCCTCTCATGATGAGGCCCTTTTGGTAAAAATGCATAAAGATACCATTAAGCATGTATAATAAAAAAAGAGTGAAAATCACTTCTAAACTATATTAATTGGATCAAGATTTATGGAATTGCATAAACAAATATAATAGTTACACTATGCATATAATTGCAAGGATTGCAAGGGTTTTTAATAGGGAATTGTGCTGTAGATGGAAACTTCTAGACACATGATTATATAAATTGTTAAAAATACAATAAAAACAAAAAAAAAAAAGAAAATAAAAGAGAGTACCAAGAACTAGAGGAAAATAGTACCAAAGTGTTAGGATCAAAAATATAGGAAGATTACCAAGCATTTAAAATTGTTATTGAAGGGTGAAATAACTGAGTGCTTGAGGTATCCATAAAAAATTAAATAAAAATGGCTATACTAGGGTAGCTATCATAGGACAAATCTTTAAAAAATTGAGTGAATAGGTAAAGGAACTATAAGAAATTAGGTAGTAATTTCAAAGTTTTATTGGTATTCTTTGGTTAGGGGGGTAAAAAAATTGTACATAATGGAACAAGTTGTACAAAGTATCCAAACATTCACCACTAGTCTTTACAACATTGCATAAGAAGTATGAGACACGTTGTAGCATGGGGAAAAAAAAACCATTGTCACTAAATCCACAAAAAAAATTTAATATATTATGGGTGGACAACATAACTTACCCATTGCACCTCATACCATAAAATTGGACTTCCCCAAGTTTGATGGTGAAGATATTACTAGTTGGATATATCATGCAAATCAATATTTTTTCCAATGAGTATCATGCAAATCAATATTTTGATCTACATTAAACCCAAATATTTTAAAAGTCCCTATAGCCTATTTCAAACTAGAGAAGGAAGTAATACAATGGTATTACTAGTTACATAAATCTAAGGGAGTAGCATCTTTGTGGAATAATTTTATGAAAACTTACTTTTCTAAGTAGGATTTTATAAGAGCTTCGACAAAGCTCAAACAAACTCACATGGTTTGAGACTACCAAAAATAATATGAAAAATTGGCCAACATGACAAAAGGGATAATTGATATATTTTTTACAAGATGCTTTATTAGTGGGTTGAATGAAGGCATACAAATAGAGGTAAGAATTGTCAAACCCAATAAATGATGGAAGCCATTGGACTAGCACAATGCTACATAAATAATTCATCCTAATTTTGAAATTTTACAAAACCATCATTATTGCTAGGTGTAGGAAACATAATGATCCCTATGAAGCAACTGATTAAGGAGATAAAAGCTCATCGAGATAGGGGCCTATCCTAAAATTGTGAGAAATACAATCCAAGTCATATGTGGATTTTATTGAAGTTATACCTACTACATGTTGAGTCAACCACTACCCTCCCTGGGCTTAATGCACCCACTAATAACTCAGATGATGAACAACATGAGGATATTGATACTTTAAAATATAGCACATATGATATCTCTTTGCAAGCCTTGATAAGTATATCTATATCATAGGCTAAGAGAGTCCACAACTATTTCAATAAATATCTGACTATTTTCATTGACATAGGTAGCACTCATAACTTTGTTGATCCCAAGGTGGCTACAGGTACCTATGCAACAAATTTGAAGTCATGATAGCCAATGGAGGTACGTTTTTGCAAACACAAATATTAAAATATCAAGTTTAGTGTGGGAGACCATAATTTAAAAATTGATATGTTTGTGATGAGAAAAAATAGTAGTTGTAATATTTTCTTAATTAGCTTTGCTTTAGCTTAAGCATTTTTGTTTTATTTCTCACATAGCTTCTAGCATCTGACCAGACAACATCTAACATGTTAATCAATTTAATATTATCTTGTAAAGGTGCCTAATGTGATATGGTATTGATCTAGAAAGTCTATATTTAAGATAATATTATACAATAAGATCTGATCATATCTTTTAAGGGCCTATATAAACCTTTGAATATAAATAAAATATCATGAAAGTTTTTGCAATCCTCATTAGTTTGTATCAAAGCATTTCAATTATTCTATGGATTGGGTCTATTATGCTCATAGTATGCTCCTCTTGAGCATTCTAAATCAAGATTCATACTCTCTATTATGTCCATCTCATGATATTTGTAAAGAAGACAATGAAAACATGGTGCTTAACCAAGAAAATCTCAAGAATATCTTTGTGTAGGAGCTGATGCAGCTGGCCAAGAAACTTAGCACAAAGATTATTTTGATCATGTTAAAAATGGATGACTTAATCCTAGGTATGAGCCTTGGTGTTGAGGACCTCAAGCCTACTATTGAAGAAGATTATTTTATCCCTACTAACATTGACTCTACATTCGACCACACTGACAATGTTAATCTCATCCACATGTTGCTCATAATAATTAAGAAGATCAACAATACATGGTCATACATAATACCTCAACTACCTGCAAATATCCCCATATTTATGGATTTTAATAGCAAATATTTTATGGGTTGGACCAATTTATTCTTTCAATAGAATAACAACTTTAAGCATCAATGCACCCCCCTCTATGCGTTACTCCTCATCATGACAACCTTCATGGATCAATGATTTATTGGACTCCCCATTTGAGACTCTGAAAAAGAAGGTATCCCATCATAGTTGATCTACAAATTATTCTCTTACCTTTATCAAATCCCACACAAACTTTAATCCAATAGAGGATATTACAAAAGAGGCTAAATTTTATTATAGGTTTGTAACATCCCTATCCTCCAAGGGATCCCCATATTTCACTAGGTTGGTTGAGGAGAAACTCATGTCAATATTTACTGACATAGAGCCTTCTCACCACATCATTGGGTTACTATAGATCCATTATGTGGCCCCAAAATTACTTTGATATCCAATAGAGAACCTCTCTCAATCTCCCACATGTTGTATCCCTTAACATGCTTTCTAGACAATGAGATCGCCCTATTGTTGTTTCTCACCTACCTCATCTCTAATGTCCTCCTCATAGTTTGTTTACTTGTCTAATGTATTCCTGCCATTTGTTTCTAATGGTGAGGGTGTACAAGACCACATTGTTGACCCATGGAATATCATATATCCATCCTTATTATTTACCTTTTATTATTCATAGTGAGATCAAGGCTTACATTGTGGATTTTGGGTTTGCTACAATTATTCTAGCTTGCACTAGAGGTGAATGCCTAATTGTTATTGCTAGTACACATAGGTACATTGCTACTAAATATGTATATGACTCTAAGGTGATTGAGAATAATGAAATTTCAATCTTTGGGGTGGTATTGTTGGATCTTATCATGGGAAAGCACCTTATGGAGCCTGAGTTTGGATACAACACAAACATTGACTATGGGACTTCATGTAAAGTATTTTTAAAAGAAGGAACATTCATGATTCTATATTTTATAATTCATGATTTCTTCAAGGACAAACTGATCTAGGACCTCCAAATTATGATTCACTATACAAGCAAGTTGTCCAATATTTCCTATTCAACATCAACTCTGCCAATGCGCTCTATAAGGATAATGTGGAATGCTATATGGACCTTGTCCTGGGGGAAATCTACCCAAATTATATAATATTGGAACAAAAAATTATGTTCTACATCATAAACTACCAGTCCCATATCTTCCATATATACCTAGATATGTGGCACACCCTGCTAGACTCCACCATGTTCGAAAGCCACCTACTAAGCACAATGTGCATGTACTTGTTTGTGCACCTTACAAATTTGCATTAGGTGATGATTAATGGAATTCATTATGGAAATGGTTAGGTGTGTAATACAAGTATTGTGCATGTTGGCCTTCAAGCTCATAATTTTGTGTAAGTTTCTATGGACTATATGGTAGAACAATGTTTAAGTTGTGTGGTTTGATCATCAACTTGTTTAGGTATCATGTAGTGAAAATGGTATGTGATACTGTATGAGCTATAATTCTTGATGAAGCTACAATTACTTTCTCCATTTTGAGCTTTAGTGAATCAAGTATTTTTAGCCATGCTAGGCATGGATTTAACTTTGTTATAATTGATGAAGCTACACAAGTTGTAGAACCAACTCTAGTTCCTTTATCCTATGGATACAAATAAGTATTTCTTATTGGGAAGGATGGTTTGGAGCTGCTATGGATTATGGCCAATGTAGTCTGCTCATACAACCTGTCATTAGAGGGACTATGCATAATTTTTTTAAATGTGATGCATTGATCATGCAGAGTAGGACCAAGGTGATGCACAAGATCGACATCGAACTAAACATCACAAAGCTGAACATTGATGAGAATTTTTTTGGAGTTCTTTCTCACAAGGGAATTTCTATATTGTTTCCTATTTAGAGAGAAATTTTAGAACCAACAATGCAAGGATGTGACATGATTGGTCGATCTAGAATAGGATCTGGAAAGACTAGCATTTGGAATTCCCATTTTAAATATAATAATGCACAACCATAAAAATGAGTGTGGCTATCATACTCTAGATTTGGTTTTGGTTTTGACACATGAGCTTGCATGCAAAGTGGAAAAGTAATTTATGGAATTTTCCTCATGCCTAGATACACTTTGTTGTTATGGTGGAGTATCTATATATAGCCAAATAGATATAATTCAAAGGGGCTTAGATATGATTGTCAATATTATTGGTTGTGTTATTAATTTAATCAATTATGGTTCATTAATTTGGTTAGATATACAATTCATTATGCTAGATGAGGTTGTTCAAATTCTTGTTATGTTCTTTGATGAAAATATTGAGACAATTATGGAGAGTCTACCTAAAATCAAAAATGCATGTTATTTCTTGCTTGGGTGAAGAAGATTTCAAGGAAATATTTAACTAATCTGATGCTTATTGACCTTGTCATTAACTTGAACCAGAATTTGGATGAAGGAATTACACTTTATTCTATAGTTGCATCAACTTATATCAAGTGTTCCATTCTTATCCCACTAGTAACTAAATGTGCTAAAGGGGAAAAATGTATTATTTTCACTCAAACAAAAAGAGATGCAAACCATCTAAAAATGTCAGTGGGTCAAACTATAAGTTTCCAATTGTTGCATGGAGATATTTCATAGAATCAATGAGAGATAACTATTGTTGGTTTTCATGAGCATCACTTTAATATATTGGTTGCCTTAGATATTTCTATCCATGGGTTGATATCCCTAACATTTTATTTTTCCTTCTATTTTGAATGCTTTGGAAACCAATGCTTCTATAGTGGGAAGGAATGATGAGGAAAACATATAATAGTTGTAATATTTGCTTAATTAGATTTGATTTAGCTTAAATAGTTTTGTTTTATTTCTCATGTAGCTTTTGAAATCTAACAAAGCAACATCTAACATTAATCAATTTAAGCTTATCTTGTAAAGGCGACTGATATGAGATGGTATGTGTATGACAAGCCTACATTTAAGACAATATTATATTGTAAGATATGATCAAATCTTGTAAGATCCTATATAAACTTTGAATATCAATGAAACATCAAGAATTGTTTTTGCAATTCTTATGAGTTTGTGTTTTGATTACGAGGGTGTGACATAGTCTTAGGCACTCATTGGTTGCTTACATTAGGTCCCATATTATAGGAATTTTAATAAATATGGATGTAATTCATAGTATATTATAAATAATACACTCTCAAGAGGTTGATATTTGGATCAACAAGAGTCATTAGTTCTCACCACTTGGAAAAAATACACAAAAAGGGTACTTGAGGAGTCTTGGCTCAACTTTTCATAGTGTAGTCTATAGAAGTTGATCAAACTAATCCATTCACAATATTGCAAATATTCCTTAAAAATTGTACCCAAGTGTTTAAGGACTCTTAGAGAATTATTCATACCATAGTAATCACTCTAGGGAATTCTCCATTCAACATCAATCCTTACCAATATTATTCTACACAAAAAAAAAAAAATTGTAAAGTTGATCCAAAAATTGTTGAAAGCAAGAGTGATTGAATGGATTGATCAAAAATGTGATATTTTTTGGTGTCACAAAGGGTATACACTTCCATATCCAAGCATACTCCACACATTACTAATTATAGCAACAATATGAATAAATATTTCCATTGATTTCATTGGGAGACTACCTAAGATAATAGGAAAGTCAATTATTTTGGTTGTTGTGGATCCTCTCTCAAGGTATGCCCATTTTTTCCTCTTGCACATTCTTACCAACTTCAAACATTGTCCAAATAATAATTAATAATGTTTTTTGGCTCCATAAAATTCCATACTTTATAGTCTATGATCATGACCTACACTCACCAGTAAGTTTTGGAAGAAAATCTTCAAGTTGCAAGGAACCTAATTAAAAATGAGCTCAACATACCACCTCGAAATGAATTGCCAAACTAAAATTTCCACCAAGTGATTAGAGACTTACTTATGATGTTTTAATTTAGAGCATTAGATGCAATGGACCAAATGGTAGACAACATCAACTCTCACCTCGTATCTTCTAGGCAATTCCAATGGATCAAATCTCAACAAAAGTTTTTTTAAGACTTAATCATTCTCTAACCAGAGTCTATTTTGGATAAAAAATCATTAAAACTATGCAACTAAACCATTTATAGATATTTTGGTGCAATAGTGTAGATTACATCGTGAGGCTACAACATGGGAATCACTACACCGACACTTACAATAGTTTCCTCATCTTCAACTTTGAGGGCAAAGCTTGTTTTAAAGAGAGAGGTAGTGTTAGGACCCTTTTTAGTTTATTATAATAGTTTAATTAGTAATGAGTGGGCATCCAATTTTGAATGTATAGGTGATCCTCAATCATTATGGTTAGGGTTAGATAACTCAAACAACTATTTTGGATTTAGTCTATTGTTGCATTGTAAGCTATTTTGAGTAAAGTTATCTTTATATATTGTATTGTAATAAAGGTTGAGGCAATATAAAGAATTATATTATAAATGAGGTTGCCTATTCTATATGGATTATTATAAAAGAGGTTTCTCCCTCAACGTGTCGTACAATACTTGTAACTCTTCAATACAATCAATATAATAATAATTATTTTGTGTTCAATTTACAACATTGTATTTTTGTAAAAAAATATTTATGGTTCTAGTTAACTTATGCAAGCCGAATCATTACAAATTTCTTTAGAAAAATATGGTTCATCCATGGGATTTTATTTATAAATGATACATTTTATAGTGGTAAGTACTTCAATAACAATGAGATTCTTTACATATGTTGATGTCTTTATAATAATGGGAAGTTCTATAGTAGTAGGTTCTTCTACAACTAGGGTGTCCTCTATAGTAACATGTTCTTCTACAATAAGGGTTTCCTCTATAACAATAGGTTATTTTGAAGTAGCATGATATTCTACCATAAGAAATTCTTTTGTAGTGATAAATAGTCTTGGTATGAAATTTTTATCCTACTCCCTATCCAATATGGCCAACATGGTGGATTCACAATGCTTAGTCCAATTGAACTAATCTATCTACACTTATGCTTTGAGGCCATAATAACCTAAGTTGATGCAAACTCTTTCCAATTCCTAGCCTTCTCCCATGAATTTGAAGGTCTTATATAATGAATGTTAGGAATTTGATGTGTTAGGAACATTTTGATAAAAAATAAACACATCCAAAAAATTAATATAGAAATTGACGGAAATGTGAGAAATTAAATAATATAAATACTCTTAAAGGGGGATACCTCAAAAGTAGAGCTTTGATACGATTTAAAAAAAACTTGATATATTCCATTTCCACCCTTGCTTTTATAAAGACTCTTATTTACCCCAACCCTAATTCTCAAGGGTAAATCTACATGCAAGAGGATACCTAAGCTAGTAAAAATAAAAGTAATAGTTACATCATGATGACCCTTATGCATTAGGTGCCTAAGGTGGAATATATACCAACACTAGATAATTACGTAATGATGGTTATGTTAGGATTGGATCTTAACATACCCTCACCATTCAAGAAGATTTTTTCTTAAAACGTAAGATTGTAGACACCTAAAAATCTCACATTGTCCCTCATCCCATCATAACGAAAAATTAATTTGCAAAAACCCTTTAATTTTACATTATTTTTCTAAAAACACTATTCATCACCCTAAGCTCCCTTTGCCACATTAACCCTTTCCTATGCTTAACCCCTTGTCATCATGTGACCACTCCTTTAGCCTAATATAGGGACACCTCACCCTAGTATACCCTTTGACTAGTCTATCTTCCACCTAAGTCTAGTTCACCTTAATCTAACCTTGGTTAACTCCTAACCTTGGTAAAACTCCACATCATATCTTGCCTCCACTAATATCTAGATTCTACCAATACCTAGCCTCCACCTCACCTTGGTAAAACCTAAACCCATGGTTAACCTAACTATGGTTAACATTGAACCTTGATCCACACATGTTCTATGCATATTCCTATGTCATAAATGATATTTGAAGATTTTTTTACAATTAAATGCATTTTAAAATAATCACAATGCACCTCAACATGCCATAAAATCCATTTGGAGACTTTCCTCTACCCATATATTCATGAGGCATGGCACCCCATGACCATCTAATGCATATGGATGGGTAAGAAATTCTCTCACCCAAATCCAATTATAAGGTATGACACCCCATGCCACCTTAGAGGACACCTCATAGGACACCTCACATGACACCTTAGCTTCTCCCTAACCTTAGAAAATTCTATAAATAGGATACCATTTCCACCATTCTTATGAATCACTCATTCACATACCCAAAATCTACATAAATTACTCTAGAACCCAAGTGAATTCAACCATAACTCATCATCAATCACTATGGAGGTCCACATGAGCTTTTTAGCATCCCCATTTGCTTTGTGAGATACTCTTGTTTATAGATACAAAATACCATTCAATGTAGACTAGGAGCTACAACAACATCAGAAGAAACCTTGCAATAGAATAATATTATATCTAGATATGATAGAGTAGTTCATATGAAGGTGTATGAAACAAAGGTTCACACCCTAGGGTATGAACTAGTTGAAATATTGGTTTCATTCCAAAAACCCTATAGCAGATCACCAAGCTAGGTAAATATCTTTGTTTTATTTTTTTGGCACTTTCAGTCAATTTCATCATGAAATATACTAGATATTTGAGTATTTTTGTTTTTATTAATATGGATCTGATTAATATAGGCCTCCAAACATTTCTAACCATTTTTGTAGGGTTGTTTAGGTTTATAGGACCTATATGACTAGCAATGACCCACAAGAAATAAGCCCACTCCCCTTTGAGGAATACAAAGAAGACACTTGCAAATTTTTACTAATTTTAGTGGAAGAGGAATTTCATTGTGGAAGATCCCATATTGTAGCCACCAAAGTAAAATTTTATAAAAGGGAAACACCTATAAACCCCTTTATTTGTTAATTTAAAACAACGGTACCTAGGTACCTAACAACAAGGTATCATTTTCTACACAACCCATAATAAATACACAATTGTAGGTAAGTTGGGGGATAGATTTTCCCCTAGATATTGCTATCTCACTTGTCCTCTTGCCTTCATAGGCCAAACCACCTTCTGCAATAACATCCCCAATGTGAAATCGCTCACTTTTGCTCTACCCTTGCATGTTGTAAAACTTGGTTGTATACCATCTTGTGATATTTATTAGTTATCTTAGTTTATTTCTTGATTGTATACAAATTTTTGACACAAATTTGACTTTTTTCCTTTCTTGGTTGTAATAAATTTCACAAAAACTAATTTTACAACACACAGGCCACCCACTACCTACAAAACTACCAAAAAATCATCCTTGCTTTGGTCCGCAGGGTAGGGTACGAACCAACGGTTCACATGGAGGGGTACAAACCAATATGAGACACAATTAAGACCCTGATAACATCTAAAAAACATTCTAGAGTCTATATATCATAGGTAATCATAGAAAAACCCTATTATTCAGTTGAAATTGCATGTGTTTCTCTTTTAAATTCAAATATTTCAGTTTAAATGTTTGCATCTTCATTTTACAAAAGCCCCAAATTTCTTTGGGAATTTTTAGAAAATGCACTATTATTGCTACAAAATGCACCAATATCACTTTGGTAATTAGTTTAGGAGCTTTCAAAAGCAAATTATTTCATAACATTTTAGTTCATAGCTAGTTATGCATTGCATTCCTAATTAGTCTAGCATACTACACTTTCATAAGGCATAACAAAAGCCTCAAATTTCTTTGTATGCTTGAGCTAAGAATAGATATCGGTATATCTCATACATAAAGTTTTTGTAAGACATTTGGCCATAGCCTTAATAGGTATATCTTGGTTAGTGTAGATAAATTTACGATCAAGCAAATCTTAAGAGTAGTTTTCACTGAAATCATGCGATATTTTCCTTATTTTTCTATCACATAGATCTTTGCTTACCAAAGCGTAAATTTCATTGCTTGCTTAGTGTAGACTTTATTTTCAAAAAGGCACTTTCCTTTCACAAAATTCAAAAGGCATTTTACTGCTTAACTAGATTAATTTATTTTCTACATCTTAGTTTCAAGTAAAATCAACTCACACACTTGCACATATTTTACACATTGGTTTAGTTGAATTTCATCACCAACCCCCAATCAAGACCAGTCATGTTGGATTTCATCTCCAACCATTAGCTCACCCCCTAGATTCCATAATAACCCCCATAATTGATTTTATATACTTATCACTAGAAAGTCCCCTACCCTTGAGAGTACCTCAGGGTAGGTTAGGATTAGATGCCCTTGATCAAAGGGCTTCATATAATTAGTGAGTGTGCAACTATCACTAGTGACTAAGCCTGATTGAGGGTGAAGCAAAAGTCGTCTGGAATATGTAGGTCTTATAAAATATCATCTCTTTAACAAGAGGTTTTCTATTTCTTCCTTTTGGTTACCCTAAGTTGTATCCACCATTAGGAGCTATCGCCTATTGTTGCATAGTTATTTTTGTCATTCCTTTGGGTATTGTAGGAAAAAATGCATTGATGTAAATTCATAGCATACATTCATCATCCATATCTCTATTTTTTAGAGCTTTCAAAAACACACAAAAAGAAATAAAAATGTCATAAAATTTGATACAAAACCCAAAATCCAACTGATATAGGATCCAAAACTCTATGGTTTTTGTGTCTATCACTTTTCTAACCCTAAAACCTATACTTCACCAATTTGTACATATAGGTACAATTTTTTGATTCACATAGACATGTCTAAACTTTTTATATTATATTACAGATATATTCAAAGGTACCAAAACCACTCAAACATCCACCTTGCCTTGCAAAAATCTATTGTAACTTGATTTTTCAACCTGCCATCCACTAAAAATGGTCCTTACCTACAGTCAAGTATGAGAAAATAACATTTCACCATGGAAGCCTCTCAGGGGACCCCTCCTACCTCCACTCATACACTAAACCAAGCGAAGACTATTATCTCCACTTTAGTTCTAGATCCATCCTCCCACTCAAATAACCAACACCAACCCAACCCATTGTAGCCTTGAAATGTACATGATCAACAAGACCCAGTGTTGCAAGTCCTTTTTGATCCACCTATTGAAAGTCGTCATGATAGATCCCCTTATCCTAATGCCTTATTGGGTGTCATTTACTTTACACCATGTGATTTTAAACCATCCATGTCCCATAAAGAACATCATTCCTATCCTTCATCCCATTCTACACACCCATTCTTACTCCCTTCTTCCAAAAGGCTCTTGGATATTAGGGATTCTAGTATCCCTCAAGTTTGTATGGATTCCACTCTTACATCCCAAACTATAGCCATGGTATTCACCACCCCCACCCTTACTAATACTCAAGGGTCTTCTTCTTCTAATTATTCCTCCTCATCATAGCATCCTCCTCAAAACCCTCCTTCATCTACGTTATTACATTTCAATCTCTTCTTTGATCCTCAAATAAACACTTCTTATTCTAGTTCTTCTATTACACTCATAACATATTATCCACCAAATTCCTCCTTGCAAGGCAACCTTATTAATATCACCCCTCATAATATTTTTCATCCACATATATACCATGCAACCTTGTATACCCTTTCTTATTTGGGTTATCCAACTTCCTTTCCTCCTACCTCCTTCACACTTCCACTACCTCCTCCTTATCGACCACCTTCTTCCAACCAACAAGTTCCTTCTAATCCTCAATTTCCACCCTACCTTAGAATCCCCTCACCCATTCATATCATAACCAAATTCCACCATAATCTTCTCACTATCAATATCCTATGTATTATCAAGTTAGCTACTTCATATCTCATCTCACTCCTGTTGTTGACATTGCACAACTCACCCCAATTGGGAACCCACTTGATTTTTTTGAATTTTTAACACCAAGTTTTAAATTTTTTTTTGCTTATGCTATACATTTGCTTGCATTAAATAATTTCTTATGCCTGCTTGCACTTGAATAAGTCTTCTAACTATTGAAATATATTATATTATTTGGTTCTTTACTAATGTACCTTCATTGGTACATATTTAGATTAGGAGTGTATTAGGACTTAAGTACTTTATTAAAGCAATATAATAAATGCACAAGTGTTAGAAAGTGCAATGATGTAAATGTGCATGTAGTCCACATGTATGTAAGTCCTTAGAATAGAATAGTGAGGTGTCATAGTGTTGGAAATTTTGTGTAGGTTTGTTGTCATTGATGTCAAGAGAGTATTGTTTCAATTTCATCATCATTAAGGACATCAAGTGGTTTTTCCAAAAGCAATAAGGTCTTGAAAATGAATAGGATATAATATTTATTTTTAATATTATATGCCTAAAAAGGCCCAAAAGGATGAAGACCCAAGGAAGGAGAAGCAAGTTTAAATTAAATAATAATATTATATTATTTAATATTATCGAACAAATTGATGAGGTGAAGTAAACCGGGTCCAAGAGATTACTAAAATAATTTATTCTTGAAAAGACCCATGAAGCAACTTGCAAAAGATTTAAATTAATTTATTTAAATTAAAATATTTTAACCCTGAAACAACCTAAAGTTGACATTTGATCTAACAACAAGTAATAACACAAGTCATTCAGAAATATATGCTTTATTCATGATAAGTTTGATATGGGTTACAAATAGGGCAAATTCCCCTTTTTCCTTTCATGAATACACTATAGGCCTGATGCCTTCTTCTGATGTCCCTCAGTGTAGGTGGTCTTCTTTGTATGTGGGCCACCATCGGGATGTTGTTGGTTTGGTGATGCTTTTCCTCTTCATATTTACCGCATAACCTGTGATTAACTTGCAAAAGGGGGTCAGTACGATGGGGGGATTGCCTTAGTCAGGCCCCATGTTTATAAATATGAAATAACTATAAAATCATAATAAAACATGAAATAAACTATGCAGAAAGTAATAATATAGTGAAAGGGATCTTACCACCCAAATCTGGAGTTATTTGGGGCCTCCAGACCCAATTCACCACCCGAGGGGTGAACTGAGGCTGGATTCATGGGGAAAGGGGCGATCTGAGCTATGATGCCTCTTCTACAAAATCCTTCCTATGTATCAACTCCTAGGCAGCTGGGGTGCCTCTGTGTATTGTTAAAACATGACTGTGTGCACCGAGAAGTGACTATTCAATATTGGCTTTCCATTTCAGCAGAGTAAATGTGCTTTGTTGAATTTATGAATCAGACTTACTTAGGGGTTTGGGACCCATTATTTATAGGCAAATGCAAGGTGCAGGGGGGGTTAGATAGACTAAACCTAGGTTTTATTATGACTAGGGTTAGGTTAATAAATACAATGTGGAAACATCACATTCCTTATGAGAAATATCTCATCCTCACACATGTGTGAGGATGGATTAGGGCTAATCCTGATTAGAAGGTGCTTAACCCAATTTAAACATGATTAAAGAAATATCTCAACAAATCCTAATTTCACACATGTGGGAGGATGTAATTAGTGCTAATCAAGATTAAGGGTTCTTTTAATCAAATTTACCCTAAAAATGTGACTTAAGTGAAGTCAACATTAAATTAAAATTTGGTTATTGGTTTATTAATTGTTTTGGTCAACTAATACCCCGTGGGGGCCTCAATTGAGTGCAAATTGGTTATCGGATGATATTCCAATGCACGGGATGCAATTTTGAAGGCTTACTAGGGTTTAGGACCTAAAAGTCGATGGAGTGGTATATGGGAGTCTACACGATGCTATGACAATCTATGGTGATCTACGCACGACTACGCATGACTACAACCGTCTACATATGACTACACATGACTACAGCAATCTACGCATGGCTAAGAGGATCTAAAATAGTCTACGCTAGTCTACAATAGCCTAGGGGTACCTAGGATGACCTACGTAAACCTACAAGTATCCAGAAGGATCTACAAGTACGTAGGTATAGCAGTGTGCAACTTTTGGGTGTCTACATTTTCCCCTTTTTGTACTATACTATGTGGAACACAATTTAATATAAAAATGTGAAGGGTTTATGTAGAAGAAAAATGGATAGAAGGAGAATGGAATCCAATCAAAGGGTATGTAGTCGCTCGAAGTGTGACCATACAAATCAATCGGGTATCTTGGGAAAAGAAGAGAAATAATGGAATCTAATCGAAGGTATGTAGTTGCTCGAAGCGTGACCATATAATATCAACTTGATGTCCACAGGGGAAGAAGAGAAATAATTGAATCTAATAAAAGGTATGTAGTCACTCGAAGCGTACCATACAACATCAACTTGATGTCCATAGGGGAAGAAGAGAGGAAGGAAAGAATAAAAAGAGGAAAGAAATAAAAATAATGTTGGTAAATGAAAATGAATGATTATGAATGCAATGATGTGATTTTGCTGAGTTCGTATGACATCTTTCGATGCCATACCCATTGCTTGAGAATGACAACTTTTGACTGCTTTTATTTTGCGACCATATCAATGTGGTCCAAAAATATAATTAGGACAAAAGCCTAACTAAACATTTGCTATTTATTGATCCATGAGAACATGGTGACAAGTGTCAAACCATTTGAGTTAGTTTAACATTTGGGTTGTCAACTCACGACCAGATCAACATGGTCGCGAAGTCCATTTCCAAATGTTGCAGTAGGATTAATCAAACGTATCATTTGTTGTGTACTCGACGTACATCAATGCTAGATTGACTTCTCCATAGAAACGCGTAACTATCATGATGTAGCCCATGTCTGTTTGGGATTGAGATTATAATAGTATGATAATCTTTAGAATAAATTTTGTAGACAAATATGCTAACTACGCTTTTGGATTTTTGATGTTTTGGTTGCATGCAAAGTTGACTTTGGATGTGAATACCCCCTCAAACGAGGAATCAACAATGAGGTGAATGAAGTGTGATGAATTGATGATGCAGTGATTGATAAATAAATATCAATACATGATGATTATGAAATCAAATGAAGTGAAAAGACAAGTTTAGAAGGTTCCTAGGGTTTTATGAGACAAATGCCTGCTTTCCTAGGGTTTTGGGGGTGTTTTGGGGCAAATCGGTGATAAATGAATATTTGAGCCCTAATTTGCTTGGAATGGGCTCATTTTAACTTTGCACGACGGTGAAAAGTGATTTGTGAAAGCATCCAACAACACGAGGAGAGCGAAAGCAATGACTTTGGGAGTGACAATGACAAGGGGATGCAGAGCAACTGGCAGTAGGCATGGGGACCCACCGGTAAGTGTTCTTTTGCTTTGTTTTTGTGTTTGTTTTAATTTTCCTAGGAAATGTGAATGAGGGGGGGAGGTTTTCATCCCGATTTTAATTTTTTTTGTAATTTTGAATGGAAATTTGAATACGTAGTGGTAGACGAGCCAAATGGGTACCCAAAAATGTGATCCATTTCAAAATTATACTTGTTTTGTTGTTAATTTGATTGGGTAATGGGTAGAGTCGATATGAAGTTTGACTCAGTTTTTAAAGTAACGATGTACTGACATTAACATGTTTTTGCATTTTGTCTGCTAAATTAGGAAATGGGTATTTCATTATGCGACTGTTATATTTTTTTGAATCCGTTTGATGTGCATTTTGAATTTGTCACTTTTAGGAGTAATATATCAAACCTAGAATATTAGATTTGACATGTTAGGTGTAAAGGTTTGGAAAACCGATGAAAATTTCACCGTAGAAGGGCAAAATGGGTGTCCAAAAATGTTATTTATTTTGATGAATGACTTTGTTTGGCCTATCTTTGATTTGTGTGCCAAGGTGTAGATTAGTGTTAAACTAAAAATAAGCTATAGAGAGCCCGATTTAGACTGTACTCAATGTCTGTTTGAACTTTCACCACTAAGTAGGCAAATGGGTATCCAAAAATACAACTGTTATGTTTGAATTATGTGTACTGATGCATGTTCGATTTGGAGGTATTTATGATAATGTTGACTTTTAGATATGTGTATATTGGTATGTTGTTTTTGAATTTTATCAACATATTTACCACTAAGTAGGCAAATGGGTATCCAGAAATATTGTTTGTTTTTGTAGATGTCTTTGTTTGGCTTGTGTTTGATTTGCATGTCAATTAATAGGTAGTTGTAAATTTGAACTGGGTTGTTGGGACTCCAAATGATGTTGTTTGTCACGTTAGTTTGAAATTTAGCCATGAAATTTTAAAATGGGTGTCCAAATGTGTGACTGTTATGTTGATGTTTATTGTCGTGTGTTTTGTGCATTGTTTTGCTTTGAAATGTGTGCTAAATTAAATAGGTTTAATTTGAAAATTATGAGTGATGCAGTTTTGTTTGATTGGATCGATTGGATTATTATGTAGATTATTGGTGTGTGTTGTATTGTGTTTTGAATAGGTGAAGATGCTTGAACCCCGCCATCGGGTGAGGAAGTTTAAGAAGGGTTTCGAGGAGTTGATGAAGACTAAAGATGAGTTGTCATGGTTGGATGACATACATTTCTGAGGTGTGTGGGAATGTAAGAGTATCCACACAAATAGAGCTTACGTGTCTGTGTTGTGTGAGCGGTGGGATGTCGATCGAAACACTTTTCATTTTCCTACTAGGGAAATGACCATTACACTAGAGGATGTGTATCGAATTTATAGACTACCGATCGAGGGTATTCCTATGAGAGCCATCGTAGATGATAGGAATGATGTTTTATTGGAGAGATTATTTGGGGCTGATTGGAGAGACATTGATGTCTCAAATATGGATTACGAGTGGTTATGGGTACGGGATAAGGTATCATATCGACAGTGCATGGCTATGATGATGATCTCCAAGTATACTCTACCTGATAGTTCTAGGTTTTGGTTTACCTGGAATATGTTAGACTTGGTTAGTGACATGGTGGAGCATAGGGTTGTGTTTGCTTGGGCATCTGCACTATTGACTCAAGTCTATCGAGAGTTGTACGAGGCTGTTCGAGGTAGGAGGATAGGATTGAGTGTAATCCTTTTACTATAGGTATGGGCATGGGAACACATTGCTATTGAGAGGCCACGTCTATTACCCCATACTATACATGATGAGGGTAAGAAGTATTTACCCTATGGTTTGAGATGGAGCACAATGGCTGAGCATGGTATTAAGAGGCCACATGAGGGTGGCCCACTATTTTGGAGGGGTAATTTTGGGGATGCTACTCCTGATGATATTAGGTGGAGACACTATTTGGGTGGAGTGAGTTGGGATGAGGACGATAAGCAATTATGAGCCATCATACAGGGCATATGGTTGGTGGGGAGGTATACTCGATAGACTGAGTATTTATAGTTTGACCGAGTGAGGAGGTAGTTTGGTTTGTAGCAGGATGTCCCATGGGCTCCTGTGATTTACTTTAGGTGGTAGGGTGACAAAGGAGAATGACCTATGGTGCCACCATGGGTTGGAGAGAGAGATCCTCCCATGGATATTCGAGTTGTAGGGGGTGTTGGGACAACTTCAGCAACTTGATGCATGGTGGGCTTGGCAAATTTGGGTGCCTGGTAGGGGTACGGTTGATCATTGGGTGGTGCCTACTATTGGGGTACCTTCATAGGTGGGGATGATAGGTAGGCAAGCTTAGGCTAAGGATGTGGTTGTCGATACAGAGGAGGTTCCTCTATGGCACTCATGATACCGCTTGGGTGGTGGAGTGAGCACCCAAGATGTGAGGGTGGATCAAGTGCTCGGGGATGTTGAGGTGGAGGAGGTTCCAGTGGATGTAGATGGTGGTATGGACCAAGCTATTGGGTTCAAGGTGGAGGGAGATGTTGATACTATTATGGGTGATGTAGATGACACCATTAACATTGGTGTGTTCATGGATACATCACAACAAATTCCTATTGATATCCCCATGAGGGGGGATGCAACGGATGAGGCACGGGCTCTATAGGATAGAGTCCGTAAGTTGGAGGTTGAGGTGGAGTAGCTACAGGTTGATATGGTCAGGCAGAGGACCGAGACAGAGCAATTGAGGATTATGGTGATGAGGTAGGCTAAGACGATTATGAACCTAACTGGTCAACTGGGTGTAGATACTACTAGGAAGTTATTATGTGAGACTTCCCTATTGGTGCATGGGATTCCTCTCCCTAACTATACACAGGTGGTCTCATATTCTAGGACACAATCATGAGTATGGGCACCCTCTCATCAGAGTCAACATAGTGTTGCTCTAATAGTAGAGGATGGTGTTAGATTTGAGGTGCAGGATCCACCTGCTATGGAGTAGCCTGTGGTAGATCTAGCTCCAGAGGTCTTTTAAGAGTTGAGTTAGGTAGCAGAGAGGCCCATGAGTCGAAAGAGGTGTGGGGAGACTCATGGTGATAGTTAGGAGTTATATCTTTGGTTGTAGCCTATGATAATTTTGGATATTATATGTGATGGGCATGGTCCCAGGTTGTAGCCTTCGGCCATTTTTGGATGATGATATATATATATACAACTTGATTTTAGTTGTTATACATACATGTGTTGTTTTGATGGTTTGAAATGTATTGTGTTTATGTTTGCATAGATAGCACAATATAGTTCATAGGTATGTATGATTAATAGATACATATGCATGAATGGTTTAGATATATTATCGTTCTTTCATATGGATGAATTGTAGAATATTATGCATGATTATGTTTTGAATGTAGTGTGATGTGATATCGGATGTGGTGTTGTAATGAATATACATAGAATAAATGCAATGTTATAATTTTATTTTGGAATGTCTGTAGCATGAATGCATAATGTAAGTTAATTGTATGAATATATGTAAGACAAATGCATAAGTATAAGGTGTAGCAAACATATATGACATAGATGCATAGGTGCATGTATGGACTTATTGAAATGCGCCAAGGAAGCACTTGTATTGTGGCATTTTCCTATATGGATGCGATCCATTCCATGATTTCATGGACTATGGATAATGTAAGACATGTGTAATGGTTTTGACTAACATAGTTATGACAATAAAATATCAAACCCTTAGCTATACAAGTTTTGTGGCAACTTATAACATGATCAGGCTGGTTCAAATTCTATCTTGGACCTATGTGTGTGAATGTGTAAGGTTTATTTATCCATTTTTAGGGAGGTAGGATTAACCCGTTATAGATGATACCAGACTAGCTAGCTCATCCGTCCATAACAATGATCTCTACAAAAGCGAGATGCTAATGTGAGAGATGTGTTGTCACCTGTAAGACTATTCCACTGGTAGGCAGGTTCTTGGAATCATCCCATGGTGTTATGTTGAACCTAAGTACCAAAGGCAATAAGCATAACATATGTGATATCAAGAGGTATTTCCTTTTATTTTTTGTCCCTATTCTAGTGTTAACCTATCTGATTGTGGTAGTGCTATTTTCATTTCTTTTCTTTTTTTTTCCTTTTTTCCTCTTTTGTATGGGCGATGAAGTTTATTTTCTACCCAGTTATTTAATTTTGCTTATGCTTGATCCCTTTGTTTATCCCCAGGTCGTATGTTGACCATGTAGGTGATAGGACGAACAGGGGATACCATTTGCTAGATGGCGATATCTACTCAAAATGTCCTCTTTCCTAGGCTCAAAATTGTTAATGTGTAACCTGTTATGAGTGATTCATGAGAGAAGTTGAACCAGCCTAAAAGACCATAAGAATAATGTATAAGACTTAGTAGCTATGGGTGACACTTGATTGCCTAAACTACAGAGTAGTCAAAATTAAACATGACACCTATGTATACCCTAATCCTAAAAAGGGGGAATGGACATCCAGGTGGTGATGCTAACAAATGCATGTATTATTCCTGCTAAGACACGTTTTGGGGAAGAATGTACAAACATGAATTAAAATTTTAACTATAAAGCATATGAATATATGCAATGGATGTAACTATAAATGATGCAAGTGGAGGAATGTGATATTTACAAGAAGAAAGTTATGTTGTGTAGAAGGATAATTTTAGAAGGACCTATTTACAGATGAGTGTAGTGTGTAATGATGACAAGAAGCATGATGCTATGATCATGGTTACCCCAACATGTGGGGTGTGTGTGTAGTAGATGTATAAGCTATGAGCTATATAAGTGTATGTAATATTCACCAATAAGAATGAAGATGTGAGAGTGGAATGTACAGGTAGAAGAAGTGAGAAGAAGTAGGCTTTGGTAATAAATCAGGGAAATGGGATCACCAAAGGCTGACAAGGATAGCAAAGAATAAATGAATCAATGTATGTAAGAAGTAGAATAATGAGATAGAAGGAGAAGAGTAACTCACACTACTATCAAAAAAATGGTATAGATCTGGGTGGGAGCGGGATGGTGAAGTGATGACATGGCTATAATTGTATGAAGAACACAAGATTATACTAAGATGGGGGGTGAACAGTATAAGACCACTTTTTACTTTTTCCTTCAATTCAACTTTCAATTCAATATTATGCAATGTATAGATAGCAGAATCAAAAGCCGTAATCAAAGCAATGCACAAAACACCATCCACAAAGAGACACAATAATTTACGTGGTTCACCCAATGTGGGCTACTCCACGGATAAAATATTTAACTAAATTTTATCAAATCAAATTATGGGAATACCTTTCCCGATTACAATGTTTATGGGCACCAACCCAAAGGAGACACCAATACCCTAGCTCTATTCTGGCTGGTGATCCTCTAGAAGAACTCTGCCTCCGCTGCCCTTAGCAAATGGAACTCTATCCATAGAAGACACCTGTCTTCCCTGCTCTATCTGGAGACCTCTGTCCTCAACTCTATCACCTCAAAGCTGGTCCTTGAATTTGCACTAAACACAGTCCTTCGATTTAGCACAAATGTCCTCGTTCTTTTTCTCAAATCTGTACCAAACACAGTCCTTCGGTCTGGCACAAATGTGGTTCACAAGTTTTCACTAAATATTGCTTGATCTTCACCCAAGTCTTCACCAAGACTTGTCTCAGATCTGCTTTGCTAGTTCTCAAAAAATCTCACACAAATCTGTCCTTAAAGTCTCTCTGCTCAGTCACAGCCGCACTTGGTTGAAACCAACCTTTTCACTGTTTACACAAACACAACAACACCATATTTGTGCACTCTGATTCCTTGTGATCTCCCTCACTTAGACGATTTGAAAAAAAGCACTCTATACCCTGCTATCAAATTTTGCACTTTGCTCTTGGCGATCGAACTCCTCCCCTGCACTCTATCTGCGAACATCGCACTTCGAACACACACAAAAAATCGATACCTTCACTCTTCGAATAGCCCTCCTTTTATACTCATACTTTCAAGATCAAAAACTTGATCTTAGTCAGCTGCACAACTCTAAACTACATCGGCTACAAACCCTAATATTCGTCGGCCCAAATTTAACTTTGTCGGCACCATAGCCTCTGCAACTCTTCTGTAGCTTTTGTGGCAAAACTACATGTCGTGAAATCGTGACGCTTTCGCCTTCGAGCTCTTCCTTCTTGAATTCATCATGAAATAATGATGCTTCTTCTATTGAAGACTTGCTTACTGTCTTTGTCACAAAATTGTGACACTTTCTGCATCGATAAGCTTTCTCTTCAACCTGTCATGAAATCGTGACACTTTCTGCATCTGTACTTCTTTTCAGCCTATCGCAAAATTATGACGCTTTCAGCTTTCGTACATCTTCTTTGCAACCTGTCGCAAAATCACGACAGTTCTCATTTTAGACTCTTCCCTTTGCTGCATGTCGCGAAATCATGACAGTTCTCACTTGGAACATTTTCACCTGCAGCATGTCACAAAATCGTGACATTTTATCTTGCTTCCACTTTGTCTTCTAACTTGTCGCGAAATCACGACACTTTTTCTCCTTAGCGCTTTTCTTTTCTTCGGGTCGCGAAAACCTAACATGTCGCGATATCATGACACTTTTTCTCCCGGAATCTCTTTGCTGCATTATGTCGCAAAATTGTGACACATTTTCTCTCGGACTCTCTCTCCTACATTATGTCGCGAAATCGCGACACTTTTTCTCCCGGACTCTCTTTCTTGCATTATGTCGCAAAATCGTGACACTTTTTCGTTTGGACTCTCTCTCCTGCATTATGTCATGAAATTGCGACACTTTTTCATCCGTTCAACCTACTTTGCAATATGTCATGAAATCGTGACATTTTTGACTTGAACATTCTCTCTCTTCTTTGAGTCACGAAACTACGACATGTCATGATATCGTGACACTTTTCTAACTTACTTGCTTTCGAACTTGTCATGCTGAAACCTTCATCAAAACAAATTCTTTTACATCAAATAAAATTCCTTTAAAAGCTTCTTGACATCAATGACAACTTATACACTTGAGCAAAGGCAATATACCCAAGGTACCCAAAATTGCCAACAATCTCCCCCTTTGTCATTGATGGCAAACCTTTACTGAAAACATGTCTTAGGAGCCAAAATTGAAACCAACTGTGCTAACAACTGAGAAACTACCTTTGAGGTTTTGCTCCCCCTGACTTGAAGCTTTCCTCTTCACTTGAATCTCTCCCCCTTTCTCATATTTCTCCCCCTTTGTCATCAATGGCAAAGGGTCACCTTTGGGGCTCGGGACTAAGAATGAGCCTCTTAGCTTAGTCCCTCCCCCACCTCCTGATGAGGTGATTAATTCTAGGGTGGGAGTAAAACTCCCATTAGGCACTGATCATCATCAGCATCTATAATTTCTTTGTCGGGCCTTCTCTTGAACTCTTTGCCCGTATTCTTGTTCTTGTCACTGTTCTTGTTCTTGTTCTCATCCCTGTTTTTGTTCATGCCTTGATCCTTGGACCTGTTTATACCACTATTCCTATTCTTGTACCTTAAAATTTCATCTCTACACTATCTAGCTATGTGACCTTCATTGTTGCACTTATAACAAGTAACAATGTTATTTCTTTTAGGCATACCTGTTCTTTGAATTCGCCAGTTTTGCCTAAACCTGTTCTGATCAAACCTGTTCCTGTTATTTACCTCACAATAGACTACCTTGTGCCCGAACTGTTGACAAGAGTAGCAATACCCTCGAAAGAAACTAGCACTTCTGAAATTGCCATTCACCTTCTTTACTTGAGCCATGCAATGTGCAGCCATGTGACCAAACCTGTAACACACAAAACATCTGTCGAAAAATTTACCTTTATTCGACCTCTTGGGTCCTGAAAACTTCTTCTTTTCATTCTGAATTTCATTTTATATTTCTACGCATCTATCATCCAAGGACTCATAATCTGAAATACTTTCCTCATCAAAACTCTCTTCCTTTTGGAGTCTCTTACTAGACTCTCTAGCTTGTTCCTTGACAAAACCAAGGCCTATTTTATCCGTTGTCTTTCTTTGACATTTGATGAGTGACTTAACCTTTTTGGAGCTATCTTGAAACCTGTAAAGATTATCCTTGTACTATTTAGTTTCCTCTTTCAAAGAAGCCATTTTCTGTTCTAATTCACTGTACTTAAGAACCTTAGACTCTAACTCATCCTTGAGTTCTTGTGTCTTAGCCATAGAGACGTCGAGACTTTCTATAAGATCATCTCTCTCCATACAACATTCATCTAACTTATCCTTGAGTCTAGCATTCTTCTTTCTTTCATTTTTCAAAATGCTAAGAGCGTTAGTAAGTTCACTTTCTAGATCCTTTATTTGTTTGCTTTCTGAATCATCAAACCTTTTTTCAGATTTCCTATCACTAGAGGTGCTACCTTTTTCAAAAACCATACATGCATCTTCCTTATAGTTTTCTAAAGCATCCTCATACATACTAGAAACCAAATCATTATTAGTGCAATCATCCTCAAGGTGGCCAAAATTTCCACATCTAAGACATTTCATGATAATGAATCTATGTTTCGGTTCTTCCTCCTTTTCTGATATGAACAACATCTCATTTTCAGTATCACTTGAAGAACTTTCACTATCACTACTAAAACACTTACTTGTTTTGTCTAGGTATAAACTCTTCTTGTGCTTGTGAGAATACCTCTTTCCTTGATTGCTGCTCTCATCTTTGTTTTTCCTGTGATGCTTGTGCTTTTCAGAATCCTTGCTTTTAGAATCCTGTATATCTTCATCACTTTCATTCTTGGGAACAGTACAATCAGTAGCATAATGACCAAACTTTCCACAATTGAAACATCTTATATTTTTCATGCTTTTGTGCTTTCTAGAGAACTTGCCTTTCTTGCTGTAATATGCCTCTTCATCACTGGAAGAATCATCACTCTCTTGAAGCTGTTTACCCTTGGATTTCTTAGTAGCCTTGAAAGTCGCCTCTTTCTTGACATCAACCTTCACTTGAGTTCTCAACTCAAATGCTGCAAGTATACTATGGAGCTCATCATTTTTCAACTTATCCAAATCTTTAGCTTCCTCAATAGCAAAAATATTTTCACTAAATCTATTAGGAAGAGATCTTAAAATCTTATCATAAACATCATTTTCAGCAAGCTCAAGACATAAGTCTTTCATGGAGTTAACAACGTCATCCATATGAAGCATGTAGTCACTAATATTTTCATTCATCTTGAGTTGTTCAAACATACCTTTGAAGTGTCTCAACTTAGCCTTTCAGACATTTACATCACTTGTGTGAACCACCCTGTTTCCACATTTCACTAGCTGTCTTGTAGTGAATCACGTTGGTAAGATCTGCCTTCTGTAAACCTTTCAGGATTGCATTCATTGCTTTTGAATTGCTGTGATGTAGGAGCATGTCTTCTTTAGTATAAGGACCATGTTTAGGAATGGTGTACCCGTCTTCAATCACTTCCCAAACCTCATTCCCAAGTTCCATTAGATGAACCTTCATCCTTGCACTCCAAAGACCAAAATCCGATCCATCAAGAATAGGTGCTGCATTGCCACTTGAATAATCCATTGTGTTCTTTACTATATTTTCCTTCAAGTTGTTAAACTTTTCAAAGGCACCCACTCTGATACCAATTGAAGAACACAAGATTATATTGAGAGGGGGGGTGAACAGTATAAGACCACTTTTTACTTTTTCCTTCAATTCAACTTTCAATTCAATATTATGCAGTGTATAGATAGCAGAATCAAAAGCCGTAATCAAAGCAATGCACAAAACACCATCCACAAAGAGACACAACAATTTATGTGGTTCACCCAATGTGGGCTACTCCACGGATAAAATCTTTCACTAAATTTTATCAAATCAAATTTTGGGAATACCTTTCCCGATTACAATGTTTATGGGCACCAACCCAAAGGAGACACCAATCCCCTAGCTTTGTTCTAGCTAGTGATCCTCTAGAAGACCTCTGCCTCCGTTGCCCTTAGCAAATGGAACTCTATCCATAGAAGACACTTGTCTTCCTTGCTCTGGCTGGAGACCTCTGTCCTCAACTCTATCACCTCAAAGCTAGTCTTCGAATTTGCACTAAACACAGTCCTTCGATTTAGCACAAATGTCCTCATTTTTTTTCTCAAATATATACCAAACACAGTCCTTCGGTCTAGCACAAATGTGGTTCACAAGATTTCACTAAATATTGCTTGATCTTCACCCAAGTCTTCACCAAGACTTGTCTCAGATCTGCTTTGCCAGTTCTCAAAAAAGCTCACACAAATCTATCCTTAAAATCTCTCTACTCAGTCGTAGCCGCACTTGGTTGAAACCAACCTTTGCACTATTTACACAAACACAGTAGCACCGTCTTCGTGCACTCTGATTCCTTGCGATCTCTCTCACTTAGATGATTTGACAAAAAACACTATGTGCCCTGCTATCAAATTTTGCACTCTGCTCTTGGCGATAGAACTCCTCCCCCACAATCTATCTGTGAACGTTGCACTTTGAACACACACACAAAATCGATACCTTCACTCTTCGAACAACCCTCCTTTTATACTCATACTTTCAAGATCAAAAACTTGATCTTAGTTGGCTGCACAACTCTAAACTACGTCGGCTGCAAACCCTAATCTTTGTCAACCCAAATTTAACTTTGTCGGCCTCACTGCCTCTGCAACTCTTATGTAGCTTCTGCGGTGAAACTATAACATTTCACGAAATCATGACGCTTTTGCCTTGGAGCTCTTCCTTCTTGAATTCATCATGAAATCGTGACGCTTCTTCTGTTGAAGACTTGCTTACTGTCTCTGTCGTGAAATTGTGACACTTTCTGCATCGATAAGCTTTCTCTTCAACCTATTGTGAAATCATGACACTTTCTGCATCTGTACGACTTCTTTTTAGCCTATCATGACGCTTTCAGCTTCCATACGTCTTCTTTGCAACCTATCACAAAATCATGACAGTTCTCATTTTAGACTCTTCCCTTTGCTGCATGTCATGAAATCATGACAGTTCTCACTTGGAACATTTTCACCTACAGCATGTTGCGAAATCATGACATTTTATCTTGCTTCCACTTTGTCTTCTGACTTGTCACGAAATCGTGACACTTTTTCTCCTTAGCGCTTTTCCTTTATTCGGGTTGCGAAAACCTGACATGTCACGATATCGCGACACTTTTTCTCCTGGACTCTCTCTCCTACATTATGTCACGAAATCGTGACACATTTTCTCTCGGACTCTCTCTCCTGCATTATGTCACGAAATCATGACACTTTTTCTCTCGGACTCTCTTTCCTACATTATGTCGCAAAATCGCGACACTTTTTCTTTTAGACTCTCTCTCCTACATTATGTCGCGAAATCGTGACACTTTTTTGTCCATTCAACCTACTTTGCAATATGTCACAAAATCGCGACATTTCTGACTCGAACATTCTCTCTCTTCTTTGAGTCGTGAAACTGCGACATGTCACGATATCGTGACACTTTTCTTACTTGCTTTCGAACTTGTCATGCCGAAACCTTCATCAAAAAAAATTCTTTTACTTCAAATCAAATTCCTTTAAAAGCTTCTTGACATCAATGACAACTTATACACTTGAGCAAAGGCAATATACCCAAGGTACCCAAAATTTCCAACATTGCAGCTAGATCCATAGTTGGAATTGTTATGAATATAGCGGGTGGACACTGTTAGGGTACTACGGGGTGGTAAAGTCTTAGGAGTGGTGCGGTGCGAAGTACTGACAAGTCGGCTAAACAAAAAAGAACACTCTGGTGATGGGGTATGCTTGTTGTGCAACATGTTGTGCACTAGGGTTTCAAATGATTTACACTCTTTGATATCATGACCTGGCTGGCGATGGTAAATGCAAAATTGATTCTCATTGTAGTTGCATGGTTTAGGATGCGAGGGATCAATAGGTCAAATATCGGGTAGGTCAATAAGACCCTGATGCATGAGATGATGAAACATTTTAGAAAATGGCATGTGTGGAATAGGTATAGGTTAGACATATGGGTCTGTTAGAGGTGCACAAGATCTGGGTGAAGAATGATCTGGTAATGGAGGCATGGGTCTGGGTTTCAGCATGGGTTGATTCTGGGGTCGAGGAAGGGATCTACGTGGTGATGAGGATGGATGTGTCATGGGATACTACCATGGGTGAATGTAGCAATGGTAGTGGCTCATATACAATTCTAGAGCTTCGATATAGGAGATGAGATGTTGTATCTCATGGTGTGGTGGCGATGGTATTGGGGAAGGGGGTGATCGAGATTCCAATGTGAATGGAATGGCCTGATGCGTGGTAGAAAAAGGATGAGGCTACTATGAGGAGGCAGCGGAGTGAAATGACTATGGTTATTGTAAAATTGGTTGGGGTAGAAAGCCTCACAATTTTTAAAGGGGTGTATTGAGTACTGGTGGCATAGGCGATGGTCCTAAGCGATGACGCAAATGGGAAGTGATGAAGCTTGAAAATGCCTCATTTTTACACCATGTTTGACATATAAAAAATTGTCATATTATTAATTTAAATGCCAAATAGTTTATTAGAATATATATTTGTTAAGTGTTTGCATGATTTTATGTTAAGATCATTATATCTCTGTTTTTGACTATTTTCAGCATTTTGTGACTGCTTTTGCTTGATTAAGTAGCAAATAAAAATATGCATTTCAAATAGCCAAATGTGGTATGATGATATCCATTAAATTCACAATGGTTTATGAATGTTTTCCTACCCTTCAACTTGTTTGAAGTCTACATTGAAGCCAAATTATTAGGACTGTCATAAATCTGAAAATCTAAAAAAAAATAGCCATATAAAAATCAGCAAGTTGTCACTTTATAGGAACACCTTGAATTTGTCAAGCAAAGCATGAGGATATGGATGGAATGAGTTTAGAAGGACTACATAAGACATCTGACCTATTTATAAGCATTCCCACATGGTCTAAATAGGTAGCAACAGGGTATAACAAAGCAGGGACAATTGTGCAACACTATTGCACTATTTTAGCATGGTTACTTGGTGAATAAAGTGTATAAATTTAGTAGCAACTTGATGTACTCCTTCATGTTGATATTTGAATAATTTTTCCATGTTCTAATTTGTTTGAATTTGCAAGAAATACCAATATTTTACAGCTGTGCAACAAAGTTGGAAAATGCAGTAATTTACCATGTAAATTCCATCAAGCTACTAATGAATGGCAAGGCATGGAATTCACACATGGATAGAGATGAAGGCTATTGCAATATGATACTAAGAGCTAATACACCTAAGAAATGCAGATGAAATCACTTGAAAAGCACACAGTTGTTCATTTTGAAGATCTTCGGAATGAGTAGACATCTTCGAAATGAGAAATACAGTCTCTTTGGAATGAGAAATACAGTCTCTTTGGAATGAGCCACTTATCTTCGAAATGAGAACAAAAAGTTATTTTTGACTTGTTGAATGATTTATAACGATGGAAAAAGGGAAAGAATGTTGAAAAGGTTAAAGAAAGATATCTACCATCTGACTTTTCCGTCCTTGTCATCCAAAGCCACCATTCATTGAAAAGATCAATTTTGATCCTCTTCTAGGATAAACCCCAAAAAAACTGTAGCATAATAGAAAGTTGTTTGCAAGATAAAAATGGCATATTCTGAAGTGGAGAAATATGTGTGAGATATTTCTAGAATCATCCCACGTACTCCCACCACTAAAGATGCTTTATAAGGGCCAATGACTACTACTACAACACAAATTGTCCAGATTTGCTTTTATTTCAGATCTAGAATTATTGGCAAATCACTGTAAAGTAGCACATACGCTAATTTTAGCATGGGATATGTTGTAAATATTTATATAAATAACACAAATACCTCCTTAGTTGAGCCAATTAGGAATTAGAATAGAGGGGAGTTTTCAATAGCAACAATTAGGATTGTATAGTAATTTTTTGTAACAGTTTTCAGCATGTTTTGTCATCAATAAAAGTGTAGTTATTTTATCATTTTTTGTTCTGAGTGTTAATTAGTTAAGGAGTGCTTTTCACATCCTTCTAGATTAGGAATTATGGGCCCAATTTTAGATCTAGAAGGAGGTATTTTATGGCAGGTTTTAATCTGTAATTTTGCTGCAGCAGAATTAATAGATTGCTTTCCAGATTTCATTTTCTTGTTTTTATTTTATATTATGTGATTGATGTTTTCTATTATGTTTGTGTACAACATTTATGTGTGTGTCAGCTGACAAATTAGATTAAACATTTATTTATTGTTTCCTTTGCTTTCCATGTTCTATTATTTTTATGTTTCAGCAGCTTTCAATTTCCAGTAGATTTCATTTTGCTGTCAATTCCTATAGCAGAAGCGTGATGACCTTTTGTGGTAGGGCATTAACAGGTGTTTCATTTCCAAGCATCACTTCCATTCTAAAAGAGTAAAATAGGTTTCAATTTTGCAAGAGTAATTTAGGATTTCATTTCAACAAAATTTCAATTTAGCAATTTCAATTCTGTTATTTCAATTATGCAAAAGTAGATTATATTTTAATTTAGCCATTTCCAATTCTTACAATTTTAATTAATTGTTAAATTTTGCAATTTAGATTTAGTTTTCAATTCCTATAATTTATTTTAGTTTCCATTCTATAGACTAGGTTTAGTGTGACACCAAAAGGCTAAACCAAAATCTGCTTCACCAATAAATGCTTAAAATATGAATTTATGAATTGTACTCTGCCCTAGCCTTCTATTATAGACAACCTTGGACACCACCCTGGATTGATAAGATCTTTGAGATTTAATGATGTGCTTAACGACAATGCATCAGGAAGGAGGGATGTTTGCATGACCAGCTTGAGTATCTTGGGCCGCACAGGCTTGCAAAGCTTGGGCATAGGTAGGCTCGCCATTGGGGAGAGGAACGAGTAGAAATGCAGGGCAAGGTTAGTGAGGTTTATACTCCCTATCATGTGGGCAGTAGGATCCTATGGGATGATGTAGGTGATTTGTAGGTGAATAATGATGTTTGAGATCATCATACATATGGGAGGATGATCCCTGTGCTTGGGGTTGGGTGGATTCCTCTTTATCATCGAAAGATGACATGGTGATATGGCTATCGCCAGAGTGTGGGAAATAAGATGAACCTTGCTAGCAATGGGAGTGGTGTCGAGGTGAGGTGTGATGACCTAAATGGGATGAATGCGAGGAGCACCTGGTATGAAGGGTGGTTGGTGGTCGGGTGAGATCAGCTGGTATAATGGGTTTTTATTGTGGCTACAGATGGTCCTGCATGGTGGTAAGTGAGGCTACTATAGAGCTCTCCTACTGATGATGTGAGTCCTGCAAAAGTAAAAATAGATACCCTGAGCATAAAAATGGTAAAAATGTGAAACGTACATGTACAAAGAAATAATAATGCAAAAATAACAAATTCACACGGTGATGTGCTTGATGATTTACTTCTAATACTATGTGATGCTCGTGATGGTAAATATGTTTGTGCATCATGCATTGAAGGCACGAAGGTGCAAGATGTTTATGGGTTTAGGATCATTAAGGCATTCAATATTGGCTAGATGATATGCTCCCAACCTGTATTTGTGTGTGATAATAAATGGGCCCAACCAGTTTGGAGCAAATTTATCATGCTGCTAGCGAGGTTGACTTGTGATTTGTTGGTTCTCCTTGAGAACCAAGTCACCAATATTAAACTCATGCTAATATACCTTACTATTTTAGGCACGATGAAGGTGATATTGATAAACTCATGTGTGCTCAATGGCATGGATGCGACGTTCATCGAGAAGTGTTAGTTGATCTAGATGAGCTTGGTGAGTAGTGTCATCATCAATGAAATATTTCATAGATATTCGTAATGAGGGTATCTCAAGCTCAAGGGGCATGATATCTTCTACCCCGTAGACAAGTGAAAAGGTGTTGCCCCAGTAGGAGTACGAATGCTCGTACGATATGCCCACAAGGCTAGGGGCATTTGATTATGCCAGTCCCAATGAGATTTTGCTATAATTTTATGGAGAATAGAACAGATGGTTTTGTTCGTGGCTTCTACCTGGCCATTTCCTTGAGGGTAATATGGGGTCAAAAAGCTATGGTGTATGTGAAATATATCACATAGGGCTTGGATAGTATTGTTTTTAAAATATTTCCCATTATCTAAAATAATTTGGGAGGGAATTCCAAAGCGGCATATGATATGCTCCATGATGAATGCAGCAATTTTGGCTCCTATAGTTTGGACCAATGGGATGGATTCGACCCAATTTGTAAAATATTATGTTGCTGTAATGATAAATTTATGATTGCTAGAGGATGCAGGTGTAATTTGTCCAATTATATCTAGGCCCCATTGGGAGAAGGGCCACATGGACTGGATTGGTTGAAGTTCTTGGGATGGTAAATGTGTTAGGTTGGCATGTTGTTGGCATTTGATGCAACGTTTGACATACTCACAGTAGTCTTGCTCCATTTTAGGCCAGTAGTAGCCCATACGGAGGATGCGTTTGGTAATCACCATGCCACTAAAATGGCCACCACAAGTACCATCATGGGTTTCTTGTACAACCCATTGTGATTCTTGTGGTTCTAGGCAATGCAAGAGTATACCGTCATAGCTACGATGGTAAAGGATGTCCCCCAGCAAGGTGTAGCGGATCACTCTTTGTTTAAAGGTTTGACATTGGGCATGGGGTAAATCACATGGTAGGAAACCTAGTTTGATGTACTCTTTGATCTATGAGAACCATGGGTCATGAGGTTCAGTGTTTACCACACACACACCACCATCATCTATAGGCGGCTTGGGTGATATAGCAGATTGCATAAGTGTATGAATGGATACAGATGTTGTGTTGGATGTTGGATTTTGTGGGATGAGGGACCCTAAGGAGGCCATAGTGTCTACAAAATGGTTTGATGAGCGTGGCGCAGCTTCGAGGTAATACCATTCAAATTGGGATAGGAGTTGTTGGGCGATTTTCTTGTATTGTTGGAGAACTGGGCAATTGCATAGCCAAAGTTCCTACACTTGATTGACTATCAAAAGTGAATCACCTATGATGTGGAGGCGTTTGATGTGCATAGAGTGTGCTTGTTTTAGTCCTAGGATTAGGGCTTCATACTCTACGTTGTTATTGGTACAAGGGAAATCAAGTTTGAATGAAAATGGGAGTGGTTCTCCTTCAGGTGTAAAGAAGACAATGCCTACACCCCCAGCATGGAGACACCTAGAACCATCAAAGAACATGGTAAGGTCAGCCACGAACTCTGGTTCGACGTATTCCTCATCTTTGGTTATGTGAAATATGGAATCATCGGGGAGTTGAATGAGTAGGGGTTGATTATCAGTCAGTGGTGCTTTAGCCAGTTGGTCGGTGATGACTTGTCCTTTGATGGACTTTTGAGATATGAATTCTAGGTCAAACTCGGTTAGGAGCATGATCCATTTGGTTGTGCATGAGTTGTGATAACTCTTGTTCATCATATACCGAAGGGGATTATCTCGGGCGATGACAAAAGTTGTGTGGTTTAACATGTAGTGTCTTAACTTCTGGGTGGTGAATACTACTACTAGGCATAGCTTCTCCATGTATTCGTATCTCATTTTGTAACTAACTAGTGTGCGGTTGATGTAGTAGATAGCCTGCTCTTTGTCGAGAGCATTCTTTTGAGCTAGGAGTGTACCTAGCGCAAGTTCTGTGGCTGAGATGTATAGAGTCAGTGGTAATTGTGGGTGCGATGGTGACATGACCGGTGGTGACGTAAGGTAAGTTTTGATAGCGTTGAATGCAGCTTGATAGTTATCATCCCATTTAAAGTGTACTCCTTTTTGTAGGAGATGATTGAATGGTTGGCATTTATCCGATAATTGCGCTATAAATCTGTGAATAGAGGTAATCTTGCCCTGGAGGCTGTGCAATTGCTTTAGGGTGGTAGGAGGAGGCATCTCGATGATGGATTTCACCTTACTAGGATATACTTCAATGCCTCATTGGGAGATAATGAATCCTAGTATTTTTCTTGATGTAACACCGAACACACACTTTTTTGGATTGAGGCACACGTTGTGTTCTAATAGTCGATCAAAAATCTGACGGAGATCTTCGAGATGGTCGACACGTTTCTTTGATTTGGCTATAAGGTCATCTACATAGTCTTCCACATTTTTGTGCATTAGATCATGAAATATGTAGGTCATGGCTCGTTGATAGGTTGCCCCAGCGTTTTTAAGGCCAAAGGGCATGACCTTGTAGCAAAAGGTCCCCTAGGGTGTTGTGAAGGAATTTTTGTGTTGATCGGTTGGGTTGATCCTAATTTGATTATATCCAAAAAATCCATCCATGAGGGAAATCATTTCGTGACCTGCGATGGAGTCAACGAGGGAGTCAATGTTGGGTAAAGGGAAGTTGTCTTTGGGACAAGCTTTGTTTAGGTCATGAAAATCTATGCAAATGCGAACGTCATCGGATGGTTTGGGGACAGGGACCATGCTGGATACCCACTCGGGATAGTCGATGGGTATTATGAAATCAACGTCTAGGAGCTTTTGGAGCTTGGATTTTACTATCAATGCGATAGTTGGATGCATGCATTGCAGCTTCTATCTTACAGGTTTGGCATTGGGATCTAGTATAATATTATGCACTACTATAGCAGGGTCAAGTCTCGGCATGTCTTTGTAAGACCATGCAAACACTTTTATATACTTGCGTAGGAATTTCATGAAGGCGATGCACTCCTCGGGTGAGAGGCTAGTGGCTAATTTGAGGATATGTAGATTTTTTGGATCATCACCGATGTCTACATCGATCGTGTCCTCGATGAGCATGCGAGATCCATCATGCAACTATTCAGGGATAGGAATGAGATTGAAGTCATCAATGGCCTCACTAAACTCGTACTCATCGTCTATGTAAATGCCCGTGTGATGGACTTGAGGGGTTTGGGATGACATAGATGAGGAAGGGGTATTTGTTGCCCATAAGATATGAGGAGAGAGAAGAAAGTCTCCAGGTGTTGGTATGTGTGAGATGTGTGCTAGATCGATAAAGTTTGGGTTTGGGGTATCGTCTCGAATTTTTGGTGGCTGTAATGGAGGGGAGAATGTAAGTCTACCTCAACCATGTTAATCAATGTTGTAGGTGAAGTAGGTGGGGTAGAATCTGGTGATGGAGGTTGGATAGGTTGTGCGCGTCCTAAGAGGCTCAAGGGAGGTCACAGGATGACTGGTGGTGAACGAGGATGAGAGGCTGCTCTCTATAACTATCTATGTATAGGTAGGAATACTAGCAGGTGTATCGATGGTGGGTCAGGAAGAACTGGGTCTGGCTCTATCAGTGGTGGATCAGGTGGGAGTGTGTCTGGCTCTATTGGTGGTGTAGCCAGGGATAAGGTAGCAAAGTGTTATGCCAATCTCTGAACATCACAGAACAAAGAGGTATCGGGCGTAGGATATTCTTGGAAGAAATCATAGGGGATGGTGATGGTTGATGTGGGTGAAGGCATGTCTTCTAGCATGTCCATATCAATGTACTCTTCCAAGGTGTGTGTTGGGCATGGAGGAGGATGTAAAGAGAGATCTTGGATCTCATATTCTAATGTATAGATGATGGTTGGGCGATAACCTAGGCCAGTTTTTTCGGTAGGTGATCGGACACGAGGGTTAATGGGTGTACGTAGCCCTTGCTCATAATGGCCTAACCCAAACCCATGCCAATGAAAATGTTATAGGTAGTGCAAGGAAAATTGAGGGTTGGCTAGGTGTGTAATTGCATCACCAGAGCTAGATTGTGGTGGTGAAGAAGTTGGTGAGGGGATCAAAGAGTCTACTCCCGCATACACAAAGTTGGTGTGGTTTTTAGGACTTCCTAACTGTATGATGGTTTTGATAGTCAACACCGAGGCTGAGGGACGGCCAAAATCTCGGGTAGATTGGATAGGGGTGTCACATACGTAGGCGTCACGTACGTTATAGTCTCCTAGGCCATTGTTTGTCATGAAGATGGATATGCATGGCATGGCATGCTCTGGCGATTGGGGTGGTGTATCCGAGTCAGACGATGAAGGAGAAAGTTGGGATTCCCTGATGGTGGTAGCTGAAGGGTGTGGAGGTTCATCCGAGCTGGGTGTTGGTTGTTTGGGTTCATGATGTTTGGTTGTTGTGGCTTGAATAGGCTATTTTTTCTACGTAGGGGATGGCATCGATGTAGGTGCAGGGATGCGTGGAGACGTGAATATCTTAGGTTTTGGTCGAAGAGGAAGAGGTGGTGTCTATGGTGTAGGAAGGATAGGGGCTTCCATATGCAAGGGTGGAGGAGGTAATGTAGTCGGTTGTGTGATGGGTGGCAATGGTGGTTGTGACACCACGGGTGGAAATTGGAATGGTAGAGGTTGGGAGGATTGTGGAGGCCATAATAATGGTAGTGAGGAAGGCATGGTATCAGTTTTAGGTCCCCCAGTAGATGATGCTAATGGTGCAGATATCGAGGCTTGTGTTGTTGATGAACACTGGGATGTTGGGGTGGAAATTGGGAAGGATATCGATGCTCCTACTGACTGGTGAGAGGATACAGGGAATAGTTGGGAAGATGAGAATGAAGGCATAGGGGGAAGGTCTACGACATTACAAAACTTAAAGGGGTCTCCATCGACTGGGACATAGTGCACGAGTCCATTGTGGATGTACTTGAGGCAATGGTGCAATGTGGATGGGACACACTGCATGTCTCTAATCCAAGGGTGACCAAGGAGAATATTGTATTGCATTTCTCCTTGAATGATGTGAAAGAGGATGGGGATCGTATGGATGCCTACGTGAATGGGCAAAACTATGGACCCTACGGTAGGTCTCATGGAACCATCGAAAGCACGCAGGTCTAGGGAAGGTGTGGCGAAATGTGTTGGAGGGAGGTGTAGGTGATGCAGGGCTACTATGGATATGATGCTGATGGATGAGCCCATGTCAACGAGTACCCGCTTGTAGGTGATATCATTGATATTAGCTTGTATGTGGAGGGGAGGGTCGGCTCCTTCACCAACGAGTTCCGTTATCTCATGGTCATGGAAGCTAATTGAAGGTTGAAGGCACCATGGGATGTTCCCTACAAAATTGACAAAAGCATTTGTGTCATGTGTCTCTAAGTCAATGGAATGTAGGATGTCATTCAATGCCTCGCGATGGGGTTGAGACTGTTGTAGGAGATCGAAGATGGATAGCCATGTGGGGGCATTGCGTAGTTGATGGGTTAGACTACCACAGATGGTAATCACATTTTGAGGTGGTGGTGGTATGGTATTAGGCATTTGGGGTGTTTGCAAGGATGTAAACTGGACAAGGGGGAAACAATAGGTGTTGTCTAGTACGATGGGTACCGTTGGTTCCTTGTAGTAAGGTTGATCATGCCTACTACCCCACGTGATGGAGGATCACGCTGGACATTGTTGACTTGGCGAGGTGGCATTGGAGGATTGTTTGGAGGTCTAGGGGGATTGGGTCCTCTGTGATCCGGTAGAGGGTTTTGGAAAATCCCTAGGTTTTGGTTCTATGGGGCTAGAGGGTTTGCTACCTGAATAGTGCCCCTATCGATTAGGTCTTGAACTTGCCCCCAAAAGGAGTGACACGAATCGATATTATGGCCATGCTACCTATGAAAGGGATAGAAGAGCTGCTCATTATAGTCATGAGGCTTAGGTGAATTTGGATCCAATGGGCGGATCTCGGGTAGAACGAGATGGTTGCCCTCATACAATCTATGGAATAGGGCTGGTAACGGTTCAGATAAGGGTGTAAAGTTGCACGGTGGACCCTATGGGTGCATGCCATGGTATTGTTGTGGTCGAGGTGGGGCAGGTGCATTAGCTTGGAGTGCTTGTGGTTGCGGTGTATAGGGTGGAGGAGTCGGTACTAGTGCTAGGGTAGCAGCTATGACTTGGTTGGTTTGTTGTGGTCATGGGTAAGGTTGATTCGGTGTGGGTCTATTGAAGTGAAAGTTGGAGTTATAGTTGGATTTGGCTCTCAACTTAATCTTCCCAGATTGGACCTTAATATCTTCGATCACTTTTTCTTGCGAGATAGCATCTTCAAAAGTACGACTTTGGTGAAGTTGGAGGGATGTGGAAATGTGTTTGTGGCAACTCTTGGAAAAGAGTGTCACAAGCTCCAAGGTGGGGAGGCTATGGGTGAGGTCATGGATAATCGCTCTCCATATAGAAACAAACTCAGTAATGGGTTCATCGTCTGCCTATCATAAGGCGTAGACATCAAAAAATGTGGTCTTTTTCTTGATGTTGATGGAAAAGTGCTCTAAGAAGGAATTGGCCAGCTGCTCAAAGGTGTACAGGCTATGGCATGGTAGCATGTTGTACCAATCCAATGCTGGCCCAGCGAGGGATAGGGAGAAGGTACGCAACATAAGAGGGTTACTACTATGAAGCTGGTAGCAGGATGAGCGGTAGTTGCTCACATGTTCTCTGGGATCTTCCTTACCTCTATACTTGTCAAATTTTGGTATTTCAAAGTGATAGGGATAAGGAGGAATAGGGACTGATGGATGAACTGGCTCGTTGCATAGTTCATCATAGCAAGGCTTTTGTGGCCCGTAGCTAGAGGTGCGTAGGTTCAACATTTTGACTTCATCTCGCAAGAGTTGAAGTTCGGGTGTCATAGGAGTTGAGGGTTGAGCTATGGTAGGTTGTCCCTATGGATGTGGTGGATATTGGTATTGTTGTTCTTCACAATACTATGGGGAATACTATTGTGCCTGATCATGATAAGGTGGGTATTGGGTGACATGTGTTGTCATGTCTACGGGCACACTAGGTTGTGGGGTAGGTGTCTGTTGAGGATAATAGTACTATGACTGGGCAACATGCGGTTGTGGCATGGGTACTTGTTGGTTTGGAGCCTATTGTACTGGTTGGACCATGGGTGGTGATGACCAAACTGGAGGAGGCGTAAAGAAGCTAGGTGTAGCTGGTGGTAGTGTAGGTGTCGGTGCTACTGGTGCTAGGGGTGGTCGAGATGAGGTATCAAAATATGGGATCTATCTCTGCCCTAGAGGGTAGGAGGTAGGGAAACTAAACTGTGTGGAATAATTTGGTTGAGTGGGTGGATAAGCTACCGGTGTCGGTCCATAGGTAGGATGGAGATGGGTAGTGGGAGCCTGAAAAGGAATAGGTGGTGGTATCCTAAAGGTCATCGTAGGCAAAGGTGGCTCCAAGGGTTGGGTGTCATACACTCTAGATACCTAGGAGATAGGCGGGAAGGCTACCAAAAAGGTGGGATAAGCTACCGAGGTAGGAGCTTGGGTTGAGGGGAAAGTGTAGGTGTACACTCCCACTTGGGTTTGTGCATCTTGCTCCTGAAGAGGCTGTTGGGAGGTACCCTCAGATATGGTGAAGAATGGCTCTTGGGAAGAGGGTGGTTGGTACTCTTGTGAGGAGTACGGGTGTGAGGTTTGAGGGAATGCTTGCGGTTCCTTCTGGGTAGGGATCTATTGTGCAGTTTGGAAGGATGGCTTCTGGCTTCCTACAGTGGAGGAGGATGGGTTAGACACCATTCCTATGGTAGGGGTGAATGATGCGACCTCAGGATGGGTACGGTTTAGAAGGGAGGAATCATTCTCAAATAGGGATTGAGATAGATTCTGGAAGAAGGGATGTGCAAAGGTGGGTGAAGTAGGCATGACCTCCTCATCTATGGTGAAGGATGGAGGAGATTGTCCTGGTGCTATGTAGATCACATGGTCACAGAACATGGTCGATGGATTAGGTGAGGATGGGGCTGAAAGGAGTGGGTAATATTCTGCGAGTGAAGTAGCGAGGATTTCACTCAAAGTTGACGTCTCCTCATGAGGCATCATGTGTGTGAATTGTACATCGGATTCTATGCGTGAATCAGATGTGTCTATAATCCTCTCCTTCATGATCGAAGGAGTAAGAGTGGACTGACTAGAGGAAGGGGGAGGCCATTCCTCCATAGAGCGTGATTGCTCATGCGCTCTACTATGGGTGACCACAGGCATAGTAGCATGTGTAAAAGGGGTTTTTAAGAATAAACCCTGTGTGATGTAGACTCAACTATGTCTAATGTGAGTGTGAAGTAAGTGGCGTGTTGTGTGTAGCAAAATAATATATAGTGCAATGTGTTGAGACCGGTCTGTGATCATGCAAACAATGGTAGACCGGAATCAATTCTAAATGCTAAGAAAATAAAAGTGTTATGTTCATTTTGTGTGTTGTAATGTTGATACTCCCTATGTAGAATCATGGGTAATGGAGTGAATACTCTAGCAAATCAGGAATGTCGTCAATATCAAACCTCCTGCAACACCCAAATATGCATAGGATAGAATGGTACCGCAACGTGCGAATGGTGACCTGTATGGAAGGTGCAGTAAAATGATATCCTAAAGGGGTGGAACTCACTATGCTGAAGTGAGTTCACAATATCCTCTCATGAGAAGAGGTGGCACTATCTGAGACCTTCTACCATCATACCCATGCTTTTGCTTCACCCTCGGGCGGGCTTAGTCAAGAACGATAGTTACCAATTCCACAAATTATACAAGCCTTGTGGATGAAGGCGCTAATCCTATCCCACTCCGTAGGTAACCATTGGTGATGAAATCTAGGGCCCAATCACAAAAGTGGGGGATTTTCTAGTGATGAAATCCAGAAAACCACTCCTGTGGGGCTGCTAGGTGTCTAGGGGGTGAGCTGATGGAGAGTGCAACTCGATCCACACCAGTCTCGAGCGATGGATTGGGGATGAAGTCCAATCTCACCACTTGTTTAAGGTACCACGTGAGTGTGTGTGGGTTTGTGTTTTTCTAACGATGTTTGCAAGGTAAGAAACTAACTAATTGCCTTTTCAAAAGAAAACTAATCCTAATGCCTTTTTGAAAGCAAATGATTAGCTAGCTTATAATCTTTGTAAAGAAATGGTCTAGCCTAAATGCCTTTGTGAAGCAAACTAATATACTTTGCAAAACATAGAAACATGCAATCCAAATGTGTTTGGAATAGAGGGGATTATGAAACCCTAACTTGAACTTTCAGAATGCAAAATTCTTTCAAAAATGTAAGAGGGGATTAGAAACCCTAATTTTATTTTAGAATGTAAAGTTCCTTTTAGCAATGGAAGCTATGAACGAAGGAAGAACAACTTAGGCTTATGCCATATGCAAAAATAAAAGACAAATGCAAATTTATTTGAGAAATAAATTTTGTACACTTGCTGGAAAGTTGCAGGTCCTAAAAATTTTAGAAACCCTAAATATTTGACAACTTTGCAATGAAAACAAAACTATGTCTAGCAATGATTATTTAACTAGTTAATGAGATTTTTGTTTCCAAAACTTGCAACAGAGGCAGAAAAGGTGAGCATACCTGCATTATGATGCTAAGGGGGGTTTTCTTGGCCCCTGAAAAGATCACCCCAGCTGATTTGGGGGTTTTTGAGGCTTCTATGCTCAAATCACCACCCGAGGGCGAATTGGTACTGATTCATAGGGCAAGGGGTGAATTCAGTGTAGAGGCTCCAAATATACAATCTGATGGCCTAGGATGGTTCCTAGGGCTTTGGAGATCTCTGTGAAAAGTAGATACAATACCTAAAAACACATAAAATAGAGGATAATGTCAGATTTACAAAGAAAATGAATCTAGCACTATCCGTTGTGGGGGTCCCACCAGGCGTGCCAGAATGAAACGACCAGAAGTTGACATTTGATCTAACAACAAGTAATAACACAAGTCATTCAAAAATATATGCTTTATTCATGATAAATTTGATATGGGTTACAAATAGGGTGAATTCCCCTTTTTCCTTTCATGAATACACTATAGGCCTGATGCCTTCTTCTAATGTCCCTCAGTGTAGGTGGGCTTCTTTGTATGTGGGCCACCACCGAGTTGTTGTTGGTTTGATGCTACTTTCCCTCTTCATATTTGCTATATAACCTATGATTAACCTGCAAAATGGGGTCAGTACGATGGGGGCTTGCCTTAGTCAGGCCCCATGTTTATAAAGATGAAATGACTATAAAATCATAATAAAACATGGAATAAACTATGCATAAAGTAATAATATAGTAAAAGGGAGCTTACCACCCAAATATGGAGTGATTTGGGGCCTATAGACCCAATTCGCCACCCGGGGGTGAACTGAGGCCGGATTCATGGGGCAAGGGGTGATCTGAGCTGTGATGCCTCTTCTACAAAATCCTTCTAGTGGGTCGACTCCTAGGCAGCTAGGGTGCCTCTGTGTACCGTTGAAATCCGATTGTGTGCATTAGGAAGTGACTGTTCAATATTGGCTTTCCATTTCAGTAGAGTAATTGTGCTTTGTTGAATTTGTGAATCAGACTTAATTAGGGGTTTGGGACCCATTATTTATAGGCAAAGGCAAGGTGCAGGGGGTTAGATAGACTAAACCTAGGTTTGATTCTGACTAGGGTTAGGTTAAGAAATGCAATGTGGCAACATCACATTCCTTATGAGAAATATCTCATCCTCACACATGTGTGAGGATGGATTAGGGCTAATCCTGATTAGGAGGTGCTTAAGCCAATTTAAGACATGATTAAAGAAATATCTCAACAAACCCTAATCTCACACATGTGGGAGGATGTGATTAGTGCTAATCAAGATTAAGGGTTCTTTTAATCAAATTTACCCTAAAAATGTGACTTAAGTGAAGTCAACATTAAATTAGAATTTGGGTATTGACTTATTAATTGTTTTGGTCAACTAATACCCCATGGGGGCCTCAATTGAGTGCAAATTGGTTGTTGGATGATATTCCAATGCACGGGATGTAATTTGGAAGGCTTATGAGGGTTTAGGACCTAAAATTTGATGAAGTAGTATATGGGAGTCTACACGATGCTATGACAATCTATGGTGATCTACGCATGACTACGCATGACTACAACCGTCTACGTATGACTATGCATGACTACAACAATCTACGCATGTCTAGGAGGATCTACAATAGTCTACGCTGGTCTACGATAGCCTAGGGGTACCTAGGATGGCCTATGTAAACCTACAAGTGTCTAGAAGGATCTACAAGTACGTAGGTATAGCAATGTGCAACTTTTGGGTGTCTACAAACCCATGGTTAAAATTTTAATTTAAATAAATAATGGATGGCAAAGGTTTTTAAATTTAATATTTAAATCTAAATTCGATTTTCAAAATCGAATGATGGGCCGACGAGTTATGTGCAAGTGAAAACGTGTATAAAAAGGGAAAATAAATTCTCATTTTATTACCTTTGACATATGCTATCAAGTGTTGTGCTATGCTAATATAATTTGTGCACTTCGTGTTTCGAGAGAAGAGGTTTTGTGCTTTGAAAAAGAAGACAAGGAGTTGGTTTTGAAAAATGTGGAAGTCAAAGGAGGTACCACCGGTGGCGGTAGCGTAGGTGGCAGTTGAGGCCAAGCGAAAGCATTGAGAGGGCAAAGACGTGGGTTTGATTCACGCCGTGTGCTTTGCAAGGGAAAATATTTGGTTTTTTGCGCTAGAGGATAGAAGACATAAGGGACAAAACGTAAACCATGCGCCTTGAGTTTTGTGTGGGCTCATAGCCCAACCGGTTGCCTAGCGTTGGCTAGGGTGTTGAGGAAGCAAGGTTGTGAGTTCGAATTTGGCTGGAAATATTTTTGGGCAAAGTGAAAATAAAAGGTATGCAATTTATGATTTGATTTTTCAAAGGTTTTTGATATCCGAAAATTCACTTTAAAGGTTGCATGAAATTTGAAAGGATAGCTTGTGAGTTTTGTTAAGGGAGGTATAAGGTGTAAGAAAATTAAAATATTTTATTTTAATATTGGTGGTTAGAATTTATTCAATGAGATAGGAGTTATAAGGTTTGCAAAGGAAATTATATTTTATTTTGAGATAAAGCTATGATGTGTTAATTGTTTTGAGAGGAGAAATAAGGTGACTAAAGAAAATTATTGTGGTTGTTTTTTTATCAAAATTGTTGACTTATATTTTGAAAGTATGGAGATTATAAGGTGTATTTAAGACTTGTTATTTTTGTGTGGAAAAATAATTATTGGGAAAATATTTGCAAGGAGATTTTGAGAAAGATTGTTGTTACCTAACCTTAATATTGGCAAAGAAGATTTGATTGTGGTTAAGACAGGTTTTGAAGACATATCTCCATCAAAACAAAAGGTATGGGCACATCTTCCTATGAGTGAAATATTGTTGGATTGAATGTTGTGAAATGCAAGGTTGGAGTGAAAAGGATTGTTTGATAAGCATTGTTGGAAATATTTGAGTGAGTGTTCATATGCATGATTAGGGTTTGTGAAAGATCATGAGTATCATTGTTATGTGAAGTTGAGAACTATCTTGAACTAGGGTTTGTGAAAGATCATGAGTATCATTGTTATGTGAAAATTGGAATTATCTTGAGTCAAGATTTGTAGTGTGAATTGTTGGAAGTAGAGTGAAACACTTGGTTAGGGTTTGGATGCAAGTTGTGTTTCATTGAGTGGATGGTTGAGTAAAGTTGATTGATCATTATTGATTGAGAGCATTGGTGTGATAGTTCAAGATTTGTGAAACAAATTATTCTTTATTTCTGAATTGATTTGAAAGTGAGTTTGAAAGTGTTAGAGTGATTTGTGAGTGAGAAACATATTGAGTCTCTTACCATTCTCCATATGTTTCTATGGTTAAACAAGATTCTGAGTGAAACTTGTTTGTGTGATTGAAGAAGTTTTCTAAAAGATATTAAGTTGAGTTTTGTGAGTGTGAAACATATTGAGTCTCTAACCATTCTCTATATGTTTATGAGGTTAAACAAGATTTTGTGTGAAACTTGTTTGTTGGATTGAAGAGGTTTTCTGTGAGAGATTGTGTTGAGTTTTATATGCAAGTTTGCAATTGATGTGAATAAGATTTTGTGAAAGCTTGTGAGCAGATTTGAGTAAGTCCTAGAGGGGACTTAAGGATAGAATTGAGGAAGCTTTTTGTGAAAGCTTAAGGATATATTTGTGTGAGCTTTTGTGGAAGCTTACAAAGCAGAGTTAAGGTAAGTCTAGTGAGGACTTGTTGAGAAGATTTGAGGTAAGTCTTAGAGAAGACTTGAAAGTAGATTGGACAAGTTCTAGTGAGGACTTATGGATAGATTTGAGGTAAGTCTTTGAGAAGACTTGAGAGCAAAGTTGATTGATTGATTTGTTCAAACCTTGAGTTAAGGTTTGGGGTAGATCTAGTAGAGTTGATTTATGATTAGATCAAGCTTTGTGTTAAGGCTTGAGGACATATTTGAGGATAGAGTTTGGTGCAAATTTGAGGGTAGATTTGTGCTAGACTAGAGATAGATATTGAGCAGATTTGTGCTATACCGAAGGACTGTGTTTAGTGTATATTTGAGATAGATATTGAGAATATTTGTGCTAGATCGAAGGACTGTGTTTAGTGTAGATTTGAGATAGAGCTGAGATCAAGCTTTGGAGGTGACAAAGTAGAGGATAATAGTCTCTAGTGGATAGAGATCCATTAGCCAGGGTAGTGAGGATAGAGGTATTTTGAGTGAGGATATGAGTCTTCAGTGGAGAGAGATCCACAAGCCAGTGTAGTGGAGGCAGTAGTCTTCTAGAGGATCACCAGCCAAAGCAGAGAAGGAGTTCTCCTATGGATAGAGATCCATGAACCATATAAGGGGATTGGTGTCTCCTATGGATAGAGATCCATGAACTTGATTAGGGGATTGGTGTCTCCTTTGGATAGAGGTCCATAAATATTGTAATAGGGAAAGGATTCCTAAGAGATTTGTTGAGAAAATTTTAGTGAAATATTTTCTCCGTGGAGTAGCCCACATTGGGTGAACCACGTTAAATTGGTGTCTCTATTGTGTGTGATGATTTGTGCATTGCTTTGATTACTGTTGTTGATATTGCCATTGATATATTGGATAATATTGTTTGAGTAAAGAAAAGTAAAAAGTGGTCTTATACTGTTCACCCCCTCTCTCAGTATAAGCTTGTGTTCTTCAATTGGTATCAAGCGGGTTCCTTTGAAAGAGTTTAACAACTTGAAGGAAAATCTCTCAAGAACACAGATGGATTCTCAGAATGGATCCTTAGGGAATTCAGCACCATTGTTCGATGGGAACAATTATGCACTTTGGAGTATGAGAATGAAGATTCACCTAATGGCACTAGGAAATGAAATATGGCAAGCAGTTGAGGATGGATACATACCACCAACTACTCCACCTACAGATAAATATGGTAAGCTCCTACATCTGAATAATTCAAAGGCAATGAATGGAATTTTAAAGGGTTTGCATGAAATAGAGTTTATAAAGGTTATGCATTGCACATCAGCAAAGGAAATTTGGGATAAGTTGAAAGGTATATATGAGGGAGACAAAAAGGTCAAAAGAGCAAAGTTGCAAAATTACAAGAGAATGTTTGAAGACCTAAAGATGAAGGATGAGGAAAACATTGCTGCATACCTACTTCGTGTGGATGAGGTTGTTAACTCCATGCAAGGACTTGGGCTTAAGGTTGAAGAAACAGATGTTTGTGATAAGATTTTAAGGTCACTCCCAAAAAGGTATAGTGAAAATATTTCAGCTATAGAAGAGTCAAAAGATATTGAACTTTTGACAAGGGATGAGTTACATGGAATTCTCACAACTTTTGAGATGAGAATAAAAGAGGAACCTATTCCCCAGAAAGAAGCAACCTTCAAAGTTACAAAGAAGACAAAGGGTAAGAAGTCAGATTCAAGCAATGAGTTATCCAGTGATGAAGAAGCAAATTATGGTAGAAGGAACAAGGACTCAAGAAAGTATAAAGGTACGAAATCAGTTAAATGTTTTAATTGTGGTAAATATGGTCACTATGCAACTGATTGTCCAGAAGCTAGAAATAGTAGTGAAGATGAAGAAAAATAGGATCATAAGAACAGGGAAACAGGAAAACACAGGTATCAAAAGAAAAATAGGGATGGACAAAGCAAGCAAGGAAAGAAGTTTTTCCAAAGGCATAAGAAGAGTTTTTATGCAGACAAGGTAGGTAAGAGTTCAAGTGATAGTGATGACAGGTCCTCAAATAATGAAGAAGAAGAAATTCTATTTTTGGTAGAAGAAAAAGAAGTGGTTAGAAACAGGTTACCAATAATTCTCAAGTGTTTTAGGTGTGGTAACTTTGGTCATCTTGAAGATAGTTGTACAAGGAATGGATTTAGTTTCAGTGAAGATGAATATGAAGATGCTAGTGAAGGTCTAGAAGAAGAAAGTCTTCTTATGGAAATAGAAGAAGAAGGAAGTGCTTCTAGTGGAAATAAATCAGAAAGGAATGAAGATGATTTTGAAGACAAAAGAGTAGAGGAAGAATAAAAAAAATAGAGGAAGGAGAAGTTGATCTTGAGGGTGAGCTTATTTTTTCCCTTGATGCATTAAGGAAGGTAAGAAAGCAGAACTCAAAACTCAAGCTTCAATTTCAAGAATGTGATGAAGAGAAAGGAAAGCTTATAGAAGATCTAACCAACTCAATAGCTAAGACAAGGAGATTTAAAGAGAAGTTAGAAGCAAAGGTTTTAGAATGTGAAAGGTTAGAGCATGAAGTAGCTTCATTAAGGAAGGAAGTAAAAGAGTCTAAAGACAAGTTACACATGTTTGGGAGAAGCTCAAAGACCTTGGATAAGATTATCAAGGTACAAAAATCTTCATCAAACAAGATAGGTCTTGGTTTTGAACAGGTACAAAGAGAACAAGGAGAGGAGTCAATCTCAAGCTCCAAGGAAGAAGAAGCTTCAGAAGAAGAGAGTGTAAGAGAGAGTGAGACTTCTAAGGAAGATTTGAACAATAGAAAGTTCAACAAGGAAAGGAACAATGCACAAAGAAGGAACAGATGGAACAGGAAACAACACAGGGTAAAAGAGACTAAGAGACCAATGGGGTCAAGGCAAGGTAGTTTCAATGGATGATGCTTCTCATGTCACAGGTTTGGGCACAAGGCTACACAGTGCAGGACACATGAAAGATAGGAATATGGGAATTTCAGAAACATGCATCTCTTTCAAGGGTATTGTCACTCTTGTAATCAGTTTGGTCATAAGGCAGTTAATTGTAGGGTTCATAATAGGAATGGATATGGCTTCACTAGGAGGAACTACAAGATATTTGCACCTTCAAGGAATCACAACATTAAGTGCTATAAGTGCAATAATGTTGGGCACATAGCTAAGTGGTGTAGAGCAAAATTTCTAGAGACAAGCAAGGACAGGAATATTCAAAGGAATCAGAAGGATCAGTTAAGGAAGAAGGTGGACAAAGGTAAAGAGCAGTGTATGCTGGGAGTAGAGATACTCCCACCCCAAAATTAACCACCTCAAGAGAGGAGGTGGGGGAGGGGCTAAGCTAAGAGTCTCATATTTAGCCCCAAGCCCCATAGGTGGCCCTTTGCCATTGATGACAAAGGGGGAGAGATTTGAGTTAGGGGGAGAGCATTCAATCAAGGGGAGCAGCTTTTGAAAAAAGAAAAAGGAATGGTTAAAAAAAGGGGTTGCCATCAATGACAAAGGGGGAGATTGTTGGAAATTTTGAGTAGTTTTGTTGTCATTGATGTCAAGAGAGTATTGTTTCAATTTCGTCATCATTAAGGACATCAAGTGGTTTTTCCAAAAGCAAGAAGGTCTTGAAAAGGAATAGGATATAATATTTATTTTTAATATTATATGCCTAAAAAGGCCCAAAAGGATGAAGACCCAAGGAAGGAGAAGCAAGTTTAAATTAAATAATAATATTATATTATTTAATATTATCGGACAAATTGATGAGGTGAAGTAAACCGGGTCCAAGAGATTATTAAAATAATTTATTCTTGAAAAGACCCATGAAGCAACTTGCAAAAGATTTAAATTAATTTATTTAAATTAAAATATTTTAACCCATGGTTAAAATTTTAATTTAAATAAATAATGGATGGCAAAGGTTTTTAAATTTAATATTTAAATCTAAATTCGATTTTCAAAATCGAATGATGGGCCGACGAGTTATGTGCAAGTGAAAACATGTATAAAAAGGGAAAACGAATTCTCATTTTATTACCTTTGACATATGCTATCAAGTGTTGTGCTATGCTAATATAATTTGTGCACTTCGTGTTTCGAGAGAAGAGGTTTTCATGCTTTGAAAAAGAAGACAAGGAGCTAGTTTTGAAAAACATGGAAGTCAAAGGAGGTACCACCGATGGCGGTAGCGTAGGTGGCAATTGAGGCCAAGCGAAAGCATTGAGAGGGCAAAGACGTGGGTTTGATTCACGTCATGTGCTTTGCAAGGGAAAACATTTGGTTTTTTGCGCTAGAGGATAGAAGACATAAGGGACAAAATGTAAATCATGCACCTTGAGTTTTGTGTGGGCTCATAGCCCAACCGGTTGCCTAGCATTGGCTAGGGTGTTGAGGAAGCAAGGTTGTGAGTTCGAATTTGGCTGGAAATATTTTTGGGCAAAGTGAAAATAAAAGGTATGCAATTTATGATTTGATTTTTCAAAGGTTTTTGATATCCAAAAATTCACTTTAAAGGTTGCGTGAAATTTGAAAGGATAGCTTGTGAGTTTTGTTAAGGGAGGTATAAGGTGTAAGAAAATTAAAATATTTTATTTTAATATTGGTGGTTAGAATTTATTCAATGAGATAGGAGTTATAAGGTTTGCAAAGGAAATTATATTTTATTTTGAGATAAAGCTATGATGTGTTAATTGTTTTGAGAGGAGAAATAAGGTGACTAAAGAAAATTATTGTGGTTGTTTTCTTTATCAAAATTGTTGACTTATATTTTGAAAGTGTGGAGATTATAAGGTGTATTTAAGACTTGTTATTTTTGTGTGGAAAAATAATTATTGGGAAAATATTTGCAAGGAGATTTTGAGAAATATTGTTGTTACCTAACCTTAATATTGGCAAAGAAGATTTGATTGTGGTTAAGATAGGTTTTGAAGACATATCTCCATCAAAACAAAAGGTATGGGCACATCTTCCTATGAGTGAAATATTGTTGGATTGAATGTTGTGAAATGCAAGGTTGGAGTGAAAAGGATTGTTTGATAAGCATTGTTGGAAATATTTGAGTGAGTGTTCATATGCATGATTAGGGTTTGTGAAAGATCATGAGTATCATTGTTATGTGAAGTTGAGAACTATCTTGAACTAGGGTTTGTGAAAGATCATGAGTATCATTGTTATGTGAAAATTGGAATTATCTTGAGTCAAGATTTGTAGTGTGAATTGTTGGAAGTATAGTGAAACACTTGGTTAGGGTTTGGATGCAAGTTGTGTTTCATTGAGTGGATGGTTGAGTAAAGTTGATTGATCATTATTGATTGAGAGCATTGGTGTGATAGTTCAAGATTTGTGAAACAAATTATTCTTTATTTCTGAATTGATTTGAAAGTGAGTTTGAAAGTGTTAGAGTGATTTGTGAGTGAGAAACATATTGAGTCTCTTACCATTCTCCATATGTTTCTATGGTTAAACAAGATTCTGAGTGAAACTTGTTTGTGTGATTGAAGAGGTTTTCTGAAAGATATTGAGTTTTGTGAGTGTGTTGTGAGTGTGAAACATATTGAGTCTCTAACCATTCTCTATATGTTTTTGAGGTTAAACAAGATTCTGTGTGAAACTTGTTTGTTGGATTGAAGAGGTTTTCTGTGAGAGATTGTGTTGAGTTTTATATGCAAGTTTGCAATTGATGTGAATAAGATTTTGTGAAATATTGTGAGCAGATTTGAGTAAGTCCTAGAGGGGACTTAAGGATAGAATTGAGGAAGCTTTTTGTGAAAGCTTAAGGACAGATTTGTGTGAGATTTTGTGGAAGCTTACAAAGCAGAGTTAAGGACAAGTTCTAGTGAGGACTTGTTGAGTAGATTTGAGGTAAGTATTAGAGAAGACTTGAAAGTAGATTGGACAAGTTCTAGTGAGGACTTGTTGGATAGATTTGAGGTAAGTCTTTGAGAAGACTTGAGAGTAGATTTGATTGATTGATTTGTTCAAACCTTGAGTTAAGGTTTGGGGTAGATCTAGCAGAGTTGATTTGTGATTAGATCAAGCTTTGTGTTAAGGCTTGAGGACAGATTTGAGGATAGATTTTGGTGTATATTTGAGGGTATATTTGTGCCAGATCAGAGACAAATATTGAGCAGATTTGTGCTAGATCGAAGGACTATGTTTAGTGTAGATTTGAGATAGATATTGAGAAGATTTGTGCTAGATCGAAGGACTGTGTTTAGTGCAGAATTTGAGATAGAGCTGAGATCAAGCTTTGGAGGTGATAGAGTAGAGGACAATAGTCTCTAGTGGATAGAGATCCATTAGCCAGGGTAGTGAGGATAGAGGTCTTCTGAGTGAGGACAGGAGTCTTCAGTGGAGAGAGATCCACAAGCCAGTGTAGTGGAGGTAGTAGTCTTCTAGAGGATCACCAGCCAGAGTAGAGGAGGAGTTCTCCTATGGATAGAGATCCATGAACCAGCTGAGGGGATTGGTGTCTCTTGTGGATAGAGATCCACGAACTTGATTAGGGGATTGGTGTCTCCTTTGGATAGAGGTCCATAAACATTGTAATAGGGAAAGGATTCCCAAGAGATTTGTTGAGAAAATTTTAGTGAAATATTTTCTCCGTGGAGTAGCCCACATTGGGTGAACCACATTAAATTGGTGTCTCTATTGTGTGTGGTGATTTGTGCATTGCTTTGATTACTGCTATTGATATTGCATTGATATATTGGATAATATTGTTTGGGTAAAGAAAAGTAAAAAGTGGTCTTATATTGTTCACCCCCCTCTCAGTATAAGCTTGTGTTCTTCACATAGGAATATTGAAGGCAAAGAGTTGCATATAATTATAAATAGGCCTTAATAGAATATAAAATAGAGAGTATTTTGGAGTGTATAGGTTGAGTGGTAGTAGATACAATGTAGATCTATTTTTGCAAATATGGATAGGTTGTGACCTCCATTGGAGAGCATTGTATATTTTCGTGAGCTTTTTTATATGAGCATTTCTTGAGTGTTGTATCAAATTTTCTACCATATTTTCATGCATATTAGTTAGCCATTATAATATTTATAACATTGCATACTTATTTCCATACTTGAGGTTGCATTTTATTTAAGTTAAAGCTTTAAAAGCTAACAATGGTATCGGAGCACTAGGTAGATCAATAGGAAATAGTGAGAGCCACAAGAGTGATTGAGAGGATATTGTAAAACTCATTTTTAGGTTTCTAAAATTATATCTTGGATAAATTTTTTCCACAAAGTTGAAAAAAAACTTGTGAAGACTAGAACTCAACATTGAATCCACTAGATTGGCAATCCAACTAGTGAAGATTATTTTTTATAGATTTATAGAAATTTCTATTATTATTTCCTAATACTTTGTTGCAAAAAAAAGGAGATTCAAATAGAGTTAGGAAGCTTTCTACAAGAGCTATGAAGAATACCATAATTGAATAAATCCAATACCTGAAGCAAAAATTTGGAGATTGAATATTTGGAGGCCTAAGGAGAAATATCCCATTGAAATATTTGTGGATTGAAGACTCCTAGTTGAAGATTGAGGAGAGATATAGTGGCCAAGGAATCCACATTGAATATTGTAAATCTAGAAATGAGGTCCTAGAAAGAAGACCCCATAGAAGGAATAAGAGACTTAAGGATAAGAGTCCTAGTGAATATTGGAGATTGGTGATCTCCATTGAATATTGAAAATATTACATTCAAGGAGAGGTCCATAAAAGGCCCTATTGAAGAACTTCCATAGTGGAATATTGAGGATAGATAAGGACTAATAAAAGTCCTATTGTAGATTTCAGTAGCAGTGGATTTATGAGATCTAAGGAGGAGCTATCATTGTAAATCTTCCATAGTTTAAGGTTGAAGAGATCGATTAAGGTCTCATTGAATTTTTGATAAACTTTAATATTGAAGGCCCTAGGAGAGGTCTCAAGGAGAAACAAGAAGAATGCTTGGTGAGCCTCATTGAAGAAGTTCCTAGAATAACTCATTGGATAAATTTACTACCAAGGAGAATATCATAATGGTAAATAAATTGGGATAATTGTCGCCATTCGACAACAAGCCCAAAGGTGAAATATTTGGCAAGAAGTTTGTCAAATTTTGGAGTAGTTTGGAGAATATCTCAAGACTTTTAGAATCTTGAGAAGAAGGCCATTAAATAGGCCAATTTTGAATTCAGATTTTGACAAGGGAAAGGAGATAAGAAAAACCACCAAATATAAGAGATTTGGGGATTTCCATTGGGGGCTTGAAGGTCATTTAAGAGATAATATATTTACTAATTTCTACAGTAGATTATTGAAGAATTATTGAGGAATATCTTAGCTGCAATTTGGAGGAATTTCCTACCAATTTTTAGGGATTCAAGGACAATGATTCGGAGAAGGGTTTTACTGTTTTACAATCTAAAAAATTTCAGATTTGAGGATAGCGAGAAAGCAACAACTTGGGCAGCATTGATAGCTGCTAAGGTTCATATTTTAGAAGTGTATTCTAAAGAGAAATTAGACCCACCAAATCACACTATTGGGTAGAAAATTAGTGGAGTTTTGAAGCTACAAAAAGGTGAGCTATAGAGCTATTTAGGATAGCATAGAAGAGTTGCAATATCATCTACAAAAGGTAGCAAGTTAGGTGACTAAAATAACCACCATATTCATCTTCTATGGATGTAGAAAAGGTATGCAAAAAAAAGTGCAAAATGTTAATTAGTTGAAATTTTATATTTGGATTCTTATCAAATTTTATTGAGCACCAGTTTTCAAGATTAAAGGTTACATAAATAGTGTTCATTTAAGTCTTCAAGGTAGTGCATAAGTTATAATATTCAAGGTTTAACCTACACAAAATAATAGTTAGATATATTTTGAGAGAAGGAAAAATATCAACATTCTATTGACTATTCTAAGCAAGAGAAGACTCCAAAAATTTGCATATTCTATAGTGCAAAAAGTTATTGAAAAGCTTGGATTATTGAGTGTAAAAGTAACCAAGAAAGAAATATATTGCCAAGGGTTTGAAGGTAATATTGACTTCAGATTTATCTCAACATTTTGAGAGGTGAATAGAGTTAATTTAAGAATACAAGGGGCAAAAGTCTATCTGTTCCTACTCCAAATTTGCATAGCACCTCATTAGAGCTTCAATGGTGCTCTAAAAGCAAATTATCTCCAATGAAAAGGGGAGATATATCGGAGATCATCTACCTACATATTTGTTATAGAAAATAAAAAAGATAAGTCTTTGGTAGAAAGGGGAAATAAGAGATTATTTTTTAGACTTCTATAATATGTATCCATCCAAGGATCATTGAGTAAAAGGTAGGAGAAGCTATTATCTATACTAAGGACATAAAAAATTATAAGGTACAATCCAACAACCTTTGGTGAAGGTAAATCAAGGTACCTTACATATTTTATAACCTTTGGTGAAGGCATCATAGTGAAACTCAACAACGTCTACGTCCAAGAAGAAAAATTAGATAGGACAAGCATCATAAGGTTATGTCCATGTAATATCATTGGGAGTAGCATTGTTGGAACTAAGAGTAAGAATAATTTTACCCATACACTTGCACCAAAGCAAGTACTACATTCGACTAATACATACAACGTAGAAGTCATTACAGTTGGCAAAGCAAACTCAGGCAGTTACACCAACTAGATAGGGAGGAGACACATGTTACAATCCTAATTAGCCTAATTGACTATATTTACAATTTAATCATTATTCATTGTTCATGTATAAATAGAATTAAAATATGTTTAGTTTATTATCATCAATCATTTATCCAATTGTGTATTCGCAAGACTCCCCTCTTTCTAAGTGGCTACAAGACTTTTCCCTCCTTAACTGGCATATTGATTTATATAAAATTTGTTCATGCATATTTTATTCCATGTTTAAATTAATTTACAAGTTATTTGATTTCAAGTGGTATCAGAGCTTGTTTCGATTCGCTTGCAAGAATTTTTTTATTATTTTTGTAAGAACACAAAAAATAAATTTACTCATCTCAAAATTCACATTAATCACAACAACAATAGCAGCTTCCATTGAGTCTAATTCATAATTTTGTTCACATTAATAGTGTAGTTCAAATAAGAAAATTCCTTTTACTCATGGAAGCTAGCCAATAAGTTATTTTCTGAAACACGCATCACAGTGGAAGGATAAGAAAAAATTATTAAATTTTTTTATGACCTATAAGAAGTTTAATCGTACCAGATTTCATAGAAACCTTAATTGATTTTTCCTCTATCTACAGGAATAGTTCTACCCACATACTAGAAGTTTATAGTGCTCCACCACATCACAACTGAAGGTTCACCTCCATCTATAGAAAATAGTTTTGCCCACATACCATAATTTTATAGTACTCCATAGCATCATAGCAAAATTAAGGACATCCGAAGCCAAGGAAATTAAATAGATAAAATACAATTTGTTACTTGCTGGGAAATTCATCATCGACTGAATTTGAATCAGTTTGGAGAGCGTACACTGGATGAAATAATCTTAGAGTGACGTGCATCACAGGGTAACTAGAAATTTATTAAAACCCTAAAACTCCACCAATAATATTTAGATATGTTTTAAGTTATTTACATTACATAAGTTTCACCAAAGTCTTTCACCAAGTTCTGCGCATCATACTAAGGTCTTTTATCCCACATTTATCAAGATACAACTTTTATGTGGGTTTATTAATGCCAAAAGGTGCTATACTCATTGACCACCATGGTGGTCATAACTTATTCTCAAGCTTCATTATCCTTATGTACCTAAACCTTGCCATGTTTTTCCATATCTAAGTTCTCTCATTCCTCTCCATCATCATCGTTAGCCCATTTTGCTATCATCAATGTTCTACTCCTCTGTGTCACTACCTTCCTCCACGTTCATGCCATTCATTGTCACCCCCACACTTGAACCTCTCTATTATCACCACTAGCCATCCTACTATCATCAGTGTCTGCTCTTCTATATCACTACCATCCTCCATGTTTGCACCGTTCATTGTCACCTCCTCGTTCCTACACTTGTCAGTCATCGTTACACCATTATCAATCATTGTCACCTCCACTGTTCATCCTCCCTTGGTGTCCATTGACCGTTGTATGTTCTACCATGGTAGTCCATTGAAAATCCAAAAAAAATATGTTAGTAAAAAAATAGTCATTGTTGTTCGATATTTGCTAAAAAAAAAAAAATTTACCACCACAAATTGCCAAGTTGTCCATTTAAATTTTTGTGCTAAAATTCAAAAATTTAATTTTTGAAGCTACAAGTAAATTCAATATCTACCATTGAAGTGACAACAAAATCACATGAGAGAGATAACTAATCCAAAAAAGTGGAATAGAGGAGAAAATGGAAGATTACAACACACAGATAGACCAAATAAAGGGTCCCTGAATACACCAAAAATATAGTCATGAAATAAAGGTATGCAACATAATTCTCCTTTTAGAATTAATAGTTTTAACCCTCACCACTGGTCCATGGCTTCTCCAATTTATAACAATTCCACTATAGGTACACCAAACCACAATGGTATTTATTCTAATTAAGAAGACCTTGTCTCTATCTGAGAAGACCTTGTCGCTAAAATTTCCCTTAGTGTGGAAATGTTGATCAAATATCTTCCTAATTGATAAACACTATGTTTATGCACCCTAGATATGACCAACATTGAAAGGACAGAGGAAAGAGATGTCCTCCATTCCAATCTCCAGAGAGGGCTGGTTTCTGAACTAAATCCTACACTGGTAAAAGACTAAGGATGCAGGGAATATTATTCTCACAATGACACTGAGAGGGGGGGTGAATCAGTGTAGCTATTTAAATTCAAATCTACAACTCTTAAATCTGAAGCAAAGAGAACTTAAAATTAGATAAAGCAATTATCACAAGAGAGCACACCACAACACACAATGTAACGAGGTTCACCAATTTGGCTACTCCTCAAGAATGACTACTTGGACTACAATCCAAATATAGCCTTTGCAAAACACCAATTTTACAATTTTTTTACCAGAACCCACTGGAAGGAGCACCAACCCATGATTTATCTGCACCAACAGAAAGGAGCACCAACCCCTATCCAAGCACCAACTTGGATCACAGTTTTGAAAGCTATATTAATGACATACAAATGCCTTCACTTTTACAAGACCCTGACTGGTCTACAATTTATCAAAACACAGTAAACACTTACTGCTCAGCTTGTTGTTCTCTTACAGCACTCTTCTAACCCTCTTTCGATAGCACTTTCACACATTCAACGGCAGCTTAATTCTCTGTGTGACTGCCCTTTTATAACCTTATTTCTTAATGAGACTCATCTTTTGTAACTTCTGTAAACCTGCATGCAACCTATTAATAGCCACTGCTAATGGTAACTCCTTTATAGCACAATATTTATTACATGTAACCTATTAATAGATCTGTATCTTGCATGGGACTTTCAGTATAACTGTCGCTCGATGGTTACACTACTTTACAGGCCCTGTAACTGCTATTCTGTCTTTACTGCACTGTTCTTATTTTAACTTGCATGATTTTTATCTGTAATTGCACCTGTAACTGTCGCACTAACTCTAGTTAACTCTTCTTATTTTGGCTGCATGATTTTCCTCTACTACTGCCACTTTAACTGTCGTTCTACTTCAGTTAGCTGTCCGTAATCGTGCTATTGCGACCTATCACAAAATTGTGACACTTCTGTCTCTTTGTGCTCTTCTCGCATTTTACCCACGAAAATACATGTCACGAAATCATGACAGTTTTTGCCTCTTTGTCCTTTTCTCAGCTTGCACCTGCGAAAATAGAACATGTGAAATCACAACACTTTTGTTGCCTTGAGCTCTTCTCTGTCTCTTTCCCACGAAAATAGAACATGTCACAAAATCATGACACTTTCACTGCCTTGCACTCTTCTCTGCTTGCACTAGCGAAAACATGACATGTCATGAAATCGTGACATCTTTCGCATCCGTACACTCTTCTTGGCTTGCACAATGAAAACAAGACATGTCATGAAATCACGACACATTCGCTGCCTTGTGCTCTTCTCTGTCTTTCGCCCGTAAAAACACATGTCACAAAATCATGACACATTCGTTGCCTTGTGCCTTTCTCTGTCTTTCGCCCACGAAAACACAACATGTCACGAAATCATGACACATTCGCTGCCTTGTGCCTTTCTTTGTATTTCGCCCGTGAAAATAGAACATGTCACGAAATCACGATGCTTTCGCCTTTGAGCTCTTCCTCCTTGAATTTGTCATGAAATCATGATGCTTCTGCTTCCATGCTCCTTCGTTTTGCTTCTATCACGAAATCGTGACACTTCATCCTTCTCCTCTTTCTCTTTGCTTTGGACCGCAAAAATGAAGCATGTCACAAAATCATGACACCTTTTTCTATCGGACTCTCTCTCCTGCATTATGTCATGAAATCATGACACTTTTCCTCCTTAGCACTTTTCTTCTCATCGAATCATGAAAACTCGACATGTCGTGAAATCGTGACACTTTTTCTCCTTAGCGCTTCCTCTTGCAAATTTTCGTGAAATCGTGACACTTTTCCTTGCCAGCTCTTTCTCTCAAACATGTCATGAAATCATGACACATTTTCATCCGTACTGCCTCTCTTGCATATTGTCGCAAAATCGTGACAGTTTTCTTTGCCTGCGCCTTCTCTCCAAACATGTCGCGAAATCGTGACAGTTTTCTTTGCCTCCGCCTTCTCTCCAAACATGTCGTGAAATCGCGACAATTTTTCTTGCATGTGCTTCTTCTTTGAACATGTCATTAAATCACGACAGTTTTCCCTACATGTGCTTCTTCTTCGAACATGTCACAAAATCATGACAATTTTTCCACTTGCATTCTTCTCTGCCAACATGTCGCGAAATCGTGACAGTTTTCTTTGCTTGCGCCTGCTTTCCAAACATGTTGTGAAATCATGACAGTTTTCCTTGTGCTTTCTCTTTCGTCCAACATGTCATGAAATCATGACAGTTTTACCAACATTTTCTCTCTCCTTTGATATGTCGCAAAATCGTGACAGAAAACATGTCGCGATATCGTAACAGTTTTCTTACTTATCTTTTTCTTTGATTCTGCGAATCTGGGCCACTTCTGTATTCTTGGAAATTTATTGTACATGCTATGACTGACCTCTGAACTCTTGTCCACTGCATCAACTGATTTATCTGTCTGTGTTGACAACAATGACAATACTATTTCTGCACCTTGCTCAACAATCTCCCCCTTTGGAATTGTTGGCAACACATGGGCAATTTCTTGTAATTCTTCTCCCCCTTTGACAATAATACCAAATGGCTGTTGCAGGCTCCCCATAAGTCTATGCACAATATTCTCAGACAATCATTGTTATAGTTAGCAAAAATCATGAATATGAGCAAAACTATAAACATAGGCATAAATGCTCCCCTTGAGAATGTGATCCCAATTGATAATCAGTTCTTGGGAAATGTGACCACTCCCAACTTACTCTAAAGGTACTCAAAAACTTCCTTGGGCAATGGTTTGGTGAATATATCTACTACTTGCTCTGTAGTTGGAACAAAATCCAATTTAACCTCACCTTCTGTAACTTTATCCTTCAAAAAGTGATATCGGATTGCAATACGTTTGGTTCGAGAATGCATAACCGGATTCTTCAAGATGTTAATAGCACTGGTGTTATCACATTTAACTAAAATTGGCTCCTTAAAGTGAATACCAAGATCTTTTAGGGTTTGTCTCATCCATAATATCTGTGTACAACACATTGTTGCTGCAATGTATTCTACCTCTGCTATGGATAGAGAGACTAATTCTTGTTTCTTGATGTGCCATGCTACTAGCCTGTCTCCAAGATAAAATGCTCCTCCACTGGTACTCTTTCTATCATCTATACATTCTACCTAATATGCATCAGAATATGTAATAAGAGTGAAGTCCTTACCTTTTGGGTACCATAACCCATACTCCATAGTACCCTTGAGGTACCTAAAAATCCTCTTCACAGTTGTCACATGAGTCTCTATGGGACTAGCCTAAAATATTTCTACCATGCATACTGCCTGTAATATATCTGGTCTTGTAGCTGTCAAATATAGCAGACTTCCAATCATAGATCTGTACATGGTTTGATCTACATCTAGAGATTTGTCATCCTTGCTCAACTTGCAACCTGTTGTCATGAGAGTGCTAACAGGTTTACTATCCTCCATTGTGAACTTTTTCAACATTTCTTTCACATATTTAACTTGAGAGATAAAAATGCCCTTTTTATTTTGATTGACTTGTAGTCCGAGGAAATAAGAAAGTTCACCAATCATAGACATCTCAAATTATTTCTTCATTTTATTTGCTATGTCTCTACAGGACTTATCATTGCTGCTACCAAAAATGATATCATCTACATAAACAACAAGGACAATAAGATGGCCATTCTCTGTTTTGACATACAGATTATTGTCCACCAAACCTTTCTTGAACCCCTATTGAATAATATAGTTATCCAGCCTTGCATACCATGCTCTGGGTGCCTGTTTCAAACCATACAAAGCTTTCTTCAACTTGCAAACAAAGTTGGGATTATCACCGAGTTGGAAACCATCTGGCTGCTCAATGTAAACCTCTTCTTCTAGTTTTCCATTTAGAAATGTTGATTTCACGTCCATTTGATATACTTTGAAATTTTTATGAACTGCTAAAGCCAAAAACATTCTGATTGCCTCTAGTCTAGCTACTAGTGCAAAGGTTTCCTCAAAATCAATACCTTCAACCTGTGCATAGCCTTTACAGACCAGTCTTGCTTTATTCCTTACAACCTGTCCATATTCATTCAATTTATTTTGAAAAATCCATTTAGTACCGATTATATTTTTATTTTTCGGCCTTGGTACTAACTCCCAAGTTTTGTTTTTCTCAATCTGATCTAGTTCTTCATTAATTGCCTTCATCCAACTTTCATCTGTGCTTGCTTCAACAACATTTTTGGGCTCAATGCTGGATAATAGAGAGTAGTTCCGTACTACTGCTCTTCTTGTCTGAATACCAACTATGGGGTCCCCAATAATTTGCTCTCTAGGATGATTTTTTTGCCAGCTACCTATTTTGAACTTCTTGTTTTCTTCTACTTCTGAGTCAATACTTAAATCATCTGGATCAATTTTTTGATTCTCTTCCATTTCCTTTTTTTCATCTCCTTCAATGACTTCTTCATAAATAGGGTAGTTTTCTTGATGAGTAATTCTCGTTCTCTACCTTCATCAACTTTAACATCGGCACTCTCCACAATTTTATTTAGCCTCTTGTTGTAGCATGTATAGGCTTTGCTTTTTGTCGAGTAACCAATAAAAATACCTTCGTCAGCTCTATCTTCAAACTTACCAAGATTATCTTCAGTTCATTTGATATAACACTTGTTGTCGAACACTTTGAAGTATCTTGTTGTTGCCTTCCTACCTGACCATAGCTCATAAGGTGTTTTGCTTTCATGTGTCCTTAACATGCACCTATTTTGGATGTAAATTGCAGTATAGACTGCCTCTTTCCAAAATCTATCAGCTATTTTGTTCTCAGCCAACATTGTCCATGCCATTTCTTGTACAGTCTTGTTCTTCCTTTCTACAATACCATTCTGCTGAGGTGTCCTTGCTGCTGAAAACTGTCTTCTGATCCCATATTTTTGACAGTACTCTGCAAACTCCTCTGAGATAAACTCTCCTCCTCTATCCAATCTTAAGAATTTAATTCTTTTTCCATTTTTATTCTCAACCTGGTGTTTGAAAGTCTTGAACATTTCAAAGGCATCTGATTTAAGCTTTAAAAATAGTACCCAAGTCATCCTGGAATAGTCATCTATACACAGCATAAAGTATTTGTCACCATTTATGCTTTGTGTTCTTATGGGTCCACATAAGTTAGTATGAATTAGCTCTAAAGGTTTGCTGGTGAAGTATTCCTTTGACTTAAATGTGGATCTAGTTTGCTTCCCCTTTTGGCATGAAGCATAGATTCTATTTAATGGTTTGCCAATGGTGGGTATATCTCTTACTGCCCTTTTTGAACTTATTTTTACCAGATTTTCAAAGCTAATAGGACCAAGCCTCTTGTGCCACAGCCAATTTTCATCTTCCTGTCTAATCAAACATGCTCCTTCTGAAGTCTCTGAGAGAGTATACAGGTTTCCAGAAGTCCTCGATCCATTAGCTATCAGCTTCCCACTGTGTGCTTTTCTAACTTCATAGCCCTACTTCTAAAATATGACTTCATGACCTCTATCTTAAATTCTTCTGTCTGAACTTTCAAATTGTTTATTATGTCATTCGCATCCTCAAGCTTTCTTGAGACCTTTTTATTATTTTTCCTTTCTATACTCAACTCTTTAAGTGCAGCAACCAACTCTCCTTCTAGATATACTTCAGCCTCATCCTTAATGTTTGTGTCACCTTCCTATTTTTCTTTTGTTTTTTCTTCTTCAAATGCCATGAACAGAGCTTCACATGTTTCTTCTTCAGAATCTTCACCTGAGCTATCTTCAAAAGAGCTGGCATTATTGGATATGAAACTTTTCTTTTTGAAGTTGCTTTTTCTAAAATTTGGTTTCTTCTTCCAGTCACTTCTTTCTTTGTGTGACCCTTCATCACTTTTGGTTTTCTCATTCATTGGACACTTAGCTGCAAAGTGACCGACCCCTCCACAAATGAAGCACTTAAACGGTAACTTTCCTCTATATTTTCCTTTTCCTTTTATCAGTTTTTGAACAAAGTTAGCTTCTGTTTCTTCTGATGTCTCTTCATCCTCAGATTCTTGTTCAGCTTTTATATTTTTGTGTGCTTTAAAAGCAGCTTCTTTATCTATGGGCTTAGTTTGTCCTATTCTCATTTCGTATGCAGTCAAATAACCATGCATATCATCCATGCTAAAATTGTTTAGATCTTTAGCTTCTTCTATTGCAAAAACTTTAGAATTAAATCTTTTGTGAAGAGTTATAAGTACCTTTTTCACGACGACCACATCTTCGATTTCTTCGTCGAGTCCTCTGATTGCATTAATGATTCCATTGACTCTCAGCATATAGGCCTCTATGTTCTCATCATCATTAATTTTTAATGCTTCGAACTGAGCTCGATGCGTTTGTAGCTTGGCTTCCTTGATCTTGCTGTCTCCTTCATGGATGCTCTTCAGTTTGTCCCACATGTCTTTTGTCATTTTATAGCTCATGATCCTTATCAGTTCACTGTCTACTAGCCCACACATTATAGTATTCTTTGCTTTGGAGTTATTCTCAAACTTTTTCTTCTTGATAGTATCTATTGGAGGAGTAGCTGGTATTGTGTATCCACTTTCTACTGACTCCCAAATGTCGTATCCCAATGCACACAAATATGTCTGCATCCTGAGTCTCCAGAATGAGTAATTAGTTCCATCGAACAAAGGAGCTTTGTTTGATGAGAATCCTTCACCACCTGCCATTGTGTTTCTTCCAAGATCACCTTAGCTAATCAAGCGTTCAAGAACCGTGCTCTGATACCAATTGATATTCCCACAATGACACTAAGAGGGGGGGTGAATCAGTGTAGCTATTTAAATTCAAATCTACAACTCTTAAATCTGAAGCAAAGAGAACTTAAAAGCAGATAAAGCAATTATCACAAGAGAACACACCACAACACACAATGTAACGAGGTTCACCAATTTGGATACTCCTCAAGAATGACTGCTTGGACTACAGTCCAAATACAGCCTTTATAAAACATCAATTTTATAATCTGTTTACCAGTACCCACTATAAGGAGCACCAACCCTTGATTTATCTGCACCAACAGAAAGGAGCACCAACCCCTATCCAAGCACCAACTTGGATCATAGTTTTGAAAGCTATATTAATGACATACAAATGCCTTCACTTTTACAAGACCTTGAATGGTCTACAATTTATTAAAACATAGTAAACACTTACTGCTCAGCTTGTTGCTCTCTTACAACAATATTCTAACCCTCTTTTGATAGCACTTTCACACATTCAGTGGAAGCTTAATTCTCTGCATGATTGCCCTTTTATAACATTATTTCTCAATGAGACTCCTCGTCTTTTGTAACTTCTATAATCCTGCATGCAGCCTATTAATAGCCACTGCTAATGGTAACTCCTTTATAGCATAGTATTTATTACATGCAACCTATTAATAGATCTGTCTCTTACGTGGGACTTTTAGTATAACTGCTGCTCGATGGTTACACTACTTTACGGTCCCTATAACTGCCATTTTGTCTTTACTGCACTGTGCTTATTTTAGCTTGCATGATTTCTATCTGTAATTGCACCTGTAACTGTCGCACTAACTCCAGTTAACTCTTCTTATTTTGGCTGCATGATTTTCCTCTACTACTACCCCTTTAACTATCGTTCTACTTCAGTTAGCTGTCCATAATCGTGTTGTTGCGACCTATCGTGAAATCATGACACTTTTGTCTCTTTGTGCTCTTCTCGCCTTTTACCTATGAAAATACATGTCACAAAATCGTGAAAGTTTCCACCTCCTTGTATTTTTCTCAGCTTGCACCTGCAAAAATAGAATATGTCACGAAATCGTGACACTTTCACTGCCTTGAGCTCTTCTCTGTCTCTTTCCCATGAAAATAGAACATGTTGCGAAATCGTGACACTTTCACTGCCTTGCACTCTTCTCTGCTTGCACTAGCAAAAACATGACATGTCATGAAATCATGACATCTTTCACATCCGTACACTCTTCTTGGCTTGCATAGCGAAAACAAGACATGTCGTAAAATTGTGACACATTCATTGCCTTGTGCTCTTCTCTATCTGTCACCCATGAAAACACAACATGTCATGAAATCGTGACACATTCGCTGCCTTATGCCTTTCTCTGTCTTTCGCCCATGAAAACATAACATGTCATGAAATCATGACACATTCACTGCCTTGTGCCTTTCTCTGTCTTTTGCTCGCGAAAACGAACATGTCATGAAATCGTGACGCTTTCGCCTTTGAGCTCTTCCTCCTTGAATTTGTCATGAAATCATGATGCTTCTACTTCCATGCTCCTTCATTTTGCTTCTATCACGAAATTGCGACACTTCATCCTTCTCCTCTTTCTCTTCGCTTTGGACCACGAAAATGAAGCATGTCGTGAAATCACGACACCTTTTTCTATCGGACTCTCTCTCCTACATTATGTCGTGAAATCATGACACTTTTCCTCCTTAGCACTTTTCTTCTCATCGAATCGTGAAAACTTGACATGTCATGAAATCATGACACTTTTTCTCCTTAGCGCTTCCTCTTGCAAATTGTCACAAAATTGTGACACTTTTCCTTGCCAACTCTTTCTCTCAAACATGTCACAAAATTGCAACACATTTTCATTCGTACTGCCTCTCTTGCAGATTGTCGTGAAATCGTGATAGTTTTCTTTTCCTACACCTTCTCTCCAAACATGTCACAAAATCATGACACTTTTCTTTGCCTCTACCTTCTCTCCAAACATGTCATGAAATCATGACAGTTTTTCTTGTATGCGCTTCTTCTTCGAACATGTCATGAAATCATGACCGTTTTCTTTGCATGTGCTTCTTCTTCAAACATGTCACAAAATCGTGACAATTTTTCCACTTGCATTCTTCTCTGCCAACATGTCACGAAATCAAGATAATTTTCTTTGCTTGCGCCTGCTTTCCGAACATGTCACGAAATCACAATAGTTTTCCTTGCGCTTTCTATTTCGTCCAACATGTCACGAAATCACGATAGTTTTACCAGCATTTTCTCTCTCCTTCGATATGTCGTGAAATCACGACAGAAAACATGTCGCGATATCGTGACAGTTTTCTTACTTGTCTTTTTCTTTGATTCTGTGAATCTGGGCCACTTCTGTATTCTTGGAAATTTACTGTACATGCTCTGACTGACCTCTGTATTCTTGGAAATATTCTAGTATTTATAGAGGTTTTTGCCTCTTTCATTAAATATATTAGAGAACAAAATGTCCAGGGATAATGGATAAAACAAGGAAAATCCTCCTCGAATTCATTGAAAATCCATTCTCCTTGGGAGACAACCTCCAAAAAATATGCAACTCGAGCATCGGTGCATAGATAATGAGAGTGGCATTGAATATTTGAAAGTGCCCTTACTGCTTTGGAAATATGGAAGATTCATATTTTTTCCTTCTTCACTTTGAGATCCACAAATACGAGTTACTTCCATGCCTCCTTTATTTAATATATATGATCTAAGAATTTTTGGACCTTTGACCAATTTTTTGCTTCACCCCGAGATCATTTTTACCTTTAAAATTGCTTCATCCCATTTCCCTTTGAGAATGCACACAAAAAACTCGTTTGGCCCTTGAAATGGCGAACTACGCGTTTACCCCTAAGAAGGGGCGATTGTGGTGACCTCACCTTGAAAGTTCATTTGCCCATAGGAGGGGTGATCGGGATGTTTGCCCTTCGACCAAGGTGAACCAAAATTGATATCATTTTTGAGCACGAGTGTGCCATGATTTATTGGGGCACTTTTATACCTAGGAAGGGCGAACGGTGCATTCACCTCTGGGAAAGGGTGCACATGAACTTAAATTTTCATACTTCATCTTCATTTATTCTTTGAGCTCATTCACCATTCCAAAGGGCGAATGGGGTGTTCTCCCCTCTCTTGGGGCAAACGTGAACATAGTGGAAATTCTTCAAAGTTTCTTGCTCAAACCCCTTCGCTTATTTATTTTTCAAAGGTTTTTAAAAAAATGCTTCCTTTTCCAAATAAATTTACATTAAAACAAATTCAAGGAGGCATTTCAGAGGACATATTCAAAAGTGCATCAAAACTTGGCAAAATAAAGCAATACATATATAATTGTCATCACATATACTACCGCCATATACAAAAAACTGAACCAAAGTCTTAGACAAAATTCCCAATGTAGCAAATACAAAATAGCCAAAAATTTTGGCGACTCACAGGGTATCCAAATCACATGGATGCAAATGAACCCTAGGCCCTTATTCATTGGGTGCAGAGTCCTTTTATCCAACTGATGTAGTTGGAGTTGTCTTATTTCTTGTAGACACATTTTTCTTGGTTGCTGCTTATGCACACTCTTCTTTCTCTGCCTCAGCCGTGACCCTGAGCACTTCAGCACATTTAGATTCTTCTGCTACCTTTGCCACTGCATCACGATCTATTGTTGCATTTTCTTATTACTCCCCAATGGTCTCAGAAAGAACTTCATAGGCACTAACTACATCATTCCAAGTATGAGTGATAAAAAAGCAACAAATGTTGAGTGACTCATAGACAAAGTGAATATTCTACACATCCGTCAAACTGAGACTCTTTGACCATTGAGCCAACTCATAATGAGATAGATCCAAGTACGTATACTTCTCCATAAATGGTAACACCTACGCTTCAACAAGCGGTTCTTCCAAGGCATCAATTTTTGAGGTATCTTCAATGAATTTACTCCATAGTGCCTATAATTGCTCCATTAGAAGGGGTTCACCCCATTCATCCACAAATGTGGGAAAACCCAACTAGTCAACAGTCTCAAAATGAATCATAGAAATGGTATGCTCCCACTCAATAACATTGAGGATAGCCCACCCTTCCCTCATGAGGTCCATGCACTGAAAGTAGCTATGCAGTGTTATTCGAGCTTGGGACAAAGCATAATCCATCTCACTGAGGGGGCGAATATGTAAATTGGTGTTCAAAAAATATTTTATTTTTACAACCATCTCCATTTAGGGTGAAAGCATATCCTCCATAGTTTTAATTAACTATTTTCTGATCTGAATCTATATTTGCACTTCCCATAAATACTGCAGTACCTTAATAGCATGTGCAACCAATATTTTTGAATTTTGAGCAGAGCGAAGGTGAGCATTATTAACGTTGTCACATGAAAACCCTATAATGGGTGCTACTTTATCTTCCAGTTGCTTCTTGAGTTCTCCAACATATTGTTGAATATTATGCATCTCGATCCTAGCAGCATCACACTCTTTCAGGTGCACCTTGACTTTATTGTGTAGGTATTCATTCTCGGTGGCCATTTTTTCTTCTGTCACTCTGCTTTTGGCTAAGGCATTCTCGAGCTCAATCATTTTATTTTGCACTTCAAAATATTTTTCTATGTAATGTTCACCATGCAGATACAATGAGCTCATATCCACTTGCATATTGCCCATTTTTTCAATCGGATCAATCTGCATAAGATCTTCAGTGATGGTTTTAGAGATGACATCCTCGGGTAGCAATTCACCTCAGGGTTTTAAAACCAGTAGAGTGAGTGTCGTAATGTGGGCTTCCTTGGAAATAGGATCAAAGTTCACCTTATTTATTGGACGTGTCGGTACCGAGGCCTCTTTTCACTGCATTCTCTTTAACCACTGAGAAGAGCTCAAATACGCTCGATTGATTTTCTCAATGTCTGGCTATTTTTGGACCACCTAAACATATGGGATTGTCTACAACTCTAAAAATGGTGTGAAAGGAACAAAACATTTTGAGTTACTAGGCCTAGTGGACAAGGATGACATGGACGAAAATGAGGGGACAAAAGTGGAAATGGTGGAAGGAAGAAAAATGGTGTTGTGGTGGTAGACACAGATGCAGTTGTAGTTACACTAACCCTAGGAGGAGCTTGTGTACTTACAACTTTGACAATGGAGGTGGTGATGACCGAAGGGATAGGGCACAAAAAAGGATTTGACCTAGACATAAATGAACTAAAAGAAATGGAAGACAAAGGAGTGGGAATGAAAGAATGAGAAGCAGTGATTTTGGGAGCGAAAGAAGTAGGAGCAAAAGAAGGTTCCACAAAAATTGAAGTGGAAGGAATACCGAAGGGTGGAGAAGAAGAAAGTGGAGGGGATGAAAAAGTAAGTAGATGGAATTAAAGAAGAAACCACTGCATACTCCATATGAGAAGAAGAAAAAGTAAAAGAAGACATACCTTGGGGTGCAAGTGCCATTTTTTCGGTGGACGAAAGTAGTTGTACAACTACCTCCTCTTCTTGTTCTACCATTTGCTTATCGATGTTGAGAGCCTCTTCCTCATCCATAATTTCTACATGAGAATCCTCTACATACTATTCCTCTTCCTCTTGCTATTTCATAAAGAAAAATTGCACAAATGAGGTCACAAGTTCACCAACAGGTGAAGGATTTACAGTCGGAACACAAGTGACCACAGGAACTGTTATACTTGGTGTTGTAGAAATCATAGTGAATGAAACCATGGGTTTCATAGTAGTGGAAGTCATGGATGCACCGGTTCGGGACCTCTTTACCAATTTAGGGAAGAGAGGCACCATTGGCTGCTTAGGAGTGGGTGCCTTTGCAAAACATATTGTTGCTTCTCTTCTTCTTCGATCTCATATTCAATGGTTGGGCTCTCTTGCTCAGGTTTGCTCTCGCCACTTTCGAACTGTTGAAAAATCTATGACAAAACATTAGTAAAAGTGACTAGTTGGTATGAGTATACAAATTTATCAAAAGCCTCAAAAAATTAGGCATCAAGATTCAACCCATAAGCAACATGCGACTTCCTTCGATGAATGCGCATCACCCACCAATTCATTATTTTCTCCTCACTCCATTCAATATTAGCTTCTTTAACAGTTTTGAACAAACCGAAATGAGGAATATGCACTGTATTCTTAGCTAGATTGTACTCCACCTCCTACTCATAATAATCATGCCATGGAGGAAGGGAGGATATTTTCTTTATATGCCAGTTCATTTCTAGCCCATCAAAATTGTTTAGCCACTTTTTAATATCCGGGCATAGACAACAATGAAAGGTATTCGCCTTTATAAATTCCAAAAATTTACCCAGAGGATCATATCACCAGTGCTGCGGTAATTAAATCAACCCCAATTCTTGGAGTGCCACCATAAAAAGGTTATTTTTCTCGACTTGGTTTACTTCTATACTCCTACACTTAAATGGCATAGTCGTTTTATATATCATTTATATAATCCATCTAGCGCATGACTTCCATTGCAAAAACATGTGCTGTGGCAAAATATGGTAGCAAAAGGGCTTACCTATATACCCAAAAATTTGGATGACCATGCCCTGAGTAATCAAAAATATGTCGCCCTTCTCTTCGGCAATAATAGCATCTCTCAAATTACGTGGTACCCTATCACAGTTACCATGGAGCAGATCAATTTCTACCCCCAAAAACTAGCTATTAAAGCTGTAAATGAACTCTCTCTTTGTCAAAACTTGAGTCCACTTATAAATAGGCAAGGGCTCATTCTTTTTGCCCATTTGTGTTACTGCAATAAAATAAAAGTGATGCTGCATCTGAAAGAAAAATAACCAAACCAGCAAATACGTATGTCGAAATGACTTAGATTCCCCTGCTTGCAAATTTTGTAATTGTGAATTAATCCTCTGAGAAATAAACTCTGCCCAATCAAAATAAATTGGGCTTCCTCCTTGTCTCATGGCAGTAGGAGAATACAATTCCACCTTACAAATGCATTGAGCCATAGATGCCTTCCACTTATGCATCGTTTCATCCGAAGGTAATTCGGTGACCTAGGATAGCATGGAATAAATGTATTGGCTCTTGAACTTTGAAAGTGGCTTGGACAAATTTTGCAGCTGCTCCATTTGTGGCTCTTTGACGAGCTGAGTCTCCATAAACTATCGTAAAGTAACTGTGGAGATGTACCTATCCTCCTGCTCTTCAGTATGAATTTTCTTGTTCACCATGAAGTTTGGAGGATTTAATCCACATGTAAAAGCCTCTTGGATCTCGTCCAGCGTAGTTGTGAAGAGAATCTCTCTCCTGGCATTTCGCATGACCTTGGTGAAAGGATCATAAAATCATGCAATCAGTTGCACTAGCTCAGGTTATGGATGAATAGGTGAACACAAATACCATGAAAGTTGAGAATAATGAGGCACCGTGAGCCAACTGTTATGCAAGATGCCTTGACCCACTGCTGCCTCTACGTCTTGCCTCAATCGCTCAATCCCCTTGTGTGTAAGAAAATAGTCATCAATTTCTGCCATGTCATATTCATAGGGATCCAAATAAACATAATCATTCCTCCAAGATTTCTTGGTCCTCGAACTCCTTTCTATCTTCTTCACCTGCTTAGGTTTCGTGACTTCTTTGACGTCCTTAGCTCTTTGCTACGTCAACCCATTTTGTCTGACAAAACTTCTAAAAAACTTCTATGATGCTCTACCCTGAGGAATCCTCTAAAAGCCTTCTACAACTAAAACACATGGGACAACAGAGTAGAATATTTTAAAATAATGAGGAAAAACAAATTCGACCTTTTCACCTTTTGAAATTTATAGGACGCCTCTGAAACCTGCTGCAATAAATGCAAAATTAAATGCAAATATTCTTGAGATGGAGTTTTCCTTGAGTGAATAATTAATTGATACCCCAAGATGAAAATGGTTTTCTCCAATTTTCTATCAGATCCTCCTGGAAACCTGTGCCTTGTGCGCTGCACAATCACCTTGAAAAAATGTGCCCTAGCGTTTGAAGCTTATTGGGGAAACCAATTTAGCCTCTCACTAACCAATCATTAATTTTTGCAGCTATCTTAGAAATTTAAACCCTAGTGCCTCCCACATTTTAAAATTATTGGTCAATTTTGGCACTTGTTGCTTTTGATTATTGACATGTACCCTGGAGGTGCCTTAATTTCCAACGTGCCTCGAATCTGGTATTTTCTCCTTCAGAAAAAATTCTTTGGGCGCTCAAGAATTTAGTGGCAATTTTAAATTTCGCACAAGTGTTTTTCTTGATGTATTAGGGTGACTGTGTTTTAAAAACTTTCATGGGCATACTTCTTTTAAAGTAAAGTCTCTTCAAAAAGCTTCGAAATTGTTTTTTTCCTTTAAAAGCACCTTGCATTTTTTTTTTTTATCCAAAGAAGACAAAAATCAAAACACATTTTTCTCCTTTTTTTTCTCTTTCTCTTGCTTTTTAAGGTGATGTCACCCAAAGCATGTTCACCCAAAATATGGGTGAACATCCGGTTCACCTCTTCCTTAGGGAGAACGTAAAATCCATCTACTATCACCAAAACATATCTTTCTAGGCGAAAAAAATTTAAAGCCCACTTAGGGCGAAAAATACTTTTACTCTCTCTTTTTTTTATATATTTGTATCCTTATATACAAAAATCATCAAATACAAAGAGAATATTTACATATGTACAAAGTGTTACCTTCAGTAAATCAAAATCATGAAACATAGGCCTTCAAATGAAGGCCATTCATCGGAATGGGAAGCTCATAACCCTCCATATCATAGAGATGGTATGCATTAGTAGAATTTACAATAGAGATCCAAAATGGTCCCTCCCATATGGCATAAAACTTATGGTGATTCCCTAGCTTGGACTTCTTTTCATTCTATTTTAAGACCAAATCGTCCACCTGAAAGCTTTTGTTAGTTGTTTTTTTATCAAAACACCTCCTCATATCGGTGGCATATTCAGTGAAAACCTAGTAGGCCTGCTCCCTATCCTCCTCTAACTGTAACAACTATGTCAATATTACATTCATGGGATCGTAATTTTCATCTTCGCCTTGAAACATCTGCAAAGTTTGAAGCATTGGAAGTTCAATGTGTGTAGGGAGAACAACTTCTTTTCCATACACCAAAGCATACGAGGAAGTCTTTATGGATTTATTCACTGAGATGCAGTCGGCCCAAATTGCTTGATTTAACAACAAGTGTTAGCTCCTATTGTTACTACCCATCATCCTTTTCAGAATTCGTAATAAATTTTTATTGGTGGACTCGTCCAACCCATTTCCTTTCGGGTAATAATTAGAAGATGTTTTCAAGTAAATACCATATTTGCAAGTGAATTCGGTGATCTCAGCCCCGATGAAGGGAGTGCCATTGTTAGTGATTAGAGAATCTAGTATACCTAACCGAGTGATGAGTCCTTCCAGAAAAGAAATAATCATTTCTTTATTGGCCTTCTTAGTGGATATGGCTTCTACCCATCTGGTGAAATAATCTATCATCGTTAGGATATATTTGTGTTCCACGGATGAGTGGGGATTAATGATACCAATAAAATCAAGACCCCACTGTTGAAAAGGTGCGTCCACCTGTATCAGATGTAGGGGCAATGCTCCCTTTCTAATTCTTCCCACATACCTTTGACAACTATCACATTTTTGGCTTATCTTATGTGAATCAACGAATAGAGTAGGCCAATAATAACCTGCCCAAATAATCTTCAAAGCCATATGTATTCTTGCATAATGTCCTCTAGCTAACCCAAAATGGAATTCCTCCATTTTTTTTTCCTTTTTGGAAGATTTTACACATCTGAGGAGTATACCATCTATATTATTATAATATAATCCATTAGGCAATAGTACATGCCTGAGCGCTTGCAATTTGAACCGTCAATGTTGTGAGGGATCCAGGTGGTTCGAAAACCTTCCCAAAGTAAAATAATTAACCAATTCCTCTTTCCAATCCCTGTCATTTGCTGTGTGATTTGCCCAACCCGTTTTGCCTATATCTTTTTCATGGATTGTATTTATCATTTTAGTGATAGCACTTTTAGCTAGCTCTTGACACAGAGGACGCCCATGAACCAACTTCGTCGATCAAATCTCCATGTCATATTCCTAGATCTTTGTGACCCATACAGCCCTCTTATCACCCAGTTCTCCATGGATTTTGAAGTTCTGAACATCGGGATGAATGACATACACAATAATCTTACTCTGAAAAATAAAATGCTGAAATTTCTTAAGCGCTTTCATCATCGCATAAACTTGCTTTTCTATAAAATTATACTTCTCCTAATGTGGTGCAATAACTTGGATCAAAGAAACAATGGGCTTCTCCTCTAAATCACATTTCTTTTGTGTCAGCACTGCAGCATAGCTCTCCTGTTCACCTACTACATAGAGGATGAAGTATTTGGAATAGTTGGGAATAATCAACATCGATGCTTGAGTGATTCTCTCTTTGCACTTCTATTAAACACTCGCTTCTCTTATTTACTATTCAATTTAAGGGTATGCTCATATTTATCCCAATACTGCTAAGTATCTTCTACTCTTTGCTTTTTAGTTAATGAAGGGTACTTAAGCCTCTCCTTAGATTGCTCTTTTGTTTCATTCAAAGTTTGAGCAGCCATCACGAGTTGCAAAGTTAAAGGTTTAGCTTGTACTTTATATTAAGCTTTCCTAGGTAACATATCCTTAATATTAATAGCATCATGTTCCTTGGCTTTAGCAACAGGTGCCCTCGTTGGAGGTAACCGCTTCTCTTCTTGCACCTTTGGTTCTGCAGGTACCTTCAAAGGTTGCAACTCTACTGGATCAATAGTCATCAACTTCTTTCTTGGCCTTGTGAGGACTGAAACTTGCTCCAAGGATGGCATCATACAATTATGCTCAATTTCTTGAATCATGTTAACTTGTCCACCTACAGAACTTTCTGCCAGAGTTTGAACATAGTTCATATGCATCATACATGTATCTTCTCCATGAGGATCATTTTACATAGAGCACCAATATGCTCTCTCCATCGTATTTACTTCATCATTTACCTGTATCGCTACATTTTTCTTGAAGAACACAAGCTTATACTGAGAGGGGGGGTGAACAGTATAAGACCGCTTTTTACTTTTTCCTTCAATTCAACTTTCAATTCAATATTATGCAGTGTATAGAAAGCAGTATCAATAGCAGTAATCAAAGCAATGCACAAAACACCATCCACAATAGAGACACAACAATTTACGTGGTTCACCCAATGCGGGCTACTCCACGGATAAAATATTTCACTAAATTTTATCAAATCAAATTCTAGGAATACCTTTCCCGATTACAATGTTTATGGGCACCAACCCAAAGGAGACACCAATCCCCTAGCTCTGTTATGGCTGGTGATCCTCTAGAAGACCTCTGCCTCCTCTGCCCTTAGCAAATGGAACTCTATCCACAGAAGACACTTGTCTTCCCTGCTCTGGTTGGAGACCTCTGTCCTCAACTCTATCACCTCCAAAGCTGGTCCTCGAAATTGCACTAAACACAGTCCTTCGGTCTAGCACAAATGTCCTCGATCTCTTTCTCTGATCTGCACCAAACACAGTCCTTTGGTCTGGCACAAATGTCCTTGTCCTCTTTCTCTGGTCTGCACAAAAACATAGTCCTTCACTCTTTTTGTGCAAGCACAACTGCACTTGATCAAACTTTGACCTTTGCACCTCTACGCAATCATAGCCGCATAGTCTTCACGCACTCTGCTTCCTTGCAATCTCACTCACTTAGAAGATTCGATGAAATGCACTCTGTACACTGCTATCGAATTTTGCACTCTGCTTCTTGGCGATCGAACTTCTCCCCGCACTCTATCTATGAATGTCGCACTTCGAATGCACACTTAAAAATCGATGCCTTAACTCTCCAAACAGCCCTCCTTTTATACTAACACATTCAAGATTTAAACCTTGGTCTTAGTCGACTGTTACCCTTAAACTACGTCGGCTACAAAACCCTAAACTGCATCGGCTCAAATTTAACTCTGTCGGCTTCAACCGCCTCTGTGGTTCTGTAGCTTTTCTCGTGAAACTACAACATGTCACGATATCACGACATCTTTGCAACCGAACACTATCTTATGGCTTTTGTCGTGATATCGTGACACTTTCTACTTTTGCTGATGTCATCTTCACTTCTATCGCGAAACCGTGACCCTTCTGTCTTCATGGCCTTCTTCTCTGCTTTTGTCATGAAATCGTGACACTTCTGCCTCTGCTGACGTCATCTTCAATTCTATCATGAAATCATGACCCTTCTATCTTCATGGCCTTCTTCTCTACTTTTGTCATGAAATTGTGACACTTCTTCTCGACGTGCATCTTCATTTTCGTCTGAAATCGTGACCCTTTTTCTCAACCTTTTTGTCGCGAAATCGTGACACTTCTCCTTATGCTATTTTGGTGTCATGAAATCGTGACACTTTCTCCTTCGAGATCTTCCTTCTTGAATTCATCGTGAAATCGTGACACTTCTTCTGTGAAGACTTGCTTCCTATTTTTGTCATGAAATCGTGACACTTTCTCCACCGATCTCCATCTCAGCCTGTCACGAAATCATGACGCTTTCTTATTTTAGACTCTTCCCTTTGTTGCATGTCACGAAATCGTGACAGTTCTCACTTCGAGTTTTGTAGCATGTCATGAAATCATGACAGTTCTCACTTTGACTTCTGTAGCATGTCACGAAATCGTGACACTTTATCTTGCTACTTTCTCTCTCTTTGAACTTGTCATGAAATCGTGACAACTCACATTTCGGACTCTCTCTTCTGCATTATGTCGTGAAATCATGACACTTTTCCTTTTGGACTCCTTCTCCTGCAACATGTCATGAAATCGTGACACTTTTCCTTTCGGACTCCCTCTCCTGCAACATGTCGCGAAATCGTGACACTTTTTCTTTCGGACTCCCTCTCCGGCAACATGTCACGAAATCGTGACACTTTTTCTTTCGGACTTCCTCTCCTGCAACATGTCGTGAAATCGCGACACTTTTTCATCCGTACAATCTTCTTTGCAATATGTCGTGAAATCATGACATTTCTGACTCCGAACATTCTCTCTCCTCTATGAGTCGCGAAATTGCGACATGTCGCGATATCGCGACACTTTTTCAAACTTACTCATTTTTCCAACTTACACTTTTCTTTCGAACCTGTCAGCTTGGAGTTTGCCAGAGACCTTTGAAACTGTCATGCCGAAACCTTCATCAAAACAAAGTATTTGACATCAAATCAAATTCCTTCATCAAATTCCTTTGAAAGCTTCTTGACATCAATGACAACTTAAACACTTGAGCAAATGCAATGTACCCAAGGTACCCAAAATTGCCAACAATCTCCCCCTTTGTCATTGATGGCAAACCTTTATTGAAAATGCTTCTCAAGAGCAAAAGCTGAAACAAATGGAGCTAACAACTGACCAACGTCTTTTGAAGTTTTTCTCCCCCTGACTTGAAGCTTTCCTCTTCACTTGAAGCTCTCCCCCTTACTCATATCTCTCCCCCTTTGTCATCAATGGCAAAGGGCCACCTTTGGGGCTCGGGACTAAGAATTAGCCTCTTAGCTTAGTCCCTCCCCCACCTCTTGATGAGGTGATTAATTCTGGGGTGGGAGTAAAACTCCCATTAGGCACTGATCATCATCAGTGTCTATAACTTCCTTGCCAGGCCTTCTCTTGAACTCATTGTCCATTTTCCTGTTCCTGTTACTGTTCTTGTTCTTGTTCTCATCCCTGTTTTTGTTCATGCCTTGATCCTTGGACCTGTTCATACCACTGTTCCTATTCCTGTACCTTGGAAGATCAGCTCTACACTGTCTAGCTGTGTGACCTCCATTGTTGCACTTATAACAGGTAACAATGTTATTTCTTTTAGGCATACCTATTCTTTGAATCCGCCAGTTCTGCCCAAACCTGTTCTGATTAATCCTGTTCTGGTCGAGCCTGTTATTTATCTCGCAATAGACTGCCTTGTGCCCGAACTGTTGACAAGAGTAGCAATACCCTCGAAAGAAACTGGCACTTCTGATTTTTTCATTTACTGTCTTTACTTGAGTCATGCAATGTGCAGCCATGTGACCAAACCTGTGACACGCAAAACATCTGTCGTGAAATTTTCCTTTATTCGACCTCTTGGGTCCCAAAAATTTTTTCTTCTCATTCTGAATTCTATTTTCTATTTCTATGCATCTATCAGTCATGGACTCAAGATCTGAAAAACTTTCCTCATCAGAACTCTCTTCCTTTTGGAGTCTCTTACTAGACTCTCCAACTTGCGGTTTGACAAAACCAAGACCTATTTTATCTGTTGGTTTTCTTTGATCTTTGATGAGTGATTTAACCTTTTTGGAGCTGTCTTGAAACCTGTACAACTTATCCTTGTACTCTTTGGTTTCCTCTTTCAAAGAAGCCATTTTCTGTTCTAACTCACTATACTCAAGAACCTTCGATTCCAGCTCATCCTTGAGTTCTTGTGTCTTAGCCATAGAAAAATCAAGACTTTCTATAAGATCATCTCTCTCTATACAGACATTCATCTAACTTATCCTTGAGTTTAGCATTCTTCTTTCTTTCCTTTTTCAAAGCACTAAGAGCATTAATAAGTTCACTTTCAAGATCCTTTATTTGTTTGCTTTCTGAATCATCAAAGCCTTTTTCAGATTTCTTATCACTAGAGGTGCTACCTTTTTCAAAAACCATACATGCATCTTCCTTATAGTTTTCTGAAGCATCCTCATACATACTGGAAACCAAATCACTATTTGTACAATCATCCTCAAGGTGACCAAAATTTCCACATCTAAGGCATTTCATGATAATGAATCTATGTTTCGGTTCTTCCTCTTTTTCTAAAATAAACATCTCATTTTCATCATCACTCGAAGAACTTTCACTATCACTACTCGAACACTTACTTGCTTTGTCCAGGTAGAAACTCTTCTTGTGCTTGTGAGAATACCTCTTTCCTTGATTGTTGTGCTCATCTTTGTTCTTTCTGTGATGCTTGTGCTTTTCAGAATCCTTGCTCTTAGAATCCTGTTTCTCTTCATCACTTTCATTCTTGGAAATAGTACAATCAGTAGCATAATGACCAAACTTTCCACAATTGAAACATCTTATATTTTTCATGCTTTTGTGCTTTCTAGAGAACTTGCCTTTCTTGTTGTAATATGCCTCTTCATCACTAGAAGACTCATCACTCTCTTGAAGTTGTTTACCCTTGGATTTCTTGGTAGCTTTGAAAGCTGCTTCTTTCTTGACGTCAACCTTTACCTGAGTTCTCAACTCAAATGCTGCAAGAATGCTATGAAGCTCATCCTTTTTCAGTTTATCCAAATCTTTAGCTTCCTCAATAGCAGAAATATTTTCACTAAATCTATTAGGAAGAGATCTTAAAATCTTATCACAAACATCATTTTCAGCAAGCTCAAGTCCTAAGTCTTTCATGGAGTTAACAACCTCATCCATACGAAGCATGTAGTCACTAATATTTTCATCATCATTCATCTTGAGTTGTTCAAACATACCTTTGAAATGTCTCAACTTGGCCTTTTTGACATTTGCATCACCTGTATGAACCACCTGCAATTGTTTCCACATTTCACTAGCTGTCTTGCAGTGAATTACTTTGGTGAGATCTGCTTTCTGTAAACCTTTCAGGATTGCATTCATTGCTTTTGAATTGTTGTGATGTAGGAGCCTATCTTCTTTAGTATATGGACCATTTACAGGAATAGTGTACCCATCTTCAATCACTTCCCAAACCTCATTCCCAAGTGCCATTAGATGAACCTTCATCCTTGCACTCCAAAGACCAAAATCTGATCCATCAAGAATAGGTGTTGCATTGCCACTTGAATAATCCATTGTGTTCTTTGCTAGCTTTTCCTTCAAGCTGTTAAACTTTTCGAAGGCACCCGCTCTGATACCAATTGAAGAACACAAGCTTATACTGAGAGGGGGGGTGAACAGTATAAGACCGCTTTTTACTTTTTCCTTCAATTCAACTTTCAATTCAATATTATGCAATGTATAGAAAGCAGTATCAATAGCAATAATCAAAGCAATGCACAAAACACCATCCACAATAGAGACACAACAATTTACGTGGTTCACCCAATGCGGGCTACTCCACGGATAAAATCTTTCACTAAATTTTATCAAATCAAATTCTGGGAATACCTTTCCCGATTACAATGTTTATGGGCACCAACCCAAAGGAGACACCAATCCCCTAGCTCTGTTCTGGCTGGTGATCCTCTAGAAGACCTCTGCCTCCTCTGCCCTTAGCAAATGGAACTCTATCCATAGAAGACACCTGTCTTCCCTACTCTGGCTGGAGACCTCTGTCCTCAACTCTATCACCTCCAAAGCTGGTCCTCGAAATTGCACTAAACACAGTCCTTCGGTCTAGCACAAATGTCCTCGATCTCTTTCTCTGATCTGCACCAAACACAGTCCTTCGGTCTGGCACAAATGTCCTTGTCCTCTTTCTCTGGTCTGCACAAAAACATAGTCCTTCACTCTTTTTGCGCAAGCACAACTGCACTTGATCAAACTTCGACCTTTGCACCTCTACGCAATCACAGCCGCATAGTCTTCGTGCACTCTACTTCCTTGCAATCTCACTCACTTAGAAGATTCGATGAAATGCACTCTGTACACTGCTATCGAATTTTGCACTCTGCTTCTTGGCGATCGAACTTCTCCCCGCACTCTATCTATGAATGTCGCACTTCGAATGCACACTTAAAAATTGATGCCTTAACTCTCCAAACAACCCTCCTTTTATACTAACACATTCAAGATTTAAACCTTGGTCTTAGTCGGTTGTTACCCTTAAACTACGTCGACTGCAAAACCCTAAACTGCATCGGCTCAAATTTAACTCTGTCGGCTTCAACCGCCTCTATGGTTCTATAGCTTTTCTCGTGAAACTACAACATGTCACGATATCGTGACATCTTTGCAACCGAACACTATCTTATGGCTTTTGTCGTGATATCGTGACACTTTCTACTTCTGTTGATGTCATCTTCACTTCTATCATGAAATCGTGACCCTTCTATCTTCATGGCCTTCTTCTCTGCTTTTGTCATGAAATCATGACACTTCTGCCTCTACTGACGTCATCTTCAATTCTATCATGAAATCGTGACCCTTCTGTCTTCATGGCCTTCTTCTCTGCTTTTGTCATGAAAATGTGACACTTCTGCCTCTGCTGACGTCATCTTCAATTCTATCATGAAATCGTGACCCTTCTCGCTTTCTCAACCTTTTCTCGGCTTGCACTAGAAAATGTCACGAAATCGTGACACTTTCGCTACCTTATGCTATTCTTTGCCTTACGCCTGCAAATCGGAACATGTCACGAAATCGTGACACTTTCGCCTTCGAGCTCTTCCTTCTTGAATTCATCGTGAAATCATGACGCTTCTTCTATTGAAGACTTGCTTCCTATTTCTGTCACGAAATCGTGACACTTTCTCCAACTGAATGTTGCCATCTCAACCTGTCGCGAAATCGTGACGTTCTCATTTTCGACTCTTCCCTTTGTTGCATGTCACGAAATCGTGACAGTTCTCACTTCGAGTTTTGCAGCATGTCACGAAATCGTGACAGTTCTCACTTTGACTTCTGTAGCATGTCACGAAATCGTGACACTTTATCTTGCTACTTTCTCTCTCTTCGAACTTGTCGTGAAATCGTGACAACTCACATTTCGGACTCTCTCTTCTGCATTATGTCACGAAATCGTGACACTTTTCCTTTTGGACTCCTTCTCCTGCAACATGTCACGAAATCGTGACACTTTTCCTTTCGGACTCCCTCTCCTGCAACATGTCGCGAAATCGTGACACTTTTTCTTTCGGACTCCCTCTCCGGCAACATGTCGCGAAATCGTGACACTTTTTCTTTCGGACTTCCTCTCCTGCAACATGTCGCGAAATCGTGACACTTTTTCGTCCGTACAATCTTCTTTGCAATATGTCACGAAATCGTGACATTTCTGACTCCGAACATTCTCTCTCCTCTATGAGTCATGAAACTGTGACATGTCGCGATATCGCGACACTTTTCCAAAAAGCTTTCTCTCTCCTGCCTAGGTCGTGAAAATGTGACATGTCGCGATATCGCGACACTTTTTCAAACTTACTCATTTTTCCAACTTACACTTTTCTTTCGAACCTGTCAGCTTGGAGTTTGCCGGAGACCTTTGAAACTTGTCATGCCGAAACCTTCATCAAAACAAAGTATTTGACATCAAATCAAATTCCTTCATCAAATTCCTTTGAAAGCTTCTTGACATCAATGACAACTTAAACACTTGAGCAAATGCAATGTACCCAAGGTACCCAAAATTGCCAACATTTCTTATACCCTCTACTAATAGAAGCTTATTCCCATGTAATCGGTGGAGTCTGAAATCTTCATGATCGAAACTCAGTTTCGGCTTATTTTTTTCTCACTATTGTAAGCTCATTGGATATCGTTCTCAAGGCCGCATTATTAGATTTCACTTCTTGTAATAAGGCTGTGAAAGGACTAGAATTGGGCACTAGAGAAGGTGTTGGTAAAGGCAAAGGCACTTGCAACATGGGTAAGGGTAAAGGAGTTGGAGGTGTTGGCAATGTTGTAAAAGGAATAGATGATGGTTGTTGGGGTACCGATGGAGCAGGTAATTGTGGAAAAATTATAGTCGATTATTGTAGAACATGAATAGGGTCAATATGATGGGTACCCGAGTTCCATGAAGGGATTGGGTATATTGATGTCATAGGCTATGAAAATACACTAGAATAAAGATATTGCAAGAGATCAGGAAGGATTGGCATGGTTGCCTTCGGAGGAAGCCTACCTATAACAATCAAATCAAACTTGGCCTTTTGAGCTTATGTATATAGATATGGGAACATGGTCACATTGGCCTAGTGTCCTACCATACCAATATCAGTGTTGAGCGCTCGAAGATAATAAAATGTTGCTTGCTCATGCATCGACCGTAGACCATTTGGAACTCTCTGCCAGCTTCATGCAAATCAAATATTAAAATATACGATCTCTTCCTATGGATGTCTTTGAATCATGGTGAACCGGTGCAACAAAGAATATGGATCAACTTGCTTATGAAAATTCTTGATCAGCAATTCTGCCAACTGATCCCATGAAGTAATAGTACCAAGTTGTAAGGATCGGTACCAATATAATAATTTTCCTCTTAGCGACAAAACAAATAATTTTATCATTACATCCTCATCAGTTATGTCATGGATAGTTTTAAGAGAGGCTACATCTTGAATATGCTCATACACGGTCTTTCCAGTACCATCTTAAGTTGGCAAAGCCTTTAAAGCTGCTTGAGGTACTAGATTCTACACTTGCAAATTCAATGCTCTTGAGCTATTACATGCTAGAAACTACCTTGGAGGCTATTGTTGATGTGGTGGGGGATTATGAGCCATATTAATAGGAATATGAGGTATAGACTACAAAACGCTAGTGGTTATGCGAGGTAGATATTGGGGAAGCTTGGTTGTAGTACTTACCAAACTTACAGGAGCAAAAAATACACCAGCCAATCACAAGGATGAAGTAAATGGTATATGGGATATGTGAGGAAGTGAAGATGTACAAAAAAAAGTGGCTATCTGAGGATGCTCTCCTAATATTTGGATATCGAGTTCATAAAAATCAATTTGATTATTGAGATTCTTGGTTTTCGATCTTGTATTCATGAGAGACAGCATTCGCCATCCTCATGCTTGGGAAATTTTGGATAAAATTGAGTCGCTAGATGTCTTAATTTTAGCAGAAAGGCAAACATCAAACTTGAATACTACTGGAAGTGGAATCTTTGAGGTCCCACTGACTAATTAGAAGTCATATCACAAGGTAGTGGTGAAGGTAGCATAAGAAGCTGAACATGTTGAAGTGCTCAGGGTCACGTACGAGGTGGAGAAAGAAGAGCGTGCACTAGAAACAACCAAGAAAAAGACATCTACAACAAAGAAGATGGCTCCAACTGCATCGGCTGGAGAAAATGAATCTGCACCCAATGAATAAGGGCCTAGGGTTCATTTGCATCCATACGAGTTGGATACCCCGTGAGTCACCAAAAATGTTGGCTATTTTGTATTTGCCACATTGGAAATTTTGTCTAAGACTTTGGTTCAGTTTTTTGTATATGGCAATAGTATATGTGATGACAATTATATATGTATTGCTTTATTTTGCCAAGTTTTGATGCACTTTTGAAGATGTCCTCTGAAATGCCTCCTTGAATTTGTTTCAATGTAAATTTATTTGAAAAAGAAAGCATTTGTTTAAAAACCTTTGAAAAAATGGAGAAGCGAAGGGGTTTGAGCAAGAAACTTTGAAGAATTTCCACTATGTTCACATTTGCTCCAAGAGAGGGGCAAACATCCTGTTCACCCTTTGGAAGGGCGAACGAGCTCAAAGAATCAATAAAGATGAAGTATGAAAATTTAAGTTCACGTGCACCCTTTCCCAGATGTGAACGCATCGTTCACCCTTCCTAGGGGCGAAAGCACCCCAGTAAATCATGTCACGCTCGCGCCCAAAAATGATATCAATTTTGGTTCACCCTGGTCAAAGGGCAAACATCCCATTCACCCCTCCCATGGGTGAATTAACTTTCAAGGAGAAGTCACATCACAATCACCCCTTCTTAGGGGTGAACGTGCCATTCACCCTTTCAAGGGGTAAACAAGTTTTTTGTGTGCATTCTCAAAGGTAAATGGGGCGAAGCAGTTTTAAAGGTAAAAATTATCCCGGGGTGAAGTAGAAAATTGTTCAAAGGTATGAAAATGCTCAAATCATATATATTAAATAAATGAGGAATGGAAGTAACTCATATTTATGGATCTTGAAGTGAAGAAGGAAAAAAATTAATCTTCCATATTTCCAAAGTAGTAGGGGTGCTTTCAAATATTCAATGCCACTCTCATTATCTGTGCACCGACACTCGAGTTGCAGATTTTATGGAGGTTTTATCCCAAGGATAATGGATTTTCAATGAATTTTAGGAGGATTTTCCTTGTTTTGTCCCTGATCCCTAGACATTTTGTTCTCCAATGTATTTAATGAAAGAGGCAAAAACCTCTATAAATACTAGAATAATTTCATTGTAAAGGGAGGTTAGACATTTTGTGAGAGATCTCTCCAAGCTCTCTGTATTAATACAAGGCATTCAGGCTTCTGAATTTGTGAGCAATTTTGTGTATGATATATTTCTATGTGTTGCACTTCTATTAAACACTCGCTTCTCTTATTTGCTATTCAATTTAAATTATGTACTTTGATTTAAATATTCTAGTGGGAGAGTGAACGCTGGAGTGCTAATTTAAAAGTTATTATTGCAATATTGTAAGTTTATTCTACTGCTTTTCCTTCTGTTAAATGCTATTTTGTGCTAGGGTGTTTTCCTAATATTAGTCTTCCCCAAATCCTACACTTCGGCCTGTGGCCATAATTCTTATTTCTTTCTATAATTTGTAATTTATTTCCTGCATCCCTAGTATTTTACCAGTGTAGGATTTAGTTCAGGAATCAACCCTCTCTAAATATTGGCATGGAGGACATCTCTTTCCTCTAGCCTTTCAATGTTGGTTGTATCTAGGGCATATAAATGCAATGTTTATCAATTAGGCAAATATTTGACCAAAATGACATCGATGTGCATAATTGTCTAGGGCAACAACAAAAAGATATTGCTACTATGTATTTAGTACTACAAGATATATGGGATTCAGTGTCTAAACTTCTTTCTCCAAATAATCAAGCCTCTCAAGATATTGTCAACCCTAAATCTTTAAATACTCATCAAGCATCAGTACCTCTAAAAACTTCTTCTGATTTTGATCCTTTAGTAGGTGATGCATCCCAATTCTTAGAATGACCTCATAATGTTTAGGTTCCTTGTACTAACATGCCAAATTTTGAGGGATATGATCCCAAAGGTTGGTTAGCCAAAATGAATGGTATTTTTTGTCTATACCATATTCCAGATATCGGTAGTGTCACATTTGCATCTTGTAAACTGGGTATCCAGACCTATCAGTGGTTGTTATGGTAGCTCCATAAACATAATCACTCCCTTATGTGGCTTGAATTTAAGAAAAATTTTCTTAGAATATTTGATAAAGGTTCTTCCTCATCATATGTGGTTCACCTTATGGAACTCAAGCAAACCAGTTTAGTAGAAGACTATGTCACTGAGTTCACAAGTATTCTTACCTATACACATGAATTGAATCCAATAGTAGTGGTATCTGCTTTCTATCATGGTATTAAGGATAAAATAAGAAATGAAGTTGACATGTATGATCCATGTACTCTTGATGATGCCACCCGTATAGCTCAAGTAGCCAAAAATAAACTTCAAGATGTGGCACCCTATAAACATGATTCTAATTTTCATTGTCCTTCTTGTAATAATGAATAATACTCAATATTTCCCTACTTTAAATATCATTCCTATAATCAAATATATCAAGCTTATGTAGTACATCAAACCTTTCAAGTGGAATATGACACTAATGAAGAAGAATATATAATTCAACTAGAGTCACTCATTGATACTGAACAACAACCAATGGATACTAGTGAAGTAACACCAGAAGAAGATATTATTGCTCTCTCATTACATGCACTTATGGGTTTAAAATCTTATCATACAATTAAGGTACAAGGATTTATTAGGCATAAACTTATTAATGTGTTGATTGACTCAGGTAGTACACATAACTTTATCAATTTCAAAACTTCTACATATTTGAATTTGTATATGAATACTTCTAATCAAGATAAGTTTCAAGTATTAATTGCAAATGGAGGTAATGCTCATTTTGTGGGTCAAACATATCCATTTTTGATACAAATTGTAAGTTATACTTGGTGGGGAACTCTCTTCGTTATGAACTTAGGGAGCTCAGACATCATTTTGGGTGCAAAATAGCTATCTCAACTTGACGATGTTACTCTTAATATTAAAAAATTATACATCAAGTGGATAAATAATGGTAAGACTATTCGTCTTCAAGGAATTCAATCTCCACCGTCCAAGGTTATGAATTCACATTTCATGGAGAAGTTACTAAAGAAGGGTGGTTATGGTTTTATAGATCAAATAAATTCCATGGAAGTTCAATTATTGGATACTCCTACAATTCTCTGAAAGGATATTCAAGACATTATGGATAATTATGAAGAAGTCTTCAGTGCACCAAAGGGTCTACCTCCTAAATGATCACATAACCATGACATACATATCATTCCTGGAAGTCTTCCTCCTAATGTTCATCTTTATCACTATCCTCAATATCAGAATATAGAAATAGAGAAGCTCATCCAATAAATGTTAGAACATGGCATCATTCATCCTAGCATCAATCCTTACTTATCACCAATAGTAATGGTACGTCGTAAGGATACCTCTTGGCGCATGTGTCCAGATTTTGGACCTCTCAACAAAATTACCATAAAGGACAAGTTCCCTATCCCTATCATTGATGACTTATTAGATGAATTACATGATGCTAGTTATTTCACTAAATTGGATTTTCATTCAGGTTTTCACCAAATTTGGGTTAGGGAAGAGGACATATTTAAAAATTTCAAACTCATGAAGGTCATTATGAATTCCTAGTCATGCCTTTAGATCTTACTAACACTCCATAAAACTTTCAAAGCCTTATGAACCATGTATTTAAGCCATATCTTCGTAAATTCATCTTATTTTTCTTTGATGATATCCTAATTTATAATAAATCTTGGAAGGATCACCTAATTCATGTTGACAAGGCCCTTCATCTATTACAAAAGGAAAAAATATTTGTTAAAAGATCCAAATGTGCCTTTGGGGTCTAAGAAATCGAATACTTAGATCATATAGTATCTCATGAAGGAGTTAAAGTAGATCCCCAAAAAATCAAAGCTATTTGAGATTGGCCCTTACCAAAATCTCTCAAAAAGATTTAAGGATTTCTTAGTCTTACAGGCTATTACCATAAATTTGTCTGTAACTATGGCAAGATTGCATCACCTCTCACAGTACTTACTAGATAGGATGCTTTTATTTGGAATGAAGCAGCTTCACAAGTATTCCAATCACTCAAAGAAGCTTTGTGATCCACTCTAGTATTTACCACTCCTAACTTTAACAAACCTTTCGTCATTGATTGTGACATTTCGGGTATAGGGATTAGCATTTTTTTAAGGCAAGAAGGTCACCCCTTAGCTTTTGAGAGCAAGCAATTTTCAAGAAAGTATTTGGGGTGATCTCCTTATGAGAAGGAAATGTTGGCTATATTACATGCCATTGAGAAATAAAGGCATTATTTACTAAGTAGTCATTTAATCATTAAGATTAACCATAGTAGCCTAAGCATTTTATAGAATGTCTCTCATACCCTAAATAGAATAAGTGGATGACCAAACTTTTAGGGTATGATTTCATCATTGAGTATAATAAAGGTAATTAAATTATGGTAGTTGATGCATTGTCTCACAAATATGAGAATGAGGTCTCCATAAATGCCATTTTGGGTCCTTGCCCCCAATGGTTGTCTCAACTTCAAGAAGAATGGTTTGTTGATATGGAAACTACTCAAATTATTCAAGATATGAATACAGGATCATCAAGGCATTTGTACTTCTCATATTTATACGATGTTCTTCACAAGAAATATCACATCTACCTTCCTTAGGTTTCAACTATTTAATCTATGGTTCCCTAAGAATTGCATGCATCCCCTTCAACAAGACACTCAGGATTCTTGAAAACAAACCAGTGAGTGAAACAATATTTTTATTGAAAAGGCTTAAAATTTGATGTCTAGATATTTGTGGTCGAATGTGAGGTATGTCAACACAATAAAGGTGAAACAGTTAAATATCTAGGACTACTGCAACCCTTACCAATTATATACCACCAATATACCACCAATGGGAACACATATCCATGAATTTCATTAAGATTTTTCTCAAGTCAGAGGGTAAAACAATAATTTTGTGGTTGTGGATCATCTTTCCAAGTATGCTCACTTTTGTGCCCTACAACATCCCTACTTAACAAGTAAAGTAGCCAAGGTATTTCTTGACTCCATTTTCAAGTTACATGGTATGCCCAAAACTATTGTGAGTGATCATGATCCCTGTTAGAGTAGGTTATTACATTATTCTCCTAAGTTAGATATACTAACATTTCTTATTTTTTGTGAATATCTCATTAGTTAGTATATTGTTAGTTGTTAGCTTTATTAGTGGGCTATGGTTAGGATATTATTTTATCCTAAGCTATTCTTAGCTTTGCATTGCATATATATTATCATTATCAATGCAATAGATCTATTGCCTATTATGCTCTCTAATATGGTATCAGAGTGGGCAAGAACTATGCTCAATATTTTACGTAAGCTATGCTTCGCATTTGATGTGAGTTATGCTCTGCATTTGACGATATGAAATGTGTCAGCATCCAGATAGGATCTGGTGACCTGCATGGAAGAGTAGACCCTACCTGAATTGGATTCTAACTAGTGACTATGATTGTCTCTACTGGGGTGAGAGAGACTCGATGGTGAGGAGACCTATATTGGGTGGATCAAGGGTATCAAGATTCATGAACAGCCTACGGGTTGACAACATTGGCATCTAGACACAAATCCAGATAGAAGGACTAGACCCCTATGATAATAGGATGCTACATGACAACCTACCTGGATGATCACGACAACGTCATGATGGCCTACCTAGACAAGGACAATCCTATGTGGACTGACTTGGAGGGACACGATGCAAGGACCGATGCAACCCTAGGACTAACACAGACTCCAATGACTAGGACCAGATTCTATAACATGATGGAACAAGACTAGATACTATGATGGACTTGGCAACATAGGGGGATGAAGATCAGTATCGTGGACCAGACAAAGCTGACTATGCAGTTGATGCGGCCAAGGAAGTACTGGATTATGGACCGATTGGCTAGACAATAAGCCACCTAAGATGCGATGGACCTATTGGGGGCTACTAAACCTATGGAGATAATGTGGAAAAGGGTAGCATATGGACAAGGCATGATTTATAGACAATTATCGATCACCGATTGGATCAAGTGTTAGTGGGCAAAGGTAGCGGCGATGCCACCTCCACACAGTGGTGGCCACGCTCCATAGAAGCATGGTTTTTTAGGTTCAAGTGGGCGTTGAGCCCTTATTTACTCATCCCAAGTGGTAGCCAAGGTGGTTAGGGTGCTGGAAGCTCAGGCGCTAGCTCACGGGGCATCGTGGGTTCAATCCCTCATGGCTGTACACCTAAGAAAAATGATCGCAAGGTATTTGCATTTTTTTTTAATAATTTCATTAATAATTTTTTAATTAAAGTTTTTTTTAATATCAATTATTTTGTTAATATTAACATTATTGATTTTTCAAAAAGTTTATATTAAATAATTGATTGAAATTTAAAATTTCCAATTTAAAACAAATAAAAAAGGGGGCAAACTTTAGCAATTGCCTAAGAGGCCAAATTTGAAAATTGCCAAGGAAGCTTTGTAAAAGACTTTTGAGGCTTCATAGTTGCATTTTTTGCACTAAGGGGGGATAACACTTTTCTCCATCCAAAATTTTTTTGCCTTAAGGGGGATAAATTTTTCTCCACCTCTCCTATTTCGCACTAAATGGGGGATACATTATAATTTTGCAAACAAAAATGGGGAAGACTTAAAAGGGTGCATTTTCGATAGTGACCGACACCTTAGTCAAATTATTTTGCAAAATTTCAATGTAAAAGGTGCATTTTCAATAGTGATAGACACCTAATAAATGGATAGAACAAAGAAACATAGTGCCCTAAAATCAACTGATGTTTCTAAATCAGTTACAAGTCCCTAATTTCCACCAGAGATGGATGGGTCTGATTTTTATGAGGATGGAAATTTTTTCACACTATGTCATGGTGTAGATGCCATACTCGATGATTTTGTGTCTTGTGAAGATATTCAAAAAAATGGTGTTCTAATCCCTAATGGCGGTGTAAGGGAAATATACATGTCATTGGTTTCTCTTGGAATTGCTCAATGTAAAGTGAAAAGGGACATTAGTGAGGAAATAGAGGTCAAACCCCTAATGGTCGATGCTTGTAGTGACACAAGTGACCTTCAGCCCATGGTGGTGAATGCTTGTTGTAACACATGTGACCTTGAGCCTACTATGGCCAATGCTTTTTTTGATACAAAAAACCTCATACCTTCAATGGTAGATATCAGTTGTAGCACAGGTGATCTCATATCAGTAACATATTTTTCTTGTGACACCAGTGACTTAAAAATTGAAACTCCTCAAAAAGAGCTCCATAATCTCATCAATAATGACAAATGCCATATTGTTAAAACCATTTATGAAGATGATGAAATTATTTGTTTTTAATAACACACTAAAGGATTTGGATCCAAACTGATGAAGAAAATGAGATTCAATGGTGAGAGATTAGGTAAACAAGAACAAGGCATTAAAACTCCAATAATGATAAATATCAGGGCAACGAATGAAGGCCTTGGCTATTTTGGATAGGCAAGTACCAGTAAAACCATGTTTTCAAACCCTAAATATCCTAGAACTCTTAAAAATAATTATTGCAATAATTGTGGAAAAATAGGACATGTTGCAGCTATATGTTGGAAATTGCATCCTTGTGATTCATGTGGATGTACAAATCACTCTTATTCTAGTTGTTGGTACAAACTGAAAATAGCCAACAAGGTTCATATAGATTGTGGATGGATAGATCACACATAATGGACCATGATGAAAGCAATGTTTTATGAATTCTATAGAAAAGGTAAAACCTATGGTAGACCTAGAGGCAGATCCAATGATAGACCAAGTGGTATTCCTAGAGGCAATGACCCAAATATAGACCTAAAGACAGATTCAAAGGCAAATTTCCAGAGGCAGATCTACAGGTATATACAGAGGCAATTATATAGAGGCATATTCACAAGCAGATCCAGATATAGACCCAAAGGTACTCATCTAATGGTAACCTTAGAACCAGAGCCAAAGCTAGAGCCATGAGCCAGAGCTAGAGCCCGAGACAACAACTTTCATTTATCTTCTTCTTCACTGTATTGGGACAGTTATATGTATTACCCAAATATTGTTTTATGGGGGGAATTATATCCATTACACAAATAATTTAATAAGGGGGATGTTAGAGTAGGTTATTACATTATTCTCCTAAGTTAGATATACCAACATTTCTTATTGTTAGTGAATATCTCATTAGTTAGTATATTTTTGGTTGTTAGCTTTATTAGTGGGCTATGGTTAGGATATTATTTTATCCTAAGCTATTCTTAACTCTACATTGTAGATATATTATCATTATAAATGCAATATATCTATCACCTATTATGATCTCTAATAATACCATCTTCACTAGTAACTTTTGAAAAGAATTATTTCCTCTCAGCAGTACCAAGTTGAATATATATTCTGCATACCACCCCCAATCTGATGGTCAAACAAAAATAGTTTACAAATATTTGGGTACTCATATTTTTTGCTTTGCTCAAGATAAGCAATATCATTGGATTCAATGGTTTTCATTAGCGGAATGGTGGTATAAAATGTCTTACTATTTTCCCTCAATATGTCTCCATTTGAAGCTTTATGTGGTCAAAAGCCACAAACAATCATAGACTATGTTCTATGATCTTCCAAAGTAGCTCAAGTACATGACTTGTTTCAACATCGTCAAACAATGCTCAACCTTATTAAAGACAATTTTATCCAGGATAAAAATCATATGAAGTAGAAACATAACTTACATCGTTCAGAATGACAATTCAATATAGGAGATATGGTATTTTTGCACCTACAACCTTATAAGTAGTTATCCTTGAATATCAATTCTAGTCAGAAGTTGACCCCTTGATTTTATGGGTCCTACAAGATAGTTCATTGCATTGGTGAAGTTGCATATCAATTGGAGCTTCCACTCTCTTTTCGTATACATCTAGTTTTTCATGTATCTTGACTCAAACAAGTGATTGATTAGAAAGTGCAATTACAAACAGAGCTTCTAGTACTAGATGAAAAAGTGTGAATTACTCTTCAACCTGAAGCAATATTACAAACTAGAGTACATCATCTTTGATCTTGCCAGATTCAAGAATGTTTGATTAAATGATAGGACCTTACACAAGAAGATGCTACATGGGAATGAAAATTTATATTCCAATCATTTCCAGCTTTGAGGACAAAGCTTTCCAAGGAGGGGAGCCATGTTACAACCCTAATATAGCCTAGTCGACTATATTTCCAATTTAATTATTATTCATTGTTCATGTATAAATATAATTAAAGTAGTTTTAATTTATGACCATCGATCATTTATCCAATTGTGTATTCACAATACTCTACCCTCTCTAAGTGGCTAAAGAAATTTGCCCTCCTTAAGTGGTGTATTGATTTATATAAAATTAATTTGTGCATATTTTATTCCATATTTAAATTAATTTACAAGTTGTTTTCTTTCAACACATTAAAGTGAAAACTTACATCCTTTAAATTTTGACTCAAATTCAAGGAGTTACCCATTTCTAAAGCCATTGCATACACCTCGTTGGTATTCTTGAAGAAGTGTTGAAAGATAAACATCTCTACCAGAGAAGCATCAAGAGAATCAACATTATTTCTCTTAAGTAAAGCGGTTGGAAATATCGAGTGTTGAAATGTTGTAATAGCATCATAGTCTATAGAGAATGAGTGTTAAGCAAGCAATAGAAATAATTTGTATAGCCCAAGGGATTTAGGGCAAAGTGATGAATGTATTTCACCACATGGAAGAAGGCATCTCATTCACACCATTGATAGTTGTCACTACATCAAAGGTATCTCAAGCATACAATATTAGAAGTATACCTAGACAAAGCATAATTATTATAACACCATTATAAGAAGTGTTAGGTTAGAGGTGTTGAAGGTAACATATAAACCATTCAGTGCCACTTGTTATTCAATGTTGTAAATATGCAGTATAAGCGGTTGAAAGGAGTTAGGCAAATCAAGTTCCACTTGGCACCATATTTCCTACACCATGCTCTAAACTTGTAGAGAGCACACCTCAAAAGGAAGTGCTAGCAAATCAAGTGCCACTTGGCACCATATTTCCTACACCATGCTCTAAACTTGTAGGGAGCACACCTCAAAAGGAAGTGCTAGAGCAATGCTCAAATATGACATCAACTCAAAGATATTTCGAAGCAAAACTAAGGTAGTATTACAGAGTTGAGAGCACACAAGGTTCAAGGATTAATAAAGCTATATAATGAACCTATTGGAAAAAGAAATATGCAGACATAAATATCAATGTTTAAGGACAAACCCACCAGTAGATTTGAAGTGCTCAATTCAGCAACAAAATATCAAAGAGAAGCATGCTCATCGACTGGATAAAAGAGCATAGGGTAATGAGTGAACATTAGAGAAGTCACATAGTTCAATGAAAAATAACAAGTGAATAGTTCTACATAGCATCTCAGAGTTGACAAGGATTCAACTATCTTCAATTCATAGAAGTTCAAGGTGATTACTGTCATGACCCTCCTAGATGGACCTTGGAACACAAAAAATAATGTATTAACTGATGATTATTTCATACTCGATTTTGTGCAATTAAGCAACTATGCAATATTTTAGATATTAAAGAGTATGATACTGCTAATGAATTACTAATGTGTAGGATTAGGTGCACTCGTAAGTGAAATAAGTTGAGTCATCCACCGAAGATGAGGGTACTTGAGGTTGGGGGAAATGATGATAAGGCAACTTGAAGGTAACACATATAGATACCTTCATATAGACATGCATTCGGATAGGGATAATCATCAATAGCTATCCACCTTGAGCCCTAGATTGATGCCCTAGTAGCTATCGTAAGTTCTAGAGGCTGAGACAAGCAACTAGATTGATGGAAAGACTCCCTCTTTGTTTGTTGCATAAGCATGATTGTCTTTTACTTCAATACTATTTGCCTTAATAATCAGTGAGCTATGCATGCATGAATTATCTTCATAACTCCTTGTATGCTTTGGTAAATAGTTTATATAAAAAATAATAATAAAATAAAAGATATCATTATTAAATAAATATTGATTTATTTAATTAAGCAAAAAGTTATCATTTCAAATAAATAATTTTGGAATGGTAAAATATTATTATTCTAAATAAATAATTATTATTTTAAATAAATAGTTAATTTATTTAAAGTAGTAAAGAGATCTCATTTTAAACAAATGAGTGATTTATATTATGGTTATAAAAGCTTTCATCTTAAATAAAATATGAAAATTTGGTTGTTTATACCAAGAAATAGGAGAACCCTATTAAAGTGAATAACTATAGACTATAATTAAGTTGAATTGATGCGGGGTATGCTTAATCTGAATGGTGAGTCATTATTGGTTTGAATGTGATAAGACCCCTTATAAGGATGGGATGGATAATCGATATCACCTTTAGAGACCCGATCGAACCAATTTTGTGAAGGGATATCTCCTTAATGACCAATTTTTTGGGTAGAGAGGAGAGGATGTTCGCGCCTACTGCATGATAGATGTAGATGGAGAGTTAAGGTAGTTAGGTGGGGGGCGATATCCAAGGGAGAATGCAGTTGGGAGAAGATATTGCAGGAAGAGTAGCACATAGCACAAAATAAGTGGGAGAGTAGTACAAATCCTGAAGGAAGTGGATGATGATGTCTTTTGGATGAACCATACATCCAATGACAAAATTATAATGTTGGAACCATGAAAATATTTAGTAAATAATAAGAGTATTGTATTTGCCTTTATCTGGTTTTTAAATGTTGTTGGGTTGTTGGATTTAGTGGTCTACATTACCTCTTTAGAAACTATGGTAGATCCTTCCTTAAATCTTTACCTTTGTTTACCACTTGTTAGCAATAGGGAACCATAAGGGCTTGTAGCATGTTTAACCTCCTTGACCATGCAATAAGCATCGCACCTCTGTGATCTTGTTATTCACATGTAGTTGGTTGGTATTTGGTGGCAACTATGTGTGTGTGTGGTTGGTTGGTTATAGCATCATTGTAGTTCTATTATACCTTGGTACCCATATGTATAGTCATCCGATTGTACCATCTCATGCTTACCGCTGTGACCATAGCTATAAAGGATGGCCCATTATGGGTTTAGATAGCACTAAGGTTAGGATAACTCCAAGGTGGTCATACGCTTGTTGTAAGGAAACCTATCCTCCTTGACACTCACAACCATGTTGTATTGTAGTAGGACTTCAACCACCTCAGGTAGCCACCTTCGAGTCTATCTGTGTAGTACTATTGGCTACGATAGCGTTGGATATATTCATCATGTTGTAGTTGATGCTAGCATCTAGGGTAACCCCCTCCTAAATATTTTACCTACATCAATGTTGTTGTGGGGTGAACCATATCTATAGTGATTTTCGCCTCAATTCTGAATACGCCCTTTGACATTATTTTCTTCCTTCTTGAGAGTCTTGGTCGTTGGTCAATATTCTTTAGGAAGGTAATCAAGCCAATGTTATTTCATTATATTTAATGGTAATATTTAATAGGGAATGAAAGGGCAGAACCTTCATTGTTATTTCATTATATTTAATGGGTAATGAAAAGGAAGAACCATTGATGATATTTCATTATGTTTAATGGTAATATTTAATGGGGAATGAAAGGGTAGAACCTTCATTGTTATTTCATTATATTTAATGGGTAATGAAAAGGAAGAACCATTGATGTTGTTTCATTATGTTTAATGATAATATTTAATGGGTAATGAAAAGGAAGAACCATTGATGTTGTTTCATTATGTTTAATGATAATATTTAATGGGTAATGAAAAGGAAGAACCATTGATGTTGTTTTCTTATGTTTAATGATAATAGCTAATGGGTGATGAAAGGGAAGAACATTTATTGTTAGTTCATTATTTAAAAGAAAATGGGAATCGGATAATGAATGTGATTATGGTTTGTTTTGTAATTTAAGGGTATGGGACCTTACTTTATGAAATGAAGAAAAAGGTTTATTTGAAAATTAGAGTAGTTGGATTAAATTGGATAATAAATGTGATTATGGGTTGTTTTGTAATTTAAAGGTATGGGACCTTACTTTATGAAATGAAGAAAAAAGTTTATTTGAAAATTAGAGTAGTTGGATTTAATTGGATAATAAATGTGATTATGGTTTGTTTTGTAATTTAAGGGTATGCGACCTTACTTTATGAAATGAAGAAAAAGGTTTATTTGAAAAATAGAGTAGTTGGATTTAATTAGATAGTAAATGTGATTATGGATTGTTTTGTAATTTAAGAGCATGGGACCTTACTTTATGAATGAAGAAAAAGATTTATTTGAAAATTAGAGTAGTTGGCTTTAATTGGATAATAAATGTGATTATGGTTTATTTTCTAAATTAAGGGTGTGGGACCTTACTTTATGAAATGAAGAAAAATATTTATTGAGAGATTAAAGTAGTTGGCTTTAATGGAATAAGATGTGTGAACCCAGTTTATTTAGCAATTAAGGGTATGGGACTTTAATTTTTAAGGGTTGTTGGATAATTTATTGCAAGTAGAGCATATGGTCTGATGCATGGTTCAATGAATCTCATGAGCAGATGAGAGGAAAAATATAAAGAGTAGTTTCTATAATATTAACAATGCATTAGAAAGTTGAATTGCTTGGGTTATTTGTATAGTTTCAATTTGGCAATAAAATAAGCAAGTGCATTTAGAAGTATGTCTATCCGGATCCATGAGTGTCCTAATCCCCTACTATCCTCACTTGATCGATGGAATAGTAGAAGGACCAAAGGCATAAGATGGACCAAGCATAAGTTTGCTCTCTACCTTACATCTTGCTTAATTATGTAATAGATTAGATTTTTAAGGATATTTCCCCGATGAAATGGATGTAAAGTATTGTTTGAAGGTATGGGGTTTCCATACATATTTATGTAATGAATGAACTATATGACTGATGCACTTCGTATTTCATTATTTATTGTGATTGTAATTGTATCCCTATTATTGTATGTTATCCTTTAATCATTGCTTATGTTTTAGTTATCTTTGCTTGTTAAAAATTTAAAGTTTATTTGATTTAGTATCTTGATTTATTCTTATATTCTTGTGTTAATTGTCATAAAAACAATAGTAAGTTCTAGGGTGAACTTAGAGGTTAATCGAAGGGCTTGAGACCCCCTTAGGGAGATTGGTACTAGGTTTAGAAAATCATATCAGAGTTAAGATATCTTCTTAAAGGACAATATTGATAACTTAACTCACAATATACGTAGCATACCCATACATAATGGATTGTGTGGAATATGGAGATGTGTATACACCTTCTAATTATTTAAGGTGGTAAGTTTAGCCCATCAAGATTGATGATATGGATAGACTTATGTGCATAACATACGATATGCCTATGTAGAAGGGACTTGCGTGAGGGGAATCTTGTGTGGTATAGTTCTTGAGAAACTTAGGGGATGATAAACATTAAGTTAGTCTAATATTGGTTAGGGATTTATAAATCTCTCTCCTTAGTCTTTAAAAAAAACTATTTTTATATTTGTGTGTTTTCTTATTTCTTGATTTTTGGGTCATTACATTTGGTATCAGAGCTTTAGGTTCAAGTGTATAGAGCTTCTTATGTGCTAAAAAGAGATTCGGGTATCTCCAATGAATGTTTTCTTAGGTTTAAGCTAAAAATACTGGGATAACCTAGAGTCTCTCCTTAATTAGAATCTAATTGAGTCGATCCCAAGGAAAGGCGAATTTTATAATACCTTAGTTTAGGCTTTGGTATCGATGATGCATCATAACCTTGGAACTTTATCCTAATTATATTTCTAATGATTAGCAAGAAGAACTTTGTAATGTGGTTTGAATTAGTGACTCAACAAGATGAAGTTGTTATCTAATTATTTTCTTGGTTGGAATCAGATCAAGATGCCACCTAAAGCCAAGATAGAAATGCCTCCACCTAGACAGACTCAAAAAAGTAATATCAAAGAATAAATCTAGAATGAGGGTCCAAAAATTCCCAATATGGTAATAGAAGACCTCACTACCATAGTTTCCTAATTACAAGATTAGTAAGGCAAGTGCTAAAAACTATTGCGAACCAAAATTCATAAGCTAGATATTTAGAAGTTAACCAAGTTGAAGGGTTGATGGCAGAATAGATACAAGCTAGAACCCTCTTGGAAAAGGAGATGGTAAGAGATCTAAATAATGTTTGTATTTCCAAATTCAATAGATAATGAGAGGGATATGTAGTTGAGGCCTGGTTAAGCAAACTTGAAGTTTTATTCATAGTAAAGGGATATTCTTCAGGAACCTGAATGGTTTGGGCTACTATTTACCTCGAAGGATCTACCCTAGATTGGTGGGAAAATTATTATGAGAAAACTAAAATCAAACCAGTAGACATTCCATCGAAGGAATTTGTAGTCATATTCAAGAAGAGGTTCCTCACAGAGCATTTCTATGCTCTAAAATTTGAAGAGTTTGCTAGTCTAAGGCAAGGAACCAACCTAGTGGAGATTTAATATAGGAAGCTAGTAAAGCTACTGAAGTTGTTGGACATTTTGAGCTCATTTAGTTGTCATTGATGTCAAGGTGAAATGTCATCATTAATACCATGGAGCACACCATCAATAGCACTAGGAACAATACAAAGATTTGAAGAAAAAGTTGGCAAAATAATGTTTTATGAGGGTTTATGGTAAACCCACAGTGGAAGAATAATTTACAAGGTAAAGGTTTACATTTAAATCCAAGGAAGGCTTTAATATTTTTAATATTTATAAAATTTAAATTTCTTAGAATTTAATTAATTTATAAATTATGAATGTGGGAGCACCGACATCATAAAATAAGTGTCACCGACGTCTAAGAAACAAAGGGATTTTGTGTATATATTAATGCCAAGGAGACATTCAAAACTTACCCCTCAACATTTGTTTTTACATATGATATAGTGAAACGTTTTCGTGCAATTGTTATTCATTGAGGAAGAAGACAAGAATTTTGCTTGTCTTTAGCGCTAGGTGAAAAGAGATAAGGGAAAGAGCATATTGGTTGAAATGCAAAGGACATGGTGGTCCATTGGTAGTGCATATTTTGTGAAGGCATTGGAAGTTGAGAAGCCCGTGATCAATTTGCGTGGAGTGGTGTGTGTCTTGGGCTCCAAGGGAAAATTTTTGTGCGTGCATTATTTTGTGCACTAGCCAAGGACGAAGAGGAGGAAGAGCGTCTAAGCTCTTAACCATGCATCTAGTGCACACAGTGGTCAATTTCATGACTAGAGCGCTCATGGAGGTAGATATTGAGGGTTCGAAACCCACCATTTTTTTTTATTTGTGGAAAACATCCCAAAAGGGATGCCACTTTCGGGTAAGACCCAAGGAGGCAAGGGTATCCATTCTACCAAAAATGCCTAGGACTCGGACCTGGCCTACCACCTTTGACATACTCAAGGAGCAAACAAACACACAAAACCAATTTAAAAATAAGTAAATAACAACAAAAATAATAAAATAAAATAAAAAACATACTCCTTGAGTGCGTAAAAAAGAAAGGCACAACCAAACACGCATAATAAGATAAAAGAAACCACATAGAAAAACACAAGAACCACATAAAAAAACACAAACAAGACAAAAACAACATAACACTACAAAGACATAACCCAAAAAAAAACAAGAAAAATAAACACAACCAAAACCTAAAAAATTAAAAAATAAAATAAAAATAAAAATAAAAAACAACCAACAATAGACAATAAACAAAAACAAAAAACATAGAAAACACTCACCCATAAAAACATGAAATAACACAAACAAAGAGAAACCCAAGAACAAGAATGAAAAAAACACAAGAACAATAACAAAAAACATTAAAAAAAAACAAAACAACAAAAACACAAGAACAACAAAAAACAACACAAAGAACACAAAAACAAAACAAAATAAAAAAACCCACCCACCTTAAAAAACTAAACAAAAAAAACAAAAAACAAAAAAGAAATAAAAAATGAACAAAACAATGACCTATCTAGACTAGAAGACTATTAAGGCAAGAATCAACAAAGGAAACAAAATAAAGAATAGAATGAGCTAGGGAACTAAAAAAACTGAATGAACCAAAGAGAAGCAAAAAAAAAAACAAGAAGAAACTAGGTACCTTCAAAACTGGAGCCATCCAAAGAAATGATAGAAAGAAGAGCTTCCCTAATTTGAGAAGCCCACCATATAGGAGGGTGACCATAACAAGTAAGATCACCTTTGTCCAAAGACCAATTAGCTAAATCATCAACACTCTTGTTTTGATCTCTGACCACATGATTGTAATCAAATTTCAAAAATCCCATCTGGATTAACTGAATCTTCTCAATAATTCTTTTTATTCTCCAATCCACCTTATGATTCTTAGAAGGATTCTTCAAGAGATTAATCATAAGTTGAGAGTCATACTCAACTAACACATTTTCCCATCCAACCTTAGTAGCCTCCTGAAGACCTATGAGGATACCATACCCCTTAGCAAGGTTATTGGAAAGAATACCCAAATTCTCGAAAAAAGTAAAAACCAGGGAGCCATTTGAAAGTCTACCAATTCCTCCCACACTGGCTTTTCCAGGGTTCCCTCTAGAGGCTCCATCAGTATTGACTTTTCCAAAATCCTTAGGAGGAGGTTGCCAATTTCTATTCCTATCCATCTTACTAATACTCACATTCCCTTTAAGTTGGTTTCCCTTAGAAGGTTTAATATTCAATATTTGCATCACTTGATCCCATCTTTGGTGGGAGTTTTGGGGGTGATTAAGGAGATGATGGACTGATTCAACTAAGTTGGCTATGGTATTTTGCCAAATATAGTGAATATCCTTCCTATATTGATTAAAAATTAGGTTGTTCCTTTCATTCCAAATATTCCAAAGAAGAATGGTAGAACCCATCCAAACTAACTACCTAATAAAATTATCAACACCCTCTTGATTAGGCCAATCCCTCCAAAGTTGTTCAAAAGTAAAAAAATTGGACCACTATAAACCAAGTAAAGTGGCCATTCTCCTCCACAACTCAGAGGCTAAAGTACACTCAATAAAAATATGGTTGATATTTTCTATATTCTCTTCACACATTTCACATCTAAAAGGGCCATGAAAACCACACTTCATAAGTTGCTCACCAGTAAGCACCCTACGATGAAATAAAATCCAATTAAAGAACCTCACCTTAGGCCAGAGCTTTTGAGCCCACAATTGAGAAAATATGTCAGAAGAATGGTTGGAATTATTATGGCATAAGGTCAAATAACCTTGAGCAACTGAATACTCACACTTAGTAGTGTTGTTCCATCCAAAACAATATTTTTCATGGGACCAAGAGAGGGATCTCATATGAAGGATACCTTGAATATCTTGTCTTTGCATTTTTGTGATTTGAATAGGCCAATCCTCAATAGGGATCCAATATCTACCAACCTTTGAATTACCAGTATGGTACCGACAGTAATTAACCACCTTTATCCAATTAGCTCGGTGAAGCTCCTCCATCCAAGGCCTCCAATCGGGAAACTGAGTTATCAAAGGCTTGTGACCATCCCAAGAATCTGTCCAAAAATTTGCATGTTGAACATTATGAATGATCCAAAATAATTTTTTCTTTATCAAATCCTCACCAGTATTAAGAACTTCTAAAATGGGAGAACCTTTGGTAGGAAGTTGATAGCGAACAAGGTCTTCAGGACTTTTGTTCTTAGCATATTTAGCACGAAGATTATTGGCCCAAAGAGCATTGGGGTTATGCAACATCCTCCAATATAATTTAGCAGCTAAAGCTTTGTCGTTATTAATTGAAGACCATAATCCTAACCCCCCTTCACTCTTAGAAAGACATAAAGTATCCCATTTCACCAAGGCCCATTTTCTTTTCTCCTTAGTACCACTCCAAAGGAAATGATGACCGATTTGATCCAATTCTCGAAGAACAGCCTTTGGGATATTGAAAATGGAAGAAACATAAATAGGAATAGCTTGAAGGACTGATTTTACCAAGGTGATTCTACCCCCAGAAGAAAGCCACTTGTTGGTCCACTTTCCAATTTTCTTCTTGACTTTGTCCAACAACCAATTCCAATCTTTATTTTTCTGCCTTTGAATATTTATGGGAATACCTAAATAAGTGATTGGAAGAGAGGTCTTCTTATATATTAGCTTATCCAAGACCATGGATTCCTGTCTAGCAGAGTAGTGAAAGAAAATAACTTTAGATTTGTCTTCATTGATCAACTACCTAGTAGCCTTAGAAAAATAGCTAATTATTTGCTTAATATTAGAAGCTTCCTTAACTGTAGCTTTACCTAAAAGAGTAGAGTCATCCACAAATTGAATATGAGAGATAGGTCTAGCTCCATGAGCAATGGTAACTCCCTCAAGGATTTTGTTTTCCTGTTAACCCACCATTGGCAAAGGTAATTTTTTGATAATTAAAATCTTTATTTGCCTAAGGTTTTTTTGTGGAGTTATAAGGGTTTGTGAAAATTTGATTATTTTGATTTATATTATTTTGGAGTAATAAGGGTTTGTGAAAGGTTGTTCATTTGACAATTTATTTTTATTATTGTGGAGTAATAAGGGTAAATGAGAGGTTGTGTTATTGATGGGTGATTTACACCATTGGAATTATAAATAAAGCAAGTTTAATTATTATCAAAGTTTCTCTTACCATTAATTTAAATCAAAGAGGTTTGAGTTATTTTTGGTGGATGTTAAGTTTATTTTAGTTGGGAGTTTATAAGGTGTTATTGGATAAATATTTTATGTAAATGTTGATGGATGTTTTTTAAAGTTGGAGTGATAAGGTGTATATTGAGTATTTACATTGTATTTTGAGAAATATTTATCTTCTAACCTCTTTGAGCTTGGCATAGAAGTGTTTGAGATTGTGGCAGATTTATGAGATCCCTTCATCATCAAGAAAAAGGTATGAGCACATTCTTCCATAAGTTGAGTTGATTGATTGGTTTTCTAGAAAATAAGTTTGGAGTGAAAAGGACTTGATTAGGGTTTCCTTTTTGAGAGTGTTTGAGTTAATGCTTCAAGGTTTTCTGGAATAAAGAGTTGTTATTAAAACCTTGTTTTATAAGCATTGTTGTTGAAGCCATTGGTTGTGTGAAGAACTTGAACTAGGGTTTGAAAAGAACATGAGTATCATTGTTATGTGAGATTTGTTGTTGAGCATTGTTGGAAATATTTTGAGTTGGTGTTTATATGCTTGGACTAGGGTTTGTGAGAAAGGGGTGTTTCTTTGAGTGATTGGTTGAGTAGAGTTGGTTGAGCCTAGTCAAGTGGATGTGTGAAGTGATTGTTCAAGTTCCATAAAACAAACTATTCTATATTCTGATTTGAGTTGAGAAAGTGATTGAGCATTGAGTTGAGAACATATTGAGTCTCTAAAAATTCTCTTTATGTTTCTATGAGTTTGGACAAGTTCTGTGTGGACTTGTTGAGCAGATTTGGACAAGTTCTATGTGGACTTGTTGAGCATATTTGGACAAGTTCTGTGTGGACTTGTTGAGCAGATTTGAGCAAGTTCTGAGTGGACTTGTTGAGAAGATTTGAGCAGGTTTTGTGTGGACTTGTTGAGCATATTTGAGCAGGTTCTGAGTGGACTTGTTGAGCATATTTGAGCAAGTTCTAGTGGACTTGTTGGAGTAGAGTTTGAGATAGATATTTGGAGGTGATAGAGTAGAGAGGACAGTAGTCTCTAGTGGATAGAGATCCATCATCCAAGGTAGTGAGGATAGGTCTTCTGAGTGGGGACAAGAGTCTTCAGTGGAGAGAGATCCACAAGCCAGTGCAGTGGAGGCAGTAGTCTTCTAGAGGATCACCATCTAGAGCAGAGGAGAAGGAGTTCTCCTATGGATAGAGATCCATGAACTTGATTTAGGGGATCAGCATCTCCTTTGGATAGAGGTCCATAAACATTTTAGGGAAAGGATTCCCAAGAGAATTTATTTGAGAAAAATTTATAAGAAATATTTTCTCCATGGAGGTAGCCATATTTGGGTGAACCACGTAAAAATCATGTCTCTCATGTGTGTGATGCTTTATGTGATGTTTACTACTTTAGTAATATTGATGCTATTATTTGGATTAAAAAGCAAAAAGTTTTATTGTATACTGTTCACCCCCCTCTCAGTATAAGCACATGTTCTTCAATTGGTATCAGAGTGGGTCTCTCCATGAAAAGACTAACAACTTGGAGGAGGATCCATCAGTAGCACACATGACTTTAGAAAGTGAAGAAGAGACTATGTTTGACATAAAAGAAGAATTCTTTGTTGCTCTCAGAAAATTGGAAAGACTTAGAGAGAAGAATTCAAGCTTGAAGGAACAAGTTCAAGAAGATGAAGAAGCAAGGATGGAACTTATACAAAATCTCACAGAACTCAAGATTAGGGTGGAAGAAGGAAAGAAGATTGAGCAAGATATGACAGATCTATTGAGATCCAGGGAAACAAAATGTGAAATATTGGAAGCAAAAATTGTTCACCTAAGGAATAAAGTTGAAAGGACCAAGGTACTACAAGATACAGAATATGAGAAACAGAAAGAGGAATCAAGTCTTCAGAAAGCAGAAACCTCAAACAAGGATAAGCAAGCAAAGGATATCAGAAAGGAAGAAAGCAAAGGAGAACCCTGGATAAGAGTTAATCACAAGAGGAAGATGACTTCTCCACAAATTCCAAGACATCCAAATAGGTTACATAATTTCTTCCATGGTCATTGTTTTTCTTGCAATAAATATGGTCATAGAGTTGTACACTATATTCATCATGCAAGATACAATAGAAATTTCAATTCCTTTGCACCTCTCATGGATGATGATGTTATATGTTACAAATGCAATAATTTTGGGCACAAGGCTAGATGGTGTAAAATGATACTTCTTGAGTCTAGAAAAACAATTTCAACAACTAGGAAAGATGAAAAGAAAAATGTTAAGGCTAGATCAATGTTAGTGCAAACAACCCTTCATGCTCAGGATAAAGAAGAACAATGGTATCTTGATAGTGGTTGCTCTAGTCACATGATAGGAGACAAAGACAAATTCATTGTACTAAAAGAAACAAATAGAGGATCAATAAGTTTTGGTGATAATGGATCAACAAGGATTGGTGGAAGAGGAACTCTAAGTTTAGACAATGGGAAAACAAAAACAAAGAATGTTTTGTATGTTAAAGGGTTAAAACACAATCTATTGAGTATAAGTCAACTTTGTGATCAAGGATACATGGTTACTTTCCATCCAGATAGATGTGAGATAAGAAAATCAGAAACTGGAAAAATCATTGCCAATGCAAGAAGAACCCCAAACAACTTATACATGCTCAATGAGATCAAAGGGGAAAAGTGCTTTCTATCACAAGAATATGAGAGTTGGTTATGGCATAGAATATTGGGTCACTTGAATTTTGACAACATAGTCAATATAAGCAATAAATAGGCAGTTAGAGATTTACCCAAAATAAGAAGACCTCAAAACACAATTTGTGCACCCTGTCAACATGGAAAGCAAACTAGGACAACCTTTAAGTCAAAAGGATATATGTCATCTGAGCCATTGAGCCTAATACATACTAATTTGTGTGGTCCTACCAGAACACAAAGCATTCAGGGTGAGAGCTACTTTATATTGTTTATAGATGATTATTCCATAATGGTTTGGGTAGCCTTCCTAAAAGAGAAGTCAGAGGCCTTTGAAAAATTCAAAGCATTCAAGGAATTGGTTGAAAATGAAACTAGAAAAAGGATTAAGTGTCTAAGATCTGATAGAGGAGGAGAATTTACTTCAAATGAATTTGTAGAGTTTTGTGAACAACATGGAATCAAGAGAGAGTACTCAACAACAAGAACTCCTCAACAAAATGGGGTAGTTGAAAGGAAAAATAGGACTATTGAAAACATGGCTAGAGCTATGTTAAATGAATCTAAGCTATCAGATGGTTTTTGGAGAGAAGTTGTAAACACAATAGTATACATAATCACTAGGGCTCAAATGAGGGTAAATCATCACAAGACTCCATATGAGCTTTGGAAAGGAAGACCTGCCACTGTAAAACACTTCAGAATTTTTGGAAGCAAATGTTACATAAGACGGGAAGACCAAAACTTAGGCAAGTTTGATCCAAGATGTGATGAGGGAATTTTTCTTGGTTATTCTACAAGGAGTAAAGCCTACAGATGCTTCAACAAAAGAACACGCACTATGGTGGAAAGTATAAATGTAACAATTGATGAGAAGATAGATTCAAGAGAACCAGTTCAACAAATTGTGTATCAAGAAGATGGATGTTGTCAAGAAGAATTTTGTGAGGAATCAGATAAAGAAGAAGAAGAAACACAAAGACTTCTTCCCAAAACTCCATCCAGGTATGTACAAAAACATCATCCAAAAGAGCAGATCATCGGGAATCCAGATGAAAGACAGACAAGGAGAAGAATAATAAAACCATCTCAACAAGCAAATTTTTCTTTGCTATCTAAGATTGAGCCAAAAGACTTCACTCAGGCAAGTGAGGATGAATTTTGGGTTAAGGCAATGAATGAGGAATTGGATCAGATAGAGAAGAGAAAAACTTGGGAACTTGTTCCATGACCAAAGGACAAAAATGTGATTGGCACAAAATGGGTATTCAGAAATAAATTAAATGAAGATGGACAAGTGGTCAGAAATAAAGCAAGGTTAGTATGCAAAGGTTATGCACAGGTAGAAGGAATTGAATTTGATGAGACTTTTGCTCCAGTTGCACGACTTGAAGCTATAAGGATGTTTTTAGCCTTCTCAAGTTTCAAGAACTTCAAGGTATATCAGATGGATGTCAAGTCAACATTTCTAAATGGGGTTCTAGAAGAAGAGGTTTATATTGAACAACCAGAGGGATTCATACTAGCAGATAAACCAGATCAGGTATGCAGATTGAAAAAGGCATTGTATGGTTTAAAGTAGGCTCCTAGAGCATGGTACTCAAGATTGGATAAGTATCTTCAGGAATAGGGGTTCAGAAAAGGAATAGTAGATAATAATTTATATATCAAAAATGAAGGGAGTGATCTTCTAATAGTGGTTGTTTATGTTGATGACATAATATTTGGGGGAAACAATGATAAGATGTGTAAGGAATTTGCTAAGAACATGCAAAATGAATTTGAGATGTCTATGCTTGGTGAATTGTCCTTCTTTCTTGGACTTCAGATTTCACAATCATAAAGGGGAGTGTTTCTCTCACAAGCCAAGTATATAAAGGAAATGTTAAAGAAATTCAGGTTAGAATATTGTAAACTGGTAAGTACTCCCATGGTCATAGGATGCAAGTTGAGTAAGGATGATGAATCTCCAGAGGCAGATCAGAGATTATACAGATCTATGATTGGCAGCTTATTATATGTTACAACTACAAGACCAGACATAGTACAGTCAATGGGATTAGTGGCAAGGTTTCAGGCAGCACCTAAGGAAACACATGTGGCAGTAGTAAAAAGAATTTTTAGGTATCTAAAAGGGACTATGGATTTTGGGCTTTGGTATCCCAAAAGTGACAGTTTCACACTAACAACATATACAGATGCATATTGGGCCGACAACATTGATGACAGAAAAAGCACAAGTGGAGGAGCATTCTTTCTTGGAGAATGTTTAGTCTCTTGGTTAAGTAAGAAGCAGGTTTCAATATCTTTATCTACAGTAGAAGCATAATACATTGCAGCAGTAGCCAGTTGTACACAGGTGTTATGGATGAAGAGAACTCTAGAAGACTTCAAGATAAAGCATGATCATCCCATTCCTATACTATGTGATAATACTAGTGCCATAAGTATCTCAAAAAATCTAGTGATGCACTCCAGGACAAAGCACATTCCGATTAAGTACCATTTTTTGAGAGAACAAGTGACAAATAAACATGTCATATTGGAATATGTCACTACAAAGGAACATATAGCAGATATTTTCACTAAGCCACTTTCAAAGGAAACTTTTGAGTATCTTCGAGGAAAATTGGGAGTGAGACTCCCACCCCAGAATTAACCACCTCAAAAGGAGGTGGGGGAGGGGCTAAGCTAAGAGGCTCATTCTTAGCCCCGAGCCCCAAAGGTGACCCTTTGCCATTGATGTCAAAGGGGGAGAGATTTGAGTAAGGGGGAGAGATTTGATATTTGAGAGAGCATTGAGCCAAGGGGAGCAATGTCCTAGAGGAGCAGAACAAAGGAAAGGTCAAGTTTTTGGTAAAAGAAATTGGGTTGCCATCAATGACAAAGGGGGAGATTGTTGGACATTTTGAGTCCATGAAAGTTGTCATTGATGTCAAGATGAAAATTCATCATTAATACCATGGACCACACCATCAACAACACCAGGAACAATACAAAGAGTTGAATAAAAAGTTGGCAAAATAATATTTTATGAGGGTTTATGGTAAACCCATGGTGGAAGAATAATTTACAAGTTAAAGGTTTAAGTTTAAACCCAAGGAAGGCTTTAATATTTTTAAAGCTAAAGTTTATAAAATTTAAATTCCTTAGAATTTAAATAATTTATAAATTATGAAGGTGGGAGCACCGACATCATAAAATAAGTGGAAGCACCAAATTCTAAGAAACAAAGGGATTTCATGTATATATTAATGCCAAGGAGGCATTCAAAACTTACCCCTCGACATTTGTTTTTACATGCGATATAGTGAAACATTTTCGTGCAATTGTTATTCATTGAGGAAGAAGACAAGAATTTTGCTTGTCTTTAGCGCTAGGTGAAAAGAGATAAGGGAAAGAGCATATTGGTTGAAACACAAAGGACACATTGGTCCATTGATAGCACACATTTTGCGAAGGCGTTGGGAGTTGAGAAGCCCATGATCGATTCACGTGGAGTGGTGTGTGTCTTGAGCGCCAAGGGAAATATTTTGTGCATGCCTTGTTTTATGTGCCAACTAAGGACAAAGAGGAGGAAGAGCATCTAATATCTTAACCATGTGTCTAGCACATGCGACGGTCAAATTCGTGACTAGAGAGCTTGTGGAGGTAGATATTGAGGGTCAAAACCCACCATTGGCAAAGGTAATTTTTTTATAATTAAAATATTTATTTTCCTAAGGTCTTTTGGTGGAGTTATAAGGGTTTGTGAAAAGTTGATTATTTTGATTTAAATTATTTTGGAGTAATAAGGGTTTGTGAAAGGTTTTTCATTTGACAATTGATTTTTATTATTGTGGAGTAATAAGGGTAAATGAGAGGTTGTGTTATTGATGAGTGATTTACATCATTGGAATTATAAAGAAAGTAGATTTGATTTTTATCAAAGTTTCTCTTGCCATTAATTTAAATCAAAGAGGTTTGAGTTATTTTTGGTGGATGTTAAGTTTATTTTAGTTGGGAGTTTATAAGGTGTTATTGGATAAATATTTTATGTATATTGATGGTTGTTTTTTAAAGTTGGAGTGATAAGGTGTAATTGAGTATTTACATTATATTGTGAGAAATATTTATCTTCTAACCTCTTTGAGCTTGGCATAGAAGTGTTTGTGGTTGTGATAGATTTATGAGATCCCTTCATCTTCAATAAAAAGGTATGAGCACATTCTTCCATAAGTTGAGTTGATTGATTGGTTTTCTAGAAAATAAGTTTGGAGTGAAAAGGACTTGATTAGGGTTTCCTTTTGAGAGTGTTTGAGTTAATGCTTCAAGGTTTTTTGGAATAAAGAGTTGTTTTTTTTTTTTGAAAAAAATGAAAAACTTGTATTAATACAAAGAACAGTTACAAATGGTAGTAAACACATCCCAACCAAGAGCAGAGAACAAGACAACAAGCGCAGAGCAAAAAAGTCAACACTTTCCACCACAGAGCACAGAAGTCAACAGGGCGCAAAAACGCGACATGTCGCAAAATCGTGAAATGTCATGAAATCGCGACAATCAACCCCGTCTTGACCACATCAGAGCCACCAGTCGTGAAAATGTGACATGTCATGAAATCGTGACATGTCGCGATATTGCGACAGCTAGAGCCCTTGGCACCCGATCGCCAAAAAAGTCGTGAAATCGTGACGACAGCTCCCTTCGGTGCCCCATCACCAAAGGTGTCACAAAATCGCGACGAGAATTCCAAATGGCTCCAGATATCCAAAAAGGTCATGAAATTGTGACGAGATTTCTCCTAAGCGCCCATCCTGCAAAAGTGTCACGATATCGCGATGAGTTTTCCACTTGGCGCCCAGTCTACAAAAGTGTCACGATATCGTGACGGTTTTTCCCCAAGACTCCTATGTGCCAAAAGTGTCACGAAATTGCGACGAGTTTTCCTTTTGGCACCCAACCACCAAAAGTGTCGTGATATCGCGATGAGTTTTCCACTTTGCACCCAATCGTCAAAAGAGTCGCGATATCGCGACGAGTTTTCCTCATGACACCAGTTCACCAAAAGTGTCACGAAATTGCGACGAGTTTTCCTTTCAGCTCCCAATCCTCAAAACTATCGCGATATCACGACGAGTTTTCCACATTGCACCCAGTCTTCAAAAGTGTCACGATATCGCGACAAGTTTTCCAGATGGCGCCAGTTCGCCAGAACTGTCGCGATATCATGACGATTTTTCCTTGCGACTTTTGAACAGCAGAAATGTCACGAAATCGTGATAGATTTTACACTTTGCTCCAATTCACAAAAATTGTTGCAAAATCACGACGGTTATCCTCCTTGTTGACCCTACGCCAAAAACATCGTGAAATTGCAGCAGCTTCCAGCCGAAGGCCTCGATGGCACGACAGATCACGAAATCACGATAGCTTCCCACTGAAGGCCTCAACAGTGAAACAAGTCACAAAATTGCGACATCATCTCACCATGGGCCGTGACCGCACGACATGTCGCAAAATCGTGACATGTCATGATTTCGCGACAGGTTCCCTCCGAAGGCCGCGATGGCGCAACTTGTCATGAAATCGCGATAGCTTCCCACTGGATGCCGTGACGGCACTACAGGTCACGATATCGCGACAAAAACCTCCCTTAGCAAAAACTTTGCTCATTATCGCAGGGATCATTCAAGACCTTGCCTAATCATTGCATCCTCCATAGGCATATCACTGTGTAGCTGCATCCCAACCTCTCTCTCAGCACCCATCTTTGCAAGGAAATGGGCTGCCTTATTTAAATCTCTACTCACATATATGGGGATCACATCATCTAATTCCCTCCATAGTTCCTTGATTTGAGAGACCAGAATCCACAACCTCCAAGCTTTCGAGGCAAAGTTCCTCATGCAGTCTAGAGCACCAACCAGAATTTGGGAATCAGACTCAAGAATTATCTTCCTATGTCCCTGCTTAACAACCCAGATGGAAGCAGATTTAATAGCAAAGGCCTTTGCTTCATTGTTTGTGGCTCGTCCCAGACCTTGCATTTCCCAATAGAGCATAGACCCAGCATGATCACGGCACACTACTCCAATTCTAGCACTACCCGGATTGCCTTTTGTAGCTCCATCAGTATTGATTTTGATCCAGCCTTCTGGGGGAGGTTTCCAGCTACCTCTAACCTGTCTCTCTTGCTCAACAGCTCCCTCTTCCAGTGGCACAGAAACAAACTAATTTTCCTCCTTAGCAAAGATGGCAACCGTTTCCACGACTTTGCTCCAGATGACCTGCCAAATTCCATCTAGCGAAGAGAAGGTTTCTCGAAAAATATGAGCATTTCTCTCCAACCACACCTGCCACCAGATGAAAAGTAAACCAAGCTCCCAAACAATTCGAAGAGCTTTAGATTTAAATCTACCTCTCTTCCATATTTCCCAAATATTGGTCCGAGTCAAATCATCGTTAGCCTAGATTTTATAGTGAGAGAACCAACGCTTCCAAATCTGCTATGTGAAGGGGCATTCAAACATCAGATGATCAGCAGTTTCCTCATTCTTATGGCATAACACACACTGAGAAGGACCGATGATGCCTCTATTTCTGAGATTGTCAAAGGTGAGAATTCCATTGTGCATAAACTGCCAGGCAAAGAAGTTTACTTTTGGCCAGCCCTTAGAATGCCAAATCTTCCTCCAATCTTGAACCGAAAATAAATGTGGGGGGGGCTCTAGGAGGATCTTATCGTATCCCTCCTTCACAGTATAAACCCCAAGGTTCCCATAGCCCCAAGTTAGTTCATCCTCCTCATCTCTCCCAGTGAGAAACCTTTCTGTCAAAATTTTAGACAAGATGGGTGCCAGCTCCGGAGGGATTGGAATTGGCCACTCTTCCAACCGCTTAAACTTTTTGAACTTGTACTCCCCCAATTGGTTGGTGTTGAAATAACTCTCGATTTGAACCCAACCCTTGTATTCTATGGTAGATTTAATCGGCTACAATTCGAGAAACACAACAATGATGGGTGGGTGCTGGTCCCAGGAATCGGTCCAGAAACGAGCCTTCTCCCCTCTCCCCACTTTCCAAAATAATTGATCTTTGATAACTTGAGATCCAAGCTTGAGAGCCTGCCACACTAAGGATCCATTACCCTCCAGAGGGAAATGGCCCACATCATTGGGGTGAACATGACCCAAGTATTTACTAGAAAGGATTATGCTGAAGAGGGATGTTGGCTGGGAAATCCACCTCCAGTACAGTTTGCCAGCAAAAGCTTTATTGTTAATCTTGGAGCTTCTCAATCCCAACCCTCCTTTTTCCTTGGGCTAGGTAACCTTATCCCAGCCAACCAAGGCCCATTTCTTCTCCCCTTTTGCACCTTCCCATAAAAATCTTCTAGCCATTTTGTCCAGCTCTTTCCATATAGAATGTGGGGCAGCCAGGATGGAGAATTTATATATTGGCATGGCCTGAATAACTGACTGTAAGAAAGTTAGTCGGCCCCCATAGCTTAACCATTTATGAGACCAATGATTCATTCTATATTTGATGCCATCCAAAAGATCCTCCCAGATATCAATTTTTAGTTTTTTGAAATCCAGAGGAACCCCTAAGTAAACTACTGGGAGAGAGGTCCTAGTGAATCCCAAGATCTCTATAACTCGTCTCTGTAACCTTTAGTCAAGATTGAAGAAGACCACTTTGGATTTTTTATCATTGGTGACTTGGTTTGAGGCCCTGAGGTAGACATTTAGAGTATCTCTGATTCCTCTAGCTTCCCTGAGACTGGCCACTCCAACCAATCCTGTATCATCCACAAACTGTAAGTGAGTCAAAACTTTTGCCCCCACCTTAATACCTGTTATCAGACCTTGATGTCTTCTTCTCAGGAAGAGTCTACCTAGTCCTTCAGCCAAGATGAGGAAGAGATAGGGAGAGCATGGGTCCCCTTGACGAAGACCCCGTGAGGCTCCAAAAGGTGGCGAGGGAAGCCCCTTGATTAGAATAGAATAAGAAGGCATAGAAATACAGCTCATGACCCAGTCTATCCAGTCCTGAGAGAAACCAAAGGCTGCCAACATCTTTGCCAGGAAGCCCCACTCCACCCTATCATAAGCCTTGGACATATCCAGTTTAATGAACATTCCTTTGTTACCTAATTTTTGCATTGTATGGATTGCCTCCTGGGCAAGGACCACTCCATCCAAGATCTGTCTACCTTCTACAAAACCCCCTTGCTCTGAGGAAATTATATTATGAAGGAGAGGTTTTAGCCGTTCAGCCATAATCTTTGTGATTATTTTATAAATCACGTTGCATAAGGCAATAGGTCTGAAATCAGAGATATGAACCCCCTCCTCCCCTTTTGGAATTAAAGTGATGGTGTGATTTAGAGCCTTGAGCATTCTTTTATTAGTTCTGGACTCCTCTGTGACAGCCAAAACATCCTCCTCTAAGGTATCCCAAAAGGCCTAAAAAAACTCAATAGGAAATCCATCTGGACTCGGCGATTTGCCAGTGCTCATCCCAAAGACCACATTCTTTAGTTCATCTCTATCAATGGGTCTAAGAAGGGCCTGATTCTCTTCATGAGAGATAATAGAGGGTATGACATCAATAACTTCATTTTGAGCTTCCACATCTTGCTCCATACTTTCCTTAAAAAGTTTTGAGAAATAATCCATTGAGTGGGAATGCATACCAAGAAGAGTATCAAAAGAGTGTCCATTCTCATCTTGAAGGATTTCCATGTTATTCATTTGTCTCCTAGCACAGGATGATCGATGGAAAAATTTTGTATTTCTATCTCCTAATAACCAAGTGTTTCTTGCTCTCTGTTTCCAGTAAATCTCTTCTTGATTATCAATGTCCTCAACCGCTTTGCGTAAAGCATCATCCTCGATTTTAAGGTGCTCAGTAATTGTTCCTTCCCTGAAGTGTTTTTGCACCTCTTCCCATCTGGCCACCAAGGGAGCCCATTGGAGCTGGAAGTCTGACTTATTAGTTTGCCTCCACTATTTCAATTTAATCTTGACAAAATGAAGCTGTTTGTGGAATTTGAACATTGTTGTCCCAAAAGGTAGGCGGCCTTCTTCCCACCACTGTGGAATTTTCCTTCGGAGATCCTCTTTTTGCAACCAAAATTTTTCAAATTTAAATGGTTTGTGGTGCTGCCCTGTCATAGTCCCTCCCTCCAACAAAATGGAAAAGTGATCTGATACTGGGCCTTCCAAAATCTGAAATTTAATATTCCATTTAACAAATGCCTCCTTGGAGACCAAAAAACGGTCTAGATTTACCTTCCTGCTATGTGGCTCTCTCCTCTTATTAGTCCAAGTAAAGTGGCTTCCAGGGCCTTTGATATCAACTAGGTGAAAGGCCTGGACTTGGGCAATCAGAAGCCGGTCCCCTGGATCCAAAACTAGGATACCACCTTCCTGATCCCTAGCAGATAATTTGGCATTAAAATCCCCAGCAATAATCCAGTCTAAATCTTCTCGGGAGGACCTCATGTTGTGTACAGCTTTCCATTGGAGCCTCTGGCCATCAATGCTTTGAGCCCCATAGAAGTTTGTAATTAAAACATGTTCAGCAGTGACATTGTTCCTAAAAAGAGATGTGAGAACACTCCTCCATGCTATATGTTCTATTGCTGTCAATTCCAGAGGGTTCCAAAGAGTAACAATCCCCCTCGAGGCACCTTGTGATGAGTGTCGTTTAATTCATCATTTGATCATTATTTATCAATCCGGGCAGGTGTCCTAAGGCTGTTTACGATAGTCAATTCAGGCAGGTGTAAGACACTCCATTCAGAAAATGGCTTTATTGGTAGAACAGTTAGTGTTTGCTGGGGGTTCTTCTGTCACTCTAAACCCTATAACTTGAAAGGAAACTAAATTATGCTTGCTGAAATAAAACTGCAGAAATGAAATGACAGTGAAAGAAACCTATTTACTCTTGCTGAATCTGAAAATGCACTCAAAAACTGAAGTAAAATTGCTGAAATGAAAGTTGCTGAAATTAGAATTGCAGAAAATAAACTTAACTATCTTGCAAAATAAAAGAACAGATCTAGAAATAAACTCAGAAATGAAAATGTAACTACAAATTCTAAAACTGGAAATAAATTCAGCAAAATAAGAAAATGCAGAAAAAATGACAGGTTTCCTGCTATTCTGCTGCAGACAGAATTAAACAAGAAAACCTGATATGAACCTTCTTCTGCTCCTGGGAGTGGCCCTTGCTCCCTGGTTCAGAAGAAGGTGAAGAAGTAGCTCTGGTGTTCTACCTAATCACTCCTTCAATCATAAAATAAAATTGATAAAAACTGCACTTTTTATTGATTTAAAAACATGCAGAAAAATTCTGCATATTATTGCTACAGAAATCTGATTTCACAATATTCAGAATTACACTAATTGCAATCCTAATTCTTCCTACTTAGCTCAACCCAGATGGGAGCCAGTTATTTATATTAAAAATAGCTAAATCAGATGTGGAATGATTCAAATTCAGGCATTTTAGGAATGCTGTTAAAACTGCATTCCTAAAATGCAGAATATGGTTACATATGAAATCTATTCATTGCACACTTGCTAGAGGTCTTCTGCATTGAAAAAGATGCATAACAGATTTACATAGCTATCCCTATCATTCTCCTGCAATTTGTTGTCTTTCCTGAGCTGTTTTGGTCAAAACTGTGCATTTCCTGTTATTCCGGAGCAGTCCTGTTATTCCGGAGCAGAATCCCTGTTATTTTTCAGAGCAGCGCCAGAATGACTGTTTCCAACACTTGTTTGCGGTTCTTTGGCCGAGCATTGGGTGGACCAGACTTGTAAGTCTTTCAACAACCTGGTCACACGCTTTCCTAAGTTGAATTTGACCAAATCCCAAGCCATGCAAATCTGGCTGGAATTTGTCCAAGTCAAAACAGTCAAAAATAGTTTTGCACAGCTTGCAGTTTTGACCTGTTTTTAGTGCTATTTTCTGCATTTGACAACTTCAGAGAGCATATTATAAATGTTATAAATTCCACACGTGATTGTACTAACACATTTCACAACAAATCATTATTTATCAACAAAACTTATGCAGAAAATACAGAAAATTAGTAAAAATAGAATATTATGCTTCTAAACAGTCAAACATGTAAATAGTAGTAAATATTGCATTTCATCAGCAAAATTAACATTAAAACGTATCAAAAAGGTCTATTAAGGATGTCCAAAATAATAAAAAATGAGGCAATATTTGGCCTCATCATCCCCCCCAACTTATTCTGATGCATGTCCTCATGCATTCTGTGAGGCTACAATAGAACATAGATCCTTGTCCATAACTCTTTCTTGGTAGCTGAACTTTGGACCAGGAATCTTGTAAAACCCTCTGATTTCTTTTATCTGCTTGAGCCATGCCTGAAACTGATCGTCTGGCTGGGGGTCTTCATCAAAAAACCATGGAACATGGGTGATTACAATAGGCAATCTGTATCTTAATCCTATCCACTGATGTTGCAGCTGCTGAATAACTTGCATGATACCTTCAGCTCTTCTTTTTGACCACTGCAAGTTATTGGGGGAGATAGGTTCTTTCTTCTGCAAGGAAAGAGGTAACTCACCCCAACGATTTCTACAGGCTGCTAAGGCACTATTAAAATGCTGGTGAATAAAATTCTGAACATCAACTAAACATCTCTGAAGATTTGTTTCATAAAGTTTTCTCACCTTTTCTTCTCTCATCATAGTGAAATGTTGATTGGCTGCACCCCTGTAATCACCATGCATTGGCCTCAGATACAGTGCTGCATTTGCCTCATTATCCTTAATCATCTGCTTCTGCTGTTCCCAATATTCCTGATTTTGCAGAGTGGACAGGAAAGCTCTTAACTGAATATCCCCTGTAAAAATGTGAGGTAGGAATGTGTCATCCTCAGGCATAAAGAAATTATGTAGGAATAACTCACACAGCAGATTTTTCTGTTCTGTTGGGCTGTGCAGGTAGGTATCCACAAATTCTTCAGGATTTTCCATTTTGTATGGCAAATTAGAGTGGATTCTCATAATTTGCCAACGGATAAATCTTTCCCTAAGGATTAAGGTGTAAAACCTTGCAGGTCTTCTGCACTGGACTAAACACTCTGCATTCTGACAGAGATCCTGCACTTGGTTTTTCAATTTGGTTATTTCTGCCTCTTTAGCCTCACATTTTTCCTCCAAAGGTTTCAAAGCTAAAACCTTTTCTTCCAACCTTTGGCATTTCATCATCCACTTTGATAAATCTGCATTATATTCCTCAAGTGGAACCATAAGGGGATTGCGAATAGGTTGCTCGCATTTGAGGAACAATATGAACCTGTATCTCTTTGTCAGTCATGTCAACCCTGACATAATCTATTTGTGTTTCCTTTTCTTCTATTTCTGCCAAAGGCAGGTTGACCTGTACTCCTTGTTCCTCTGTTCCCGTCATAGGTAATTCAGTTTGGATTCCCATGTCCTGTGTTATTATGAGGGGTTCATATAGTTCAATATCTGCAGCAGGAATTGAGGAGATCAGAAGTTGTTCTTGTCCCTGTTCTCCTTCAATATCCATTATAGGTTCTTCCCTGATGGGTGATTCTACTATATGTGCAGCTGTCGCTAATTCCAACAAGATGTCAGCCATTTGAGTGTCATGTATACCTTCATCAGGTTGTGGCTCTAAAGATGCAATTTTTGCTTTTAAACCTGCCACTTCCTTCTGCAACATTGCAATCATTTGATCTTTTTCTGTAATAGAAGCTTGACATTCTTCTATCCATCCTGTTTGTGTTTTTACCACACTTCTTGCTGCAAATAGCTGTAGTTGGATATCTTCTTCTTCCTCTGATTCTTCTTCTGTCTCTGATTTTTCTCCTGTCTCTGACTCTTCTTCTGCCTCTGCCTCTTCCTTAGAATCGAAATCTGAATAATCCACCAAGATCACTGCAGGGCTGGATTTAGGTTCTGTTGATTCTACAGGTTCTGGTGATTCTGCAGGTTCTGGCTCTGTTGCTACTGCCTCTTGACCTCCTTGGTCAAATGATGTTGTATCCTTTTGAAGTCTTGCAGACCTTCGTAATGTTTGAACAGGAGATTTTCTTTTCCTTGTTTTGGGCATTTTCTGAACAGCTTCTCCTGGTTCTGCCTCATCAGAGCTATTGGACTGCAACACAGTTACATCTGCTGAAAATGATACTTTTCTGCATTTTTTAGCAGAGTCTATTTTAGCATGCTTTTTTCTTTGCCTTCTAGTTCTAGAAGAGGGAGGTCCCTGTGGAGAGGATGAACCTGCTTCTTGGACAGACTCTGTTTCAACCACTGGCTCAGACCTAGGGCTTTCAACTTGTTCTGCAGACTTAGGGCTTTCAACTTCTTCTGCTTCATCTGCAAATGCAGGGCTTCTAGTTTCGTCCCATGGAGCAAAGAATCTGTCAAAGCTCTGTAAATTACCCCTAAAGTGATGTTTACAAATTATTTTGATCAAACCATGATGCCTAGGGGTTCCTTTTCCTTCCTGATATTTCTTGGCCATAGTTTTTAAATCTTCATAAAAATACAGGGGAAAATTAACTTGGAATTCAGGGTTTGTGTGGCCATATCTCAAATAAATTAAAATCTTCATATGATGCCCTGATAAAACAGCGTACTGACCTTCACAAGTGATAAATCTAATCATCCATTCAGCTACTTCATCCCAAGGAGATTCCAGACTTTCCCTTTTAACTCCTTTACAAACATTTTTGCTCATGACATATTCAATCGGTTTATCGTTTTCTGCCCTAAACTGGTTGGCCAATTCACTTAAGGTATTTCTAGCTATTTTCCCAAGATTAATTCCTTGCAAAGGAAATTCAGTAATTTGGCTCAAAATGTCTGGAGTTACCTGGATTGTCATGCCATTGATGTTGATTCTGTTGTTTCTGAAGGTTCGTGCAAATTCTGCAGCCAACCCTTCGGAGTTCCCATCAAATTTCTGCAGAAACGGCATCAAACCAGCATCGGTGAAAATCTGCAGCAGCGTAGAATTTTCTAGTATGAAACTGGCATTTTCTGGTTCGCTCCTGTTCTTCCTGCCACCCATTTTTCCTTGTTCTGTTCGCAACTATGTTTCGAAAGCGCTGGAATGACAGTCTTAGCATGCATGCACTGGAATGACAGTTCTATCGTACATGCATTGGAATAATAGTTCGTGCGCCGAAACAGAGCATGTAAAACCGACTTGTTGATTCATTATTTTTAAAACCGGTGGAATATGCTGACAACGCGGAAAAAATTAATGCCAATGCAGATTTCACGATTACGGTTTGCTGAGTTGGCATCCATGAATTTGATGTGAATTTTTCAAGGCAAACAAAATCTGTTTTCGGTGTGCTTTGAGGCGTGTGCCATGATTACGCGTATCGCGAAATTATGATATCTAAATATCATAAATTTCGAAAATCACGTGTTCCACAATCGTTTGCCACGTGTCCCTGCATGAATTTTTTTAAGAAACGTCAACTTATTCCGATGCACTGCGCACATGTCGTTATTTTGTCGTTCCGGAGCATATCTGTCAATTCTCATTCCGGAGCACAACTGTCATTACCCATTCCAGAGCACAACTATTACGGAGCTTTTGCTGTTCCGAAGCAGTGGTTATTCGGAAGCAAACTTCATTCTGAAGCATATGTCATTCCGGAGCATATGTCATTCCCCCCTTTTCATTGACTAATTTAGACATCCCCAATTTAAACCTTATGAATGCTTTGAATGCTAATCAAGTGAATCTATACACTATATACTTTAACTATTTACAATATTTAAAATGTAAAGAAACACATACCTGCCTTGACTACCTTTCTACATTTCATACAATTGATTAGCTTTGTTGTTTGTCTCGTCGACAAGTGCAAGAATGTAATCCCGAAAAACACAAACAAAATGGGTGATGGCAATGACAACAGTGGTGAATGACAATGGCGGAAAATGTATGGTGATGGAATGAATGGCGATGGAATGGATAGTGATGAAATGGATGGTGATGGAATGGGACTTAGTAAACATGCCAGATAACTGGTTTTCATGTAAACTAAATGTTTTTTTTTTTTTTCGACAAAAACTATACTACTGCTGCTTTAGTGGAAGAAGGGAATTCTTCCATTAAATGCACATCCAAGTGCTCTATTTGTTTTAAAAATTCATTTTTAGTTAGTGGCTTATGGTAAATCCGGAGACGATGTCCATTAACCACTAACTTCCTTCGCGAATCATCAATTGGTGAGAGACGAACTGCTCCATTCGAGAAAACCTCTTCAACTGTGGTATGGTCCAAGCCACCTTGTTTGCAACTTCCCAGGAAAATCTTCATAACGGGAGTCAAACAGTAATGCCCAATCCCCTTGCTGGAATTTTCGTTCTTGGATATGCTTATCATGCCAGATTTTACGTTGTGCTTGAATCATCTCGTTCTGATGCAAAGCGTCTCTTCGTATTTCATCCAATGCATTGAGTTGCAGGATCCGGTCCTTTTGTGCCTGTGACAAATCAATACCAACTTCCAAAGCAGTTCAAGAGTTAGTAATTCAAATTCAATGGGCAAAAGGGGTTTTTTACCATAAACCAATTCAAAAGGGGTAAATCCCGTAGTGGATTTCCAAGTAGTGTTATAAGCCCAAATTGCTTCGGTAACCTTTCTACCCAATTCCTTCTATGAACTCGCTACAGCTTTGGTCAATATTTTCTCTAATTCCCTATTTGTCACTTCAACTTGACCATTGGCCTGTGGATGATAAGGAGAGGACTTCCCGTGCTTGATTTCATATAATTTTACAAAGGCTTCAACAACCTTTGAAATAAACCGAGGTCCTTGATCGAAGTAATAGACTGTGGGGCTCCAAATCGCAGAAAAATCTGTGAATACAGAAAATCAGCCACTTTGTCTTCTCGGGCATGCTTAAAGGCACGGGCTTCTGCCCATTTGGTTACATAATCAACACATACTAGGATGTGCACCTTCCCTTGGGAGGGTGGATCAATAGGTCCTACAAAATCTAACCCCCACCTCTCAAACGGTTCTACACCTAATTGAGTCTGTAAAGGCATTTCATTTTTGAAAGTAGGCTTACCCATTCTTTGACATGCATCACAATTTCTAATATACCTTTTTACATCTTTATGCAATGATGGCCAGTAGTAACCAAGCACTCAAAATCTTTCGAATGGTATGTTTTACCGAATAATGCCCTCCTGAAGGTTCATCATGACAGGCTCTCAAAATGTCATATATCTCATCCTTACGAACACACCTGCGTAAAACATGATCAGGACTGCATTTAAACAATATTCCTTTTATCCATTCAAAAGAAGAGCTTTGCTTGATTAACTATTTTTTTTGTTTTGAGGTAAAATGAAGTGGAATCTTCCCTGTAGCTAAATAATTAGCTATATCCGCAAACCATGGAGTTTGAACAGAGACAGCAAACAATTTTTCATCATGGAATGCGTCTTCAACTAGTTCTTCGCTTTCGCATTTGTCAATCTTGACAAGAAATCTGCCACTACATTAGCCTTTCCTGGTCTATTTACTATAGTAATATCAAATTTCCGTAGTAAAATCAACCAGCGAATAATTCGTGCACTAACCAAAGGCTTATTCATCAAATATTTGATAGCAAAGATGATCTCGTATGGATGAATACAGTGGTATCCCGTGATATAGTGTCGAAACTTGTTAATGGCATATACTATAGCTAAGAATTCCTTTTCAGTTGTAGTGTAATTCTTTTCAGCTCCTGTCAAGTTTTTGCTAATATAATAAATGGCATAGTGTTGTCCATTTTCAATCTGCCCTAGTGCGGCTCCAATAGCAGTATTGGAGGCATCAGCTTGAATATGAAAGGGCAGCCCCCAGCTAGGGTCCTCTTAGTACTCGACGGACCGGTTAGCTTTTCTTTCAAAGCTTCAAAGGACTTGTGGCAATCATCAGACCATACAAATTCAGAATCTTTCATTAATAATGCAAACATTGGATTAGCAATGGTACTGAAATCAGTAATGAATCTGCGATAAAAGCCAATATGTCCTAAGAAACTACGGACATCAGTTTGAGATTTCGGAGGAGGAAGACTCTTGATGACCTCTACTTTCTTAGGATCAACCTTAATACCGTGAGCAGAGATATGATGTCCTAAAACAATTCCTTCCTCCATCATCAAGAAACATTTTTCAGGATTAAGAGATAAATGATATGCTTCACAGCATATTAGAACCTTTTCAAGTTGCTCTAATGTATACTCAAATGTGTCACCAAACACTGTGAAATCATCCATGTAAATCTCTACACTCTCATTGGTTAAATCAGAAAAAATGGCCAAGAAAGCTCGTTGAAATGTTGCTGGTGCATTACATAATCCAAAGGGTAATACTCTATAAGCAAATGTCCCCCAAGGACATGTGAAAGTTGTTTTTTCCTGGTCTTCTGGTGCCACTTGGATCTGGTTATACCCACTAAAACCATCCAAAAAATAGAAATATTTCTTACCAGCAAGAGTGTCCAACACTTGGTCTATAAAGGGTAATGGAAAGTGGTCCTTGTGTGTGACTTTGTTTAATTCCCTGTAATCCACACACACTCGCATCTTTCCATTCTTCTTAGGCACAATAACTAATGGAGAAACCCATTGACTGTCTGAAATTGGATAAATGAATCCTACTTCCAACAATTTTTCAATTTCTTCTTTAACAATGTCTTTTAAAGCAGGATTCAGACGTCTCTGCGGTTGTCTAACTGGTTTGACATCCTCAGTGTATATCCTATGTGTGCATACATCAGGGTGGATTCCAACCATATCCGTATAATTCCAAGCAAAATCTTGAACATGTTTCTGCAAAACAGCAAATAGTTTGGCTTCTTGATCGTCAGTCAACCAACTGTTAACATTTACAGGTTTTCCTGGTTGAATTTCAATTTGCTTGACTCCGGGATAAACAGAGTTAACATGTTCATATTTGCTGATCAAAGCATTTAAAGGACAATGATGTGGTTGCAGATCATGAAATACTCTTGATTCTGAGTTAAATGCAATACCTGATGGAAGCATTGGCATAGGACAGGTGAAAGAAGTCAAAAGATGATGATGCCACCCATGTGGCAATGTAAAGGAACTTTCATGAAGTGGAATAGATGGTAAATGTTAAGCAACTTGTTCATCATCTTTCCATAATAGGCGATTGAACATAACTTGATCATCCCCGAGGCCTTCTTCATGCAATGTATTCACCAAGACCGTTTCATGTTCAAAAATTTCTCTCTCTCGGTGAATTCAATTCTTCAATGTGTTCCTGTACTACAATGGTGGCAAGGGTAACAAGAGGCTCCCTTGTTCTTCATCGGACTCAGGATACCATAACTGTCCAAAAAATTTAGATGATGGTTTAGCAGGTGGATACAAAGAAATTTTCTTAAGATCTACTCCATTTGAAATAGTCATTTCTCCTGATCTACAGTCTATGAAAGCGGCTGCAGTAGCAAGCCAGGGTCGTCCCAGGATGATAGGATAGCCATTAGCTGTACTCCTAGGTTGTAATACTAGGAAATCTACAGGGTATTCCCAAGAAGATACTTCAATGGGAACATCCTCCAAAAGTCCTTCTGGTTTGGCAACTGACCTATCTGCCATTTCCAAAACTCGTAGTCGTAGGACTCAAATCAGTGAGCTGCAATTTCTGCATAATATCTTTGGTCATGACATTAATTGCAGCTCCTAAATCAATAAGTACATTGGGAATTTGAACCAATCCTACAGTAATGGTGATTACTGGACTTCCTGGATCACCATATTTGGGAGGTACTAATTTCCCAGAGAGAAGATCAGCCAACTTTCCATCCACTTGTACAGTTTGTGGAAAGGCTTTCTTCTTCTTGCCAGGTTTCCTTATGCATAAATCCCGAATGGTTTTCTTAATCAATGGTACATCCTTGATTGCCCGCAACAGAGGAAGTGAGATTGACATTTTCTTTAATTCCGTGATTAACTCCGATTCAGGGGTAGTGATGGGATGATCAAACCTTTCAAGAAATGGTAAATCTGATGTGACACGTTCAGATTTTCTTTGTAAGTTTTCTGCATTCCTTTGCTCTGATTGTATTTTTTCTGGACTTGAAATTTCTGGAATTTCTTCAACTGTAGGTGGAGCAGGGTCAGGTAAGACCTTCCCTGAGCGTAATTGGATGTTACCACAGTCAAGTACATGAACTGCAGTAGTATCTTCAGACTCAGCCTCATAAACAGGGGCTGCTTGTCTGACATTATTGGGGTTAGTCACAGGCTGAGCTGGGAGTGGAGGTTGTCTTACTGGTTGTGCTTGTTGATGTTGTGTTCTTCCCTAAAAATTTGGATTAGGAGCTGGCAGCAAATTTTGAGTTTGGCCTTGATACCTTTGCTGTCCTTGATGGGACTGATATTGCTGGCCTTGATAAGGTTGATATTGTTGTGGTGGAAATGGTTGTCCTTGATATTGTTGTCCCCATATTTGTCCTTGTTGTGTCCATTGTGGAGGCATGGTATGCCAAGGTGGGTTCATCCATCCAGATTGTGACCAATCTGGAGGAGCTGTCCAAGGTTGGTTCCAAGGTTGTGCATAAGCTTCCGCTCGTCCCCATGGCATATTCATATTCCAAGGAGATTGTCCCCAGCTTTGGAAATCTAGGAGCATTGGGATATTGTGCATAACCACCACCAGGTCTTTGCCCAATAGCATTGAGTTCTTCTGCTTGGGTGCCCAAAATAGATTTTAGATGAGGCAACAAAGGGCATTTATCTGTTGAATGTTCCTTGGAACAAATTCCACAAATAGAAGTTTTGTTTAGGGGGCAATCCTGCAAGGCATGCTTACTCCTACACCTTGGGCAATAAATTGCTAAAGGTGGTGTAGAATTATTTCTTGTGTTTTTCTCACCTAATGCAGTATTAAGTTGAACAAGGATATCAATTTTTAAATTGGCCATTTCCTCCATCAACTCTTTCATACCATTATTGCCAAGATTCTTTTTCTTTCTTCGGTGGTGTGTACGGGAATAATTTTTGCATAACTCCACAATCTCATCAAGGTCAAGTTGATCTATGTCTCCTTTTCCCATTAAATCTAACACTTCCCTAGATTCATCCTGTAATCCTCTTAAGAGAATAGGCTTTAAGAAATCAGGCTCTACAACACCACACCTCTTTTGGACAAAGGCAAAGCGATCAAGATAATCTTCTAAACTCTCATCCTCTTCTTGCTTGATCCTAAACAACTCATCTTTCCTGTTTCTTACTCTACAATAATCCCGATATTTATTTAAGAATGCAGCCTCCATCTCATCCCTGTAGTAATTGAGTTAGGTTCAAGATTGCTCATGAACCATCTGGAGAGCAGACGTCCTTAAGTGTAGAAGGAAACAACTTCAATTTCTGATTATCATTTATGTAGTCATAAGTCCGACATAACACTTTGAATTCAAACAAAAATTGATCAGATCTTCCGCAACAGTTCCCCTAAAGATTGGCAATATAGATGGGGAGATTGTTTTCATGGGGGCATCTAGAAGTGGATCCAACCGAATAGGATATTCAAAAGTTTTAGGAGCATCATCAGGATCAACATATCCTCCTGCTGCTGCTGCTGCAGCCATAGTTGTCTTCTTTCTAAAGGATGCTGGAAATAGTTTAGTCAGAGGGGAGTGTTTAGCAGCTAGTGCTTCAAAAAGCTCCTTTTCTAATTTTGCCAACAATTCTTCTGATGAAGAAGGTATGTCTGGATTTTCCTCAGTGATGTCAAATGAAGGCAATTCTTCATCAGACCGAGTAGGTCTCTTTGGTGGCTCAGAGCCACTTCGGATAAACCTCCCTCTTTCGTCTCTCAGCCTATGCATTCATACACATTTACTAAACAGACTGTAGAATTTACAAGAACTATTTTCTGTATCCAGCCTACAGTTCTTGACCTACTTAGATTTGACTAACAACACCATGATCCCCGGCAACGGCGCCAAAAATGATGAGTGTCGTTTAATTCATCATTTGATCATTATTTATCAATCCGGGCGTGTGTCCTAAGGTCGTTTACGATAGTCAATTCAGCAGGTGTAAGACACTCCATTCATAAAATGGCTTTATTGGTAGAACAGTTAGTGTTTGTCGGGGGTTCTTCTGTCACTCTAAACCCTATAACTTGAAAGGAAACTAAATTATGCTTGCTGAAATAAAACTACAGAAATGAAATGACAGTGAAAGAAACCTATTTACTCTTGCTGAATCTGAAAATGCACTCAAAAACTGAAGTAAAATTGCTGAAATGAAAGTTGCTGAAATTAGAATTGCATAAAATAAACTTAACTATCTTGCAAAATAAAATAACAGATCTAGAAATAAACTCAGAAATGAAAATATAACTACAAATTCTAAAACTGGAAATAAATTCAGCAAAATAAGAAAATGCAGAAAAATGACAGGTTTCCTGCTATTCTGCTGCAGATAGAATTAAACAAGAAAACCTGATATGAACCTTCTTCCGCTCCTGGGAGTGGCCCTTGCTCCCTGGTTCAGAAGAAGGTGAAGAAGTAGCTCTGGTGTTCTACCTAATCACTCCTTCAATCATAAAATAAAATTGATAAAAATTGCACTTTTTATTGATTTAAAAACATGCAGAAAAATTCTGCATATTATTGCTACAGAAATCTGATTTCACAATATTCAGAATTACACTAATTGCAATCCTAATTCTTCCTACATAGCTCAACCCATATGGGAGCCAGTTATTTATATTAAAAATAGCTAAATCAGATGTGGAATGATTCAAATTCAGGCATTTTAGGAATGCTGTTAAAACTGCATTCCTAAAATGCAGAATATGGTTACATATGAAATCTATTCATTGCACACTTGCTAGAGGTCTTCTGCGTTGAAAAAGATGCATAACAGATTTACATAGCTATCCCTATCATTCTCCTGCAATTTGCTGTCTTTCCTGAGCTGTTTTGGTCAAAACTGTGCATTTCCCCGTTATTCCGGAGCAGTCCTGTTATTCCGGAGCAGAATCCCTATTTTTTTCCAGAGCAGCGCTGTAATGACTCAAGCTTCCAACACTTGTTTGCGGTTCTTTGGCCGAGCATTGGGTGGACCAGACTTATAAGTCTTTCAATAACCTGGTCACACGCTTTCCTAAGTTGAATTTGACCAAATCCCAAGCCATGCAAATCTGGCTGGAATTTGTCCAAGTCAAAACAGTCAAAAACAGTTTTGCACAGTTTGCAGTTTTGACCTGTTTTTAGTGCTATTTTCTGCATTTGACAACTTCAGAGAGCATATTATAAATGTTATAAATTCCACACGTGATTGTACTAACACATTTCACAACAAATCATTATTTATCAACAAAACTTATGCAAAAAATACAAAAAATTAGTAAAAACAGAATATTATGCTTCTAAACAGTCAAACATGTAAATAGTAGTAAATATTGCATTTCATCAGCAAAATTAACATTAAAACGTATCAAAAAGGTCTATTAAGGATGTCCAAAAATAATCAAAAATGAGGCAATATTTGGCCTCATCAGCTTGAGTAACCACATCCATATAACCAGCGCCCCTCCATATTCTACTAATAGTTTTGCACATAAGATCTAAAGACATTTTTGTCTCCTGGATGAGCAAAAAGTTTGTTTTACGTTTTCCTAAAAGTCTTTGAATAGCAGATTGATGGGTTCTACTGTTTAAACCCCTAACATTCCAAGATTGAATAATCATTGAAAACCTTGGGAGCAATAAGAATCAATTGTCCTCACCGATCCTCCATTGATCAGCTTGTCTCCTTGCACTGCTAGTAGATCCTTATTGGACTTTCTGCCCGCTCCTTGAGAATTACTATTTTTAGATCTCTTCTCCACCTGAGTAATCCCTAGAGCTGGCCTTTCTCTGTTCTTTTCTGCACTTCCCATGTTGACATCCTTAATAACTGGCTATGCTGGGGAGTGGATTACCAATGCCCCTGGGTTCTCTGGCTACAATATCTCAGAGGGTTCAATCACCTGTTCTAAGACAGGAGTAAATGAAGGAGAAGCATGAGAGTGGATGTTATTATCCTCAACATTCCCATCCACTCCTTCCATTACTTGGTCCTCTTGATCCACTAGTGACTTAAATATTTCATACCGGTTGGTTGGCTTGAGTTGTGCCTGCTCCTTGCCATTTTTCTTTTTGTTTCTCCTTCACTTCGGTTGTTCAAAGCCATCTTTCTGGACATCAGAACCTTGAGGAGTATTGGATGGTTCTTTGACGGGAGTAAACTTACCCTCTCTGGGGCGATTTGACATTCCAAGCAGAGCCTTCACTTTTGTGCTCAAAATATTTGGACAGAACCTTGCCAAATGGCCATGCTTATGGCAGACTCTGCATCTAAAAGGTGGGACCTCATAATATAACTGCTGGATCCAGGATAGTCTTGCCAACTCAAGTTCCACCTCGACTGGTAGAGGCTGGCTAATATCCATTTCTACACAAATTCTAGCAAAGACAGTTGTGTTTCCCTCTATGGTATCTTTGGAGACTCCTAGATATCTACCTAGTGAATTACCAATCATCTCCAGAACCTGCTCACCCCAAAACTCCATCGGGAGAGCATACAATTAGATCCAAACTGGGACAGATATGGGTTCAATACGAGGATCGAAACCCACTCTCCAAGGTTGAACAAATAACCCTGCCAAACCGTGGTTCCTCTTCTCTGATTCAAATGCTCTATTTCTATCTGCTAAAGAAGAGAAACTAATAATGAAATACCCATTGCTTATAGGCCATAAGGAGTACTCACCGAGTGGCTCCCAGTTCTGTCTAACCCAGGTATGCAAAAAATTCAGAGTAGGTCGGATACCCATGAATTTGCAAATCAGATCATGGTTAGCATGGTAGATGATTGTGTCTTCGACCAGCTTTGGTTCGATAACAATCTTAGGTCTAGAAGCGGATTGCGGGAGGCATCCATTAACTTGGTGTGCAGTTGAACCCTTGCCAACATTCTTGAATAGTGTTTGAAAAGCATTCCGCTGAGCTTCATCAGTGGAAGACGAAGGATTTTCTTTTAACATCTCAGCCTATGAGCTCTTTCTCCAAGCGAGAGGAACTGGAGGAGACCCCATTGAGCCCTCCTGGGGTAGTGGATGAACCTTCAGAGTAGCACAAATTCAACCCACCAAAGTCCCTGGAAAATCCTTCACACCAGAAACCCTAGAGCATCGCCCGACGCCTACTCAAAAATTTTCTCACCAAATCGCCAGAGCTTCGTTTTCCTTGGAATAAAGAGTTGTTAAAACCTTGTTTTATAAGCATTGTTATTGAAGTGAGTTGTTGTACAAAGAACTTGAACTAGGGTTTGAAGAGAACATGAGTATCATTGTTATGTGAGATTTGTTGTTGAGCATTATTGGAAATATTTTGAGTTGATGGTTATATGCTTGGACTAGGGTTTGTGAGAAAGAAGTGTTTCATTGAGTGATTGGTTGAGTAGAGTTGATTGAGCCTAGTCAAGTGGATGTGTGAAGTGATTGTTCAAGTTCCATAAAACAAACTATTCTATATTCTTATTTGAGTTGAGAAAGTGAATGAGCATTGAGTTGAAACATATTGGGTCTCTAACAATTCTATTTATGTTTCTATGAGTTTTTGGACAAGTTCTATGTGGACTTGTTGAGCAGATTTGGAAAATTTTTGTGTGGACTTGTTGAGCATATTTGGGAAAGTTCTGTGTGGACTTGTTGGGAAGATTTGAGCAGGTTCTAAGTTAACTTGTTGTAAAAAATTGAGTAGGTTATGAGTGGACTTGTTGAGCATATTTTAGCAGGTTATGAGTGGACTTGTTGAGCATATTTGAGCAAGTTATGTGTGGACTTGTAGAGCAGAGTTTAGTGTAGAGCTTTGGAGGTGATAGAGTAGAGAGGACAGTAGTATCCTATGAATAGAGATACATCAGCCTGGGCAGTGAAGACAGGTCTTCTGAGTGGGGATAAGAGTCTTCAGTGGAGAGAGATCCACAAGGCAGTGCAGTGGAGGCTATAGTCTTCTAGAGGATCACCAGCTAAAGTAGATGAGGAGTTATCCTATGTATAGAAATCCAAGAACTTGAGTTAGGATATTAGCATCTCCTTTGGATAGATATACATAAACATTGTAGGGAAAGGATTCCCAAGAGAATTTATTTGAGAAAAAATTATAAGAAATATTTTCTCCATGGAGGTAGCCATATTTGGGTGAACCACATAAAAATCATGTCTCTCATGTGTGTGATGTTTTTTCTGATGTTTACTACTTTAGTAATGTTTATGCTATTATTTGGATTAAAAAGAAATTTTTTTATTGTATATTGTTCACCCCCCCTCTCAGTATAAGCACATGTTCTTCAAAAGTATGTACCTGCTTATAATGAGAAAATGCGGATCCATAAATTTACTCATGGGTTGCAATTGTAGATAAAGCATGATGTAGAGATGAAAGAGCCTAAATCATTTCAAAAGTTGTATGACTTAGCAAAGAAAGTAGAGTCACACTTCCGTTATAAATATGAAATCTTTATCGAGTAGGAACACTAGAAACTAAAGAAGAGGAATATTAATGGGGTTGTAAAATGGGAGGCTAGACAAGAATGAAAGGCTAAGAAACCCCAAAATCCAGAGAATTTTTTTTAATAAAAGCAAAAATATGTTCAAAAATAAATTTTATAAGAAAGGTAACAAACCCAATAATGCTAAGCCTCCACCATAGAAACCATAAGTTTCAGTTCCAATGATTAAGGGTGAGGAGCAGAAACTGGAAAAGCAAAAAATGCCCAAAGATGAATGCTACCAATGTAGAGGGCTGCATTTTACTAATCAATGCCCCTACCAACTAGGGTCAAGAACACCTAAAATTAAGGGAAAATAACCTATGCATAAGATCTACGCTGCAACTAGGAGTCAGAATCTTGAGAGGCAATCTAGCCCATTGATCATAAAAGGTAAGATTTTTGATAAACAAGTAAATATATTAATAGATAGTGGTGTGGAAACCTCGGGGAAGCGACGCACCATCCATTCACTCTATTTGTGATTATTATTATTAAATATTTTAAATTTTAACATGCATCAAATAAAAAAGCATAAAAGAGAGGCATAGCCAAAACACAAAGAAATAAACGAATGAATGCTTTATATTGATATTTCCAAGATTCGGTTACATATAAATCCCTCTATGGGATACCCTTCATTTGATACATGATTTTACACAATGAGGGTAGAATATGTATAAAATATCCCCTTGCAAAGGGAGATGCGCTTTTCTAGGCTTCCCGATGATGCACACATAACTATATGAGGGCTTACAGATGCCTCCTTCTCCAAGCCTGATACCTAGAGGGACCCTCTTGCTCTCGTATGTTGTGGATTTGTTCAATGAACCTGTAGCCCTACAAGAAATGAAACAACAACACACGCTTAGATGTCCAAGATTACCTCCCCGAATGAGGTTGTTAGCATAATGAAAACAAGTGCAATAAAACTAGTACTATGAATGCAAATAACTAAAATAAAGCTTATGATAATGATATGAAAGCATGAAAAAAGTATAATAAAAGAAACTAATACCTAAATCCTAGACTAGGTTGCAGGCCACTATCCAAGACAGCGATCATTAAGGTGAAATCTATCTCTAATGAGCCAAAGGCTATGGGCTTAAGTCTAATACTATTGCTAAATGATTGTTGTATGTGCACGAATGATTACCTCTCATTTTGCTAGAACTTCATTTCTCCTCAAGGGTGCTCATATTTTCTCTCCAATCCGATAGGGCTTCACCATAGAAATGATCTCCAAGGGAAGCTCTCCAAGTCTCTAGAAGATCTCCTCAATGATTCAACCTGTTCAAAGTTCCACTATGTGATATGTGATGATCTCTCTCTCTCTTGATTCATAAAAGAAGGTCCCCTAGTTCTTTTAGGTTTACTCCTTATAAAGTGTTTGAAGCCCTAGGTCAATGTTCAAACCCTAGGACTGAATCCCTCATGTACACTAGAAGTTAGCATGAGAATTTGAGCTTTTGTCTACCTTTGAGGGGCAGTTAACTAATGTCTAAATTAGGACTTGAGTCCTTCATATAGAATGGTTGTGAGGAGGAATGCAAAGTTATCTCCGCTCGACCTTATTGCATGCATACTGCCACTTCCGCCCATGATTAGGCTAGATTGATGGAAAAATGCTTTTGAGGTTTAGCCTCTATCGTCTGCAGTAGCTAAGGTTTTTTCGTTCTGAGCTTTAGTAGCCAGAATCCAGTCACTCTAGTCCATTGTGACCAGGCTTGGATGGGCTGAAAAATGCCCTAGATGAGTGGTAAAACCACTTTTGATACTTGGAAGGTCCCAAGGTTTAGTCATATGACCTATGAGTGTGCCTATGTGAGTAGTATCCCTAAACATGACATGTTTAAGGTGCCTACAGATGCCTCTTTTTGCAATGCAATGAGTATAAAACATAGCATGGAGCAAAAACGTAGACTGCTATGTTTGTAGGGTGTATGATGATCATTGATCTGATCAATGTTGGATGGCCTAGTCATGCAAGATGACATGCATCCTTGAATCATTGCTTCAACCTGATTGAAGGCTTATTTTAGCACAGGGCTTTCACATGTCCACTTGCAATCATTCCTCAAACACATTTGGGTAGCTTATGTTGCTACAATAGAACCGATTGGAGAAGAGCTACAAACTAAAGATATCATATTTTATTATGAACCCAACAAACGAGGGAAAGTTTTGTAAGAGTTGTTCACAATGATTAATATGACGAATGCTATTTTGATATTACCGAGTGATCTTTGGTTGACTTTGATTATGATTATTTGAATATTTGAACTACCCCCTCACACAAATGAATTGGTGAGGGAAAGGCAATGAATGAAGCAACAAGTCGCTTGACCACTTTGTTATTTTAATGGGAAAACCCCCATCCAAGTGTGATTCCAATTTGTTTATGATGATCACTCATCCCTATCTCATAGAGCGGTCCGACCACAAATAGTCTTCTTAGGGAGTTAGGATGAGCGATTCTATTTATGCTTGTATTGCATAAATTGGCTCAGTATTTTTGGTGTCATAAGAGAATTAGGATGATTCCATTGTACTCGTAGAGTAGTATGATCATCTTGGTCTTCTTCGGGATTGAAGTGATGCATCATAATTCCAAAATGAATAATTTACCCTAAGTAGATTTATGGTAACTTACTCATCTCATCGAGTTGCATGGAGTGCAAATCGCTGCAACCACTGAGTTGATAGAGTAAGTAACTGAATACGAAGCTTACTCGATATTTGTTTTTATGTATTTTTTTTTGTTATTGTGATTATTATGATGATCAGGGACTAGCAAAATGTGTTTATTTAATTTTTTTGATATTCTTCCCAGAAGGAATATTCTTGATTTTTCTTGTGCACCCATTCGCTTTCAAATCCAACGGTTGCTAAGTGCTTGCATGTGGTTGCTCTCATCCTGAGGGGCTAAGAAGTTTAGGTCATTGATTGTTAGGATCTCATCCTAACCCTTAATGTAATAACTTCCTTGATGTAATAATTCCTAGTGAATGTGGGTAGTACCCATGATTAATATTTTGTAATGTTCTAAGTTTTAGCTTAGGTAGTGCCTATGACAAATGACACCCTTTTCTATGTAACACATGGTAGATAGGTTAGGTTAGGTGGCATTGTTCATGTAATTCATGTGGCATTATGCATGTAATTCGAGTGGAATTGTGCATGTAATTCAAAGTGGCACTATGCATATAATTTGGTGGCATTATGCATGTAATCCAGGTGGCATTTTGCATGTAAGTCAACCTTGGAGGGAAACTCTTTAAATACCCGAAAAGGCACCAATGTAATAATATTTTTGCAAATTAATGAAGTATTGAAGGAGGTTGCCCCCTCGAAGAGGCCTACGATTCTATATATTGTGAGATTTTTCCTTTTAAGTAGTTTTTGTCATCATATGCAATTAATTATGAATACTGTTATAATGTTTCTATGAGTTTATTTCCAAGCAAATGTGTGAGAGTGTATTTATTTGAGTTAAGAGTGTGTTGTTTAGTATATTTTATAGCAGGATCTTAACAAGTGGTATCAGAGAACTTTCCAGGGCCAAGTTTTACTGCAACTACAATGATTATTGCCATCCAATCTGCATGTTAGGTATAAATTCTATGTGTTTTTTCGTTCCTATTTTTCCTTATTAAAAAAAAAATCCAAAAAATATAGTGCATTTTTTTTCCAGACCAAAAAAAAAAAAAAAAATCTTTTTAGTTGAGTAGGTAGAAACCCTGTGCCGGGGGTTTTAAAATATCATGAAGGATCTATCGTTATTGGCTAAGCTAGATAGCCCATAAAGCATCTAGTGAAGTGAGAGGTGATCAGGCTCCAATACCTAGACATCAGACAGAACTCGTGCACGGACTTGAGCTCCCACGTATCTTCGGGTATATTGGGAGACCATCTAGGTTTAAACAAACTTTTAGCCATTAGGAAGCTTTTCAGCCTTGTATTACTCATAGTCTATGAGACACAACATCTTGGACGATTACCCTCCCGTATTGTCAGAGAGGCAGGTAGTGTGCTCAAGGGTGTGTGGAATCCTCCTTGAGTAGTGGACTGAAATATTGGTTCGAGCACTATTGTTCATCATTGTCGGTATATTAGAGGGCCTATGGGTGGTACATACTCCTCTACCTAGCATTCCCTGGTTCTGTTAAAACTTCAACTTGTAAAAAATGAAAAAAAAAAAAGCCAAACCTCCCTATTCGTAAACCTACATTTCAAATCCCCAAAAAGTGAGCATATGATAAAGGAGTCCTCTACTAAAAAAATAATAGAAATAACATGCATTCAGGATAGACCATGAGGGTGACACTTAAGCTGACATTCTAGAGAATAACAGTCAAATTTATAGTTGTAGTCATAGTCAGGTCAGTCAGGTTAGAGAGGTCAGCACAGTCAGGTCAAAATTTACAGTTTTTAGAGTCAGAACAGAACTGTCGTAATAGTCACCTACAAAATACAAAGAATCTTGGAGCTAGTGAAGTCGGGACTGGGCCAACCAGTGAGAGCATGACACAAGGCCAGTTATAGATAGTGCTCCAGTACCCAAATTTCGCTCTGTAGCTCAGAATCAAAAACTGTAAATGCCGTTAGACTCAGCAAAACAGGAGATAAAAAAAAAAAGTCTAGGGTGCCAAAAAGTAGTGTTGAGCGGTATAGCTCATTGTGACCACCTCTTCGAGATGATTGTTTTGATATATAGCACCCAAGCACTTTTTTGGGAACTTACTAAAAATAGTAAGTCCTAAAAACTCAATTCTATTTTTAGTAACTAGTCACAAAAGGTTTCAAAATGGCCCAGGGTACCCGTGGACATCAAAAGGAACTAGAACACTTGGAATCCTTAACAAAAGCCATTGAAAACTTGCACTCGACTTTTCACTCCATAAGGGAAGAAGTCCAAGGTCTTCGCCTAGAGCATGAGGCCACCAGTAATCACTTAGAAGAAGCACTAATAGAAGTAGACAACAAACTAAAAAGAGGACCCCCCAAAATAGAACACCAAGCTGAGGGTTCTGCAAGGAATCATGACCATGAACCATCCTTCAAAATGCCCAAATTGGACTTTTACAAATTTAGTGGGAAGGATGTTGATGGGTGGCTATGTAGGGTTGATCAATTCTTTAGACTCCATAATGTCCCCATATTTCATCGAGTCCAGATGGCTTCCTTTAACTTGGAATCTGAGGCTCTACACTGGTTTCAATGGTTATGTATTGCCAACCCAAATCTCTCTTGGGAGAATTTTGAATCCCAACTACTCACTCGATTTGGTCCTAGTGAGTATGAGGACTTTATAGGGGCCTTGACCAAACTACAACAAATAGGGTCAGTCCGTGAATACCAAGCTCAATTTGAAAAATTGGCCAATAAGATAAGAGGATTGAATGAAGGGTTCTTCCAGAGTTGTTATATCAGTGGGTTGAAGGTGGAACTCCAAGTGGAAGTAAGAATGTTGAAACCACAAACTATGATGGAAGCTATTAGTTTGGCCCGTTTGGCCAAATCTAAACTCTCTGCCCAAAGGCGCCCATCAAAGTTTCCTCAAAATAGACCTTCATTTCCTCCTCGATCTCAACACCCAATTGATAATAAACCTGCTGCACCCAAGCACATAACCATAGAAGAAATGGATGCACGTCATGCCCAAGGATTATGCTACAATTGTGACGAAATTTTTTTTAAAGGGCATAAGTGTGCACACAAAAAATTATTCTTGATAGATGTTGAAGAACCTGATGACTCTGACCAAAGTGATGAGGATGAGGAACCTTCGAAAACACCTTCTCCACAAGAAGTGAAACATGAACCTGAGACAAAAATTACAGTCCATGCTCTTGCAGGCATTACTACTCCACAAACCATGAAGGTTGTGGGATTTTTCAAGGGCCAACGTCTTTCCATCCTTATGGATTCGGGAAGCATGCACAACTTCATAGACCCTAGAGTGGCTCAGCGGGAAAATTGCTATATCCACACTTGTAATTCCTTTGAGGTCATGGTAGCCAATGGGGGAACCTTACCTTGTAAAGGAAAATGTCGCAATGTTAAAATCAAGATAGGGGACTATGAACTCAAGCAGGACATGTTTACCCTCCAATTGGGCGGATGTGATATTGTTTTGGGATCTCAATGGTTGAGTACGTTGGGCACTATCAGTTGGAATTTTGTCGAACTCTGGATGTAGTTCTCCCAAAATGGACAAACACACATCATCAAGGGCTTCCCAGCAGGAAAACCTCAAATTATTAGTTAAAATGGCATGGAAAAATTGCTAAAGAAATCATCACGTGGGGTCATTGCACAACTATTCTCCATCCAACCATCCACATCTCAAATGGGTGAAACTCCATTTGACCTACAACAGATTCTCCATAAACATGAGGCCATATTTTCAGAACCAACTACACTACCACTGCATCTCTCTCAAGACCATGCCATTCCATTATTTTCGGATAGTGCACCTCCCAATATCAGACTATATAGGTACCCTCATGCCATGAAGTCGGAGATTGAGAAAATGATATAGGAATTACTCAAGGTGGGTATCATTTGGCCTAGTACTAGTCCCTACTCTGCACCAGTCTTACTGGTCCTCAAGAAGGATGGCTCTTGGCAACTGTGTATTGACTACTAAGAATTCAACAAGATAATTGTCAAGGATAAATTTCCTATCCTTGTGGTTGATGAATTACATGGGACCATGTACTTCACTAAGCTAGACCTTCGCTTTGGGTACCATCAGATCCAACTCAGGGATGAAGATATTCCTAAAACTACTTTTCGCACTCATGAAGGTCATTATGAATTCTTGGTAATGCCATTTGGTCTCACAAATTCTCCTTCCACATTTCAAAGCCTGATGAACAACATCTTTCGCCCATTTTTGCGGAAGTTCATCCTTGTGTTCTTCTATGACATCTCGATTTACAGTCACACATGGGAAGAGCATCTCAAGCATGTAGATCAAACCCTACAACTATTGGCTGACCATCAACTATTCACAAAAAGATCCAAGTGTTCCTTTGGTTTGACTGAAGTGGAGTATCTAGGACACATTGTCTCAAAGGATGGTGTCAAGGTTGATCCTAAGAAGATCCAAGCAGTCCAAGAATGGTCGAAACCGCACACTCTCAAGGGACTTCAAGGATTTTTAGGGCTTACAGGCTATTACCATAAATTTATTTGTAATTATGGAAAGATAGTTGCCCCCCTCACCTCCATGTTGAAGAAGGATTCTTTTAATTGGATAGGGCCGGTTGAGCATGCATTCCTGGAACTCAAGCATGCCATGACCACCACTCCAGTTTTAGCCATGCCAGACTTCTCTAAAAAATGAATCATTGAAAGTGATGCTTCTGGTCGTGGTATTGGGGCGGTATTGATGCAAGGACACCCTTTGGATTTTACCAGCAAAGCCCTATTCGATCATAATTTAGGAAAATCCACATATGCCAAGGAAATGATGGCAATATTGCATGTAGTCCTACATTGGTGACCTTACCTCATTGGGCACCATTTCTCCATCAAAACTAACCACCAGAGTCTAAAATACTTTCTAGAACAATGGGTTGCCACCCCCGAGCAACAAAAGTGGGTATCAAAACTCATGGGCTATGATTATGACATCACGTACAAAAAAGGAAAGGAAAATATTGTGGCGGATGCTCTCTCTCACCAATTTGAAACCCTTAGTATGTTGTGTGCCATTTCTACACCATTGCCCCAATGTATTGAGCCCTTACGTCAGGAAATACTTCAAGATGCAGATTTGAAAGACTTGGTTGCTTCACTTATGTGCACCACTTTTCATGTTTTATGTATGCCTTAAATGCATTGTAGTTATACCTTTAATTTTTGCTCCTAGATTCTCATTGCTTGATCTGGGGAACTGAAGCTCCTAAATGACCTCCTTCCACTCCTAGATGATACGTACTGGGATTGTTTTAAGGCCCATGGAATACAATACGTTACCAGGCTGCCACATATTATGTCATACTAGGCCTACCTCATTGCCTTGGTTCACTGATGGGACCCCAAGACGAACACCTTCCACATTCCTACTAGTGAGATGACTATCACATCGGAGGATGTGTACAAGATTTTTTGGATCCCCTTTGATGGAGTGGCCATAGTATCTTCAGCTACTAATGATCATGATGCAGTATTTATTTGGGTGTTCGGGAGGCATGTTGTTGCTGCATTCAAGGACACCAAGTCTAGAGATGTGTCTATTATATGCTGGTACAGGGAGCACATCTTCTTAGAGAGGCACACAGTATTGTTGATGGTCATCAACAACATTTTGATCCCAAATTTTTTAGACTTGAGATTCCCATGGAACCTCCTTGCGATGGTTCAGGATTTGCTGGACAGCGAGGAGGCTATCATCTACGCATTGGAGAGTTATCTACTACCATAGTGCTATGATGAGTTGTATCACATCCATCAGCGAGGTTATGTTAGCATTGGTTTCAGCTTACTCCTTCAGGTATGGGTATGGGAGCATATCAGTGCGAATTGTCCCAGAGGACTCCCTGCTAAGATTATAGTTATTGATGCTAGGATGTAGTGATATGCTGCCAGGTGGGTTCGAGAGCACAATGAGAGAAAGATCTGCCCTAATGCAGGGGAGCTCTTCCATTATGCTACTATTTTTATTGGGCTACAGGCTAGGACTGTCATGTGGTGCCCATATTACGAGCTCTCGATTTGGGATGATCCACCTACCTTTACAGCTAGGATGCGGTGTGAGCGATGGCTCATTGGCTGCAAGATAAAAATCAAAAAGTATTTCTTTTACTCATGAGTTCTTCATCAGTATGGGTTACAGTAGGATGTGCCACTTATCCCATTCTTGTATAGGCACATCAAAGAAAAGAGAGACCTCCATCCCCACATATCATAGAGTTGGCTGATGAGGAGGATGCCCCAGAAGTTGATCCACGATTCACTAGTGGAGTCACAGAAGCATTTGTGCAGTGGTGGGTTGATTGGATGTGGCATTGCGATGGTAGTCTAGGCCATGAGAGTGATGTCAAAGATGGTTTAGATCCAGTAGGGTGAGGAGTCTGAGCTAGGACTGAGGTATGGGGCGAGTTGGTAGAGCAGGTGGCAGTAGAGGATCGGGAGGCTCCCAAGGAGGAGGATGAGGAGTTGGATCCTAAGGAGAGAGATTCTCCTTTGAGAGCATAGTTGCATGATGTAGAGGCCGAGCTCCGGTCAGCCTAGATCCAGGTACAACAATATGATGCTATCATTACCTAGAGGGATGCTACTATAGTATAGTGGGATGCTACTATAGAGTAGCTCACAGCTCAAATATAGGCTTTGTAGGCTGCTATCGGGGATGATGCTTCCAAGTGATAGGTTATCATTGATCCTTTAACACCTCAGGGTTCTACAGGGATAGATCTGTGGTCAACGATCAAGAAGATGTAGGGTTTTCTAGATGAGTATGAGGCTACGATTGTTGGTCATGTGGGCCACATTGCTTCCCTTGAGATGTATATCAGGAGGCTAGGAGCCACTCCTAGGGATAGTATAGGTGTAGGTGGATCACAGGCTAGCAGGTACTCCACCTCAAGGCAGTCTTTCATTTGGCCTAGTCAGAGGACCTGGACTCGCACAGAGAGGCCAACATATTGTCATCACTCCACTCGATATCCAGCCATAGGGGGTGGTGATGCAGGGGGTACAGGCCCAGTGTTTGATTGATGATGCATTAGGCTCTTATTTTTGAGGTCAGCTGACCTATATGACTATAGCCTTCGGGTATTTTTGTATATCTATGCACTTTTTGATACACATTTTGAGACACTTTTTTGAGACACATATCTATGAGATCTTTACATTATGCTTCATTATGTGTGTCATTTATTGCTTTATGTTTTTGTTTTACTTATATGATGTTATGATAAAATTATGATGATTTGATGTATGTGTTTAGATGATAGATGATATTTATGATGATGTAGATATTTTAGATGGATGCTTATGTAGATCTAATTATTATGACATGATGTGATGTATCATGAATTGATTTGATGATGGACTTATGATTCTATGTATGGGTGGGTGTGTATCGCTCCAAATTTTTTGCACCCCTACCTTCAGGCTATTGGATCCACGCCCGGAAGGAGGATGGGAAAAGGATGGTGCGGTACCTCGGATGAGAGGACTTTGCGAAGGTCCTGCCTCTCAATGGAGGTGCATTTTGGTGATTTTTTGATGGATGGTGGGTTCACCAGGAAACATTTGACGACAGTTTCCATGCCTAGGTTTTGGAAATGAGTTTTGATGAGTTCGTTTTATTTTTAAACATTCATCCTAGGTTTGGCTGAATGATTCTAACTTAAACTACATGAAAATGCAATTTAAATGCATACAGCAAACAGAAAGGAAAACAGAGAATTTGTAGGAGGCCAATGAAGATTACCTGATCCGAAAGTCTGATGGATTTTCTGAAGCTTGAAGCAGTCTGGATCGTCTGCAATTCAACATAATCGCCTTCAATTTGATAAAATCGTCTAAACTGATAGGATCATCTGCAATCTGACGAATTCATTAGAGACCTGCAAAATAGCAAACAAATGCGAAATACAAGAAATTCTATTTTGCAAACAGGGGCAAACTATATGAAACAGTAATATGAGTGTTGAACAATATACAAGAACAGAAGTAAATGCAAATCACTGTGTTTAGATAGCATAATATGATCTTAATATGCAAACTAGACAAAATGGGTGAACTCTAGATGCAATATAGTAAAAAACTGAATAAACAATCTAATTTATAGCATAAAATGACAGAAAAAAGAGATAGAAGAGCAAACTCCAGGCACTGATTGCCTCGATGTGTGTTGCAGTCAAAATTGCCTCGCATCAGTACAAGATCGTCCCGAATTTGATGAGATCGCCTCCGATCTTGACAGGTTCGTCGGCTGCGATAGGTGCTGGCTTCGACTAAAAACCAGTGGTGTACCTGCAATGAAATGACTATAGGACTAATGCAAAATATGAATTACGATGTTTTAGAGCATAAGGGTTCAATTTGCATAAAAATTCAGCCAGGGGTTGGGGAGGGAAAAGTCTTAGAGTTAAATAGGCATAGGATAGTTGTTGGGAGGTTGGAGATCATCCCAATTTGGGAGATCTCCAACGGGGGAAGGGTCCCAACGACGCAGACACGCTTCTGCCCGGATTGGAGACCCGTTGGAACGAATTCCAACTATGCAAATTCAGTTTTGCGATGAAATCGTCTGGACATTCTAGTCTAGACGAAATCGTCAAATCTAGGGCGATATCGTCTGATCGGAGACGATATCATCAAACGGTCAAAACAACTGCTAAAAATGGCACGAAAAAGGAGGAAACGGGTTTCTCGGCGGTTAACGGGCGGTTTGGGAGGTTAAATTTGAATTTAAATTTATTTACTAAGGTGAATGTAATTATTCCAATTTTACTGCGCCAATTTTAGGGTGCTACATTTTGCCCCCTCTTTAGCGAATTTTTCAAAGAAAATGCGTTAAAGATGAGTTCTTCTCGATCTATGAGAAAGCAAAAAATTATTCCCATTTTTAGGCGACGATTCTTGGTCGAATCGTACGATAGCTTACTATGGTGCCCCCTCCGTGTTTTTACCCAAATCGAACGTTTGCGGTAAAAACACGAAAAAGCAAAAATTAATTTGAATTATTTTGAATAAAATTAAGAAAAATAGGGTAAAACTCTAATTCATTGTTACTGTTCATTTTACTGTTTTTAGAGCTCCGGAGAAAAATGGTAGAGACAGCGCACAGATCTGCAGAGGTCCGTCGCGGTCTACGGGTAAGGGTTTAAACTTAGTTTAGATTGATTTAATTTGAATTTACATGCTTGGTAAATAGATTTTAAGATGAATTTTGAGCATCGCGACCGTTTTTGGCCCTCGACGTCATCCGGACGAAATCGTCCCTAGTTCGACGAAATCGTCTCAAGTTCGTCAATTTCGCCCAAGGGCAAAATCGACGAAAAAGGGACGATTTCATCAAATTAGAGACGATTTCGACACGCGAAATAGGAGACGATTTTGCTCAAATTTCGGACGATATCGGCCAATAGTGGGCGATATCATCTATTGCAAAAATTTGATCTTTAAGTTGCATTATTGATTGCTAAAATTGTTATTAATGATTGTTTGTTGTTTTGATTGTTTATGCTTGCAGAGAGGATTACTAAAGAGCAGAGAGTGGAAATATAGAGGATTGAGAGATGACTTGGCCGCTCTGACATAGGCAGAGCGAGATCAGCTGGCACAGGCCGGCTTACTACATGTGGCAGAAATGCCACAAGTATCTATAGACATGGGGCTACTGACGGCCCTAGCAGAGAGGTGGTACCTGAGCTCTTCATGCTTCCGGTTACCAATAGGGGAGATGACTCCCACACTAGAGGATGTATGGAGGATTCTTAGAATCCCCATACAAGGGAGGATGATCACACCTACGGCCAATCAGGGCCACACGATGGGACGACTCTGTGGTGACTCGAGATTCGCCCTGGAGAAGGGTAGAGTGAACATTGAGGCACTACGCCAGATGCCTGGGGCATCTACACTGACACGAGTTTTGGCTGGGGTGGTTGGTGGACTTCTGCTGTGCCACCAGAGTAGATGCAGGGTACCATGGATGCTGGCAGATGTGATCTGCGACATGCGTGACCATGGCTACAGATTTTCTTGGGGTATCTTTGTTCTATGCCGATTGTACAGGATCCTTTACGGGGTCGTGTACAAGGGCGGGCAATTTTTGGTCATGACATCGCTCCTACAGGTTTGGTGCTGGGAGCACATTGTGGTGCGGAGGCCGATAGGTCTTCCACTGATAGGGGTTGATGGGGAGAGGCCTCGAGTCTTCTACTGGTGGCTTCGGAGAGGGGCACAGTGACGGATCGACCTGCCGGTGTCCCGGAGACTACTGGATGACTTGGTCCCAGACCAGATCACCTGGAGGCCATGGAGAGAGCATTTAGGGTGGCCAGAGGACGGAAAAGAGCTGGCTCGCATCAGGCAAGTCTGATGGCTATGGATGGAGAGAGGAGAGGTGGAGCTCCATTGCTATGATCGAGTTTTGCGACAGTTCGGTCTACAATAGGGGATCCCATCTCTCAGGGATTATGAGTTTTCTCAGACTATCCGGGATAACACCACGGTTAGCGGGGCTCTAGATATGCAGTGATTCTAGAGTTAGGACACAGATGATGCCCCCATTCAGCCAGTGGATGGGGACGACGCAGGGGTAGTCGATGGCTACGATGCTTGGTACGCAGGCATCCACCCTCCTCGGATGACGAGGGCTCAGGGACCGATCCACATAGTTGTTCGGCAGATAGGGAGGTGATGCCAGGCGATGGTAGAGGCAGCCCAGGGTCTAGGCAGAGGAGAGCATAGGAGGCCACAGACACAGGAGAGGCTATGACAGAGGGAGAGGGAGAGGAGGGAGGCGAGACCCCCATATCCATAGAGGCCACCATCGCCTGATAAGGGCAAGGGCATGGACATTGGAGAGAGTAGCGAGATGGCTACTCTCTGGGCAGAGAGAGATCATCTATGAGCTCAGGTGTAGACGTTACAGAATGTAGCTGCACAACACCAGGCTAAGGTGTCGCAGCTACGAGACGAGAATGCTCGTCTCAGGGCACGAGGCAGAGGGGTAAGCACTCAGGAGCTGCTGCGATCGGTTTCTCAAACCGCATTCTATCAGGCGCTATACTACCAGGTGGTGCCAGAGGGCCAGAGGGTACAGCTGCCACCTACCATAGCAGATCCTATCAAGACAGGGTCGATGAGGAGCTCATCCCGGTCGATGACGAGGACTCGCAGTACCACACATACTACGATGGGACCACCTCGTCCTCCGTAGGGCGGGGGAGGAGATGAGGCCGAGAGCTCTAGAGGCTCTCGAGGCTAGAGGGTGGGATACTGCCATTGATATTGTATTATACTTGTATTGATAGAGGATTGAGTATGCCGAGGTACAGATTGTGGCATACCAATCTAGTTTTGATGATGTATATATTCTATTGATATATATAGATGATATATTTTTGATCATATGACTTGTCTTAGGTGATTCTTATGATGCTTTTTATGTTTGATTGATTGATTGAGTTGATTGATGTAATGATTTTATTAATGAGTCATGTAATTATGTTGTTTTGGAAAAAATTATAACTTGGATGTCATGTTTTAAATATTTTAAATGAAATAATCTGATGTAACAAATTGATTGGTTGTAATGAAATGTGATAAAAATAAAAAGAGATTTCTAACAATAATTTCAAAGGACATTGTCGCTATTATAGACCATTTCATGGAGTCGCTGCTCACTCGGTCGTCAAGCTAGTCCCAGGATAGAAATATTGTTAAAAGAAAAGAGTGCTTAAGAGACTGTCTTAAGAATTTGTTGTGATGATGCAAATGATGATGATGATTATGGTTTGTTTTCAGATTTCCATGAAAATATTATGCATGAAATATTGTAAAATTATTTTTGCTAGGCATAAATTCCTAAGTGTGATAAAAATTGTTGAATAATTCCTTAAGAATTATACCATCATTGCAAAATGCAAAGGTTGACATAATGATATGAAATAATAAAAATGTGTTTGCTTTTGAAAAGCATAATTTGTGTAATAAAATGAAGTCATATGGTTTTTATGAATTTTGATAAATTGGGAAAAAATATTGTTACAATGGTTTGCGCTAGGCATAGAATATGTAGGTATAGACTTATACCATCATCGCGAAGATCAAAGAAATGATAGTTTTATTACATGATTGATTTTTAATGAACAGAAAAGATGAAAATGAGGACTTGCGCTAAGCATAAAATTCCAATTTTGGTTTTGGAATTATACCATCGTTGCGAAAGTTGATAAGATATATATGATATGTTGTTAAATAATTGTACTTGATTATTCCAAACAAGTTGCAAAATAATATTTCAAAGTATTTTGAAGACAAAAATTAGATTTATAAGGAATCCCATGTGCATAAGTGAATTCATTGCCAATATTGATTTATCATAATGATAGACAAAATCTCTCAAATACAAATGTGTGTGCAATTGTATGGTTCAGTTACTGCTTTTGAGCAAGATACTATGATACAAGTGATTTGAATAAACCAACTAAGTGTTCATTAACCATGATGTAGATGCATATAACCATACTAGGCTACTATGTAGATCGGATTATCAAGAGCTAGCTAATCCATGAGCAGACATAGGTCTGTACAAAAGAAGGTCTCTAATGTGACAGAAATATCGCCACGCTAGGAGTTACCCAAGGCCAAGCAGGTTGGGCATAAACCACCTGTTATGGGGCTTACCTCACAGTTTTCGAATAATTGAGAATTCCAGGGATTCAAGCTCATTCACCCTTCTTTTCTTTTCAAAGGGTAGGGAAAGGGATTTTATTGCTTTTCTTGCTTTCTTTTGAACTTTGCTTATTTTTCTTTTGCTTGATAATGCTTGTAACATTGTTGTCATAACATTTTTCTTTTCTCTCTTTTTCTTGAATTTTTCTTTTCTTTTTCTTTTTCTAGGGATACTTGCTCGGATTAGCTGTAGAGCAAGGGATTTTTATTCTGGGTAGGGGTGAGCTTGTCCTTTTTCCAATTCTCAAAGATTCTAGACCATGTGCATGATAGGATAGCAAGGGAAACTTTTCACTCAAGAAATCAGTTCTACTATGTAGCAAAACATGGAAATTACAAATATAATCATTTTATTGTGAAAATATGTGCTTGGTTTAAGTAAATACCAAGATCAATTCTCTATGCTCAAACTTTATTTAATTGATTTTTGTGAACTTTGATATAAGAGAGATTAGTAATCATGCCAGATAAAATCAAGATATTTATTGTGTGAGTGTGCAAGTGAGGGATGCCAAATAAATGCTAGTTTTATCCAAAATAAGTTGAAACATATAATTGCAATAATTGTAAGAAAATAATGATTTTGAGAAAGTTTTGAGAATGTTGACTCTCTCTTTATTCTGTATATTGTTTTGGTTTCGAAAGAGTCAAGCATATAGCTGTTTTTGGATTTTTATGTTGATTTTTGTTTTAAAGCAAAAGGAACTTTACAAAATAAATGCAATAAATATTTTTGAAGATTTTTGAAGATTTTATGAATGTTTTTGAGGTTTTTGAATAAATTGAAAGAAATACAAGATAATGATTTTGAACAAATATATACATGGATGAAATAATCAAATTTATGCATAATAACGTTTGAGATGTAAAATATTCATGGGTTCTTTAAGTTCTTTACCATCTAAGGTAGACAATTTATATGCTCCTGATTCAAATTTTGCGGTAATGATGTATGGTCCAAGCCAGTTGGGCTCAAATTTACCTTTAAGTTCTTTGGTTGCATTTGTATTTTTTTGATTTTCTTGAGGATTTTGATTTTTTTTGTATTTTGATTTTAATTTATGAATTGAAATTGGTGGTATATACAAGATGATCTATATACACTATACAAGGTTTATTTGAGTATAGCATGTCTAAGGTTGCTTCAAAATCAAAGGAGGTTTTGAAGGATAATCTGGTTGAGGTGAAGGTAAGAATAGAAGGTTATGAATAAAATGTAATGATAACAAAAGCTTTGTTATAATGTAGAATAATGTAGAAAAAGATTTGACTTTTATATGTGGAAAATTGATCATGTTACAAAATAAAATGTCAGAAGGATAAGAAGGTTCTTCATTCTTATTACTATATTCCAAGTCTTGATAAGATGGAGAAAGTATATGTGAAAGATATGCATGAGTGTTATTTGGTAAACAAGGATGATCATATATGGATGAAGAAAAGTGATGGATAAAAAATAATTGTGACAATAGAGAATGTATAGAACTTGATGTTTCAACCATTAAATATTCTTCAAATGGTGTTGGGTCACCATGTATGGTAACAATTTTATTTGCAAGTTCAAACTTCAAACATTGGTGAAGAGTGGAAGGGAAAACCCTCATCGTATGAATCCAAGGACTTCTGAGAAGTAGGTTGTAAGGTGAAGGGCAATATGCTACATAAAATAAAGTATCCAGGATCTTGGATCCAATATTAAAGGGAAGAATTATAGTACCTTGAGCTTCTTGAATTTCATTGTTAAAAGATTTTATAATAACATTTGATTCATTAATATCTTCTTCCTTTAATTTGAGTTTTTGGAATAATTGATAAGTGCATAAATTAAGAGAGGAGTCATTATCTACCATGATAGTTCTAACAAGTGTTTCTTTACTAGATCCGATAATGTAAAGATAGGAGTCTTCTTGTGGAGTAGAGGAAGGAATATCCTCATCATAGAATGAAATATGGTTAACCTCAAGAGGGTTTATACCATTAATTATGTTCTTAGAGAAAATATGATGAGGAACAAATTGTTGGCTAGGTATTTTGAACAAAATTTCCTTGTGATAAATTTGTAATACTTTTAAAAGGGATATCTTTGCTTCAGGATTAATCACTTGTTGTTGACTATCAAAGGGGATTTCAGATTGAGCTTTTGATTCTAAATATGAGCTTTCTATGCTTACATTCCATTTTGGATCATTATCTAGATTCAAAGATAGTTTTGAAGGCTGGTCAAATGAGGAATCCATATCTTGAATATCGGATTGGGTTGATTGAATTTGAGGTTGCTTATTTGTAGTTTTTGTTACAATATTAATAATATCATCATGATGGGACACATTAACATGAAATATTTGATTGGTTTCTTGTTGTTGATAATTGAGTAGGGGTTCTTGGGAGATCCCCATGTCTTGATTGATTATTGGTATTTGTTGTGTAGGAGTTTGATAGTTTATTGGAGATTTATAATCAGTTGTAGATTGTAATTCCTTTATATTAAAAAGATCCTTATCAATCAAATCTTGAATTACACATCTTAAATCTTTACAATTTTGTGTCATATGTCCATCTACTCTATGATATTCACAATGTAGCTCAGGTTTAAACCAATCTGATGTGGTATCAGGTTGTCTTATGGAAGGAAGTTCAATAATATTTGTGTCAAGTAAATACTTGAGAATTATATCCATTGGTTGATTAAGCCTAGTAAATTTACGTGATGAAGGTTTTTGAGAGGTTTTTGATAAATGCCTTAGGAATTTTGTCATAAAAGGACCTAATGGTTTCTCACCTCTACTTTCTTCATTTTGGGTAGAATTATGATAGGAAGATTGCGATGTAGGAGGTGAGTGAATGGTAGAATTGGAAGAATAAGTATTTTCTTGTTGAAATGGATGTGTTGTATTGAAAGAAGAGTATTGAAAAGGTGGTGGAGGATTATATGTGGGTTGATAGACATAATATGGATATATGGGAGAATAGATAATATCATTATGAAGAGGATTGGAAAAGGGATTGTTTTGTTGGGTTATGGATGAAAAATAAGAAGAGTGTGATAGAGGTGGTGTTGAATAGGGATGAGGTTGGTCATAATCAACAAATGTATTTGGATGAATTCTTCCAACATTACTAATGGGCTCATATTGATTTGAGTAAAAACTCATGGTTTCTTTAGTACTTCTAAAAGTAATATTTAGCATCTACTATTTAGAATTGAATCTAAAAACATACAAACTTGAAATGATGATTTTGTTATATTTTTTTTTTTTTGCACACATATATATTTTTTTGTTTTTGTTTTCAAAAGGTTATGATGCATTCACGTCGGGTTCACCAAAATGTATCGCTCCAAATTTTTTGCACCCCTACCTTCAGGCTATTGGATCCGCGCCCGGAAGGAGGATGGGAAAAGGATGGTGCGGTACCTCGGACGAGAGGACTTTGCGAAGGTCCCGCCTCTCAAGGGAGGTGCATTTTGGTGATTTTTCGATGGATGGTGGGTTCACCAGGAAACATTTGACGGTAGTTTCCACACCTAGGTTTTGGGAATGAGTTTTGATGAGTTCGTTTTATTTTTAAACATTCATCCTAGGTTTGGCCGAATGATTCTAACTTAAACTACATGAAAATGCAATTTAAATGCATACAACAAATAGAAAGGAAAACAGAAACAGAGAATTTGCAGGAGGCCAATGAAGATTACCTGATCCGAAAGTCTGATGGAGTTTCTGAAGCTTGAAGCAGTCTGGATCGTCTGCAATTCAACAGAATCACCTTCAATTTGATAAAATCGTCTAAACTGACAAGATCGTCTGCAATCTGATGAATTCGTCAGACGAATTCATCAGAGACCTGCAAAACAACAAACAGATGCGAAATACAAGAAATTCTATTTTGCAAACAGGGGCAAACTATATGAAACAGTAATATGAGTGTTGAACAATATACAAGAATAGAAGTAAATGCAAATCACTGTGTTTAGATAGCAGAATATGATCTTAATATGCAAACTAGACAAAATGGGTGAACTCCAGATGCAATATAGTATAAAAACTGAATAAACAATCTAATTTATAGCATAAAATGACAGAAAAAAGAGATAGAAGAGCAAACTCCAGGCACTGATTGCCTCGATGTGTGCTGTAGTCAAAATCATCTCGCATCAGTACGAGATCGTCCCGAATTTGACGAGATCGCCTCCGATCTTGACAGGTTCATCGGCTGCGATAGGTGCTGGCTCCGACTGAAAACCAGTGGTGTACCTGCAATGAAATGACTATAGGACTAATGCAAAATATGAATTACAATGTTTTAGAGCATAAGGGTTCAATTTGCATAAAAATTCAGCCAGGGGTTGGGGAGGGAAAAGTCTTAGAGTTAAATAGGCATAGGATAGTTGTTGGGAGGTTGGAGATCATCCCAATTTGGGAGATCTCCAATGGGGGAAGGGTCCCAACGACACAGACACGCTTCTGCCCGGATTGGAGACCCGTTGGAACGGATTCCAACTATGCAAATTCAGTTTTGCGACAAAATCGTTTGGACGTTCTAGTCCAGACGAAATCGTCAAATCTAGGGCGATATCGTCTGATCGGAGACGATATCGTCAAATGGTCAAAACAACTACTAAAAATGGCACGAAAAAGGAGGAAACGGGTTTCTCGACGGTTAACGGGCGGTTTGGGAGGTTAAATTTGAATTTAAATTTATTTACTAAGGTGAATGTAATTATTCCAATTTTACTACGCCAATTTTAGGGTGCTACAGGGTGCAATGATGTAATCTTAGATATGAATGGATGATTTATGATATTATGTATTTATGGATGCAATATTTTTATTAGATGCATGTTTAATTTTGTTTTAATTGTATGCATCTAACTTGTGTTATGATATGGTGGATGCAATGTGTCATGCACTATTTATATGATGTTTATGAACCTGTATGCTTCAATCACTTAAAACATAAGGGATGCATATGATATGATTTTATCAATCTAAATGGGTGATACCACAGAAAGTATAATAATCATGAATGTAACTAATCACAAGAACTAATTATTTGGGCATTCATATGTGAAATGTTAATGGCATGGAATGTATGTAACTTCTTGATAAACTTATGTAATTTAAATGATACAAAGTAGTCAGTGGTCGTCTGAACATAATTTATAAAATCCATTCGGTATCTATCCTACTTTGGTAATACCCCTTATTTTACAAAACTTCATAAATAAAATTGATGATGTGATGAATGATATGACTTGTTGCTATGGAGAAAGTTTGGAGGTTTTTATTGAGACTCAAACACTCTAGTTACCCTATCAACAACTACGTACTGACCATACAGGACTTTTGAAACATAAGGTTTTTATCATAGACCTAGATACTTTTTATCCCTGTGTGCAAATGAATATATTTGGATAGAACTCAAGCATTTACTCTGATGTCAGGCAGGATTCTTTTAGCCCATTACTAAGATCGTGGATCCTCAAATTTTCATCTTATCCTATGTTTAACTTAGTTGGACTATACCACTAGGTAGTGTTGGTTTACCTAAATTTAGCTCATCCACATGCAAACATTGGTCTACAAAAATGCAAGATGCTATCATGATAGACATATCATCATGCGTAAGGGTACCACCATTGCTAGGTATGGCTGTACACCAACCCCTAATGGGAATCATCTTCCAGTTTTGTGCAATATTGAGAATTCCAAGGATTCAAGTTCCATTCCCTTCTTTTCTTCATTTCATTTGGGATACTTGCTCATGTTTAGTGATAAAAATCACTGTTTATTTTTTAATGTTTTTTTTTTTGAGCAAGGGACTTATGTAATGATGAAACTAACTTGTTTATTTTGTTTTTGTACCTTTCGAACTTATGGATTTGGAAACTGGGGTTTTGAATTTATGCTTTGTTTCAGGATTTTTGCTTGTTTTAATGAAAGCAAGGGATTTATGTAGTGATGATAATCAATCATTTTTGGGCAAGGTGGAACTTGTCCTTTTGCCAACTCTCAGCACCTTTGAACCAGTCATAGAGGGGGATAAGCAAGGAAGACCCTTTTTGCCTAAGGTAACCTAGACAACTTTTGCAGCTTTTATCTTTCCCTTATACCAACTAGGATTTTAGTGTTTCAATTAGTGATGGGATCCTGAATATCTAAGGTATTCATGACTAGACCCTACTCTCTACTAATCAATATGGCTTCCCACAAAATTGATAAGACCACTATATATGGTTGAATGGCCGAAAAGTCCTAGCCTATTCCTTATAGCAACATGATATCGTTGTGTTGAAAAACACAGTTACACGCATGGATGAATGGATGAAGGTGGACTTGTATTTTTGTGTTTTTGATACAAACTGTGGCATCGTTTGCAAGAGTGTGCTCATAACATATGCAAATGCAATATATATGCATATTTAATGTAATGCAACTATATGGATGCAGATGTAAGATGTGACTATTTATGTATTTTTGATTTTGCATTGTTTTTGTATTTTTGATTATTTTTGACCATAGGGCTTATTGTGCCTTTGGGGATTTTAGAGTTTGACCAAGCAGTATGGAGCTACCCTTGGGGAATTTTTAATTGATGTTGACCAAGTGGTGTGAAGATACCCTTGGAGCATTTTTTATTGATTTTAACCAAGCGGTGTGAAGATACCCTTGGATAATTTTTGATTGATTTTGACCAAGCGGTGTGAAGATACCCTTGGAGCATTTTTTATTGAGTTTGACCAAGCGGTGTGAAGGTACCCTTGGAGCATTTTTGATTTATTTTGACCAAGATATGTGAAAATACCTTTGAAGCATTTTTTATTTATTTTAACCAAGCGATGTGAAAATACCCTTGGAGCATTTTTGAACTTTGCATGTTTATTTTTTTGGGATTTGTTTGTTTTTATATTTTATGACATATTTGAATGTTTTTGTATTTTATGACATATTTGAATTTTTTTGTATTTTTGACATATTTGAATGTTTTTGTATTTTATGTATAGAATGCCTTCAAATGAATGATATTGAGGGTATCAGGCTCTTCAACACCATCCAATGATGTGAGGTGATATGCCCTAGGCCCAACCCTTTTAAAAATCATGTAGGGGCCTATCCATTTTGCCACAAATTTGTCTCGTAGGTGCGACAACAGATTTAATTTTTACTGGTTTTATTTGAGCACAATATCCCTAACCTTGAATTCCCTTAAGTGGACTTTGCTATTGTAAGCTCGTGCAAGGTGATCCTAATAAACTTGGAGATGCTCCAAGGCATTGAATCGATGTTCATAAAGAAGCGTTAACTGATCAAGGCAGCCTTGTCGTGCGATGTCATCATATATGAAGTCCTTCAATGTTATGTGCAGGTTTGGGATCTCCGACTCTAGGGGTATGATGGCCTTAACACCATATACAAGTGAAAACGATGTTGCCCCAATGGGCATCCACACACTAGTCTTGTATACCCATAATTACAAAGGCAATTGCAAATGCAAGTCCTTATGATTATCTTTCACTATGTTTCTCAATATTGAGACTATTATTTTTTTTGAGGCCTCTGCTTGCCCATTTGCTTACGGATAATAGGGCATTGAAAAACTGTGCTAAATGTGATATTTGTTCATTAAAGCACACACATTTTTGTTCTTGAAATATGGCCCATTATCCGATATTATCTTCGAAGGGACCCCAAAATAACTTATGATATTGTGGAGTATAAACTCCACAATCCTTGGTCCAGTTGTTGACATCAAGGGGATCGCTTTGACCCATTTGGTGAAATACTCAATGGCCATTATGATGAACGTGTGTCAGCATGAGGATGGGGGTTAGATCTTCCCTACTAAGTCTAGTACCCACTGTGAAAAGGTCCATAGATGGGTTGCAAGGCTTGTGATTTCAAATGAGTGAGGTTTGCATGGTTCTAGGATTTAACGCATTTCTTCACATGCTCGCAATAGTACTTTTCCATAGTGGGTCAATAATAACCCATTATCAATATGCACTTGATGATGGCCATGCCACTGAAGTGACCACCACACGTACCATCATGAGCTTGCAAAATTGCCAAGGATGCTTCCTGGGGCTCAAGAAAACGAAGGAGCATTCCATCGTAGCCTCGTCTATAAAGGATCCCTCCTAAAAATATGTACCTCATTGTATTCTATTTAAATGCTCGTATTTTAGTGTGCAACAGGTCTTGTGGTACTATTCCAAGTTTTAGGAAGTTTCGTAATTGGGAAATCCAATCTTGATAAGCCACAACCTCTATGGATAAAATAACATGTTCCTCCTATGATCCAAAACCTGTGAACACATGTTGAGAAATAACCCTATGGTGAATGGTCGTATCACACTCCACAGGACCTTGAGATATCAAAGATTCCCAAGGTATCATTTGCAAGAAATCCATAGCTCTGAAGGACCAATCCTGATTAGGTTCAGTCTGGCTCTTATTGACTAACTCTTGATTGTCCATAGCCTCATGTCATATTACTGAGTGCACGAGTACTTTCATGTGAATGGTTGTGAGATTAGCAGATGGATTTTGAGGGGTTAAGGATCCCAAATATTCCATGGTGTCTACAAATATATTTTATGTACGAGGGATTGCCTCAATGTCATACCATTCCAGTCAGGCTAGGTAAGTGTCAACAAGCTCCTTGTAAGATTTCAAGAGTGGGCACCTACATTGGAACAATCCTTTGACTTGATTAACTATGAGAAAAGAGTCACCAAAGATATTCAATATTTAATGCCCATTGCAATGACTGTTTGGAATGGGCCTCATACTCGAGTCAGGTTCTACCGCAAAGGATTTACTGTGAACTAGATAATGCCTAAATTTCTTGATGGTCTTGAATAGGGCATACATTTTTTTATCCAAGATAATATCTTATCTTTGCATCCTTTAACGGATCACTCAAGAAGGCTATGGGATTTTCAATGCTAGCCTCACTCTTTTGGGTTGAGACACTCGCAAAAGAATGATCTGAAGCAAAAGTATAGACATAGAAAGGCTTCGAATAATCTGGACTAATTAAAAAAGGGGCTCTAGAAATAGCATCCTTGATGCTTTTGAAAGCTTCCCTATTTTCATTTGTCCATTTGATCTGAACATCCTTCTTTAGAATGTCATTCAAGGGCTTGGCAATCTTGGCAAAACCTAAAATAAATTTCCTCACAAAGTTGATTTTATCGAAAAAAAATCTTAGCTCTTTCTTGCTATTAGGTGGGGGAATGGCCAATATAGCTAAGATTATTTATATATCAATAGCAATTCCATTCTTGGAAATTACATGACCTAATAGCTTACCTTAAGTTACCCCTAAGATGCATTTTTTTGGATTAAGGGAGATCCCATGTTCCCTACATCTCAGAAGTACTTTTCTCAAGTCACTGACATGATCTTCACTTTTATTAGAGAAGATAGAAATACTGTCAACGTAAAAAATGATACACTTATTGATGAGCCCTTTGAACGTAAAATTCATGGCTCGTTGGAAATTTGCACCTGCATTCAATAACCCAAATGACATCCTCCTATATGCAAATGTTCCCCACTTAGTCGTGAAGGTTGTCTTCATTCTATCATTTGGAAGAATTAAAATTTGATTATATCTTGAATAACCATCCAAGAATGAAATCATTTATGACCCATTCACCTTTTGAAGAATATCATCAATAGTAGGCAATGGGTAATTATCCTTTTGACAAGCCTTGTTCAAATTCTTGAAATCTATGCACAGCCTTATCTCTCTGTTCTTCTTTCTTACCGAGACACGATTGGCCACCCATGTGGAATGTCTAACAGGAAATATAATTTTTGATTTTAGCAATATCCTAACCTCTTTCTCTATTAGGGGTTCTAAAATCAGGTTGACCATTATTTGTCTTTTTTTGAAAGGTTTGGAGTCAGGTTTTAATGGAATCGTATGCATTATCACATTTTGATCATAAGTTTTCAAATCCTTATAGCTCCATGCTATACAATCAACATATTCCTTTAATGCATGAGTGATGGACTCTCTTTCTTGTCTTGTACACGCCTTAGCAATGAATACCTCTCATGGATTTTTTGCACTCCCCAAATTGATCAAATCACATGCTTCCTTAGGGGGTGGTACCTTTCTTCCTATTTTTGCTTGATATCCAGTATCAAATATTTTCTCTAACGAAGCCATACCATTCGGTATATCATTCCACACTATGGTTGCTTTGCATTGCAATTCCATTTCTTCTTGCCCTCTCTTGTCTTCATCTATCACTTGATTTTCAAAAATGCCAAAATTAGTGACAAAATTGAACACATGTCTATCACTATCAAATACTTGAAAATTAGTAACATTATATGGTATCTAAGGGCAAGGCACTAATTCTATTGAGAATTTCTTGCACTTTTTATGGTCCATAGGTTTAAGCGTACTTGCAGCTACAGCTAAAGCATCTACCATGCAATTATTTTTCCTAGAGATAAGGGATATATTGAACGCATCAAACTCATCTATCAAATTCTTAACTCTGGTTTTGTAAAGGCTTAATATTTTATCCCAACAGGTATATTGCCCTTTAACTTGTTTAACCACCAATTCTGAATATCCTAATACTTTGAGACATTTTACCTTCTTCCTTAGGGCAAGTTGAAGTCCAAAAATAAGGGCTTCATATTCTACCATGTTTTTGGTGGCTAAAAACTGTAATCTATAGGCAACAAGAATAGGCTTGCTACTAGGACGTGTAAGTTCAATACCAGCTCTAACACCTTGTTTTGACTTAGATCCATCGAATATTAGAGTCCAAACCAAATTATCTTCTTTAGAAGTGTCACAAGAAATATTTTCCTTTTCAGGATCCTCAACAACCTCTTCTATGTCCAAGCTATAGGCCCCTAATTTTGTTTCCACGTATTGGATCTCGTTGGGTCTATTGTACTCAGTTATCATCTCCTTGAGTCTAGGTTCACTATCCACCCAAATTTGATTTGCCACTCCTCTCCAAGGCAACCACATATGGGAAGAATCTATTATGACATATCCATTCAGATTTTTACTCCAATATCTTCCCAATACCATTCCATATTTGGTAGGAATATTAAGTACCAATATATCTATGTGATGTTGAACCCTAGGTTCTGAGTTAATCTGAATAAGGACATCGTTTAGACCTCCTACTGCATCCATAATAGATCTATCCAATTGTACCACTTTGCTCTTAGAAGGGATTGGTGTGAGTCCTAACTTTTGGAAAATTTCCACGGGCATGATGTTGGTCGAAGCACCTGAATCTATCAAACAGTTATGTAAATTTTTACCTGCAATTCTAATGGTTATGAGAAAGGGAGGTACTTCTCATTTTTCCCTTTTCAGCACCAATTGAGACTCGACACCCTTAGCTTCATGGACTTGACTAGGTGGGTTCAACCCTTTCGGCAAACCTATTTCTTGACCCAAAAGTTTAGCTACTTTGAACAACGAGATATTAGCCTTATTTCTCTTCATGTCCTCCTCTAAGTCATAGGTGAATTTTTTCGAATTTGGCATTTTTTGTATCGGCTTGGACTTCTCCACAATCGATGGAGGAGGTGGATTAACCTCACCTTTTGTATCAGGAGGAAGTAAAGGGTTATTTGGAGTGGAGGAAATTTTGGGATCCTTAGAGCTTCTTGTGTAATACCGATGATTTCGTTTACCAAAATGTCTAGTGGCTTGGACTTCCAAAGTCTCTTCATCTTCTTCTCCTAAGACCTCAATGTCCTCCTCTTCCTCACTTTCTTGAATGTGGACAACTTTTGTCACCAAAGCATCTTGCTTCCCTTGGAAAAAATGGGGTAATTCATCATCACAAGGTTCCAACTCACCATAATCTTCCAACACATATGCCTGATTGGCAATAGGATTGGGTACGCGTCCATTGTTGGGTTGTGTGTTATATGGTCCTATTCTCCTATGGTTATGATTCCAATTTAGCATAAGATTTTGGGCAACTTGTTTCTATAATCGAACTATGTCATTGCCTTGCTTAATAGTGATTCTCTTTAATTATTCCAATTCAGAATTAGATCCCTATGGTTGAGGCACTGTAGTTCCAGGTCCAAATGCATTTCCTGCATTAGCCACCTCTGGAACGGGCATAATGGCTTGACTCTGAGTATTTTGGTTCCATCCAAGATTCACACTTTGAAGCGGTGTGATTGAAGGATAAGTCATTGGGATTTGGGTATTGATTGCACTGAACCCAAGCATGGTCAATTGATTATTGACCATGTTGAACCCTGGCATGGTTATCTGATTATTCAACAACATGGCTTGCAATGGGATGAATGCATTAGGATATGCAAAAAATGGTGAATAGGTTAGCGTTAATGGGAATGGTTGTTGGAAGTTGTTCATTTTTGGCATTTGTGATGCCATTACCTGATTCATCATGGTGAATTGACTGTATGGACCGTATTGTCCCATCCCAACCAATTGAGACAACCCCCCTTTCTATGAGTTCATTTGTTGTTCTAGGGTCATTGTCTCAATGTAAGCTATGGAAAGAGTCATAACCTGAGGATTTCTTTATGCAAACAAGGATGTTATAGGATCTAAAGCTCAAAAATATAATTGAAGGGCCACAACAACATCTATTGTAGAATGGTGAGTTACATTCACGTATAGCTTTTGGAACCTAGCATTGAATGTCCTAATAGGCTCATTGGATAATCATTTATAGGACATGAATAGATTATAGATGATGGAAGGATCTAACAACAACCGAAATTGGCTAATGAAGGTAGCTTCCAATTGGGCCCATGAAGTAATGGACCCTGTGGGTAGATTTATGTACCACTCATTGGCCACATGGTCCAAACTATTAGGGAATACTCAACATGTAAAATCTTCATGAGTGACCCCCTGTCTAAACATGTAGTCTTTGTAAATTTGAATATGCTCTTCAGCAGTAACAGGACCATCATGTATGAACTTGGGTAGCGATATTTCAATATGCCTAGGCAAGTCATGGACATCCCCAAGTATATTCAAGGGAGAGCTTTGCATACCGCACCAAAGAGCGGGTGGTTGTTGTTGTTGTTGTTGTTGGGCCATGTTATTCACTTATGATGACCCTACGAGAATAATAGCAATCACAGTAACAGGGATAGATACACTTGATGTAGCTACCACAATAGAAATAGTGGGTGCAGGCCCACTAGATGTACTTGAGTCTAATGATGACCCTAGCTCAAGTATACTGGGTGGGATTTTGATCTATTGAGTTTTGTTTCTTGGTCTTCTAGAATTGGGAGAAAGACTTTGGAAAATAGTTTCCCCAGTGGTTTTAGACCTAGTAGCTATGTACTCAGGTTGATCCATCTTGGGAATCCTAACTCTCTAAAATACTTCTCACAAATCACTCACAATAACACTTGAATAAATGTTTTACCTGCAAGCACAATAGGGTGGAAACAAAAATTAACCATGTTAACCATTAGACAAGATCTAAATCACAAAGCAATAAAGAAGGCCCTCCTTCTAGCACCAAAATGTTGAGTGAATATTTTTGCCTATTGCAAAATGATCACCATAGATAGAGTATTGAATTGAAAACTCTCTTGCAAAGAAATTAAGTGAAATCACCCATTTCTCCAAGGTTCTGGTAAGCTAACATTTGTGAATATATAATCAATGAAAATGAGATAACAACAAATGTAAACCAGAATGAACTCAAACCTGCAAGTGACAGTTAACAAGGGGCCTTGAATAATTCAAATAATGCTTAGCAATTAAAAATATTCCAAAATGTAAAATATTGATTCTTTTTAGTGCTCTTGATATTAGTGTGATCTACCCTGAATCCCAGTTAGTAAACGAATTTTATCTTCAAATTAAAAGGATTTCAAATGCAAAAGTGCGTGGAATTGTCCACTTCATTTTAGAATCTATGTCTTTAATGTGTGGTTCATTTTGAAGTTAGTGGATTCATTTTATCTTCATTGTAAATGTTCCACTATCCCTATGTTAGAATTTGGTGTTAGTAAAAGTTAGTAAGTTAGCATGTCAACATTCATTTGCTTTATCTGCCTTAGTGTGAATTTGGCGTTAGTAACCCTCCTAGACTAGTGTTTTATCTGAAGATTATATTGATGTATTTGGAGGTGCAGAAATTTTGGAAGGACCAAAAGAGAAGCAAATAAAATAGAAATAGAACATGAAATTCTAGAAAATGGACCAGAATGAAACTAAAACTGAAAACAAATAGAAATTCTAGAAGGACCAGAATGAAAGACTTAAACAAAAATTTTGGAAGGACCAGAATGGAAAATCATAAATTCTAGAAGGACCAAAATGAGAAAGAAACAACAGAATTCTGGAATGACCAGAATGTAAAAGTAAACAATTAAATTTTTTGGAAATGACCAGAATCAGAAAATGACACTTTGAAACAGAAAAGCAATTAATCTAGAATGCTAAAAATAAACCACAAAAATAAATTATCTACAAGGTTAGCTAGAAAAATAAAAATGACATCAAATTTTGATTAATAAATCCCTCCCTGCAAAACCCCAAGTTAAGAGATAGATTCTAAGACAACCTGACCTAATAGACCTGCAACACAAGAATAATCAAATTAGACCAAGTGCGAGACTCAAAGGATAAAATGCATTCACAATATATTTGGCATTCACCTATTGTAACCCATTTAATGGCATAAACAAATAGATACAAGTCAAAAAATTGCAAAAAAGATACATAGTGAAAGCAGTAGTCTTAGATGTATTCTCCTTGTAGTTTTGCTCACAAAGATTTCTTTTGCCAAAATGAAAGCATTGTATTTTGAAAAATTCTCTTGTTTACACAGATTTCCAGCCCCCCCTTTCGTACAATGGCCTCATTGGGCTTTTAAAGGATGCAAAGGTCCCTCCGTTTCAACTTCTCATTTTTACTGATGTTAAAACAAATGCAAATAAAACAAGAAACCACTTCCCTTGTTTTATGTTTACCTATTACTCCGGTTTTAACATCGCAAAAAAAAACTTCTCTTAACTCCTTATATCTCCCCTAGGTCCTTATAATAAAAAGTTTAAATTTTTTTATTAAAATCTAATAAAGTACTTTATATTATATAATAAAAAGTTTAAAAATATTTATTAAAATCTAATAAAGATCCTTAATACTTTATATTATATAATAAAAGTTTAACCTTTATTAAAATCTAATAAAGTACTTTATATTATATAATAAAAATTTAAAACCTTTACATTATATTTACCACTTCTCTTTATACTCCCATTTATATTATGATATAAGTGAAACCCTTGTCTGTATATCGCAATATAATAAAAAATATATAAGATAAAACCTTTAGACTTACCCTTATACCTCCCATTTCTTTATGTATTACAACATACTTATAAAACAACATTTCAATCATAACCTGCACTTTATGTCTCATTGGGTTATCGTCCATACAATCATAGGCTATTTTATGATAATATGGTGATATAAAATAAAACTAATGTAATTTCACCTTATGACTCCTATGCGGCTATGGTTGTCAGCTTTCCTTAGACCTTTGCTTCCATGTTTCCAACAATGTTTCCATCTGTGCAGTCGATCTCTATGATTTGCTTTCTTTGCCAACTATCGTTCAAGTTCTGAATCCTCAGCACATCAATCTGAAAGCCAAAAGGAGGAACAAACAATGAAAAAAAATGCTATCCAATGGCTTGCTGATTTATGGATAATTTCTAGGGTTAGGGCTTCAACTTGCTGTCACATCGTGACCCTCCCCTTTTGACATGTTAATACATTGTCCTGATAGATTCCCTGCCTTCTTTGTGCATTTCACTGATGTATGCCACGTGAATATCATCTATCCTGGGAATGGGTGTTTCATTTTATATTAATGCTTCCATCGCTGGGATGTGGGAGCACCTACAAAACCAACCCTTAGAGTCAGTATTGATTTAACACAATATTAAACAAACTAAAACATAAATCTGGGATTAGATTTTACCAACCATTCGAAGAAATATTTACTTTAAAACCATAATTCCAAAAGCTAGAGATGGATTATGAGGACCATGAGAATCGTATGATAATATTTATGTTTTATTTCGTCATTTTATTTAATCACCACTTTTCGTACTATTATTATAAAATATATAAAATACATTTTATAATAATAATATATACTTCATTTCATTTTTTTTTTATTACGGGTCCATGAAACAAGTCCACTATGGGGTTTTATATTTTCTCAGAACTAATCAGTCCACACTGTGATTATCTGCCATTCGATGGTCAATCCAATCTGTCGATGTCGCCGTGACCTCCACTTGCGTATGCTTGACATTATGCGTGTGGGCCTCCTTTTATTCTGACCATGGTTCAAAACTATTGCTTTTTCTTTACCCTTGATTACCGCTAGCTGCCCAGAGTGTCTTCATTGGCGTTTTCGTAGGTTATTTCCCCTTCATATCATGATAAAACATAATATGTTTTTTTTTTTAACTCCATCGTCTTCTTCATTTGTGCGTATTGCGATCTTCGTCATCGTTTTCGGCATCTATAAAGAAATCCAAAATTGATATTATAACTTTAAATATATTAACATTGTTGCCATTAAAACTACGTCCGGTATTTGCTGCTATGATCTTTGGAAATACTCGATAATAAGATTATGTGGCCATATTTATCTTACTTCCCTGCATGCAGACCAGACCCATCTGCCACGCATTGCTTAGTATTCTACTCTATTCGGAAAAACATCCGCTAGCCTTGTTCGTCCACGTCATTGCTGTCAAATTCATCCAACTATGATGTTACTTCTAGGGTTTCGCTTGCGATCTACCGGGTAATGCTATTATGTTGTCGTTCACTGGGTTAAAACTTGCTATGCATTCACGTTACCGTGTAATCTGCACTTTCGTAAACCTGTGAGGTATAAAATCCGAAGTTAGCCTTTTAATCAAAAAATAAATAAAAATGAACATTGCCGTAGCACAATGCTTTGCTTTAATTTATAGACATATAAGTATGTCTATAAACTTCATTTGAATTTCACTCTTTTTTATTTATTAATTTTATCATTATTATATATAACATATGTATAATAATAATTTTATCTTATTATTTTTAGATTTATTTTATTTAAAAAAATTTCTTGACATTATTATTATTATTATTATTATTATTATTATTATGTTGTGAAACATAATAATAATAATAATAACAATAATATTCTTATATGTTTTTTTTTTATTATTATTTTTTATATATATATATTTTTTTTAAATAATCTATTTGTCTATTAATTATACATATATAATATATAAGCATATATTATATATATAATTAATATTTTATCATTTATTATTATTTTTTTATTTTAAAATTTTATAAATATAAAAGTTTGTTTTTATTTTTTTTGTTTTTAACTTATTAGAACCATCAATTATATTCAATTGAAATAAAAGGCTCCTTTTATTAATGTCTATTTATTTTTTATTCAATTTGCTTATTTTTATTTATATATAGTTTACTTAAACTACAAATAAGCAAATCCATTGACTTTTCAAAGGTGGAACTACAACAAACCAAAAAAAGGAAAAAAAAAGACTAACATTGAAACATTAAAGCAAAATTTTACTCTATCAAACCAACCAAGATCCCCAATACACTTAAACAATGATTACAATCAAACCAAAGGAACTTTTGGAAATCGAATAATGAGCTCTTGGCTAATGTCTCATTAAACTAAGCACTCAAAGACAACCAACAATTTCCCAAAAATCCAAAACAAAAAGGTGGGTCCCCAAGTTTCGGGGCTAGTTGTGGAGCAGCCACAACAGATTCATTTTCAGTTTGCATTAAATAAAATGCATCATACAACAGAAATGACTCTTTCCTATATGCCTGATATGAATGACGTTTCACTTTTCAGAAAGATGCATAACTGGTATGAGATTCATGGATGCACTCTATCTTATGCAAATATGGCCTCTAGAAGGGCCTCAAGCAAGCAAACCAACACCCAATTTCTAGCACGTTGGATTCTAGGGCAGAATTTACAAGCATAATCCGATGTTCCTAGCAACGCGTAGTGGGAATCTAAAATAAACTCTAATATGCACAAGATGTAGGTTCTTTCATTTCCATTCCTTAATTTCCCAAATTAAAAATATGTCTTAATGTTTTTGTAGGAAAATAGAAGCAGATAAAATAACATAAATAATTAGAAAAGATATACCAACCTCAAATCCAGCTCATAGAACCACTTTTTTGTCCTCTACTACACTCCAATTTTGGCTGTTGTCGACCAAAGCATCTAATTTCTGGCCACTGTAGACCAGAGTGGTTGACTCCTGGCCACTGTAGAATAGAGCGGCTTATTTTTTTCCGTTGTAGATTAGAGTGGTTAAACCTGCACATAAAAATGCAGATCAGTAAACCAACAAAAAATAAAAACTAGGTGGGGGTCCCACCGTGATCGCCATCTATAGTGACCCCAAGGAAGCGACGCACCATCCATGCACTCTATTTGCAATTATTAATATTAAATATTTTAATGTTTAACATGCATCAAATGAAAAATTATAAAAGAGAGGCATAGCCGAAATACAAAGAAATAAATGAATGAATGCTTTGCATTGATATTTCCAAGATCCGGCTACATATAAATTCCTCTATGTGATACCCTTAATTTGATACATGATTTTACACAAAGAGGGTAGCAGATGTATAAAATATCCCCTTGTAAAGAGAGATGCACTTTTCTAGGCTTCCTGGTGACGTGCACGGAACTATATGAGGACTTAAATATGCCTCCTCTACGCATTATACCTAGAGGGATCCTCTTGCTAACGTATATTATGGATTTATCTGATGAACCTGTAGCCCTGCAATCAATGAAACAAAAACACATGCTTAGATGTCTGAGATTGCCTCCTCGAAATAGGCTGTTAACATAATGAAAAAAAAGTGCAATAAAACTAGTACTATGAATGCAAATAACTAAAATAAAGCTTAATATAATGATATGAAAGAATGGAAAAGGGAGAATAAAAGAAACTAACACCTAAACCCTGGACTAGGTTGTAGGCCACTGTCCAAGACAACGGCTACTAAGGTGAAATCTATCTCTATTGATCCAAAGGCTATGGGCTTAAGTCAGCTACTATTGTTAAATGATTGATGTATGTGCACAGATTATTACCTCTCAGTTGGCTAGCAGTTTTTTGCTCCTCAAGGGTGCTCATATTTTATCTCCAATTTGACAGGGCTTCACCACATAAATGATCTCCAATGGAAGCTCTCCAAGCCTCTATAAGCTCTCCTCAATGACTCAACCTGTCCAAAGTTCCAATATGTGATATCTGATGATTTCTCTCTCTATATTGATTCATAAAAGAAGGTCCCCTAGTGCTTTTAATTTTACTCCTTATAAAGTTTTTGAAGCCCTAGGTCAATGTTAAAATCCTAGTAATGAATCCCTCATGCATACTGGAAGTTAGCATGAAAATTTGAGCTTTTGTCTACCTTTGAGGGGTAGTTAACTGATGTCTAAATCAGGACTTGAGTCCTTCATGTAGATTGGATGTGAGGAGGAATGAAAAATTATCCTCGCTCAGCCTTATTGCATGTAGACTGCCACTTCCACCCATGATTAGGCTAGATTGACAACAAAATGCTTTTTAGGTTTAGCCACTATTGTCTACAATGGCTAAGGTTTGGCCGCTCTGAGTTTCAGTGGCCATAATTCAGTCGCTCTGATCCATAGTGGCCAGGCTTGGATGGGCTAAAAAATACCCTAGATGAGTGGTAAAATCACTTTTGATACTTGGAAGTTCCCAAGGTTTAGTCACATGACCTATGAGTGTGCCTATGTGAGTAGTCTCCCTGAACATGACATGTTTTAGGTGTCTACAAGTGGAGCCACTGATAGTTTCATTTCTTGTAAATTAGCCAAATATATTATGGAAATACTAGGGTATTTAGCTCATGGTTGGAAGGTTGAGTATGGGTTTGGATAGACCTACTTCGTAAACCAATGCTTTTTGATGATGGAAATCACTTTAGCTAGTGGGACCACATAAGGTTGCTTATATGTAGCCCCACTTCATGCCTTCGATGTGATCATAGGGATGGATTGGATACAGGACCATAAAGCCATAATCAATTTTTGAAATATATGGATCGAGTATTCTGAAGGAGGCAAGTAAATGCTATAAATTCGTAGCAAACAGGGCGTATTCAAACCCCATATGTTTTCAGCTATGTAGTTAGATAAAGCCTTCAATAAAGGGGGAATTTTCTATGTAGTAAATTTGAATGAAGTTGATAAATATTAGAAGGAGGTGTTGGAGACACACCAAATTTTATAGGAATTCCAAGATGTATTTCCTAAGTATTTACCTAGGCTTCCTCCTGTTCGAGAATTTGACTTCACTATTGATCGTATACCAAGAGCATAACCCATTCATCGATCTCCATATAGGATGTCACCCATTGATATGTAAGAGTTAAAAATATAGTTGCAAGGGTTATCAGATAATGGGGTGATAAAACCAAGTGTGTCACCTTGGGACACACCTATTTTATTTGTGAAAAATAAGGATGGTTTCTTAATATTGTGCATCAACTACAGGATGATGAATAAAGCTACAATCAAGAATCGGTACACCCTATATATGATCAAATATTTATTTGAAAATTTGAGAGATGCCATAGTTTTTACTAAGACAAATTTAATATCAGGTTATCACCAACCAAGAATACATGAGGACACTCATAAGATGGCATTTAAGATGAGGTATGGGCATTATGAGTTCACCGTCCTACCTTTTGGATTGACTAATGTTCCAACCACCTTCATAAATTTAATGAACATTATGTTCAGAAGACACCTACACCAGTTTGTCCTCGTATTTCTAGATGACATCCTAGTAAACTTCCAAAACAAGGAAGAACATGATGAGCATCTCAAGATTGTGTTAGAGTTACTAAGGGAAATAAAATCTACAAGAACCTAGCCAAGAGCAATTTATATGTTTCAAAAGTTCACTATTTAGGGCATATCATATCAGTAGAAGAATTTTTTATGGACCCAGAGAAGATTGAAGCCATAATAAACTGGCCATCCCTACTAATGTTACCAAAGTTAGGAGTTGTAGACACCTAAAAGTCGCACATAGCTACCTCTACATACTTGTAGATACTTTTGGACACTTGTAGGTTTACACAGGCCATCCTAGACACCTCTAGGCTATTGTAGATCGACGTAGACTATTGTATATAACTCTAGACCTACGTAGACTATTGTAGACATGTGTAGACAAGCATATACTACTATAGACATGCGTAGACTAGCGTAGATCACTCTAGATTAGTGTAGCATATCATAGAATTACATAGGCTACATCACTAGTTTATAGGTACAAAACCCTATTAAAATACTCAATTCATGTCATAACCACTTTACATCCATAAAAGGATCACTCATCAATCACCCAAGGCCACTTAAGCCCTTCCTAGATTTAATTAGGACCCCACGGGACTATTAGTTCGTAAAAAGTCTTAATTAAAGTTAATCCAAATTCTAATTTTAAAGTGACTTCACTTAAAGTGCACTTTTTGGATTATAAAGGTTAATTAGGTTCCTAAACCCTAATTAGTCCTATTTATTTCCTTCCACATGTGTGTGCACTAGGTTAGTTAGGATATTTTCTAGGAAACCCTAATCTAACTCCAAATCTAACCTAGAGTTGAATAATCCTATTTACATTATATTTACCACTTCTCTTTACACTCCCATTTATATTATGATATAAGTGAAACCCTTGTATGTATATCGTAATCTAATAAAAAATATATAAGATAAAACCTTTAGACTTACCCTTATACCTCCCATTTCTTTATGTATTACAATATACTTATAAAACAATATTTCAACCATAACCTGTACTTTATGTCTCCCTTGGTTATCGTCCATACAATCATAGGCTATTTTATGATAATATGGTGATATAAAATAAAACTAATGTAATTTCACCTTATGAATCCTATGCGGCTATGGTTGTCAGCTTTCCTTAGACCTTTGCTTTCTTGTTTCCAATAATGTTTCCATCTGTGCAGTCGATCTCTATGATTTGCTTTCTTTTCCAACTATCGTTCAAGTTCCGAATCCTCAGCACATCAATCTGAAAGCCAAAAGGAGGAACAAACAATGAAAAAAAAATGCTATCCTATGGCTTGTTGATTTATGAATAATTTCTAGGGTTAGGGTTTCAACTTGCTGTCACATCGTGACCCTCCCCTTTTGACATGTTAATGCATTGTCCTAATAGATTCCTTTCCTTCTTTGTGCATTTCACTGATGTATGCCATGTGAATATCATCTATCCTGGGAATGGGCGTTTCATTTTATATTAATGCTTCTATCGCTGGGATGTGCCAGTACCTGCAAAACCAACCCTTAGAGTTAGTATTGATTTAACACAATATTAAACAAACTAAAACATAAATCTAGGATTAGATTTTACCAACCATTCGAAGAAATATTTACTTTAAAACCATAATTCCAAAAGCTAGAGATGGATTATGAGGACCATGAGAATCGTATGATAATATTTATGTTTTATTTTGTCTTTTTATTTAATCACCACTTTTCGTACTATTATTATAAAATATATAAAATACATTTTATAATAATAATATATACTTCATTTCATTTTTTTTTATTACGGGTCCATGAAACAAGTCCACTATGGGGTTTTATATTTTCTCAGAACTAATCAGTCCATACTGTGATTATCTGCCATTCGATGATCAATCCAATCTGTCGATGTCGTTGTGACCTCCACTCGCGTATGCTTGACATTATGCATGTGGGCCTCCTTTTATTCTGACCATGGTTCAAAGCTATTGCTTTTTCTTTACCCTTGATTATCGCTAGCTGCCCAGAGTGTCTTCATTGGCATTTTCGTAGGTTATTTCCCCTTCATATCATGATAAAACATAATATGTTTTTTTTTTTTGACTCCATCGTCTTCTTCATTTGTGCGTATTGTGATCTTTGTCATCGTTTTCGGCACCTATAAAGAAATCCAAAATTGATATTATAACTTTAAATATATTAACATTGTTGCCATTAAAACTACGTGTTGTGGCTGCTCCACAACATACCCCAAAATTGGGGACCCACCTTTTTGTTTTGGGTATTTGGGTGTTTGCCTGTTGGTTTCAAGTGTCTAATGTTTGGCTTGTTTTGAATTTGCATTGGTCATTAGTTTTTGTGTCAGTAATATTTTGTTGTCGACAATATTTTATTGTCGACGATTTTTTTTCTTGTCGACGATATTTTATTGTCGAATTATATGCTAGCATTTTTATCGTTATTTTTTTTTTTTGTTCTATTTCATTTGTATGTTTCAAATAATAAAAATAAAAATTTAAATATATATCTTTATATATGTATTTAAAATATAATAAAAAAAAGGTAAAAACAATAAAATATAAATAAAAATAAAAAGTGGTGAATGAAGCCATGGTAGCTTCATTCACCACGTTTTAGTTTACGTTTTAAAATGGTTTAAATTTAAATTTTGTTTTTTATAGTTCAACTTTATGTTTTTAGTATAATTTATTGTGTTTTTAAATTTTGTTTTAAGGCTAATTCACCTATTTGTTTTATGTGCAGATAAGGTGGAAACAGCATGGAGCGAGGAGGATACCACATGGCCCGACACGCGGATAAGAATCAACCTAGACCAACACGGTGACCCGAATAAGCATCGAACATTGAAGCAAGGTCATACATTGATGACTTGAACATGGTCACGACGAGGTCAGCAGGGAGGACATTGGAGCCATGGACGCGAATCACTGGCGTACCTATACTCCATAGACGAAGATAGCATTCGAGAGATCTCAGTGGTCATCCGGGAGCGAGGTTTCGTCCTTCGGCAAAGGCAGCTAGCAACGATTGTTTTATTTTTGGCAGAGTGTGTTTGGACATCGACGACGATGCGCAATCCCGGTAATAGAAGCGGCTCAACGTGGATACCAAATCCAATGAAGATAACAGCGACATAGGCGAAGTTAGTCGAGCTGGCCAGGGGATAATGTCATTGGCAGAGATATCGGTGTCATCATGGTGGGGAAAGTTCTAAAGTAGCGGCATACTATTGTCGATGTCTAAATGGAAAGGTAGTGCCACGAACGGGGAGATGAACTCCATCGTGAAAATTTGATGAAGGCAGATCATATCTGAATTCAGAAGATACGATTTTAAAATTCAATTTTCAACATGCCGACGTCAATTACCTAGATGAGTGGGCGATCTTGCTATAGGATGTACTGGAGGATATACTTAGACAACATCAACCCAGCGAAATTTTTTGTCAATAAGATGTGGAGTGAGTGATATAGAGTCGATAAGTTGAAGAAGGATTCACAGAGCCCGCGTGATGACAGGTAGATAACATCCGGCTCAACGGCAGTGGGGAGGCGAGATTTATTGTTTGATAGCGACCGTCGGTGACCAATAGACCTTGGAGAAGAAAATATTTATGTAAAAGGACGACATCACATCATAGTGGATGCACAGTTGTTACCATAGGTCCAGAGCCTCTAACCTTTCAATTAGAAGGTTAAAAGACGAAATCAAAGGGGGCAAAGAAGGGATTGGTTGAAGCGAACATAAATAGGAAGCAAATATGCTTTCTAATTTGATTGGGCCCACATATACACATATTACCAATTTAATTTTCATATTGTCAAAAAGGCAAAAGGTATTCAAAGGTGTGACCAAGGCCAGTTTGTTTTATATGAAATAAAGGGTGCTTGTTGTAAGACGATTGTTGGTGGTAGTTTCGTAAGGAGCGGTGGCTTGTCGAAGAAGCGTTATCAAGATGCACATCCAAACAGAAATGAAAGGAAACAAAAATTCTTTGGGAAAGCGAAACGAAAGGCGTTTTGAAATCAAACGAAAGGGCAGAAAACCAGAGAGCGGAAACCAAGCATCAAGGGAAGGAAAACAAAAAACGAAGGGCCATGGAGTGAAAATAGAAACTTTAAAAACAGATTGAAAAACATGCACAAGGGGGCTGGAATTTTTTGGGCATGGCCAAATGCGGCAGATTTTGATATGTAAAACTTGAAATATAATTTCAATGCTAAAGCTTCTCTTCAGAAATTTCAGGCCTTGTTAGCAAGAAAGGATGAGAAATTTTCTGCATGCTTCATTTTAACTGTTCTATTTTTCTCCTTTCAGATTTCAGATTTGTAAATGAAATTCATGCCATTGTTTTGGGTTATTTCATGTGAATGTCTGCAATCTGGAAATTATTTTAAACCCTAGGAGCCAGCACCTAGTTTACTTTGATTGTGTTTGTTTTGCAGGTCAAATAGGCTAGGTTGCATGTACGAAACTCTCACATATTCGGTTTTGCAGGATGGGGTGCTATCAAACTGAAGGAGCTTTTTGCATTGCTGCATTTTCAGCAATTATTTTGATGCAAAATTTTAATTTTTTTTGTTTTCCAAAATTTTAATTTCAGAACTTTTTCTTATTTTCAGGCATTAAAATAAACAGTAAAAAAAATTTAAAATCAAAAAAATAATTGCACCATTATGTAGAGCACCTATCATACTTCCATTACGCACTTTGAAATTTCATTTTCGGAGTTGTTTAGTATTTTTAAAAATTCATCGAAGTTGCTGTTTTGTTACAGATTTAAAAAATCCGAAAATAGAAAATTTCCATTTTAAGGTCAAATTTCATTTTTTCAGTTTTTGTTTTGCACTCATGAGCCTATGATGACATTCCCTTCATGAAAATTCCAATTTCATTGAAGGAGTTATGTTTTATGGCATTTTCACAAATTTCCATTTTGAGCCTAAAATTACCCTTTCTTCATAAAAATTCTAATTTTACGAAAGAGGGGTAATTTGAGTATTACATTGAAGGTCTTTTCCTCAAAGCACTTAATTGTTCATCTTGATGAAAATTTGATTTCATTTAAGAGGGATAAGTTAAAGTGACATTTAAAGCCCTTTATCTAAGGCCATAAATTATTGCTTCTTTGTGAAAATTCATTTCACCAAAGAGGGATAGTTTATCGATCATATTGAAAGCTATCTTTATCTTCATGGTAAGAAGCCATATTTGGACTTAATAAAGAAGATAAAATCTACCTTAAAACTCTCAAGATAAAAGGAATTAAGGCACTACATCGTGGTCATATGAGGGCCAACTCACATTTGCTTTATTTTGGTTCAATGAACAATCACTAAAGTTTCATGGTAAAATAAACCAACATTGCCCCTTGTTTACAGCTACTTGCAATCACTAAGGTGTTCCAAGCATTTAAAATGAATATATTTATTTGAGATTACTAATACACATGCAAATGCTAATATAGCGGAGACCTTGGAGAAGTTGGTTGTTTAACTTCTTTGCAAGAGGGGATTTGGAACCCAAATCCTAAGGAAGAGTGTAATTTCACAATTGGGTGAAAATACCACTCAACATTTTGGCGCTAGAAGGAGGGCCTGAACCGGTTTATTGCAGTGTGATTTAAATGCTATAGGGATTTAAATTTTGAATATTTCATGCCCTATTGGTTATTATCTTTAGCCCTCTTTTAACAATACAACATTGTACTGTTAAAAGGAGGACATGAACTGCTATGCATTGTTCTAACGTTTTTTTGATTGTTCATACAGGAATAATGGTTCTTGATTGGATTTAAAAAAAAAAAAAATTGGTCTTGACTAACGAGGTTGTCTCCATGCAATTACTTTCATTTGAGCTTAATGGATACATCTTTTGGTTGATGCTAACATGATTATTCACACATTACATGTTTGACATTTGCTAGTCATTTCATACTTATTTGTAAGGAATTATTTTGTCTAAAATGTATTTGTTGTCGGTATTATGCTCTTCACTTGCGTGTAATGCGATCTTGTGAATCAGAAACCTACAACACTAGGAGTATGCTCTTCACTTGCGCATATGCGATCTGGTGAATCAGAAACTAATTTACATTTTAGAATATTGCTTTGTCATGTTTCCTTCTTCTATTGATGACTAACAAATTGGTTTTGAAGTTATTCTTTGAGTTTCATTAATGGCTACAACTGCAGGAACGTGGTATGGGATACATGCTAATCCTTTGAACATTAGTGGAGATTTTCATGATTTACCCAAGAACGTAGAAAAACATTTGCCCAAGTTTAAGCACAATGGTCCAACATTAGCCGAGGAGCATATTCAAGCCTATGTGGATATCCTAGTTAGATGGAATGTCGAACATGAGGATGTGGCATGTAGAATGTTTCCTGGAACCCTAGATGAGGTGGCATATGATTGGTACATCAATTTACCCATTGGTTCTATTACATCTTGGACTCAATTGAAAGATGAATTTATCAATCAATTTAGGTTGTTCATTGATCCTCTCACGATATTTCAACAATTTGCTTCTTGCAAAAGAGAACCTAATGAGCCAATGAGAAGTTTCAACTTGAGGTTTCGAAAGCTTCATGCGAGATTAATTTCTCCCTATACTATTGAGGAAAGGGGTGCTCTTCAAATATACTTTCGAGCATTGGATCCATTGTTTGCCATATTTGTTAGGATGAATCCCTTGGTTACTGATCTTGCATCGGCCTACATAGAAGCTATGATTGTAGATCAACAATTAAGGCCACAAGGTTATGGAATAGAGCAATCAACTATGGTAGGACAACTAGGGGCTTGCAATCAAACCTTGATGGTAGATCAAGCATGGGCACAACAAAATTTGATATCAAATGTTTTTCCCTACAATCAACTTTATCCTACCATACCAACTTATGCTCCCACATGTGCTTATACAAGTACTTCCATCCATCCAACTATACCTCAATTAGAGAATCATCTGGTCACTCATGGAACTATTGCAACAAATGTTCAAGCTTTGTCCATGGATATTAATCCAACTAATCCTACTACTTCTACCACTCAACCCAAAGAGTTTGTATCGAAAGTAAAGGAGCAAAAGAAAGTGGTAAAGAAGGTATGTAGGCATGTTCCATCACAAAAACGAGCACATCAATGTATGCATCCAAATCATCCTAATAAGAAAATTCGTAATGCCGATCTTAATGATGTTTCATGTTATGCTTCTTCAAGTGATACAAGAAATTTTGAGGTGACTCACGTTGAAGTGAATGCCTATTCGAAATGTCTTGAAGAGCATGAAGATTTTGGAGAAGAAATTCTATGGATGGGTAACAAGAAGTTGGAATCAAATAATCACCATCTTGTTTTGGAAAATAAATATCCAGAATCATTACCTAAAAAGGAGTATTTGGATGAACAAACTTATGTGGATATGATTTGGGCAGATGTTCTTGCAAAGGATTGGAGCAACTATATGACACGGAATTCAAAAATTGATCCCATTGTAGAAGCTCCTAAGTCATCACAAGTGGCTGAAAATGAATTTGAAATAAAATCAACAAAGGAAGTTGAAGACATAATCGAATTTCACCACTTGTTCTCGAAAGACACTTTGGATGATGCTCTCGAAAGTGATGACCAAGAGGATCCACACCTTCCAAATTGTGATAAAATTGAATCATGGGTTACAAATTTGGATTATGATAGCTTTACCAATTTGAATTCAAGAAATAACCCACTTTTGGAAATAACGGGACCATCTAAGGAAGGTGAAGATGAATTGGATGAGAAACAGGTTGATGAATCCGAAGATGAAGAAGAAATACTTGAACGTCACAACTTGAACTTGGAAGATGATTACTATGATTCATGGAAGAAATGGGAAGAATATTATCAATCTGAATCTTCTAACAAACTTGTTGTGTCAAATAATATGCAGGACAACTTAATTGCTTCCTCACATGAGGATACTATAAATCCTGTACAATTTGAGAAAGTTTTGGAAGAGGAATTCGAATCTCATCAAATTTTGGAACATGATAAGGATTCTACAACCATGAATCAAGAAAGAGAGTCACTTGCTTTAGATTCCTTTGAAGGAAAAGAAGTTGAAAATCTTGATCCACTTACTTGTGCTACAACGATTATGCCATTTCAAAATGAGAAAATTACAAAACCTAAATCATTTGGGTTTGATATCATTGATGATCCAATTGAAAATCCCACGTTACCCAAAACAACCCAAGTGATTGATCATGGAAATGTGTTAGTTAACCCACCCCTAGATAGACAAGACTTATGGTTTGAAAGGGATGGACATGTGTTCAATTGGGTACCTAGGTTTGGTGCCTTTGATAAACAAATCATGGAGAAAGAACAAGTGCTACATTATGATGAAATGCCATTGAAGGTGAATAAAGAACAAGGATTAATTTCTAACCACACCTTTGATAACATTACTTTAATGAATGAAAAGGAGCTTGATGCATTTAAATTGCTAAATCAAATTCATCAACAATTAATTCTTGAACCTAGGATAAAAACTCCTAATGATCCCAATTTAGTAAATATCCTAGAGGCTTGTGAATTGTTGCACAATTTTAATTGGCCTAAGAACATGGAAAATGAATTAGCTTTGAAATTTTTAGAAATAGGCTCTCGCTTACAAAATTTCATTTTGAATAAAGAAAGCCTAGTTCTAAATCATGAATGGAATTATGAAATTTATACCTTAAAGAATAGACGAGATGAAATTGAAGATCAAATATTGTCTAATCAATTTGATGATTTGAATCTCACCTATGAGAGTACTAATGACACTAAATCAAATTGGTGGGGTGAGCGAGGCAAGTTGAATTTTTTTGCATTGCTTGGTTGGATCTTATTGTTGTTGGATTCCTACAACATTTGGCATACCTATTGTGTCATATGTCTTTTGAAATGTTCTAATCATGTTTGGGATCCGGGAAAGTGATAGTCCAAGCTTTGCATCATCTTGTACCATATTGTACATTTGTATATAATTTTTTGGTTTTTGATGTTGGGTTTGCATTTCAGTTTTGGTTTTAAGTTTTGTGTGTTGGTCCTTTGGACATTTTTGGTTTGTTTTAAAAAAAAAAAAGCGAGATGTCAACTTATGTCCTTATGAATGTTGACTAAGACTAGGAGAATATGAAACATCGAAATTGTATTGCAGAAAGCTCCACGAGTATCGCAAACACATTAAAGAATATCGTTTGGAACTTGTGATGCATGAAGTTGTCAGTTTTACACATTATGGTAAAGTAGATGATATACTCCATCCGCATGTCAAAAAGAGCAATGCATTCATCCATATCTCATGTTACATTCCATATTGCATATACATTTCATATCAGTTGTATTTTCATTTCAAGTACAATCATTGAAAAGGTGTCGAATCCTCTTAGGGTTATTACATAACATATATTAAAAGGATCCTAAGGTTGGGAACTGTTGCCCAAACTATCTTGAACCAAGCACATTCCATGCACATTAAAAGGAATCTTGAGCAAAATGGTCAAAACCATACTTGGATGAAAAGGTGAGGTGAAAAGAATATTTCATGTTTGTCCTATCATGCAACATAATCCTTGAAATAGTGGTTTTTACCACTCCCATAAAAGCTTAAAGCCTAAAACCAGAGTAGTAAGGATAGGGTTAAATCCTCATCGAACTTAGGTTGAGGATCCAACTCCCCAAAGCTCTGGTTTGACCTACATGGAGTAGTAAGGATAGGACTCAATTCTCATCTCGCTTAGGTTGAGAATCCGATTCCCCAAAGCTTCCATTTTCCCCATTTTATCATAAAGCTTGGATTAGAAGGATCGTACTACATGTCCTCTGCAAAGGATGGGTAGTCATCCCAAAGGTCCAAGTAATAAAATTAACTAATATTTCCCATTTCATAAATCTTGGATTGGAAGGATCGTACTACATGTCCCTGGCAAGGATGGGTAGTCATCCCAAAGGTCCAAGAAATAAAAGAAAAAGAATGAATGAAGCCAAGTCATGGATTATGGGGTTAAGTATGCTCATGCGTGGCAACATGTCTTGTCTAAAAGCAAGACCACTGATTGCTCATATGGATAGACTAGCCTGACCATTTCATCCATAACAGGTTAAATCATTTTGTTCAAGATGAGGTAATGAACTCCAAATCAAAATAGTAAGGATAGGGTTAAATTCCCATCTCGCTTAGGTTGGGAATCCTATTCCCCAAAGTTCTGATTTCACTTACACTTGCACATGGGTTCAAGATGGTAGTGACACATAACCAACTTTGGGATCTAGTAATTTAATTCAAGTATACCTATATTTGATCCTAAGAGGGTTTGACAGACTTTAATATGTTTGTTCATGATACTAGAAGGTTCAAGCTTTTATAAAACAGATTGTTATATATCTAAATTCATCATGCATTAAATCGCACAAAATCATTCACAACTTCACATATGCATTCATGTAAAACTGACGATGGAATGTGGATCAATCTCAAACGATAGAAAATGAAGCACACTGCACACACCGAGTTGATGCTTAACGATTCCGATGCTTCATGTATTTCTGATCTATTTGCATTCTTTGGATATTTGTTGACGCTTGTATTTGAGTTTGTGTGTTTTCAGGTTGGGTTCTCACCGAAATGCTCAAGAGCATTTCCCAATAGAGTCGCCATTTGTTGTGGTTGCTCCACAACATACCCCAAAATTGGGGACCCACCTTTTTGTTTTTGGTATTTGGGTGTTTGCGTGTTGGTTTCGAGTGTCTAATGTTTGGCTTGTTTTGAATTTGCATTTGTCATTAGTTTTTGTCAGTAATATTTTCTTGTCGACAATATTTTATTGTCGATGACTTTTTCTTGTCGACGATATTTTATTGTCGAATTATATGCTAGCCTTTTTATCGTTATTTTTTTTTTGTGTTCTCTTTCATTTGTATGTTTCAAATAATAAAAATAAAAATTTAAATATATATCTTTATATATGTATTTAAAATAAATAAAAAAAGTAAAAACAAAAAAATATAAATAAAAATAAAAAGAGGTGAATGAAGTCATGGTGGCTTCATTCACCACGTTTTAGTTTATGTTTTAAAATGGTTTAAATTTAAAGTTTGTTTTTTATAGTTTAACTTTATGTTTTTAGTCTAATTTATTTTGTTTTTAAAGTTTGTTTTAAGGCTAATTCACCTATTTGTTTTATGTGCAGATAAGGTGGAAACAGCATGGAGCGAGGAGGATACCACATGGCCCGACACACGGATAAGAATCAACCTAGACCAACACGGTGACCCGAATAAGCATCGAACAGTGAATCAAGGTCATACATTGATGACTTGAACATGGTCACGACGAGGTCAGCAGGGAGGACATTGGAGCCATGGACGCGAATCACTGGCGTACCTATACTCCATAGACGAAGACAGCATTCGAGAGATCTCAGTGGTCATCCGGGAGCGAGGTTTCATCCTTCGACAAAGGCAGCTAGCAACGATTGTTTTATTTTTGGCAGAGTGTGTTTGGACATCGACGACGATGCACAATCCCGGTAATAGAAGCGGCTCGACGTGGATACCAAATCCGATGAAGATAACAGCGACATAGGCGAAGTTAGTCGAGCTGGCCAGGGGATAATGTCATTGGCAGAGATATCGGTGTCATCATGGTGGGGAAAGTTCTAAAGTAGCGGCATACTATTGTCGATGTCTAAATGGAAAGGTAGCTCATAGCTAGAGGTGTTAACGTTTAACCGGATAGTGCCACGAACGGGGAGATGAACTCCATCGTGGAATACCGGGGGAGGCACATCATCCGAATATTGATGGAGATCGATTTTTAAATTCTCTTTCGATTTCCATTCCTCCAATTACCTAGATGAGTGGGCGATCTTGCTATAGGATGTACTGGAGGATATACTTAGACAACATCAACCCAACAAAATTTTCTGTCGATAATATGTAGATAGAGTCGATAAGTTGAAGGATTCACAGAGCCCGCGTGATGACAGGTAGATAACATCCGGCTCAACGGTAGTGGGGAGGCGAGATTTATTGTTTGATAGCGACCGTCGGTGACCAATAGACCTTGGAGAAGAAAATATTTATGTAAAAGGACGACATCACATCATAGTGGATGCACAGTTGTTACCATAGGTCCAGAGCCTCTAACCTTTCAATTAGAAGGTTAAAAGACGAAATCAAAGGGGGCAAAGAAGGGATTGGTTGAAGCGAACATAAATAGGAAGCAAATATGCTTTCTAATTTGATTGGGCCCACATATACACATATTATCAATTTAATTTTCATATTGTCAAAAAGGCAAAAGGTATTCAAAGGTGTGACCAAGGCCAGTTTGTTTTATATGAAATAAAGGGTGCTTGTTGTAAGACGATTGTTGGTGGTAGTTTCGTAAGGAGCGGTGGCTTGTCGAAGAAGCGTTATCAAGATGCACATCCAAACAGAAATGAAAGGAAACAAAAATTCTTTGGGAAAGCGAAACGAAAGGCGTTTTGAAATCAAACGAAAGGGCAGAAAACCAGAGAGCGGAAACCAAGCATCAAGGGAAGGAAAACGAAAAACGAAGGGCCATGGAGTGAAAATAGAAACTTTAAAAACAGATTGAAAAACATGCACAAGGGGCTGGAATTTTTGGGCATGGCCAAATGCGGCAGATTTTGATATGTAAAACTTGAAATATAATTTCAATGCTAAAGCTTCTCTTCAGAAATTTCAGGCCTTGTTAGCAAGAAAGGATGAGAAATTTTCTGCATGCTTCATTTTAACTGTTCTATTTTTCTCCTTTCAGATTTCAGATTTGTAAATGAAATTCATGCCATTGTTTTGGGTTATTTCATGTGAATGTCTGCAATCTGGAAATTATTTTAAACCCTAGGAGCCAGCACCTAGTTTACTTTGATTGTGTTTGTTTTGCGAGTCAAATAGGCTAGGTTGCATGTACTGAAACTCTCACATATTCGGTTTTGCAGGATGGGGTGCTATCAGATTGAAGGAGCTTTTTGCATTGCTGCATTTTCAGCAATTATTTTGATGCAAAATTTTAATTTTTTGTTTTCCAAAATTTTAATTTCAGAACTTTTTCTTATTTTCAGGCATTAAAATAAACAGTAAAAAAATTTAAAATCAAAAAAATAATTGCACCATTATGTAGAGCACCTATCATACTTCCATTACGCACTTTGAAATTTCATTTTCGGAGTTGTTTAGTATTTTTAAAAATTCATCGAAGTTGCTGTTTTGTTACAGATTTAAAAAATCCGAAAATAGAAAATTTCCATTTTAAGGTCAAATTTCATTTTTTCAGTTTTGTTTTGCACTCATGAGCCTATGATGACATTCCCTTCATGAAAATTCCAATTTCATTGAAGGAGTTATGTTTTATGGCATTTTCACAAATTTCCATTTTGAGCCTAAAATTACCCTTTCTTCATAAAAATTCTAATTTTACGAAAGATGGGTAATTTGAGTATTGCATTGAAGGTCTTTTCCTCAAAGCACTTAATTGTTCATCTTGATGAAAATTTGATTTCATTTAAGAGGGATAAGTTAAAGTGACATTTAAAGCCCTTTATCTAAGGCCATAAATTATTGCTTCTTTGTGAAAATTCATTTCACCAAAGAGGGATAGTTTATCGATCATATTGAAAGCTATCTTTATCTTCATGGTAAGAAGCCATATTTGGACTTAATAAAGAAGATAAAATCTACCTTAAAACTCTCAAGATAAAAGGAATAAAGGCACTACATCGTGGTCATATGAGGGCCAACTCACATTTGCTTTATTTTGGTTCAATGAACAATCACTAAAGTTTCATGGTAAAATAAACCAACATTGCCCCTTGTTTACAATTACTTGCAATCACTAAGGTGTTCCAAGCATTTAAAATGAATATATTTATTTGAGATTACTAATACACATGCAAATGCTAATATAGCGGAGACCTTGGAGAAGTTGGTTGTTTAACTTCTTTGCAAGAGGGGATTTGGAACCCAAATCCTAAGGAAGAGTGTAATTTCACAATTGGGTGAAAATACCACTCAACACTACGTCCGGTATTTGCTGCTATGATCTTTGGAAATACTTGATAATAAGATTATGTGGCCATAATTATCTTACTTCCTTGCATGCATACCAGACCCATCTGCCACGCATTGCTTAGTATTCTACTCTATTCGGAAAAACATCCGCTAGCCTTGTTCGTCCATGTCATTGCTGTCAAATTCGTCCAACTATGATGTTACTTCTAGGGTTTCGCTTGCGATCTACCGGGTAATGCTATCATGTTGTCGTTCACTGGGTTAAAACTTGCTATGCATTCACGTTACCGTGTAATCTGCACTTTCGTAAACCTGTGAGGTATAAAATCCGAAGTTAGCCTTTTAATCAAAAATAAATAAAAATGAACATTGTCGTAGCACAATGCTTTGCTTTAATTTATAGACATATAAGTATGTCTATAAACTTCATTTGAATTTCACTCTTTTTTTTATTTATTAATTTTATCATTATTATATATAACATATGTATAATAATAATTTTATCTTATTATTTTTAGATTTATTTTATTTAAAAAAAAAATCTTGACTTTATTATATATATTATTATTATTATTATTATTGTTATTAGGTGAAACATAATAAAAATAATAATTATAATAATATTCTTATATGTTTTTTTTTTTTATTATTATTATTATTATTTAAATAATCTATTTGTGTATTAATTATACATATATAATATATAAGCATATATTATATATATATAATTAATATTTTATCATTTATTATTATTTTTTATTTTAAACTTTTATAAATATAAAAGTTTGTTTTTTTATTTTTTTTGTTTTTAACTTATTAGAACCATCAATTATATTCAATTGAAATAAAAGGCTCCTTTTATTAATGTCTATTTATTTTTTATTGAATTTGCTTATTTTTATTTATATAGTTTACTTAAAGTGCAAATAAGCAAATCCATTGACTTTTCAAAGGTGGAACTACAACAAACCAAAAAAAGGAAACAAAAAGACTAACATTGAAACATTAAAGCAAACTTTTACTCTATCAAACCAACCAAGATCCCCAATACACTTAAACAATGATTACAATCAAACCAAAGGAACTTTTGGAAATCGAATAACGAGCTCTTGGCTAATGTCTCATTGAACTAAGCACTCAAAGACAACCAACAATTTCCCAAAAATCCAAAACAAAAATGCGGGTCCCCAAGTTTTGGGGCTAGTTGTGGAGCAGCCACAACAGGTTCATTTTAAGTTTACATAAAATAAAATGCATCATACAGCAGAAATGAATCTTTCCTATATGCCTGATATGAATGACGTTTCACTTTTCAAAAAGATGCATAACTGGTATGAGATTCATGGATGCACTCTATCTTATGCAAATATGGCCTCTAGAAGGGCCTCAAGCAAGCAAACCAACACCCAATTTCTAGCATGTTGGATTCTAGGGCGGACTTTACAAGCATAAGCCGATGTTCCTAGAAACGCGTAGTGGGAATCTAAAATAAACTCTAAGATGCACAAGATGTAGGTTCTTTCATTTCCATTCCTTAATTTCCCAAATTAAAAATGTGTCTTAATGTTTTTTTAGGAAAATAGAAGTAGATAAAAGAACATAAATCATTAGAAAAGATGTACCAACCTCAAATCCAGCTCAAAGAACCACTTTTTTGTCCTCTATTGCACTCCAATTTTGGTTGTTGTTGACCAAAGCATCTAATTTCTGGCCATTGTAGACCAAAGCGGTTGACTCTTGGCCACTGTAGAACAAAGCGACTTATTTCTGGCCGTTGTAGATTAGAGCGGCTAAACCTGCACATAAAAATGCAAATCAGTAAACCAACAGAAAATAAAAACTAGGTGGGGGTCCCACCGTGATCGCCATATATAGTGACCCCAAGGAAGCGGTGCACCATCCACTCACTCTATTTGTAATTATTATTATTAAATATTTTAACATTTAACATGCATCAAATGAAAAATCATAAAAGAGAGGCATAGCTGAAATACGAAGAAATAAATGAACGAATGCTTTGTATTGATATTTCCAAGATTCGGCTACATATAAATTCCTCTACATGATACCCTTAATTTGATACATGATTTTACACAAAGAGGGTAGCAGATGTATAAAATATCCCCTTGTAAAGGGAGATGCACTTTTCTAGGCTTCTTGGTGATGCACATGAAACTATATGAGGACTTAAATATACCTCCTTCTCCAGGCCTTAGACCTAGAGGTATCCTCTTGCTAACATATATTATGGATTTATTCGATGAACCTGTAGCCCTGCAAGCAATGAAACAACAACACATGCTTAGATGTTTGAGATTTCCTCCCCGAAAGAGGCTATTAACATAATGAAAAAAAGTGCAATAAAACTAGTGCTATGAACGCAAATAACTAAAAAAAAGCTTAAGCTAATGATATGAAAGAATGAAAAAAGGAGAATAAAAGAAACTAACACCTAAACCCTGGACTAGGTTGCAGGCCACTGTCCAAGATAACAACTACTAAGGTGAAATCTATCTCTATTGATCCAAAGGCTATGGGATTAAGTCTGCTACTATTGTTAAATGATTGATGTATGTGCATAGATGATTACCTCTCAGTTTGCTAGCATTTCGTTGCTCCTCAAGGGTGCTCAGATTTTCTTTGCAATTTGACAGGGCTTCACCATATAAATTATCTCCAAGGGAAGCTCTCCAAGTCTCTAGAAGGTCTCCTCAATGACTCAACCTGTCCAAAGTTCCAATATGTGATATATGATGATCTCTCTCTCTCTCTCTCTCTCTCTCTCTCTCTCTCTATCTCTCTCTCTATCTCTCTCTCTCTTGATTCATAAAATAAGGTCCTCTAGTGCTTTTATTTTTACTCCTTATAAAGTGTTTTAAGCCCTAGGTCAATGTTCAAATCCTAGTATTGAATCCCTCATGCACACTGGAAGTTAGCATGAGAATTTGAGCTTTTGTCTATGTTTGAGGGGTAGTTAACTGATGTCTAAATTAGGACTTGAGTCCTTCATGTAGACTGGCTATGAGGAGGAATGCAAAGTTCTCCTCGCTTAGAATTATTGCATGCAAACTGTCACTTCCACCCATGATTAGGCTAGATTGATGGCAAAATGCTTTTTAGGTTTAGCCACTATCATCTACAATGGCTAAGGTTTGGCCGCTCTAAGCTTTAGTGGCTAGAATTCAGTCACTCTAATCCATAGTGGCCAGGCTTGGATGGGCTAAATAATACCCCAGATGAGTGGTAAAATCACTTTTGATACTTGGAAGGTCCCAAGGTTTAGTCACATGACCTATGAGTGTGCCTATGTGAGTAGTCTCCCTGAACATGACATTTTTTAGGTGTCTACAAGTGGAGCCATTGATAGTTTCATTTCTTGTAAATTAACCAAAGATATTATGTAAATACCAGGGTATTTAGCTCATTTTTGGAAGGTTGAGTATGGGTTTGGATAGACCTACTTCGTAAACCAATGCTTTTTGATGATGGAAATCACTTTAGCTAGTGGGACCACATAAGGTTGCTTATATGTAGCCCCACTTCATGCCTTCGATGTGATCATAGGGATGGATTGGATACAGGACCATAAAGCCATAATCAATTTTTGAAATAGATGGATCAAGTATTCTGAAGGAGGCAAGGAAAGGCTATAAATTCATAGCAAACAGGGGGTATTCAAACCCCATATTTTGTTAGCTATGTAGTTAGATAAAGCCTTCAAGAAAGGGGGAATTTTCTATGTAGTAAAGTTGAATGAAGTTGATAAATATTAGAAGGAGGTGTTGGAGACACACCCAATCTTATAGGAATTCCAAGATGTATTTCCTAAGGATTTACTTAGGCTTCCTCTTGTGCGATAATTTGACTTCACTATTGATCGTATACCAAGAGCATAACCCATTCATCGATATCCATATAGGATGTCACCCATTGATATGTAAGAGTTAAAAATGCGGTTGCAACGATTATCAGATAATGGGGTGATAAAACCAAGTGTGTCACCTTGGGACGCACCTATTTTATTTGTGAAAAATAAGGATGGTTCCTTAATATTGTGCATCAACTACAGGATGATGAATAAAGCTACAATCAAGAATCGGTACACCCTATATAGGATCAAATATTTATTTGAAAAACTGAGAGATGCCATAGTTTTTACTAAGATAGATTTAATATCAGGTTATCACCAACCGAGAATACATGAGGACACTCATAAGATGGCATTTAAGACGAGGTATGGGCATTATGATTTCATTGTCCTACCTTTTGTATTGACTAATGTTCCAACCACCTTCATGAATTTAATGAACATTATGTTCAGAAGACACCTACACCAGTTTGTCCTCATATTTCTAGATGACATCCTAGTAAACTTCCAAAACAAGGAAGAACATGATGAGCATCTCAAGATTGTGTTAGAGTTACTAAGGGAAATCAAATCTATGGGAACCTAGCCAAGAGCAATTTATATATTTCAAAAGTGCACTATTTAGGGCATATCATATCAGTAGAAATTTTTTTTATGGACCCAGAGAATATTGAAACCATAATAAACTAGCCACCCCGTACTAATGTTACCAAAGTTAGGATCTGTAGACACCTAAAAGTCACACATAGCTACCTCTACATACTTGTAGATAATTTTGGACACTTGTAGGTTTACATAGGCCATCCTAGACACCTCTAGGCTATTGTAGAATGATGTAGACTATTGTAGATAACTCTAGATCTATGTAGAATATTGTAGACATGCATAGACATGCGTAGACTAGCGTAGATCACTCTAGATTAGTGTACCATATTGTAGACTTGCATAGGCTACATCACTAGTTTATAGGTATAAAACCCTATTAAAATACTCAATTCATGTCATAACCACTTTGCATCCATAAAATGATTACTCATAAATCACCCAAGGCCACTTAAGCCCTTCCTATACTTAATTAGGACCCCACGGGACTATTAGTTCCTAAAAATTCTTAATTAAATTTAATCCAAATTCTAATTTCAAAGTGACTTCACTTAAAGTGCACTTTTTGGATTATAAAGGTTAATTAGGTTCCTAAACCCTAATTAGTCCTATTTATTTCCTTCCACATGTGTGTGCACTAGGTTAGTTAGGATATTTTCTAGGAAACCCTAATATAACTCCAAATCTAACCTAGAGTTGACTAATCCTAGTTAACCCTAATATCTCCTCACACATGTGTGAGAATGAGATATTTCCTAAGGGAATGTGGGGATGACACCTCAAAAACCCTAACCTAAAACTCCTAGAACCTAACCTTAGGTTTTAGTTCTCCTAACCACACCCCCTACCCCTTAGGTTTATCTATAAATAGTGGACCTAAACCCTCATTCTATGTATCTCTCTCTCCTTTTAGCCAAAGCACATAAACTCTACAAAAATGTGTATAGAAGCACAAACACAACAATATAAACCTAAAAACAGTAGTATAGCACCTGAGGATCCCATCCACACAAGGATTTCCTTTAGAAGGCACTTATAGCTGAATTCACCCCCCCATCTGTGAATCCGACACCAATTTGCCCCCTGACCTAAAAATTGGGTTTACAGGTCCTAAATCACCCCAAATTTGTTAGGTAAAATTTATTTTACAATATTATGATGTTTTCCCTAGTTTTTATAATATTTTAGTTCAATTTCATTTACTATTTTTATTATCTTTCATCAATACAAGGCCTAACCAAGGCAAACCCCTAAACTAACTAACCCCCTTTTTCAGGTCATACAATAGGTGGAAAAGGAACAAAATAAGCATCAACAACACCAACAATGGCCCCCATGCACTAGAGCAGCTATCAGTCTATTTGATATTCATTATGAAAATAATTCTTTCCAATCCTTATTGTAACCTATGAATTCCATTTTAAATGAATAAAGAGCAATTTTTTGGACATGTGCATTTACTTTGTATTTATGTTTGAGCAAATAGCAGCTTTTACCCATTTCATTCTGGCATACCCGATGGGACCCCCACACAAGATTGTGTTGGAATAATTTTTAATGTAAATCTAAGGCAATATCCATTTTTTGTGTTGTTGCAGGTACAAATCCAGACTTCCCAGAGATCCCTTAATCCCTAAAAACCTCTTCAAACCTTCAGAATGGGGATTTCAGACCTCTAGATCTGATTTGCCCCCCGACCTATGAATTCAGATCTAGTTCACCCCTCAGCCTGCGAATTGACCCTAGAAGCCTCAAAAACCCCCAAATTTGTAGGGGTGAGAAGTAGAGAAGTAAAGAAGACCATCTGTAGCATCAGAATCTAGGTATTCCCCAAAAATTTCTCTATTTTGATATTTATGTGCCAAGAAATATTTACTAATAAATGCATCGTTACATTTAGTAAATTGCCTTTTCTTACACATCCATCATGCTTTGAATGTTTACTTTAGTTGTAGAAACCTGCACAAAACCAGAAAGTTCAACTTCCTTTATTTTCAAGAAATTTTTCATTTCTTTTTGCAAATTGCATGTTGCATAAGTTGTGCATTTATTTCTTGTTCCATTACATCAATTTCCTTTCAATTGCATTTCAGATTTCAATTCTAAAAGCCATATTTAAAATTAGGAGTTCTTGCAAATCCCTTTTGCACATTTCCTTTGAAGAAATTTTGAATTCCTTGTTTGTACAAAAATCAAAGTCAAATTCCTTTCATGCATTTAAGAATTAGGACTTTTCAAATTTCTTTTTGCATCTTTCATTAAAGCAAATTTCAGATTCCTTTTTGTAAATACAAATTTTATATTCTTTTTATGATCATTAAATTAGGATTTCCTCATTTCTTTCACAAATCCCTGAGTAAATCACAATTGTTACATTTCTTTCTACATATTTAGTTTAAGATTGCCTATTTATCTTTGTATAAATCCTTCTTACATTTCTTTCATGCTTTGAAATTAGGGTTCCATAAACCCATTTCCTCACATGTGTTACATTGCTTGTTTACATGCTTTCATAGGATAAATCCTAGTTTTCTTTCCAAAAGGCACTTAGGACTAGATTTATTTTATGAAACGCATCTTACTTTAGCCTTTGCTTCCAAAAATGTACCTAGGGCTAGCTTTTATTGCAAAAGAGCATTTAGTTATATTTATCGCTTTACATATCATCGTTAGCAAACTCAAACCCACACACACACATGGTTCAAAAACAAGTGGTGAGATTGGACTTCATCCCCAATCCATCGCTTAAGACTGTTGTGGTAGGAGTAGTACCCTCTACCATATCACCTCATTAGACACTTAGTAGCCATACAAGAGGTTTTCTATATTTCATCACTAAAAAACCTCCCACTTTTAATACTGGGATCCTAGATTTCATCACCAGAAGTTACCTTTAGAGTGGGATAGGATTAGATGCCTTCGTCCATAAGGATCACATAATTCATGGACACAGTAACTATCATTATTGACTAAGCCCACCCGAGGATGAAGCAAAAGCATGGGTATATCGATAGCATGTCTTACAAAGTACCACCTCTTCTCATGAGAGGATATAGCAAACTCATTTCAGTATAGTGAGTTCCCCCTATAGGTTATCATTTTACCACACCTTCCATACAGGTCACCATTCACACATCTGGTATTGTTCTATTATGTGCATATTTAGGTGTTGTAGGAGGTTAAATACCAATGAAACTCTTGATATTCTAGAGCATTCACTCCACTACCTATGATTCTACCTAGGAAGTATCAACATAAAAACACACCAAAATGAACAACACACTTTATTTATTGCATTTAGAACTGATTCTAGTTTAGCATTGTTTGCATGATCACAAAATGGTTTCAGCACATCACACCATGCAACACTTTTTCATTCAGCTCCACATAGCTTATCACCTTAGTTTGAGTCCATACCTCATAGGGTTGCCACCAACCCCCTTCACACATCATCATGCCAATTATTACCCATAGTAGTGTGTACGAGCAAGCGTGCCCTATAGAGGAGGCACCTAGCACCCCTTCTAGTCAAGTCATCCCTCCTCCTTTGATCATGAAGGGGAATTCCACATACACACATGATCCACTCACAGAGTTTGATCCATGCTATCCACACATGATGACTCATGGTGAGATGTCCACTTTGAGTGAAGCCCTCACTACTTCACTTGTGGAAGACTATCCACTCATTTTCCCTGTATCATCACCCAATCCACCCACCACATTCTATGATCATGTGATCTACACTACTCTAAGACAACCTAATCCTTTCTTTACCATATATGAGGAGACTCCACCTACATCCCCCACCTTTGCACATCCTTTCTTCTAGAGTTTATCTCAATCCCTCTTTGAGAATGACTCTTCCCTATTGAACCACACTCGCCCTAAGGTGGAATCATTTACCCCTACTATAGGGATGGTTTTATACACTTCCTCCCCTACCACAGGTACCCAGATACCATCCTTCCAAACAATGCAATAGCAAACCCTCTTGCAATAACAACATGTGCCCCCTCAGACATCACATCCATATTATTCTCAATAATCCCAACCATCATCATCCCAAAAACCATTCTTTACAATTTTTGAGGACATGTCACGACCACCTCTTCAAAATCAAAACATGCAATACCAACAATAATAACCAAAAATCCCCACCCAATCAGGAGTGGACACATTCCCCTATTTAGTTTCCCAATCTCCTACCCTAGAGCTTTACCCTCCTTCCTCCTCATCATTCCCATCTCCATATCAGGTGTTTGGAATGTACCCTACCCAATCCTTCGTTCAACCTTCATATACATAAACATTTATATTACCTCCCCCTCCTCATTTTTAGGCCCCAACTTCTAGTATTCCTCCCACTTATAGATCAAGACCCATAGCTTACACACCTACCCCTCTAGGCTACTCTACACAATTTAGCTATACCACCTCCCATCCTTTAGGACAAAGATAGGTTCCATATTTTTACACCTTATCTTGACTGTTCCTAGAACCGGTAGCCTCGATACCTCTACCATTACTTATTGGACCTCCTTTATTTATTCCTCCTCATTCATGGTCATCACCACATATGGCCCAACCAGTACAACAAGCTCCTACATAGCAGGCCCCTCTCCAATAGGTACCCATACCACAATAATACATCCCACAATCACAATACTACTATCCCCAACAAAAAACCATTCCACATCCTAGTGTCCCACTAGCCATGACAACATACGTCGCTTAGCACCCATCCTACCAGGATCAGTTGCAACAATTCCCCCCAAAATACTAAGAATAATAGCAACTACAATATCCACCACATTCCCAAGCTCAACCCACTATAGCACAGTCCTCCACATCCTTAACACTTGAGGTTCAGATCCTATTGTTGGCAATTTGGGGTACTTTGGGTGCATTGCATTTGCTCAAGTGTATAAGTTGTCATTGATTTCAAGAAGCTCTTGAAGGAATTTGATTTGATGTCAAATAATTTGTTTTGATGAAGGTTACGACATGACAGTTTCAAAGGTCTTTTGTAAACCCCAAGTTGGCAGGTTTAAAGATTACAGGTGGATGCATTAGTTTAATGCATTTGGGTCCAGGAGGAAGTATTTATTTAAATAATTAAAAACCTTGTTAAGTTTCCCTTTAATTATTTTTAATAAATATTAAATTATTGTTTGCAATGGGTTATCCTAAACCATGGCGCTATGTTTTAAGATTGTGGGCGCTATCCAAGACCTCCGTCGACGTGTTAAAATCCTCTTCGACGTCAAGAGCTTATGGTAAAAATGCATATAAATCTCCCTCAATGAAAATCAAGAATTATCCCATCCGCATTTTGAAAAGAGTTGCTCGTTGTGAATTCGTGATCTACTGTTCGACTGTGTCTTCACCATTTTTGTGAATCCGTTGTTCATTTTTTTTTACTTGTCGTTTGTCGTAAATCCGTCGTAAGTTTTTCATCTTCGTGTTCACGTCAGAAGAAAGGGAGGCACTGTTGTTTTATTTAATCCCTGGCGCACAAGGAACAAGGCTAACAGTGTGAGGTTTAAACCTCACCGGGCACATTTGGCGCACCGGTAGTGGCTAGGTTGTTGGTGCGCTACCCGAATGGGAGGTTCCGCATTCAAATAACATGAAAGGGTTTTTCATCGTGAAGTGGATGCAGCGGGTGGTGTTAGAATTTGTGCGCAATTTCTCCATAGTGCAATTTTTGATGTTGGCCAAGGTATTTTCGAAATTAATTTTTGCTAAGTGTATTTTGCGGATGGAGGAAGTTTATTAGAGGGAAAAATAGCTTAGGAGTTATAAGGAGTTTAAAGCTTGTTTTATTTTGATAAAAGATTCTTTTGAAGGTGTTGTTTGAAATATCTTATTGCATTCTTATGAGAGATAAATTTTATTTTTGATAAGACTATAAGGGAGAAATAAGGTGTATAAGGGATAAATTTTTCTTGTAATGTTGAGAGTGCTTTTGGTTTATTATGGAAATGAAAGCATGATGTTTTAAGGTTAAAATTGCTTCTTGTGTGAAGTTGTGAAACCTTAAGTGGGCAGCTTTGAGATTGACATTTGCTTTCATTAAATTGGTAATAATCAAGCTATTCTTTACTTGGTTAAAGTGTTGGGCTTACTCCTTTGTTGATGATTTGAAAAGTTGTTTTGTGCTATTGTGATTTGAGTTGGTGGATGCTTTTTGTTCAAACAATATTGGAGAGAAAAGGAGTTCTACTTGTTTCCGTTTCTAATGTTGATTGTGAAATGCTTCAAGGTTGTGTTTTGAGCTGAATGGTGTTGATTGAACCTTGTTTGATGAGCATTGTTGTTCAAGCCCTAATTGATGGTGAAAAGAACATGAGTATCATTGTTATGTGATTTTTTGTGTAGTTGGCAATTGTTGGGGTTTCATATTCTTGAAAGAAAGCATTCTATCCTATCCATTTCAGATATTGAGTTGAGTTTTCAGATTTGAGATTGAGTTTGAGCTGAGTTGATTTGAGTTGAGTTTTGAGATTGGGAGTTGAGTATAGAACATATTGAGTCTCTAAAAATTCTCTTTATGATTCTATGAGGTTGACAAATCACATTGGGTCTCTAACAATTCACCTTGTGATTTCCTACTAAGAAAGTTTTTTTTTGGTGAGCTTGCTGAGTTTTGGACAGGTTCCGGTGGGGACTTGTGAGTAGTCTTGGACAGGTTCCGATGGGGACTTGTGAGCAGATTTGGATAGGTCCTAGCAAAGGACTTGTGAGCTAAGTTTGATAGTTCTATCAGAGAACTTGAGGACAGAGGTGCATTGGTTCTTTGAGAAGAACCTAAGGACAGATTTGGTAAGTCTTTGAGAAGGCTTGTGTGTAGAGGATTGATTTGTTCAAGCTTAAGCGTTGGACAAATCCGACAGACAGAGGAAGACTTGTACTAGACCGACTGACTGTGTTTGGTACAGGTTGTTGAGCTGCTGTGGACGTGATCATAGAAGGCAGAGGTCTCTTAGGCTAAGCATTGAGGACAGGAGGTCTTCGGTGGAAAGGAGTTCCACGTGTTGGCAAGAGGTAGAGGCAGTTGATCTTCTAAGGGATAATTTCCAGAGCAGAGGGGAAGGCATATCCTTTGAGCAGAGGCTCATAAATTTTTATTAGGGGAAGGTATCTCCTTTGGGCCGAGGCTCATAAACATTGTAATTGGGAAGGATTCCCAAAGAACTTTGAGATAAATTTTAGAGAAAAGTTTTGTGGACGTAGCCTAGCCATTTTGGGTGAACCACGTTAAAATTGGTGTCACTTTGTGGATGATATTGTGCATTGTTTTGATATTGCTTTGGGTATATTGCTTTACTATTTTGAAGTATAAAGGAAAAAATAAAAAGAGGTCTTATACTTGTTCACCCCCCCTCTCAGTATAAGCTTGTGTTCTTCAATTGGTATCAGAGCAGGTGCCTTCGAAAAGTTTAACAGCTTGAAGGAAAATCTAGTAAAGAACACAATGGATCATTCAAGTGGCAATGCAGCACCTATTCTTGATGGGTCAGACTTTGGTATTTGGAGTGTAAGGATGAAGGTTCATCTAATGGAACTTGGGAATGAGGTTTGGGAAGTGATTGAAGATGAGTACACTATTCTTGAACATGGTCCTAATACTAAAGAAGAAAGGCTCCTACATCACAATAATTCAAAAGCAATGAATGCAATCCTGAAAGGCTTACAGAAAGCAGATCTAACCAAAGCGATTCACTACAAGACAACTAGTGAAATGTGGAAACAGTTGAAGGTGGTTCATACAGGTGATACAAATGTCAGAAAGGCCAAGTTGAGACACTTCAAAGGTATTTTTGAAAAACTCAAGATGAATAATGATGAAAATATTGGTGACTATATGCTTCGTATGGATGAGGTTGTTAACTCCATGAAAGACTTAGGTCTTGAGATTTCTGAAAATGATGTTTGTGATAAGATTTTAAGATCTCTTCCTAATAGATTTAGTGAAAATATTTTTGCTATTGAGGAAGCTAAAAATTTGGATAAGTTGAAAAAGGATGAGCTCCATAGTATACTTGCAGCATTTGAGTTGAGAACTCAAGTGAAGGTTGATGTCAAGAAAGAGGCAACTTTCAAGGCTACCAAGAAATCCAAGGGTAAACAGATTCAAGATAGTGATGAGTCTTCTAGTGATGAAGAGGCATATTACAGCAAGAAAGGCAAGTTCTCTAGAAAGCACAAAAGTATGAAAAATGTAATATGTTTCAATTGTGGAAAGTTTGGTCATTATGCTATTGACTGTACTATTCCCAAGAATGAAAGCGATGAAGATAAATAAGATTCTAAGAGCAATGATTCTGAAAAGCACAAGCATCACAGGAAGAACATAGATGAGCACAACAATCAAGGAAAGAGGTACTCTCACAAGCACAAGAAGATTTTCTACCTAGACAAAGAAAGTAAGTGTTCTAGTAGTGATAGTGAAAGTTCTTCAAGTGATAATGAAAATGAGATGTTGTTCATATCAAAAAAAGAGGAAGAACCGAAACATAGATTCATTATCATGAAATGTCTTAGATGTGGAAGTTTTGGTCATCTTGAGGATGATTCCACAAATAATGATTCTTCAAAAAAATATAAGGAAGATGCATGTATGGTTTTTGAAAAGGGTAGCACCTCTAGTAATAAGAAATCTAAAAAAGGCTTTGATGATTGAAAAAGCAAACAAATAGAGGAAGATATAGAGGAAGGTGAAGTAGATCTTGAAGGTGAACTTATTAGTGCTCTTAGTGCTTTGAAAAAGGAAAGAAAGAAGAATGCTAGACTCAAGGATAAGTTAGATGAATGTTGTATGGAGAGAGATGATCTTATAGAAAGTCTTGACTTCTCTATAGCTAAGACACAAGAACTCAAGGATGAGTTAGAGTCTAAGGTTCTTGAGTATAGTGAGTTAGAATAGAAAATGGCTTCTTTGAAAGAGGAAACTAAAGAGTACAAGGATAAGCTTTACAAGTTTCAAGATAGCTCCAAAAAGGTTAAGTCACTCATCAAAGGTCAAAGAAATACAACAGATAAAACAGGCCTTGGTTTTGTTAAGCCACACAAGGAACAAGTTGGAGAGTCTAGTAAGAGACTCCAAAAGGAAGAGAGTTATGATGAGGAAAGTATTTTAGAAAAGGAGTCCTTGAATGATAGATGCACAGAAATAGAAAACATAATTCAGAATGAGAAGAAGAAGTATTCAGGACCTAAGAGGTCAAATAAAGGAAAGTTTCAAGGCAGATGTTTTGCTTGTCATAGGTTTGGTCACATGGCTTCACAATGCATGGCTCAAGTGAAGAAGGTAAATGACAGTTTTAGAAGTTCTAGTTACTTTCAATGGTATTGCTACTCTTGTGAATAGTTTGGGCACAAGGCAGTCTATTTCAAGGTAAATAACAGGAACAGGTTTGCTCAAAACAGGTTTGGTCAGAACAAGTTTGGTCAGAACAGGTTTGGTCAGAACAGGTTTGGCCAGAACAGGTCCAAGGATCAAGGCATGGACAAGAACAAGGATGAGAACAAGAACAAGAACAGTGACAAGAATAGGAATATCAACAAAGAGTTCAAGAGAAGGCCCGGAAAGGAAGTTATAGATGTTGATGATGATCAGTGCCTAATGGGAGTTTTACTCCCACCCTAGAATTAATCACCTCATCAGGAGGTGGGGGAGGGACTAAGCTAAGAGGCTCATTCTTAGTCTTGAGCCCCAAAGGTGACCCTTTGCCATTGATGACAAAGAGGGAGAGATATGATTAAGGGGGATAGCTTCAAAGTGAAGAGGAGAGCTTCAAGTCAGGGGGATCAAAACTTCAAAGGAATATTCTCAGTTGTGGGCACAGTTGGTTTTAGTTTTGGCTCTTGAGAAGTGTTTTCAGTAAATGTTTGCCATCAATGACAAAGGTGGAGATTGTTGGCAATTTTGGGTACTTTGGGTACATTGCATTTGCTCAAGTGTATAAGTTGTCATTGATGTCAAGAAGCTCTTGAAGGAATTTGATTTGATGTCAAATAATTTGTTTTGATGAAGGTTACAACATGACAGTTTCAAAGGTCTTTTGTAAACCCCAAGTTGGTAGGTTTAAATATTACAGATGGATGCATTAGTTTAATGCATTTAGGTCTAGGAGGAAGTATTTATTTAAATAATTAAAAACCTTATTAAGGTTCCCTTTAATTATTTTTAATAAATATTAAATTATTGTTTGCAATGGGTTATCCTAACCCATGGCGCTATGTTTTAAGATTGTGGGCGCTAGCCAAGACCTCCACCGACGTGTTAAACTCCTCGTCGATGTCAAGATCTTATGGTAAAAATGCATATAAATCTCCCTCGATGAAAATCAAGAATTATCCCATTTGCATTTTGAAAAGAGTTGCTCGTTGTGAATTCATGATCTGCTATTTGATTGTGTCTTTGTCATTTTTGTGAATCCGTTGTTCATTTTTTTGTACTTGTCGTTTGTCGTAAATCTACCGTAAGGTTTTCATCTTCGTGTTCACGTTAGAAGAAAGGGAGGCACTATTTTTTTATTTAATCCCTAGCACAGAAGGAACAAGGCTAACAGTGTGAGGTTTAAACCTCATCGGGCACCTTTGGCGCACCGGTAGCGGCTAGGCTGTTGGAGCGCTACCCGAATGGGAGGTTCCGCATTCGAATAACATGAAAGGGTTTTTCATCATGAAGTGGACGCAGCGGGTGGTGTTAGAATTTGTGCGCAATTTCTCCATAGCACGATTTTTTATGTTGGCCAAGGTATTTTCAAAATTAATTTTTGCTAAGTGTATTTTGCAGATGGAGGAAGTTTATTAGAGGGAAAAACATCTTAGGAGTTATAAGGAGTTTAAAGCTTGTTTTATTTTGATAAAATATTCTTTTGAAGGTGTTGTTTGAAATATCTTATTGCATTCTTATGAGAGATAAATTTTATTTTTGATAAGACTATAAGGGAGAAATAAGGTGTATAAGGGATAAATTTTTCTTGTAATGTTGATAGTGCTTTTGGTTGATTATGAAAATGAAAGCATGATGTTTTAAGGTTAAAATTTCTTCTTGTGTGAAGTTGTGAAACCTTAAGTGGGCAGCTTTGAGATTGACATTTGCTTTCATTAAATTGGTAATAATCAAGCTATTCTTTACTTGGTTAAAGTGTTGGGCTTACTCCTTTGTTGATGATTTGAAAAGTTGTTTTGTGCTATTGTGATTTGAGTTGGTGGATGCTTTTTGTTCAAACAATATTGGAGAGAAAAGGAGTTCTACTTGTTTCCTTTTCTAATGTTGATTGTGAAATGCTTCAAGGTTGTGTTTTGAGCTGAATGGTGTTGATTGAACCTTGTTTGATGAGCATTGTTGTTGAAGCCCTAATTGATGGTGAAAAGAACATGAGTATCATTGTTATGTGATTATTTGCATAGTTGGAAATTATTAGGGTTTCATGTTCTTGAAAGAAAGCATTCTATCCTATCCATTTCAGATGTTGAGTTGAGTTTTCAGATTTGAGATTGAGTTTGAGCTGAGTTGATTTGAGTTGAGTTTTGAGATTGGGAGTTGAGTATAGAACATATTGAGTCTCTAACAATTATTTTATGCTTCTATGAGGTTGAAAAATCACATTGGGTCTCTAAAAATTCACCTTGTGATTTCCTACTAAGAATGTTTTTTTTGGTGAGCTTGCTAAGTTTTGGATAGGTTCCGGTGGGGACTTGTGAGCAGTCTTGGACAGGTTTCGATGGGGACTTGTGAGAAGATTTGGACAGGTCCTAGAAGAGGACTTGTGAGCTGATTTTGATAGTTATATTAGATAACTTGAGGACAGAGGTGCACTGGTTCTTTGAGAAGAACCTAAGGACAGATTTTGCAAGTCTTTGAGAAGGCTTGTGTGTAGAGGATTGATTTGTTCAAGCTTAAGCGTTGGACAGATCTGACAGATATAGGAAGACTTGTACTAGACCGACTGACTGTGTTTGGTAAAGGTTGCTGAGGTGTTGTGGACATGATCATAGAAGGCAGAGGTCTCTTAGGCTAAGCATTGAGGACAAGAGGTCTTCGGTGGAAAGGAGTTCCACATGCTAGCAAGAGGTAGAGGCAGTTGATCTTCTGAGGGATCATTTCCAGAGTAGAGGGGAAGGTATCTCCTTTGAGCAGAGGCTCATAAATTCTGATTAGGGGAAGGTATCTCCTTTGGTCCGAGGCTCATAAAAATTGTAATTGGGAAGGATTCCCAAAGAACTTTGAGATAACTTTTAGAGAAAAGTTTTGTGGACGTAGCTCGACCATTTTGGGTGAACCACGTTAAAATTGGTGTCACTTTGTGGATGATATTGTGCATTGTTTTGATATTGCTTTGGGTATATTGCTTTACTATTTTGAAGTATAAAGGAAAAAATAAAAAGAGGTATTATACTGTTCACCCCCCCTCTCAGTATAAGCTTGTGTTCTTCACCTATGAGATGAAGTCAAGATGTTAAACTTGCGTACGACCAATTATGGACCACAAAAACCAACATATGATGAACTTTGTAGTGAGCCATTTCATCCACCAGTGCCTATCCCACCTTACCCCTACTGCTTTGAGATCCAAAATTTTGGCAAATACATATGTAAGGAAGATCCTAGAGAACATGTCATTAATTATTGCTCAAATTGATACTAGCTTCATAGTAGTAATACCCTTATGTTGTGCACCTTCTCCCTCTCCCTTGTAGGGAAATATTTAGACTGGTATAACATGCTTCCACACCATAGCCTGTATACCTTCGAACAACTAGCCAACTCCTTCCTGGAACAATTTTCCATAAACATTAAGAAGAAGACTAACTTCTCAGATGTCTACACCTTACGACAGGTTGACGATGAACCCATCACCAAATTTGTGTTGAGATGGTGATTGATAATCCATGATATAATCCATAGCTTCCCTACCATTGAGCTAGTGATAATATTCTCCAAGAGTTGCCACAAACACATTTCCACCTCCCTACAACTTCACCAAAGTCATACCTTTGAAAAATCTATTGCCTAAGCCAAATTAATTGAGGACATCAAGGTCTAGTCAAGAAAAAGAAAGTTAAGATAGAAGCCCAACTACAATTATAACTTTTTTTAATAGAAATATGCACAACCAACATTTTCCTTGACCACCATAGGCCAATCAAGTGGCAACTGCTACCTTAGCACCCACACCAGTTTCACAACCTCTTCTTCCTCAATGTCAAATCTTTCAAACCAATGCGCCTCCCCCTCCTAGGCCTCAAAAACCTTACCACATGCATCCACAGGCTCAACAACACAACCTTACCCTAATTTCTGGACCATTGCAAACCCTCTTCCAAATATTATAGGAGGGAGGTCACATCCTATTACCTGAGATCCGACCATTGGATCCAAACCTACCTAAGCCTTGTGGATACAATGAGCAATCCTTCTACCAATACCACTAACAGTGCGGATATGATATCGATTCATGTAACTCATTTCATGCTCAATTCTAAGACCTAATTGATAGAGGTACCATTCAGGTTTCAAACCCTCTTTCCCCACAAAACCAAAACCTAGGGATCTTCCAGAACCTCTTATTGGATCATAGGTGAGCTAACCCCCAAAGACCACTAGTCAATCTACCAGGGCCACCTAGGAAAGTAAACAGTGTCCAACGTGATCCCCCATCATGTGGCATAGTGGGTATGATCAACCTTACTATATGCAACCAATGATATCCATCATGCCAAACAAAACCTATTATTTTCCTGCCAGTCCAACTCACATCCCCATAACCTTTGGTGATTCCTCGTGCCATACCACCTCTGTCACAAAACATCATTACAATTTGTGGTAGCCTTACCCACCAATTATGAAATGCCCCTACTCAGCTATCCATTTTTGACCTCCTACAAAAATCTCAATCCCATTGCGAGGCATTGAATGACATCCTACACTCCATCAATTTGGAGATACATGACACGAATACCTTTGTAAACTTTGTAGGGAATATTCCACAATGCCTTCAACCCTCCATTAGTTTCCATGATCATGAGATTACAAAATTGGTAGAATAAGGAGCATATCCTCCTCTCCATATCCAAGCAACCATCAATGACAACCTAAAATAATGTTCTCATCGATACTAGTTCTTCCATTAGTATTATCTCTATAGTGGCATTGCATCACTTGTATATACCACCAGCCCATTTTGCTACCCCATTTCTTGACCTTCGTGCCTTTGATGGTTCCATGAGACCCACGGTAGGATCCATCATATTACCTATCTAGGTAGGTATTCATACCATATCCATCATTTTTCACATCATCCAAGGGAAGATGTAGTATAACATCCTCCTTGGTCACCCATGGATTAGGGACATGCAGTGTGTCCCTTCCACGCAATATTCTTACCGATGGGGATACCTTTAAGTTTTGCAACATAGTGGACCTACCACCAAAATCTTCCTTTTCTTCCATGCAACTCTTTCCCATATCTTTCTATCAGTCTATTGGAGAATTGACATCTTTCCCAAAATCCACTTCACTTCCACAAACCTCATCATGGACACACACCTTGAGGTCCACACCATTAGCAACACCTTTAGTAGCACCTAACCCTACTACCATACCTTTATCACCACCATCATTATGGTCACCACCACCATCACAACCATCATCATCCATAATGATGCAGGAGAGGCAAAATTTCCATGTGATTTCTTCCAATAATAACCCTGCTCTAACACCACATCTTCATGTTGTATCGATGAATTAATGAGCCAATTTGTGGCCCTATATTTAAATTCTCATCACCTAGAGTAGAACATGACATATCCACCACCATTTACAACATATTTTGCCCCATTTCTACCTATACATCAATAACTTCAATGAGCTGCTACTCGACCATGTTCTCCACCGATTATCTTGCACCCTCCATTAAGCTTGTTAGGACATGGGTTGTCGATTCATCATCACCAGACTCTTCACCACCAAAATCCCCCACAAAATTGGTTAACATGATCGAGGTGGATCTTTTCTCTCCACTTTGATACACACACCAGCCAACACGAGACGATACACCAAGCCCCAATTTCATCGATCTTGCGCACATCTCACCCATACCAGTGCCCCAATATTTCCTACTCTCACCGCATCTCTTACGCATTTTGAATGCCCCTTAACCATATATGCCACCTCATATACCATGGGTGCACCACACATACATCTATCTATATGATGAGTATGACATTACCAAGGCCATAAATGACCTCCACCTCATTCTAGTTCTTAAAAAACTACATGATGCTTCTTATATGCTCATCAAATAAACCATCTATGTTGATATCGGTGATGATCTTGAGAATTCCCAAATCATCAAGCTATATGCTAGCCTTTCCACTGAAGAGCACACTTTGTTCACTAATTTCCTTAAAAATTATATTAGAGTCTTCGCATGGTCTTAGAAAGATATGCTAGACCTCAATCCAGCTCTTGTAGTACATAACATTATTCTAGACAAAGATGCTAAACCGGTAAAACAAAATCTACGATGCATGCACCCAATAGTTGCATTACTCATAAAAATTGAGTTACAAAATCTCCTTGATGTCAATTTTATAGTACCCATAGATTACCCCGAATGGGTTTCCAACATGGTTCCAGTACCAAAACCATCCAACGAGGTCAGTGTTTGCATCAACTTTCATTATTTGAACAAAGCTTATCCCAAAGATAACTTCCCACTACCTAACATTGACTCACTCATTGATTCTATCATAGGCCATGAGATGATCTCCCTAATGGATAAATTCTCTGGTTATAACCAAATCAAGATCAACCCCACTGATCAACACAATACATCATTCACAACCTCCTAGGGGACCTTCTGCTATAAGGTCATGTCTTTTGGCCTTAAAAATACTGGGGAAACCTACCAACATGACATGACTTATATTTTCCATGATTACATGCACAAAAGCATGGAATATTATGTAGATGACCTCATTATAAAGTATAAGAAATGCTCGTAACACCTATATGATCTCTTCCAGATATTTGACCATTTATTAGAACACAATGTCCACCTTAACCCAAAGAAGTGTGTCTTTGGAGTTACCTCAAGCAAAATATTAGGGTTCATTATCACTCAATGTGGCATTGAGGTATAACCTAACAAAGTAAAGGCCATCATTGATATGCCATCACCTACTACCTTGAAACAACTGCATAGCCTCCAAGGCAAGATAACCTCCATTCATCACTTCATTGCACAACTATCAGACAAGTGCAAATTGTTCAACCATCTATTGTAAAAGGGAGTATATTTTAAATGGGATGATAACTGCCAATAGGCATTTGATGATATCAAAGCTTACCTCACCTCCCCACCAGTTATGTCTCCTTCAAACCCATATCTACCACTAATTTTGTACATCTTAGCTACATATTTTGCGTTAGGTACATTTCTAGCTCAAAATAATGCACTCGACAAAGAACAAGCTATATACTACATAAGTCGTATGCTAGTCAGCTATGAAGTTAGATACAGATACATGAAAAAGCTATGCCTAATTGTAGTCTTTGCCACCCAGAAACTACACCACTATATGTTAAATCACACAACATTTGTTATCGCCAAAGACAACCCCCTTCGGTACTTGATGAGCAAAAGCTATCACAATTTTTGCACAGTGAAATGGATCATGCTCCTAATCGAATTTGACCTAGAATTCATTTCATAGAAATCCATTAAAGGATAGGTCATCGCAGACCAACTTGCAGAAGCTCCCTTGCTTGATGATCAACCTCTACTCATTTAGCTTCCTGATGATTCCATATTCCCCATCACTGAAGTTGAAGAATATATCAAGCTTGAATCATTGACCAATTTAACCCTATACTTTGACAACTCTTGATGCACTCATGCTAGGGGTGTAGGCATTGTTTTCTTCACACCTAAAGGGGAACCTCTCCCCTTCTCATTCAAATTAGACTTCCCTTGTACAAACAACAATGCAGAATATGAAGCCTTGATCCTAGGATTAAAATATGCCCATGCTATGAATATCAAATGCCTCCACATCATAGGCGATTCCCTCCTAATAGTGAATCAAGTAAAATAGACCTAGAAATGCCATTGTCTAGTTATCCAACAATACAAGCATATTTCACAACAGTTTCTTTCCAGATTTGAGTCGTGCGACATCAAATCCGCTCCACGATCATAAAATTGGTTTGCAGATACCATGGTATCCTTAGGATAATTAATACTACAAAACCTATTATCATATACCACATAAGTTACCATTCATACACTCAACCAATATGCCATATCGCCTACGTCTCCTATAGATGATGGTGGCATTCATGTGGTTCATACCAAACCACATGACCCTTGGTTTATGTAGATAAAATATTATATCAAATTAGGATTCCTACCATGTGACTTGCCACATGCTCAGCGTCAAGAATTCAAGAAAATAGCGATCCACTATACATTACTGGGGGACATCCTCTATCACTGTAGCTATGATGGCATCCTCTTGTGTTGCCTAGAACCCCAAGAATCTCAATAATTTGTACAAGTAACCCATGATGGTACTTACAGTGGCCGCTTTAGTGGCATGGAAATCACAAAATGCATCCTTTGCATGGGATATTACTAACCAAAGATGGAGCATGACTATTGTGAATACATGAGGCATTGTGTCAAGTGCCAACAACATGCAAACCTCACACACCTTCCATATCAAGTGCTCCAGCCAATCCAATCCATGTGGCCTTTTTTGCAATGGGGTCTCGACCTTATTAGAAAAATTACACCTACTTCATCAAGCAACCACAAATTCATCTTTACAGCCAAAAAATATTTTACAAAATGGATCGAAACCATCCCACTTGTCCAAACCATAGGAGCCAAGATCACAATATTTATTACAGACCATATCATATTTCTCTTTGGAATTCCTTCCCAAATCATCTTTGATAATGGGAAATACTTCAAGAATAAAACTTTTCATTCCCTCTATGCCAAATTCAACATCCATCATAGTTTCTCTACCCCATACTACCCACAGGGTAATGGCCAGGTAGAAGCTACAAATAAAACAATTTATTCAATACTTCACAAAATAGTAACAGAATCTCACCGAGACTAGCATAGCCAAATACCCTTAACTTTGTGGGCTTATCATATGAGAATATGTACTCCTAGTGGGGCAAACCCCTTCTCACTAGTTTATGGTGTCAAATCCATCATGCCCCTTGAACTTGAGATACCTTCCTTGAGAGTATCTATGCAGGAATTCATTGATGATGACACTACTCGTCAAGCCTGTCTTGATCAACTTACACTCCCCAATGATCATTGTATTCATACCATAAAGCACACATGTCTCTACCAATATCACCTTCTTCGTGCCTACAATAGTAAGGTACATTAGCATGAATTCTAAATTGGTGATCTAGTTATCAAACAGAACCAACATATCACAAGTCAGCCTCACCAACAGCGAGATAAGTTTACCCCAAACAGGTTGGTCCCCTTCATCATTACACACAAGTTTGGTTTAGGTGCCTATCATTTGGCTACTCTTAAGGGTCTTGCTAAACCTAAACTGATCAATATCCTTCACCTACGTTCATTCAATGCCTAGCCCACATAGGCACTCATTGTCATAAATAGTACACATTGCTATTCACACACACACCACCCACCATGCACACCATGATACGTGCATACCTTTAATTTACAATTACATTATACATGTATTTTTACTTTTTATGTCATTTATATAATGTTGGTATCTATTTACTTTTGTAGGCTTCACATCATCTACCATTATGCCACCAGCAATTATACACAATGGTACACATGTGCCATAAACATCATAGCATCCCACCATGCAGGACCATCCAACACCACCCCCAGTACCAATTACATTGACTGATCTGGCTAGACCACCCATTACTCTTCAGACTAGATAATCTTCAACTTCCTCCTATTCAAACCATAACACTCCATCCTGATGCCTCTCACCTCACTATAGAGGATCATCCTACTCACCTCATTCAGGAGATAACCAGGTCTCCCTATCCTTGTTTGATAATAAGAAGGAAATATCCCATATTTGTATCCAATAGTCTCCTCTACCTCTGCCTAAGGATGTGAGGAATCCCTACTCACCAACCTCTCCACCTCACCATTTATTAGGAACCTACCACCCTTCCAATAGAGGATACACACCTCATCCTACACGTCCTTCATGCCTACCTCCCCCACTCCCGAGTGGGATGTCTCCCTATGCTCAAGCCTTGCAGTCACATGCTTCCCAAGCCACTTCCACATGCATATGTTCCTCCCACACATGCCATTATCCATAGCTAGTTCTTGCACCAACTATCCTTTAGATGCCTCCCTCACCACTTCATGGCCTACCATTTCAACCAACCTCACACTCTGTGAATGTATTCCACTCACCCCCATTATCACCTCATGCTAGTTCCTCTTCCCATGTATACCACACTACTCCCTACACATTGGAGTCCCACTCTCCATCTTATCTGATCCTATCACCTCCGTATCCAGATATACAAAACATCTTAGCTTAGCTCGATGTCCTCGAGTTACATTTGAGCCATTGTCATTATCTCACATCCACTCATGGTTCTACCATGCCCCGTACATCCTCACCTCCACCCAAATCTTTTCCTTATACTAGGGTTCATCCCACATCCAAATATTGACCCACACCTCCACCATTTGACCTCACTTCATCCACTTCTTGCACACCTCTAGTGGATCCCTACATCTACCCCACACCTATCCCATCCTCACTATTATCTGAAATGTTTCACCATCTCCTCCATCAAGGCCTCCTGGTATTACTTGAATTTATGCCTATTGATCCATCACGTCCCAAACCATGAAATTACCATGAACATCAAATTTTTATATACCATCAAAGACCAGGTCATGATATTAATTCTTGTTGTACCTTCAAAACCCTAGTAGACAACTTGTTTATTGGTGATCACATCCTATCATATAAGCATTATTGTTCATCCACCTAACTCCAGAGTCCTCCATGTCACATTGTCCCCCAAAATTTACCATCATGTGAATCCTTGACAGTGCCATAATGATATATTAACCATATGTCAAATTACACAAATCACAAAATCCCAAGCAACATTGTTGCTTCACCTCCCTGCTCACAACCTGACCCACATCACTTCACTCATCCATAGTTTCTTTTCATCTTCCTTTTCCACTCTTCTTCTACTTCTTCTTACTTCCTTGTATCGTTGTATGGTCATGCTTTGAGTAGCTAAATACGTACGTTGATCTATTTTCTTTCCTATATCCTCATTAGTCTTTGGTAATCCCCTCATCTCACTAGTTACCAATGCCTATTTCTTCTCATTTCTTCTAGTTGTAAATCCCATATTCACATTATTCCTCTTTTTTTCATTATCACATGCATTCCCACAGATCACAGTTTACTCACCTATCATCACACACACCCCACATGCTAGGGCAACCATCATCATACACACCCACTACACACACACCCCACATGATGGGGCAACCATTATCATAGAATCATGCTTTTGTCATGATGATATACTATACTCATCTATAGATAAGTTTTCCAAAATTTTCCCTATACACTTCATGAGCTTCCTATTGTAAATATTACATCCCTTCACTTGCATCATTTACATTACACCCATTGCATATATCCATATGTTTTTCATTACAATTTATTTCATGGTTTGTATATTCTTCCTCAAAATGCGCCTTCAACAGGAGTAACACATGCACTTGTTAGCATCACCACCTAGATGTCCATTCCCTCTTTTCAATATTAAGGTATACATAGGTAGCATGTTAAGCTTTGACCATTCACCAGTTCAATCAACCAAATGTTACCTCTAGCTAATAGGTTTTATACACTCTTTATAGTTCATCAGGCTGATTCAACTTCTCTCACGGACCATTCACATAGGTTACACATTAAACAAGTTTTGAGTCTAGGGAAGATAACACCTTGAGTAGATATCACCATCTAGTGAATAGGTTTCCCCTACTCATCCTATCACTTGCATGGTCAACATACAACCTAGAGATAAACAAAGGGATAAGCATAAGCAAAAGTAAGAAAACCGAGTAGAAAATAAAAGACAATGCCCATACAAAAAAAAATAAAAAATAAAATAAAGAAAGAAAAAAAGCACCACAAAAAAATACAAGAACAATAAAAGAGGGGCAAAAAACAAAAGTAAACACCTCTAGATATCACCAATTTTATGCTTCATCATCTTTGGTCCTTATTTTCAAAATAACATCATGGGATGATTTCCATCGCTAGCAATAGGCTCTAAGAGCCTACCTACCAGTGGAATAGTATTACAAGTGGCAACATATTTGTCACATTAGTGACCTGCTTTTGTGCAGATCAATGTTCACTTATGCATGAGCTAGCTAGTTTGGCCATGTATACAATGGGTTAATCCTACCTCCATCAAAATGGATAAATTAACCTCACTCATTTACACACATAGGTCCGTGACAAACTCTAAACCAGTCAGATTAGTTATGAGTTACCACAAAAAATTGCATAATTTTGGGTCTAAAATTTGATTAGAAAAACTACATTGGTCAAATTTGTTACATATACCTTATACCATCCTACATCCCTGAAATTATGAAATGGATCACATTAATATAGGTACAAGCAATGATACAAGTGCTTCCTTTGCACATTTTAGTCTTCTCATACATGCATCATCGTATCTATGTTACATGCATTTACTAAAAATTGTATCACATCACATCATATTTCATTGCAGTAAACATACAATCCTTTACATCATTCTACAATATATCTACACTAAAATTTGATCATAATTCAAGCATAATTCAAACAAAATTTAAACACAATTCAAGCACAATTCAAACACATTCAAATTAATATTAAACACATGTATCTATAAAAGTTGACATAAAAAGGTATATATATATATATATCATCTATCAAAAATTCCCATAGCATACAACCTAGGACCATGCCCATAATACAAAATACAAAACTACTCATAGGCTACAATGGTAATTGACCTAACTACCACTAGGAGCCTCTCGACTCCCCTTGTGGCTCACCATCCCTAACACTATATCATGTGCCACTGCAGCTTTGCTAGACTCTGCTTACTCTACCAATATCTAAGCCCCTATAGGAGATAACACCACTACTGAGCTCATAGCCACATCTCTACCTACTATTGATGCGTTGTCGTTAAGCACATCATTAAATCTCAAAGATCTTATCAATCCGGGGTGGTGTCCAAGGCTGTCTACGATAGAAGGCTAGGGCAGAGTACAATTCAGGCATTCAGATTTCAAGCATTTATTGGGTGAGACAGATTTGGTTTAGCCTTTTGGTGTCACACTAAACCTAATATGTAGAATGGAAACTTGCAGGAACTAAAAACTAATTCTAAGTTGCAGAATTGAAATCTAACTACAATTGCAGGAATTGAAATTGCTAAATTGAAAGTCTAATCTACTTTTGCAGAATTAAAATAACAGAATTTAAATTGCTGAATTTAAATGTTGTTGAAATGAAATCCTAAGTTACATTTGCAGAATTGAAACCTAGTTACTCTTGCATAATTGAAATGATGCTTGTAAATGAAACTTATGCTAAAAACACCTATCAATGTCCTGCCACAAAAGGTCGTCAAGCTTCTGCTATAGGAATTGACAACAAAATGAAATATGCTGAAAATGGAAAGTTGCTAAAATAGAAAAGCAAGGAAAACATGGAAAGCAAAGGAAAAATGCTTAATATAATTTGTCAGCTGACACACACACAAATGTTGTACACAAACATAATAGAAAACATAAAGAACATTATACAAACTTAAAACAAGAAAAGTAAACTTGACAAGTAATCTATTAATTCTACTGCAGCAAAATTACAGATTAAAACCTGCCATAAAAATCCTCCTTCTAGATCTGAAAGTGGGCCCATACTTCCTAATATAGAAGGAGGTGAAAAGCACTCCTTAACTAATTAACACTCAGAATAGAAAATGATAAAATAACTGCACTTTTATTGATGACAAAACATGCTAAAAACTGTTATAGAAAATTACTATACAGTCCTAATTACTGCTATTGAAAACTCTCCTCTATTCTAATTCCTAACTGGCTCAACCAAGGAGGGAGCTGTGTTATTTATATAAATATTTACAACATATCCCATGCTCAAATCAGCCTATGTGCTACTTTACAGTGATTTGCCAATAATTCTGGATCTGAAATAAATGCAAATCTGGACAGTTTGTGTTGCAGTAGTAGTCATTGGCCCTTAGAAAGCATCTTCAATGGTGGGAGTACGTGGGAGGAGTCTAGAAATATCTCACACATCTTTCTCCACTTCAGAATATGCCATTTCTATCTTGCAAACAACTTCCTATTATGCTGTAGTTATTTCTGGGTTTATCCTAGAAGAGGATCAAAATTGATCTTTTCCATGAATGGTGGCTTTGGATGGCAAGGACGACAAAGTCATATGGGAGATATTTTTCTTTAACCTTTTCAACCTTCTTTCCCTTTTTCCATCGTCAAAAATCAGTCAACAAGTCAAAAAAGAGCTTTTTGTTCTCATTTCGAAGATAAGTGGCTCATTTCGAAGAGACTGTATTTCTCATTCCGAAGATGTCCGCTCATTCCGAAGAGACTGTATTTCTCATTTCGAAGATGTCTGCTCATTTCGAAGATCTTCGGAATGAACAACTATGTGCTCTTCAAGTGATTTCATCTGCATTTCTCAGGTGGGTTAGCTCTCAGGATCATATTGCAATAGCCTTCATTCCTCTCCATGTGTGAATTCCATGCCTTGCCATTCATTGGTAGCTTGCTGGAATTTACATGGTAAATTACTGCATTTTCCAACTCTGTTGCACAGTTGTAAAATATTGGCATTTCTTGCAAATTCAAACAAATTAGAACATGGAAAAATTATTCAAATATCAACATGAAGGAGTACATCAAGTTGCTACTGAATTTATACACTTCATTCACCAAGTAACCATGCTGAAATAGTGCAATAGTGTTGCACAATTGTCCCTGCTCTGTTATACCCTATTGCTGCCTATTTAGACCATGTGTGAATGCTTCTAAATAGGTCAGATGTCTTTCGTAGTCCTTCTAAACTCATTCCATCCATATCCTCATGCTTTGCTTGACAACTTCAAGGTGTTCCTATAAAGTGACAACTTGCTGATTTTTATATGGCTATTTTTTTTTAGATTTTCAGATTTATGACAGTCCTAAAATTTTGGCTTCAATGTGGATTTGAAACAAGTTGAAGGGCAGGAAAACATTCAAAAACCATTGAGAAGTTAATGGATATCAGCATACCACATTTGGTTAATTGAAATGCATGTTTTTACTTGCTACTTAATCAAGCAAAATCAGTCACAAAATGCTGAAAATAGTCAAAAATAGAGATATAGTATTCCTAACATAAAATCATGCAAACACTTAACAAATAGTATATTTTAGTCAACTATTTGGCAATTAACTTATCATATGGTAGTCAAACATTGTGCAATAATGAGGTATTTTTGGGCCTCATCATCCCCCCCAACTTGAACTGATGCATGCCCTCATGCATCTTAGTAGGCCATAGTAATATGCAGGTTTTATTCTTGTGAACAACATCCTTTGCTACCTGCTAACTGAGAAATTCCTCCTTGCTGCACTATATCAAGTATTTTGCAATTAAGCACATGTATGACTCTTTTTCTTTCTTTCTACAAGTTTTAGTGCTGCAAGGTACCTCTTAAAGGCTTGATATCATGTGATTCATCTTGCAATAGTCTTATTGTGGAACCGTATTTAGCGGATGCACTACTACTGATGGAATTTTCTGTTCTTAACAACATTTCAGCTCTGAATGCTTATTTCTATTGTTTGCATCTTTTGAACAAAATTGATAAAATTTTTGGATTTGAAATGCTTGAGGGATGTACTTACTTGTGGTAGAGCCTTATGAACCTCAATATTTGATGTACCCTACTCTTTTTGCTATTCTATAGCATTTTCAACAATTTTGGTACAGTTTTTGCTCATTTCGAAGATATCCTGCTCATTCCGAAGATATGCTTGTTCATTCCGAAGATATGACTGTTCATTTTGAAGATGCATCAAAAAATGCAGAAATGACCTCCTATGCAAAAGTTAGCTATAGATTCTATTGTGGGCCCATCTCTAGAGTGTATAAGCCTTCCATAACATCAAAAATCCCTTCTTCATCCTTTTGTTTAGATGTTATTCTTTGTTTTGTATGTTGCTATTTTATTCCAGTAGTACTAAAATAGAACCTTCAGGTGCATTTTGTTGATTATCCTCCTTCAATTTATCAGACAATTGTGAGATATAAACTTGTAGTTCTCCTTCTGAAACTTGCCCTACAAATTGAAATAGAATTGCTGCCATGTCTGTCCCAAAATCAGGTTTTTGCACAGTTTTGGAATTTCCATGCAATTAAGGGCATAAGGGGGTGTTTCTTGACATCTTGAACATGTTCCATTTTCAACTTGCCAATATTGTATGAATAGTTTATGCCAAATACCGATTATCATACACTAAATGCTAAATGTTTACTATGAATTAAATGCAAGAAACACATACCTTACTGTCCTAAAAATTGGTCATGCACCTTACAAGCTGCTTTTGATGATTGTTAGCAGGCTATCTAAAAACATAAACATAACACATGTGGAGTGTGAGATTTGTACAATGGTGGAACAATGATGGGTAGATCAACAAGGCAATGCATGCCGAAAAATCGGTTTTCATGCAAGCCAACTCAGTAGCGCCTCCAAGAAGGTTTTCACTATTGAATTATTCATTTTTTTTTCATCATTTTTTTTTTTCTTCTTTTTTTTTCATTTTTTTTTCCTTTTTTTTTCATTTTTTTCATCAAAAGAGGTTGCCATTTCTAGTTTTCAACCAACTTCTGTCCCTTTTTTTTTTAAGTGCTTCAATGAGAGAGAACATCTCTCACTCTTATTTGGATAAGACCAATCCTTATTCTGCAAAAACATGTCAATTATTGTATGAAAACACCATCTCTTTCTGTTGAAACCTGCAACATTGATGCAACCTTCCTTTCTAGATGAGCAGTAAGAATCTTCTTACATCATAATTACCTCCTTATTGCTGGAAATGAAGTATTGGCTCCATTGTTCCTCTTCCTTGCTGAAATTGATGCTTGTCCTCATGTATCCCCATTTTGTGGGACATGCCTTTGCTACAATTTTTTTTTTTTTTCTTTTTTTTTTTCTTGTCTTGCTTGTACCCAAGAAGGAAGTTCACAAACAAGACTATTCTTCTTTTTGCTTTTCTTGTATTTTTTTTTCTTTTTTTCAAACTTTTTATCATCACTCTGAATCTAATATTGAAGAGAAATTCTCTTCCATTATGTGTACATCCAATGGAATCTCCTTCAAGAACTCCTCCTTAGTTAATGGTGCATGGTATACCCGAAGGCAATGTCCATTCACCACTAACATCCTCCATGAATTACCAATGGGAGAAAGAAGCACTGCTCCATATCTGAAAACTTCTTCAATCAAGTGTTGTCCATGCCTCCTAGTCTACAAAATCTTGTCAATATGTACTTGAAACAATTAAATACCAATTCCCAAAAGATGTTAAGTGCTTACATCAAGATAAAATCTTGATATACCCTTGTAATTCCATGTAAAGGGATTGAAATATTGTTTCAAAATAGCAACAATTTTGCTTTTTGTTTATAAGTCAGCCAACTAATAATGTTCAAGAATTTTCTTGGCTGCACTTCAATTTGTTTCATTCCTAGGAGGATAGAATTTACCCCTTTGTAATTTCTTACTAAGGAGTTCAATGGAAGTAAATTTTCTATGTGCAATTTTTCTAGTTTTTCTCCTTTATCCAAGGCTAATTTTTGTGTGTTTGGACTAAAGGTTTTCTGTGTATCTCCATTGATTTTTGTCTCTTCAAGCTCAGGTAAGTTCTTGTTTGAGCACAGTTGGATGTTGCTGCAATCAATAACATTTCCTGTAGGTTTTTTTTTTTACTAGATTCAGCTACATAGACAGGGGATGCCTATCCTGTATTATTCAGATTGATCACAGGTTGGGCTAAAAAAGAAATATTTTTGGTTTGCACAATAAGACAAGAAGTGTACAACTTTAGCAGATCAACTACTTGTCAGGTAGGATCACCTCTAATGAGATCAACTATTGTCTATGTAGGCTAAGAATTGCTAGGTTGTGGTTTAGCATGGTAAAATCCTAACAATATTTAAGCAATAATGGCAAAACTCTAGGATCACCGTTAAGTTGTAAACTTCTATTTTGATTGTGCAAAAGTTTTGTGATTTTTTTTTTAATAGATTCAGCTTACATAGACAGGGGTTACCTATCTTGTATTATTCAGATTGGCCATAGGTTGGGCTGGAGGTAGTGGTTTTACTTGCTTTGTTTGTTGTTGTTGGGATCTCCCTTGAGAAGAATTTAGACCAGGCAATTAATTAGTTGTGGAAGTAAATGGCATTTATCGGTGATATGTCCTTGTGAACAAATGCTACAAGTAGCTGATATGATTGTTATGTTCAAGGGATAGTCTTGTATATCTGCCATGATGTCTTCCCAACACCTAGTACAAATTTGTTTATACTACCCTGATGATATGGATATAAAAATGGCAAGTACTAGCAGATGGCTCCTCTAAGAGATCTTATGTTTCTTGATAATGAGGATGATGAATTCTTTCAATTTTTATCAAGAATTTCAAACATAAGCAATTTAACCCCTAGGTGTGAAGATCACCTCCCTGTGGTTGCTTGTTTTCTAAATGGACTGAAATGCAATTTACCAAAAACTGTTACTAATACCAATCATTTATCTAGATTTTACTCTAAAGTTCACAATTTAGTATAATTAACAATTATTGGGCTACTTTTACCCTCTAACAACACCGTGTTCCCCAAAAACGATGCCAAAATGATGCGTTGTCATTAAGCACATCATTAAATCTCAAAGATCTTATCAATTTGGGGTGGTGTCCAAGGTTGTCTACGATAGAAGGCTAGGGCAGAGTACAATTCAGGCATTCAGATTTCAAGCATTTATTGGGTGAGATAGATTTGGTTTAGCCTTTTGGTGTCACACTAAACCTAATCTGTAGAATGGAAACTTGCAGGAACTAAAAACTAATTCTAAGTTGCATGAATTGAAATCTAACTACAATTGCAGGAATTGGAATTGCTAAATTGAAAGTCTAATCTACTTTTGCAGAATTAAAATAACATAATTTAAATTGCTGAATTTAAATGTTGTTGAAATGAAATCCTAAGTTACATTTGTAGAATTGAAACCTAGTTACTCTTGCATAATTGAAATGATGCTTGTAAATGAAACTTATGCTAAAAACACCTGTCAATGTCCTACCACAAAAGGTCGTCAAGCTTCTGCTATAGGAATTGACAACAAAATGAAATATGCTAAAAATGGAAAGTTGCTAAAACAGAAAAGCAAGGAAAACATGGAAAGCAAAGGAAAAATGCTTAATATAATTTTTCAGCTGACACACACACAAATGTTGTACACAAACATAATAGAAAACATAAAGAACATTATACAAACTTAAAACAAGAAAAGTAAACTTGACAAGTAATCTGTTAATTCTACTGTAGCAAAATTACAGATTAAAACCTGCCATAAAAATCCTCCTTCTAGATCTGAAAGTGGGCCCATACTTCCTGATCTAGAAGGAGGTGAAAAGCACTCCTTAACTAATTAACACTCAGAATAGAAAATGATAAAATAACTACACTTTTATTGATGACAAAACATGCTGAAAATTGTTACAAAAAATTACTGTATAGTCCTAATTGCTGCTATTGAAAACTCTCCTCTATTCTAATTCCTAACTGGCTCAACCAAGGAGGGAGCTATGTTATTTATATAAATATTTACAACATATCCCATGCTCAAATCAGCCTATGTGCTACTTTACAGTGATTTGCCAATAATTTTGGATCTGAAATAAATGCAAATCCGGACAGTTTGTGTTGCAGTAGTAGTCATTGGCCCTTAGAAAGCATCTTCAGTGGTGGGAGTACGTGGGAGGAGTCTAGAAATATCTCACACATCTTTCTCCACTTCAGAATATGCCATTTCTATCTTGCAAACAACTTCCTATTATGCTGTAGTTATTTCTGGGTTTATCCTAGAAGAGGATCAAAATTGATCTTTTCCATGAATGGTGGCTTTGGATGGCAAGGACGACAAAGTCAGATGGGAGATATTTTCCTTTAACCTTTTCAACCTTCTTTCCATTTTTCCATCGTCAAAAATCAGTCAACAAGTCAAAAAGATCTTTATGTTCTCATTCCGAAGATAAGTGGCTCATTCCGAAGAGACTGTATTTCTCATTCCGAAGATGTCCGCTCATTCCGAAGAGACTATATTTCTCATTTCGAAGATGTCTGCTCATTTTGAAGATCTTTAGAATGAACAACTATGTGCTCTTCAAGTGATTTCATCTGCATTTCTCAGGTGGGTTAGCTCTCAGGATCAGATTGCAATAGCCTTCATTCCTCTCCATGTGTGAATTCCATGCCTTGCCATTCATTGGTAGCTTGCTAGAATTTACATGGTAAATTACTGCATTTTCCAACTCTATTGCACAGTTGTAAAATATTGGCATTTCTTGCAAATTCAAACAAATTAGAACATGGAAAAATTATTCAAATATCAACATGAAGGAGTACATCAAGTTGCTACTAAATTTATACACTTCATTCACCAAGTAACCATGCTGAAATAGTGCAATAGTGCTGCACAATTGTCCCTGCTCTGTTATACCCTGTTGCTACCTATTTAGACCATGTGTGAATGCTTCTAAATAGGTCAGATGTCTTCTATAGTCCTTCTGAACTCATTCCATCCATATCCTCATGCTTTGCTTGACAACTTCAAGGTGTTCCTATAAAGTGACAGCTTGCTGATTTTTATATGGCTATTTTTTTTCCAGATTTTTAGATTTATGACAGTCCTAAAATTTTGGCTTCAATGTGGATTTGAAACAAGTTGAAGGGCAGGAAAACATTCAAAAACCATTGAGAAGTTAATGGATATCAGCATACCACATTTGGTTAATTGAAATGCATGTTTTTACTTGCTACTTAATCAAGCAAAATCAGTCACAAAATGCTGAAAATAGTCAAAAACAGAGATATAGTATTCCTAACATAAAATCATGCAAACACTTAACAAATAGTATATTTTAGTCAACTATTTGGCAATTAACTTATCATATGGTAGTCAAACATTGTGCAATAATGAGGCATTTTTGGGCCTCATCGGCTACCACTTCTTACATCCCAAATCTTGTACCTCTCCGACCAACTGAAGAGGCACTTTGATGATTCCATTGAAAAGGCACCCGTATATGTGTCTATATCCTCGATTATGATACCACCTGATCATATTTTGGGAGTGGGATCCTATTAATCTCCAAAGAGTACTTGCAAGCCACCCGTCTTGCTACCTTCATAGACAACATCCCTATCCTAAACTCAATACTCTCTTACAATTGCTCTATCTTAGCTCTAAGAGTAGCCACATTAGTTGGAGCCTCCATGTATGCTTCCTCAACCCCCTCTCATTCCTACCACTACATTGCCAACTCAGCATGTAGCTCTATAATCTCAACATCCCTAGCAGCCAATGCAAATTGGTCCCTCTCCATCTCTGCTACCATTTTAGTACACCTATCCTTAAGAGCCTTCTGAGAAGCATCACTAGAGGTATTTAGAGATATCAACCTCTCCTCCAAGTCCATTGTCTCAGCCCACCTACGCCTCTTGCTCTCTTGGAGATCTCCCTCCAACTATTGTACTTAAGCACATAACAATAGTACCTCCTCCTTGGTCTCTTGCATCTCTTTCTGTTCAATGGGAATCTCCTCCAACCCATCAGAGAAACCCATATCTAGGGTATCATCCAAGCCACCCATAGCCATGCCTCCACCTAACTCCTCCACAACCAAAATCTCCTCCATAATTGGAATCTCCCTAAAATGTTGCTCTCCACCGCTCACAAGAACCTCCTCTACCCTCTAAATAGATGAACTTGAGGTGTCATCCAACTATCACCTAAATTATTGTAGAGGTACCTCTATCTCACCGCCAGATCTATCCTATGACCTTGCCTAAGTGCCTCTCGTTGCCCTCCTCCCTATTGTAGGTGCTCCACCACCAAGCGATACCCATCGGTCTACTACACCTACACCCATCTCCCAACTCTGCATAGCCCACCAAGCATCAAACTTGGGTGTAGTCCCAATATCACTCACATATGGAATCATAATTAGTGGGTCCCTCTCAGCAATCCATGGCAACACTATAGGTGGTTGCCCTTGATCACCCCATTACCTATAATATGCAATAGGAGCCTCTAGAATATCCTACTGTAAGCAAAACTATCGCCTGATCAAACTAACAAAATAGTCTATTGAGTATACTACCCCACCAACCACCTCCCTTTATGGATCACTCCCAACTGCTTGCCATCCTTCTCCTAGGTCACCCCACCCATCCAAGGCCCCCACTTAATGGCACTAGGCTTTAGCTTCCCAAACTTGACCCTCAAAAATAAAGGATCACCCTCATGTGGCCTCTTAACCCCCTTCTCCTCATATGTCCTCCATCTGAGAGCATAAGGCAAATACTCTTGTCCCTCCACATGCACCTTATAGGGCAACATTGATGGTCTCTAAATAGAAATATGCTTCCATGCCCACACATGTAGCAAGGGAGTCCAAATCAAACCCTTTCATCTAGTATGCACCACATCATGAAACTCCCTATAAAACTGAGCCAACAACATAGGTGCCCATGCAAACATAGTATTACACTCCACCATATCACTGACAATATCCAACATATTCCATGTAAAGAATACCCCGAAAGTATCAAGAAGAGCATATGTCGATATCATCATCATAGCTATGCACTGATGCTTAGATATCTTCTCACTATTCCACAATAGCTCATAATCTATCTTCCTAATATCTATCTCCCTCCACTCCTCACCAAAGAAGCACTTCATCATAGCCTCCTTTGTATTATCTAGTGCTGCCTTCACTAGCATACCCTCAATCGGTAATTTATAAATCTTGTACACATCTTCCAGGGTGATAGTCATCTCACCCATTGAAAAGTGGAAGGTGTTGTGATCTGCATCCCATCGCTCATATAATGTAGATGTTTATGCCCTATTGGCATGAATGCTCTTGCATTCCCACACACCTATAAACCATATGGTATCCAACCACTTTTGATCATCTTCATTGTCCATCAGCTTGTCAAAATCATGCTTCATCGTATGGACACGATGATGTGGCTCGATCATTTTCACTTGTTCATTTACAAACACAAATAAAATTCACATCAGTCTAATGGATAATCATCCAATTAAATAAAATTCAATTTTATTTAAGCACATTTCACATACAAATTAATTTAATTTAATTTGACACACACTTCGAGACATAAAACAATGCACAATTCATATTTTAAAACAAATCAAAAACATAATCGTATATTTGGATACCAATTTTGCCATTTCATGGTAAAAAATCGAACAGATGCAAAAATAGTACATATTTGGCTCCCAATAGTCAAATTTATAATTATCCACATACTTACTATGGCACAAAATTCAAAATCATGTCAATCCATCAGACATACAAAAAAATACATTTTTGAACACCCATTTGCCCACTTCACAGTGAAAGTGTCGACAAAATTCAAAAATAGTATACAAATCTACATGAAGTTCGAGGTCAAAATTAACACAACCTCCCCAAAATAGTAAGCATGCCAAATCACATAACATCACAAACACAATCACATTTCTAAATACCCATTTGCCCACTTCGCAGTGAAAGTTCAAACATAAATTGAAAACAGTGCAAATCAGGCTCCCAACATCCTATTTTAAATTCAACATTACCTACATCTTGGCACGTAAATCAAACACACACCACATGCAATCATATACCAAAAAAAATAACATTTTTGGATACCCATTTTGCCCTTCTATGGTGAAAGTGTCAACGGTTTTCAGAAATAGTGTACCTACAGTGGAAAACTTAACAGTCAAAGTTTTCTAATTTACACCCTAATGGCCCACATTCAGATAACACACCAAATGAGGATAAATTAAAAACACAGTTGCACAATCACATACCCATTTACTACTTTTATGAAGTAAATTTAACCACATTGTAAAAACAATGCACCATCGCTCCAAAAATGGTAAGTCAAACTAAAAGACTACTCTACTTGTCACTCGATCAAACTACAACAAAAAAATGTCAAACCTAAAAACCGATCACACTTTCGAATACCCATTACTCCCGTTTAAAACTTTGTGTTCCAATTTTAATAAAAATTTACCTAAATTTTTAAAATAACATGAAAACCTCCCCCCTATTTCATGCCTTTCGGGAAACAAAATAAAATAAATAAATAAGAAATAGATCACTTACCGGTGGATCGCCACATTGAGCTCCAACTCCAGTATGTCTTCTTGTCATTCTACACCTCGATCTAATCAACTACAAGCACTTTGAATCACCAAACATCACTCCCTCCTCACTCTCCAACTCCACCAACGTCAAAATGACCACCCCACACTTCCAAAAAAACTTAAATACACCTAAAAAACCCTAATTAGGTCAAATTCACCCCCAGCCTATGAATTTGACCCAATTTCCCCCCCAGCCTACGAATTAGCCCAATTCACCCCCTGACCTGCGAATCCAGATCCAATTCGCCCCTTGGATTGCTAATTGAGCCTAGAAGCCCCAAATTGACCCAAATTTGATTCCAAACCCTACCAAACCTGCCCCTCTTTCTATCCATGCGTTTTTCATCAATTTTATCATGCATTTTTCTTCTATCAATTGATTCATCACCATATCATCACATCCCATTCACCTCGTTGTTGATTCCTTGTTTGAGGGGGTATTCATATCCAACATCCAAATTTGCATGCAACCAAACAACCAAACATCCACACCATGGATATCACATATGTCTACAATTTTTTTTAAAAAATTATCTATGATTATAATCTCAATCCCAACCAGATATTTGTTAGATCAGGAGAGTTGTACATAACAATGGAAAGGTTACTTTGGCATTCATGGTACACAATGAATGAAATGGTTGATTAATTCAGTACAACATTTGGAGAAGGATTTTAATCTAGAATTCATGATACATAATGAATGACATGTTTGAATAATCCAAATGTTAACTAGCTCAAATGGTTTAACACTTTTCACCATGTACTCATCAATAAATCAACAACAAATATTTGAATAGGCATTTATTCTATTCATATTTTGGGCCATCTTGCATTGGTCGCAAAAGCAAAGTAGTCAAAATTTGCCACCCCAAGCAACCAGTATGACATCAAAAAATGTCATACAAACTCAACAAAATCATCGCGTTGCATCCACAATCATCCATTTCCATTCACCGACATTGTTTTTCATTTTCTCTCTTTCTTTGTTCCCCTCTTCTTCTTCTTTGCTTCCTCTCTTCTCTTCCTAGATCCCTGATCAATGTTATATGTCATGCTTCGAGTAGTTACATACCTTTGGTTAGATTCCATTCCTTTCCTCTCTTGGATATCGGTCAATGTTGTATGGTCACGCTTTGAGCAGCTACATACCTTTTATTGGATCCCATTCTCTTCTCTTATTCATATTCTAATTTCTCCCATAATATTTTTTTATTAAACTATGTGCCACATAGTATAGTACAAAAAGGGGTAAAATATAGGTACCTCTACGTACTTGTAGATCCTTTTGGACACTTGTAGGTTTACATAGGCCATCCTAGACACCTCTAGGCTATTGTAGATCGACGTAGACTATTTTAGATAACTCTATACCTACGTAGACTATTGTAGACATGCGTAGACTACTGTAGACATGCGTAGACTAGCGTAGATCGCTCTAGATTAGTGTGGCATATCGTAGACTTAATATGAGGAAACTAAAATCAAACCAGTAGACATTCCATGGAAGGAATTTGTAGTTATATTAAAGAGGTTCCTCAAAGAGAATTTCTATGCTCTAAAATTTGAGGAGTTTGCTAGTCTAAGGTAAGGAACTAACCTAGTGGAGATTTACTATAGGAAGCTAGTAAAGCTATTGAAGTATGTACCCACTTATAATGAGAAAATACGGATCCATAAGTTTACTCATGGGTTGAAATTGTAGATAAAGAATGATGTATAGATGTAGGACCCTAAATCATTGCAAAAGGTGTATGACCTAGAAAATAAAGTAGAGTCACACTTATGTTATAAATATGAAATATTTACCAAACAAGAACACCAAAAAATAAATAAGAGGGATATCAATGGGGTTATAAAATGGGAGGGTGAACAAGAATGAAAGGCTAAGAAACCCCAAAATATAGAGAATATATTTAATAGAAGCCAAAATATGTTCAAGAAGAACTTTTATAAGAAAGTGAAAAGGGCCTAAATATGAATGATTAAGGGCGAGGAGCAAAAATTGGAAAAGTGAAAAGGGCCTAAATATGAATGCTACCAATGTAGAGGTCCTTATTTTGCTAATAATTGCCCCTACCAACTAGGGCCAAGCACACCCAGCATTAAGGGAAAATAACCTATGCATAAGATCTACACTGCAATTGGGATTCAGAATCTTGAGGGGAAAACCACCCCATTGATCATAAAAGGCAATATTTTTGATAAGAAAGTAAATATATTAAAATATAATGGAGCCACTGATAGTTTCATTTCTTGTAAATTAGCTAAATATATACTAGAAAGGCTAGGGTATTTAGCTCATGGTTGGAAGGTTGAGTATGGGTCTGGATAGACCTACTTTGTAAACCAATGTTTTTTGATGATGGAAATCACTTTAGCTAGTGGGACCACAGAAGGTTACTTATATGTAGCCCCACTTCATGCCTTCGATGTGATCCTAGGTATGGATTGGCTACAAGCCCATAAATCCATAATCAAATTTTGAAATAGATGGATCGAGTATTCTGAAGGAGGTAAGGAAAGGCTACAAATTCATAGCAAATAAGGAGTATTCAAACCCCATATGTTGTCAGCTATGCAGTTAGAGAAAGCCCTCAGGAAAGGGGGAATTTTATATGTAGTAAATTTAAATTAAGTTGATAAATATCAAAAGAAGGAGGTGTTGGAGACACACCCAATTTTATAGAAATTACAAGATGTATTTCCTAAGGATTTACTTAGGCTTCCTCTTGTGCGAGAATTTGATTTCACTATTGATCTTATACCAAGAGCATAACCCATTCATCGATATCCATATAGGATGTCACCCATTGAGATGCAAGAGTTAAAACTACAGTTGCAAGGGTTATTCGATAAGGGGGTGATAAAACCAAGTGTGTCACCTTGGGGTGCACCTAGTTTATTTGTGAAAAAGAAGGATGGTTCTTTAATATTGTGTATCAACTACAGTATTATGAATAAAGCTACAATCAAGAATCGGTATACCCTACCCAAGATCAAATATTTATTTGACCAATTGAGAGATTCCACCATGTTTACTAAGATATATTTAAGATCAGGGTATCACCATCTAAGAATACACGAGGAGGACACTCACAAGATGACATTTAAGATGAGGTATGGGCATTATGAGTTCACCATCCTACTTGGACTGACTAATATCCCAATAGCCTTCATAAATTTAATGAATAGTGTGTTCAGAAGATACCTACACCATTTTTTCCTTGTATTTCTAGATGACATTTGAATATACTTCCAAAACAAGGAAGAGCATGATGAGCATCTCAAGATCATGTTCGAGTTACTAAGGAAAATCAACTCTATGGGAACCTAGCCAAGAGTGATTTATATGTTTCAAAAGTTTACTATTTAGGGCATATCATATTAGTAGAAGAAATTATTATGGATCCAAAGAAGATTGAATCCATAATATACTGGCCACCCCATACTAATGTTACCGAAGTAAGGAGCTATAGACACCTAAAATTCACACATAGCTACCTACGTACTTGTAGATCCTTTTGGACACTTGTAGGTTTACATAAGTCATCATAGATATCTTTAGGCTATTTTAGACTGGTGTAGACTATTGTAGATGACTCTAGACCTACATATACTATTCTATACATTTGTAGACTACTGTAGACATGTGTAGACTACTGTAGACATGTGTAGGCTACTATAGACATGCGTAGACCAGTGTAGATCACTCTAGATTAGCGTAGCATATTGTATACTTGCATAGGATACATCACTATTTTATAGGTACAAAACCCTATTAAAATACTCAATTCATGTCATAACCACTTTTCATCCATCAAAGGATCACTCATCAATCACCCAAGGCCACTTAAGCCCTTCCTAGACTTAATTAGGACCCCACGGGACTATTAGTTCCTAAAAAGTCTTAATTAAAGTTAATCCAAATTCTAATTTTAAAGTGACTTCACTTAAAGTGCACTTTTTGGATTATAAAGGTTAATTAGGTTCCTAAACCCTAATTATTCCCTCCCACATGTGTGTGCACTAGGTTAGTTAGGATATTTTCTAGGAAACCCTAACCTAACCCCAAATCTAACCTAGATTTGACTAATCCTAGTTAACCCTAATATCTCCTCACACATGTGTGAGGATGATACCTTAAAAAACCTAAACTAACCATCCTAGAAACTAACCTTAGGGTTTAGTTCTCCTAACCACACCCCCTACCCCTTATGTTTATCTATAAATAGTGGACCTAAACCCTCATTCTACATCTCTCTCTCCTTTTAGCCAAAGCATATAAACTCTAGAAAAATTTGTATAGAAGTACAAACACAGCAATATGAACTTGAACAAAAATAGTATAGCACCTAAGGAGCCCATCCATGCAAGGATTTCCATCAGAAGGCACTTACAGCTGAATTTGCCCCCCAGCCTATGAATCTGACACCAATTCGCCCCTTAGCCTACAAATTGGGTCTACAAGTCCCAAATCACCCCAAATTTGTTAGGTAAGCTTTATTTGACAATATTATGATGTTTCCCATAGTTTTTATAGTATTTTAGTTCAATTTCATTTATTTTTTATTGTCTTTCATCAATATGGGGCCTGACCAAGGCAAGCCCCTAAACCAACTAACCCCCTTTTTTAGGTCATACAATAGGTGGAAAAGGAGCAAAATCAGCATCAAAAACACTAGTGGTGGCCCCCACACACTAAATCCCACCTACATCAAGGAACCCAAGAGAAAATATCAGTCTATTTGATGTTCATTATGAAAAGGATTCCTTACAATCCTTATTGTAACCTATGAATTCCATTTTAAATGAATAAAGAGCAATTTTTTGTACATGTGCATTTACTTTATATTTATGTTTGATCAAATAGCAACTTTTTCCTATTTTAGGAGCTTCATGGGGTTAATGGGCTATTACAGATGCCATATAAAGGATTTCTCAAATATTTTCTCGATAATAACTAACCTTTAGAAGAAAGGGAAGGAATTCAAATGGATGGAAAAGTGTCAAACTGCTTTTGCTTTGATAAAGCAAAAACTCACTACTACACCAATATTGAAGATTCTAGATCCTCAAGGGGAATTTACAGTATGCACTAATGCATCGTTGGAAGGATTAGGGGGAGTACTTATGCAAGAATATTTAGTAGTAGCTTATACTTAAAGAAAAATTAAGAAGCACAAAGTCGATTATGCTACTCATGATTTAGAACTAGTCGTTGTAGTGCACGCCTTGAAGGTCTGGCACCATTATCTGGTAGAAATACCTTTCGAGCTAAAACTATACCATCAAAGTCTAAGGTATATATTTACCCAATCAATACTCAATACGAGATAGAGAAGGTGGATAGATTTCCTCACTGAGTATGACTTTGAAATTGAGTGCAAAAAGGGAAAAAGAATAAGGTTACATATGCCTTGAGTAGAAGGAGACACATAGCAACCATAACCAAGAGTCATGTAAAGCTCATGGACCAAGTGAGGCAGGAGAAAAATTAGGATGAATATTGTCAAGAAATTTGGGCTAGAATAGACAAGGATCCTAAGGACAATAAGTAGTTTGGGGTGGTAGATAACCTTTAGTGTTACAAGGGAAGAATCATCATACCAAAATTAGGGTATTCAAGGAAGCTATTAATGCAAAAAGCCCATAGATCTCCTTATACAGCTCACCCTAAAGGGGTAAATATGAGGGAAAATATGAAGAGAACCTTCTTATGGGTAGGAATTAAGAGGGATATTACAGATTTTGTATCTCGACGCCTTGAATGTAATAAGGTTAAAGTAGAATGTAAACATCTTGTAGGATATTTATACCCACATAATATACCTACATAAAAATGGCAAATCATATCAATGGACTTTATAGTAGGTTTACCAAAAACCAGGTACCATCATGATGCAATCTTTGTAGTAGTCAAAAATTGACCAAGGTTGCACACTTCATACCTAGAAGCACCAAGGATGACGCTCAAGTGATGTCTAATTGATTTATCAAGGAATTGTTTCGATTGCATGGATTTTTGGAAGTAATAATATCAAATAGGGATTCCAAGTTCACTTTCAATTTTTGGAGAGCCCTTCACCAAGAAATAGGTATAAATTTGCATATGATTTCAGTGTACCACCCTAAACCAGACGGTCAAATGGAGCAGGTAAATCAAGTATTAGAAGATATGCTCCATATGTATTGTATGGATCATAAGTCTCATTGGGAATACTATCTACCATTGGTAGAATTTGCCTACAATAATGGGTATCACTCTTCTCTAAGGATGGCACCTTTTGATGCCTTGTATGGGTGAAATTGTAGAACACCACTATTATTGGATAATACAGAGGATAGAACTGTGAATGGATTGGAAATGGTTAGAGACATGGAAGACCAAATAAAGGTAATCAAGAAAAGACTCAAGGAAGCTACTGACAGGTAGAAGAGTTATGTCGATCTAAATATAACTCCAATAGAGTACTCGGTGGGATATAAGGTGTTCCTAAGGGTCAAACCAATGAAAAGTGCAATCAAGTCCATAAAACTAGATCCATGGTTTGTAGGGCCTTTTGATATCACTGAGAAGATTAGTTCGGTTGCATACTAACTTGCCTTACTTCCTAATCTATAAAAAATCCATGACACTTTCCACATATATTTTCTTAGGAAGTATGTTGCTGACCCTGACCATGTGTGGGATGTTTCTAATTTACAAATGGTAAACCTAGAAGAAATTGAAGTTATTCCAGTAAATATTATTGAATTCCACTCTAATGTTATGTGAAATTGAACCCTTGAGAAATGTAAGGTCTAGTGGGATCATTTATTTGAAAGGAATGCCACTTGGGAGAAAGTGGTGGATATGCAAAAACATTTTACTTTTCTATTTGACAAACTCTAAAGAATTTTTTTTGTAATTATTTGTGTTTGATTGTGTTTACCTATGTAAAACTAAGAAACATCAGGGATGATGTTAGTCCTAGTGGGTGAGGATGTCATGACCCTACCAGATGAACCTTGGAACATGGAAAAACAATGTATTAAATGATGATGCTTTAATACTCGATTTTGTGCAATTAAGTAACTATGCAATATTTTAGATATTGAAGAGTATGATACTACTAACGAATTACCAATGTGTAGGATCAGGTGCACTCATAAGTAGAAGAATTTGAGTCATCCAACGAATATGAGGGTACTTGAGGTTGGGAAAAATGATGACAAGGCAACTCAAAGGTAACACGTATAGATACCTTCAAATAGGTATGCATTCGGTTAGGGATAATCATCAAGAGCTAGCCACCTTGAGTCCCATACTGATGGCCTAGTAGCTATCATAAGTTCTAGAGGCTGAGATAGGTGACTAGATTGATGGAAAGACTCCCTCTTTGTTTGTTGCACATGCATGATTGTCTTTTACTTCAGCACTATTTGCCTTAATAATCGGTGAGTTATGAATGAATGAATTGTCTTCATAACTCCTTGTATGCTTTGGTAAATAGTTTATATAAAATAAATAATAAAATAAAAGATATCATTATTAAATAAATAGTTGATTTATTTAATTAAGCAAAAAGTTATCATTTCAAATAAATAAGTAATTTTGGAATGGTAAAATATTATTATTCTAAATAAATAATTATTATTTTAATAAATGATTAATTTATTTAAAGTAGTAAAGAGATCTCATTTTGAACAAATGAGTGATTTACATTATGGTTATAAAAGCTTTCATCTTAAATAAAATATGAAACTTTGGTTGTTTATACTAAGAAATAGAAGAACCCTATTAAAGTGAATGGCTATAGACTGTAATTAAGTTGAATTGATGTGGAGCATGCTTAATCCGAATGGCCAGTCATTGTTGGTTTGAATGTGATAAGACTTCTTCTAAGGATGGAATGGATCACTAGGATCACGTTCAGAGACCCTATCAAACCAGTTATGTGAAGGTATACCTCCTTAATGACCAATGTCTTGGGTAGAGGGAAGAGAGGATGTTTACCCCTATCACCTGATAGATGTAGATGGAGAGTTAAGGCAGGTAGGCGAGGGACGATAGCCAAGGAAGAATATGTAGTTGGGTAGAGGGGAGAACATAGTTGGGAGAAGCGATTGGAGGGAGAGTAGCACAGAGCATAAAATAAGTGGGAGAGTAGTGTAGAGTGTGAAGGAAGTGGATGATGAAATTTTTTGGAGAAACCATACAGCCAATGACAAAATTATTAGGTTGGATCCACAACAAGATTTAGCAAATAATAATAGTATTGTTTTTACCTTTATTTGGTTTTTAAATATCATTGGGCTATGGGATTTAGTGGTCTACATCACCTCTTTAGAAACTATGGCAGATCCTTCCTTAAAGCTTTACCTCTATTTACCACCTGTTAAAAATAGGTAACCATGAGGGCCTATAGCATGTTTAACCTCCTCGATCCTATAATAAGAGCCACATATCTATGATCTTATTATTCATACGTAGTTAACTGGTCTTTGGTAGCACCTGTGTGTGTGTGTGGTTGGTTGGTTATAGCAGCGATGTAGTTCTATTCAATATTGGCACCCATATGCATAGTCGAATGGTTGTGCCATCCCATTCTCTCTATTGTAACCATTGCTTTAGAGGATGATCTATCACAACGTTTATATAGCACTAAGTTTAGGATAAATCCAAGGTGGTCATCTACTCATTGTAAGGACAACTCTCCTTCTTGATGCTCATAGCCATGTTGTGTTGTAGTAGGAATTCAACCACCTTAGGCATCCACCTCTGAGTCTGACTATGGATCACTATTGGCTATGGAAGCGTTTGATCAATTTGTCATGTTTTAGTTGATGTTAGCATCTAGGTAACCCCATCCTAAATATTTAACCTGTGTTTAGGTTGTTGTGGGGTGATCCATCTCTATAGTGATTGTAATATCGGTGTCGAATACGCCCTTTGATGTTTTGTTCTTCCTGCATGAGAGTCTTGGCTATTGGTCAATCTTCTTTAGGAAGGTAATTAATTTAATGCTATTCTATTATATTTAATGGTAATACTTAATGGGGAATGAAAAGGCAGAACCTTCATTGTTATTTCATTATATTTAATGAGTAATAAAAATGAAGAAAAGGTCCGAGGTGTAGACCAATTGGTTCATCCAAACCCCATAAGGGGGGTGGAGGTCCAAGGTTCAAATCTCGGGCCTCGCTGGACTGAATGCTTGTCCCTTTCCTGGTGCTTTTAGCGATGTAAAAGGTTTAAAATTATTGTGGCATGGTGGTTATAGGGGCGGACTACATGAAGATCTGTGTGGTGGCTTTCAGGTGGACAACATAGAATACTGTGGTGGCCATAAAAGCTGGACAACCTGCTCGGATTCATGGCGGCTATCGATTCCACCATGTAAATACAAAAAAAAAAACAAAAAAAAAATGAAGAACCATTGATGATATTTCATTATGTTTAATGGTAATATTTAATGGGGAATGAAAGGGCAGAACCTTCATTGTTATTTCATTATATTTAATGGGTAATGAAAAGGAAGAACCATTGATGTTGTTTCATTATGTTTAATGATAATATTTAATGGGTAATAAAAAGGAAGAACCGTTGATGTTGTTTCATTATGTTTAATGATAATATTTAATGTATAATGAAAAGGAAGAACCATTGATGTTGTTTCATTATGTTTAATGATAATATTTAATGGGTGATGAAAGGGAAGAACTTTTATTGTTAGTTCATTATTTAAAATAAAATGGGAATCAGATAATGAATGTGATTATGGTTTATTTTTTAATTTAAGGGTATGGGACTTTACTTTATGAATTGAAGAAAAAGTTTTATTTGAAAATTAGAGTAGTTGGCTTAAATTGGATAATGAATGTGATTATGATTTGTTTTGTAATTTAATGGTATGGGACCTTACTTTTATTTTTATCGGTTAAAAATATTAGATTAAAAGGGGTTTTAACAGGGACCCAAAACCTGATTACAAAAGGCAAAGCCTGCCAGCAGAAGCATTAACCAAAAGAAACCAGAAAAGGAACAGAGCCATAGAAACAAAACTTGAGGTAAACCTCAAACAACAAAGGAGCCAAAGAAAAAACATACTAAAGGCTATCCTCAACCACCACGAAGAAAGAACAGACAAGGCGCAAAGAGGTAGGAGAAAGGGGAAATCCCTACAGAAAGCACAGGGCAACAACCAACAACTATTTCTCAGAGGCAGGCTTTGCTGTGAGATCATGCAGGCTTGTAGTGAACAACTCCTCTTCAACATTACTGCCAATAGGGGATTCCTCAATCTTGACCTTCTTATTCCTTTGCTTGGCATCAGATTCATTAACTCCCTTTTCAGAGAAAGATCTTCTGAAGAAATTTAAGCTCAAGGAACTGCGCAAATCCATAAGTTGAGCAATATTGTTAGAAATTGATTTAATGATATACTCTTGCAGTGAAAGGTTAAGGTCATCCTTGGTGTCTTCATTAGAGTCAATGACCATGGATTCCTGTTGCTTTGCTTTGTTCTTCAGACGCACAGACGCATGGAGTGGTTTTTGCACTGGTCCAATCTCCGATTCAGTCTCCGGAGTTAGATCAAAATCACTGTCACTATCAGTAGGAGCTTCTCTGGCCCTTTTCCTTAGAATTGCCACTTCCTCAACAATCTTTTGTTTCTTGGCTGACAATTTTAGCTTTTTGGAGGACAGAGGAGTCGATTGAGAGGAGCTAACCTTGGGAGGACTCGACTTGGGCTCAGGGTCAGGGGTAGGGGTTAGGACAACACCTTCAGGGCAATGGATCAACCAGTGCTTATAAAGGACTTTAAACAAGCCACGATGGGTAGGCAATTTGGAACCTTGTTTATTCTTGGTCTCCTCAATGGTATGACTGACAGAATTATAAATAAATTTGGGAATATTCAAAACCCTAACCTCACGATAATGATTATAAAAAGCAAAGTGAAAACTCTTTAAAGGCTTATCTGGATCATCAACAGTGACATATTCCATTATTGGCTTGAGGATATTCCCGAAAGGAAAAGGAAGCTCGTCACGTCGCATGTCAAGCTTAGCTCTCCTGCAAAGATCTTTGTCAGATATATCCTTCAGCTCAACATCCCAGTTGTGTTTCTCCCTTCTGATAGACCTTCCTTTTGCCTATTGACCAGTTAGCTCCACAAGAGTCTGAACATCTAAGACATAAGATTTGCCTCGGATGGTGACCTTCCCATCATCCCAGGTTTCTAAAAAGGCCAGAGTAATTTTAGGGTCTTCACCTTCAAACAACTTAAAGAAAGGAAGGAACTTTTTTCCATCAAGAATGCCTTCAACGATAGTATCAATACATAGAGTGGAAGGTTCAACAAAGTTATCCATAATGTTTAAACACACAGAGAGCATTAGGGGATAAACCTTCGGGGAAGAAAAATAACAGGAGCAGAGCTTAGCAATACGACTTATGAAACCCCAGGAGAAGGTTATAAAAGCATTTTTGCTCTAAATTTGGAACTCGTGCCAACTAAGGAAGCACCACGTTTCAACATGAATAGAGCTGACGAGCTGGAAATGATCACCAATGAAAATCATGAGGCAAACCAGGAAAAAACTTCTCCAAACGGGAAAACCTAAAAGTTGGACCAGAACACCATGAGGGCAACGGATGGAAAGGGTTATGTGGAGGGTAGAAGTGGAGGGAGCCAAAAGAAACAGAGGTGGGAGCGTGGGAAAATTGGGAAAAATGAGATAAGGGCAAAAAATAATGATGAAGCTTTGCAAAAAGGAAAAACGATAATCAAGGAAGACACAGGCGAGATACGATGCAAAAAAACTGCCTCAAAGGTAGGAATACCGACACTGAAGGAAGACATCACACGAAGGCATGAGAAAAGCACAAGTTGAAATGGCCAAAGGTGAGGCCCAATCAAAATTAAGCTTCATTGACATGAGGATCATTATGGATAGTGTTGACTTGCTCCACGTCAACCGAGGGAAGATCAAGCCGTGAAGACATTTTGTCTTTATCAATTATATGATGTAAGAATTGAGGCAGGTCAAAATACCACGTCATCAACTCGGATATGGAAGTGCCAAATTTGGCAAGAGCATCAACAACATTGTTGTTTTGATGAAAAGTATGCTAGAAAATTGTATCTTGGAATTGGCTCCTGAGAACTCTAGCTTCCTCAATGTAATTGCGAACTCTCCATGAAGGCTTTTTATTATTTTTTAAATAATTGATAGTGGTCAGAGAGTCACATTCCACAAGAATATGATTGGTCATCCCTTTTGCAAGAAATAAACCATGCCAAAGAGCATGGGCTTCAACAACCTGGTTAGACTGGGTCCCAAGAAATTCAGCATAGGCTATGATCACATTACCCTGATTGTCTCTGAGAACTCCACCAACACCTGAAATACTAGGGTTACCCTTAGAAGAACCATCAAAATTCAATTTGAGCCATCCAGGAGGGGGGGGGAATCCAAGACGAAAGAGTACCATTGGACGAAGGGTGAGCACCAAAACTGACAATAGAAAAATTAAAGGAATTCCCTATAGACGCTTCAAAAGGAGAAGGTAGCGTGGAAGGTAAAGGGCATAGGGAAGCATTCTCAATAGCACAAGCAAGAATTTTATTAAGGATATACTCAAAATTTTGGGAGATGTTTAAAAAAGCATGTCGATTTCTTTCTAACCAGATTTGCCATAGATAATGGTGGAGACAAAATTACCACAAGGTTTTGAGTCTCATATTTTTGAACGGGTTTGGCCATTGTGTAAAAAGTTTAGGGATAGACCAAGGGACAACCCAGGATATATGAAATATTTCAAAAAGTTTATATAGAATAGGGACAACATAGGAACACCCAAGAAAAATGTGATAAGGGGATTCCCAGTCAGAACAACAAAGATAACATCTGTTGGGTATGGGTAGACCCCTTTTCAACAAATTATTGATGGTGAGAATATTTTCTTGAATGGAAACCCAGGAAAAGGAAGCAATTTTAGGGATTAGGTACTTGGGCCAAATGAGATCAAAAGGAAGCACAGGGGCCTTGATAGGTAATAAAAGTTTGTAAGCAATTTTGACAGTGAATTCACCAGATTCAGATGCTTCCCAAAAAATTTGATCTGAGGATCTCTCAGAAGGAATGAAAATAGAACTCAAGAGATTATGCAATTGTCTAGCCTCCTCTGGACAAGCAAGAATGACAATACATTTCCAACTCTTACAGCCATTCTGAGAGGATATAAAATCAGCAACTTTGGGACCATACAGAGCATCAGTATGCAATTTGAGGACAACCAAAAAAGGATGTTGAATGAGGGGAACATCAAGAATCCATTTGTCCCTCCAAAAATCAACAAGTGAACCATCACCTATGCTCCAACGAAGGTCATCTCTGATCAAAGGTCTGACCTACAAAATGGAATTCCAAAAGCACGAACCCCTGGGAGACATCTCAACATTGAAAAAGTTGGAATTTTACAAGTATTTATGAGAAACAATATGGGTCCATTCAACATCATCTTTGGAGATTAATCTCCAAGCCTGTTTGGCTAAGAGGGCAGAATTAAAAAGGTGAATTCTCCTAAGACCAAGCCCTCCCAAGCATTTTGGTCTACAAACTTTGTCCCAAGCCACAAGATGAAATCTGCTTCTATTTTCAGATCCAGACCAAAGAAAGTTCTTTTGAATCTGCTCTATTTTTTTATAGACTTTGGCAGGAATTTTAAAAATAGACATAAAGTAAATGGGGATATTTTGAAGAGAAGCATGAGTCAAAGTTATCTTCCCAGCTTGAGTCAATAAGTTGCCTTTCCAAGCAGCTAATTTCTTCTGAAGTCTTTCAATAATATTATCCCACATAGAAGCTTTAGGATGCCCTAGGAAAAGAGGAATGCCCAAATAGGTAGCAGGGAGAGAAGAAATAGGGCATTCAAGAATGGCAGAAATTTTTTGTTGTCTTTGAATGGGAGTGTTCAAAAAGTAAATTTTGCTTTTGTGGAAATTAATTTTCTTCCCAACTGCTTCTTCATATAACAAAAGGATATGTTTTAGGACTCTTTCTTCAAGAACAGAGGCTTTGGTGGTGATAATGGTATCATCCACAAACTGTTGATGAGAGATAGGTCTAGTTTGCGAAGCAACTTTTAACCCTGAAAGAAGATGAATGTTACATGCCACTTTAATGGTTCTTCCAAGAGCTTCAACAACAATAATGAACAACAGGGGAGAAATGGGATCACCTTGGTGAATGCCTCTACTGCTAGGAAAATATCCGGCTGTGGAACCATTGACAAGGACTAAAAACCAGGGAGAATGTATACAACCTTTAATGAGCACAACCCAGTCATGATGAAATCCAAATTTGATAAGGACTGCCTCAAGGAATTTCCAGTTCAATCTATCATAGGCTTTGTTCATGTCTAATTTAACAACAAAAGCAGATTGTTTGGAGAGATGAGCAGAGTGAAGGGCTTCATGAATGGTAATAACACCATCAAGAATAGACCTACCTTGAACAAAACTCCCTTGGGAAGAATCAATAATGGTAGGGAGGATCTCTCTCATCCGATTAGCAATGGCCTTAGTAAGGATTTTATAAACAACATTGCATAAACTAATAGGCCGGAAGTCAGGCATTGACTGAGCATTGGGGTTCTTAGGAATGAGGGCTAGAAATGTAGAATTGAAACCCCGAGGAATAGATTTGGTAAGTTGGAACTCTCTGACAACAGCGCAGACATCCTCACCAACAATGTCCCAAAATTTTTGAAAAAAATGGAGGGAATCCATCAGGTCCAGGAGATTTGTCAGGATGCATTGCAAAAAGAGTTGAATGGATTTCTTCATTGGAGAAAGGTAGCAAAAGTTTAGAATTGGCCTCATTTGAAACAAGGTTGGGAATATGATACAACATTGAGTTGACAACAAGGTTGGAGGGTTCCCTGTCTTCTCCAAGAAGCTCTGCAAAATAAGAAACAACCTCATTTTTGATAACCTGAATATCAGTGGTCAAAGTTCCATCAGCACACAATAACTGTTTGATTTTGTTATGACTTCTATTTCTCAGAGTAGAAGCATGAAAAAACCTAGTATTATGGTCCCCTTCCTTTAACCACAAGGCTCGGGATTTTTGTTTCCAAAAAATTTCTTCACGTGCTAATATATTATGATAGTCAGCTAAAATACTTTTTTCTTCAGCTCGAGTTTGATCATCATAGAGGCCTGCTTGAATTTTACTTTCAATGGAAAGGAGTCTATCCTTTAGAGATTGTTTGACCTCAAATAGATTACCAAAAACCTCTTTATTCCAAATTTTTAGGTTACTTTTGACATGCTTTAATCTTTGGGCAAGACAAAAATAAGGGGAACCCTGACCGATCTATTGCCACCATTGAGATATTCTGATTCTTAAGTCCGGGTGCTGGACCCACATAGACTCAAATCTGAAAGGTCTCCTGTACAAGCTATCCTGAATGATATCCAAGAGCAATGGACAATGATTCGAACCAACCTTAGGAAGCGAAAGAATATTGGCATCACCAAAAATTTGAACAACTTCATGAGACAGGAAAAATTTGTCAAGCTTTACTTGAATAAGTTGGCTTCCAGATCTCCTGTTGCTCCAAGTGTAAGCAGCATTCTTGAGCTTAATGTCCATGAGATTGTTGAAATTAACAAAGTCTAGGAAGTCCTCCATACTTCTATCATTGCATCCTGAACCCCCAGATTTTTTTGAAGGGTAAATATGAGTATTGAAGTCACCAACAACGATCCAAGGAACATTGTGATGAGAATATTTGAAACTACTGAGTGAATTCCAAAAAAGGGCTCTCTTAGTAGAATTGTTTGGGGCATAAATGTTGGATAAGATCCAGGAGATGTTTGAATTGTGTTCTTGAAATTTAACACTAATGATTATTTCACTGGAGTGGATAAGGCTACCATCAATATTTTTTGAGTCCCACAAAACCATGAGGCCACCAGACGCACCTCTAGCAGGGCTAAAAACAAATTCTCCTCTGTTCCAAATTTTATGAGCAATTGAAACAAAATGATTTGAATCCAATTTGGTCTCCTGTAAAATAATGATAGTAGGGTTTACTTCTTTCCTTAATGAGTTAACCACCCTATGCTTAGTTAACCCATTTAATCCCCTCACATTCCAAGAGAGGATTTTCATTTGGACCCTTTAGATGATTTTTTGCCTCCCTTACCAGTGGGTTGGGGAGGTTTGGTACTTTTGTGATCATCATGACCTTGAGATCCAACAAGGGGAAACAAAGTTTTTTGAATACCATTATCTATATCATCTTGAACCTTGTTCTTCCATTGTTCATTCATAGAAGGTCTACCTCACTTCTTGTCACTACCAACATCAAGTGGGGATTTTTTGGAGCTATGGGTTACTTTGGGGCTGAAATTAGATTGGGTAATCTGTTCGACAACTAAGCCAGAGGCTGTGAGCAAATTAGATATTTTGGAGGGACTGAGGGTCTCAGGTATAGGCATGGAAGGACCATATTTGGAAGGTGAATCCAAATTCAATGGAAGTTGGATATCAATGTCATGATGGAGAGGTTGATTCTCTAAATCAAAATTATTTGAGTCAGCTAAAATAGAGAATTTATTAGGACTAATGGGACCAGGGCATACCTCTTCACTCGACTCAGAAGAAGGAGATGGATTCGCAACAACCTGTTTGCCCTTGCCAGTAATTTCAGGAGACTGCAACATTGGTGGATGATTGTTATTCTCATGGATGATGATGCCTTTGTTACCTGGATGAAATCCTTGTCTGGCTGGTCTAAACCTTTTTTGGGTCCCACATTCTTCCATCCTTGATTGTTAAAATGAGAACCATCAGCTTCATTCTTCTTAAACTATTGCTCCTGACGATCTTGAACAAGAGGTTGTTGATCAACAACATCAGTAGATTTGGTCTGGAGAGAAGAGCAACGAGCCTTCAAATGACCTTGAGTATGGAATTCCACACAATAGGTAGGTTTATTCTCGTATTCAATAGCCTTTTTGTAGTAAAAACCATTGGGTATGGGACCTTACTTTATGAAATGAAGAAAAAGGTTTATTTGAAAATTAGAGTAGTTGGCTTTAATTGGATAATAAATATGATTATGGTTTGTTTTGTAATTTAAGAGTATGGGACCTTACTTTATGAAATGAAGAAAAAAATTTATTGAAAATTAGAGTAGTTGGCTTTAATCGGATAATAAATGTGATTATGGTTTATTTTGTAATTTAAGGGTATGAGATCTTTCTTTATGAAATGAAGAAAAATGTTTATTTAAAAATTAGAGTATTTGGCTTTAATTGGATAATACATATGATTATGGTTTGTTTTGTAATTTAAGGGTATAGGACCTTACTTTATGAAATGAAGAAAAAGTTTTATTTGAAAATTAGAGTAGTTGGCTTTAATTAGATAATAAATGTGATTATGGTTTGTTTTGTAAATTAAGGGTATGGGACCTTAGTTTATGAAATGAAGATAAATATTTATTGAGAGATTAAAGTAGTTGGCTTTAATGGAATAAGATGTGTGAACCCAGTTTATTTAACAATTAAGGTTATGGGAATTTAATTGTTAAGTAAGGGTTGGATCATTTATTACAAGTAGGGCATATGGTATGATGCATGGTTGAATGACTCTCAGGACCAGATGAGAGGGGAAATAGAAATATTAGTTTCTATGATATTAACTATGCGTTAGAAAGTTGAATTTCTTGCGTTATTTGTATAGTTGTAATTTGATAATAAAATAAGCAAGTGCATTTAGAAGTATGTCTATCCGGATCCATGAGTGTCATGATCCCCTACTATCCTCACTTGATCGATGGAAGAGTGAGAGGACCAAAGGCATAATATGGACCAAAGAACAAGTTTTCTCTCTACCTTACATATTGCTTAATTATGCAATAGATTAGATTTGTGGGGAGATTTCCCCGATGAAATGGATGTAAAGTATTGTTTGAAGGTATGGGGTTTCCATACATATTTATGTAATGAATGAACTATATGACTGATACACTTCATATTTCATTATTTATTGTTATTGTAATTGTATATATGTTATTGTATGTTATCCTTTAATCATTGCTTATGTTTAAGTTATCTTTGCTTGTTAAATGTTTAATGTTTGTTTGATTTAGTATCTTGATTTATTCTTATATTCTTGTGTTAATTGTCATAAAACAATAGTAAGTTATAGGGTGAACTTAGAGGTTAACCTAAGGGCTTGAGACCCCCTTACGGAGATTAGTACTAGGTTTAGAAGATCATAATAGATTTAAGATAGCTTGTCAGAGGACAAGATTGATAGCTTAACTTGTAATATACGTAGCATACCCATATATAATGGCTTGTGTGGAATATGGAGATGCGTATACACCTTCTAATGATTTAATATGGTAATTTTAGCTCATAAATATTGATGAGATGGATGGACTTATGTGCATAACATAAGATATGCCTACGTAGAAGGGACTTGTGTGAGGGGAATATTATGTGGTATAGTTCTTGAGAAACTTAGGGGATGCTAAACATTAAGTTAGTCTAAGGTTGGTTAGGTATTTATGAATCCCTCTCCTTAGTCTTAAAAAAAATTATTTCTATCTTTGTGTGTTTTCTTGTTTCTTGATTTTTGGGTCATTACAATTACAGAGAACTTGCAAGGTCAAGTTAAGCATTGGAAGGTAAGATTTATATTGCAAGTCAATTAAGGTTGAAAACCACTAAACTATATACTCTAGGGACAGTAAATACTAGGAGTAATAAGGTGTAAAAAGAGACCCTAGAAAATCAGATTGATTGCTTTGAGAAGGAAGTAGTAGATAGAACACTAATCACTATTATTGCTTCCATTATTTGCAAACTTTAGTTCAAGGAGTTATAAGGATAGTAAAATCTAATTTGTAAATATATAACATTTTTAAAAACTTCTTACTTAAGAGATATAATAAAATTCTACATCAAACTTATATCATAGAAGTTTATAGATATATCATACCATTGATTCAAATTGAATTTTATTGCTTGCATCAAATACTAGTTGGAAAATTAAACTTATTAGTCTCATACTTAAATAAAAGAGACATAGAGAATCCAACTTAAGTATCTCATAAAAATTTAAATATTATCCTTTGAAATTGCATTTATAAGCTTTCTACAAGAGGAGGTAAATAGTTGATTGTAGTGATAAGAGTTGAACATTATATTACACTTATCATCACATTACTAGGGAGACAAAAGGAATTCAACTCAAATATTGAAATCCAATCATTCTATCAAATCCATAGTTCATTTATTTTCAAGGAAGAAAGATCTTTTACAAAATTTAAAAATTGGAAAATTATTTCCAAGATTGATTCTACAAATTGAAGAGAAGTATTTAATCATCTTACTAGGGAGATATAAGGTAGAATACTCCATAGGATCTATCAAACAAATTCTCAAAAATTCTAAAGAGCCAAAATTCCATTGTTCAAATAATACACTGCAAGATTTGATTTAGTCTAGAATCCAAATTGATAAATACAAAATATGCAAAGTAACATAATCTACTCAAACTAAAAAAGGAATAAATATGTCTACCTCAAATAATAAAATAAACACTGATATGAACAACACTAGTAGAAAGGAAATGGCAAGTGTCTTAGAAACTGGAATCAAGAATTTACTTATAAATTCTGAAGGAGACTTAAATCTTACTTCAAAAAGGATTCATAGTGAAGCTTTAAGAGATAAATTTGGAACCATGGAATACTATCTACATGTACAAATCACTGAAGCAATTTATAATGTAAAGAAGGAAATTCAAATTCCTTTAGACTATGGAAGCTTATTATACATGGCATTACTTAAATTCAAATGTTACAAGGATGAGAATTTAGAACAAAAAGGATTGATAGAATTACTTAAAATAAAAATAGAAATGGATGATTCATACCTAGATAAAATATTTCAGTCCTCATGAAGTGTTGATACTTCAAGTTCTACTAACACAAAATATTATCTTGATGCCTTAATTTTTTGTTTAGAAGCTTCTATACAGAACCTAGAAAATGATAAAAATAACAAAGGTAAAGAAAAGATACTTTTGCAAGAATCAAGGTAATAGTACATCCACCTATGAAAGTGGAATAACTGAGTTCAAAGACAAGAATGAAGAAGAAGAAGAGAAAAAATAAGAGAAACCAGATCAAGGAGGTATATAGTATAATATAAATTAAAAATAATACAAAGGGTCATATCAAGACGAAGATCCATACTAAAGACTAAAGTCTTAAAAAAAACAAACAATGTAATACAAGGGGGTGTTGGAATATATTACATTATTTGGTTCCTTACTAATGTACCTTCATGGGTACATATTTATATTAGGAGTGTATTAGGACTTAAGTACTTTATTAAAGCAATATAATAAATGCACAAGTGTTAGAATGTGCAATGATGTAAATGTGCATGTAGTCCACATGTACATAACTCCTTAGAATAGAATAGTGGGGTGTCATAGGAATATTGAAGGCAAAGAGTTGAGTAGTAGTAGATACAATGTAGATCCATTTTTTCAAATATGGAGAGGTTGTGACCTCCATTGGAGAGCATTGTATATTTTCATGAGCTTTCTTATATGAGCATTTCTTGAGTGTTGTATCAATTTTTCTACCATATTTTCATGCATATTAGTTAGTCATTATCATAGTTATAACATTGCATGCTTATTTCCATATTTGTGGTTGCATTTCCATTAAGTTTAAAGCTTCAAAAGCTAACACTAACTTTCTTATATTGAATATTATATGATGTACTAGATTCCAATTGTTTTTTTCAAGTTTTAAAATTTTTATTTTTTGAAGGGTTTTTAGGGATTTTCTTAATTTCATCACTTTTGGGTAGTTGTAAACCTAAAATGACCATAAATTTTTCTACAAAGCTCCATTTAACTTTACTTGAAACCTGATAGGAATATTTTGAAATTATATTTATAATGGTACTAAGCTTGCATGCACAGCCCCAATATTTCAAGAAATTTGGATAAAATATCATTTCAGTAGCTTTAATTTTCTGTGAAAGCCAAAGAACTTCAAATAGCTATAAATTTTGATTCACAATGAATGTTTTAGTTATATTAGATATTTTGGATACCCATTTGCCATTTTATAAGTAAGGAAAGTTTCATAAAATTTTGGGTATTTTGAAATTTTGCCCTATTTTCTCACTATGGGACTGTTTTGAGTTCTTGATAATGCATGGCTTCAACAAAATGAAGTTTATTCTCTATTAAATCAGGCCTAAAACTAGATTTATAATAAATATAAGCATGCCTAGGTTGATTACATTCCTTATTGCTAGCTAAACTATCCATTTTAAATGGGTTATGGTGCCAAAGATCATTTAAATTCAATTCCCCTAATCATGCAAGTAATGACATCATTCACCAACGATATTCTATATAAAATTTATTCAAAAATTTAATATTTTTTTCTACCCAAGGTACTAAGGTATCAATTTTATATTAATTCATGCCTTAAAATTTTGTGCATAATCCATTCGCACCACAGTGACAATAAAATGTTAGGCCCCTTGGGCTTTAATTTTTCTAAGCTTGAAAAGCATGAATATTTACAAAAATTGAATTTAATTAAACCTAAGATTGCTTGCCCCATTTTTAGACTTATCATTTGAGAAACTTTCAAGAGATATAAAACGTGCATCCATGGTTTGTTACATTAAATGATACACATCCTTGCTTCTCGATGATCATTATGCACCCAAGACCATTGGTTAAACTTCTTGTAAGTTTACTAAGATAAATGGTGCCCACGGATTGACTTTAAATCAAATGGCACACATAAAACATTTCACGCCACACTTTAACCAATAGGTCCTTACGAGTCAAAAATCTTACATTAAACTATGTGCTCCTTCCTCACATCTAGTGGTAGGCACGAAAGCAATTAATATCTAATGATACGCATGCATCATAAGGAAGCCCAATTTATTTAAAGTTTAACCCAAAAATTAATTTCATCTCAACACCCATAGCTAAAGTCATATCAATTGTAAAAATTAAAATTTTCCTTAATGTTTGAACACCCTCCTCTCCGGTAAATTCTTGTAACTTCCTAAATCTAATAGTACGCACAAACTCACATTGGGTGTGTGGTATACATTAATTCACCCTTGTAAACAATTAAACATGCAAGTCAAATTCATACATTAAATATCATACACATCACCAAAAATAAGTAGTACGCATGGAAGCAAATATATATCCGATGGTACGCACACATCCTAATTTGCTTGAATTTAAGTTTGAAAAATTAATTTCCATCACTTTCTTAAATGTTAAACCCTAAGTCATAATAATAAAAAATCTTCTAAGGTTTTAATGCAAAAAAAAAATTAAACCATTCTTACCGATGATTAATTTCATTCTCAACACCCGTAGCTAAAGTCATATCAATTGTCAAAATTAAAATTTCCCTTAAGGTTTGAACACCCTCCTCTCCGGTAAATTCTTGTAACTACCTAAATCTAACAATACACACAAACTCACATTGGGTGATAATCTATCATGCGGTACATAATAATTCACCCTTGCCAAACATTAAACATGTAATTCAAATCCATATGTTAAATATCACACACATCACCAAAAATGAGTAGTATGCATAGAAGCAAAAATATATCCGATGGTATGCACACATCTTAATTTACCTGAATTTAAGTCTAAAAAATTAATTTCCATCACTTTCTTAAATGTTAAACCCTAAGTCATAATAATAAAAAATATTCTAAGGTATTAATGCAAAAAAAAATTTAAACCATCCTTACCGACGATTAATGTGCCTAGGTTTTAAAAGGTTAAATATGCTAAACTTCTTGCATCTTTCTAAGATCTAATGATCTGCACAAACTAATATCGAGTGGCAATATATAATGTGGGACATATTAAAATGCTCTTGTTGATCGTTAAACATGCAAATCAAAGTCCAAATACACTTGGTCTTAAATATTATAGTCGATAGTCAAAAGGTCAAACATGCTAAATTTCGTACATTTTCTAAAATCTAACGATACACACCAATCATCCCAAGATCAAATGGTACGCACAAATCATATGCATAGTCTCTTTAATGACAAGTCATAAAGGCATTTGATTTTGTCTTATTATTCTAAAATCTGATGGTAAGCATTGATTGTTGAGAGATCAATGGTACGCACGAACAAGAGGCCAATAAAGCATTTTTCAAAATCCTTTGTCTTTTCTATGTAAAATCCCAAAAATATTGATTTCGTAATTTTTCTAAGGTCTTTTTCTAAAGCCATAAGACATTGAAATTAATTTTTCTTAAAGTTCTTTTGACACTCCTTTGTGTCCTTGACAACATCGCTAAAACATTGTGCATCTTGCTAAAAATCAATGGTATGCATTAATCAATTCAAAATCGAATGACACGCATTATGTAGCGACCTCGGGAATGCACGTACTGGTCCCTTTTATAAACCCTACTTGCAATGCTATTTAAAATACCAAATATAAAATGGAAATACAAGAGGAAAAAGAATATAACACGAAATAACAAAAGATAGATCTCTTTATTGATATTGAAGCTCGGTTACATGTCGGTCCCTCTTAGGGATACCCATTTTGATACTATAAATTAAAAATAGGTAAGGAGTGCCCCTTCCGTGAAGAGGTGGTGTGCTTATAAAAGCTTCCCAGTTCTACACACGAAAATGTATGAGGGCTTACAGATGCCTCTTTCTCCAGGTTTTTTTCCTAGAGAGATCCCTTTTGCTCTCATATATTGCAATCTGCATTTAATGTACCTGTGGCCCTACAAGCAATGAAAAAACAACGCACATTTAGGTATCTGAGATTACCTCCTCGGATGAGGTTGTTAGTAATCAAAGAGTGTAACGTAAATATGATAAAACTATGCCATAAAATCATGTAAATCTATGTTAATGACGTGAAAACATAAAGAAACAGAATAAAAGATGCTATGTCTAAAACCTAAGCTAAGCCTGTGGGCCACTATCCAAGATAATGACTGCTAATGTAAACCTTGCTCTCTTTGCCCCAAAGCTATGGGTCAAAGCCTGTATCTTATGTTGAAATAGTAGGTGTTATGCTCTTAAATCTATCAGAGCTTCGATGTGTACGTGATATCAAAGAGAACTCTCCAAGTCTCGAAAGCTCTCCTCAAAAATATGTCTCTCTCTCTGATATGATAAAATATCTCCCCTTAGATAAAAGATTGATTCTTGGTGCTCTTAGGCTTGCACCTTTTATAGTGTGAAACCCTAGGTCTATGTCCAAGCCCTAGAAATGAATTTCTCATGCATAGTGCAAGTTATCATGTGAAGCTTTTGTCCATTTTCTATATTTGAAGGCCAGTTAACTGAAATCTAACTACCCACTTGAGCCTTCTATGCGAACTAGTCGTTAGCATGAGAATATTTTTTCCTTTGTTTATGCTTAGACGTCAGTTAACTTAAGTCTAAATATAAACTTAAACCTCCTATGTGAACTGGTTGTGAAAATTAATGCAAAGTCACCCCTGCTCATATTTATTGCATGCAGACTACCACTTTCATCTGTGATTAGGCCTATTTGTTAGTAAACCAAATCTTATGGCTTAGCTGTTATCGTCTATAGTAGCTAATATTTGGTCATTTTCATATGCAGCGGCTAAGGTTTGGCCGCTCTAGGCTTGAGAAGCTAGGATATGGCCGCTCTTGGTTTGAGCGGCCAAGCTTGTATGGCTTGAAAAGGCCCCAAATGAGTGGTAAGAACCACTGTTGATTCTTGGAAAGTCCAATATTATGTCTTATGATCTTATGAGGGTGTCTATGTAAGAATCTACCCTAAGCATGATACGAATTAGGTGTCTACAGATGCCCCTTTTTGTGATGCATTGTGTGGAAAACACAATGCTGAGCAAAAACGTAGACTAATATTTTTGTAGGGTGTATGGTGATCAATGGTATGATCAATTACGGATGGCCCAATCATGCAAGATGGTGCACATCCCTTGAATCATTGCCTCAATGTTTGAAGGACTTAGCTCAATGGATTTTGCATGTTAAATTACACTCATTCCTCAAACTCAATCGGGTAGCTTCAGCTACTACAACAATTTCGATCGGTAGGAGAGCTACAATTAAAGATGTCATGTCTACTTACGTTCCCAACAAACAAGGGAAATTTGTGATTTTTGTATGCAATGATTCATAGGATGAACACAATTTTGTTATGATCGAGTGATCTTTTTTTAATTTTGATTATGATTATGTTGAAATTTTGAACTATCTCTTCACACAATGAGTTGGTGAAGAAATAACAATGGATGAAGTGACAAGTCGCTTGACCAATATAAATAATCTAGTTCCTTTCTAGCATTTGTTGCTTTTAATGGGCAATCCCACATCCAAGTGTGATTCCAATTATTTATGATAATCATCCATCCCTATCCCAAGGAGTTGTCTAGCCATCAATAGCTTTCTTAGGGAGTTAGGATGAGTGATTCTATTTATGTTTAAATTGTATCACTTTGACTTAATATTTTTGATATCATAGGGGAATTAGAATGACCCCTTCACACCCATGGAGTAGTTTTACCATCTTGATATTCTTCGGGTTTGAAGGGTGACATATCGTAATTCCAAAATGAATTATTTTTGCCCTAAGTGGCCTTATGGTTATCTACTCATCTCACTGAAATACATGGAGTGCAAATCGTTGCAATCATCGAGTGGATAGAGTAGGTAACTGGATACGAGGTCTGCTTGAGATTGTGATTTTATGTGATTTTGTTTGTTACTTTGAACATTTTGATGATCCTAAAACCACCAAAGTGTGTTTATTTATTATTTTTATGGGATCCCTCAGGGATAAAATCCCTTATTTTGACCTGTGGATCTGGTCACTATCAGGTTCAGTAGCCTATGATTTCATGCCTGTGGTCGCTGTCTCATTGAGCGACCAAGAAGTTAGGGCCACTGACGTCAGCGACGTCCAATGTGTAATTAAGGAAATATAAAAATTTATTTTTCTAGGGTTTGACCTATCATTTTCACTGTTGAAGATTTATTTTCAGAGCTCTAGTGCGATGATGATGGTTGCGACTTTGAAGCTTGCTGGTGCTGAGGATATGGCTACGCAAGGTGAGACATCAGCTATTGGAGGAGTCAGAGCTTCTCAAGTATTTCTCTCTTCAAAACCCTAGCTCTCTTTTCTTTTATTTGCATAAAACTGAACCTCACTAAGTAATGAGCAAAATGAACCTCACTAAACCTACTGGCAACAAACAAACTCCGTAATTAGGCTTTGGTTCCCTTTTGCTATGGTGGATTAGTCCCTAATTTTGCTTTCTACTAGTGGCTTTAGCCTAGGGTTTTTGAAAATTTTCAATTATTCACCTGCTATCACCATTTTGGGCATTTTGAAATTAGCTTAGTTTTGATGCTTGGGTAGGGAATTTTACTTTCCATTTTGTTTGCTTTCCTCCCTATGTTGTTTTATTGAAATTATTTTGTTAATTTTTTATTTTCTAGCCAAGGGTTCATGGGTTTTCCATGCCGCCCCTTGGCCGCTATCACTTAGAGCAGTAAGCTTTGAGCTACTACTGCTCAGAGCAGCTAAGCTTGAATTCCAATAGTCAAAAATTTGATCATTGGGTCTTGGCCACTGCTGCATCCAACAACCAGGTTTCGACCATTGTAGGTGATAGCGGCTAAAGCTTAAGTCTTGTTTTATTGTTTTTTATTGAATTTTCATGACATTTTTTACTCTTTTCTAGAATTTTTGAATTTTTCTTTACTTGATTAGGTGCAATTTATTCTTCTTTTGCTTAGATTTAGAGTAACTCATACTCTTTTGCACTTTTTTCATGTTTATTGTGAATTATGCCTTAGATGCACTGTAGTTATGTTTTATTTTTCTTCTGCTTTGCTTAGATCCTCACTGCTTGGGCTCAGGACCCGAAGCTCCTGCTTGACTTATTTCTTGGATTTGATGACACTGATTGAGAGTGGTTTAAGGTTCGTGGGCTATAGTATGTCATTAGGTTGCCTCATATTATGGCCGACCAAGCTTATCTTATGGCCTTAGCCCACTGTTGGGACCCGTAGACCAACACCTTCCACCTTCCACCCGGTGAGATGACTATCACATCGAAGGACATTTACAGGATCTTTCGGATCCCATTCGATGGGGTGCCCATTGTTTCATCGGCCACTAATGATCAGGTGGCCATCTATGCTCGAGTGTTTGAAGCACACTCTGCATAGGCCCTCTGAGATACTAGGTTCAGAGGAGTATCTATCAAAGCTTGGTATGATGCTCATGTTTTCACAGTGAGGCATGTCATGTTGCTAATGGTGATCAACAATGTTCTTATCCCAGACTGATCGAGTTTGAGGTTTCCTTGGAACCTCTTGGTGATGGTGCAGGACCTATTGGATAGTGAGGAGCCTATCATCTATGCATGGGGTATATCGCTATTGGCTCAGTGCTACGATGAGTTGTATCACATCCATCGATAGGGACGTGTCAGCATTTCCTACAGCTTGCTACTATAGGTTTATATATGGGAGAACATTATAGTAGATCACCCTAAGGGGCTCTTGATCGAGATCACATCGGTCGATGCTCGGACACAGTGTTATGCTACCAGATGGGCTCGAGATCATGAGAAGCATAAGAGCCACACTTTTGTAGGGGATATATACCATATTGATGCTTTCACTAGACTATTAGTTGGAGATGTCATGTGGTGGCCTTACTATGAGTGTCCTGCTTGGGATGATCCATCTAGTTTTACTGCTAGGACACGATGTGAGTGATGGCTCGTTGGTCATAAGATTGCCATCCAAGAGTATTTCTTCTACTCTCGGGTTCTTCGTCAGTACGGATTGCAGCAGGATGTGCCCTTGATACCGTTCTTGTATAGGCACCTCATAATAGAGAAGGACCTACCTCCATGATAGATAATAGAGATTTTAGATAAGGAGGACACCCCAGCCATAGAAACTATAGTGGTTGGGGGAGTTATAGAGGCCTACTCTCAGTGGTGGGGTGATCGGATGTGGCATGACATCAATATCATAGGATGTGAGGATGATAGTGGGGGTGATGACGTAGATCTGACAGGACATAGGGTTTGATCCAGGACCGAGGTATGGGGCCAACTGACAGAGCAGGTGGCACCAGAGGATCCTACCATTCTTGAGGAGGAGGAGGAGTTAGAGCCTAAGGAGAGAGACTCTACTCTAAGAGCATAGTTGCATGAGGTCGAGGTTGAGATTCAAGCCACTAAGATCCAGGTACAGTGGTGAGATGCTACCATTGAGCAGGTCTCAACACAAATACAGGCTCTGTAGGCTACTATTGTGTGTGGCGATGTTAGGATGCAGTTTGTTGTTCCTCCTACACCACAGGAGGCTCCAGCGACAGGTTCAGGGGTAGATGTAGGACATATCCAGTCTCTATTGGATGAGCATGAGGAGCAGATCTGAGTATTTGTGGATCATGTTACCCTTCTTCATATGCAACTTAGGAGGCATGGGATTGTCCCTAAGGATCCAACAGGTGTGGGTGGTTCATAGGTCAATGGGTGCTCCATCTCGAGGTAGTCTTCCACTCATCCTAGCTAGTGAACCCGAACTTGGACAGATAGACCTATAGGCTCACATCACTCGACTCGTGATACCGCCATAGGGGGAGGTAGCACTAGAGGAGGTGATGTAGGGGGCTCAGGCCCGGTACTTGATTGATGCTCTACATGGTTCTTGATCCATTTTTAAGGTCGGATGACCTACATGACTATAGCCTATGGGTATTTTTGTATATCCATTAGACTTGATACACATACTTTTATGATAGATTTGCTTTTTATGACTCATTATGTGTATCGTTTATTGCTTTATGTTTTTTTTTTTTTTTTATGATATGATGCGATGATGGTATTATGATGATTTGATGAATATGCTAGATGATAGATGATATTTGAAGATGCTTAGATGGATATGTAGATGCTTATATGTTTTGATGATATGATGTGATGTATTTTGCTGATGAATGATGAATTTATGATTTGGTATGCAAATGGATATTGCCTATATGTTTTATGATGTGCTTTATGGATGATTAATGACTTTTTTTGTGGATGCAAATGTTATTTTTAAATGCATGTTTAATTTTTGCTTTAATTTATTGTATCTAACTTATGTGATGGAATGGTATAAATGAACCTGTATGCTCTAATCACTTAAAACATACGAAATGCATATGACATTGACAATATTAATGGGTGATACCTGTTGTGGTTGATCCACAACACACCCCAAAATTGGGGACCCACCTTTTAATTTTGATATCCGGGTGTTGGAATTTCATTTTTAGTATCTAATCCTTCGTTTTGTCATAGGTTTTGCACTTGTTGTTGGTTCTCGTTGTCGTCATTTTCTTGTCGATGATATTTAATTGTCGACAACTTTTTCTTGTCGACAATATTTTCTTGTCGACAACTTTTTCTTGTTGACAATATTTTCTTGTCGACAACTTTTCCTTGTCGACGATATTTTCGACAACTTTTTCTTATCGACAATATTTTATTGTTGACAGCTTTTATTTGTTCATTTTTGTTGACGATTTTTATCGTTATGTTGTGTTAGCAATTTTTATTGTCAAGTTTTGTGCTTGCTTTTACTGAGATGTTTAAAATAATAAAACATAAAATAAATATATATATATATATATATATATATATATATATATATATATATATATATATATATATTAAAATAACAACATACTATATATTATATTATATATATAATATAATATATTATATTCTATAATATAATATATATATATATATGTTGTTTTAATAAAAAGAAAGAAACTTTTAAAATGGAATCTCTCGAGGGAAGGCATGCTCCCTTCCTCGTAGCCTCTTTGTCACAATATATATAATAATATTTTATTATATGTATTAACTGATTCATTTCCTGTGCAGGTTGAGGACTAACAAGCGGCATGTTCGTTGAGGGTTCAAGGCATGTTCGTTGAGGGCTCAATGAAGAACAAAACCAGAACAGACGACATCACAGGTAGTGATGAGCAGCCACCATGCAGGCCATGTAACTGTCAAAAGAAGAGCCGTGGCGGACCTGAGGCTTAATTGCTAGACCAACTGCCAATATGGGTAGACATTGATGATGGGCAATGAGGATTACCACACCTGATAGGGCAGAGCTGTCAGAGAAACGGTCTATACGAAGTAATGTCCATGCAGAGTGCAGATGATTATACAACCCTGGCAAGGTATGCGATGTGGCAGTCGACTTTGAGATAAAATGGCAGCGTGTCAGAAGCATTCAGAATGTAGGGATGAGATTCATCCATTACGGCAGCGGGTCGAGCGACGACATTCGTCACGTAGGGCAGATTCATTGGGTCTGTAACGTCGGCACACAACAACCACGGTAGAGCTCCGCGGTGTGAAGACGCAAGAACGAGACGACGAGTTTCAAAACGTAGGTACAGGGGGGTATGTACTACGAAAGGGTTTCCAAGGAACGTTCGACGTCAATGGTGTATAACTATTTTCACCTCACAAGGGCGGGATCATCGGTCTGCTCGGAGTCTTCATGCCAGCCAGACGATAAATCTCGGTAGCGAAGATGAATTGGAGCGTAGATTGCGGCGCATGGGGTGGGCAAACATCGGCCATAACGAAGTAACGCGAAGATCATCACCGGGACCAATAGATAATAGAATAGCAAAATTCTTAAAGCACGTAGTCCAGAGCCTGGAGAGAGGCGAGAGTAGTTCAAGTGGGCAAAATATTTCGTTTCGCAGCTATGTCATTTGTTGTGACATTCCTCCGGGGGGGAATGCGGGGACAGCACCCTCGACCGCTTGATGCCATCTTTGTTAGATGGGAAAGCCCCTTCAACAAAACCTCCTAGGCACATTTGGGGCTTAATGAAATACATTAAAATGGTGGCCCACCGTGTAGTAAGGAATTTACTTGTTTGGTCAAACAAAACGCCAAATCGAGGTCAACACGGTAAATGGACGAGCCCAAGCGTTTCAAAATGGTGCCGCATGTTTGCAAGGTAAATGAAGATTTCTTCGACAGAGGAATTTATTGCAAAATACTACCTTGGCATAGTACAAAATATAAAAATTAATGTGCCACATAATGTATATTTGATGCATATAATGATAAGAGGGTTACACATGCTCATGGAAAGAGCGGTTATTAGGGGATAGGTCATCGTTACATTAGGGGCCATGGAATTTCCAACATAATGGATGAAAGAAGCCGTCGTGAGTCTTCAACGAAGGGGCCGAGAAATGAAACGAAGAGGCATTTCGAAATAAAGAAGGCAAGCGAAGAGCCATGGAGGAGAAACGAAAAAGCGTGGAGGAAAATCTTAAAATACCCATCGAAATGCAGGCACAAAGGGACTGGAACTTTTGGCATGGCCAAATGGCGGCAGATTTTGATATGTAAACTTGGAATATAATTTGAATGCCAAAGCTTCTCTTCAGAAATTTCAGGCCTTGTTAGCAAGAAAGAATGAGAAATTTTCTGCATGCTCCATTTTAATTGTTTTATGTTTCTCCTTCCAAATTTCAGATTTGTATGTGAAATTTATGCCATTGTTTTTGGGTTATTTCATGTGAATGTCTGCAATCTGGAAATTATTTTAAACCCTAGGAGCCAGCACCTAGTTTACTTTGATTGTGTTTGTTTTGCAAGTCAAATAGGCTAGGTTGCATGTACGAAACTCTCACGTATTCGGTTTTGCAGGATGGGGTGCTATCAAACTGAAGGAGCTTTTGCATTGCTGCATTTTCAGCAATTATTTTGATGCAAATTTTTAATTTTCTGTTTTCAAAAATTTTAATTTCAGAACTTTTCCTTATTTTCAGGCATTAAAATAAACATTAAAAAAATTTCAAAATCTAAAAATAATTTCACCATTGCGTAGGTTATAGTTCAGACTTCCAATACGCACTTTGAAATTTCATTTTCGGACTTGTTTAGTATTTTTAAAAATTCATCGAAGTTGTTGTTTTGTTACAGATTTTAAAAATCCGAAAATAGAAAATTTCCATTTTAAGGTCAAATTTCATTTTTCCAGTTTTGTTTTGCACTCATGAGCCTATGATGACATTCCCTTCATGGAAATTCCAATTTCATTGAAGGAGTTATGTTTTATGGCATTTTCACAAATTTCCATTTTGGGCCTAAAATTACCCTTTCTTCATAAAAATTCTAATTTTACGAAAGAGGGGTAATTTGAGTATTACATTGAAGGTCTTTTCCTTAAAGCACTTAATTGTTCATCTTGATGAAAATTTGATTTCATTTAAGAGGGATAAGTTAAAGTGACATTTTGAAGCTACATGTGAAGACCCTATTCATCATTGAGGATTTAATGCAAGATAAAATCTATTTTAAAACCATCAAGATAAAAGGAATTAAAGCACTACATCGTGGTCATATGAGGGCCAACTCACATTTGATTTATTTTGGTTCAATGAACAATCACTAAAGTTTCATGGTAAAATAAACCAACATTGCCCCTTGTTTACGAGTTACTTGCAATCACTAAGGTGTTCCAAGCATTTAAATTGAATATCTTTATTTGAGATTACTAATGCACATATGCAAATGCTAATATAACGGAGACCTTGGAGAAGTTGTTTGTTTAACTTCTTTGCAAGAGGGGATTTGGAATCCAAATCCTAAGGGAGAGTGTACTTTCACAATTGGGTGAAAATACCACTCAACATTTTGGCGCTAGAAGGAGGGCCTGAATAGGTTTATTTCAGTGTGATTTAAATGCTATAGGGATTTAAATTTTGAATATTTCATGCCCTATTGATTATTATCTTTAGCCCTCTTTTAATAATACAACTTTGTACTGTTAAAAGGAGGACATGAATTGCTATGCATTGTTCTAACGCTTTGATTGTTCATACAGGAATAATGGGATTTGATTTGATGTTAAAAATAAAATAAAAAATAAATAAATAAATAAAAATTTGGGTATTAAAGTTATATTCTTTAAGATTCACTAATGGCTATGTTTTCACCATGGATGACAGGTAGCCCATTGAACATACCAGGAGTTCAACATTATTTGCCCGTCGGTTTTGAGAGATGTCTTCCTCGATTTTTGTCTAATGGGACAAATACTGCACAAGAACATATTCAAGCATTCAAATTTGTTGTGAATCACTTAACAATTTGGTATGATGATGTTGTTTGTAAAATGTTCCCTTACACCTTGGACAAAGTGGCATATGATTGGTTTACAAGTCTACCTTTAGGGTCTATCACTTCTTGGGCTCAATTAGAGGCAACATTTCTTAATCAATTCAACAAAAAGCAAGTTGACCCAATCCGCATGTATGAGCAATTTTTCACCATCAAAAAAGGACCAAGTGAAAATGTGAAGTCATTTTCTGAAAGGTTCTTTGGATTATATGCTCAATTAGTGACATGTTATGTTTTGCAAGAAGAAGTGGCTCTCCAAATATATGTCAATGCTCTTGACCCACTCATTTCCACATATTTGCGAGGGATGCCCCTAATCACATCTTTGTCTCAAGCCTATACTCAAGCAATGGCAATTGAGCAACAATTGAGTTGTCAAAATTATGGTGTGGGTTTTGGATCATGTAATCTTCAATCATTTAATACTTCCTTTACCCACCCAATGATTTATCCACCTCAACCAAATTCAAGTGTGAATCAATTTCAGAATCAACAATCATTCCCAAGCTTCAATCAATTTCAAAATCCTCAACCTACTATGCAAGATCAACCATCTTTCTTAAGTATGAATCAACTTCAAAATACTCATCTTGATTCAAAGGATATTTCTAAAATCAATTTTAATGATTTTCATAAGAATATGATTTTAGGCAAGGGAGGAGTACTAGATCCAACTAGTATTGAAACATGTGACAAATTGGAAACCCTTGACTCACCAAAAGATGAATTCTATGAGGATGAATCTGTTTCGGATGACATTGTTGAAAATGATGACCAAGAGGATCCACACCTTCCAAATTGTGATAAAATTGAATCATGGGTTACACATGTGGATTATGATAGCCTTATCAATTTGAATACAAGCAATAACCCAATTTTGGAAGTAATTGAACCATCTAAGGAAGGTGAAGATAAATTTGATGAGAAACATGTTGATGAATTAAAAGATGAAGAAGAAATAGTTGAGCATCACAATTTGATTTTGAAAGATGATCATTATGATTCTTGGGAAGAGTATGCTCACTCCAAAACTGCTAATGAAATTTGTGTGCCTATTGATATGCAGGATGATACAATTGCCCTTTCACATGAGGATATTACAAGTCCTGTGCAATCTGAGAATGTTTTGGAAGAAGGGTTGGAATCTCATCAAAGGTTAGAGAAGGATAATGATTTTACTACCATGGATCAAGAAGGAGAATCAATTGTTTTTGTTCCCCTTGAGGGGCAAGAAATAGAAAATCTTGATCCACCTATTGTTTCTACAATGTCTATGCCATCTCAAAATGATGAAATTACAAAACCTAAGTGGTGTGGGTTTGATACTGTTGATGATCCTAATGAAAATATGAATTTTGAGGCAACTCAAGCCATTGATCATGGAAAGGTGTCACGTGACACATATCTTGAAAAATTAGGCTCTTGTTTTGAAAAATATGGATGCATGTTTGATTGGGTGCCTAACTTTGGTGTTTTTGAACAGGTGTTGGATGATGAAGAAGACAATGAGGAAGAAGAAAAAGCTACTAACACTCATCAAGTTGTGGTAAATTCTAACCATGATGGGTTGAGTATGGATGACAAGGTGAAATCTTTACCTTTGGTAGTAGCTACCAAAATTTCAAGTGACGGATTACATGATGTCCCTTTGGATGCTAATGTCATTAATGATGAAATGTCAAATCTTGGTGATGTTTGTCAAGTCTTGATTGATTTGGATTGCTTTAAAATCTTGAAAAATATTTTGAATTCAAGACTTTTAGAAATAGGCTCTTGTTTGCAATATCTCACATTTGAAAAGGAAAGCCTACTTCTAAATTATGAATGGAATGATGAAATTTGCACTTTAAAGAATAGACATGATAAAATTGAAAATCAATCATTGTCTGATCAATTTAAAATTTTGAATCTCACCTATATGAATACTAATGGAACTAAATTTAATTGGTGGGGTGAGAGAGGGAAGTTGAAATTTGTTGCATTGCTTGGTATGATCTTATTGTTGTTGGATTCCTACAACATTTGGCATGTGTATTGTGACATATGTCTTTTGAAATGTTCTAATCATGTTTGGGATCCAGGAAAGTGATAATCCAAGCTTTGCATCATCTTGTATTATATTTTGATTTTGGTTTTGGTTTGTGTTTTCAAGTTTCATTTTGGGATTGCTATTTGGATTAGGATTTAAGTCGTGTGTTTGATTTTATTTGACATGTTTTGATAAATTTGAGATGTCAACTTATGCCTAAGATCAGGAGAATATGAAACATTGGAATTGTGTTGTAGAAAGCTCCACAAGTAACACAAACATTTAAATAATATCGTTTGAATCTTGTGATGCATGAAGTTGTCGGTTTGCACATTATGGTAAATTAGATGATATATTCCAAAAGAAGCAGTGCATTCATATCTCATGTCATATTCCACATTGCATATACATGTCATCTCAGTTACATTTTCATTCCATGGGCAATTATTGAGAAGGTGTTGAATCCTCTTAGGATTATTACATAACATATATTAAAAGGATCCTAAGGTTGGGAGCTGCTGCCCAAACTATCTTGAACCAAGCACATTCCATGCACATTAAAAGGAATCTTGAGCAAAATGGTCAAAACCATACTTGGATGAAAAGGTGAGGTGAAAAGAATATTTCATGTTTGTCCTATCATGCAACATAATCCTTGAAATAGTGGTTTTTACCACTCCCATAAAAGCTTAAAGCCTAAAACCAGAGTAGTAAGGATAGGGTTAAATCCTCATCGAACTTAGGTTGAGGATCCAACTCCCCAAAGCTATGGTTTGACCTACATGGAGTAGTAAGGATAGGACTTAATTCTCATCTCGCTTAGGTTGAGAATCCGATTCCCCAAAGCTTCCATTTTTCCCATTTCATCATAAAGCTTGGATTGGAAGGATCGTACTACATGTCCTCTGCAAAGGATGGGTAGTCATCCCAAAGGTCCAAGTAATAAAAAATTAATATTTCCCATTTCATAAATCTTGGATTGGAAGGATCGTACTACATGTCCCTAGCAAGGATGGGTAGTCATCCCAAAGGTCCAAGAAATAAAAGAAAAAGAATGAATGAAGCCAAGTCATGGATTATGGGGTTAAGTATGCTCATGCGTGGCAACATGTCTTGCCTAAAAGCAAGACCACCGATTGCTCATATGGATAGACTAGCCTGACCATTTCATCCATAACAGGTTAAATTATTTTGTTCAAGATGAGGTAATGAACTCCAAATCGAAATAGTAAGGATAGGGTTAAATTCCCATCTCGCTTAGGTTGGGAATCCTATTCCCCAAAGTTCTGATTTCACTTACACTTGCACATGGGTTCAAGATGGTAGTGACACATAACCAACTTTGGGATCTAGTAAAATTAATTCAGTATACATATATTTGGTCCTAAGAGGGTTTGACATCTTTAATATGTTTGTCCATGATATAAAAAGGTTTGAGCATTTATAAAGCGGGTTGTTACATCTCTAGTATCTTCATCATGCATCAATCATTCATAGCCTTGCATACAAATCATAAGTAAAACTGACAATGGAATGTTGATCAAGTTCAAACGGTAGGGAATGAAAACACATTGCACACACCAAGCTGATACTTATGATTCTGATGTTGCATGTATTTCTGATCTTTCGGTATTTGTTTATCTTTATGTGCTAACGCCTGTATCTAAGCTTGTATATTTCAGGTTGGGTTCTCACCAAAATGCTCAAGAGCATTTGACAGCAGAGTCACCATTTGTTGTGGCTGATCCACAACACACCCCAAAATTGGGGACCCACCTTTTCGTTTTGATATCCGGGTGTTGGCATTTCATTTTTAGTGTCTAATCCTTCGTTTTGTCGTAGGTTTTGCAATTGTTGTCGGTTCTTGTTGGCAGTATTTTCTTGTCGACGATATTTTATTGTCGACAACTTTTTCTTGTCGACAACTTTTTCTTGTCGACAATATTTTCTTGTCGACAACTTTTTCTTGTCGACGATATTTTATTGTCGACAACTTTTTCTTGTCGACAATATTTTATTGTCGACAACTTTTATTTGTTCATTTTTGTTGACAATTTTTATCGTCATTGTTGTTGTTGATTTTTATGATTAATTTTGTGTTAGCTTTTATGTGAAAGTTTAAAATGAAAAGTAAAAAAATAAATAAATAAATATATAATAAAAATAATATATTTTATATTTTATACCTCCTTAATAAAGTTTATATATTATATTCTATAATATAATATATGTTATTTTAATAAAAAGAAAGAAACTTTTAAAATGGAATCTCTCGAGGGAAGGCATGCTCCCTTCCTCGTAGCCTTTTGTCACAATATATATAATAATATTTTATTATATGTATTAACTGATTCGTTTCTTGTGCAGGTTGAGGACCAACGAGCGGCATGTTCGTTGAGGGCTCAAGGCATGTTCGTTGAGGGCTCAATGAAGAACAAAACCAGAACAGACGACATCACAGGTAGTGATGAGCAGCCACCACGCAGGCCATGTAACTGTCAAAAGAAGAGCCGTGGCGGACCTGAGGCTTGATTGCTGGACCAACCTCCAATATGGGTAGACACCGACGATGGGCAATGAGGATTACCACACCTGAGAGTGCAGAGCTGTCAGAGAAATGGTCTATACGTCGTAATGTCCATGCAGAGTGCAGATGATTATACAACACTGGCAAGGTACGCGACGTGGCAGTCGACTTTGAGGTAAAATGGCAACGTGTCAGAAGCATTTGGAGCGCAGGGATGAGATTCATCCATTACGACAGTGGGTCGAGCGAAGACATTCACAATGCAGGGCAGATTCATTGGGTCTGTAACGTCGGCACACAGTAATACACAGCTAAATCTTCATATTTAGAGCGAGAACGAGACGAGAGTTTCAAAACGTAGGTACAGGCTATGTCAAGGGTTTCAGGTCCGACGTCAACGATGATAAGTCGTTTTAATACAAGGCGGGATATGGGTAGGGGAGCTTCAGCCAACGAGACGATAGCCACTATGGAGCTTCACGGAGTGAAGATGCAAGAACGAGACGACGAGTTTTAGGGAAATGCAGGAAAGACAAGGGGGGTTAATGGTTTAAACAGGAAAATCTCATTCATGGCCGCTACCGAGAGGATGTTGTCTGTCACATAAAAATTACATTTCATTGCCGCAGAGAAGACGTGTTCACAGATGTGGTGGTTGTCCACTTAGATTACCCCTTTGCTGTCGTAGATAGCGTGTTTTCGGGACACGAGGGTTTAAATATTTCAAATCCCACCATAGTAAGGATTGTACTTGAGATTGATGGTCAAAAATGATAGGCCAATCTTGGTCAACAACAGGAGATGGAGGAGCCAAGCGTTTTGGTGCCGCAGTTTGCAAGGTAATGAAGCTTTCTTCGACAGAGGATTTTTGCAAAATACATCTTGGCATAGTACAGAATATAAAAGATGAATGTGCCACATACGAAGAACATCTGATGGCATATAATCAAAGAGGGCGACAGCAGGGATAAAACATAGGCAAAACTTTTGTTTTATTACGAAGATATTATATGACAAAGAGCTTCACGTTTCTATTATGAAGAACAAAATGAAGGCAAATGTGAAAAGGCAAAAGGCCGAGAAATGAAACGAAGAGGCATTTCAAAATAAAGAAGGCAAGCGAAGAGCCATGGAGGAGAAACGAAAAGGCGTGGAGGAAAATCTTAAAAGACCCATCGAAATGCATGCACAGGGACAAGAACTTTTGGGCATGGCCAGATGGCCGCATTTGTAAAACTTGGATTTTAATTTGAATGTTAAAGCTTCTCTTCAGAAATTTCAGGCCTTGTTAGCAAGAAAGAATGAGAAATTTTCTGCATGCTCCATTTTAATTGTTTTATGTTTCTCCTTCCAAATTTCAGATTTGTATGTGAAATATATGCCATTGTTTTTGGGTTATTTCATGTGAATGTCTGCAATCTGGAAATTATTTTAAACCCTAGGAGCCAGCACCTAGTTTACTTTGATTGTGTTTGTTTTGCAGGTCAAATAGGCTAGGTTGCATGTACGAAACTCTCACGTATTCGGTTTTGCAGGATGGGGTGCTATCAAACTGAAGGAGCTTTTGCATTGCTGCATTTTCAGCAATTATTTTGATGCAAATTTTTAATTTTCTGTTTTCAAAAATTTTAATTTCAGAACTTTTCCTTATTTTCGGGCATTAAAATAAACATTAAAAAAATTTCAAAATCTAAAAATAATTTCACCATTGCGTAGGTTATAGTTCAGACTTCCAATACGCACTTTGAAATTTCATTTTTGGAGTTGTTTAGTATTTTTAAAAATTCATCGAAGTTGCTGTTTTGTTACGAGTTTTAAAAATCCGAAAATAGAAAATTTCCATTTTAAGGTCAAATTTCATTTTTCCAGTTTTGTTTTGCATTCATGAGCCTATGATGACATTCCCTTCATGGAAATTCCAATTTCATTGAAGGGGTTATGTTTTATGGCATTTTCACAAATTTCCATTTTGGGCCTAAAATTACCCTTTCTTCATAAAAATTCCAATTTTACGAAAGAGGGGTAATTTGAGTATTACATTGAAGGTCTTTTCCTTAAAGCACTTAATTGTTCATCTTGATGAAAATTTGATTTCATTTAAGAGGGATAAGTTAAAGTGACATTTTGAAGCTATATGTGAAGACCCTATTCATCATTGAGGATTTAATGCAAGATAAAAAACTACTTTAAAACCATCAAGATAAAAGGAATTAAAGCACTACATCGTGGTCATATGAGGGCCAAATCACATTTGATTTACTTTGGTTCAATGAAAAATCACTAAAGTTTCATGGTAAAATAAACCAACATTGCCCCTTGTTTACAGTTACTTGGAATCACTAAGGTGTTCCAAGCATTTAAATTGAATATCTTTATTTAAGATTACTAATGCACATATGCAAATGCTAATATAACGGAGACCTTGGAGAAGTTGTTTGTTTAACTTCTTTGCAAGAGGGGATTTGGAATCCAAATCCTAAGGGAGAGTGTACTTTCACAATTGGGTGAAAATACCACTCAACAAGACCACATAAAGTAAAAAAAATAATCATGAATTTAAATAATCACTCTTATCATAAGAATTGATTAAGTATTCATATATGAGATGTAATGGTGTGTAATGTATTTTCTTAATAAGTTTCTGTAAATTAAAAGATATAAAGTAGTCAGTGGTCGTCTATATACTATTTCTAATATATATGCGGTATCTGTCCTATGATGTTGATACCCTTGATTTATATAATCTTATAAATATAGTGATGGTGTGAATGATGTTATGATTTGTTGCTATATAAGTATTTTTGGGGCTTTAGGAGATTCAATTACTCTAGTTCCCCTATCAACAGTTGTCTACTTACCACTTAGACTTTTGAAAAGTAAGGCTTTTACCATGGACCTGGTTTTTCATGATCTTTGTGTGTGCATGTGATTGTATATTTTGAGATAGAACTCAAGCACTTCCTCCGATGTCATGCGATATTCTTTCAGCCCATTGCTAAGATCAGGGATCCTCAAGTGTTCATCTCATCCTTATGTTGGACTTAGTTGGACTATACCACTAGGCAATATGGGTTACCTAAGCTAGCTCATCCACATTCAAACATTGGTCTACACAAATGCATGAAGTAGTTGTGGTAGACATATCGTCATGCGTAAGGATTTCTCCTTCCAATTTTGTACAATGCTGAGAATTCTAGGGATTCAAGCTTTATTCCCTTATTTTTGGCTTTGGATTTTTGCTCATATGTAGTAATGAAAATCACTGTTTATTTTGATTTGATTTTCTTATTTGAGCGGGGATTTTTTTGTAGTGATGATAATCACTATTTATTTTGCTCATACGTAGTGATTAAAAACACTGTTTATTTTTTATTGATTTTTTTTAGTTTGATTTTTATTTTTTGGATTTTGATTTGTGTATCGGATTTTTGCTTTGAAATCTGGACTATATGCTTGGCCTTTTGAATATGTACTTTGCTTTGGGATTTTTGCTTATTTTGATTTAAGCAAGGGATTTTGATAGGGTAAAGCTTGTCCTTTTGCCAATTCTCAACACCTTTAAACCGGTTGCACAGGGGGATAAGCAAGGAAGATCCTTTTCGCTTAAGGTAACCTAGACCGCTTTGTAGCTTTCATCTTTTCCTTGTACCAGCTAGGATTTTAGTGTTTCAATTAGTGACGGGATATTGAATATCCAAGGCTTTATCATAGCTAGGCCTTACCTTCTACTAATCAAAGTTGTTTTCCTCAAAAGTTGATAAGATTACTAGGTGTGGTTGACTAACCAAAAAGCCTTATTTTATTATGTATAGCAACAAATAATGGTTGTGTTAAAAAACACAATTACACTCATGTGGATGGAGGTATGGATATGAATGACTTGTGCAACAAACTGTGGTATCATTTTTAAGGCTCTCATGACATATACAATTGTAATGTATGTGAAAATGTAATGCAATTATGTGGATGTAAAATATGAAGTGCAATTGTTTTTGTATTTTTTATTTTATGTTGTTTTTGTATTTTTTGATTAATTTGACCAAAGGGCTTATTATGCCTTTGGGGATTTTGGTATTGATCCTAACCAAGTGGTTTAAATACCCTTGGGGATTTTGAATTGATTTTTGACCAAGCGGTATGAATTACCCTTGGAGCCTTTGATTGATGTTTGACCAAGCGGTATGAATTACCCTTAGAGCCTTTAATTGATTGGATTTGAACAAACGGTTTGAATTACCCTTGGAGCCTTTGAATTGATTTTTGACCAAGTGGCTTGAATGCCCTTGGAGAGTTTTGAATTGATTTTGACCAAGTGGTATGAATTACCCTTGGAGCCTTTTGAATTGATGTTTGACCAAGCGGTATGAATTACCCTTGGAGCCTTTGATTGATGTTTGACCAAGTAGTATGAATTACCCTTGGAGCCTTTGATTGATTGGATTTGACCAAGTGGTTTGAATTACCCTTGGAGCCTTTGAATTGATTTTTGACCAAGCGGTATTAATTACCCTTGGAGCCTTTGATTTGATTTTGACCAAGCGATATGAATTACCCTTGGAGCCTTTGATTTGATTTTGACCAAGCGGTATGAATTACCCTTGGAGCCTTTGATTGTATTTTTGGAATTTTATGTTTTTATGATTTGTTTGTGTTTTTGACATATTTAAATGTTTTTTGTGTTTTATGACATATTTGAATGTTTTTGTGTTTATGACATATTTGAATGTTTTTGTGTTTTATGACATATTTGAATTTTTGTGTTTATGTGTAAAATGCCTTTAAGTGAATTATATTGAGATGTTCAAGATCTTCAACACCATCTAATGATATAAGGCGATATGCTCCAGGCCCAACTCTCTATGAAATCATGTATGGACCTATCCACTTTACTATGAACTTATCTCGTAGATGCGATGGCAGATTCAAATTCTATTGGTTTTCTTTGAGCACTAGATCTCCAAACTTGAATTCCCTTAGGTGGACTTTACTATTGTAAGCTCACACAAGGTGAAATTGGTAAACATGGAGATGCGCTAAAGCATTAACTCAATTTTCATAAAGAAGCATCAACTGATCATGATGGCCTTGCCACACAACTTCATCATCTATGAAGTCCTTTAATGCTATGCGTAGAGTTAGGATTTCCAACTCTAGAGGCATGATGGCTTCAATGCCATATACTAGTGAAAATGGTGTTGCCCCAGTGGGTGTTCGTATACTAGTCCTGTATGCCCATAGTGAAAGAGGCAACTGCATGTGCCAATCCTTGTGATTTTCTTGCACTGTCTTCCTTAAAATGGAGACTATTGTTTTGTTTGAGGCTTCTGCTGGCCATTTTCTTATGGATAATAAGGCATTGAAAAACTGTGCTGAATATGGTATTTGTTCATTAAATCACACACATTTTTGTTCTTGAAATATGGCCCATTATCCGATATTATCTTAGAAGGGACCCCAAAACGACTTATGATATTGTGGAGTATAAACTCCACAATCCTTGGTCCAATTTTTGATCTTAAGGGGATTGCTTCTACCCATTTAGTGAAGTATTATATGGCTATTATGATGAATGTGTATCGGCCTAAGGATGGGGTGAGATTTTCCCAATCAAGTCTAGTCCCCATTGTGAGAATGGCTATGCTGCCTGGATGGGCTACAAAGCTTGCATTGGTAAGTGTGTTAGGTTTGCATGATGCTGGCACTTACTACATTTCTTGACATACTCACAGTAGTACTTTTCCATGGTGGAACAATAGTAACCCATTCTCAATATGCACTTAATGATGGCCATGCCACTAAAATGGCCTCCACATGTTCCATCATGAGCTTGTGAAACTACTCAAGATGTTTCTTGGGGATCAAGAAAATGAAGCAATACTCCATCATATCCTCGCCTGTAGAGGATTTATCCTAGCAAAATGTATCTTGTTGCTCTCTATTTGAACGTTCACATTTTAGTATGCAAAAAAACTTGAGGTATTATTCCAAGCTTCAGGAAGTCCTATAGTTGGGAAAGCCAATCCTGATAGGCTACAACTTCTATAGAATAAACAGCTTGCTCTTCCTACATTTTTGAGGTAGTGAACATGGATTGAGGAACAAATCTATGGTATATGGTTGCACCACACTCTATAGGTCCTTGGGAGATCAAATACCCCCAAGGTGCTATTTGCAAGAAATATTTGGCTACGAAGGACCAATCTTGATTTGGTTTGATGTTGATCATGTTGACTAATTCTTGATTGTCAAAAGCCTCATGGCATATTGCTGAGTGTGAAAGCACTTTCACATGGATGGTTTTAAAATCAGCAGATGGATTCTAAGGGATTAAGGATCCCAAATAGGCCATGGTGTCTGCAAATCTATTTGATGTATGAGGGATTGCCTCGATGTTGTACCATTCCAATCGGGCTAAGTAGGTGTCAACAAGTTCCTTGTAAGTCTTCAAGAGTGGGCACCTGCATTGGAATAGTCATTTGACTTGGTTTACTATGATCAAGGAGTCACCAAAGATATTCAATCTTTTAATGCCCATTGCTATGGCTGTTTGGAGTCCCAGGATCAATGCTTCATATTCTATATTGTTGTTTGTGTACAGGAAGTCTAGTTTGAATGATAAGGGCAATGATACACCATGTGGTGTGATAAATACAATCCTTGTTCCACCCCCTTGTTCGCACTTTGAACCATCGAAGAACAATGACATGTGTCTTTATTTCTTATGTTCTTCGAGTTCTGGCAGATATGATAATGCAAAGACCACATCATCAGACAATTCTATGGTGAGAGGCTTGTTATCCTAAAGAGGCACCTCTGCTAATTGATCTACTATGACTTGTCCCTTGATGGACTTTTGGCTTATGAACTCTAGATCAAATTTTGTCAATAGCATTATCCACTTTGTGGTACATGTATTGTGATATGTCTTACTCATCATGTACTACAAAGGATTTTGTTTTGATATGACGTAGGTCATATGGCTCAACATGTAGTGTCACAACTTTTGAGTTGCAAAGACCACTGCTAAACACAACTTTTCAACATACGCATATCCTAGCTCATAACTCACCAAGGTGTGACTAATGTAATATATGGCTTGCTCTTTGTCTTGTGCATTCTTTTGGGCTAACATGGTGCCCAATGCAAAATCAATAGCCGATATATATAGTAAAAATGGTATGTCTGGCCTTGGTGGAGCCAATACTGGCGGTGTTGCCAAATAAGTTTTGATCTCTACAAAGGCTTGATGGCATTCTTCATCCCAATGAAAGGGGACTTCCTTGCGTAGCAACTTGTTCATAGGTCTGCATTTGTCTGATAATTGTGTGATGAATCTTTTGATGGATGTTATCTTGCCTTGTAGGCTCCTCAACTCCCTAATGTTGGTAGGGGCGGCCATTTCCAGTATAGCCTTTACCTTCGTAGGATCTACTTCGATTCCTCTCTTGGATACGATGAATCCCAAAAGCTTGCCAGAAGTTATGTCAAATACGCACTTCTTAGGATTCAATTGGAAATTATGTTCTATGAGGCGATCAAATATTTATCTAAGGACTTCGGCATGCTCTTACCACAACAAGGACTTGGCTAGTAATTCATCCATGTAATCTTCCAATATTTTATGCATATAGTCATGGAATATGTATGTCATGGCCCACTGATATGTGGCACCAAAATTTTTGAGACCAAATGGCATCACTTTGTAATAGAATGTTCCCCATGGAGTAATGAAAGTAGTTTTATGTTGATCTTTGGGCTTAATCCGGATTTGATTGTATCCAGAAAAACCATCCATTAGGGAGAGTATTTCATGACCTATGGTTGCATCTACAAGAGCATCTATGTTTGGAAACGGGAATGAATCCTTTGGTGTTGCCCTATTTAAATCCTTAAAATTCATGTAGATACAGACTCTTCCATCAGGTTTCCCTATGGGTAACATGTTCAACATGCACTCAAGGTAGTCTATAGGAACTATGAATACTACATCCATTTGTTTTTTCAATTCATTCTTCACCATCAAAGAGATGGTTGGATGTACTTTCCTCGATTTTTGCTTGACTGGCTTCTTCATGGGATACAATGAAAGGTTGTGAACGATTAACTTTAGATCTATCCCTGGCATGTCTTTGTAAGTCCAAGAAAAAATATTTGGCCTCTCCTTAAGGAGAGGAATTAATATGGCTTGTTCCTCTATAGATAGACTTTTTCCGAACTTGACTCTCCTTGGTTGGGTAGGATCATCGTTGATGTCCACCTCAAAAGTCTCTTCTATAGCCATGTGTGACCCATCCTATAGTTGATGAGATGTGGATATCAAATGAATGTCA